>CM036588.1:60179245-61496745 GCA_020745705.1 Hemiprocne comata | reverse complement strand
TAAATGTGGTACGACATGCAAGATGCCTCCACACAGTGCATAAACTTTATCTGATAACAAATTCACTGCCCACTTCTTAGAAGAGAAAAAAAAGATAAAACATTTATTTTAATTAAAGGGTTGCAATTCAGTTAGAGTAACTCATGACCTATGGAAAGTTATCAGTCTTGGCTAATGCAAGACTGCAAGGGCAGACAGTTGTACTGGAGAAACACCTGGGTGATACCTACAGTCTTTAGAACATCTAACTGACACTACCTCAAAGAGCTGCTTGCCCTACTACTTTCTAGATATGCCCCTGCTCAAGCGTGGCAGGAATATCCCCTCCTTGTGCAAATAAAAAACTACTTAAATGGCTGCTAAACATCCAATGTCACACTATGCAATTTTCAAATCATCAAGCATTTACTCATAACAAAGTCAGTTATTCTTGTATCCATTGTACTGTTACCTGACGCAGATTCCTGGTTACTTTCACATCATGCCAGGCATTGTCATTAAATTTCCCATTCACAGGTTCCACCAGTGCTTCAAAGGCCCCTGAGCCCAAATTAATGACCAAGGAGACAGCTCCATTTTTCAGTGCAAGATTGACATAATCAGCCGATTTTCCTGTGTGAAGCATCAGTCCGTTCCTCTGAAGTGTTTTAAATGACAGAGTTATTTCATCACTGCTACTCTGTATTGGATTCTGAGATAAATCATAGCAGAAGTATTCTGATCCCTTGAACGTTGCAATATATTCTTCTTTTCCTGACAAAAAAAAAAAAAAAAAAAAGAAGAGAAAACCAGATAAATCACCAGCATGCAATATAAAGCAACTTGCATGAATTATTTTCATACTTAATTCAACAGTACTACTGTAAGCAAAGTATCAACAAGTAATTAATTTCAAACACTTAAAATCCATTAAGAAAAAAAACCCCTAACATTTACTGTGAACATATTTAAAAATATTTTCTTACAGATCTTTCATAGGTATGATTAAACTCAGAAAATATACTGCATCACAATTGTGTTAAAGCAATCTGATCTAGAACACATCTAAAGACATACCGTTGATGTGACTGTGCAGACCAAAGCATTATTCCAGAAGTCAAAACCCAGATCTTTTCATTCCCAACTCTTACAAAAATCATGGCATCTCAAAAAGAATCAATAACCTAGATATTTCAAAGTGCTCTGTCCTACAGGTCTTGAATAAACCAAAGCTACAAACTGCTCATTTAAGAAACCTGCACATATCTCAGACCTGCACATATCACCATGCCAGAGAGCAAGTTAACATGTCAGTAAGCAAACAGGCTTTTTCCAGGATGTACTTTTACTAGCCAGTATGTGCCATACAGGTTAGTTCTCTTAATTTCAATGGAAACGTGTACATGTTGGTGCAGTGCAAGGATGAAGGTATGAAATCCTGCGGATACCAAATTTCAACATTCTTGAGAATAAACTCAGTCTCCAGAACACAGCTGCATACATTAGTCTACGACAGCACCAGCAAAAACCCCAAACATATGTATTAATATATAGATCAGAGAAATCACAACAGTGTGAATTTAAGAGACCAGTGAAAGACAGAGCATGTAAAAATCAGATACGAGAACACATTTTTTTGAAAAGTCCGTGGGCATATGTGTCGTGTGCTATTCCATGTCATACTGCTTACAGCCCCCTGCAGTAGACTACATTAACACTGATGCTAGATATTTGCAATGATTCTCTTTAGAAAGCAGAGCATGGGAATTTCAGATAGTACTGCGAAGTAACTTCAGATAGAACTCCAGACAGGGATTGCATGTTGGCTTAACTTTGTAAAGAGAATATTAACAATTATTGGTCTGTATTTATTTTGTAGTGCTATCTCACAGATTTGATGCAGAATTTGTGTGTATGTGTGTGTCAGCAGCCTAATCATACTAGACTATTATATAAAAAAATCACAAAGCAACTGTTCATCTAATATGCTCTGTTTACAGTCCAAAGCTCGCTTCAACAGTGTTTTGCCCCAAATGAAAGAACTTAGAGTTTGTAATAGGAAAACCACAGTTGCATTTCACAGCCTAAGCATACTTTGTAAATAAACACTTGTAAAAAAATAATGTAAAAATCACCTCTCTGAGCACCCCTAAGGATGCTTTTCCCTGCTATCTGTTGATAACACTTCTCAGAAACACAAACAAAACCAAATAAAAATCCCCAATCTCAGATTAAGCAATATTCCTCTATTACAACAAGCAGTTGATTACACACAGCACACAGACTGCTTCCTTTATTGGCCCTTCATCATACATAACAAATACACAGTAGGAGGCAGGTATCATCACACTGTGCTATACCCTAACCAGATCTCTGTAGGGTTGTAATATCTAGGCAGCTGGTACCTCCACTGACAAACCCAATCACCTTTCTGGGGAGGAACACCTAAAAAGTCAGGCTTATGAATCCAAGTGTTGTATGGTGAGAAAAACTCCGAAATAACCAGTGTCTCAGCCTCCCAATTTCAGGAGAGCAAGTGTCCTGAGACTGTTCAATTTTTTTTTTTTAACATAAAATTCCCTTCTGGAAAAGAATTACACTTTCAAAGGTGTTCTGACTAATGTTTCCTATGGAAAGAAAAGCAGTTAAAACTAAGTCTGTTATTTGTTGCAAAGCTTCTGTCCATTATATTTGAAAAGTCTTGGCAGTCTGGAGAAATTCCCACTGACTGGAAAAGGGGAAACATAACTCCCATTTTCAAGAAGGGAAAAAAGGAATACCCAGGGAATTACAAACCAGTCAGTCTCACCTCTGTGCCTGACAAGATCATGGAGCAGATCCTCCTGAAGGCTCTGCTAAGGCACATGGAAAACAAAGGGGGGACTGGTGACAGCCAACACAGCTTCACCAAGGGCAAATCCTGCCTGATTAATTTGGTAGCCTTCTACAATGGGGTCATGGCATCAGTAGACAAAGGAAGAGCAACTGATGTCATCTAATTGGACCTGTACAAAGCCTTCGACACTGTCCTGCACAACATCCTGGTATCAAAATTGGAACTATGGATTTGATGGATGGACCACTCATTGGTTAAAGAACTGGCTGGCTAGCCTCACCCAAAGAGTTGTGATCAATGACTCAGCGGCCGGATGGAGACCTATGACAAGTGGTGTTCCCCAAGGGTTGGTACTTGGAACATCTCTGTCGGCGACATGGATGGTGGCATCGAGTCCACCCTCAGCAAGTTGGCCAATGACACCAAACTGTGTGGTGAGGTCAACACGCTCGAGGGAAGGGAGGCTATCCAGAAGGACCTTGACAGGCTTGAGACATGGGCTCGTGCAAACTGCATTGAAGTTCAACAAGGCCAAATACAAGGTTCTGCAGCTGAGTTGGGGCAATCCCAAGCACAAATAAAGGCCGGGTGGAGAATGGATTGAAAACAGTCTGGAGGAGGACTTGGGAGTGATGGTGGATGAGAAGCTCAAGATGAGACGGCAATGCATACTTGCAACCTGGAAAGCCAACTGTGTCCTAGGCTGCATCAAAAGAAGTGTGGCCAGCAGGTCCAGGGAGGTTATTCTCCCTCTTTACTCTGCTCTCATAAGA
Organism: Hemiprocne comata; assembly: GCA_020745705.1. Classification (NCBI taxonomy): domain Eukaryota; kingdom Metazoa; phylum Chordata; class Aves; order Apodiformes; family Apodidae; genus Hemiprocne; species Hemiprocne comata. The sequence continues at coordinate 61,493,157 of CM036588.1, read as the reverse complement.
CCCCACCTGGAGTACTGTGTACAACTCTGGAGCCCCCAACATCATGTCAGCCTGACCTCGGTGCCTGGCAAGATTATGAAACAGATCATCCTGAGTGCCATCCAGCAGCATGTAGAAGACAACCAGGGCATCAGGTCCAGCCAAGGTTTAGGAAAGGAAAGTCCTGCCTGACCAATCTCATCTCCTTCTATGACTGGGTGACCCACCTAGTGGATGAAGGGAAGGCTGTGGATGTGGTCTACCTCGACTTCAGCAAGGCCTTTGACACAGTCTCCCACAGTATCCTCCTGGAGAAGCTAGCAATCCATGGCTTGGACAGGTGCACCCTTCGCTGGGTCAAAAATTGGTTGGATGACAGGGCCTAGAGAGTGATGGTGAATGGTGCTGCATCCAGTTGGTGTCCAGTGACCAGAGGTGTCCCCCAGGGATCAGTACTGGGCCCAGTCCTATTCAATATCTTTATTGATGACCTGGTTGTGGGGATTGAGTCCACCCTCTGTAAATTCACAGATGACACCAAGCTGGGAGGGAGTGTTGATCTGCTGTAGGGTAGGAAGAAGCTGCAGGGGGATCTGGACAGACTGGATCAATGGGCCAAGGCCAACAACATGAAATTCAACAAGACCAAGTGCTGGGTCCTGCACTTTGGCCACAATAACCCCAGGCAGCGCTACAGGCTGGGGGAAGGGTGGCTGGAGAGCGGCCTGGCAGAGAGGGACCAGGGAGTACTGGTGGACAGCTGGTTGAACATGAGCCAGCAGTGTGCCCAGGTGGTCTGGAAGGCCAATGGCATCCTGGCTTGTGTCAGGAATAGTGTGGCCAGCAGGAGTAGGGATGTGATTCTCCCCCTGTACACAGCACTGGTGAGGCCTCACTTCGAGTACTGTGTCCAGTTCTGGGCTCCTCACTTCAAGAATGATATTGAGGTGCTGGAGCGGGTCCAGAGGAGAGCAATGAGGCTCGTGAAAGGACTAGAGGGAAAGTCTTATAGGGAGAGGTTGAGGATGCTGGGGTTGTTTAGCCTGGAGAAGAGGAGACTCAGGGGGGACCTTATCACTGTCTTCAACTACCTGAAGGGAGGTTGTAGTCAGGTGGGGGCTGGGCTCTTTTTCCAGGCAACTAGCAACAAGACTAGAGGGCACAGCCTGAAGCTGCTCCAGGGGAGGTTTAAGTTGGATATTAGGAAGTACGTCCTCACAGGGAGGGTGATTAAACATTGGAATGGACTTCCCAGGGAAGTGGTGGAAGCACCATCCCTGGATGTGTTCAAGGAAAGGCTGGATGTGGCACTTAGTGCCACAGTCTATATGGTGTGGTGGTGTTATGTCATAGGCTGGACTTGATGATCTTAAAGGTCTTTTCCTGCCTTGGTAATTCTGTGTGATTCTGTGTGTGAGCAAGAGGGACATGGAACTCCTGGAGAAAGTCAAGAGGAGGGCCACAAAGATGACCAGAGGGCTGGAGCACCTATCCTATGAGGACAGTCTGAGAGAGATGGGGTTGTTCAGCCTGGAAAAGAGAAGACTCCAGGGAGATACCATAGAGGCCTTCCAGTACCTGAAGGAGGCCCAGAGGAAAGCAGGGGAGAGACTTTCTACAAGGACTTGTAGTGAGAGGACAAGGGGTAATGGACTAAAACTGGAAGAGGGGAGAGATTTAGGTTAGACATTAGAAAGAAATCCTTTAGTGTGAGGGTGGTAAGACACTGGAACAGGTTGCCCAGAGAAGTTGTGGAAGCCCCATCCCTGGAAGTGTTTAAGAGCAGGTTAGATGTTGCTCTGAGGAAACTTATCTAATGGAAGGTGTCCCTGCCCATGCAGGGGGGCTGGAACTAGATGATCTTTAAGGTCCCTTCCAACTCAAACCATTCTATGATTCTATGAATTTAACACCAGACTACTTTTAGCCAGCACAAGTTTTTGACACTTAGGACAAATTTTACCCTTTGTTGAATTTGACTGAGATATGAGCTAGATTCCATGTGCATGACTGAGGCCAAAAATGAACCTATTTAGTAATTCCAAAAGTTTTTATTTTTTACCTATATTACCAATAGAGAAGAAAAACACATGTTTATCCTGCTTATACTGCTTCCTAATCTGTCAGAAACAACAGGTGATGAGACACTGCAGATTGCACTAAGGCCACCCAGGAATTGCAGTACCCATTCTCCGGGTCTTAAACCTTGCAAATCAATCCTGCATGCACAGAACAACACTACACCGATAGCAGCATGTCCTGGACCCTGACGTGTTTTGGTAGAGGAAGAAAAAATTAGCTCATTCTGCATAAAGAATTTACAAACTATGTATTTTCTGTGGCTTCAATGCACTAAGCAGCAGACTGCATTCATACTATGTATTTCATTTAATGAATATTTAATAAAAGCATAAAATGCTCAAGAGCAAATATATTTGGTATGGATGCTTACTGCAAAGGCATACTAGAGCAACATGAATAACTGCAATGGACAGATGATAAAACTTAAATGTAGCAACATGGCATGTGTAGTTCTGTCTCATATATTTAACAACTATAACAGAAAAAGCTGAAGGACATGAATGAATCAACATGCAAAATATTTATGTGGACATATTATGCACTGTAAACTACTTCTGTAAAGTCAGGTCATTCATGCAGACATGAAAATGCATGGAAGTGTTCATGCATGCCAGGCACATACATTTTTTTAAATTATTCCTAAACAAGAGCCTGAAGAAGCAAGCAGGCATATTCATTCAAACAAAATTATAACCTTGGGCTGTAAATAGAGCCACAATTTACACAGAGTTGAAAAAGCCTTTAGGGTTGTGTTGGGCTGACCTTGGCCAGCTGCCCACCCAGTTGCTTGATCACCTCCCATCCTCAACAGAGGAAGAAAGTAAGATTAAAAAGCTCCTGAAACCTCACCACAAACACCCAATATAAAGGCTAACATTTCCGTGTCGACCACTCCATACGTACTCAAGGCTAAAACTTTTTTACTTAATGGCATTTTCCTTAAGGGAGAGAAATAAAAGGCTAAATAATCAACTTTACACCTCTTCATTAGAGAGAAAAAAATCCCACCACAACAAAATAACTAAACAACAAACAAAAAAACAGCTTGAGTTGTCATTGGAAAGATGAAGTCAGCATCCCTGTGACTGCAACACATCTATTTCACACATGGATTCCATTTGCTGTCCCTTTGTGAAAACCAGTAACGACAAACTGAACTGTTCTGCAGCATCTTCTTTATACAATGCTATGCACCCTGCAACGTTAACTTTTATTTTTGATCTATTTCCTAATCCTTTTAGGTACGAAAATAAGGCCTTTAATACTCAGGAACATCACTGAAGAACTGTCATTAACAAGCATTAGATAAGCTGTAGTTCTTCCCTCTCCCTTACTGTGCCATAACTCTGGCAGCTGAACTGATCAAAATCAACTCTTGTATGAAGCTCTAGAAATTCACAGGGACCAGAGACCACATTTGGAGCATTTCTGAAAAGAATTAATGAAAGCTTGAATCTCAAGTTTTGTGAGTTGAGTGATTTTTTTAATTTATGCTGAAGCGTTCAATCTTTAAACAAACTACTTAGATTTGCATCAAACTAGTGTTCCTTTGCTTAAAAATTGACTTTAAACTGGTAATACCCCACCAAACAGAGCACAACATTTTAGATCAGAAAAATATTTAGGTTGGAAAACCTGAACACTTTGGATAATAAATTTAATTGCATACTTTTCCTATCAAACTTTTTTTTTTGGTCACCTGCCAAACTACAGATGTCTCTTATTTGCTATTTTTAGATTATAGGATTGAGTTTCCCATATTTGGCTCTTCAGAATGCATTGCAATTCTGTGATATAGTCCTCATTGCAGGACTGCATTGGGGTAGGATGCTACTGCATCAGAGCACTATCATTCATCAAGTAGGTCACATCCATACTTCAGATAACTGGGAGAGGTTCTGATCCAACAACAGTACCTCCATGAACTGCAGCGTTGGGAGATCATAGAGTCATAGAATATGTCTGAACCCTCCCTCCTCAGGGATTCAAGGCAACATCCCCTTCCAAACTTCCAACTATGTGCAACTTTTGCAACCTGACTGACTGAATGGCATCATTCCTCATCTGGATTGGCTCCGTTTCATACATTTCCTTTGCCATTTAAGGTTTTAGTAATTATGGGCTGCTAAAAGGCTGCTTGAAGGCCAGCTCACAGAGAATCACAAGGATGGCTCAGATGTCATATCTTGTGATTATGGCAATCTCAAAATCTCATTTCTGAAGATAAATCAAACTTTACCAATAATTTCTCCAGGCAAGCTCCAGCTGTAGGTATAGTAGCAATTCCCTTTTTCAGAGTAGTTACTATGTTTTCAGTAAAACTCTTTACATTGAGATTTCTGATGTAAACAACTTTTAGGAAGATAAGGTTGAAAACACTGAAATGATTCAGCAACATTTTTATATATCAGGAAATTCACTTCTGCTATCAGTAAGTTAAAGGAACTTTCATTTTTATTCTCCTATGTTCATTACTAGGAAAACGAAAAGTCTGACAGACAAAAGGTCACAGGGCTTGGCTGAGCAGCTAATGAGACAGTCTGCATACTTAACTAAGTCGTAATTTTATTTTCCAGTAGGTGCTGCCTGGTAAGAACTACAATACTTTTCCACAAGCATCTGACAACTGAAAAAAACCTTCTTGGCATTACAGAGAGATGAATAATGAAAACGACCAGTTTCAAATGATTGTATGGAGACTAAGTGCATAGTATCTTTTCACAGGAAGTATCTCAACAAAACTAAGTATTTCCTTATAATTTGAAGATACATCCATGGCATGGATCAAAGAAATATCTACTATGAGAATATTTATTTTGGCCAAACTGCACATAATACAGAAATTATCTGAAGGGCACATTTCTCAGGCCTTTGGAGTAATGCATTCCTCACAACCAAAGTTCCTTCTCATGATCACTTGGATGCAACCTCAGATATCTTTGCCCTCATTATGGCATTGACATGTGGAAAGTGATTAGAAGCTGCAACTCCAATGCTGCCTTCCCAGCCATGAAACAGGAAGATAGAAGGTAAACCAGCCACAGCTCTGCCCCTATATGGTTTCAGTGTAGGCTAGTAAAGATTCAGAAAAATGGAGAATAGGAAGCCATGGCTACAAAGCTTTATTGTGTTTTGTCACTGAAAAACAGACATTTCCAGCAGGCATACAGAAGGAGTCACATAAAAGTAAAAATGTTTTGTCAATTAAACATAGGACATAGAAGCCATGAAGCAATACCGGTAACCATCCTCATATCGACTCTCTAACATCAAGCAGATGTACTACTTTACTTCTGACATGAAAGAACATTTAGAATGCAGAGATGGAAAAGAATTATATAAAATACACAAATTTTTAATATAAAAAAGCAGTTATAATCCATTGCTACATTTGTTGATTTTAAAAGCAATTTAAGAACAGGTTTTATTAAGAATATTGTATATTGCTGGTTTGTTGGGTTTTTTTTCAAATTATCACTTAATAACACTTACAGAAACCATTAAAAATGTATGGCAGTCATTCTAGCCATAGTGTTGCCCTTCATTTAATGTCTATAATTACCTGCATAGAAAAGAACAATATAATATTAATACCAATAACTGAATTGAACATGTTTTCATTCTGAATTTTGAGTACTCTCAATGATTGTATATTACTGCAGTTACTATCCTGAATAATGGGATACGCATAAATACAGAAAGACGTGATCTACTTGTGTCACAGAAAGGATTCAGACAAGAAGCGTGTTTTATTGAAGTATCCACTAGTGCAGAAAGGGGATATTTTCTATTTTCCTACTTAGAGTTTGCCATGTTCCCCAGTGATGTCAACAACAGTTTCTATATTCACTTCTTTGGAAGTTGATTTAAGTCCTTAGAGTCTGATCAAACGTCCAGAAGAATTACTTCTACAGCCCACAGCAGATTTTACAATCCTACATAAGCACTACATTAAGATTTACAGCATTTCTAGCCTCTTCCCTGGCAGTATTAAATCATAAAGCAGGTCTAGCTGATTCCATAATATGATCATCTGTCTGTGCATGATTTAAATCACATGCATGTGACTGGATGCTCTGGTCTTATGAGGTAGTAACAATAATGGCACCATAGACCGGAGAAATAAAAATGTCCAGAGAGAGTAAGTCAAAGCTTTTTATTGAGAGCTGCAATTTTTCTGTAGAGAAGAAGAAACCAAAAGTCTTAAAATAAGTTTATTAACTAAATTCCAAGGACCCATGTCATGTGACAAACCAATCTACTATTATACAAACAAAATATAGGAGTACTGTCAATTTATCTGTCTACCTACCTAAAGAATTATTTTCAAAGAGAAAGGAAGCTGATACTCTATTTCTTAAGAGCCAAGTTCCTTCTGTGCCATGTTCAAACCATTAAATATGACCTAAATAAATAAATTCTGCCAAACCAGAGACTAGTATGTTCCCAGATGTACTGATTTGTGCTCAATTTCATGGCAATTTAAAACTGAAACACTTATCCATTAAGCCATCTTCTTATTTATTAAGTCTTTCAGAAAGTAACATAACCAGCAAAAACTACACCAAAACAGCATGTAAACACAACTAACAAGGATGGCTGATACAATAAAATGAGACAGTCTGAACTGCCACTTCTGTAGTAAACACCAAAAATCAGAAACTTTGCAGTAATAGCAAACTAATGGATTGCCATTACACACAAAAGAAACTCTCTCTGCATAGGGTGTGTACCATTGAACCCAGAGTGATCTCAGGATCATCACTCGCAAGCCTTCTCAGCATACTGCTCTTTTAGAAGGCAAGTCTGTACCCTCCATTAACGTATCACTACCTGGATCTTAAGATTAAAAACTATAAAGACTAGGTAGTATTTCTCCAAATTTTATACCTGAATTTGATGTTAATTTGTTTCCTCATGACATAAAACAGGCTTACTGGATTGCATACATAAAACAACTCATGCAGACAACAAGTTATTATTGCCTGCTTAACAAATTTCAGACTTAAGTACAAAACCAACAAAAATTATGGAATTATGATAAAACATAAGAAATTATTAACTCAAATGGAGTACAGATGGTCTACTTTATCAGTTACGGTTAAATTAATTTTTAAAAGTACTGTTGTTGCTATCAGTTTTCTGTTCCTATTCATTTAAATAATTTTAACAGAAGAATCTCCCATTCTTCCTTCCCTTTCTCACATTCTTTTGTTCCTTTCCAGCAACTGTTCTCCTCGCCCTCTAAACAGGTCTTCACAGAAAATTGCAAGGAAACAATTTGTGGAGAAAAGAGATTAATTATTTCAAATCCACAACTAGACAATAATCACGTTTCTTTCCCTCCTTTCCCACCCCTGCCACCCACCCCCCATAAATACAAATTCCTGGCTTCCTTCCCTATTAATATGACATATGGTGAAAAGGACAGAGCATGCTGGAATAATTCTCTAGCAGGAACCGACTTCGCTCTTCCTGAGCATCCTATTTGTCACTATACCAAGAAATGCACTGCATTATCCATTGTTGTAATGTTTAAGCAAACTTTGAGTAAAAGACAAGGTAAGTCTTGCCCATAAATCAGCAAATAAGGAAAGCTGCACTCATAGGCTGTTAAAAGCAGACAGCTATACTGCAAATGAGAACTTTTTGTCTGAAAGAGTTGCTATTGTCACAGAAAGATGAATATGCAGTATCACAAAAACAGCAGTTACTGGCTCCAGAAAGCATTCTAAAACAAATTTCAATTTTACTAGTCACATTATACTACCTTCTTCCTCCTTTATTAAAAAATAAGTCTGTTACAAGATTATCATGTCTAGCCTAACATGATAACAAAACATTTAAGACCATGAGCAACTTATTCTGAAGAACTCAGGGGTAATTTACCAAGGGCTTATTATTATTATTTTAAATTATTCTTTTGCAGAAAAATGGTGTACTAGTGTTTATTCGTTCCAAAGATCCAGGGAACTGGTGAACCATCTCAACCCCTTCTCCAGGAAAAAATGCATCACTCAAAAAAGATGACAAGAGAGGTAAGATTTTGGTTAGTTGTTCTAACCAACAAATTTGGACTACCATAGTCTCTGTTTATCAAGTCTGCTATCAGTAAATGGTTTATATAAAAAAACACTACACCTGAAATCCTGGACACCAAAGTCTGCACCACTTGTATCAAACATGCAAGTAAAACTAGTATGCACTTAAGTAAATTGAAGTGCAAAGTAAAATTCTACCTGCCAACAAGAATTAAGCAGCATAACTGATACAAAATCACATATAATCTTGCAGCAGCAGAGGAGAAACTTGGAAAAGCTTTTCTAGCTCCTGTTTTATTTTCACAGAATCACAAAATTACAGAATGCTAGGAGTTGGAAGGGACCTCCAAAGATCGAGTCCAACCCCCCTGCCAGAGCAGGACCAAAACTAGGGCAGATCACTCAGAAAGGCATCCAGACAGGTCTTGAAAGTCTCCAGAGAAGGAGACTCCACAACCTCTCTGGGGAGCCTCTTCCAGTGCTCTGTAACCCTCACAGTAAAGAAGTTCTTCCTCATGTTCAGGTGGAACTTCCTGTGCTCGAGTTTGAATCCATTGCCCCTCATCCTATGACTGGGCACAAGTGAAAAGAGGTTGTCCCTGCCTTCTTGATGCCCAGCCCTCATGTATTTATAGACATTAATTAGATCCCCCCTCAGTCTTCTCCAGTCTAGACTGAAAAGCCCCAGGTCTCAGCCTTTCCTCATAAGGCAGGTGTTCCAGTCCCTTAATCATCCTCGTAGCCCTCCATTGGACTTTCTCAAGTAGATCCCTGTCCCTCTTGAACTGAGGAGCCCAGAACTGAACACAGTACTCCAAGTGAGGCCTCACCAGGGCCAAGTAGAGGGGGAGGAGAACCTCCCTCGATCTGCTGGACACACTCCTCCTAATGCACCCCAAGACACCATTACCCACATTCATTAAATTAGTTGCCAATTACAAGAAGTATGAACTTGCACAATACAAATCTCTGATCCCTCCCCACCATCTCCAGTTAGAGTGAAATGATGATGTGTTGCCGATCATGATAAATAACTTACAGGGAACAATATATAAGTGATAAATTACTCCATTTTTGCTAAACAGCAATTTGAATTAGTTTCTAAAATGGCTAGATCACATTATTTCCTCACTGTTTTTCAGTTCCTTTTATTTCATCACACAGAGTATGCACTTCAAAAACAAATTTGCAATTGGGGAGGGAGAGTAAAGTAAGCAGTAGCTTTAGGAATTATTCCATCTTGGTGTACATGCAATACTAGACTCCTAAAAGGTGAAAATAGGTGGATCTTTTTCCTACGAACAGTCATATCATTATAAAGTAGATTAGCAAGTCCTGCAGTTTATATTATAGTGATAATGCCTTTCATGTTACTAAAAACCTCCAAGTTTGACATAATTTTAAAGGTATTCTTGTTATATTAAGAATAAACTGCAAAATGCCAAACTTACGTAACACCTCTCTACCCACAGAAGAAACTAGCTTTACTCAACGTTACTGTTGCCTTAAGACTCAATTAGGGATTTTGGTCAGATGTTGGGAAACAAGCCTAGCACTATACCAACAAAAAAAATACAGCCAAGGTAAAAACTGTGCTGACCAACTTAGCAAAGGCCTTTTTGAGGCCTCAATATGCATAATGAGCCCTTTTTTAAAATCAGTTTTGCAGTAGTATCAGAGCGGTACTACAGGAATACGTAGCATTTGTCCCAGTAACAAGAGCCACAGCAATGCTTTGAAACAGGGAAACCAAAACAAACACCTTCTAGAGGAGATTACACACAACTGGCACTTTTTTTTTTTAATCTGTGTCTAAGATTGCATCATTGAAGGAATGTCTACATATAAACCTTGGAAAAAAATCTGTTGGATCCCTGTGATAGTCTTCAAAACATATTTGGAAGAAGCTAATTACAACTCCTAGTAACCCTATAAACATGGGAAATTAAATATGAAAACAATTCTTTAACACATTTTCCAGTCTGCTGAGGATACTACCATCTAATAAAGACAGTTTCTCTCACATTTATAACAAAAAACATGCTTGTAAGTTACTGAGTAGATGAGAAATATTATATATAGAAGAATCCTGCAGCAACAAAGGAGACCTAAAAAGTTGCAGTCTTAACTGAAGCAATCTGCTGTTTAAAATGATGAGCAGAGAGAGATGTGCCTATGGCCTATTGCTACCTGCTAGAAATTTTTGATCTAAACAAGCAATTTGTAATATCCTATTACAATCTCTTCTCTTTTAAGAAAGCTAAAGGAACTAATATGTTAGCTACATACATTAAAATAACTTTTATCTACAGATTAAGTTCTGGATATATAAGAACTTCAAAACTTCTCAAAAGCAGACAATTAAGCAAAAATACTATTTTAGCTTAGTTATCAAAATTCACTGTTACGTGGCTAATAATTAAGCTAAAACTGTATTTTTTTTTAAAATAAGGCCTACTGTGAGAGGCTGCAACACGAGCAATATGCCTTCTTCTGGTGTGTTTGGTATTTCTTTTAATACCTCATTTTCAGAGTTGCCTCCAGCCGCCATCAGTAACTCAATCAAAAGTGTCTAAAGGAGCTACAGGATCAGAAAGCTCTTTAATTTCTTTTTACCTATATGCTGACTTCACCTGCAAATACTTAATGAATTTTTTTTTTATATCCTGTCCAATGAATCACCAAAAATGGACCCCAAAATATCCCTATATGCTCCTTCTAATTTTCAGGCTATGCAACTCTTCACACTGAAGTGATGACATTTATTAACTGTCTGTAGTAGCATCTTCGAAATTTACAATGCTTTTGTAAGTTAAAATAGCTCATAATTGTAAAGAGATTGGAAATGGACTTAGATTGGACATCAAATCTTGGAAAAAATTCTTGTTTATGAAAGAACACAATGTTTTTGTTTTGCTTTTTTTCATTATTAAAACCTAAAGTTATAAATAATTTGTAATATATTTAGAAAAGTTTTTTCTTCCAAAGGTGGGCAAAGATAGAAGAGTTTCTTATTTAGCGAGCAAAAGAATATTGCTATTTTAAATTGGCTTGTTTTTAACAATTAGTATTGAATTATAATATCTAATAAACTTACATTAAAAAAATCAGATTACCTTCCTCTGTATGTTACGTTGACTAATGATCACTACACCAAGTTGTTTCTAATGGCCCTTTATGAATACAGTTGGAGGGCAAAACTAAGGACAACAGAAACATTTAAGTGACCCTTCTTGATTTGTGGCAAGAACAGAAAACATTCTTCTCTGCAAAGAAGAATCAACTATGTATCTAGATTAAACAAAGACACAAAGTGTATATTTTAGAATGAATGCAAATAAAATATTAGTAACTATTGGTATAACAATAGTGACTCCTGTCAAGGCCATAGCCATAAAGGCAGCTTAACAGTCCATACTTTACAGAGCAACACCCACTATATTTACACAGAACTGCAACTACCTGCATATGCATTGTTCTCGCTAATCAGCAGCCACTGGAAATGCCCAATCACATATGAAGATCAGAATATTCCTTAGTAACAAAAAAGCTCTTTTTCCAATTTGTGTGCAGCAGCCAGATACAAAAAAAAAAAGTGGGGACATATTAAGAACATGGTTAAAACGCCAACTGACTTCAAAGTAATTATCTTGGAAAAGATACTAAAGTCTGATTAAATTTATAGAAGGCTGGCATATGATTTTTTTTTTCCTGTCTGGTATGCTAGGACTGGTTTTACTGGATTTAAGAGCTATTCTAATATTGCTGCTTGCTGGAGGACTGGTAAGTGTACTGGCATTATTATTTGTTCTTCAATTAACGCTCACTTTCCAGGACAATAAACAAAAAAACAAAGTACAATTACATTTTAAAATGGTTTTATGGCATACAACTGTTTTTTATAGCCCTTCCCCTCCCTACCCTCAATAAAAAATTAGATAATGGTATTTTGGAACACAGGATTTATTTGTTGAAGAACTCTGTAGATACAAGCAAGGGACTACGTCTGCAGAATATAACACCAGGGTTTTGTGTAAACAGCCACATGTGGTAGTCTCAAAATCTGGGTTCACTCAACTGCAAACATAAAACTCTGTAAGAAACTTTTTTGCTAAACATAAAAGTATGTAAGAAATTTTTTTTTTCTAATGAACACAGCTCTCAATGCAACTGACATTAAGCTATAAGGGAGGAGCAGCATCTACCAAACAAACAATGATTTTTAGGAAAAAAGTGTTCCTGAAATAGTAATTGTCACCGCAAAACCACTTTGTGAAAGAAACTTGCTTATGGAGGTTTTGATACTGTAGTGCAAAAGAGCTTCTTAAACACATAGTAAGGGATCAGTGAAACACACAGTAAGAGATCAGTGCAGTATCAAGGCTCTTAAACCTATCCCCCCACATATTTTTTAGAATTATTTTCTAAACCTTACCTGCATAAAATGACAAAGGAAGAAACAATTGAATTAAACTTGATGGATAATTTAAGAAGGTTCAAGTAACATCTGTAGGTTTTCCTATATTAAACAGAAGACAATTCTTTCTATCACTTCCTCTTCTTTACAATACGTACCAGGACTTGACAAGATGTACTCATTAACAGAGCTCAATTATGTTCTAATATACTGCCAGTAAACTATATCAAAATAAGGCTTTCAAGACCTACTCTTGATACTAACGTTTGTTTTTTAAATGAAACTTGCAAAAAGTGATAAGTAGGTTCTTGGGCTGACAGTATTTTTTTAATTGTATTTAGCACTGTTTTATTTTCAGCTATGAATATATAAAAGAGGTATGTCTAAACTTATCTTTCAAGGACTGCTTTAGGGATGTATTGTAAAAATATAAAAGATTTCTAACTATCACAGTCTCATTATCAAATCTGAGAAAATCCAAGAGAACTTCTGCAAGTGGCCAAATAATCAATATTATATATGTTATAAATTTAGTTTTTTGAAGACTGACTAGCTATTTTCCCCCATGAATTCAGTACTACCTACTGATCTTTATTTTTCAGAAGTCGTAAGTCTTTGAAACTGTTGGATAAGGAGGCCTCTCTACCAAGATTACCAATAGTCTTTTTATAGAAGCCTGCAGAAACACTGAAAAAGTGAAAGAAGATTAGCAGAATACAAAAGTAACTGGACTCTAGTGCTGTATTGACATTTTAAAGGAAAGATTTGCTGTCATGTCTGGGCCAAGTTATTTACTGATAAATACCACTGAAGATAGCACATTTACACCAGTGATACTTTATCCTGTTCTTTATGCAATAAATATACCTAAGAAGGTGGGAGACTTCCAGTGTCATAGATATTGTAACATATTTGCTTCATTACATGCATCTAACATAAAACTTAAGATCTTATTTCCCAGGTGATGGAAAGGGTGAACAAAGATACAGAGTGAAACTGTCAGAAACACTGATTCATATTAGAAATATTCGATATTAAAAGTAAGGTTGCTTCTTAAAGAACTTGTCTAACATAACCGCCCAACACATTTTAGTATTTATTATTATTGAGCAGGAGCTTAATATTATTTACAGTCTCATGCTGTATTGATATGAAGAAACAACCAACAAGTACAAAGTCATGATCCAAAGAACACTTACAAAAAAAAAAACCAAACAACCGAAAAAAATGATTTAACATATCTTACAAAAGATAATAAAAAGAGAAGGTGAGATACTCTACTGGCAGATGAAGTGCATAACTTTGAGATTTGGCTTCCTTACTCAATAATCTTATTTGCATGCAGTCTCTAAAGTTTCTCTACATATCAAGGCATGAGGATTGGGTTCACCAGAGCAGATGGTACTCTACTAAGCTACTAGGGGGAGGGAGCAGGGGAAGAAGCAATGGAGTATGTATCCTTACACAAAATGTTTAGGCAACTTGCTGACTGGAAAAAAGGTAACATGGCCCCTGTTTTTAAAAAGGGGAAAAAGGAAGACCCAGGGAACTACAGGCTGATCAGTCTCACCTCTGTGCCTGGCAAGATCACAGAAAAGATCCTCCTGAACTCTGCTAAGGCACATGGAAAATAAGTAGGTGATTGGTGACAGCCAAAATGGCTTCACTAAGGGCAAATCATGCCTGACCAATTTGGTGGCCTTCTATGACAAGGCTACAGAGATGGTGGATAATGGCAGACTCAACTGACATCATCTACCTGGATTTGTGCAAGTCATTTGACACTGTCCCACATGACATCCTGGTCTCCAAACTGACAAGGCATGGATTTGACAGATGGATCACTTGGTGGATAAGAAATCGGCTGGATGGCCACACCCAGAGAGTTGTGGTCAATGGCTCAGTGTCCAAGTGGAGGCAAGTAATGAGTGGTGTTCCTCAGGGGTCAGTATTGGGACCAGTGCTGTTCAACATCTTTGTTGGAGACATGGACAGTGATACTGAACAAGTTTTTTGACAATACCAAGCTGTGTGGAGTAGCTGACACCTTAGAGGGAAGGGATGCCATCCAGAAGGACCTTAACAGGCTTGAGAGGCATGAAATCCTCATGAAGTTCAACAAGGCTAAGTGCAAAGTCCTGCAGCTGGGTTGGCACAACCCCAGGCACAAATATAGGCTGGGGGCAGAATGGCTAGAGAGCAGGCCTGAGCAAAATAACATGGGGGTGGTAGTAGATGAGAAGCTTGACGTGAGCCGCCAGTGTGCGCTTGCAGCCCAGAGGGCCAACTGCATCCTGGGCTGCATCAAAAGAAGGGCCAGGGAGGGGACTCTGCCCCTCTATTCTGCTCTGGTGAGACCCCACCTGGAGTACTGTGTACAGCTCTGGAGCCCTCAGCACAGGAAAGACATGGAGCTGCTGGAGAGGGTCCAGAGAAGGGCCATGACGATGATCAAAGGGCTGGAGCACCTCTGCTATGAAGACAGGCTGAGAGAGTTGGGGCTGTTCAGCCTGGAGAAGAGAAGGTTCCGGGGAGACCTTATAGCAGCCTTCCAGTACCTGAAGGGGGCCTACAGGAAAGCTGGGGAGGAGCTTTTCACCAGAGAGGGCAGTGACAGGACAAGGGTTAATGGTTTTAAACTGAAAGAGGGGAGATTTAGGTTAGACATCAGGAAGAAATTCTTCACCATGAGGACAGTAAGGTGCTGGAATAGGTTACCTAGGGAGGTTGTTGATTCCTGCTCCCTGGAGGTGTTTACGGCCAGGTTTGATGAGGCTTTGTGCATCCTGGTCTAGTGTGAGGTGTCCCTGCTCATAGCAGGGAGGCTGGAACCTGATGATCTTTAAGGTCCCTTCCAACCTTAACCATTCTATGATTCAATGATTCTGTAGCTTAGAAGAGAAAAAAAAGAAGAACCTTGATGGAGTTAACTTGTCAGACAATGGTAAAACCAGTGGAACTTTGCTGACTGCACAAACCTTTTCTTAATCCAATGGAGCTGGAGGTCGCTTATGTAGTCTTACTTTTCCTTGGTTTGCTACATCAGAGTATTTTCTATTGAAGTATCATAAGAGCACCTGTGTTGTAATTAGGAGCAATGAGACTTTCATCAGGGGGAAGTTAAAAAACACATTGACTACAATAAAGGCAAGCAGGAATTAATGCAAGCTTTCAGGCTTTATACTGCCAACTCAGTCAGAGATTTTGTCATCTGCTCATTTTTGATTATCATCTTGCTTTGATAACCATCACACAGACAATTCCATAATTATCAGATATAAATCTTTATATTATGAAGAGAAACAAAAAATTACAAAGGAATTCTTTTCTCCTAATCTTCTGAAGTGGATGTAAATAAATTAAGCTAAAAGCTTTCAAGCTGAGATAATGTTTAAGACCATGGATAGCTCGAGTATATTTTTGTATTTACTTCTAAGCAAAGTGGTCAAAAGAATATTTGTTTCCTTCATTACTTTTAACCTTTCCCCAGTGGTAAGACCACATTCACATTCTTACACATTTCTACTCTACTCAGGTCTTATTTTTCACAATTTGTCCAGGACAGAGGCAGCATAACTCTCACATGAAAATAACAGGCTCATTAGAGTACAGCTCTAACACAAACCTGGTTTATTTATTTTATTTTTTAACCAGAAATTATTCAAAATCTGAACTGGATTGTACTACAAGGAAAATCTTGGTAATTTACGGAACCTTTACAGTTTAATTTATTATATGAATGCAATATAATTCCCAAATATATAAATATTATACACAAATATGTATATATAGTTTATAACCAAGAAAGACTCTCCTACTGTATACTAACTAAATCAGTTGCTTCCCTGGCATTTCAGTAATTTTTTAGATAGCTAAAGAAATAAAAAATAATCAAAAGCATTTTAAAATATCCTTTTCAGAAAATACAAGTTCATCTGGCATAGCTTCTCTCAAAAACCTATGGTTGGTTTTTTGTCTTGCCCCCCAAAAAAGCACACACACAAAAAGTTTTTCCCAGGTAAAGGGAGTTCAAAGTTACCATGGTAACTGAATGTAAAGTCACTAAGGACTTGCTACCACATGCGTTTACAGTATATACACTAGGTACAGTCAGTAAGAGGTATTAGAAAGTCTTTTAGGTTGTTTTAAATATAGAGAACTAGCAAATTCAGTGTTGATTATTATAAACAAATATTAAAACTAGACCTCTTGATTGTTTTTGCTGTAAGGTGCACCACAGAGAGGCTGATTAAGTAAAGGTAAATTATTCTAAATTACATAAACATAACAGAATACTGGAGTATGTGTTATTTTATGAATCTTGTTAAATTTTCTCAGTCATTGTTGTCATGAAAAAGATAACTTAACCAAAGTATTCACTATACCTCAAATGAAGCAATTAAATTGATTTCCTGCCCTTGAGTTTGACAACTTATTGCAGCAAGTTAGCAAAAAACTAGCTATGGCGTTAATTGCGTGAGAAAATACAGCCCTGCCTTAAAGTTCTTACATGTATCTCAACATACATATTCCGTAGATTATAGATAATTAGCCACCATTAGTTGAGGATTTTCATCATATATTGTCATTGCCATCACATAACCACATGATTAAAAAAAAAAAAAAAAAGAGATGCTCAAGGCAGACTAACTAGATATAAATTTAATACTTTTCAATCAGTGAGTTAAAATGGCTAGAGTAGAAAGGAATGCAAAGTAAACTTCACTCAGTAAAGCTACTGTTCCTCTATCTTTCTACTAGCTGTATATATAGTTCTCATTCATTTTCCAAAAGTCTTACCACAGTATGCCAAAGACTGCTAAGTCCTTCAGGAAATGTCAATTACAAACAAGTAATTGGCTCAGAGAACAAAATCTTACATTGGCATGCTTGTCATTGAGCCCTTTACTAAAACAAAATAACCATGTACTTCTATGCTATATCCTATCAGTCAATGCATTTTACATACAGATCTTGCAAATTTACACCTTATATTAGGATTGGCCCTAAAACACTGTTAATTATTTTGGGAGTTTATTTTAAAAGACATCTGAAAGATTGCCATAAGCCCTTTACTGAAGCTCTGTAGAGATGAAAGGATGTTCCTTTTAGCCTGTATTTTATAAAATCCTTCATATTTTTGGTCCTGGATTTAAGATCTTTAAGATCATTTGTATGCCAGTAGTGTGCTGGCAGTATATAGTGACACACAAGCACCACCGCTTCACCTAAGCCTAATCACACTTCTGAATTCTGCAGTCAGCCTATATCACCTTTCAAATACATGCACATTAATGCAGAGTTTTCTTCTGGATATTAAGAGCTGGATTCATCCTCTTAATGAGCAGAAAGATGTAAAATATTAACTGCAAGAACATTCCAGTCATGTGTTTTGTAGCCTGACCTTGCAAATACTTTTACATGTTAATAAACTTGTGAACATTTATATGTTAATATTTTGAGGATGCAAAGTAGAAGATTTATTCACTCGGTTCCCTGGAAGAATACTATTCTTACGCTCAACAACTATGTTAATTTAACATGAAGGCATGCTTTGGTAATTTAGCAATCCTGAAATAGTTAAGCTCTGGGAATTAAGGTATTTTTTTTACATTATATTACACCTAGTTATCAGAGCAGATGGGATCATACGGAGGGGGCAGTTATGTGCCACAGCACATTATGTGGTCCTGTTTACTTAATAATCCAGACTTGGACCCATCTAAACCTCCCAAAGCTACACACTACAGCTAATATTCCCAGATTTATTTCCTCCATACATGTTGAGAAGGAGGACAGGAGATGGTACAAGCCCAGTTCTCACCCAGCATGGAATTAGGATAGGACTGAATCACCCCTTAGACCCAGTCACTGGGAAAGAATTCCAGATCTTAAAGTTTAGACACCAAGTCCAAAGCTTATCTGAAAAATATCAGTCATATGGAAAGAATATTTTAATCACCCCGACGTCTGCTGGAGGGACAACACAGCAAAGCACCAGCATTCCAGGAAGCTCCTTGAGTGCATTGATGGCAACTTCCTTCTCCAAATGGTAGAGGAACCAACCAGAAAAGGAGCTTTGCTGGACCTTGTTCTCACCAACAGAGACAAGATGGTGAGTCATGGGAAACTCAATGGGAGACTGGGCTGCAGTGATCATGAGACTGTAGAATTCAAGATCCTTAGGGCAGCGAGAAAAGTGCGAAGCAAGCTGGGCATGCTTGATTTTGAAAGGGCAGACTCTGATCTCTTCAAGGATCTGCTTGCTAGGGTAGAATGGGACAAAGCCCTGGATGGGAAGGGAGCCAAGGAAAGCTGGTCCATATTCAAGGAACACTTCCTGCATGCCCAGGACCAATGTGTCCCTACAAAGAAGGCAGCAGGGAGGAGTGCCAGGAGGCCTGCGTGGATGAGCAAGGAACTCCTGGACACACTTAGGTGTAAAAACAAAAGTTACAGAGGGTGGAAGCAAGGCCAGATACCCTGTGAGAAGTACAGAGAGGTAGTTAAGCAAGAGATCAGGTTAGGAAAGCAGAAGCACAGAGAGAATTGGATCTGGCAAGGGAAGTTAAGGGCAATAAGAAAAGTTTTTATAGGTACATTAATGATAAGAGGAAGACTAGGGAAAATGTGGGCCCACTTCGGAAGGAAACAGGAGAGCTGGTCATCCAAGATGTAGAGAAGGCTGAGGTACCCAATGACTACTTTGCCCAGTCTTCACCAGCAAGAACTCCAGTCACACCCTCCATGTTATATAAACTAAAGGCAGGGACTAGGAAAAGGAGGGTCCCCCCACTTTAGATGAAGAGGAGGTTTGAGACCACCTAAAGAACCTAAAGGTGAACAAGTCCATGGGATCTGATGGGATTCACCCATGGCTCCTGAAAGACATGGTGGATGAAGTTGCAAAGCCACTGTCCATCATATTTGAAAAGTCATGGCAGTCTGGTGAAGTTCCTGCTGACTGAAAACTCAGAAACATAACCCCCATTTTCAAGAAGGGAAAAAAAGAAGACCCAGAGAACTACAGGCCAGTCAGTCTCACCTCTGTGCCTGGCAAGATCTTGGAACAGATCCTCCTGAAGATCCTGCTAAGACAAGAGAACATCAAAGGTGTGATTGGTGACAGCCAACATGGCTTCACTAAAGGCAAGTCCTGCCTGACTAATTTGGTGGCCTTTTACGATAGGGTCACAGCCTTGGTGGACAATGGCAGAACAACAGACGTCATCTACCTGGACCTGTCCAAAGCTTCCAACACTGTTCCACACGACATTCTAGTCTCAAAACTGGAACAATATCAATTTGATGGATGGACCACTCATCGGATAAGGAACTGGCTGACTGGTTGCACCCAAAGAGTTGTGATCAATGGCTCAGTGTCCAAATGGAGACGTGTGATGAGTGGTGTTCCTCAAGGGTCGGTACTTGGACCAGCGTTATTTAACATCTTTGTTGGTGACATGGACAGTGGAATCGAGTGCACCCTCAGCAAGTTTGCTGATGACACCAAACTGCGTGGGGAAGTCAACAAGCTGGAGGGAAGGGATGCCATCCAGAGGGACCTTGACAGGCTTGAGAAGTGGGCTTGTGCAAACTGCATGAAGTTCAACAAGGTTGAGTGCAAGGTTCTGCACCTGGGTCGAGGCAATCCCATGCACAAATACAGGCTGGGAGGAGTAAGGGTTGAGGATGGCCCAGAGGAGAAGGACTTAGGGGTAGTAGTCGACCAGAAGTTTAACATGAGCCATCAATGTGCACTTGCAGCCCAAAGAGCCAACTATATCCTGGGCTGCATCAAAAGAAGCATGGCCAGCTGGTTAAGAGAGGTGATTCTCCCCCTCTGCTCTGCTCTGGTGAGACCCCACCTGGAGTACTGTGTCCAATTCTGGAGTCCCCAACGTAAGAAGGACATAGAACTCCTTGAGTGTGTCCAGAGGAGGGCCACAAAGATGATCAGAGGACTGGAGCACCTCCCCTATGAAAACAGGCTGAGGAAGTTGGGGTTGTTTAGCCTAGAGAAGAGGAGTCTCTGGGGTGACCTTACAGCAGGTTTCCAGTATCTGAAGGGGGCCTACAAGAAAGCTGGCGTAGGGCTTTTTACACGAGTGTGTAGTGAGAGGACAATGGACAATGGTTCAAAACTTAAAGAGGTGAAATTCAGGCTAGACATTAGGAAGAAGTTCTTTCCTGGGAGGGTGGTGAGATGCTGGAACAGGTTGCCCAGGGAGGTTGTGGATGCCCCCTCCCTGGAAGTGTTCAAGGCCAGACTAGATGAGGCCTTAAGCAACCTGGTCTAGTGGGAGGTGTCCCTGCCCATGCAGGGGGGTTGGAACTAGATGATCTTTAAGGTCCCTTCCAACCATAGCCATTCTATGATTCTATGAATATTTTCTGATATTTTCTATCGTCTTTTTTTTTTTTTTTTTTTTTTGCCTCAATATCCTGAGATATCCTACATGTAGCAAATGCACTAAACTTCAGAACTGAATTCATTCCTGGTCATTTATTCCCAACACTTCGCATTTCACTTAGATTTGAAAATGACAAGCTGCTGGTCCAACTGTTGTCAACATGTTTTTAATTAGTTCTGAATTTAGGACGATTAAAACTCACAGTTGCTTTTAAAATGAAGTTACTGAATTTGCCTTAATTTATTTTCAATGCTCAACAATGTGTGCATTTTAATCCACCATGGAAATATTTCAGCCTCTCTGCTTTCTGCAAGGAAGGCACTGCCATCACCTGTGAAACTTATTGACTAGAAAATAGCCTGAAAACAACTCTTGGGAATGCTGGCCATGCTCCATATTTGACTAGCTATATTTGTCTCAGCTGACTCAAAGAGCCCAATGCCTTCCAAATTTTTTTGGGGTGGTGGTGGCAGGGAAGGGAGAAATAACATTGCACCATAACACTGAGTTTTCTCTTACTTGTGACTGCAGATGCAGTTTTGGTTTTAGGCAAATCACATCTATTATTTATTATTCTAGAGCTATATATAGCAAAAATAGTAAAACATAATTCACTACTCAAAAATAAATTGGCATTTCTCAAACTTTTTTGGGGATAGAGAGAAGAGGGCTGAATTATGATTGCCACCCTAATGAAGAAATAATTTTGTCAAGTTCTTAGAGCCTTAATGATAAATGACAAAATTCTATGTATTAGACAAGCAAGATTTGACTTCATATGCTTCAACTACATTTCTTCTCCCTTGCTTTATTTTCCCAGCAGGAAAGTAATTTTCTCTTCATAGGTCCTCTGTGAATTTGTGTTGTTCATGCATCATTTCTTCTGTGAATGGCTGTAGACTGATCTATACTTCTATGAATATCTGTAGACTGCATGCCTTAATCTGAAATCGCAGCAGAATTTTCTTCCAGTAGAGTGCTTTAAAAAAAAAAACCCAACAGACTGTAGCAGTAGTTGAAATTTATAATAGTAAACATGGACATCTAATAACAGAAGTCCAGTATGAACACCTGTTTTCTATGTAAGCTAACATGTGTCTACAAAAAAAAATCTACCAAGACAATCTATTTTATAACTATTCTAAATTCAGTTTGGCTGTGGGGTGTTTCCTCCCCTTTTTAACCTGTTATATTTTCTTTTACATTAGCATTTGTACACTGTAACTGTAAAACAAAACTAAACAGCACTCTTAAAAGAATTCAGATAAGGTAATCAGCAAAAATAACATTTTTATGATAGGCAATTGCTTCTCTAGTTTAACTATTAATGTAAAAGATATCCTTGCTTTAACAGCTAATAAAAATTACTAATAGAGAAAATTGAATTGATTTCCCAGAGCCCAACTGTATCTCTATGCTTTAAAAAACTGTATCAGAAGTGAATACCTAACAAACTACGAGAAAAAAAAAAAAATATTAACCGTAACTTCTGTTGCTTACTTTTCACAGTGTATGTTCAAGTAGGTTAGATTCATGTGTTTTGTTTTGTTTTGTTTTTTTCACGAGTAAATTGTGTAATTGTTCCCTGCCTGTTTTATCGTGGTTCAAAATTCACTCTATTGCTAAGTTGATTATGTGTCTCAGTTGCCATAGGCACTTTATTTACACTAAAATCATAGGATTTAAGAATCTGTTTTACAAATGAGTATGTTAACTTCTTATAACTGCATACCGACGTGACCCAGCTCATGACCAACAGATTAAGCTGGCTGCCAAAGTTAGTACTCTTCAACAAAATCGTATTCACTTAACAGCTAGTTTGTTACTGCAATCCCTAACACTCACAATTCCTTCCATCCCTCAAAGCCTCTAACGTGAAACATACTGTGGGGAACGGACTCGTTCTCCCTCCACACAACGGAACGCCTTTCAAGCCAGCGAAGTGCCTCTTGTAACTAAGGACAGACTGAAACAGCCGTGGCAGAAAGACGGCTAGCGGACTCCCCCTGAGAGACTGGGCACCCGGCCACATCCCAAAGGAGAACGTTATCTGAAGGGAGGCGGGCTGTGCCGGTGGAGCCGCTGGACCCACCGAGCCACCTGTCGGAGTGCGGCTGCGCGCAGGAAGGCCGGTGCTCGCCCGCGGGGGAATCGTCTCTCCCCCTCGCCCTGCCGCCCGAAGCGGAGCCGGGGACTCGCTGCCTCCCTGCTCGCCTCTTGAAGCGGAGTCTGGATCGCTGCCTGCTGCTGCTCGCCGGTGCCAGGGAAGACTGTCGTGCCGTGGTGTCTAAAGGGCCGCGCCTGCCAGAGAACTCGTCGCCGGGCACGCCCCGCTCGTCCCATCACCGCCGCTGCTGGCTCCCCGCTCATTGGTTACATCTTCACTACAGAAGGGGTAACACGGGTACACCTACACACCATACTTGGTACTCAGGCTTCACGTCCTACCCTTCCCTTACATTAATCCTCCCACACCTCTTCCGCGGGGAGTGCACCTACTAACTCCATAGACCCCTGATATATATACCTAGATAACCTTCCCCGAGCCTTGGTCCTTCAATAAACTTCCGGTCGTGTGAGCGACATATTGGTCTTTGTGAGCGTGGGGGAAGGGGGGTTGTTCCACTTCACCCTCTGAGGTGCGGTCCCATCCACGGGCCTCTCTGCTCCCTGCCGAGGGCGGGGGGATTAGTCGCGGAAGCATCCTGACATCCGATAGCCATCGCTCTCGGTCCGCGACACATACCCATAAGAAAACATACCATTCCTTTCCTGCTGGGGATCTCATTAACATACTGTAGAGGTCTAGCTGAGCCTAATTGACTTGTAAATAAATCCCAACAATAAAAGGTGATAACATCAATTTTCTTTAAATTTTCCCTTTTGTGCTCATATACAGAAACATAATAGCTCCTGATCGCTTTGAAAAAGGATGGTAAAGTCAGCAAAGCACTAGCCACGGAATGCATCCATTTGGCCAAATCTCCTTCCCATGAGCATGACTGCCTTTTGTTCATGCTTGTCCTGTAATCTGTGCAGTCAAATCAGAGTAATATGGTGCAATTCTGTTGCTCTCTTCAATGCCTCTTATCAGAGCCAGACTTCGTAATGGGCTTGAAATGTGGATTATTTGTTCAGAGGAGGCCAAGGGGAAGCTGAATAACCCTGACCTTTCTGATCTTGGAATTCTTAACTGGAATCTTTTAATTCTTTTCAGCTGCACATTAGTGGACAGAATATAGTCTAATTAAAAAATAATCAGAAATTGTTGGTGTGATGGGTATTGTTTTGTTTGTTAATCAAATCTTATTTAAGTACGTGTAAAGATAAGAAGCCCTCGGCCCTACGACCATCAACCCCCTGTGGATTAGGGAAAGAGAACCTTTGGCCCAAAGTTCTTCAGTAAACAAAACTAGGCTTCTCGGCAGGAAACGAAACTAGGCAGTACCTTACGCAAGACGCGGAGTACAATGCAAAAGCCACGAAACCCGGAACTAGAAGAGTATATAACCAGTGACTTTTGGGGAGGGGGTCGCGAGCCGTTGGTGGAGCAGAGACTCCCCAGCCGCCGAGCGCTGTTTTGCTTGCTGTTGCTTGCTTAATAAACTAATTTGATTAATTGGACTGGTTCCTGTCAGTTAATGGGCTACAATCTATAACATTGGTAAACAATTTTTTTATTCAAATTTATTGAGAAGGTTGCAAGACTTGGAAAGCAGTCACGAGGATAACCACCACTGATAAAAGAAAACTCTGAAATAATGAGCAGGAAATGCTTCTACATTAAATCTATGTGTATGGTTTTCAGCTTCACACAATTTTTTTTCATCAACTCACTTCTAAAACACAAGTTTACATTCATCAAACCTATGAAAGGAATCTATGTACAGTAAACCCAGTTTCCTGTCAAAAAGGTTATCCTCTTAGCCTAACACTTGGACCACATTTTTTTTTGAGTAAATATAAAAAAAGACCTTCAAAAAGAAGCTGCTTGCTCCCACAGTTGAAATCCTTTGTGGTATGAACTCTACCTTTGTTGGACACTACCATTTCTGACCGGCCCACTAAACAGCCTGCAACACCCCATTTACTTTCTCCACCACTGACCTTTCTCTTTAGGAGGGCCTTTGCATAACCATCTTCACATTCTCTTTAGATAATTCTCCTTTACAGTGATGCACAAACACAATAAAGTCAGTACTTTCTATAAGGAGAGCAATTGGAAATCTGTTTCAACGTGTTAACTACAAGGTTTGCTAAAATTCATTTTACCTTTTTTGTTGTCATCAAGAGATGTTCATAGCATTCTAAGCAAGTAATTTACAAAATCAGACCTAACGTTGACAATGGTTGTGCAGGATACTGAGACTACAGCTTCATATGCTGATAGGCTCTTCTCATTTATTTGTCTTCTATGATACTTAAAATAGAAGACAGTCTCTGCTTCAAAGAAATGGAAACTTGTACTTACCTATGACAGAAAAGGGGCTAATCTATTAATAGGGTTTCGGAGTACTCCATCAATACATACAATAATGATATTCGTGACATAAAATAAATATATGAATTAATACTATCCCAAGACAGGCATAAAACATCTTATTCTCTGTATGGCTAAAACCAGCAGGCTCTTTACATCCATTCAGTATGCTAGTACCACTTGACTTCAGTGTTCCTAATTGAGACACAAGGGCATTTCGTCGTTCTCCCATTTCTCTCCAGGCTGTTATGTTCTTTCACACAAGAAGATACTGCCAGTTCTAACAGAGCCACCACAGCTACTTAAACCTGTAAGAAACAAGTTTTTTTACGTTTTTACCTCCCCCCCCCCAATAGCAACCATAGTCCCAAGGCTTCCTTTTTTTTTTAATATACTTTTTGTATATATAATTAGTCTTGATTTTATTGGTTTACAGTCACAAAGAGCGTGCTGCATGCATTTATCATAACATGATGCTGTGACATAGGACGCTATAGTATCAGTCCTCGTTTCCCAGCATGGATAGAATTGCAAGGCCTATTAAGTACCAGTGCCAATCCAGAGTGAAGGCAGAGTGAGTCTTAATTCTGAAAATCAGGCTTCTTCAGCTTATATAAAAACTAGATGTTACTCAGGCACAGTAAGCATTTAATACTACTTTTACTCTGTTTCAAATCAGAGGTTAAAAGTTTAAAAAAAACCAAAACGAACTAACAAGCATGACATGCCTAATTGTCCGTGTTACCGGGTTATAACACTGTGGTGTTTCTGGTCTGGCAGGAGTTGTCAGTTCCCCTTGCAGTTCCACTTGCTTCCAGTTACTCTGGTCTGATGAGACATGGTGCAAGATAACATGTCACATCTCCTGAATTGAAACACTAATGCAAGTTATTTACTCAGTGCAGAAATAGCTTCATAAGGAAATCTGCATATATAAGATTTTATTTTTTTGAAGGGTTGGGAGGAGGAAATAATACATGTGCCTAATGTCGACAGGTTTTTCTTAAACCACACAATACTGAGATGGTTTGGTTTGAATTCTCTGCCTTATGTTTTCTTATTTGGCCAGTGTCAGAAATACACAAGTCAATTTTCTACATTTGCTTGGGTGTTTGAATTCAGGACACACACTTAAGTCAATTAAAAGAATAGAAACAAACACTTTAAAGCTGTAGTAGAGCTATTACAGAATCATACAATGAAGAATTTTTACATAACTTTCTTTTTAAATATTAAAAAGTCTCTCTTTAAATTATCTTTACACAGGTAATAGCAGGTTTTCTTACTATTCCTACTATAAAAATCTTGAATTCCTCTAGATTCTGGTAAAAGTGGAGGTAATTCAGCTGACCAGTATCCTGCAGGTCACACCTGAGTGTAATTCCGTAACAACAAGAGTTCTGCCAATGCTTCTCACATGCAGTAGCTGTCTCACTTCCAGACTGCTATAAAGAATAAAGAGTTCTGGTAAAACAAAAATCCATGTTTTCACCAAATTCAAGCCAAATGCTAACTTAGTCATAGACATTAAGTCATCTATGACTGCACCTTTTAAGGAACTTCCAACAGCATTACTGTACAATGTACTAGATGACTAAAGAGTTTCTGGCTAATAATGCTCTAATGAACAGTTGTGACAATTTTGCAAGCTGTCACTTCAGCCTAAGTCCTCTCTCAGGGTGGTCAACTATCATCAGCAGAATCAGTAATGACTTTACACCAAAAACTGTAATGTTTTAGAGACATGTGTCTTATCTAAAAGTAATTCACATACCACAAGAGATGTGACCTTAAATACCATAGATTTAAGCACAAAAATTCGCAAGTGCAGAGATGCCAACGCATGCAAACTTACTAGTTAACCCACAGGCATCCAAAACATTTACTTTCATCCTGTGCTTATACATCCTGTAAGATATATGCTTTGCTGGCCATAAAAATTGCATTTTTAGGTTTTTTTGTACTTGAAAGCTTCTTAACAAGGGTATTTTTATTCTATGTCCTCATGAACATTCTTACCACATGCACGTTGTAACTTAGTACAGTCGCCAAGGACTTAACCATGAAAGTAAATTACCTTTTAGAAAACTAAATGTGTTGTGAGTCTCCCAAATCACTGTACACCTAACAAACATGCCAAAGCACAATTTGACCTTTACACTTTAACAGCAAATTAGATTACGATTCCCTACGTGATGGTACCAAATACCTTGGGTACTTCATTATTCTTTTTCTCTAATTATTCTTCAAATTCGTGCTTGAAGATATTAGAATTAACACTTAACAGTTT
Organism: Hemiprocne comata; assembly: GCA_020745705.1. Lineage (NCBI taxonomy): Eukaryota > Metazoa > Chordata > Aves > Apodiformes > Apodidae > Hemiprocne > Hemiprocne comata. Next base: position 61,465,454 of record CM036588.1, on the reverse strand, counting down.
CTAATGGTTCCTGCAACAACCACGCTCAAGTTGTAAGTTCTCTGGAGAAAGAGCCAAGAACCTGCTCTTCTCCTACTTTCAGTTTTTAATGAAAAAAAATAGAAAGACATTACTGGTAGAATCAGACTGATTCTGTTACACTACCTGTAACAGGAGAATATGCCCTAATCATGCTGAAAATGTAAAATGCCCATCTGTGAGACTGGACTGACTCTAATATCACCATTGTGGTGGATACATTCAGTGTGATCATCAGTATAGTATCTTTACCAGGAACGGTAAAGTATTAGCATATAGAAGAACAAACAATACTCTTTTTACTTAAAATGCACATATGATTATTCAGCAATCTGAGTCCAATTAGCAACAAAACAATGTTATTTGTGAAACATTTACTAAGGATCAAGTATTTTAGTACTCATAGTCCCAGCCCCTTAATGCCTAGTGCCTGAAGCTATGCTATTTTATTTGGCACAAGTTACCTATTTTTACTTTCTATTCAAAGACCCTTTCAACTTATTCTCTGAACGTTACACACTACTATTACCTTTATTTTAATCAACAGCACATTGTCTTCTGTGCAATTCAACATTCCACATTTTCAGATGCACAGATGCTACGCAGGAAATCTCTCTCATCTCCACCTAGCATGAATAAATTTTGCAAAACAAAATTCAAGTTAGCTCTTTGGCTTCTGTTTCTTGTCTGTGAGTTATTTTCACTTAAAAATATAAACAGTCTTTGATTAATAAACTGAACTTCAGATTATATTTAACTGCAGCTAACAATGCAAAACTGTGCATATTACATATCCCCAGTGACATTAAATGCTTCAGTCACATAGATTTGAAAAACATCCTTTTTCTGGCTTTGGTATTTGAGCTTGACCTCAGCACATAGGGATGGTGATTAATCAACACTGTTTATCGTTGGGAACTTTGTAAAATGAGTGATTCTGACACTTGTCAGAGACAAGTTCAGATACACAACGTGACTCCCTTTCTTTCTATGAAAATTTAAACGTATTTTGCCCAATTTCTACACCAAGTGGTTTGGAGATGGAAGTATCAGAGTTCAGTAAATTCTAATTACTTAAAAGCTGTCACCCAGATGAAACAGATGAGTACAGGTGGAAAGGACAGAACACACAACAGATAAAGAACACCCTTTCTTGCTATCTCTACCCAAAAATGTTTAAGTATTAACTTCTTTTAGACATCATATAGTTAAATAACTACAGTTAATATGCTAACATTCTAACTAGGTTTATGTAGAAGCCAAAACTTGCTGTTTTAGTCAAGTGTTGAAAAAATAGCTGTCACAGCTGTACTGTAGCTCTCCTTTCAGAATATAGCTTTGTTCCCCCAGATCACAAAATCACAGTATCAGTTAGGTTGGAAAAGACCTTCACAATCGTCGAGTCCAACCATTAACCCTACTCTACCAAGTCCAGCACTAAGACATATCCTCAAGTGCCACATCTAGATGACTTTTAAACACATCCAGGGATGATGACTCAACCACCTCCCTAGGCAGCATGTTCCAATGTCTGACAACCCTTTCAGTGAAAAAGTTCTTCCTAATGTCTAGTCTAAACCTCCTCTGGTGCAGCTTGAGGCTGTTCCCTCCTATTCTATCACCAGTTACTTGTGAGAAGAGACCAGCACCTACCTCTTTACAATGTCTTTTCAGGTAGTTATAGAGGGCAATGAGATCTCCCCTCAGCCTCCTTTTCTTCAGACTAAATAGCCCCAGTTCCCTAAGCCACTCCTCTTAAGACTTGTTCTTAAGGCCCTTCACCAGCTTTGTTGCCCTTTGGACACAATCCAGCACCTCAATGTCTTTCTTGTATCAAAGTGCCCAAAACTGGACACAGTATTCGAGGTGTGGCCTCACCAATGCTGAGTAGAGAGGGACGATTACCTCCCTGGTTCTGCTTGCCACATTATTTCTCATACAGGCCAGGATGCCATTGGCCTTCTTGGCCACCTGGGCACACTGCTGGCTCATATTCAGCTGCCTATCAATCAGAACACCCACGTCCCTTTCTGCTGGACAGCTTTCCAGCCACTCTTCTCCCAGCCTGTAGCATTGCACGGGGTTGTTGTGGCCCAAGTGCTTGACCCGGAACTTGGCCTTGTTGAACTCAAACAATTCACCTCAGCCCATCAATCTAGTCTGTCCAAGTCTCTCTGCAAAGCCTCCCTACCCTCAGGCAGATCAACACTCCCTATCAGCTTGGTGTCATCTGCAAACTTACTGAGGGTGCACTCTTATCTCCTCACCAAGATTATTGATAATGATGTTAAAAAGAAGTGGTCCCAATACTGAGCCCTGGGGAACACCACTTGTGACCAGCCACCAGCTGGATTTAACTCCATTCCCCACCACTCTCTGGGCCAAGCCATCTAGCCAGTGTTTTACCCAGCAGAGCGTGTGCCTGTCCAAGCCATGAAAAGCGAGTTTTTTCATCAGAACGCTGTGGGAAACAGTGTCAAAGCCTTACAGAAGTCCAGGTAGACAACATCCACAGCCTTTCCCTCATCAATCAGCGTGTCATCTTGTAATAGAAAGAGATCAGGTTCGTCAACCAGGACCTTCCTTTCATAAACGCTTGCTGACTGGACCTGATCACTAGATGTTCTGTATATGGTACATAATGGCATTCAAGATGATCTGCTCCAAGACCTTCCATGGCACCAAGGTCAGACTAACAGGTCTGTAGTTCCCTGGATCCTCCTTTCAGCCTTTCTTGTGGATGGCTACCACATTTACCACCCTCCAGTCCACTGGGACCTCTGCAGTTAGCCAAGACTGCTGGTAAGTGATGGAGAGAAGTTTGGCAGGTGCATCCGCCATCTCCTTCAGTACTCTTGGGTGCAACCCATCCGGCCCCATAGACTTATGGATGTTTAGGTGGTGTAGCAGGTCACTGACCATTTCCTCTTGGATTACAAAGGTCTCATTCTGCCCCACCCATCCTTGTTTTCCAGCTAGGGGACTGGGTGTCTAAGGACCAACCACTTTGACTGATACAGATTGATGCAAAGAAGGCATTTAACACCTCAGCCTTTTCTTCATCCTTTGTTCCTGCGTTTTCTCCTGCGCCCAGTAAAGGATGGAGATTCCCCCTAGTCCTCCTTCTGTTATTAATGTATTTATAGAAAGATTTTTCTTGTCTTTGGCAGCAGTAGCCAAGTTGAGTTCATGTTGGGCTTTGGCCCGCCTAATTTTCTCCCTGCATTGCCTTACTGCATCTCTGTATTCCTCATGAGAGGCCTGTCCTCTCTTCCAGAGGCCATAAATGCTCTTTTCTTCCTGAGCTCCAGCCAAATCTCTATATTTAACCAGGCCAGCCTTCTTCCCTGACAGCTCATCTTTCAGCACATGGGGTGTGAGAGACGGACTCTATAATGGCCTTTAATCCAGCGACATTCACTGACCAGTCCTGGCGATGCGCTCCCCCCGGCACTCGTGAGGAGAGGACAGAGGTACCAGGCGCATGCGCACAGGACTGCAGACTACAATGATTACGGCTTCGGCCGTACCCGGTGGTGAGAATTGCGAACATCTTACTAACATTCCTAGAAACATTCCTACATAATATTCACACATACCAGACACTCACTTCTCTTTTCCCATATTCTTCTATTTCCCAAAGGCTCTCTCCAGGCTTTCCCTCTTATCCCTGTCCGGGAACGGGAACAGGGGGGAAGGGGAGAGGTTCTCTCTTGTTTTCTGTGTGTGTTGTTGTTGGTATATAGATGTAGAGTTGTATAGCTGTTGGTATATGGATATATAGGTGTGGATATAGAGATAGACCTTGTGTGTTAGGTGATATCGGACTTGCCAAACCCTCAGTGCCTTTAATAAATCTATTGATTCCTAAGCGTTGTTTGTGGGTGTGACGGGGAGCGGTCCTCAGCCCTCGGTTCCCCCGAGGTGGGGGTGTGGGTCGCAGCTTTACCTATCTCGGTCCGCGACATGGGGACATCCCGCTCCTGGGCCTTTCAGACTTCCTTCTTGAATTATGTCCAGTTTTCCTGGACTCCCTTACCCTTCATGACAGTCTCCTATGGGACTTTGTCAATCAGTCTCCTGAACAGATCAAAGTTTGGCCTCTGGAAGTCCAAGATGGCAGTTTTACCAACCTGCCTCCTTACTTCTCCAAGAACTGAAAACTCTCTAAGTTCACTGTTGCTATGCCCTGGACTTCCTCCAACTGTTACTTCCCCCACAAGTCCTTCTCTGTTCACGAGCAGGAACTCCAGAAGGGCACCCTCCGTGGTTGGCTCCCTCACCAGCTGCATTAGGAAGTTATCTTCCATGCACTCCAGGAACCTCCGGGACTGTTCTCTCTCTGCTGTATTGTATTTCCAGCAGACATCTGGGAAGTTGAAGTCCCCCATTAGAACAAGGGGTAGCAATTGTGAAACCTCTCCCAACTGTCTATAGAATTTTTCATCCACCTCCTCCTGGTTGGGTGGTCTGTAACAGACTCCAACCACTATATCATCCTTGTTGGCCTTCCCCTTGATACGTATCAATACAGACTCAACCCTATCATCACTTTAATTAATTTTAATTTTTAGGCATTCCTATGTCTCTCTGATATAGAGGGCCACCCCAATGTCTCTTCTTCCTTGCCTATCCCCTTCTAAGATTTGGTAGCCATTGACTGCAGCACTCCAGTTGTGTGAGTCATCCCACCAGTTTCTGTGACGGCAACTATGTCATAGTTTTCTTGCTGCACGATGGCCTCCCATTGCTTCTGTTTATTACCCATGCTTCATGCATTGGTGTAGATGCACTTCAGCTGGGATGATTCCTTCAGGTTTTCAGTGATCCTTACTGTACAGTTCATATAATTGGAAAGTCTTCCTAATAAACAGGAATGAATATATATTATTGCAGCTCTAAGATTAGATCCTAAAATCTCTATGGTGGTGTAATATAAGGTGGCAGATAAGGATCCTTACTTGTGTATGAAGCCATGCATAGGACCCCTAGCTTTTCTTCAGTGTCAATATTAAAAATTGTATTTAGTCAAGATCACTTTAGTACCCTTAGCAACAACAGTCACTCTCTAGTCTCTATAACAGCAGTGATTTACTGTTTGCTACTCATGTTCCAGACAGATTCCAAAGACCAAGAGAGGAATCAGTTGTAGTGGCTCAGGAAAAGTTTGCTTACTGTGTCAAAATTTATCAACACCATCAGTGCATGTATACAGCTTTGTCCACATCTTAAAAAAAAACTTTGTCAGAAAAGAATTTTGGGGTAAAAGACCACTAATTTTCAGGAGACATTTTGAAGAACTTCTTTGGCAAACTGAAACTAACACCATTTCAGATTTTTAATTAAGTATTGACACTTCTTAATACAATTTCTAAAGCAATGCACTGTACTCTGGTGTTCTGGGTGTGTTTTTCATTACATTATCAAGGTTCTTTCAACTACCTCAAGAACAAAACAGTAGAGAAGTGTTTACCAAATAGGTGTTCCCTCCGGGCTCTGCTAAAAGATGAGTAGAGCATTAATCCGTGACTTCAAGAAATACTGGAAACCATCAGAATTACTTCTTGACATCAGCAAGGAATCCAGTTGCCAAACTTTAATCACTTGCTTTGTCGCATAGCTTTGCATAACAATACTGTACAACCCATAGAAGTGTTAGGACATTTCCAGAACTTCAACATAATCCTGGTCATCACAACTCCACATAGCTTCTCTCACTACATATTTTATTAACTTTTGAGGTAAGCATAAAATGGGCCTGTATCATTAGATATTCAACAACCAAAACAAAGCAAGACAAAAATTATTATGTAACGAAGAAGCCTAAACAGTATATAAACGTTTTTGTTGAAGACAGTTCCTAAATTCCAAACTTGAAAAGGCATAAAAGTTATTTATTTAATCCACTGTCTCTAGTAATACACTGCTCCGTTACAGGTATGACATTGAATCTGGAAATGGAATATTCTTCTGCCTTTCTAAAAATGTCACGTCTACTACCATAACCCAATTGATCTATAAAAAGGATGTCATATTACCTTAATGTTACCTAATCCTGATTTTATGAAATCTCTCCAAGCAACAGCTATGTGCAGACCTGGAAAACCTTCCCAATACAAACTCATTCAAGAGTAAAACAACTATGAAATACAGATGAATACTGATGATATAATTGATTTCCAAGTTGAAGTAATCTGAAAACACTACACCCCACAAAGTTAACGCATGACATAACAGAAACGTATTCTTTTGCATTAATGGAAGTTTTATAACACTGCTAAATCACTGCATGGGAAAAAGGATCAAGTCCTAATACACGGCCTGAAAATTATGTTTGAACACTTTGTTCCAAACAAGCTGCACTACTTTATTTTGCATAAATATGGGGGTAAATAAAACATTTTCACCTAGGCTGTACTGAAATACAGGAAGGCTAGGAAAAACACAGGTTTTTCTTTCTAAAGAGACTCCTGAAGATGATAGCACAAGCTTAATGATTATTCAGTTTAAGAGGTATTATAAAATTAAATTATGAAAAATAATTACTTCCCTCCGGCAATATTTTGCAAGAAGAAAATGCTTGGCAGAGTGTTCAGTAGGACTTTATAGGAATATTTAGGAATATTTACTTTTACACTCACAGCTAGAACTAATTTGATTGAACACTCACATTTGCAAGCAAGAATTCTGTGTTTCACTCCATGATGGCTTATTACTTTTATATAGCCAAAGTATTTTAAAAATATTAACCATCACAAAAAATTGTATAATTTGCTTTAATATTAAAAAAAAAATACTACAAGACCTTGTATCCTCAAAAACAGAATAAAATTGAAAAAGTTGGCTTGCTGCCAATTACAGTTTCACAGGTACTTTGTAGCACAAAACATGATTGCTGACTTCAAACTTTTTCTGCCTATGGGAAAAGACAGGTTTTTCCAGGGTATTTTAATTGGTGTGGTGTGTGTGGTTCTTCTTTTCCATGTTTTATCTACTCAGAAGTTTTTTAAGCTTGTATGCTGAGTAACGCTTCAGCAAAAGAACATACACATGGCTGCTTCTGGTCTTCTATTTCTCTGTGGCTCTTCTCTTTATGGTTATACTATTCTCAAAAGATCAGATCTTGGTACGTGACTTCACAAAGGATTAAAAAACTAGAGATCAGATTGGAAACACTGGATTGCTGTACTCATTTAAAGGGACTAAAATCAACATCGCTGGATTTGACCAAATATGTTATTGATGTTACCAGTGTTGTATGCAATTTTATGTCTGAGGGTTTATGAAAAATGAAACCAGCTAAGTAGTACCATAGCTTGATATACTGGTTTGTCTACAAACACATTTTGCTTTAAAGCACTCACCATTTGTGATTCCGATCTAAATGCAAGAGCTAAGTAGTTATATGAGTTCAACAGTATTACATTGAGTAGTACCACATGCTGCACCAACTTGAGATTTGCTGCAAGAACTTCTGTAACCAAACCGATAAATCCAGACCTGAGGACTCAAACTTTCCATAATTACATTCTGCAATACATCATTCATTGTCAACATAATATTTAGCATTTTCACCTAAAGCCTACTAGCAAAACTTACAGGTGATAAAAGCAGATGCACAAATTTTGCTGAGCTCTTCTCTCTTAAGAAACAGTATTTTATTCTTCAAAGGAGAAAAATCCTGTAGAGAAACCTACTTAGAATAAACTTTTAGGTTAAACACTGTAGAAATTATTGCTGTGTCACAATATCTTTACAAGATGGTGTAACAGACCACCAAGTATAACTCAGCTGATGACATCAACTAGAATAACTTGCACACATCTGATTATTTTTAACAGCCAGTTATTTCTCACTTGTGGCTAAAGAAATATTATAACTAGCAGCCTAAATAAAACAGTTTTTTACAAAAAATAAGACAAACTTCTGGTAGCTTTCAAAGTATGTATAACTACATATGGGGGAAGTTAAAGGCAAAAAAGAATAAGATAAAAGTCTAGAATATACTGCCATTACCAAATACATCTTTTCGTTATAGCTGAAAGTCAGTTTAAAACACCTGGAGAATTTGATGCACTTGGACAAAGGGTATAATCTTAATTAGTGACACAGTGTCCATACTGTAGTCATAATCATCCTACTTATTTTACATGATTTTTGCTACAAAGACATACACATAATGGATGAAATGTAAAAATCTGAATGACTGTCGTCCCACATATCATCTTTCAGCATTATATTCTACGCTACTTAAAATTCTAATTCAAATACTCAAAATAGTTAAGATAAAGTGGCTTTTAAGATTATACCATGTATATGAAATAGCTTGACAGTTTAAAGACAATTATTAAGGAATATTCTACATAAGGCACCACTCCAATGAGCTTTCTTGCCCACTAGCCAGCTACTAGAGATTAGATGTTGTATTTATAGTGTTGAAATCAGGATGTTCTTTTTGTGGATTTCCTTCCCAATCAAATCAAATTTATTAAAGAAAATACTAACTCATTAGTATTTGATTGATTAACTAACCACAACTCCTTTTTTCCCTGATTCCAAACATAAAATATCAAAGTTAATCTAAAAATAAGTGTTTATATCTTATAGTCAAATTAATATGGTCACTTTAGTCAGTTTTGCCCTTAAGGACTGTCTCTATTTATGAATATATAAAACCGATGTATGCTGTTACACATATTCTGACTGCTCATAACAAACCATAGGAATTATCTTGATAGTAACAACAAATTTCAGGCTGTAACAGTTTCCTTTTTAAATACTGCAACGATAGAGTTGCTTCTCAGTTTGCAACCTTGCTTTATTTTCAGTAAAGCCAGTAAAAATTATTTCTGTGATATTGTACATATAGAACAAGAAGCTAAATTGGGCTGCTTAAGAATCTAAAACAGTAAGTACATAAATATTTTTAAATATTTTGAAATATTTAATTAAAAATCCTCCAACTGGCAGTTATGCTGGACCCTTAAACCCCTTCATTTTCACAGCAGCTCAGAACAGATTCAGAATAAAACTTTACCATCTTAAAATTAATTATACTATGATTTCTTCTTAATAGATACATGTCTGACTACTATTGCCCTCTTATCTATTTGTGTCTTTATTATTTTTATTTTTGCTTTACAATTGTTATGGTTTAATGCTGTCTTATAGTACTTTGTGTTAATAGCAGCATTATTTTTTTCTGTTTTACACTTGTTCCGGTTTTATCTTTTTCAAGGTCTAAGCATTCTCTTCCAAGAAGATGCTCTGGAGCCTCTTTTTAATGTAACTACTTTTTTTCTTCTTAATTCCCAGTTTTGTTCAAAATTCTAATCAGCCACATCCTAATACAATCTAACACAGTGAATAAAATTCACCCATCTAACAATACTTTGCTCCTGTTTATTTTATGAAGGCTCCACAGAAAGTTAATTTTGCACCCAATCGCATTAGATTTGTAAGTAATAACAACCAAAGTAAAAAAATAGTTCAAGATTTATACTTTATGATCTAGTTGCTCAGTGCTTTACTTCAACTACTACTCATTACCAACAGTTTGTTCCCTTGACACACAGCCTGCCTCATGCTTTACAGTAACGCAACCTCCACATGACATCCTAAATGGCTTTTTGCACTTTAATCAATATAATCTTTTTACATTATGAAATTTTGGTGCAACTACCATTATTAATACTCTACAGCAGTCAGAATATTGCCAGAGTTAGACTGCCAATCCAACAAATTTGAAAATAACATGGAAATACAGGAGTCTGATCTCTAAAATCCACAACACCATTTCCATTAGCTTCAAAAGAATCAAGATTTCCTTTTTTGAAAGACACCCTGGCATTTCTCATACTTTCCTTTCATAATGCTCCCAATTCAAGCATGCACTTCCAGAATATCATCGTAAGTGCTAAACAACCTGCTAATCATCACACTCAGCTCCCCCTCAGAACCGCATCACTTCAATTAAAGGCTGCACATATGCAAGAGCAGTTTAACTCCCTTATTCAGAAGTTAATCTTAAGCCTGTACCTGTTGTTCAAGGAGCTTGCCAACAAGCTCTAAGTCAAGTATGGCTGGGAGGGGCAGGGGGACATCAGCGATGTGGACATGACAATGCAGTACAATTACTCATTTCTCACATTGTCTCATTCAAAATAATCAGATTAGAGCACGGTTTATCAAAGGTGGGAACTGTTCCTGCATTTCAAGCACCACAGTAAGGATGCACTTTTGATTAAAGTTTATATCACTACCTATACAAGTACATTTCCAATCTGTGTATTCTCAGCTAATTTATAGACATGAATGCAAAACCCAGTGCTAACATGTCTTATTTAATTTTTCAACACTTACTTAATATCTCATTTTATCCCCATTTCTCCAGCATAGCATCTGATCAAGATACTTTCTCTGAAATCCACGTTAAAGTCTGTAACCCACGTCAAAGATAATCAGCTAGTATGACACTACAAACCATTCTGAGCAACTGAATGTTCATCTGCAAAATTCTGAATATAGCATAATAAATAATAATAATAAAAAAATGTCCTATTTTCTTTTTAAGAAATCCAGTATGTGAGAAGATGGGACAGACAATCTCATTTAGAAGTCTCACTTTGTGGCAGATGACCTGCCTCTCAATAAGCAACAGAAAAAACATTAGATAAAAACCCTTTCAGCAACAATTGGAAACTGTTATGCTAACTCTACCTGCATAAGCAGACAATAAGTTAATTGGTATTATGTTTCAAATATTACATAAGCTTTAGCATTTGTAAAAGTGTAATATCAGCATCAGTTTCTATATACAGAGTTTTACTCAGTCATATCATCCTGGCTCTCTGAAAATTAAGCTGTGTGATTAAGATGTTCATTTATACATACACGTGCCAGGTCCATTTCAGAAACTTTTGACTTAATCACCCATTTCACATGAATCTGATGGAGAGCAGAGGCCGAAGATACCGGTTTCTTATAAGCTCTGCACCCATAAGCTACAGAGTATGGAAGTTCCCTACAATGTGAACACTTTCTTCACTGAGGTTTGCTCAACAGCTAACAGATTAGTACAGGCACATGACCTTGGTCCCGCCTTGGGAGCCAGACACAGTACAGCACCTTTTTCTAGGTGGGGGGTTGTCAGGGAATGTAAAGTGTGTAATGTAAGTCCTTACACAACAACATCGGCCTTCCCTATTTGCAGAAATACAAAGGCGTAACAGAATTGCTATTCATGAACTCCCACAATATTAGAACTAGTAGCGACTTACTGAAACTGGTAAGAGATTGAGGAGTCCCAGGCAGACATGACGCAAGCATGACGCAAGCCAGTATGTTATACACACAGCCCTGTTGCTTCCAAATGCCTTTTTATTTTTGCCATACTACCCAAAACTGTCTGAAAAAACCCACACCTCAAATAAGTATATGCACATTCTTGTTCATCTTTATTTCAAACTTTCTGAGTCTTGATGACATGTTTTCCTCTGTAATTCAGTGGTAAAATGTATTTTGCTTAGTGTTATAGTTTAAGTGACCCTAGCATGGTGTTGAACACCTGTAAGAGGAACTAGAGAGAGAGGGTACTTAGGACCCTGAAACACCCGGGAGGGTCGGAACAGGGAAGGGTCAGTATTCCCCCCACAGGTTACAGAGCTAACTGCAAAAAACTTCCTTTTTTTTTTTTTTTTTTTTTTTTTTTTTTTTTTTTTTGAGCTGCTCACTGCAAATAAAAATATACCAGTTCTCAAAAGTTTTCCAAGAATTTTGGAGTGAGAAATTTTCTTGAAGACTCCCTTACAAACAGCAACAATCAGATAATGAGACTGGATAATAAAAAAGACCAGATCCACAGCAGATAACCTTGTTCTTGTGCATGTTAAGTAACATTTACAGTAAGCCACAGTAAGTCACTGATCTAACTTTTGGCATCTCAGCCATTCTCCAATACATGTGAACAAGCTTCACCTGCTCATTATTCTCTCTAACAAAACTTAAAAAAAAAAATTCAAAATAGTTGGGAGTTGCACACTTATCTTCACAAGTGCCCCTTTTTTCGCTGTCTCTTAATTACAGGAAAAGACAATTCCAACCAATGTATTTAAGAAGTAATAACCCTTATCCAACTCTATAGTGAACATTCATCCTCTATTAAAATTTCCCCCAGAGTATTTTAGGTCTGAAAACTATTCTGGACATTGGGTGTATTCAGAGTTCAATTTTTGTTTAAGGGAGTGAAAACACTAATGGCATCTGATTCCTAAATATAAAAGAATATTGAATGCAATCAGTTTAGCATACTTTTCAGGTATGCAGAATCTCATTCATAGAAGAATAACCAAGTAGCAGCACTGAGAACTACAACAATGGGCCAAGGGGCCTTATGAACATTAGTTTGAAGAAGAGTCCCACAACTAGATACTAGTTAGTAAAACTGACAGCCTTTTTTTTTTTTTGGTTAAACATAAATAGGAATTTCACATTTGCTTATGAGAATACATAGTTTGCAAATCTCTTTTCTACACAAGCAAAAAACTGAGTAAAGTTAATACAAACTGCTGGCTGACTTCCAACGCAGTTATCTTTTTCCTTTCCTATGTTATTATTTCTCATTTTTTGAGAAGTATAACTTAATTAGAAAGTGTTGATTTCCTCAGTGCACACGAAAATGAAGTTCAATGTATTTCACTGAACAACACTGACTGGGATAGAAGTACAATTTTTATGTGGCTGGTACAGCAGCAATACATTATACATGTTTTGTGATAAAACATAGTGGCTTGTGTTTTGATTGCTTCTGAAACTACGGATATTTAATACTTCCCATGGTGGACCATGTGGGCTGTACATATTTTTGTAACACAAAAACCAGGAAGCAACTCAACCACACCTTCCACTCACGTTGCTTAACTGCTCTCTTAACAAGGTTTCCCTAACTTTCTGATTCTTTCTGGAGATAAAAATCCTCTTCCCAGTTAGCAGCCATAATCCACTGTTATTTTCAATAACTTCAATCAAAACCACAAAAGAATTGCTGTCAAACTCCAGAAAATAAATCCAAACTTTTTTTCCAATGGAGAAAGTTTATGAAAGTGGGGTTTGTACCTCTAAAATTAAATATTAAGCATAAGCAGGTCATGTCGTATAGCTTTAAAAAGTAATCAGACCTTCTGGGTTGGAAGGGCTTCTGAGCGCAATTTGTTTATATGAGTCAGACAAAGTTATGATCACTTTTCTTCTCAGAACAGCATTTTTTATACCATTTTAAAACAGAATCCATGCCTTAGCATGATGCTGCAGTTTCATTCTTCTAAGGGAATATAATTTTTAATGTACTTATATGCTTGGCTTCCTTATAGTTTTTTCCAAAGCTATCAGGAAGACTTGTCTGCAGCTTATTGTGCATATAAAATAAAGTAGAAAAAATACATTGCCATTATTAGAAAAAAAAAAAATCAATTTTCATTATACACTGCTTGTTGAGTTTGACCTTAACCTCTCAGACAAAATATGTTCTTGCTAAATTTTAGATTCTAGTCCTTAAGATTTATTTTATTTCATTATTTTTATGAACTTTTGATGTTGGCAAATTAACTGTTTTATGTGTATGCTTAATATGACAACTATGTGGATTATTGCAGACTGCAGACTGTTTTCTTACCAGATGTCTCCTGGAAGTACAACACAGCAGAAAGGGGGCAATCCAGGAGGTTTCCGGAATGTATGGAAGATAATTTCCTGCTATAACTGGTAAGTGAGCCTACCAGCGCTAGTGCCACACTAGACCTACTGTTCATGAACAGGGAAGGGCTGGTGGAAGATGTAGTGGTTGGAGGACATCTTGGGCACTGCGACCATGATATGACAGAATTTTCAATATGTGGAGAAGTTAGGAGGGTCGTCAGCAAAACCTCTACACCTTGGACTTCCAGACAGCTGACTTTGGTCTCTTCAGGACGCTGGTTCAGAGAGTTCCTTGGGAAGCAGCTCTTGAAAACAAAGGAGCCCAGGAAGGCTGGGCTTACTTTAAGAATGAATTTATGAAGATGCAGGGGCAGGCTGTCCCCATGTGCTGAAAAAGGAGCCGTCGGGGAAGAAGACCAGCCTGGTTGAGCAGTGAACTATTACAAGAACTCAGAAATAAAAAAAGAGTGTATCATTGGAAAAAAGGGCAGGTGAATCAGGAAGTATTTAAGGATATTGTGAGGGCATGTAGAAAGAGAATCAGAGATGCAAAAGCCCAGCTAGAACTTACTCTGGCCATCTCTGTAAAGGGTAATAAAAATGCTTTTATAAATACATTAATAACAAAAGGAGGATCAAGGAAAATCTTCATTCCTTATTGGATGAAGGGGGGAACTTAGTAATGGAGGACAAGGAAAAGGCTGAGGTGCTTAACACCTTCTTTGCCTCAGTCTTTAACAAAAAGACTAGCTACCCTCAGAATGACTGGGCTCCTGAGTTGGTAGACAGAGATGGGGAACAGAATCCCCCTCCTGTAATCCAGGAGGAAGTAGTTAGGGACCTGCTGCGCCACTTAGATTGCAAAAAGTCCACAGGTCTGGATGGGATTCATCCTAGGGTGCAGAGGCAGCTGGTGGAAGAACTGGCTAAGCTGCTCTCAATCACTTATCACCAGTCCTGGCTGACTGGGGAGGTGCCAGATGACTAGAGGTTGGCCAGTGTGATGGCCATCCACAAGAAGGGCTGGAAGAAGGATCTAGGGATCTATAGGCCTGTCAGCCTGACCTCAGTGCCTGGCAAGATTATGAAACAGATCATCCTGAGTGCCATCAAGCAGCATGTAGAAGACAACCAGGGGATCAGGTCCAGCCAGCATGGGTTTAGGAAAGGAAGGTCCAGCCTGACCAATCTCATTTCCTTCTATGACTGGGTGACCCGCCTAGTGGATGAGCAGAAGGCTGTGGATGTGGTCTACCTGCCAGAGGGTAGGAAGATGCTGCAGAGGGACCTGGACAGCCTGGGTCAATGGGCTGAGGCCAACAGCATGAAATTCAACAAGACCAAGTGCAGGGTCCTGCACTTTGGCCACAATAACCCCAGCAACGCTACAGGCTGGGGGAAGAGTGGCTGGAGAGCAGCCTGGCAGAGAGGAACCTGGGAGTGCTGGTGGACAGCCAGTTGAACATGAGCCAGCAGTGTGCCCAGGTGGCCCGGAAGGCCAATGGCATCCTGGCTTGTATCAGGAATAGTGTGGCCAGCAGGAGTAGGGATGTGATTCTCCCCCTGTACACAGCACTGGTGAGGCCTCGAGTACTGTGTCCAGTTCTGGGCCCCCCACTTCAAGAAGGATGTTGAGGTGCTGGAGCAGGTCCAGAGGAGAGCAACGAGGCTCGTGAAAGGACTAGAGGGAAAGTCTTATAGGGAGAGGTTGAGGATGTTGGGGTTGTTTAGCCTGGAGAAGAGGAGACTCAGGGGGGACCTTATCACTGTCTTCAACTACCTGAAGGGAGGTTGTAATCAGGTGGCGGTTGGGCTCTTTTTCCAGGCAACTAGCAACAAGACAAGAGGGCACGGCCTGAAGCTGCTCCAGGGGAGGTTTAGGGTGGATATTAGGAAGCACTTCTCCACGGAAAGGGTGATCAGACATTGGAATGGACTTCCCAGGGAAGTGGTGGAAGCACCATCCCTGGATGTGTTCAAGGAAAGGCTGGATGTGGCACTTAGTGCCACAGTCTCTACGGTGTGGTGGTGTTATGTCATAGGCTGGACTTGATGATCTTAAAGATCTTTTCCAGCCTTGGTGATTCTGTGATTTCTACAATTAACTTTTTAATATTAAAGGATTTTATTACATATCAAGTAATAATGCAAATCTGTAGAAACTCTAGGTCAGCTTTTAATCTGACACATCATCTTCTCTTAGCTAGATATGCTTATCATCTGGTAACTATTTTGTGCAAGATTTGATATCATCATTCTTGTTATTGTGAATAGCTCTGAATAACCATGCTGATGGCAGGCTTCAGGTTATGTGATACATATGAAAGGATTTCAGCAGGCCTTCCAAAAAAACTGTATCATGCATGGCATCAGAGCCGTTATTTCTCCATGAGCATTTTGTGGGAGAGCTGGTAAACCACAATAGAGCAACATCCTAGTGCTGAATATATCTTGCCCTAGTTTGCCTTTTATCATTTCCATTCTCTTCTTATCAACTGCTAAGTGGCCCTCCTGAGAGAAGCACACCACAGTAACAGAACCCTCAACTCTCACCACAAACACTTGTCGTACAATAGTGATTTCAGATACCATTCTGTGTTATGCTAAGCACATTATGGCTCAGTTCCAGCCAAGTACTTAATACGTAAGTACTCCAGTTAACACTTGCGTAACACTGGACCAGGACCAGCAAGCTCAGTGATAGGTAGGGTTCACCAGTATGATGGTTATGTACACCTCACTTTAAATTAAAGGAGAACAATTTTGTTAGCTGCTATAAGTTAGAAGGGATTTTTGTTGTGTTTTGTTTTGTGGGTTTTTGGGGTATTTTTAAGTGTGCGGTTTCTTATATTAAGAGAAATAATCAACAAAAAACCAGACTTGTCACAGCTATCCTTCCAAGTACTTAAATATCTCCCTTAACCCAAAAATCAAAGCAGTTAAGCTCCATCTAATTCAAACTCTGAATAATTTTAGGTAAGATTTACACAAGGGTGAACGATTCCTGAATCTGCTTTTCAAGAAAAGCTTTACATACAAGGATGCCTTCCAGTTACCTGTTTTCTAGCATTCTGACAATCATTTATTTTGACATAAGTAACAAACATTTTGGGACTCTCCTGCACTTGTAAACTATTTTGGCATGCTCTTTTGACGTGCAGACCATTGGAGTCCCAGATCTCTGCACAGGCTTTACAAAGTGTTTCCTACTCAGAGGAGTAGGAATGGCCAGGAAAAGGGGGTGACTGTTACCTTGCAAATTATACTGCAGCTCTCTCTCATATAACCCTTTCCCTACTATTCAGCTACACACTTTGCAAGCTCAGAGACAGGCAACAAAGCCTGCAACGTCATTTAACAAGTTGTTACATATTTTATGCACCTCCATATATATGTAGAAGTATACAGACACACTTTTAGTGAGACTTGTAATACATTGGAGTTATTCTCTGCGTTGGTGTGCCTGCCCTCAGGAGGCACTTTGCTGACTGCTCCCAAGTAAGAAGAGCCAGACATGCAGCAACCTGAACCAAGCAAAACCATGTGCAAGTTCCTTTACAAAGTGGTTATTTTTTCCAAGTATATAATTACCATCTGGTTACTGCCATCACCTCAATAATGAATGATCCATAATATTCTCATTATGCTATTTTACAGCTAATTACCATATATGCTTTCATACAACTTAAGTCTACTACAAAGTTTTTTTGCTCACATCCTTACCAGATACAAAGTATTAAAGAATAAAAGTGGGTTGAAGGGCTACTGCATTGATGTTTCTCAAGCTGAACAGACCATTTAAAGAAAGCATCACTGCCAGAGCTAGAAAATCCTGATTGGAAGATTTAGCCTCAATGCAGAGAAGTTATCTGAAGATATTCCTAGCATAAGTCGGATAAGCTAATTTCCAGAACCTTTTCTTTTCCATTTGTACTTTGAGTCAGCCACTCAAAGGTTTATGAATCTTTAAAAATTATTTTTTCCTGTCTTCATATAAAGTCACTAAATTTAAATAATTGAAAGCAAAGCAAGAAGCTCAAGTCTTGCTATTCTGAAAAAAAGAAGTCAAACTTGCAACAGTGATGAATTTTATGTTTGTGTTGGGGAACAGTGTAATTCAGGTTGTCACCCAGTAACTCAGAAAAGCACTATTTGACAGGATTTCTCACTTGTTTACTCAGTTTGTGACTAGTAAGAACATAATATGCCATTCCAAAGTGTTTGCATGATAGAATATCTAAGATCTTGCTGATTTTCTCAGTTACAGTATGTAACTTAATGGAGAACAGAGCAATGACTTTCAAAACACCATACTACATTGATTTGGGGGGGGGGGTTTAATTTCAAAATTTTAAAAGTTTGTCTCCAAATGTCAAATTCTTCTGGCTTTTAGTGGAAGACTGAAGTACTTAGCACCTTCCAGGACTTGAACATTGCTTCATTTCTTCACATTATCATCTATGCCCCCTGCTTCCCTCTGCAAACACTAAGATACTAAATCAGACAGCCCTTGAATCTGAAGCCAACAACTGATTTGTGACATTTAAAATACTTGACTGGAAGAGTCTGACAAATAGAGTTTTTCATTTAATTGTAAATAAGGTGGTATTTTACTGCAGTGATCAGAGATAAATCTTTACAGACAATTTAAAGGTCTGTGTCCAACATTGTATACCATATTATGCATGAGAAAATGGCATTTCTCTCCCCATCTGTCAAAAATATTTGTTGAAAGCAGATGCATATAAAGATTGTGGGGAGGAAAATTGACTTCTCTCTGATAAAAGAAACTTAGTGAGACCCACTCAGGGACAGTATCAAGTCCACTGTCCTAGGAAACAGAGGTTTAATTTGACCAAAAAGACTTGGAATATATTTTTCCCTTTAAAAATCTTCATCGTGAAACCCTGAAAGAGATAATTATGTAAGTTCCTGAAACAACATACTCACACTTCTACCCAATTATTATAAGGATTTGGCTCATTTCAGAACATGTTATACATTAAGAGTTTAAAAATGGTGCTTTCTGACCCTGTCCTCCCAGCTAAATAATGTTATAGACTATTCATATGTTCTTATTACAGACAATTCTAGATGCTACCAGAAGCAGATACAGAAGTATTTAAAAAGTAATAATAAGAAAAATAAACCAAAATTACACTCTTAAAAAAATATGTTGAAAATATGACTTCAAAATGGGAGTGAAACAGAAACCTATATATCCCATTGAAACTCGGGTGCTCAACTCATCTGTCTGAAGCCCAAGCTTGCAGGGAGGAGGGCTCATCTCTTCCTAGTTATGTTTTAGCCATCCATATAGTCCCACTTGCATATACAGAAATACTCATGGTGCCAGACTTTGCATACACAAGCTCCCACAAGCATATTATGTCTGTTTATGATAGAGTTTAAAGATAATGTATAGGTTTTACATAAACATTCACAAGCCTTTATGTCTACCAGAAGAATATATTTCCATAACTGTAAAATACATAATAAAATGCTTTATGAAAGCACTGAAAAACTCAGACAAAAAAAATAACTCTGATATAGATTGTTCAATGAATCTTAGACTGAAAGGTCCTCATTAGAAAATAACTATATTCCAAGGTAAAACATGCCCCTGTATTCAAATCTGAGAGGCTGTTCTAGTTCATTATTTCTGTCCAGTTAAAGTGGTATTTAGCACTTTTTTTTTTAGCATGCAATACAATTTTATGTTGTTCCAAGCAGATCTTGTTCCATTAAAGGAATGTAATTAATTCAGTGTACTCAACGATCACATTGTTGACAAATTAACATAGAAGGAAATTAAACTGCAATTTTAAAACTAGTACAACATCCTCTAAATGCAGTATTACGTATCAAGCTGCATTCATTTACAGTGATGGTCATGCACATGTGTGCACACAAAGATGCACAAAATTAGAGCTCAGATCTCTTATAGACACAGAAGCAAGACTGCAAATTTTCTTGCAAGAAGTGTACTTCAACCTTTAAATTCCCACTTTTGTGTCTGCTCCTTTAAGGGTACCAATGCAAAAAGTGATGAGAAACGGGAATCCATAAACAAGAACATACTAAGACACAAATCTGATTGTAAAAATAAGGGAGGCTATAAAGAAAACCAAACCTGGTCAGTCACATTAGCTGATAAAGGTACATGGAAATGCTTATTTCAGTATGATTACGTACAAAATACACAAACCTGACAGGCAAGAAGAAAGCCTGATCAGTCACACTGATGGGCTACCAAGAAACTACAGTCAACCCAGGACTTAGCCACCAGAGGCTGGATGAATTCCAACTAGTTAAATTCAGAAGAAGTGCAGCTCTAGCACCGTGCTGGAGAAGCTGCACAATACCATGTACCACCAGACTTCTTTAGGAGGTTTTCTCTCACTTATTTTAATTCCAGTAGGAAATGGAGGAGTTATCTTGGTCTCCCAGCTTTATTTTGATAAAGTGACATAAAAAGTGCTGTTGGACAGGATTTTTAATCATTACTCTGAGAAGTACAGTTGGAATTCAATCAAGCTCTTTCAGTCCTGGAATGCTGTGGCATGGTTGTTTCATCTGGGTAGGTGTCCTATATAGGAATGCACCAAATTATGAATATTTTACCTCCCTAAAAACACTTCCATTGGCGTAGAGTAGAAGGGAAGGAAAATAATTGCAACCAGTCAGCAAATTTTACACTGCTTTCATGTCCTCCCCATGTTTTGTCTTATAACAAGAAATTGGGTCCACAGGATTTCAATGAAGTTGGCATACTTTTAATTCCCAAACCTCTCAGTTTAGTTTCCACTATGTTAAAATATTACCTGTGTTAAATCAAGTGGTTTATATTTAAGCATCAAGAAAAGTGGTTTCTCCTAGTTTAGGGGCTTTTCAGGATTTCAGCTTTAAAGAGCCACCTGAAGCAATTTTATTTACTTTTGTTCATAAGTATTTTTGCAACTATACAACTTTAAGTCTCTTCACTGAAAGGAAATATACTTATTCTACTGCAAAGTTCATATCTGGGTCACCATTTTTCTTAAGTAGAAAAAATATTAAGGTCTAAGTAGTAAAAAACTAGGAACAAATAATCTTTAAGTGAGGCTAATTATTGGGCTGTGTTCAAAGTGCCAAGAAAAAAAGGCAAGTAGCAAAGATACATGCAGCAGCACATCAGGAAAGAACCTATGAGCATTAAGATGTTCACAACTCATGTGCAAGTAAAACGTCCAACTACTGCCAGCGTCCACAAAACATGTACAAGGAAAATACAATCTGTATTCCTCAGTTTATTATGAAAGTATATCGCAATAGCTTTTGAATGGTGCAGCTCCTAATGAGAATTTATATTTTATTTAGAGTGCTCTAGAAAAGTAGCTGAAGATTAAATGCAATATCTACTCTTTTTTAAAAGGAAACTGTTAAAAGACTGTCAGAAGCTGCTGGCTACTCCTGTCATCTGTATTCCTAGATTAACTCAGTAAAAACCAGAAACTATTAAGGGCAAAAAACCCTGGACTTATAGAGAACAAATACATGTTGTTCCTATGCATATACATAGCTTCCCTTCATTTTTCAAAGCAAGTCTAGTCTGAGGAGAAGCTTACTACTAAAGTCTCTACCTGTATGAGACTCAGCAAATCTAAATTTACTGACCCTTTTTCATACTGTGCTGGAAGAAATTTCACTAGTGTGACACATGCAATAAATAACTGTGAAGGTTAGGGGATCACCAGGACTCAAGGATGAGGCATTGCCAAAACACCCTTAAAGTGTCTGGCTGCAATATTGAGTTCATCTTTCCAAGCAACATTACACATGTATTGAACTGCAAGTAGGGCTGAAACTGCCCAAATGGGAAACCTCCTCAAAGGACGAAGTCTTCTCATCCTTCATTTATCTTTAACTACATTTTAGTTCATTTCTTAACAACTCCAACTGACATGAAACAGACTAGAGAAGGGATTTAACCTCACCAATAAACACTGACATGGTTTGGGTCTGTTTGGTTATGAAGATTTTCCATTATGTACAGGAGAACTTTAAAGAAAGAAAACTTGGTAGTTTATTTTTCTTTCTTCCTTCCCTCCTCACCTTCCCAACAAGCTGTTACTCACTTTTGATAGGGCCAGTAATTATCTGCCATTAAGTATTCCTTAATACTTTTTCAAAAAAATCATCCTTGCCTCCTGAGTAAGCAGCATAGCTTCATTTAAATATCTCCAAACATTTATACCTGAAAATGAAGATATTTTTGTTCAAAATAATGCCACAAGCCATGACTGCAGATACAGTTCTGTTTTACTTCTACAGGCATCTTTGGGATAAACCCTGATTGTTTTGTTGTTTCAGTGAGGCATCACCATCATGATTCTTGGGACACAAATGCTGGAACTTGCAGAGAAAAACTATGTCCAGGTTATGATGTGTATCTAAATAGTCAAGAAATAAGCAGTTCTGCTCATTCTTAGATCATGGATGGTACACTTCTGTCACTCCTAAACCCTTATTCTACAAAATTGCTGTTTATTCTGTTTGTAAGAAAATTCCAACATAAATTTTGACAATGAGTACAAAAAAATAGAGATAAGTCACATTCCTGTATTACAATGATATTGCACAAAATGAGTAGCTATTATTCCTATACAAAATTATCAAAACATATGAAACAGGTGCCACTTTCACAGAAATATTAGTCTTTTGTTCAATAGTATGAATATAGAAGCAAGACAACAGCAAAATGCCTTTTGCTGCCTGTTGTTAAAATGCCCTTAACTACTCCTCTGTAAGAATGAAAAAAAGACTATGGCCCACTGCCTACTTTATTGTATATCAGAAGTTACTCTCTGAAATCTAAAATGCAGGAATCCACAAGACACCGGAGAGGCATTAGTCTCTTTCCTGCTTTCCCTTTCATTAACTCCAGCAAAGTCTTCAGCTGACACTATCAGCTACAATATCCAGTCAACCATTTGCCCTCTCCCTTTCAGAAGTCTGTTGAAAATATTTTTACCTTTTCATTCAACTGCAACTGCTCTGCAGGATTCTAAAAGAGTGTTCTTTTCTGGCAAGTTCTTCTTATGCCATGAAACATTTCTCTAAGGTATGACTTAGTTCTGGTTCTGGTTTTACAGCTATGTGATTCAGTTGAGTTCAGAGAAGTCATTCCTAATTTTTCATTTCTCTAAGGAATATCACAGAGGAACAGTCATATAAACAAAGCTGATTTAGCACAACTTTACAGCATTCCACATGCTCCACAGTTAAGAACTAGTTTTCCCAGGCCAGTAAAGAGGAGTCAATTTATGCACATCTCTCTCAAAGCTCCTAAGTTGTACTTCTAAATACTACACAACTATAAACAACTAATACAATTATAGATATTAGGAAATTAGAGAACAGCTATTATGTCCTGGCATTACGTAGCTGAGGAAAATTGCTACGTATGTTCTTAAAATGCTTTAAGGAATAGAGACATTAACTTTGTTAAACTTCTGCATGAGTTTGCATATTTAATAATAAATATGCAAATTCCCAAAAAGAGATCGCTCAAGTTCATTTATAAACAGGCCTACAATCCAGAATGAAGTGTTTCAAAAAGAAAAATTAACAAATTTAGTTCAAGACCCTAAAATAATTTAATTCTGCAATGACTCAGAAAACCTTCCTGTCAAAACCAGCAATATTTAGTCTTGCTCACTGCTAGCTAATCATTTAGCGGGTACTAGAATTGGCACTAATGCCGTAACGAACTTGAAGTATTACGCAATTATCTGTTTAGCCTTAAGTATCTGCCTTAGAAACATTTTTTGCCAAAACCGTATCTGTTCACTGCAGAGGGATGAGAGGGAAAAAGTTATGCCACCTTTCTGTGTTTAAAATATCCCTCATCTCAGCAGTGAGCTAATGACTTTTGCCCATTTGTAAGCATCTTTAGCAGAACACAATAGGATGCATTTATAAAGAAAGCCAACACAGGAAGTAAGGCATTTGTGGGAGTCAGACTTGATACCAGAATAAGAGATAAGCTCATTTTTCAAACTACTTAATGTGAATTTTGGGTTGCCACCCCTTACCCCTGTGTTGCGGACCGTAAAGATGGGACTCACACCCTGTGCTTTCTGTACATCACTAATATTCTACTACATCCTTCATTACACGACTGTAACAAAGAGTGCTGATAGGAAAGACAAAGAAGCTTGTCAAAATTATGTTGCCAAGCAAAACCTTAAATCTGATTATTACCCTATTTTTTTTTACTTTGTTTCATCTTACTTACTACATTTGACTGACAGAACAGTCAGAAGGCACCTGCTACAAAAAAGTAACTATTGCTAATTTTTCCTGTAATCAGCTTGAGTTTTCATGGATTTACAATCAAAGGAGCATGAAGCTGCAACTGGACTCCACGTTGTTTGAGTAGAAAAGAGTAACGTGTTCCTGAAAACTTCCACCAACAATCCCAAGATCCTCCTCCCAACATTTCTCCTACAACTTCTAAAGTTTGTGATGCGGAAACATCAAGTGAAACACAGGTCTCAGAAGGGAAGGGATGCCATCCAGAGGGATCTTGAACAGGCTGAAGAGGTGGGCCAATGCCAACTACATGAAGTTCAACAAGGCCAAGCGCAAGGTCCTGCAGCTGGGTCAGTGCAACAAATACAACCTGGGGAGAGAATGGATAGAGAGCAGTTCCAAGGACAAGGACTCAGGGTTGGTAGTAGATGAGAAGCTCAACATGAGCTGCCAGTGTGTGCTCACAGCCCAGAGGGCCAACCACATCCCGGGCTGCATCAAAAGAAGTGTGGCCAGCTGGGTGAGGGAGGGGATTCTGCCCCTCTGCCCTGGTGAGACCCTATCTGGAGTACTGTGTACAGCTCTGGAGCCCTCAGCACAGGAAAGACATGGAGCTGTTGGAGAGGGTCCACAGAAGGGCCACAAAGATGATCCAAGAGCTAGACCACAGGCTGAGGGAGTTTGGGCTGCTCAGCCTAGAGAAGAGAAGGTTCTGGGGAGACCTTATAGTGGCCTTTCAGTACCTGAAAGGGGCCTACAGGAAAGCTGGGGAGCGGCTTTTTGCCAGAGAGGGCAGTGATAGGATAAGGGTGTAAGGGTTGTGCCCCTTACCACAGAAAATATGCCTCCCATAAAAGTATTTCACCATATAAGGGAGACTAAATGGATGCCGCTCCTGCCACGGTTGGTACCTGTGGCACAGGAATCAGGCTTCTCAGGGAGGGCGGCCTGCTTCCCTGTGGGTGGTCTGTTCTGAGACTCAAGATTGGCTGGGCCAGGGTTGGCATGCAAATGGCCAATGCATTGTGGCACCTGAGACTGTGAGCTGGGTCACCCTAACCTAGATGGAAGCCACCGGACAGTAGGGGGGGGCTTCTGCCCCTGTCGAGTGAGAGCGGAAATCACTGGTAGCATAAGGGCACGCCACTCTGCTGCTGGATCCTCGTGGAACCCGAGGGAGCTGAGGGCTGAAATCCTGCTCTTTTAAGAGCAGAGAGCTGAGAACCCTGCCTGCTCCCAAAGAAGACAGGAGGAGACCCAAGCCAAACGGAACTGCACAGGAGCCGAAGACTGGCCCGAGCAACACCCGAACCGACTGGACCTGCACCGGAGCCGAGAGAAGCCAAGCAGAGCCAAACCTGAGCCAGGAAAAGCCGAACTGCCGAGCCGAGCCACCGCACCAAGCCGGGCCGGGAGGAGCCAAGCCCCAGCCGAGCTGCCGCCGCCTGACCGCTGCCACACGCCGCCGCCCAAGCGCTAGCCGAGCACTGCCGTGCGCCGCTGCCTAAGCGTCAAGCAGTGCCATGCCACTGCCATCCACGTGGTGCATGTTCCTGCTCTCCAGGCCATCCGGCTGCTCAACACCGATCACCAGCCGCTGGAGTTCACCCAGGAGCTGCCGTTGCCGCTACATTCAACAAGCCGGGAGTGTAAGAACCCCATCTGCAAATCTTTCCTGTTTCCTATAGGGTTTTCTCTCCCTGGGGGGTAGTGGGTGGCCCTTTCTCACACGCACAACGGCAACCCCTCCGAGGGTAACTGGCGATGCACTCCAAATCACTTTCCTTTATTATAATAATCTTTTCCCTATCTTTTGCACTGTGGCTTGCATTATATTTACATCTGTACAGCTCTGTTCTGTCTATAAAGCAACAACACATAGAAACCTTCACTCAGTGTCCTCACTCCCTTTTTGAGTGAAAGTGTGTACTACCCAGTATCAACTAAAATCAAAAAGGGGAGGGGTTAACCACTCGAACCCCTTTCTCTCCTCTTTGAACCTTTACAAAGGGGTAATGGTTTTAAACAGAAAGAGGGGAGATTTAGGCTAGACATCAGAAAGAAATTCTTCAACATGAGGATAGTAAGGTGCTGAAATAGGTTGCCTAGGGAGGTTGTTGATGCCCCATGCCTGGAGATGCTTAAGGCCAGCCTGGATGAGGCTTTGCGCAGCGTGGTTTAGTGGGAGGTGTCCCTGCTCATAGCAGGAAGGCTGGAACTTGATGATCTTTAAGGTCCCTTCCAACCTTAACCATTCTATGATTCTAAGTATGTAGAGAGAAATATTAAAAAACCCACAGTCCGAGTCTCGCAGAAACACTAAGAGATGTTGACTTGCATTGTTTTCTCTTGTCCAGCCAGGCTTTATGGAGAACACAAAAAAACCAACACAACTCTTCTTGGGTTCCCCCTTCACTCTTGCCTTTCCCTTTTCTCTCATGTTAATTTTTCATTGCAAAAAACCTTCACTATAATTTTCTTAAAATAAATACCTCATTGCAATGGAGAAATGTAAAAGGAAATTAAATGTTTTTAAAAATAATGTACTATTTTGTCAATACAGTGTTTTGGCTTCAAAGCCATTGCCATCTAGTTAAAAATAACTCATCAGTAGAAACATTTTGATCTTACCGCAGCTGTGCATCAGGAATTAAGTCAACAAGACCCTTCTTTTATAATTTAATGCTAGGAATAAAAGTAAGAAAAAACAATAAGAATCCATCAACCATACAATTTTCTGTGGTTAGCCAACATGTAATTTAAAAACACGGCAGAGAACAGTCAGCCTTTAATGCATTAAAGCTTCCAGCAGCTACATGGTAAGCATATCAGCCAATGTTTGAAAAGCTCCATGTACAATCAAGTTAAGATTGGCATTTCCTTCTTGCAGCTGAAAACTGAGTGCTTTTTCATATTGCTTCTGTCTGTTAATTCTGTTTTAAGACAAAGTACTAATATTTCCAAACACCTGAAGTTTAATTTCATACCATCTAAAAAAATAAAAACAGGAGTAATACAGAGCCTGTTGCCAGACGAATTCATGTTCTGCTACTTATTACCTTTATTATGATAAACCCTTAGGCATGCTTTAATTGTGTGAATATTACTAGTTTAGCACAGTTTTTAGAAGTTACTGTATATTGTTTTAATTAATATTTTTAGGAGGAAGGTTTTTTTTATTGTGGGGTTTTTTTGTTTGGTTTTTTTTGTTTGGTTTTCTTTTTTTTTTTTAAAGAATCTGATCCAGATATGCTTTTCCCTGCTCACAGCTGTTAAATTTCTGAACTTAGGAAACCAACAACTGGGCAGCTTTCTATGACAATATTTTTTTTTCCTTTCAACTAAAAAAAAAACCAAAACAAAAAACCCAAAACAACAAAAACAGAAAAACGAGCCTGTACAGACTGCGTGACTAAACTAGTATTTTGCCTGCAATGATAGGAACAGCTCCACAGAAATAACATTTTATATATAGGAAGCAAAAGGAATACGGAGAAATATCCTTAATGAGTCTTATTTCTCACACCATATTCTGGCCTTCAGCACCTTTGAGATAATAGCCTTAACCAATGACTTTAGTGAGACTGAATGAGGAAGTAGATGCCCAGCTTCACAGCCCTCATTGTTAAGTAAGAACTGCAGAGGGTGCATTTTTTCCAGGGATTTGTCATTTTCAAAAAAAATTAAAAAATCTTATGTTTTTGGTTTTAAAAGAAATCTTAATCAGAAGGAGACTGATTGGTTCATCCCTTAAAAATAATTAACAGAAATAGTTCAGAATGTAGCTCCCAATAATCAAATACAAAAAAACCCTACAACTGACTACATTTCTTTCCAGCTTGCTCAGTGCATGTCTCCTCAAATACAGTGCTTAGTGAAGTAAAAAAAGTAGATACAGAAAAAATTAATTTCCTTCACACATACAGAGTAGAAGAGCATCTGACCAAACTATAAATACTTAAATAGTGTCTAACTTAACAATCTTAAACAGGATTTTAGCTTGAGGATTTTTTGGACTATCCAGAATTCAGAACTTGGAAAGGTATTTGTGGAACATTAAATACGCTGAACTTTTGTTCCTCTACTTATGCTGTTACAATTCCTTAAGAAGTAATGATGAATAAGAATCTCACCATTTCATTTGAAGATCAATTATTATGCATCCCTAAGTTTGTAAAGATGTAAAAGAAGCCACTTGCACTCTTCCCAGTCTGGCTGAGTAGCTGTTTGTAACGTGACAATCCTTCTAAACAATATTAGATACTAGAAATGTGACCCTTAAGTTTCAACAAAAGCATGTTCCCCTGAAGATTACATGGCCACGCATGCAGAAAGAGAACTTCATGTTATGTTGTGTGACACATACTTACCACACCAGTTTGTTGGTCTTACAGAAACCAGCGTAGGACAGCTTTGTCCAGTTAGAAACTACATAACTCTTTTGCTCTCACTACCAAGTTTCAGATGCATCATTGCAACTCTGAGTAGGTCAGTTCCTCAAACTTAAGCTTTCTATTTTGCTTCCTTCTAGTTTTTATTTATATCACCCATCTTACTATGACAAAGACAGCATTGTAAGCCCCAGATACTACAAAAGGAAGAAACAAGTCATCTTGCTGACAAGCCTGACTGCAACATTGAAAGCTTATGAGGGTAGGAGTAAATTAATAATGCAGAGATCCATGCTGTCCTAGCTAGGAGCTTTCGGCACCTCCCTTCTACACTCTCTTCTGACATGCAAACATACCAAGACACAGCAGAGATTTCTTATACAGTCGGGAATCATAAAAGCATGCAAAGACACAAAGCTACTGAAATCAACAGGAAAGCTTAGAACTGACCTGGGAAAACAAATCTCCCAGCAACATGTACTGATCTGCTATGTAAGGCATTTTATGTACCTAAGCCAGCTGCTGATCTCCAAAGCAATCACAATTTTTATGGATGTGAGTACAAGCCTATCACCTCGAAGAAAACTCTTTCCCTTTCTTTAGCTACATATAAAACAACTGCATGATTCTCCTGTAAGAACTTCAAACAAAGGAACAAACTGCAAGCGGCACAAAGGGAACAAAGGTGAGAGAGACGCTCACTGTTAGAGATTAACAAGCTGCTAAAGACTTTATCTTGAAAGCCCTACAATTTCAAGATAATAATGATATTTCAGAAAAATAATGAGAAAAGTCGATCTTTGTCCATCACACTGCTGATCATTAAATTCTGCACTAAGGCTACTCAGTTTGCCCTCACCTGTGGATTTGATCACTTTCCAATTTAAACTTGACAAATAATTAATCTCTGTTCCCTCATTTAGCTAAAAAGTTATTCTGGTGTCTGTTTTCTTTCAGGATAAACTTACAGCTTGACAGTCACACTCAAGTTAATTTCCATAAAGGCATCAGAAATGTGCAACCTAAACACAGCAACAAAACATAACTATTTAAAAGCAACTCAATTTTAATGAGGCTGTATAAAGACAGTATAGTCTGCAAAGTGAGATGAAAGCATTGGCCTGAGAAGGCCATTCTATATGTAAAAAAACAAGTGCCAAATACTAAGCACGGTAGTTAGTGGCAACCTGAGAAATACAGGAACACTGTCTAGCAGGAGTATGAGGAGGTGGGAGAGGGAGGCAAGGCAAACTAAAAAAAAAAAAGGTTATGCTAATAGTAGTGTGCAACTTGACATTGTCACTCTTGCTGCCTAGTCCTTTCTGAAAATCATAGTATGGTTTGGGTTGGAAGGGACCTTTAAACATACAGTTCAGCCTCCCTGCCACAGGCAGGGACATCTTCCATTAGATTAGGTTGCTCAAAGCCCCATCCAGCCTGATCTTTCACACTTCTAATAAAGGGGTAGCCATGTATTCTCTAGTCAACTTCTTCCAGTGCCTTAACACCCTAATTATAAACAATTTCTTCCTTATGTCTAAATCTACTGTCTTTCAGTTTAAAATTGTTGTCACTTTTCCTGTCACTACAGGCACTGGTAAAAAGTCACTCTCCGTCTTATAAGTCTCCTTTATATAGTGAAATGCTGCAGTAATGACTCCCCAGACCCTTCTCTTCTCCAGGCTGAGGAACCCAAACTCTCTTTCTTCACAGAAGGGGTGTTCCAGACCTCTGATCATTTTTGTGGCGCTTCTCTGGACAGCTCTAACCACATTTTTCTTGTGCTAGGGACCCCAGCACTACTCCAAGTGGGGTCTCACTATGTTTAGGTAGCTAATGGACTTAGTAAAGTACGTTTGTATCAGTATGCCTTCCTAACAGATTAAAAAAACTTGCTCAAGAAGTTTTTCCACTTTCATCCTCAGTGTAACAGCTGGATAGCAACACTAACTCTCAGGCCAAAATTCCCTCACATCCAACATTACAAAGGTAACATTGCAGCCACCTTTAAGGGTTCCTGCTGAAGAATGAAAGACACTTATGCTCATTAACTACTTATGAGTTAAAGCCTTCATTACTTTTAAGGAAAGTTTTATTATAAATTAGTTCTGCATTAATGTACAGATACGGTACTTAAGTTTGTTGTATTTTATCAAAAGTATTATTTCGCTCTTGAAAATACAACTAAAATATGTCTGTACATTCCACAGCTACCTCAGACAAAAGATCCAACATACTATATTGATAAAAGCTCTGTAATTCACTTGTGACAACCTATATAAAACAAATAAGCTGTGAAGAACTGCCCTCTATGATTATGAGTACTAGGCATCTAAAGTATTTCATTGGAAAAGCCTGTCTTAGTGCATTGGCAGAGATTAGTGAAGAATTATATTCAAAAATTGATAGAGATCTAAATTTTTTGCCAAGTTACACTGACAAATTAATTCCAAAGACTCCAAGTAAATCAGCAGTGCAATCAACACATCCAAATGACTTTATAACAAATAGTGCTGGCACAGCAAGATTTCCTGGTACTGAATGTAGGCAGGTTTTAAATAAATTTTGAGTAGCAGCCAGCTTGGATATGATGTTCCTGTAGTGTAACAAAACAATGTTTTGGAGAACTCCACTCAGTTAAGATATCCTACTGGAGAAGATTATCATTCACTGAATTTTATCAACTTCTTACCAGGTCCACAAAACAACAATCTGTCTCAAAACCTGTAGGAGAACCACATACAGCATCTTTCCTATATATTGAAACATTTATGGATAACAGAGATCTAAAAAGAACTAAAGTGTCAGTATTTTATGTCTAGAGCCATGACAAAGATTTTTAGCCACTTCTCCCACCATTAAGTCTCAATATTACTTTTATTACAGAATCACAGAATTGTCATGGTTGGAAAGGACCTTTAAGATCACGGAGTCCAACAGTCAACACAAAACAAAACCCCCAAACAAAAAACAAAACAAACAAAAAAAACCCCCAAACAAAAAACCCCACAAACCACAACCTCGGCCACTAGAGCATGCCCTGAAGTGCCATATCTACCCGTTTCTTGAATACCTCCACGGATGGTGACAGCCTGTTCCAGTGCCTCACCACTCCTTCAGTGTAGAAATTCTTACTCATATCCACTCTAAACCTCCCCTGCCACAGCTTCAGGCCATTTCCTCTGGTCGTGTCATTATTCACTTGGAAGAAGAGGCCAAATCCCACCTCCCTACAACCTCCTTTCAGGTAGTTGTAGAGGACAAAGAGGTCTCCCCTCAGCTTCCTCTTCTTCAAACTAAACATCTCCAGTTCCCTCAGCCTCTCCTCATATGATTTGTTCTCTACACCCTTCACCAGCTTGGTACCTCTCCTCTGGACAAGCTCCAGCACCTCAATGTCCTTCTCATAGCGACGAGCCCAAAACTGAACACAGTACTCAAGGTGCGGCCTCACCAGTGCTGAGTACAGGGGCATAATCACTTCTCTACTCCTGCTGGCCACACTATTCCTGATGCAGGCCATGATGCTGTTGGCCTTCTTGGCCACCTGTGAACACTGCTGGCTCATGTTCATCCAGCTGTCAACAAGCACCCCCAGGTTCTTTTATGCTGGGCAGCTTTCCAGCCACGTTTCCCCAATCCTGTAGTGTTGCCTGGGGTTGTTGTGGCTGAAATGCAGGACCCAGCACTTGGCCTTATTGAATATCATACAATTGGCCTTGGCCCATCAATCCAGCCTGTCCAGGTCCCTCTGTGGAGCCTTCTTACCCTCGAGCAGATCAACCTCCCACCCAATTTGGTGTTGTCTGCAAACTTACTGAGGGTGCACTCAATCCCCTCATCCACATCATTGATAAAGATGTTGAACAAGACTGGCCTCAAAACTGAGCCCTGAGGGACACCACTGGTGACCGGCGCCAACTAGGTTTGACCCCATTTACTACAACTCTCTGGGCCTAGCCATCCAGCCAGTTTTTTACCCAGTGAAGAGTACACTTGTCTATGCCATGATTCGCTAGCTTCTCCAGGAGAATGCTGTGGGAGACAGTGTCAACAGCCTTACAACGTCCACAGCCTTATATACTGCTCTTAGGTAATTAAATCTCATTTAGAGTCCACTACTACGTTGAAGACAAGCCTCATTTTTTCAGGTTTACATTTACTTCAGAGCATGCAGTAATCTTCAGGAGGCCTTTGCTTTTTTCTCTTGTTACCATTTGCAAGAGGCTTTTTACCATATTCTCTTGAAGACACAGGCACAAAAATCAAGCAGCTCCTGCTAGCGTGGCCATACTTTTACAGCTCTTCAAAAGTGATTATTCATCCTTGCCCAGACTGTAAAGATCAGGATGTCCATGATTTGTTTGCTGGATAGCAAAAACTAACTTTAGGACTAATACATATAATTCACACTTGTAATACTGAATAATCAAAGCTATACTGAAGTCATCTCAAAGCATGTGTTCATTAGTGTTTTACATCTAAAAAAACTGCAGAAGGTTTTATGGACATCAAGGATAGAACTTTTGGAAGCCAAGGCAGAGGAAGCATTATTTCTTTTAGTCCCAGAGTTTCTTCTATATAGACCCCGTAAGGATCTTTTTCCTCAAAGTAAATTAAACAAAAAAAGCTGATTATTCCCCTCAAGCTGTTTTAACTTTGGGTAGAATCGCCTAAGACTAGCACCGAAGGTGGCATACCATGTGCCTGGCTCTGCCACGACAAACTGAACTTCACTATGGATACTACAGCTTTTAATACGTAGCCCTCTGCTGTTTCAGTAACTATATATTAGTGCTAAGCTCTAAAGCCTCTAAGTACTGTTCAAATACCAGCTGACAGTAGACTCTTCAGCTATTTTATTTTCTTTTTCCTAGCCCAATGAATTGAAACCATTTGGGTTAATTTTACTACAATTACACATGTGTATGCAAGCCTTCATAATAAATATATGTGTATTTTCAGCCTTTGAATCAGGTACCAATTCCCTGTAAAAGTGCTGCCTAGGAGAAGGCAGGAGTAACATCAAACCATACCAATCCCTTATAATTTCTTAAAACCCAGAGGCTTTGTACGTAACAACTACTGCATATATAGCAATAAAAGTTATTTGGTATTTATACTCATACCTCTGAAATTAGTATTTATTGTGTGAAGGTTAGCATATAATTAATTCAAAATAAAAATAAAAGAGAGCCACTTTCCTAGGATGGGCAGATAAAGCCTATAGATAAACTTAGTTATTTTAAAAGTTCTTAAACCAGAACAGCTGAACAGCTAGCATCAGCTTTTGTAAACTAGTTATGTCTGTATTTGCCAGCAGCACAAAAAACATCTAGATCTTCTTGATGGGTCATGGCAGTAAACCAAATAAGTGTAAAATGCAATGGCATGGGCATATAAAGCAACAAATTAGTAGATAACCGTATTTTTTACTAGACTAGTTTGTGTTAGTAATTTCTACACTTTTTCTATTAAGATGAAATAGACAAGCTTCTGGATGAGCGGACAGTAAACAAATGGACTGTGATTGGCTGAATGGCTGGGCACAGAGGGTGTTGATCAGTGGTACAAAGTCTAGCTGGAGGTCAGGAACTAGCAGCGTACCCTGGGGTCAATATTGGATTCGGTCCTGTTTTGCATCTTCGTTAATTATCTGGATGACGGGGCAGAACACACTCTCAGCAAGTTGACTGATGACACAAAACTGGGTGGAGTGGTTGGTATGGCAAAGGATTACACTGCCAGACAGAGACCTTGACAGTGGAGAAGTAGGCTGCCAGGAACCTCAAACAAGAAGTGCAAAGTCCTGCACCTGGGGAAGAACAATGCCATGCACCCGCACACGCTGGGAATGGTCATCTGGAAAAACACATTGGCAGAAAAGGACCTGGGGTCCTGATGGACACCAAGTTGAACACGAGCCAACAAGGTGCCCTGACCACGAAGAAGGTTAAGGGTATCCTGGACTGCATTAGGTAAAGCATTGCCAGCAGGCCAAGGGAGGCAATACTTTCCCTCTGTACAGCACTGGGGAGGCTACACCTGTCATGTCCAGGTCTGGGCTCCTTAGTACAAGAGTCCAAAAGAGGGCCACTAAAACAATTAAGGGAATTGAGCATCTCTCATACAAGGAAAAGCTGAGAGAGCTGGGACTATTAAGCATAGATAAGACTTGGGAAGGATCTTAATGTATATGAATACCTGAAGGGAAGGTGTAAAGAAAATGGAGCCAGGCTCTTTTCAGTGATGGCTAGGGATAGGACCAGAGGCAATGAGCATAAACTGGAACACAGGACGTGCTATCCAAACATCAGGAAACACTTTTACAGTAAAGGTGACTAAGCACTGGTGTAGGTAGTACAGAGAGGATATGGAGTCTTCACCCTTGTAGATACTCACAAGCCATCTAGACAGAGATCTGGACAGCTAGCTCTAGATGACTCGGCTTGCAGAGGGGCTGAACACTATGACCTCCAGAGTTCCCATCCAGCCTCACCCATTCATAAGAAAGAAGAGCCTGCACGGATATTCAGTACAGTCATGTCTATCAGTATCAGCTTTTCAAAAGTTACGAAAACCACCATAAGGCTATGGTCTTTCTACACACAGTGTCCTGCTGCACACCTTCTCCTAGCTCAGTTCGTTCTTGTTCAACAGACTGCTCACCAAGAAATAGATCATCCTTATCATACATAAACACTCAGAGCCAGACCTATGAGGATAAAGAAAAAAGGCTTGTATAGCCTCAAAACAATGTTTGATATTTCAGCCTATATGCAGAAATCTCTATTATTTTTTATAAAAAAATCAGAACCTCTCTTATTAGGCTGCCTCTCCATGCTAGGAAGAGCAGCAGAGTTAAGCATACACAGAATGATGGTGCAATTACACTGAAGTACCTCAGTTTTAGTGACAACTTAGTCCTTTTGGTAGGAAAAGAATATTAGAAAGCAAGGGGCAGATCTTAAGCCACTGGCTCTTAAAAAAAGGCACTCTAGAAGTATGTTTTTCTTCTGCAGATCAAAAAACATATGTTTCTAACCACTTTGCTTTTACAGTTATGGTTGGTGACACTCAGAAGAATGATGAAGTTCACAATGCATAATGGTGGGGCATGCATCTAAGACAGGTTTGGGAAAATGAATTTACAAGAACATTTGACCAAAGTTAAACAAGCTGTGAAAGTCCTTTTCTCATGTAGTCCCCAAACTTTCTTTCTTATACATTGAAACTGATGGCAGGTAAATTGAAAAAATATAAATACAATACAGATTCTGTACATTGAGTAACTATAGCCTCATTTCCAGAAGTCAAAGCTGAAGGACCACAGTTATGTCTTCTCTATCAAGGATTCTATTTATTTCAGTTGCCACAACTGAGGAATGTCTGAGATCACTTAAAAAGAAAAAGCCAGTTTTAAACTTCCGAATTTTTCTCCCCATGTCCACTTATTTGCCAGTGTTATGGTGAATTAGTCATTAAATTCCCCACTTATCAGAAGTGATAGTCTACATAAATTATTTTCAATGTAGCCTCAGTCCCTCCAACTCAGTAATTTTTTCACAAAAGGCCAAGTCAGTAACAAAGCTGCATTCCTCTATGGGCCCATACTTTGGAATACTAACAGCTGCTTTAGCTTATTTCTCTCCATTAGGATTACCTGTTCTCTTCTGGAATTTGATTTCCCATCCTGATTCTGTTCTCTGCTCCAGACACAATCTATTGTATCAGTGCTCTCCCTTTAACAGCTGCCTTATGTATAAATCTGCTTTGGGAGAACAGAGGCAGGGGGAAATCTTGCATCAAACACAGCCAATACTAGCTAAAACAGTAGCATTTGCCAAGTAAAATATTTTACTTAGATTAAATAAAGCAGAACAGATATGAAACATACATTTAACAGATGTAATAATTTTTCGTATTGTAGCTATGAAGAATGAACACATTTAAGACATTATTAAAGCAGCCCACCAGCCCAGTAATGAATTCTCTCCTCATTTCATTCTGGTAACACTTTCTGAAAAGGGGAAAGGGCCAAATCCCACTATTTCCCAAAAGAAGTGTTTGGTTGTGTTTGCAACGGTCAAAACACTTAATTTTAGGTCTTATAACAAAACACAAAAAAAACAAAGAGGAAAATAAAACTAAGCAGACAGTGGAAGAGAAAAAAAATCTTTTATTTTTTTTTAATTGAAAATTCACAAGTTTAAATACCCATGCAAGCTTGGATGGAA
Source organism: Hemiprocne comata (assembly GCA_020745705.1). NCBI lineage: Eukaryota > Metazoa > Chordata > Aves > Apodiformes > Apodidae > Hemiprocne > Hemiprocne comata. The sequence goes on along the minus strand of CM036588.1, from coordinate 61,428,820 downwards.
TTCATCCCTTGACCTGAGAGCTAAACTTACCTCTTAGAATAGCTAGAAGGTTGTTCTAACTCAACAGCTAAGGGATATGCTAGTCTTAAGTGCTCCATAATTTCTGATAAAACTGTTCAATTTTGTAAAAGTAACAACTTACTGGAGGAGGACCCAGTATGTGAACTATTGCCCTAAACAAAAAAACCACTAAGAACTTCTATCTCACTCTTTATATCATTGCCTAAGCTTTTTACAGGAACAACAAGAACTCAACAGGAAAGACTGAAGGATGCTACTTGCAGATGGGTCTTGCAAACTACATATTTATGGTAATGTACTCTGTAGATAGCAAAACATCTGCCTTCAATCTGAATGTGTTCTTTTTCTCATAAAAGAGCTATTTGACAGTTCACATCACATGCTGGAAGAGTTCTTGTTATCCTAGCTCTTGTTTAAAGATCTCTTTCTTGCATCTGTATCAGCAAAGACCTTGACTTCAAAACATGTTTCTGTTACCTCACCTTACACAACAGGAAGTACCACTTGCAAAAGTGGCAAGATGTGATGTTGATAAAACCTTCCAAGACAAGTCTTAAGTACCTGCATGATTTTTCTACAGGGAATAAAAAAAAAGCCTTATTGTTTAAGCAGATGAAAATGTTATTCTCATCCAGCATTCATTTAATCTCACTATGAACAGAAATAAAATGCATAAAAATATTTTATACAATGTGGTGTCAGCTATAACTAGAGTGATTCTTACTGATGCTGTACTAGGTGACAATTTTGTGTTGCTCTTTCATGAGTTAGGCATCACAATAAGCTTTTCGCAAACCTAGGGCTCATAATGCAAATGAGTTTTATCACATCTCAGCTTTCATATTTATACTTGAAAATTCAGAAGTTGTTTCTACACACATTAAAACCATGACAAAAGTCCCATACAGTCGATCATCTCTCAGATGCAAACATGTTTTAGATACTTTCTGGACTTTTTAAGTGGTTTATGCATACAGAGAGCTCTTAAATGGAAAACCAAGGAAATTATAGGTAGTTAAAAGAACTAACAACTATCAACCCTGTAAAAAAAGCAACAAATACCTAATTATGGTTCTAAAAAACCCCAACACTTTTAGAAACATTATTTAGCCAATTAAAGCAGACTAATAAAAAAATCTCAATCACCATATGCTATCAATACATTATCAGTTACTTAATTTTACTGGAGGACTACCAACAGATCTAGCATTTAACATTGAGTGTCAGTAACAAGACCAGGAGATCTGATGCAGACTAGAAATTCTTTCAAGCAGGAACTATGTGGCAGGTCTTGCGCATGCCCTGCCCATCACATCGAGTACACTTCCTCACTCTCCACAGTCAGATAAAGATATTGGCTGGATAGCCAGGCCAAGAGAGTGGTGGGGAATGGAGTTAAATCCAGCTGGTGGCTGGTCACAAGTGGTGTTCCCCAGGGCCCAGTATTGGGACCACTTCTTTTTAACATCTTTATCACTAATCTTGATGAGGAGATAGAATGCACCTTCAGTAAGTTTGCAGACAACACCAAGTTGGTAGGGAGTGAGGCTCTGCAGAGAGACTTGGACAGACTAGATTGATGGGCTGAGGTAAATTGTATGAAGTTCAACAAGGCCAAGTTCCAGGTCAAGCACTTGGGCCACAACAACCCCGTGCAATGCTACAGGCTGGGAGAAGAGTGGCTGGAAAGCTGTCCAGCAGAAAGGGACGTGGGGGTTCTGATTGATAGGCAGCTGAATATGAGCCAGCAGTGTGCCCAGGTGGCCAAGAAGGCCCATGGTATCCTGGCCTGTATGAGAAATAATGTGGCAAGCAGGACCAAGGAGGTGATCGTCCCTCTCTACTCAGCATTGGTGAGGCCACACCTCGAATACTGTGTCCAGTTTTGGGCACTTTGATACAAGAAAGACATTGAGGTGCTGGATTGTGTCCAAAGGGCAACAAAGCTGGTGAAGTGTCTAGAGAACAAGTCTTATGAGGAGAAGCTGAGGGAACTGAGGCTATTTAGTCTGAAGAAAAGGAGGCTGAGGGGAGATCTCATCACCCTCTACAACTACCTGAAAAGACATTGTAAAGAGGTAGGTGCTGGTCTCTTCTCACAAGTAACTGGTGATAGAATAGGAGGGAACAGCCTCAAGGTGCACCAGAGGAGGTTTAGACTAGACATTAGGAAGAACTTTTTCACTGAAAGGGTTGTCAGACATTGGAACATGCTGCCTAGGGAGGTGGTTGAGTCATCATCCCTGGATGTGTTTAAAAGTCATCTAAGATGTGGCACTTGAGGATATGTCTTAGTGCTGGACTTGGTAAAGTAGGGTTAGTGGTTGGACTCGACGATCTTGAAGGTTTTTTCCAACCTAAGTGATTCTGTGAAATAATGTAATCACATTCAAACTATGTCAAATAATACCTCCCCCACAGTAAAAAAAAACCCGTACAAACTTAATTGCCTTCTATATTGTCAATGAAATTTCATCTTCCCTACCTACCTTTGCTACAATATCATAATCATCTAACTTGCAGAACCATACAACCCAGTGCACAATATATATCAATGGAAGTGAAGTCCTAACTTATCCCTTACATTCAACGTTTAGGATCTTTAACATGTGCCCACACTGAAAAACTGCATCTAGAAGACAAATACAATATCCTTGCCAAACAATAAGCAGAATTTTATAGGATTTTAGTGGAAAACAGTACTAATGATTCAAATTCATTTAGCTGATTTCTGGAAATGAATCATAACTAACCTATAAATTCCACTAATTGGAAACCCCACTGCCCACACTCAAGAGGAAAAAAAAAAGAAAAGAAGACACTTCCTGCAGCATTCTTGTCAAAAAACCCAAATAAGGCAATTATTAATTGACTTTTTGGCACAAACGTCTCTCAATTATATCTACACAACTTGAAGATCAGCGATACATATATAAACATATATACAGACATACACACAACAGAACAAAGACTGAGTATTTCTAGGGTAAAAAACTATTGGTTTATTTCCTTAAAAGAACAGAGAATAATTGAAATACTAAAGATAGCTTGAAAGAATGTAGCAGTAAAGGTATTTAGCAAATCTCAGTAATTGCATATTTTGTATGCTACAAGATAATTCATAAAATAAAAAAAACACTAATTAGTATTTCCCAGTATATTACCAAGTCATCATGAACCCAGGACCAGTCATTCTTAATTTTTGGAAAAAATAAGGGTTGGACTGTGTGTGTCAGATTGAAAGCTTGTTTTATTACATCATCACTAAGGCCTGGAGTTATTAATTAGTTAAACAGCAATCAGTTCAAGTGAGGATAATTCCAACTTGACTCTACCTCTTTGTTTGACTTGTCAGACCCCACCTCTCTACACATGCCTGCAGACCAGTATAATTGACCCAGCTTGTAGCTGTGCCCCTAATTCAAAGGGCATTTGCCTCACTGAAGCTCTGCCCTCTAAGTTGCTCTTCAGAGCACTCTATTTCTCACTCTGCAATCACAAGAACAAGAATCTTTCATTAAAAAAAATTAGCTAGTAACTCAGGAGCCCATGAGTCTGGGACATAGCCAGAGATCTGTAATATGGGTTAACATCTGACCAAACTGTGAAAATAATTGCTGCTTCTCCTGTACAGTAGCTTCATCCATTTCCCATATGACCTGGTACACGTACTGCTAGTGACAGACCTCTCCTCTGATAGTAGTGTGGTATTTCAGCTTTGCCATATCCTTTAAGAAGAAAATCCAATAGCTTCATATAATTATTTTTCCAGATCATATGTGTTATTACAACACAGAATGCTGATGAAGAAAACAGTCCCTAAAGCATACATATATTTAAAAACTGACATGCACACGCCCACAAGAAGTTACATCCAGCTCTTTCTTCAAGCAATCAAGAAAAAAACGGCAGTGCCACAATCCTCCTTTGACTACTGGCAGGAATTTTCACCTATGAATGCATACACCAAAAAAAACAAAACAGCAAGCCATGACAAACAGGACGCAAAGCAGGGCAAGTGATCTCCTACTTCATACATGTAAATTAAAAGCATGGGAAAACCTGAAGGAATTGTTTATTTCTAAAATTTTCCATAAAAAAATCTTGGTTTGGTTTCTTCTCACATGTCGCATCAGGCAAAAATATACTCAAGACTCATGATGTTCAGCTGGAGAATATTCACAATTGGAGGTCTAAAAAAACTACGAACAAAATATAAACAGAAGTACTTTGCATTTCATTTTTTGCACTCTCAGTACTCCATTTTTCAGCTCTGTATACACATATATACACATATGCACACACATTTTATGCCTTGTATTCAGTGAAAATTATCATGTAAAGATGAGAAAAAAGCAAAATAGAAAGCTGCCAATCAGGTACTTCTAAGATTTTAACCTGAAAAGTAGTCCTACATGTTGGTCACAACTGATAACATGGGTGTACTCTTCTAAGATTATTAAGCATGGTTACATCATCTGCTTGCCTTCTGTCACAAATTTAGAGGAATGGCCTCAAAGAAGTCTATCCTCCTGTTTGAGGGCAGCAGGAGCCATACTGCTCACTCATTAGAAAGGGAAGATTGGCACTTATGATCAGGCTCTCCCTCAAGAGGAAATTTCTCTTTGGAAAGGGGAATGAGAAGGTATTACTACTTACTATACCACCAGCAATAGTTAAACATCTACCCGAAGTCAGACTGGAATTGTGTCAGAATGTTGCAAAAATCCAACTCCTGTACTCATTTACTGAGTCTATAGATGCAATCATATAATGTGGTCCTGACAATCATAACTTTAGCAGCAGTTTTTGCAAGATATTGTCAAGTGCAGGAAATCCACACATAAGTACATGGACAGAAACAATGAAAGAAGTGGGTCTCTCAGCCCCAGAAATCCCACCTTATACAAGTTCAAAAAGCTCACTTTCCTTTAACCTATTGAGTATTTTGAGGTTTCTACAAAAACGAGAAATGAGATAAAAACTAGTAAAAAGTCAGATGCTACATGTAAACCAAAGAATAAAATAGAAAGTTTCCTGTCCTACCTACTCTACTGAAAGGTGTTACCTTTTAAACTAAACCATGTATACTTCTAGGCAGAATTTTTTTTCCTTAAAGCCCTGAATATTGAGATACAGTCCACTGTGCTGAAAGCCACTCTTTCCAAAACTGAGTGCTTGCCAATAGATCACAACTGTTTTACCATATGCCACCTCATTCTGCCAAGTATCACCAGCCTGTTCTACTTTTAAGCAAATTTCATTATAACATAGCTCAGAGCAATGCTCATTAAAAAGTATACTGAAAAATGTCAAGTTGTTTTTATATTAAAAATGTTACTTTATTTTCCATCAAGAGTTCAGACTGGTATTTATCAAAGAGGAGACTTTGAGAACACCCACTTCAAACTCACCACTCACTTCTGGGACTAAGATGACAGCCTGGCCATCACAAACTGAAGTCATTTGTTACTTTGAGGACTGTCCATTTTGCAGCATTCCAGTGGAAACCCCGATCTCAGCACACTCCCTGTTCATGCTATTAAACAAGAGTTGAGGACACATGCGTCTCTTTGGCTAACTTTGAATATGTGTGTTCACCATTTTATATTATGAAGATTCACGCAGTCAGTTCTAAGAGCCTTCTAACAAGTCATTTTCTCAGAAAGTGAAAATGAATCTAGAAATGCCTCTTGAGAAATTATATAAAAGGTTTAAGGAACAAGCTGGTTTTTTTAAATGAGATCAATGCAGTCAGATATAAATACAGATTCCAGAGGGAACCTCATCATTTTTAAGTGAAAGCTCTAGATTTATGTTATAATACAGTATTTAGCAATATAGCTTGGGGTTGTCCAATCCTTGTTTCCTTACTGAAATGTATACCTTGGGTCACTCCAGCACGTTCATTGACTGTGTTGCAATGACCCTGATGAACTTCAACATGCCCCACCCCTGGAAGTGTTCAAGGCCAGGCTGGATGGGGCTTGGAGCAACCTGGTCTAGGGGGAGGTGTCCCTGCCCACGCAGGGGGGGTGGAACTAGATGATCTTTAAAGGTCCCTTCCAACTCAAACCATTCTGTGATATTCTATGTAAGTATGTATGTCCAAAATTCAGATTTACAACCACTTGCATTTCCTTTTTATTGTTGTGTCTGTTTTCACGCACACACTCTCACCTGCCTTTCTACAACAGTAGGGAACTTCTAAAAGCCTTTATGTTCTAGGCCCATAATTTGCTTTTCCTAGGTATTTTCATTCTTGCTGCCTTAATTTGGACCATAACCCATTACCATATTTATTTTAAGGGCTGCATTAGAATTAATCAAGGCTTTAAGGACAAAGGCCATATCTGTTCAATCTGTCACTCACAGTTTGTGTCCATCCAGATCTACACTCCCTCATCTCTCTTCCTTTTTTGACCTATCAGTCTCAACAAGACTGCCTATGGAGAACAATCTTTAAAATGGCTCTCTCATCCTCTGCTGCTGAAAAAGCCAAGTAAATAGTACACTATTGTTTCTCATTATTTTATTACAGTCTCATTGTGACTTGTACTGAAGTGCTACAGAAGCATGAATTAGGCTGCTTAGCCCAATATGACAATTTCTTCTAAGACTTTGTCTGATCCCAGGCAACTAACTACTTGTACATGTGTATACAGAGAGATATGAGCTTATGCATCTTTTGAGTTAGTTGAAGAAGAACATTGCATCTTAGCATAATCCAACTATAGTTAATTTTTAAGCAAAACCAAAACAATGTAAAAAAATTTTACTTCAGTTAAAGAGATATAATAATGAATATCTGATAAACAACCAGAACTCTATTCATAATTCAGCATGTCTCCCATCTTAAGCTGAATGAATCCCCAGCAATACAGACACTAAGAAGCCAGCAACCACAGGGTCTCGTTGCCTGGAAACAGGCCTGTGGCAGCCAGCTGCTGTACACTACAAGGAAATTCTACCTGATCCTTCAGCATCAGCCACCAGGCTTGCTATGATGAAAAAGAAAGTGTAAACTTCCATCAAGACTTTTCCACAAATTCTTATGTTTTCAAGTTGTTCATGAAATAAAGATTATATGACATAGGACAAAAAGAATCGATATTTTCTAAGTCATACAAGCAAAAGATAACCTACTGCCATCACATGCAATCCCATGAGAATCAGGGCACACATATGTATATATATGACCATGTACGTGATTTGCTGCAAGAACCACAGAAACTAGTATCTAAGTCCACATGCTGACAGTGCCTATGCAGAGAACAAACTAATAGCTGGTGTTTATGCCCTGCTGCAGTGCTCCCTCAGCGTGAGGTCACATGCATACTTGAAGTACAACTTTCAAACAGACTTAAGTAGTAACAGCTGCTTTGAAATGAACACCAGTTTGTTTCTCAGAGTGAAGTGATTCAGCCAGTAAACAATATCAAAATGAGAATCCTCAAATGAGGAATTAAAATAAAACACCTATTTATTGACTGTAGAGGAAAGAAAATTTCTATCAATTATTACTTCCACCATCTGACAAACTTTTTCCTACTTCATAATTTAGAATTTGCGTCGCTCAGACTGTTCTTATATTGGTCTCAGTTTTTGTCAGAGCTGCTCCAGAAATATCCAAACCAAACACAAACCCCTATTACTATATTTTGTTTCAACAGAACTTTTCAGTGGGGAGGTGCTAGAGGTGCACAGTACAGATCCCATCACAGAGACAAGGATATTCCTGAAGTGCACTGCAGAATATCCAGATCACAGCCCTATTTTGAATAGAGCAAAATAGAAGTTCCCACTTGGTTTGCCAGCATTTCTTCCAAAGTATAAATACTATTTACCATTTTGAGGATCAGCCTTCCCTTTTCCCTTTTTTTAATTATTTTAAAGTGATGGAATTTCATTTCAGCATTTTTCTGAACACTCTCTGAAAAACTGAACCTCTGTCTTTGGAAAAGTGGTTAAAGGAAATTTATTCTTACAAGTCGTCACTGCAGTTAGGAGGGACAAGGGGGTTTGTTTTCTGTTGTTGTTCATTTTGGGGTGGGTGTTGGGTTTTGCCCCTCCAAATGAATAGCAATACACTGCTAAACATTACTGACTGAAGTACTCAGTTTTCTGGTGAGTGCAATGAATTACTGTGAGGTACATATGCTGCTTTCTAAAGGGAATCAGCAAAAACCTGAAGATCAGTATTATCTGCAGCATATTTTTCAGGCACAGGTGCACGCAAGTGTTCTAATCTTGTATTCAGAGGCTGAATTCCTTCACCCCCACTCATATGAGCCAGTATTCCAGCCAAAAAAAAAATCAGCTCATCTTCTAATCTCAGAGTAAAGGTGGGAGGAGTCATTTCCAGATTATCTTCTCCCAAGGTATGGGCTAAAGAAGAAGGAATAGCTGAAGATGCCTTTCAGTGCCTCAAGCTGCAGCATGGTTCTGGAGTCATGCTCCCTCTGCCAGTGTGTTCTGGCAAAATTCGCAGCAAAGAAATCACCACTAGGCAGCAGGTGAAAAGAAGGAAACAGCCCTGCTGCCCTGGCCTTTGCTGGTTGCAAGGTTACAAAGCAGTGCATCTTAGGACGAGAAGGAGCAGGATGGGCAAGCTAAGACTTAGAGATATAACTGAAATTAAAATCCTAACCAGCAGGTCTCTAAAGCGACTTTCCCCCCCTTTTAAATGCATCAGCTCTACCTTGACTTCATATTTGGAATTAGCTACATGATTTAATCCTCTTTTTAATAAGTATAAAATGAAAGGATAACTGCTAATGGCCTATTCCACTGTTTCCTGTTAAATTCTTTCACACTTTCCCAAAAGTCTTCTAACCACAGTTCCCCAGTATTTCAAAGAAATACTAAGTGCTAAGGACTCTAGATCAGCTTCCAGATTAAATGCTTTTCCATTCTTGACTTTTTCCATGAAACCTTTATACCTTCTCTCATAACCATTTTGAGACTCAAGACTCTCCCAGTAATTGAAAAGATTTTATAATCCTAACATTTCCAGTTACAGTGGAATTTGCCAAAAGAACCCCTGATAAGCCTACCTTTGTTATGTCAGATTGGATGGTGCTGAGACAGATTTCTGGTCTTAGCCCCTGCTGGGCTGTGGAACTGCCAGCAGGCAGGGTGGCACCTACTTTTCACAAGCAATTTAGGGATTGCTGGGGTGGAACCTTCTGACAATGAAGAGTGTCCCCAGCCACTGAGGTGTCTTGACACAGGTAGAATAACAAATGAACAACCACAGGTCAGATCTGACTTAGTCTATAAAAATGGAGGTCCGCACTGGGAAGCTGGTTGGGTTTTCCCTTAGAATAGTGGGTCTGCCCGGAAGCCTTCCCCCTAAGGTTGGGATGCCACCAAAGCAAACTTCTTGAGATCGAGTGACCTCATCTTTGGTGAGTGATATATTTCTTCTAGATACATCTTTGAGTGAGCCTTGTCCCTATTGGACAAGTGATTCCGGGTGCCTGAGGCTCTCTCTTTTGTCTGAGTGTGCACATGTGGGATGATCATGATCAACATCATCATCCATGTTAAGATTATCTATTTTAAGACTAGTCAGAAAAGCTTAGGAATTCTTAAGTAGTTGTGGTGTAGTGTATTAATACTCCCGACTGACATCCAAATCTGTGGTATCGTTTTTGACATATTGGAGGGCTGAATAGTGTTGTTTGGAATAAATATTCATTCCTAATAAGCTCCCGTGTTTTTGGGTGCCTCCGTCACAAGTTTTGATTAAAACTTCAGTTTTAGAAATCCTTTACTCTCTCTTATTATGCATAGAAGGCATAAATAACACAGCAGGCTAGTAGCAGCTGAACAGTGGAACAAAACAAGGAATGAACTCTGTTTTTTCCTATCTCTCAGATGTCTTCTGTTGTGGATGTACAACAGTATAAAAACAACCTGGAGATTCTTAGATTATATTAGAGCTCAACGGCTCAGTTCTGAAATACTTTTCTGCAACGCATATTAATAGCTACAACAGTTACTATTTGTCGCTTCAAAGGGCCAGCCAACTAAACTGATTTTAAAGAGTGGGAGTATTACTTCTACTGCATAAGTACAGGAATGGAAACAAAGAGCAGGTTGATGACTTGCCCCAAGGCACAGTAAACCTGTGCTAGTTAGAATACAGAAGAATAGTTGACAAAGATTAGTACTGCACTACCAAAACCACTGATAAAAGTTTGAACTGATGCTTTTTAGCAACCAGATAACTACAGATAAAATACCCACTTTCTTCCCGACTTCCACCCTGCACAAAGAAATAGAACCAGATTGTGCTGGATACCAGAGGACAGCAGTGCAAATATGCAAAGTTACATCAAATCATAGAAGGTATTGGGTTGGAAGGGATCTATAAAGGTCACCTAGCCCAACCCCCTACAGTAAGCAGGGACCTCTCCAACTAGACCAGATTGCTCAGAGCCCCATCAAGCCTGACCTTGAATGTCTCCAGGGATGCGGCTTCCACCACTCTCTAGGCAACCTGTTCCAGTGATCCACCACCCTCATATTAGAGAACTTTTTCCTAATGTCCAACCTAAATTTACCCTTTTCTAGCTTAAGACCATTACCCCTTGTCCTATCGTTACATGCCCTTGTGAACAGTTCTTCCCCAGCTTTCTTTTAGGCCCCTTTCAGGTATTGGAAGGTCACTATAAGGTCGCCCCAGAGCCTTGTCTTCTCCAGGCTGAACAACCCCAACTTCCTCAGCCCGTCTTCATAAGAGAGGTGCTTATTATTATTATAAATTATGTCTTATAAAGAAATAATTTTTGTGGCCCTCCTCTGGACATGGTCCAACAGGTCCACATCCTTCTTGTGTTGGGGGCTCCAGAGCTGGACACAGTACTCCAGGTGAGGTTTCAGCAGGGCAGAATAAAGGGACAGAATCACCTCTCCCAACCTGCTGGCCACACTTGCCTTGATGCAGCCCAAGATGCAGTTGGCCTTCTGGGCTGCAATTGCACATTGGTGGCTCATGTCCAGCTTTTCATCCACTAATACTCCCAGGTCTTTTTCCACAGGGCTGCTCCTTAGCACATCTTCCCCCACTCAGCCTTGTTGCACCTCATGATGTTGGCTGACATTGGCTCACTTCTCCAGCTTGTTCAGGTCCCTCTGGATGTCATCCATCCTTCTGGCATATCGACTGCACCACCCAGCTTGGTGTCATCATCTTGGTATATGCTTTTAACTTATAGTCCAAGGGAAATTTTCTAATCCTTCCTTTTGAGGAGCATAGGATTAGTTATTATTTTATTTTCCACATTTTTTCTTGCACTAGCGTCCCATAGCCTATCAATAATTAACATCAGGCACAAAGCACAGTCAGAGCTTTAATGCTGATCCCCTCCAAGGCTAAGGCACCATTCCCCACAGCCTGTGCTGTTCACAGTTCTTCTCATTTTAATTGAATTAAAACCAGCATCAGTCATAAATACATGAACACTGATTTATACAGCTAGACTCAATACAATCATTTTTGTCATGCATGCAGAGACTGGGTGACTTTTAGCATTTATCAAAGTGAAGGATTAAGAGCACCAGGGCTATAGGCAGATGGGACAGACAGGCACTGTGGAAAGCTTCTTTGTACTGTTCTTGCAACTGTCTTAATGAAAAGCTAAACCCTGTTTGGCTTTCTGATGCCAGACCTTTAGTCAGTGTTAATCAAGTTTAGTTTTTGAAGGGAAATTTACAGATGCTTTACATGAACTGATACCGCAATTAGGAACTGTATAAACAGATCTTCAAATAACACTTTTACAAGAATGTAAACACACACACATTTGTTTGTCAATGTTTCAGTCAGACACTAATTAAGGAAGTATTCAAAATGCTTGTCTTCAACGATGACTCTTGAAAGCATGCAGATGAATTCTAGAAGAAATTAAAAAATGCTATACTGGCTAATTGGCGTAGTCACAGAATTATGAACACTGCATTGACAGCCAATGCCAGCTGCCTCCTTGTCACACATTGTACCTACCTTCATGTTCCAATAAAGCCAGTGAACTGTAGCTGAATTATATTCTACTATCAGTAGTATGTATGTTGGAGAAGTCAAAGAACACACTTGATACTACTTCTCATGTGAAGATCAACTCCAGGCAAACTGTTCACTACCTTACAAGAAAATTTGGAAGCTAGTGGATCAGTAACATTCCCCAAAGCTAAAATTTGCAATTTCACATAATGACAATCTATATTAATATTATTAATGTTTACTTGTTAAACGCAGGAAAATATTTCTCAGTTACTTATTTTTCTATTGTGATTTGAAGAAGTCCAATCAATTATTTAGTCTAGCAGAGAAGAATAAAGACTGGGCTTGCAGCAATGAGATGTTGAACTACTTTTAGTAAATGAAGTAAATCTGATTAAGTAAAAAGGTAGAAAGTTTTGAAGAAACAAATCCTAACCTACCAAAAAGTTTGGAAAATAAAATGTAAAGGGAAAGGAGATTATCCCTATTTAGACTATGGAACAACAGAAACATTATCTTTTCAAAGAGGCAATTGCAAACTTCTGTTAACAGGCTGGGGTTAATCCACAAGGTCTCTGCTTATCAGGCTGACCAACAGGGTGACCTGATCTGGTTGACCTTGCTTTGAGCAGAGGCTTGGACTAGATGATTTCCCAAAGCCCCTGCTACTTTAAAGAAGGAGCAGAAATCTTACCTTGATTTTACAGTCAGAAATCCTCCACAATGTCCAATCTTCCTGATACATAACATTACAACATTGCTCTACAGGATCTGATGGCAGATCAGTTTTTCCTTTTGTGTTGGCAACAGGAGATAACAGAAGATCCAGAAGTCTCCCCCTACCTTTACAGCTTCATGTATTTTCCTGTTCCTTTCTACCTTTGCATGCACAGACAAAAGCACCCTCCAACAGTATGATAGAAGGCTCATTGATTGCATTCTGTTTCAGGTCAGGGCTCTTCCAGGAGTCACAGATCCTCTCCAAAACTTTCTTACTGAAGAAGACTCAATGGAGAACATCAGACCTATTTAAAATTTTTGCTTGTTTCTACCTTTACTCTTAGCTCATTACTCCAAATTAGGTCTAGCTGTAAAAAGGACAAAGTTAAATTGCAACACTATAAAAGCAAATATTAAAAAATCTTAATAGAATAGATGCTAATATCACTAATTTTCCACTTAGCATAGTACAGATTGCAGAAATAAGCTATTGCACATATTGAGCAAAAATTTAAGTGAAACTTTCATAACAAAGAACTCCATCCACTTTCCCATAGGTTTCTCTGAAACTCATCTCCAGGATGTGTCTGTTTACATAGCCATAGTTGCTAGATAAAACTACTTCCTAATTACTGGGACACAGTATATAAATAAAACAGTAAAACCTTTAGCTAGCAAAGAATAAATTTCACCTTACTACCATTGACAGCTAGCAGTGATTTTCTTGTGTAAAAGACACTCGAAGAGTGTGTATTTCATTTCTGTTCCCAATTCAGCTAGTTTAGCTGACCACTGTATCATTTGAACTGTTGACACTACAGAAATTATCACAAGAAACTGAGAAAGGTATATGAAAGAGATCACTGCCTGCAGAAAAGTTATTTTCTGTCAGCTAAACAACTGTTACTGCTGAAAAAAAATTTTCCTAAGCTGCATAAAACAAACAAAAAAAATCACCAGTGATTGACTAGGAGATCGCCATGACTACAATTCAACACAGAAGGGAGAAAAGGTAGCTTTTAGACTAATTATCCACATGAAACTGAGGAAACAGCTGCCTAAAGTGTAGTATAGCATAGCTACTGATAGAATGATTTCCAGTTCCTCTAAGAAACTCAAGCATAAGGTCATACCTCCTTTTAACATGTCTTACATAAATTACCTCGATACTCAACACCTCGTGGTGGCAGAAGTTATAAAACCTGTTTGACTTTGAAACAGTAACACCTATGATGTTTCATTACAAGCTCAGTGTAGTAATTGATTTCATTTCTGCACTCCACAAAACAGAGTATACTGTAATCCTTTTAGCATCCAAAAAAAAACCCTACCAGTTGATATAAACCACAGCAAAATAAGCAGCTGAAATACTAGTGAGGACCCATAACAAAGACTTTACACTCTGAAAAAAGCATACATTTAATAAAACCAGTAATTCATTTTTACTAGAAGACTATGTTGTTGTGGTGTTTTGTTTTTGGTTTTAGTTTGTTTGTTTTAATAGCCCATAACTTGAAGCCTCATCTCCTAAGAATCTTCTCCAGAAACAACAGACTCCATAGCCTTGGAACTGAATGCAACTACAGGGCTAGCTACACATATTTTGTGGTCTACTAGTGTTGAACACTTCACTAAGTCGTTCAAATCACTTTTTACATTGAAATAGGGAAGCACTCCCCCTTTATATTGTAAGGGTTGTGCCCCCACAGAAAATATGCCTCCCATAAAACTATTTCACTATATAAGGGAAACTAAAGGGACGTTGCTCCTGTACAGTTGGCACCTGTGGAACCAGGAACCAGGCTTCTCGGGGAGGGGGACCTGCTTCCCTGGTGGCGGTCTGTTCTGAGACTCGAGATTGGCTGGGCCAGGACTGGCATGCAAATGACCAATGCCTTGGGGCACCTGAAACTGTGAGGTGGATCGCCCTAACCTAGATGGAAGCCCCCGGACGGGGGGGTGGGGCTTGGGTGCTTCTGCCCCTGTTGAGTGAGAGGCAGATCACTGGTAGCCTAAGGGCATGCCGCTCTGCTGGTGGATCCTCGCAGGATCCTAGGGAGCTGAGGGCTGAAACCACACTGCTCCTCTAGAGAGCACAGCCGCGCGGACAGGACAGGAGCCGCCGCGAAAAGCTGTAGTGCTGAGCCGACAGGAGCCGGGCGGAGCCGCGAGGACCGGAGTCGCGAGGAGCCAACCCCGAGGCGGGAAAAGCCGAGCTGCCAAGCTGAGCCGCCGCCGGACCGGAACGAGCCGAGCCCCCAGCGGAGCCGCCGCCGCCGCTAGCTGAGCACTGCCGCGCGCCGCCGCCTGAGCCACGAGCGCTGCCACGCCGCTGCCGCCCACGTGGTACGTGTCGCTGCTCTCCAGCCCATGCGGCTGCTCAACGCCGATCACCAGCCGCTGGAGCTCGCCCAGGAGCCGCCGCTGCCGCCATACACAACAGCCGGGAGTGTAAGAACCCCCTCTGCCAATTTTTCCTGTAATAATCTTTTGCACCCGTGTGGCTTGTATTATATTTATATTTGTATATTTAATTCTGTTTATAAAGCAACAAAACATAGAAATCTACATTCAGTGTCCTCATTCCCTTTCTGAGCGAGAGTGCGTACTACCCGTGGGGGGGGGGGGTTTCAACAGGTATCAAGTAAAACCAAAAGGGGGAGGATTTGACCACTCAAACCCCTTTCTCTCCCCTTTGAACCCTTACATATATTCTCATAGCTATCTAGTAAGTATGACATGCATTCAGACTTAGCCTTTTAGAGTTTACCTGTGTATATACTATAAGAGCATCTGTTTGTATACCATGTCTTCTGCAGTAATCCGAAATCATATTTAATCACACTGATGCCCTTTTATCTATCAACTCTACCAACGATTATTTCTTAAAAAAAGCAGTTGCCAGAACTCAGCAGCAAGGAGGTAGTTCATTCTATATGGGGCATGTGTATACATACACACACACACCTCTGCAGTACCTTCGCATGATTAATAGCAAAATGCCGCTCATAACTGCACAGAACAATGTGCATCCTGGAATTACAGGTCAATAGATTCATGTTCTTGAGCCAGACAAAAAAACGGGTTGTTTTTTTCCTTCTATAGTAATTCCTTCCTTCCACTGAAAAAGGACAAGAGAAATACTAAAAGCCACTTCTAATAGCTATAGAAATCTTTTAAGTCCTAAAGGGAAACTGTTCATATTTTTATGTCTTTTCATGCTGGATGTTAGGAGCAAGCCTCAATGAGTATTAACGAAGAAGTAGTAACACTCAATAAAAACAAAATTGTACACCAATGAGATACAAAAATCTTAATACCACTTAATACCACTTGAATGGGATGATAAACCCTGAAGGATCATCATCTGCTATTCATAAAACTGGCCTTGCCAATACACATTTCTAATATAGTTGAACACACACACACAGCCTTGCTCTCGTATTTAATGCCTTCCATAACATAATCCATCCAGTCTAAGGCACAATTATAATTTATTCTGCACGATAACAATCAGGAATTTTAGCGTGACTAATATCTCCTGGTTTGTATCAACACACTACCTCTGCCTGCCTGCATTTTTCCACTACAATAACGAAGCAACCAAGAACTTCCTAGGCAAGAGTTTTACAAGGTTCAAGATTGCAGGGAGGAAGAAGGTTCAGCTAGAAGTCACATAGTTCAATAGCTTATCTTGTTAGCTTTCTACGTATCTCATTAAAAACTTAGGAAAATTTGGCTTATTTTCATCAACAGTAATTACAGACTAAGTGGCCTCCATCTCTTGTACTAAAGAGCTGCAATGAGGGTAAACTGATGGAGCAGAACATTTTGGGACCTCTAAGAAATGAAGGGAGACCAACAGCAAGACACGATGTTTCTCGATGATCTCTCTTTTCAAAGCAATTAAAGCAACAGCACTTTGATTGTTATCTTCAGTCTATATGAAGCTGCGGCTATTTGGCACTTTATTGGAGCTGTACCCCCATTTACCCTGGCTGAGAATCAAGTCTCTGGTGCTTCAGTGTGTGATAACAGCTTGCCCTAAGCCTTACTCACAGACAGTGCAAACTGCCTTCTTTTCAGGAGCATAGCCTTCAGGGAAAAAAAAATTAAACTTTAAAATCTTTAAAGGAGTTTAGGAAAGCAAAGTCTTAGTGTACATTTAGTCATACAACCTCACTGGACATAACATAGCTTGCCAGTTCCTTCAAACAACTTAAAACCTAACCCTGAAAAATGTTGCTGCCTTGGGAAAACACTACGACTGCAGAGAGGTACCTTCCAAGGTGTTCTGTTCAGAGACGGTTGTACAGGAAGGACTCGATTCACTCTGTCTGCCTCTATCTTAAAACTGAACAAGTAAAACCTGTTTTGCAAAACCTGTCATGCCTTCCCAGTCCCATTAAACAAACACAGTTTTTATTAGTTTCTTTAGAAGTCGATGAACCCTCTGAAGTTTGCTAGGCAAAGTTCAGTTTCAATGTATTTATTTCCAATATAATGATAAGATTTAGATTAATGCTTAGGTGATTTCAATTTCTTTTCAGAGCTATCTTAAGATGTGTATGCAAGCACATGCTTTAAGATACCTAAGAATATATTTCCGATATTTCAGAATACACTGGTATTTTAAATCACATAACCTTTATTTTTACAGACATCTAACAATTATATTAACTAATGTGGAAACAAACATCTCTTTTTCTTCTCCTAGCTTTTTTCCCCCTTTTTTTATTCAAGTGCAATAGCTAGGGTTTGTGGTGAAGTTTCTATATGTCAAAAATACTGCAATACTGCTTGAGAATGTTTACAAGCACCTTTATTTTATGAACACCCCTGTCAAGGTAAATTGATTACGCTATCTGCATGCAAACTCTTCAACCAGTCTAGTAAGTATGTAACCCCAAGTCTTCCCCAAATCTTAGCACTGAAGTAAATTAAACCTTAATACATGCACAATACAAAGCAAGTTATATGCAAAATACCATTCCAGAATACACTAAAAATTGCAAGGAGACGTGTCAAGTGCTTATACACTTATTTCTTAAGCAAGGACTTTTAACAGCACACAAATATGTAATTCAGATAAAGGCAATTTCATATTCAAATGTGACATTCTCTTCAGTAATTACAACACTCATAAAACTTCCACTACAACCAATCCACAAAGATTAGTCTCAGGCTAGCCTCTATAAATCCTAGAGTCTAGGACCACAACACAGCGATGTACAAATAGGAAATTCTGTATTGCACAATACAAGTTTAATTGTATTTCTAATATTGCAGAGGGGCTAATTCTTTTACGAATATCTGAAATGAACTGGTACACTGCCACTGATATTTGAATGAAGTGGCATGCTTTTTTTCCCAGAGGGAGAATTCCATTTTAATTTACTAAATTGGAATAAAACTATTTGCCAAGAAGCTTTTTCTCAACATTGTGTCTGTTTTACTCATTATGACCTGGGATGTCTCCAACTGGCCTTACAACCTATACTATTATTGGCTAAGCCAATAAAAAATATCCAGAAAGCTAAAATACTCAGCTGCACATAGAATTACATCAATTTGGAGGGATCCTTCCAGTATCTGAAGGGGGCCTACAGAAAATCTGGGGAGGGGCTTTTTACAAGAGCACATAGTGATAGGACAAGGGGTAATGGTTTGAAACTGGAGGAGAGATTTAGGCTAGAGATCAGAAGGAAATTCTTTAGTGTGAGGGTAGTGAGACACTGGAACAGGTTGCTCAGAGAAGTTGTGGAGGCTCCATCCCTGGGGGTGTTCAAGACCAGGTTGGATGGGGCTCTGAGCAACCTGGTCTAGTGGGAGGTGTCCCTGCTCATGCAGGGGGGGTGGAACTTGATGATCTTTAAGGTCCCTTCCAACTCTAACCATTCTATGATTCTATGATCTCTGGAGACCATCTGATCAAAACTGCTCAAGGCAGGTCCAGGCAACCTGTATCACTTCAGTCACTCCATGTGTCCTGGTTTGAGCCAGGATGAAGCCAGTTTTGTTTCAACTGATTTTTTTTTTTTTAATTCTTCAGTGAACTTTCTTTTAAGCAGCACACTTGCTGAAATTAACAGCAAGTTTTCCAGCTAGTGGACTGATAGCACTCAAATGTTTATAGTTGCTGCCGAGCAACCAAGGATACTTTGCTCTTACTTGTTGAATCTACTACTTCAAACACTAAAGGAGCAGACTAGTCGTATCAACAAGCCTCCTGTAGGGAGGAGCAGACTAGGCAAATGGCAAAATTGGCCAAATTATTCCATCTCATATATACATCACACTCTGTATAAATTCAGGGATCATGGAATTCAAGCTCTCTTCTTCTGTCCATGGCCGGCATCCAGGAAGGACTCCATCTATCCATCTCCTTTGATCCCTAGGCCCATACATTCCTGACCCCTGTATCTCTACCCTCCGTTCCTGTCTGCTCTGCTGCTATCTCCGGAAGCAGTCCGGAACTTTCTTAGGACCGTCCACAACTCAAAGGGGAGTACACTGGGAGTTGCTGGGGGTGGGGGAAGGCAATAGGGTTTTGCACATTCCTGCTCATACTTGTATATTGGTACATATTTTCTTTTATCGTTAGCATTGAATTAAAGCTGTCTAGTTTAGATTTCAATCCAGAAGCCTCTCTCCTTATTGTCTCTCTCCTTTCCTTATCTGGGTGGGAGGGGGAGGGGATCAAGAGCATTATTGTCACTTTTAAAATTGCTGATCCTGAGTTAAACTGTGACAGTAAGTTATTGGTGCCCAATGTGGGGCTGTATCTGTGGGGAACAGACTATTTTTCCTTCTCCCCCCACACAAGATGGAATGCCTTTCAAGCCAGTGAAGTGCCTTTTGCTAATTTATCCAAGGACAAACTGAAACAGACTTGGCAGAAATACAGAAGCAGACTGCCTCTGAAAGACTGAGCAATTAGCCACAAGTAAAAGGAGACGGGCTGTGCCGGTGAACCAGAGAACTTTCCTTCGTCTGAAGGGCTCGGTAATTGACCAAGCCTGCCTGCAAGTACTGCAGCCACTCCGCACAGGGGGGCCTGTGCCCACTCCCGGGGGGATCGCTGCCTTGCTTGCTCGTCAGAGCCTGGGGAGTCACCGCACAGACCGGAGCCCACCTGCACTGTGCTGCCTGCCCACCTGCGCCGTGCCCACCATGCCTGCTGAAGGGGTCGCCCCGCCGCCACTGGTTGCCCTGCCGCCCAGACGCTGGCCACATCCTCGCTATGGAAGGAGGGTAACACGTGTACACATACATACACACATATATCCGCCAGGCTCAACTCCTACCCTTGTCCTCCATTAATCCTACACCTCTCTCGTGGGGAGTGCGCTTACTTATACCATAGAACCCCGATTTCCTTTCTGATATGTGCCTAGATTACCTTCCCTGAACCTTGGTCCCTCAATTTGTGTTAACCCTTAATAAACCAATTAATCTGTAACATTTGTCTCGGTAACAATCTGTGAGCATGGTGAGGAGGCATTCCAATCTACACTCTAAGATACGGTCCCACAGTGGCCGCACATGCGGTCTCATTTACAAACCTCTCCATTGGGTGTGGGGGGGGAGAAGTCATGGAAACATCCTGACAGCCAGTAGCTTTTGATATCAGCCCATGACAGTATCTTAAGCTCAGGCTATAAATTCTGACTAATTGGCTGAATGTTTAGAATTCCACCTCTGGTGGGAGGATTCCCCAAGACAGCTATGGGCAACGCTTCTGCTGAATATGCTGACAGGTTGAAAACTGGACAAACAATTCTTGCAATGTTTTTGCTGGACTTTTTTCCCAATGTGCAGTCATACATGTGGTATGCAGCCAGGATAATGCTGCTCTGTGTAGCTGCTCTTACTATTGTTTTATGGTTTATCAACAGGACTATAGCCATAATCAATCATGTAATAATCTATTTACTGATAACATGGGTTTTGATAGTGATCTGTATGGTAGCACTGTATATGTATAGTACTAATTCTCATGTGAATAGAAAGGTCTATGTTGGTAACGGCAGGTTCAGTTTTACTTCTCCATTTTCTCTCAGGCTGAATATCCCAGCTCTTGATCTAAATAGCATCATTTCACTATGGAGACTTCTGCTGAATAATGTATTGTGGATGCGTAGAGCAACATATTGTTCCACTCTCTGCCACTCCACCACAGGCAAGGCTGCTACCACCACTGCTGCTGCTGCAAAGACTAAGGCCACTCCCACTTGACCCAAATGGGTAAAAGTTAATCCTATGACCAAGGGTAAAGCAAAGGTGAAAGGTCACAGGCCTTATCCCTGTCCAAAATCTCCAGTTTTCACAAGACCAGGAAGATGATGAAGGAGCAGGCCTTTCTCAAGCAAATGAGGACAATCTTTCTCTCTAAAGGAACTGTGCCTCATGAGAAAGGACTTTACCCGTAACAAAGATGAGCCACTTCTTTCTTGGTTGCTCCGATGATTGATGGTGGAGCTGATACCTATGAAATGGACAAAAGAGAAGCCAGACAGTTGGGATCCCCGGGCAGAGATACCAGTATTGATAGAGCAATTGGAAGAAGGCCAGAAACTACCACCCTATGGAGCTGACTTCTTTCAGCTCTAAGGGAGAGATACCCCCATAAAGGTGAAATCGATTAGCACCAAAGCAGAACGCCCACTCTTGAAAAAGCCATCATGTATTTGAGAGAATTGGCTGTGTGAGATGTGATCTGTGATGACCACAGGACTAGAAATCCTGATGATATCATGTGCAATACATCTATGTTCCAGAAGCTTCTGCAGGCTGTACCAGCAGGAGATGCCCATATATTCTCCCTCATGAAATGCTGGGATGAATTCAAAAGGCCAGCTGTGTTTGAACTGGCTTGCAAAGCACAACGGTATGGAGGCACAATCTCTGATCCCTGCCAGTTCCACACCTCAGCTATAGAAAAAGCAACTGACTGACAGATTGAATAAGATGCTGGACAGATGGGAAGGTAAACCCCAGTCTCTCCCCAAAGACAATGAGAGCTATATTGTAGCCATTAAGAGGAGACCCTGCTATGAGACACAGCAGTGAGAGAGATAGGACCCACTTCGACGCTGCCTGTAGTCTCTCGTGTGATCACTATAAAGAGGACATAAGAACTTGTTACAAAAAGCCCACTGCTATTCTCCAGATACGCATATAAGAGCTGCTAAATAGAACAAACACAGGAGGGGGTCCTTCAAGGAAGAGAGCTGCTCCAGTCTCCTGCAACTGGTCCTCCAACCAGAATGGATGGACTCTCGATCTTGGTGCATTAAGCTCAAACGCTCACTACCATGACAAAGTAACTAACCAGGGGATAAATACAAACTTTCTTAATTTGCTTGAATTTTGTTGAACACAGCCTGAACCTCAGGCTAGGATTTATTAGGCACCATTGATATGCACTTACAAGGAAAGCAGAAAAGAAAGCCAAGGAAAGCTGCTGCTTGTTACTGTCAGTTTTGTTCTGTGTTCACCCTGACAGGGCAGCAGCTCTTCTAAACAATCTTAATACCTTCAGTTTACCTTAATAAGGTGGTAAATTGGGTTTTGGAAAAGGATAGCGACACATGCACAGAACAAAGCTTAAAAGACCTATCTTGAAAAGATTACCAGCTATAAGAAAGTGTCCAGCAGGCAAAAGATGTTAAGCTGTAGATACAAATACATTATTACATTTCAGATTAAACTTGAGAAAAATGTTTAATCTGTAAGATATTCAGAGCAGCAAAATGTAAAACCCCTATTCCCAAGTGTTTCCAGATCCTCAGCTAATGTCTGCTGTTTCAAAGAACTAGGCATGCAGAAAACCTAACTCTTGATTATATTACACCTTTGGGTCCTTAAACAAGCAACTTCACTAATAATGTCTATTGAAAAAAGATGCTTGTTCTTAGACTACAGTACACAACCCATTTAGAGCAATACTGGCAAGGACTTGTTTCTAACAGCCCACCCCTTCACCCTGCAGAGAATACTGTTTTGCCAGCTTACATGATATAAAATATCATAAAGAAGTTGACGAAAGTTACTTTTGAGCCATATTTATGTAAAAAAAAAAATCTCATTTCCTCAACAGCATTACAGAATCATATTTTATCTATTCTGCATGATAAGTTGGACAAATACTACACACCAGCCGCAAGCTCATATATCAGAGTACTTTATCCCTCAAGCCTGATAAGACTTCCTAGATAGTATAAGAGGGGGAAAGCAAAGCAAGTACTGCAACTGAATTTACATAGTGCTTTCCTTGGTAGGGAGCAAAGTACTGGAAGGAAGTATTTTCAATCACATCTTGTGAACTTGAATGACAGAATGTCAGGGAGCTGAACTCCACAGCAATCTGATGAGCAGTTCTACCATGTTCCTCTGCTGTGGCATGCTTTAATCAACCATTTTTCTGAAGGAAAAAAGAAGCAAGCTTGAATTAATTC
This sequence comes from Hemiprocne comata, assembly GCA_020745705.1. Taxonomy (NCBI): domain Eukaryota; kingdom Metazoa; phylum Chordata; class Aves; order Apodiformes; family Apodidae; genus Hemiprocne; species Hemiprocne comata. The sequence continues at coordinate 61,405,609 of CM036588.1, read as the reverse complement.
CACTGCTATATATATGTATATAAAAGAACGGGACCGTAAGAGGGAAATATATTTTTCTTCCTTTTGCTTTTTTGCTGCAGGTACAACTATCAAAAGATAATTTCTGGCTTTTATAGTTGGAGATAGTGGAAGTAAACATAGGATTTTAAATGACTAACAGTAGGACTCTAGGAACACTGGTATCAAGAATTAGGAAAACAAAGAATCTGAAGACAACATTGGAAATTTCCAGTTTATCAGAAAAATTTAGATAAGGCACCATGTATTAAGGTACTTAATGGAAACAGCGGTCTTTTGTCAGAGCTGATAAAAGTTAACAAATATTCCAGTTATTTTGTAAGACTTACTGCATTTTAGGATATTCTCCAACCCCACCAGCGGCGGCAACAACTGAGGTAAGCCCGAGGAGCAGGTTCGAATGCGCTGTGCAGCGGGGTTCCTGAGGTCAGGCTCCCCCCACCCCCCCTCACAGCCCGAGCCCCTGTGGGACCAGAAGTCCGTGGAAGAGGCGTAGCCAGGAGGTGCACGGGAGATTTAAACGCCCCTGGGGAGCATGGCGAACAGGAGCGGGCAAACAGGGACAGGGCACGGCAGCGTGGGGCGAGTGGCAGGGTGCTGAGGAGCTGCGAACTAGGGAGGGGAGAGAAGAGCTGAGGTGTGACAGCGAAATTCATTAGGCAGTTAGCAGTTGGGAGCTAGCAGTTAGCTAGTTGATTATCAGTTACCAAGGCAGAATATTTTTGGGCAGTTATATATATTATATATTTCAGGCAGCGTATATACATATATATCTATATATATCACGGTGACCACGTGGTCAGAAGCCGTGGCTAGGAAGAAAGCGGGATCCCAAACGGAACTCCCTCACAAACATGTAGCTGTCCAAGTGTCTGGCTGCAGGGAGTGCCTAAGCCTGACATTGGTGCCGGAGGACAGCAGGGAGAAGGCTTGTGTGCAGTGTGAGCAGGTGAATGATCTGCTCAGTGGAGTTGCTGAACTGGAGGAGAAATTGGAAAGGTGGAGAAGTATCAAGGAGTATGAGAGGAAGATAGACTGCTGGAGCCACACTCTGGGGCAAAGGCAGCAGACAGAGGCTCCTTCAAGAAGCTGAGGATCCCCTCCACTCCTACCACCAGGCAGCAGGAGGAGAGCTAAGAGACAGCGAGGAGTGGAAGCAGGTCCCTGCTCGGGGTGGGCAGGCAAACCCCCTCCCACCCTCCCTCACCTTACTAGTTGCCCTTGCACAACAGGTATGGGGCTCTGGACTGGAGGGCCAGGCAAAGGAGGAAGTAGATGAAGGTCCATCCAGAGGGTTGCCTGGGGCAACTCAGCCAGCCCCACGCATTAAGACCACTTGTGTTAGGAAAAAAGCGAGAGTAATTGTTGTAGGTGATTCCCTTCTGAGGGGAACAGAGGGCCCCATATGCTGACCAGACCCATCCCACAGGGAAGTCTGCTGCCTCCCTGGGGCCTGGGTCAGAGATGTTACCAAGAAATGCCCTAGTCTGGTATGGCCCTCTGATTATTATCCATTACTGGTCACATAGGTTGGAAGTGATGAGGTTGAGAACGCAAAATTGCCAAAGCAATTAAAAAGGCACTGGGGCAATTGATTTAAGGATTGGGAGCACAGGTAGTGTTTTCCTCAATCCCTTCAGTGGCAGGGAAGACTACACTGAACACTGGGAGGAATAAGAAAACACAAATGCTTAACATGTGGCTCAGGGGCTGGTGTCACAAGCGGAATTTTGGTTTATTTGATCATGGGAGCATTTATGTGGCACCAGGCCTGCCAGGGACAGAGTTCAGTTTTCTCAAAAGGGGAGAAGGATTCTCATGCAGGAGTTGGTGAGGCTTATTGATAGGGCTTTAAACTAGGTTGGAAGGGGGCAGGGGATAAAACCAGGCTTACTAGAAATGAACCTAAGGGTGGTGTGCCCATGTCAGGGATTAAATCAATAACCCAGCTCAAGTGCATTTACACCAATGCACACAGCATGGGAAACAAACAGGAAGAGCTGGAAGCCCTTGTGTGGAAAGATAACTACAACCTAATTGCCATCACAGAGACATGGTGGGATGGAACTCATTACTGGAATGCTTCAATATATGGCTACAAGCTCTTTAGAAGGGACAGGCAAGGAAGGAGAGGAGGTGGGGTGGCTCTATACATTAGGAAGTGCTTTGATTGTATAGAGCTCAATTATAGTGATGACAATGTGGAGTGTTTATGGGTAAAGATGAGAGGGAAGGCAAATAAGGCAGATGTCCTGCTGGGAGTCTGCTACAGACCACCCAACCAGGATGAAGAAGCAGATGAAACATTTTTCAGGTGGCTGGCAGAAGTCTCAAAATCACCAGCCCTACTTCTGGTGGGGGACTTCAACCTACCGGAAATCTGATGGAACAGTAACTCAGCCACAAGCAGGCAGGCTAGGAGGTTCCTTGAGTTTATGGAAGTTAACTTCCTAACACAGCTGGTAAGCGAGCCTACCAGGGGAGGTGCCTTGCTGGACCTGCTGTTCACTAACAGGGAAGGAGTGGTGGGAGATGTGGAGGTCAGAGGCTGTCTTGGGCTCAGTGACTATGAAATGGTTAAGTTCTCGATACTTAGTGAAATAAGGAGAGTGGTCACCAAAACCTCCACTATGGACTTCTGGAGGGCAGACTTCAGCCTGTTTAGAACACTGGTAAAGAGAGTCCCTTGGGAGTCTGTTCTGAGGGGCAAAGGGGTCCAGGAAGGCTGGATGCTCTTCATGAGGTAAGTCTTAAAAGTGCAGGAGCAGGCTGTCCCCATCTGTCATAAAACAAACTGTAGGGCAAAACAACTGGCCTGGTTGGACAGGGAGCTTTGCTGGGACTCAGGGAGAAAAAGAGAGTCTACCACCTTTGGAAGGAAGGGCGGGCAACTCAAATGAGTACAGGGAGCTTGTGAGGACATACAGAAAGAAAATTAGAAAGGCAAAAGCCCAGCTAAAGCTCAATCTGGCCACTACCGTAAAGGACAATTAAAAAAGGCTTTACAAATACATTAACAGCAAAAAGAGAACCAGGAAGAATCTCCATCCCTTATCAGATGGGTGGGAGAACATGGCAACCAAGGATGAAGAAAAGGCTGAGATACTTCATGCCTTCTTTGCCTCCATTTTTAATAGTCAGACCAGCTGCCCCCAGGGTATTCGGCCTCCTGAGCTGGAATATAAGGATGGAGAGCAGAACAGCCCCTCCATAATCCAGGAGGATGCAGTCAGAGACCTGCTGCAGCACCTAGACACTCGAAGGTCTATGGTGCCAGGTGGGATTCACCCAAGGGTACTGAGGGAGCTGGCACAGGAGATTGCCAAGCCTCCATCTTCTACCAACAGTCCTGGATAACAGGGGAAGTCCCAGATGACTGAAGGCTTGCCAATGTGATGCCCATCTACAAGAAGGGCCCAAAGGAGGATCCTGGGAACTACAAGCCTGTCAGCCTGACCTCAGTACCAGGGAAAATCATGGAGAGACTCATCTTGAGTGCACTCATGTGGCAAGTGCAGGACAGCCATGGGATCAGGCCCAGCCAGCATGGGTTCAGGAAAGGCAGGTCCTGCTTGACTAATCTGATCTCCTTCTATGATCAGGTGACCCACCTGCTGGATGAGGAAAGAGCTGTGGACATTGTCTATCTAGACTTTGGTAAAGCCTTTGACACCATCTCCCACAGCATTCACCTAGAGAAGCTGGTAGCACATGGTATAGACAGGTGCACTCTCTACTGGGTAAAAAACTGGCTGGATGGCCACGCAAGTTATAGTGAATGGGGTTGGATCCAGTTGGCAGCTGGTCACCAGTAGTGTCCCTCAGGGCTCAGTTCTGGGTCCAGTCTTGTTCAATATCTTTATCAATTATCAATTATTAGATGAGGAGATTGAGTGCACCCTCAGTAAGTTTGCAGATGACACCAAACTGGGTGGAAGTGTTGATTTGCTTGAGGGTAGGAAGGCTCTGCAGAGAGACCTGGACAGAGTGCATCGATGATGGGCTGAGGCCAATCATATGAGGTGCAACAAGGCCAAGTGCTACGTCCTGCACTTTGGTCACAACAACCCCATGCAAAGCTACAGGCTTGGGGATGAGTGGTTGGAAAACTGCATGGTGGAGAAGTACCTTGGGCTGATGGTCGACATCTGGATGAACATGAGCCAGCAGTGTTCACAGGTGGCCAAGAAGGCCAACAGCATCCTGGCCTGCATCAGGAACAGTGGGGCCAGCAGGAATAGAGAAGTGATCATGCCCCTGTACTCGGCCTTCGTGAGGCCACACCTCGAGTACTGTGTCCAGTTCTGGGCCCCTCACTACAAGAAGGATGTAGAGTTGCTGGAGTGTGTCAAGAGAAAAGCTACCAAACTGGCAAAAGATCTGGAGAATAACTCCTATGAGGAGAGGCTGAGGGAACTGGGGATTGTTTAGTTTGAAGAAGAAGCTGAGGGGAGACCTCATTGCTCCTGTCGCAGACCGAGATGGGTAAAGCCGCGACCCCACACCCCCTCCAAAGGGGACTGAGGGCTTGTGGTATTTAGGGCCCGGCGGTCAGAACATCTTGCGCTGTACGGAAGACAGGACCCCCCCCCCCCACCCCAGATAGCCAATAGCGTTAGGCCAGTGACGTTAAGCAGATGGAAGTGATGCTGTAAAACCCAAGTCATATAATGCTGCGTCGCGCCTTAATAAACGCCATTTGCCATCCACACATTGGTGCCTGTGAGCTGATGGCCCGCGCGGCCTGGGGTTGGTCGCCGTGCCGTTCCTGAACCAGGTCGTCACGCCTTTCAGAAGGCAACAAGTGGTGCCGAAACCCGGGAGCCGGAAACGGGACTGGAGCCGAGATCGGGAAAACTCGCCTGGAATCGGGTGAACGGCAGCCGGAGCAGCAGGACCAGCCCAGTGGGAGGAGGACGCTCCCAGAATTGACAAGGAGGATGGAAGCCCTTGTGAAGGTTGTATCGCAATTACATAGGCAGTGGGGTATTGATTGCAAGCCTAGAGATTTTACTCTCGCCGTTGCAAGGCTTTTACAAATCGGGGTCATTGAACCAGCCAGTGGATAGTCTCCACCCTGAGGCGTGGGACAAATGCACTAAAGCGTTAGCCGAGGAGACAATGTCCTCGGGTTGTGGGAAAAACCTTAAGTCGTGGGGGAGAAGTCGTACAGGCCCTGCGGAAGGCCAGACAAGAACAGGAGACCTGGATGGCGGCAAAGAACTGTTTGTTGGCCACCCCGAAACTGGGAGTCGGGGCAGCCACACAGACTCTGCACCCCCCAGGCGATGACGACTTTACCAAGCCTGGGGATCCACGGGGAAGCGGGTCATCAACACCCCCGATACCGGAACGACCCCGCCCGCTTCAGGCCCCCCCGTGCAGCCCCAGCCCCAATCTGCGGGAGGGCGACGCGACCCCTCGGTCCCCGGACCCCGACCCACTTACGGAGGGACGGGAACGATCTGTAGCCTTCTGGGGTGGGTTAGCCGAGGAGGCCAGGGGCACTGACGCCCGGCAGACCGCCGCCATATGCGCCCCAAGATGGCGCCGGACGGAGAAGGGAAGGGCGGGGCGAGGATGTGCCCGGTGGGAACAGGGAGAAAGCGCTAGAACCAACAAGCGCATCCGATCGGGAGGAGGAGGGAGCGCGGGCAGGGGGCGGAGAGCCAATCAGAGCAGCCCTCTGAAAAAATGCCCTTCTAGGGCAAACACCCTGCCGAGTAGAGGACGGGACAGCCAAGAGGGAGGGAACGGCCCGTCCGCAAGGGAAGTGACCGGGGCCGGAGTCAACCCCGCAAGGGAGGCGGGCGGGACCGGAGCTCGGCCGGGGGCGCTGGAGCCCGGAGGTGACCAGCCAGTCGAGCTCCGACTCCGGATCAGATGCTGGCTGGGACGATGGCTCGTTACAGCTTCAACTCAGAGGAGGAGGAAATGGGAGTGGATACAATCAAAAGCCAAAATATTCCCATCCAAAATAAAAATAAAATCCGAAATAAAAAGGGACCACGAGGGGAAGAACTCCCTCTCACTGATTGGAGAAAAATAAAGATTGCTTGTGCCGATTGGGCCCCATCAACCACGCTAGCGTTCCCGGTCCGGGTGATGGACGGGGGACAGAGAGTCTACTCGCCAGTAAACCCTAAGGATATACAAGCAATTGTTAAGGCAATTGCAGATAAAGGGTTTAATTCTGCCATGGTCTCCACCCTCATAGATGGTGTTTTTGGGGGAGATGATATGCTCCCATTTGATATCAAACAAACTTGTAGATTGATCTTTGATGGGGCAGGGATGATTGTTTTTAAACAAGAATGGGAGGACAACTGTGCAAGGCAGCTGGCCCAAGCAACCGGGGCGGATCACCCACTACATGGCTCCAGCTTGCAGCGCTTGATGGGTACAGACCCAACAATGATTACCCCCCAAGCGCAGGCCCAGGGCCTGCGGGCCCATGAAGTTATAACAACTACTCGTGCGGCCAGAGAAGCCATTCGTGCAGCCTCTAAAGTTATTGTCAAGCCATCACCATGGTCCACAATTAAGCAAAATGAAAGTGAGAGCTTTACACAATTTGTGGATCGCCTCCAGGCAGCGGTCGACTCCTCGACCCTGCCCACAGAAGCAAAAGGCCCGGTTGTTGCAGATTGTTTACGCCAGCAGTGTAATTCGGCAACCAAAGAAATCCTACGATCACTGCCAGTGGGGTCAAGTATCGCAGACATGATTAAGCATGTCGCGAAGGAAGAGCATCTAAACCCGATTCAGGTGGCCGTTAGCACTGCAATAGCCAGTGTGATGGCATGTTTTAGATGTGGCCAGGCGGGCCATGTGGCAGCAAACTGCCCTCACTTGGGGGACCCACCAACAGCGCTCCTTCCACGCCAAAGTCGACCCAAAGGACCATGTTGGGCTTGTGGGAAGAAAGGACATCTTGCCAGGGAATGCATACCTAAAAACCAGGGAAACGGGAGGGGGAGAGGGCACACAGCCCTCTCCCACTTGGGACATGAGGCGGCCCAACTATGTCAACCCTGGATGGGGCGAGGCGCTCCCGAACCTGCTGCCCCCTCGAGAAGCAACCAACTTTATGGTTCAACCGGCGATCCAGCCGAACCTGTCCCTATCCCAAGGACAGCAAGGACCACCCCCTGGGGACGAGACCCCAGGGTGGCCCTGGCAGTAAAGTGTGACAACCCGCCAGTGGTGTGGGGGATCTGTTCCCTCTATAATATCTTAAATGGCACCACCATTAGTGTTCCCTTTTTGATCGATACTGGAGCAGATGTTAGAGTTATTCCTGAAACAAGCTGGCCCCCGCACCGGAAATTGGAAGACGCCCCCATGGTGGGTGGAGTCGGGGGATTAACCCGGGCTCGGAAGAGCGCTCAATTGGTAGCAATCACGCTTCACACTGAAAAAGGACCAGAGAAAACCATCACCCTCTTCCCATATGTCATGTCAGGAGTCCCACCCCTGTTGGGAAGGGACGCTCTAGCCCTATTAAAAGCCAGGGTGACAAATTTACCATGAGGGCCACTGCCACACACCCACCTCCACCAATTAGACTGATGTGGAAATCATCCAACCCAGTGTGGGTCGAGCAGTGGCCCCTGTCAAAAGCCTCGAATGGACGCTCTTCTTGAGCTAGTCAATCGAGAACTACAACGAGGTCATATAGAGCCTGCTACCAGCCCATGGAACACCCCAGTTTTTGTAATACCCAAACGAACTGGCGAGGGGTTTCGCCTCCTCCATGACCTGCGTGAAGTAAATAAGAGAATTCAACCAATGGGTCCCGTCCAAACGCTGCTGCCCATGAAGTCTATGATACCAGCAGGACAACCTTGTGCTGTCCTCGATATTAAGGACTGTTTCTTTCGATACCTCTACATGAGGAGGACAAGGAGAGGTTTGCTTTTTCTGTCGTGTTCCCAAACAGCCAACGCCCAACCTACGCTTTCAGTGGAAAGTGCTGCCTCAAGGAATGATCAACTCGCCTACCATCTGCCAGATTACAGTGGATCGGGCGTTGGCACCGGTTCGGCGGCAGTGACCCGATCGCAACTATCATTCAATACATGGACGATATTTTGATCGCCGCACCGTCAGGAAATCAGGTGGACCAGCTGGTAACAACAGTTTCGGAAACTTTAAAAACAAACGGGTTCGAAATCGCGAGCGCGAAAGTTAAAAGAGGGCCACGTGTAGCCTTTTTGGGAGTGGGGATCACAAGTTCTTACATAACACCCCCCCAAATAAAGGTCCGTCGGGACATCGAAACACTCCATGATATGCAACAATTGGTGGGATCCTTGCAATGGCTTTGCAATATTGTCCTGATACCTCCTGAAATCATGGCCCCCCTGCACGACCTTCTGAAAGGAAAGAACCCATGGGAACAAAAAACTCTGACAACGGAAGCAATGAATTCTCTTGATTTTTTGGAACAACAGGTATCATCAAGCACGCTCGCCAGGTGGAACCCGGGTGTACCACTCGATTTGTATGCACATTTCACGGAAGGAGGGGGAGTAGGGGCACTGGCCCAGGGGCCCCCTGAAAAAAGCCCAACCAATACAATGGATAGTCCTGGGAAAACCGTCACGTGCATTCTCTCCAGGAGTCGAGTGCCTTGGTAATACCATCATGAAAGGCAGAAAACTCGCCCTAAGACATCTAGGCATCGAACCTGCCAGGATATACCTACCCTTCCGGAAACAGCTCTCAATCCAGTCAGTGGCAATGTCAGAGTATCTAGCTATAGCTCTCGCCGGATTTGGTGGAGAAGTCCGGTACGCCACAAGCCCCCCTGGACTCAAATGCTGGCAATTGTCAACATCGACCTCCCACAGAAGATCATGGACCGACCCCAACAGGGACCAACGGTTTTCACAGACGCATCCTCAATGACCTCAGCTGCAGCGGTGGTATGGCAATTGGGAGAAGAATGGCACTGTATTAAAAATGACCGACTGTGCGCTTTCAGTCCAGCAGCTGGAAGCGATGGCCGTGGTGCTGGCGTGCGGCCTGTTCCCAACAGAACACCTCAACATAGTGACTGATTCAATGTTTGTGGCCAAGCTTTGCTTAGCCATGTCAGGACCTGGTGTGTCAACATCCACAACAGCCCTAATGCTAGAAGAAGCACTCTTTTCCCGAAAGGGCACCATATCGGTCATCCATGTCAACAGCCACAACCCAATCAAAGGATTTTTCCAAACTGGCAACGACAAAGCAGACGCCGCTGCAAAAGGATTGTGGATGCTAAGAGATTCCCGTCAGCTACATGAGTCCCTCCACATCGGAGCTAAAGCGCTAGCAAAGAAGTGCGGGATCTCAGTCGCTGACGCGAAACATGTAGTAGCCACGTGTCCCCACTGTCAGAAAACACCACTGTGGTCCAGTGGAGTCAACCCCAGAGGTCTTAAGGCCTCCGAGGTGTGGCAGACAGATTTTACGCTCTGTCAGTTGCTGAAACCTCGAGCGTGGCTAGCGGTAACTGTAGACACATATAGCGGGGTGATCATAGCCACACAATACCTTAGAACTGACTCCAAAGCGACCATCCTACATTGGTTAACGGTCATGGCGTGGCTTGGCGTCCCTAATCAGATCAAAACAGACAACGGTCCGAATTTCATCTCTAAATCAGTCCAGGCATTTGCTCAGAAATGGGGTATCACCCTAACACATGGCATTCCGTATAACAGCACAGGACAAGCCATAGTCGAACGAGCAAATCAAACTCTAAAATCTAAATTAGAGGTGCTGGCACAAACAGAACGTTTTGCCAACACCATTCCCCCAGGAGACCTAGCACGCCTGCTAGCGACCGCTCTTTTAGCATTAAATCAGTTCCCCAGAGGAGATGAGGTGAATAGCCCTACCCAGAAACATTGGGCCACTCGAGGTCTGGAAGAAGGTCCGTTGGTCATCATTAGAAATAAGCTGGGAGAATGCGAACAAGGGTGGAGGCTAGTCCTTACAGGGCGAGGGTATGCTGCTGTCAGAAAAGATGGAAAGATCAAATGGTGTCCGCTTAAGTCCATTAAACCTGATCTCCTGAATAAAACTAATGAAAACTGTTGAGTTTTTGTCCACAGGACCGGATTGCCGGATGCCCTCGTAACCCGTACGCCCCGGTGGCAAGAGAGGACGACAAGTCGACAGGCATCCTGTCCATACCTGAGAGTTCCGCACCGGCAGAATCCAAACAACGACCAAGAGCCGGCTAGAGAAGGTTCCAGCAGTTGCTTTAAGAATGTTTTGTTCAGAATATCCGTTAGTTAGCCCCAGTTATATCCTGTTACTCCCAGTTATTCCCCAGTTACCTCTTGTTCAGTGTACTTTATATTTTCTATTCAAGTTTGCGATATATATTTTTAAGATGGTTATAAAGTATGGGATAGGAACAGGATATGTTTTATATCCAAGGTTTTGATATATTTTAAGATTGTTATATTTCAACCAATTTAGTTATGCATAGGGAGGGGGGAAATGTGGGTATTTAGGGGCCTGGCGGTCGGAAGATCTCACGCTGTACGGGAAGACAGGACCGCCCCCCCCCCCTCCCCGGATAGCCAATAGCGTTAGGCCAGTGACGTAAGCAGACGGAAGTGACGCTGTAAAACCCAAGTCATATAATGCTGCGTCGCGCCTTAATAAACGCCATTTGCCATCCACCACAGTGGTGTTTGTGAGCTGATGGCCCGCGCGGCCTGGGGTTGGTCGCCGTGCCGTTCCTGAACCAGGTTGTCACGCCTTTTCAGAAGGCAACAAGGGCTGAGCAGCTCTCTCTCACAGCTCTCTATAATTACCTGAAAGGAGGTTGTAGGGAAGTGGGTGTTGGCCTCTTCTCTCAAGTGAATAACGACAGGATGAGAGGAAATGACCTGATATTGCACCAGGGAAGGTTTAGAGTGGGTATTAGAAAGAATTTCTTACCAAAAGAGTGGCTGGACACTGGAACAGGCTGCCCAGGGAGGTGGTAGAGTCACCATGCCTGGAAGCGTTTAAAAGAAACATAGATGTGGTGCTTAGGGACATAACTTAAGCACTGAATGGGTAGATTAGGTTATGGTTGGTGGATTTAGGTTACGGTTGGACTTGATCTTCGAGGTCCTTTCCAAACACGATGATTCTGTGATTTGGCACCATTCTTTACCACATAGAATGGATGCCTCATTAATCTAAATCAGTTTACTCTTAAGGTACTTGATTATTAACAATCCATTGCAGTAGTGAATTATGAAACAAATCGCCATCAAAAGACCAAGCCATCAAACCACGGGATAACAACTGAGAATCAATATAATTTGAGATGCACATGAAAGCAGAATGAGTGCAGGCAAAATAAGCCTCAAATTAGGTAAAAAATTAAAAAAGCTGAATGCACTACATAGATAATGCATGCAGCTGGTCTTCAGTTTAAAGGTGCCCTTAAAAACCTCTTCTTTTTTAACCTGCAGCTGTCCTGAAAAGAAAGGGAACACAATAAAAAGGTAGGATTATGATGCAAGAATGAACAAAGATTGCCCAATAGGTCACTGACATTGTACAGCTTAACACCACCTTGTATCCTAGGAAACATCAAGATACTCAAAACACCAGCATGTTTCTTCCTTGAGTTACAGTTCAGCTCCACTAACCGTATCATCATTGCTCATGTGTTCAAGACTTTGGCTCCCTGAGGTTATTCTCATTTTCAGTTGGCTGCTTCTTAGCAATTTCTTCCTGTGCCTTTCCTGTCCTGTTGGTAAGACCAGCTTCTCCCAATTTGTTTGTATAAAAGTACATCAAAATGCCACTCTACACACAAATCAAGAACAACCTCAACAACCCAGCAAGGTGAAGTATAGGAAAAGTAGGACAAGGTAGTCTTTCAACTCCTTCTCATACCATCAGCCTTCACTCACATGTACAATGAAAGATGTGCACAGGAGCTGTTCTATTGTGTATTCTCTTTCAGATCTGTGTTTATCCAACCACATATAAAGAAAAACAAAGAAGGAATAAATAGGAACAAAACTAGGCAAAGCAGGAAAGAAAGGATTGGCTAGAGAATATATACAGAGAGGAGAAAAAATTAGATCACTGACAAGTGAAACCAAGAAGTAGAGAGAAACAAGAATAAGGGAGAGACTGAAAAACAGAAGTGAAGACAGAACACAAGGAACATCTTACATATTCACTGAAAACATTTTAAACTGGGCATCTTTTAAAAGAAAGCTGTTGCTACGCTGCTTGGTACTATGGTATTCTTCAAAATAAGATCCCATTGAACATATTAGTTCCAGAGACTTGTGTGTGACATACCACTTGAAGGGATCTGCATTTCTATTAATTTTAAACAAGTTATTACCGGCACATTCATAGTCCAGACTTTCTAAAAGGAAGACAAAAAGTCTGATGTCAGATGCCTTACACAAAAGGCAACCTCAGAGTGTTGTTTCCCCCCCCCCTCCCCTCACTTTAAATGCACCTAGAAAATCGCTGACAGTACAGACAGATCATTAAATTTTACTATTCAAAACATGGACTAAAGTTATTGTTTGTTTGGTTTTGTTTGACATTTGAAAGTGACAAAGGTCTACTATAACTGAGAAGTGCAGACTCAAACACTGGATTTCAGCCGGTTTACATAAATTAAGGATCAAACCCATGTTTCTTCTGGGACCACTTACTGAACATTTTCAAGACCACCATAAAAATAACCTTGTAGATTATAATATAGTGGCTTTCAAAACTAGAAATTAAAATATACTTGCAACTTCCCCTACAAGGCCCTTTGAGTATTCACATTAAAACCATTTTCATATAGCTTTCTTTAAGTAATAATCTAAACATAATTTGAGAATGCCTACTTCTGTATTTTCTCAGTAGAGTCATATCTCAGGGGCCAAAGTTCAGACCACACATCATCAGCAGGAACCAAGAAACTTAAATTCGTTTTCCTCACTTCTACACTCCTGATGAAAACAGTGAATATAAGGCAGTTTGAATATTTTCAGTTGTCCTTCCAACAACAGGTAACTCTATCTTCAAACTATCCAGTGAAAAATTACATACATCACATAGCATAGCAACTTATTCACTGAGCACATTTAGCTAACAGAACAAAAAAGAAAGCAAAACAAAAAAACCAAACAACAAAACAAAAAATATGTATATTATTTCTGCAGCCTCCCAAAAGGCCTTTAGAAATGTAGGATTGTCAGACTTACTGCCTTCAAAGGAAAATCAGTTCGTTCTAGTTTATGTTGCATTTAAGAACATGTTTCATGAACAAATAATGGCTTTTACCAGAATAAAAAAAGCAGGCTCCATACTTTGACAATAAACTTTCATTTGACTATTTTAGCAGAAAATTTCGCTTGCTGTACCATGAAACACGATATAATTGTTTCACATGAAATAGCAATGCCAGCTTCTGCTGCATGGTCTAGGAAGAAGAGAATTGGAATCCAGTTGCGTAATGAGCTGCTCCTAACTAATGAACATTACAGGCTTTCGAGTTAAATGTCAGTATTGTTACAAATGTGCAAGTGAACCCAGTATTTATTTTACTCTCTGTAATTGCTCACACAATAGGGATTTGTAACTCAGAAGGAAAAGCCCACTGGTAAAGACATTAAGGCAACTTACTCTTTCCAAAGAAAATCAGGTGCCAAATATATTCATGGTGCAACTCCAATTTGGACCATTCTGGAAGACCACAGAGGTCAATAAATTACAAGCTTCTCAAGTAATTCTTGGCTTGAAGCACCAGTCACCATTACCTCCTGCTAAAGTAGGATTTCTTAAGGCTAACGACACACTCTCTCATCTGCTTCCCCAGTAGCATAATGTTCACTTACAGACAATTTTTCACTGGCTTAAAATTTCAGAAATGCAGTCAATAAGCAAAAAAAATACCAAAGCTTGTTTTTTCTATTGCAGCCTAGTCACCTAGCAATCAAATAAGCCATTAGCAAACAGTCTCCAGAAGAACTATAATCAACTACAAATAGTCCAGACAGCCAATACATTTATAGTGGCAACCATAGAAACTAAAAACAGATGCAATTATTAAACTTGTATGTATAAGAATTACAAGTGACCTAGCTAGTAATTTTGAGTAATAAATACATACAAATAAATACATACAAATTTAACCCCATTCACAAAAAAGTAAACTTTAGTAGATTGAGTCTATTCTCATTACTTCCAGGTGAATAACAATATTTCTGTGGTTAAGGCATACCCATCAGAAAGGACACATCTTTGAGGATGTTCGTGGATCTCAGCCCAAACAAGTTCATTAGCAAATTCCAACAAAGCACAGGTGAAACCAGTTTCATAAAATGCTTAAGTAGAGCCAGGAGCTTCTGACAAAAAGCTGACCTGCTTTTACCACACAATCACACCATCTCTCTTGTTTCTATAGAAATTCTCATGCTGTTACACAGCAATCCAGACCAACAAAAGGAGTGACCAATCTAAGATAAATCAAAGATATTTTTAATCTCTAAAACTTATTTTGGAACCTGAACTGGTTCCAAAGCTTATCTACTTAGTGGAAGTGTCAGGGACCTGCAGCCACTGCAGAGGCAGAAGAGGAAAGCACCCCTTTGGGAAGAAGCCCACAGCTTTGCAATTGATATGGTGGTTTTTAACTGCCGGGGCAGCCCAACAGTAGCAATAACCTCACCAAAGAGGCACAGGCTTACATTTATACAAAAGGATACTGTTACAGTTAAGGTACTGAAATTCTTAAACTCTCCATTCAGTTATTAGCTCTGTGACAGACACTTCTGAAGGTCAGATTAGTGATTTTTATCCCTCTAAACAACGGTGACCAATTTCTGAGATGATGGCCACTACAGCAAAACTAATGTACAGACCTCCTTTGTCCACTCATTTGCTGTCTCCTTATTTTACCAGGGCAGCTGACTGAGCAGCTCCACAAAGCAAGTTACCTAAATGGACCACGTTAAACAGGTTACTCATTTTTCCTAAGGTAATTGCTCACAGGGGTGAGCCAGATGGTATTTAGCTTCTTGACCAGTGTAAAGAGAACCAGACCTGCTGACTCTTCAGTAAGGGACAATATGCTGGTTCATGAACACCTGTACTGGAATATACTTTACAATAAAAATTATGTGTTGGATAGACCCCTTTTAACATCAGCTGAAGGATTTAAAAATCAAGCTCCCATGTTTTATCACATTTCTTGTCCATCAGCCTACAGGCTATTTGAAGACTTGTCAGAAATTAATTTTCTTCAGATCATTATAACCAAAGTCAAGGAGATACAAAATGGTTATTTGTTGAACTAAATGATGAAATGCATATACTTCCCTCTATCCCCAGACTATCAGTCCATTTTGCCTATGAGTAATCTTCTAGTCATCTCTCAAATGCTATAAACCTTGGCCACTTCAAGTGGTAGTAATTTGAATTAAAAAAAAAACACAACACTAAGCTTTTCCTTTAATTACTGCCTTCTCTTGTATTACATGCATTTGCTGCATTAGTCTTCTTCAAACTAAAACAAGCCTAGTATTAAGAACAAATGTCACATCTTTGTGTACATGTATAATTATGAAAGGTTTTAAACACTGGCATCTATTTCTGGAGTGGACAATGCAGAAATCTGGCAGAGTTAATAAGTTCCCTGCAACTCTTTTATAGGTACTACTTAAAACCACCTCCCCCACCATAAATTCTTTCAATTTTTATCATCACAGTTTTACTGTAGTAGTGTAGAAAATACCAAGTACTGTAAAAACATTCAGAACATTTTTATTTTCTCAGCTTGCCTTACAGAATTCCTTATCAAATTACAAGTCTTACTGCAAGGAACTGTAATGTTCCTCCACTTTCAATGATCACTGTAAGACGTTAATGTAAAAAAGAAAAACAACAACAAAAAACAGGAGCTCTGATAATGGCACTCTTATTCAGCCACTGGAAGAACTTCCCTTAGCACAAGCAGAACTGAGCAGAGAAAAAAATAATCTGAGATGTTCAAGTATCTTTTAGGCTGTTACACACTACATTTATGGACAGGAATCAAAAGACCTTATTTGACTACAGAGTATTGTCGTGTAATGACATGGTTGGTTATTCTTGAATAGGTCTTCCAGCTATGTGGTATATTCCTCAAAATTTGCTCAAGCTTCCTTTCAACCTACTTGACTACATTACTCCTTTAAATTCAGTACTGAACGTTTTGTTATTACAATGGATTGTATTATTACAAACAATTAACGACTGAGTTTCAACTCTTTCATGATGTCATTCTGGAAGAGACATGAAATAGAGATTGTGGGACTAGAAGGGACATCCTAGATCACCTATTTGGTCATCCAGTGTTAGAAGCAACCACATCATGTAGTCCACTTACTTTCCTTCATACACCAGAGAAAAGTATACAGAAATACTAGTTATATAAATATTTGTTTAGCAGTTTATAGGAGCAAGAGAATGATCACCTATGGAAATTTCCCATCCCTTTGTCTCTGCCTTGCATATTGATTGCAAACAGACTTCAAAATGAGTAAGCTACAAGATTCTCTCATCTCAGCAATGACTGGGATTTAAAAGGCTTTTTCTTCAAAGCTATTATATTTGAAAGTTCTTTTTCCATAAATAACCTGGCTTCTATAGAAATTAATATTTCAGGAACAGATTTTCATTAGTCATCAACAGCATGCTTTCAGTTGTCTTTAAAACAGAATTTTTTTTAAAAGCCACAACATCACAACGAAGGAAGAGATCTCTCTGGATCGCTCAGGGCTTTTCTCTGAAGTTGGATACATGCTCTATCCAGTTAAGACTATGTCAACATGACTTTATATTTGCAAAGTCTTTGTGCACAAGGCATTTTAAGACCATATTTTTTAAGGCACCACCTATGAAAGTATATACTAAAAATTACACTGTTTTATATTTTACAATATGTATTTTAATACAGATGCACTCACTGCGCATATAGAAATGAACCTTGTACATAACGGAGCAGATCACCTTGAGGTCACATGGCACGTGCAGGACAACCAGGTGATCAGGCCCAGGCAGCATGGGTTCATGAAAGGCAGGTCCTGCTTGACTAACCTGATCTCCTATAACAAGGTAACCCACTTAGTGGATGAGGGAGAGGCTGTGGATGTTGTCTATCTAGTAAAGCCTTTGACACAGTTTCCCACAGCCAAAAGAACAATGTGATTCTGTAAGAAAAGACTGCACAAATGGGGAAGCTAAAAATGAGCTTCAAGTAAGAAAGATGCATCCATTGATGCAGAAATAGAAATCCAGAGAAAACAAAAAGGGTGGGGCAAAGAGAGATGTCCAGGAAGGGGAAATATATCCACAAGTTTCCATCCTGGTTGTTGCCAGGTTGTAGCACAGTGCAGCAGGGCTTAAAATGGATGTAGTAACATATAACAAGAAGCTCAAAGGTCAACAGCAGGAAAAGCATGCACCCCTCAAGTCCTACACGCTGAGCAAAACTGCACAAGGTTCCTCAAAGCACTGAAAAGCTCTGCTATGTTACTTTGCCCAATAATTAGAGCAATAACTTCAAACTTGAACAACTGACTTCGTATCACTTACATGATGCAAGCCAACTATACAAGCGTTTTGAAGTGGGAATCAGCTATACAACAGTGATAAGCAACTAATACCTCTATAAGAAATTTTGTATCCTTTTCTTGGCAAGGGCGTACTTTTTCTACTGGCATTCACTGAGCATCCTGCTAATTGAGGAACTAGACACACAGAGCACTGCATTCTCTGGCCTTTTTAAGATCAAGCTCAGTGAAGACTCGCTCACTAGCAGCAAACCTATGTGCAAAAGCAGCAAAGCAGAGCAATGCCTGAGGTTGTGAATGACCGTACTATACTGTCTACTCCAATTACTATGGAGATACTGTGCATTTACTTCCATTCAATTACCAGTTATTCAAGTGTTTCTTTCTATAATTGAGAGATTTAAATAGAATGCATTTGACTACACAAATTAAGGCAGTAGATCTTGGTTGATTAACATAGCTCAACCATTGCTTTCAAGAGAAAAATTGTAAGGGAAGATTCTTTAAAAAACAAGTACTTTCCAGCCCGATTATCCCTAGCACAAGGAAAAACTGCCAGGGCATTCAGTGGCTGGTGGAAAATTAATTTGGGTCACTACAGTATGGTTGCTATGGCAACTGCATGCAAAATGTGGTAGGCAAGCTCTTCTTCAATATAAGTATTACATCAACCATTCATCACAAATTTTTAGTCTATGTAAAACTAACTATGTTTTGTAACTAGATATAAAAGAAAAAAACCTAGTGTGGTCAGCTCTTGTCTGTCAGAGAAGAAATGTTACCACCTTTGTTGCATACAGTAATCTATCACATCATCTTAATTTCTCAAGAAACAATTTCCACATCTAAATGTCACGTAAAAAATAAGCATATCTGACTAGAAGTAGGGGGGAAGGGTCACCTTGATGGAAGGTGTTTTTCTGGATGCATTACTTTAATACCTGTAATTTTTACATTTTTACAGTAAAGCTCCAGGCTAAAATCAAAACATGGTTTCATCAGCTATTTCTCTCTTTCCCACTAACAATATATTATACAGGTATTCCAATCAATAGAGCATAGAGAACAAAGCTGGCATTTTACTTTTCACAGTATATTTATATACCATAGCAGACTGGTTAATGTAGATTTCTGCAAAAAGGTTACCATGTTCGAAGCCTTTTCCAAGGACATAAACTGAGACATCAGAATATAGTAACAGTAGATTAGCAAGCAAGATTCTTCCTTGGGAAGAAGATTGGCCTGCATGAATAGAAAGATCTGGCTGGAGCTCAGGAAAAGAGCATTTATGGCCTCTGGAAGAGAGGACAGGCCTCTCATGAGGAATACAGAGATGCAGTAAGGCAATGCAGGGAGAAAATTAGGAGGGCCAAAGCCCAACATGAACTCAACTTGGCTACTGCTGCCAAAGACAAGAAAAAATCTTTCTATAAATACATTAATAACAGAAGGAGGACTAGGGGGAATCTCCATCCTTTACTGGGCGCAGGAGAAAACGCAGGAACAAAGGATGAAGAAAAGGCTGAGGTGTTAAATGCCTTCTTTGCATCAATCTGTATCAGTCAAAGTGGTTGGTCCTTAGACACCCAGTCCCCTAGCTGGAAAACAAGGATGGGTGGGGCAGAATGAGACCTTTGTAATCCAAGAGGAAATGGTCAGTGACCTGCTACACCACCTAAACATCCATAAGTCTATGGGGCCGGACGGGTTGCACCCAAGAGTACTGAAGGAGATGGCGGATGCACCTGCCAAACTTCTCTCCATCACTTACCAGCAGTCTTGGCTAACTGCAGAGGTCCCAGTGGACTGGAGGGTGGTAAATGTGGTAGCCATCCACAAGAAAGGCTGAAAGGAGGATCCAGGGAACTACAGACCTGTTAGTCTGACCTTGGTGCCATGGAAGGTCTTGGAGCAGATCATCTTGAATGCCATTATGTACCATATACAGAACATCTAGTGATCAGGTCCAGTCAGCAAGCGTTTATGAAAGAAAGGTCCTGCTTGACGAACCTGATCTCTTTCTATTACAAGATGACACGCTGATTGATGAGGGAAAGGCTGTGGATGTTGTCTACCTGGACTTCTGTAAGGCTTTGACACTGTTTCCCACAGCGTTCTGATGAAAAAACTCGCTTTTCATGGCTTGGACAGGCACACGCTCTGCTGGGTAAAACACTGGCTAGATGGCTTGGCCCAGAGAGTGGTGGGGAATGGAGTTAAATCCAGCTGGTGGCTGGTCACAAGTGGTGTTCCCCAGGGCTCAGTATTGGGACCACTTCTTTTTAACATCATTATCAATAATCTTGGTGAGGAGATAAGAGTGCACCCTCAGTAAGTTTGCAGATGACACCAAGTTGATAGGGAGTGTTGATCTGCCTGAAGGTAGGGAGGCTTTGCAGACAGACTTGGACAGACTAGATTGATGGGCTGAGGTGAATTGTTTGAAGTTCAACAAGGCCAAGTTCCGGGTCAAGCACTTGGGCCACAACAACCCCGTGCAATGCTACAGGCTGGGAGAAGAGTGGCTGGAAAGCTGTCCAGCAGAAAGGGACGTGGGTGTTCTGATTGATAGACAGCTGAATATGAGCCAGCAGTGTGCCCAGGTGGCCAAGAAGGCCAATGGCATCCTGGCCTGTATGAGAAATAATGTGGCAAGCAGAACCAGGGAGGTGATCATCCTTCTGTACCTCGGTGAGGCCACACCTCAAATACTGTGTCTATTTTTGGGCACCTCAATACAAAAAAGACATCAAGGTGCTTGGAGTGTGTCCAAAGAAGGGCAACAAAGCTGGTGAAGGGCCTTAAGAACAAGTCTTAAGAGGAGTGGCTTAGGGAACTGGGGCTATTTAGTCTGAAGAAAAGGAGGCTGAGGGGAGATCTCATTGCCCTCTACAACTACCTGAAAAGACATTGTAAAGAGGTAGGTGCTGGTCTCTTCTCACAAGTAACTGGTGATAGAACAAGAGGAAATGGCCTCAAGCTGCACCAGGGGAGGTTTAGACTAGACATTAGGAAGAACTTTTTCACTGAAAGTGTTGTCAGACATTGGAACATGCTGCTCAGGGAAGTGGTTGAATCACCATCCCTGGATATGTTTAAAAGCCATCTAGATGTGCTCTAGGTGACCCTGCTCTGGCAGGGGGGGTTGGACTAGATGATCTTTCGAGGTCCCTTCCAACCTCTAGGATTCTATGATTCTATGATTCTATAAGATGTGGTGTTTGGGAGTATGGCTAAGTGCTGAACTTGGTAGAGTAGGGTTAATGGTTGAACTCGACTATCTTGAAGGTCTTTTCCAACCTAAGTGATTCTATGATTACAGTGGTGATTACATGGCTTCATTCAGCACTATGCCACTCGAAAATGTCACTGCATTAAGGGCAACTACATCACTTGATGTTTCATGGGGCCTGAATATGATTTTGGGGTCCAGTAGCTTCCCTTAAGACAAGTTTTTAGAGCATGTGGTTGTCTGAACCAAGCAGATGTGATCCTCTTGGCTGTTTCCCAGGTAAGTTTAGACAAACAAGCAAGCTGATTTTGAACTGTAGAGTCTCCAAATGGCTGAAGATGATGTTGATTCTTAAAGCTGAAAAGCACTGTATTTGGCAGAACTGCCCCAATCCATAAAACTCAACAAGCACAAAACTCCATTAGCCTTTGATATTACTTCAGGCATTAATTTGGCCCTATATTAAACTAGGTTCAAAAGTTTTGATCTAGATTAAAAAGGAAGAGTACCAATAGCCATTCCAAGTGTACAGCTAATTAAGTGCTGGGTTGTTTTTTCTTTATTATACAGGAGTTGGAACACCAACACTTCAAAAGGTGATAGTTTCCAAAGTCAAACAATTTATGACTCTAATTACAGTTGCTCCTAGTTCTTCAGGATCAGAGAGCAACTACAAGATTTTATTTATTTTTATCTTTTTTTTTTTTTAACACTGAAAACAAACCATCTTTTTAGACCAAATCAATTGGTTCTATAATAAACAGTAAATCATAAGGAAGAAGAGCAGACTAGCAGAACTTCTCTTATTATTAAAACAATAGACTTCAGCGCTTGTGTTTCAAAAGTTGGTAGTAGGGTTGTGGTTGTTTTGTCAGTGTTGAAAAAAACCAAAACAGCATGTGGGGAAGGGAAAATATTTCACAGCTGTTATTACAGATTTGCCATCATCTGACAACTTGATATACAGTGGATGACTGAACAGGAAATAATTTTTAATTTAAATATTAAATGGCTATTAGGATCATCCACTGTTTGTAATATATTTCCATCTAAAAATTCTTTATTGTTTGTGCATTTTTGTACTTAAAAAGACTTGATGCATCAGTGCTCACCTGATTAAGAAAAATACAGGCAGCATAATGTACACAATGTAGAGTTGGAGAAAATCAGGACGTTATTCCATTCTTAAGCTCCATTTTAAATTTAGATTGTCACTATTACACAGAGACACTCAACTAAAGTAAGCAAAAGTAGTTTTATGAAAAAATACCCACTTGAAGGCAAAAATCTAAGGCATAAAACTAAAGAGGCAAAAAAAATTGCATGAACAATTTATAGTGAAATAGATGCCAAGTGTTCATGGTTGAACGACTGCACTTAGATTTTGAATTATTTGGATAACATTTGGGATGAAAAAGGTGTTATTTTATACAATAAGATTATTCTCTAAATAGAGGGCTTTTCCAAGGCTGTTTAATTATGTCATAACCACAAGTTTGGCTTTTCAGGTTAAGCAAATAACGTTTTGAGCTCAGAGAAGCTGAGAACAAACAGTTTCAATTCAATGAGTCTGTATCAGCATGACAAGTTTCTAAATGCAAAAACTAGAAGATAACTCCCTGAATCTGTCATTATGGGCCCTTGCAGGAAAAGCCACCAGGAGAGATTAAAGTTTCTGTTCAGGATTCTCTAAGAATTCCGATCTATTCTTTGTTCAGTGGCTAGCAGATACATAGCCAAGTATTTGAAGTTATCTGTGTTTTCCACATATGTAATTATAGACAGCTAAGAAATCCAGATTCAGGGTTTATCTGGCAATAATAATTTGGGAAACAAAAAAGGCTCTTCCTCTCCCCTTCCCCAACAGTTTTCAGGATTCAGATTTAAAATTCAATTTAACTAACCTAATTGACTGGACTTCATTCATAAGCATTATTGCTGTCCTATCCTGTACATAACCAAAGCTCCTGTCCTGTTCAGTGGGGGAACTTCCTAAATTCTGTTTGTTGAAGCTGTTACGCTTAAAAAAATGAAGCGTTGAGAAGTTGAAATTAAATTCCCATCCTCCATGGTAACAGTATAATTTAACATTATATAACATAATTAAATAATATGTCTAGCATATTTTATGTGAACCTTCTTACAATTAAGCAATTTATGTAAGAGACTTGGGATGGATGGTGCACTCTAGGTTAACAGACACCTTCAGACAAGGAGGAAAAATTAGTCTTCAAATCCTGACAAGACTTAGTCTTGGCAATAGTGAATGGTTCAGCATCTGAGGCGAGTCAGATTAAGACCAGAAGCATGACATAAGGCAGTTAAGGAACATACGCATCAGAAACTCAAGTGCTCAGAGACTTCTGGCATATCCAGATTTCTGATAGCCAAGCAGAATTTGATGGTCTAAATTTGAGTTTCGGGCAAAGCTATTGAAAACTCCTAACAAATATCTTAGATGTTTAAAAAAAAACTGAGGAGTTATTTTGTACTGCAGAGAACCAGAGAGCAAATGGCAGTATTCCAAAGGGCTAGGATGGAAGTAAGCATATTGCACCTTATTAAGTGCTCACTAATTTGATCAGAGATGATCTTGAGAATGAACAAACTGTCGAAAAATAACTGAAAAATCAAGAGGTTTCAACTGGAAGCATGATATATTTTTAAGCAAATTCCCTTTAGGGGTTCAGAAGACAAAACTGTAAAAAGAAATAAAATCCAAACTTAACTGACATCTGGTCCAACTGTTATCCATCACATTCAATATCTCAAGACAAGTTTCGCATATGCTATGTATCAAATCAGTAAGCTACAACAGATTCTTGCTTATAAAAGTGAATGAATTGAACAGCAAAGGTCTGCCACAAATCTAGCACATGACTTGCAGCTCAAATGGCTTTGACTTCATTCAAGCAGTGGAAAAAGTCACATGCAAACCCTAACATAGTGGGATATTTCATGTTGTACATAGTTAGCTTAATATAGTGCTTTAAGCCCTAACTGAAATAAACACCTAAACTTAATGTACTGTCCTGAGCACAATAATATTTTCCATCTTTTTAATTTAAGTTTTAGGAGGACAGGAGATGGTTAACACTTGAACCACCAAGAATCTTGGAACAATTAAGTGCTTAATCTGGGAACAGAATGAGTGTCTAGTAGAAACTTACTTAACTCAAGCCCAGGGTGACTGTCAGTTTGCTCATCCTATTCCTCAGTTTCCAACTGGAACTTCAATAGATAAAACAGAATCTGCACTATCACCAGCTGATAACAACATTTCCAGGCCCTCACAGGCAGCAGTGAGAGAAATCGCAAGATCCTGCAGTGTATTACATACTTGTTCAGACAACTGGCTTTAAAACTGGAAGAATTAATATGTTCATTTTATTCACATAATTAGTGACCCTATTAACTCAGCTCTTACGATATTAAACACTTATTGTTACTCTTTTCCCAAAGTTTACTGCATAAACAACTTAGCATAACTACAGCTTAGCATAAGTGTAATTTGCTAACATCACTGTAGTCCAAGGCCATCTAGCACACAGATTAAGGGTTTCCATTCCAGACAAAAACTAACAATAAAAAGCCAACTTGGACTGACATCCAACTCTGGATCAGAGTTCAGACAACTAGCAATTCAGTTTTAAACAAAGTCTTAACAACACATGAACTGGGAAAGTGCACTTGCTTCCCCATGGTCTTAAATCAAAATACTTCCAGACAAACACAAACTAGATGTATAAATACATTATCACTGATGCTATATCCTGTATACAAGCACATATGAAACACCATTACATAGAAAAGCCATCAAGAAAAAAAGAATGACAGAGCTCCTATGAAACACTGTTTTCTACCATAGAATATTTGCAATATATACCTATTCAAAAGGTAAAGAAAGAAGAAAGTCACAGCTACTTTGTGGTCAGCAAATCGATTATATATATATATATATATATATATATATATATATATATATGAACTTGCCTCAGTTTCTCACTGGTATAACCTTGAGAGTTTTACAGCTACAAGTAACTGAAGAAACAAAAGGAATACACCTGGTCAATAGTTGGTCAGTGATTAGAAATATCTACATAGAAAGTATTAAAAAAAAAAAAAGGGCACTACAGTGGCTCTTAGTACCAATCACAACAAAAAAAATCTGGGCACAGTTCAGAAGGCCATGCAAAGCTATCTGTGCAAAAAAGCCTGAAACCAAATAAAGGTAACATTAAATTTAGGTTGGTTTGTTTATCAAGGGCTGTGCTGTTCAGTTTGGCTAGATTTTTTGGTAGCAGGGGAAGGGCCCCTGGGGTGGCTCCGGTAAGAAGCTGCGAAGCTCCTCCTGCTCCAAAACCAGCCAAGAAGCCATTAGAGGGACAATAGATGCGCCTTCTGTGATTAACATACGAAAGAACTGACACAAGACCTGAGCAGAACAAGCACAAAAAGAAGAGGAGCTGTGCTGGAGGGGCAGAGCGGTGGTGATGGTGGGTAAGGACAAAGGGAAAGAAGGTGCCCAAGCAGAAGTTTCCCTGGACTGTGAGGAATTCTTCTTCCTGAGGAAGGAGAAGCAAGAACCACCACACTGTGAACTGACTCTAAACCCCATCCCCTGTCCCCCTCTGCTGTTGGGGGGAAGGAGGTAGAGAAACCGGGGACAAAGTTATTTGGGCCCGGGAAGAAGGGAGGGGTGGGGTAACATATATAAGCACTGCTCTTTGTGTTATCTGTGTCCTGTGTGTGATTAGTGTGAAATTAAATTATTATTTTTTTCCCCAAGTTGAGTTTGCTTTGTCCAGGACCTTAATAGGTGAAGAGCCCTCCCTCGTCCTTTGTCTTGACCCACCTGCTTCTAGTTTGGTTTGTCCTCCTCATACCGGGGGGGGAGGTTGAGTGAGCGGCCACGTGGCTGTTTCTCTGTTGTCATGTTGGGCCTAAACTACGACAAGGGCACATGACAAACTGAGTACAATAGTTAACAGGAGAATTCTAATCAACATATGGACTTTAATAAATGTATTACTATAAAACCATGTAAGGCAGCAAAGCTGCACAGACTAACTGCCTTAAAAGCCCAGTAATACAGCAGGACATATAGAAAAAGGCAAGAATTTTAATGTCCTATTACTATACAAGTAAAATTTCACAGAAGACAACGTCCTGACTATTTTCAGTCTCACATGGGAATGAACCAGGCCATTTCAAGTAGTTAAGCTATACACATATAATTGCTGATACTTAACACACCTGCTCTGCACAATTCCTCTATGTAGTAGTCACAGTTCTGTCATTAGGAAAAGTATTCATAGACTTCAGAAGTGTAAACTTAAGTGCTTAATGTTAGAAACAAAGATTGCAATGGCAGAAGAGTCTCTGAAACCAATTAATGTTCATTCCTGCACCCCAATATTATTTTACCTGATCCTGATGAAACACAGGTTTGCGTCACATTAGAAGTGACACATTGGATAGTGTCTTTAACACAAAAATCCGTCATGCAATGCTAGAAAGAGGAGGTACAGCTACTTCAATGTTCATATTTCAGATCAGGGTGATGCTTTTCAGACATCTCTCCCAGAAGTCCTTGTACACAGATTCCAAGGAACCAGAAAATGTGCTTCCTCTACATAAAAATAAACTGAAAACTGTGCTCCAAGGCTGCCCCTAAAGGCACAAACAGGCATTTAGTCTACTCTAAAGTTTGTCCAAGTCTGTAAGAGAAATCATTGAATCTGTGCACTGTAGACACAAGGTCATCAGGTCTGACTGCTTTTCTCTACGGTTCTCCACCTATTATTTTTCCATACCATGTGTAAATGATGACATGGCCTAATTATTAATAGGACTGGACTCAACCAGTTTCTGCAGCGTGAAAGGATCCTACCTATACCTGCATTTAAAATGATAAAAACCTGCATTAGAGAAATGCTCACAATCATGCATTGTATCATTACCAGTAAACATTGTTTTACTTCTGCTTTACTCACTAAAAGCAAAAAAACTTAGTGTTATTTCCTCACTGTATTACAATATAATAATGTGATATGATTGTTATGTTTAGTACTGCTAATCCAAAACATACAAATTATCAGAACTTTTAGATTATCTTTATGTTCGCAATATGCCAAGAATAATAAAGTTGACAGTAATAGCACCAAACTGAATACTGCTAAAAGCCACAGCTATAGCCTTCCAGCTACACAAACGCATCAACATTAAGACAAAAAAGACCAAATTATTTGAAAGAAAATTTGAAATAGCACTCTGTAACTGTTGATTTTTTTTTTCACATTGAAATAAATTACTTTAGCTGGAAATAACTTTCTGCTGATAATACAACAAGCTCATTTTTAATCTCCAAGATTAATATACTAACTTAATACACACATAAAGCATAAATTAGTGTTGGAAAATGTACTGTAGATACAGATTTATAAACAGACAGCATTCAAAGTTTATGTAACTGCATTTATCTGCTGACTCTGTTTTGTCTGCTGAGTAGAATGTAGCTGTATTGCACCAGTTGCTCTATTACTTAGTACAAGATTACAACTTCAACTAAGACAGCCTTTTCCAAAGAACCAAAGAACATTTGTGCCTGTTTGAGTAGATCAGCCATCTGTGAACATGGAGTCTGACTCAGACAGATCAAACAAAAAAATCTGCATATACCATATTAGCAGCATTTCATTAGCTGATTTCACAGCTGTTTAAAAGAGGTAACAGTCTGCATTGAAGTTGGAAACTGTTCTTTTATCTAGAAATACATCCACTGGCAATACAAGATTAAAAGCCACTCTCTATTTCCTTCAACATATCACCAATGTGCAAGACTTCAGTGGTCTAGTTAGCCTGACCAGACAGTCATGTTTCTAACTTTGTGTGGTTTTAATTTTTTTTTTTCCTTTCAGGAATTGTGCTTGATTTTAATTCACAAAACAAGTCTATTAAACGAAAAGCAACAACACATATGCATACTCCATTTACAAATCTGGAGCATAATCCTGTGTTGTCTAGACACAGAATACTACATTCCATTATTTTTTCTGCTTAAACTGGGCGACTAAGAGCTGGTTTTGGAGCTCATATTTATTCAAAGTATTGCCAAAATGCTGACTCAGAATTTGACTTTTTCACACTCTGAATCAAATTTTCATACAAAACAAAGAACTGCAATTACAATAATCTCATTCATATGCTATTGAAATTTAACACAAAGTAGTTACAGTCTATATACTCTGGAACCACTAAGACTATAGGAATTTCCACTAAATTTGAAAACTTTCGCTACAGATTTCTGACATAATCAAATACAGCTGTAGTACAGAGATTCATGAATTTACTTTTATAAAAAATGTCTACTTCAGCTCTAGCTGCTTAGAAAATGCTTTAAGCTTCTTATTCTTCTGCTTTCAAAGAATACCTTTTGGTTCCAAATATTTTGGGGGCTTCTCTCCAGTTTTGGGTTCCTTTCCTTCCTTCTTGATAAAATATACTTGAGTGTTATCAGCAGATACCCTTAATTTTCACTAAAACAGGACTTAATTAGCACCTAGTACTGATCCGATTTTGATACTCTAGGCAACAAAAAAGTTGCCAAAATATCCCAGAAAACTGTATTCATGTGATTTCAGGTGTTGTAAACTGGACTGGCTATCACTCGTTCAGCTGTGTGCTACATCCCTCTTCCCTCCCCAGCACTGGTATTCACATTCCAGGTGCTTTAAAGATATAAACATCAAACTGATCTAGTTTCACACTGCTACCAGCACAAAATAAATTATTTTCTTGTAGTCCAAACATGCCATCATAACCTGCTTTCAACCCTATCATACCAAGAGAGAGAAAGTCATTGCACAAGTCCATGTTGTTCGCATGTTCCCCACCCCATCTCAGAAGAGAAAGAAGGGTAACAAGGACAATCAAAACCACAACAAAAGCCCTTTCTAAGAGGAAAAACTTAATAGCATAGGACTGTTCAGTTGAAAAAGAGCTGACTATAGCAGCTTGACTGTTATAGAAAACTAGTCACTTTTGAAATTGGAATGTAAGCAAGCAACACCACACCTGTTTGCAACTTTTAACCAATACAAGGACACAAGAGCCTTGAATGAAGCAAAAACAGAACATAAAGCAAGCGATCATCCTTCTTGCAGCCCACAACTGAGGTGTGACTGCTGCTTATTTCAAAACAGGATTAGGCAATTATGTTGGAACATAAGTCTAGCTATAGCTATCAAAGCAGATACCACTTGTAACTCAGGAAGACATAAACCACAAACGATTAGAGCAGTCTTACTATGTCCTTACTTGTACTTTCTGGCAGCGTACAGGAATAGGTGCCAGACAAAAGAGAGTAATGAGCCATACGGGCATTGATTCTTATGTTGGTTAATTAAACCTAGAATAATTAACCCAAAGCCACACCCAGACCCATTTATGAAACACCTGATTTATATGGCCAAATGACCCCCTCCTTGAAATTTGTTGTCTCCTCACACCTGATAAGATAAAAAAGCTCAGAAGTACAATTACCCATGTAGCAAGTATTAATTACAGCTGATATGAAGCACTCTTAGGCACAGAGAGAGAATGAACCAGACAGTAACGTGAGAATACAGAATAATTTACTCTGGTGCTTTGTCTTAGTCATCACTGAAGTTTCATCATCAGATGATACTGCAAGTTCTCACACATTGTACTGAAAAATGGGAAGTGCAAACACATCTATTCAAAGGCTTTTTTTATAATAGTACAATATATATCAAACTTCTCTGTGACTGTTGTGGGAATGAGAGGAGCCAGCTAGGGAAACTGCTAACTGAAACATGTTACTACAGGAGATTTGCCTACCACTTTTACCCCACCACCCCAAATAACTGTCTTTAACTTCCAAGATTTTAAGGTAATCCTAAGGTATTATTTTTTCTTTTAAAATATCATAGAACTCCAAAGGAATTTCTGTTACTAAAAGTTCAAACCTATCAAACAAACACATTTTAGATTGCGTCAAAAAAGAAAATGCAGGTATTTTAAATAATTACGTAATTCTCAAGCTGTAAGATGTTCTCTTTTACAAGATAATATATCCTCTAGGAGCAGGTAGAAGTAATGTTTTACAGTTTTATATTTTGATACTGAAATGACAAATTAAGTTTCAGAATAAAAACCAGAAAGCATCAGCATAACTCAGTTGAAAATGTATCTTTTAACACATATACTTATGATCACCTGGATACTAGGCTCTGCCAAAGCCACATACAGTGATATTGAGTGAAGAAGCATTCTAACTTTTTAAAGCCAAAACCAGATTCATCTACATGATGAATGAGGTCCTTATAAATTCAAACCTGTGCAAGACTCCCCAGTATGTGTACCGTGTGAAGACCCAGTCCTGCCATCCTTACTGCAGTTTTCAGTGCAGACGAAACTCTTGACACTGAGACAGTTCTTTTTCTCCAGCAAAAGAAAAAAATTTGACACCACAAATTAAAGCTTTGCTATCAGAGATTATTTTAGTTTTGCAGAATTGGCATAAAGAACAAAACCTTTAAGCTTACATTTCTGTCAAAACATGTTAATATTAAGACAGAGCTCCAAAAGACTTAGAAAACTGTGACACTTTGTAAAAGCAGCTATCATTTTTCATACAAGGGAAGATTAAATGAAGAAAACTAGGACTCTCACAAATGTATCTCTGCAGTGCTAATTTCAAATCCACTTGATGGAAAATGAACACCAGATTTCACTCACCCATTCACATTACACAGAAGCAGGTATATAAAAACCCAGAAGTTAACACCTTGCTTTAAAGGCATCACTGGCTGCCTAAAATTGCTTCTCTTTACTACATGTTACCTTAAATTGCATCAACCTTAGCAATTACAATTAATTTCAAATCAGTCAGTTAATAATATACAATATTTTATTTTAACTGTTCTCTTTTAGGTTTTGCATTTGCATTCCCACATAGGGCAAAGGTTTCACATCACTGTCTCATTTAGGCTATTACATGTTTTCTCTGGACTGAAAACCATTCAACACCTGAAGTAGCAAAGTCAAGAAAAGAGCAGCAACGTCTACTTACCCTGCCAGAATTCAGCTTCAACACCAAGTGAGATCTTTAAGTCACCAGCCTGAAGCGCAAAGCCCCGGGGTGAGGAACACCCCCCCCCACCCCTAGCGCCTCGAAGGCGGCAGCCCCGCAGCTGGGGCCGTGGCTCCGCAGGCGGCCTGAGGTAAAGCCCCACCCGCGCCCGGAGGCAGAAGAACGGAGCCAAGCACTGTAACCTTGTTCCTTGCCGATTTCTACTACAACAGGATCTTCTGCAGGACATTAAGCGCACCCACACACGCACATCTGGGGCATATTCGCTGCACAGGTTAATGCTCATTTTCCTCACAGAGGAGAGCGCTGCAGGTGGCAAGGGCAGCGAACTGCCCTCCCCGTCAACACAGGCGTGGGCGTGGGCGCGGCCCGGCCTGGCAGCCGCCCAGGGCGGCCGGCGCAGCAGCACCCCAAGGTAGCTGCCGGATGTCAGTTTACAGCTGCCCTAGGCTGGATAACACCCGTTTAAAGCTATGGGACTCTCTCACCCTCCCTCTCCACCTGTAAAATTAAACAGCCTCCTTTGTCCTTCTGCAGCCACCTCTCCCCTTTCTCTTCTGCCAGGTGGGGTGAGCAGCTGAGGAGGCTCAACCTGAGGTATATTTTGACCCCCTCTAATTGATATCCCATTCCTGAATCTCATGTCTCCAATTCTTCTTCCTTGTACCGTTGGCCCAGAGTTTGACAAACTATTCCAGAAGGAGTTATCTCCAAGCATATTCCTCCTATGTGATCTGCTCTAGATGGAGCAGCTCTGTTACTACAGGAGCAAGGGTTTGTTTTGCCCTGCCTGCAGCCAGCAGCTTGCCAAGGAAATCACAGCTAAAAATGGTACAATCCCTGAATAAATGACTATAACTGATCCTGCCTAAGCCAATTCCCCTATCACAATTATGTTTCAAGGGTTTTAGCACATGCATTATGTATTTCACTTAGCGCTGTTTCAAGTTTCATGTTTTTTTATCAAAATGTATCACAAAGTTTTAAAGTCATGGTAATAAAAACTCCATTGATTTTTCTAAGCAAAACTGTAATCCTAGAAAAACACATGAAATGAAGATATAGCACTGTTGGGATTTATGGAAGATTGACAGGCCCGAATTAAAACAACAGTATTGCAGATGCCGTTAACTAAATCGTTAGGCACTCTGAAGCAAAACTGTGGGACTGGTAAACAAGCGGATGTCTCACAGGCTGGTACCCCATGGGACCAGCAAACAGCAGGTGTCCTATCTCACGGTTGTTATCTCATGAAGTAGTGGGAAAAGAATGTTGTAGCAAGAACTGAGAGGCACCGTCTGGGAAGCAAGACACCTTGGGTCATCCTGACATGGGCAGTAAGTGACAAGACACGTAGCCAATCATATATTAATTGTGTATGTATGTAACCAACGAGGTCTGTACTGGGGTGGAACATCTGGAGTCAGAGGGGTATAAATTGCCGCCATTTGTAACAATAAAGGTCTTCAGTTATAACTCTTATAGAGTTGTGTGAAGTCCATGCGTCGCCTCCGACAACTGGTGACCCCCGACGTGATCTACGAAGGAGCACTGCGGAGGCGACTGGGAAGCCCGGCTGGCAGCTGGGTCGGCTGGACCGGTCCCAGGGGGTAGGAGTACTACCCGAGTGAAGTGGAAATCGTTGCAAACGTGGGCTCACCGGGAGAGGTGAGGCAGCCGGGGAGTAAGCAGGGATCGTTTTAGTCAAGAAGGGGCAGTAGTTTGGATCCTGCTACATATACTCTCTGTGAGAGGGATAAAGTGTGTGGAGGGCATCGTGAAGAAGTTGTTGAAGTGGTGCCGGAACCAGGGTTTTGCTCCTGACCCTGTAGTAGTATTTAAGGTAGAGACTTGGAACGCAGTAGGGAACATACTGTAGGAAGTAATTAGATAAAGGCGACCGGACAGCTAGTGAACTCACTGCCTGGCAACTAGTCACAGAAACTTTGCAAGCCATGAGAGCAGAAAGACAAGCCACCGCCAGCATGGACTTGGCGCTGACATGCCCTCAGGTCATATGGCCCGGAGATCCTAAACCTTTTCAAAAGTCCCAACCATTTTTTGCCCTGATTTCTGATTCGGCGGAGAATTCTAAACGCCCGGAGGAAAGCGCCGCGATAAAACCATCGGAGCCGCCGCCACCCCCCCCTCCTCCACCTCCCCTCCTCCTCCTGACACAGCCCGGACGGGTCCGTGCACTGCCAGCACCGGGGAGCGGACGCGAACATCGGAGCCGCAAGAAGATTTGTATCCACCCTTGCCCTGAGTTGCTAGTGACTGGGGGGAGTCAGGGAGTGACTCTAGCGCGCGGGGGGTGGGACAGGAGGAACATGCGTACGATCCGAGACGGAGGTGGGGGGAGGTGTACTTTGCTGCCTGGGGGTGGGAGAGTTGCTTGGAGTTGGGTTTGATTTCTGTGTGTATGGTATCTTTGGTAGACAAAGGTTGTAATCAATCTGCTTTAACGTATGGGTTCCAAGCATCGTTTTACACAAGCTCTGTTAGGTAGTGTATATGCAGGACAGGAGGCCTATGTTTCTTTCATGAATTGGCCTTCAGACGGCTATTTCAAGGCAGGTAGAGAATGTGCATTGTGTGTTTTTTCCAGCTGGCTTTTGGAAGTGTAAATGTAGTTTGCCATCAGGACGTCATTCAGCTGGGTTTTTGGAAATTCAAATGCAAATTGCCAGGAGGCGATCACCCCATTTAGGCGCTCTGCTAACTCGATTGCTGAGCTGTTATAAGGTGTCAGATGTGAGCTCAGTCACTTAAGGTATCTATGCTGGCTGGGGTCCTTGCCTCAGCAGCTTACGGTAGGCAGAGTGGGTTTGAAGTGTTTTGGTTGTGGAAAAGTGGATCAATTAAAAAAGGAATGTCCGATCGGGGGGGCGGTCAGAAAAGACTTCGTAAATGTCAGCCGATACGGATATGCAGCCCCGCACCCCCAGCCTGGAAAAGGGAGCGGCGGCTGCGGATCACCGGCCCAGCCCCCCCCCCCCCCCTTTTTGACCTGTCGCGAGCCGGAGGCTACAGAGAAGCGCCTTCCCCCCCGGCTCGCCCCCGGCCCCGCGCATTCTTCTAACCTCTCGAGCGCTGATGCGTCTGGCCGCTGCTGCGGTTTTGTTTTTGTTTGGGTGTTTGGTTTTTTTTTTCCTTTTCCAGCAGGAACTCCTTTGTTTCTTAGTATGACGACAGGGACCCTCTTCGAATTTGTTTGGTGGGG
The DNA here is from genome assembly GCA_020745705.1 of Hemiprocne comata. NCBI lineage: Eukaryota > Metazoa > Chordata > Aves > Apodiformes > Apodidae > Hemiprocne > Hemiprocne comata. The sequence goes on along the minus strand of CM036588.1, from coordinate 61,371,443 downwards.
CTCCCTTTGAGTACTTCTACTTCCTTTGCTAGGTATGTTTAAGGATAAAACTGAAAACTAATAAAAAAAAAAAGAAAAAAAAAAAGAAACGAACGAAACGAAATAAGCTTTTGGATGAGGTAACAAGTGTTTCACGAGTAGCTTATATGCTTGCAGCTTGGAATGTAACTGGACATTGACCCCACAGGAGATGGATCTGTTAGGTTCCTTTCCTAGTAATATGCCATGCTACAGAGTAGAACAGCTGTTGATTTTTTTATTTTTACTATTAGCACAAGGACATGGATGTGAGGCTTTTGAGAGTGTGTGTTGCTTGAACCTGTCTGACCATTCTGAGCCTATAACAGAAGAAGTCCCGGGATCTTTAACATCTCACAAAGCAATTAATTCACTCGAGTGTAGGCCTTGATGGATGGCTGGCAGATTGAGGTATTACTGAATGGTTGAAACATCTTATGGTATATGGATTTATCATACTAGTAATAATATTGGTTGTGCTATCAGTTGTACCCTGTATTTGAAAATGCTTAACCACATGATGAAGAAAGTTGTAAAGGAGATATGGGTAGTTCACAAAAAAAAAAAAAAAAAGGAGGAAAAGAAGGGAATTGTAAATTGTAGAATGCTTTTTGAAGGAACACGGTCACGAGTTTTTGGCTATGAAATAGAAATAATGCAGGTGAATAGTCGTTAATGAACAGAGTGAGACAGCTTGTGGCACATGTTGGCCCCATGTGTCACAACCTTGTCCCACTGGTGAATGTGCATCCTGGGCAGGATGACTTGTGACACATGTTGGCCCCATGTGTCGGAACCTCGTCCTCCTTATAAAGGTGTGTGGACCGAGTTTCTCTCAAGCACCGTAGTTTGTATTAGCTAAGAGTTTAACGCACTTTTATTTTGTATTGTGTGGTATTGAATAATCTATTGTATTTATGTAATCTGTGTGTATCTTGCTACCTGTATTGAATAACCTGTAGTACTGATATAATCTGTGTGTGCTTTGCTACTTATATTGACTAATTGTTGCATTGATATAACCTGTGTGTGTTTTGCCATAGGTAGCAGTTTGTTACTGGATAAAGAAGGTGGAAGGACTGTGGCTGGCAAAGCATCTCCTACCATCATCAAGGGCAAGCCTGGGTTGGTCCTCTGTGTTTGCCACCAAGAAAAACCTCGAGCTCCGCTGCTGTGCTGCAACCCAGTAGGCGTTGAGTGGTGGAGACATAGGCCATACCAGACCTTGATGTGAGGGATGGCCTGCGCTATTATAAGAGGGCCATCCAGGAGAGGAGGACAGGCCGCGAGGCCTGTGATTCACATAAATTGATACCCCAAACCCTGGGTTAGGCTCACCTTATTACTAAACAAAAAGGGGGAATTGTTGGGATTTATGGAAGATTGGCAGGCCCGAATTAAAACAACAGTATTGCAGGTGCCGTTAACTAAATCGTTAGGCACTCTGAAGCAAAACCGTGGGACTGGTAAACAAGCGGATGTCTCACAGGCTGGTACCCCATGGGACCAGCAAACAGCAGGTGTCCTATCTCACGGTTGTTATCTCATGAAGTAGTGGGAAAAGAATGTTGTAGCAAGAACTGAGAGGCACCGTCTGGGAAGCAAGACACCTTGAGTCATCCTGACATGGGCAGTAAGTGACAAGACACGTAGCCAATCATATATTAATTGTGTATGTGTGTAACCAACGAGGTCTGTACTGGGGTGGAACATCTGGAGTCAGAGGGGTATAAATTGCCGCCATTTGTAACAATAAAGGTCTTCAGTTATAACTCTTATAGAGTTGTGTGAAGTCCATGCGTCGCCTCCGACATAGCACTAAGAGCAGTTATCTTTGGGATAAGACTATAGCCACAGATAAAAAAGACTGTAATGTTCGTACTTAGCCTTCCATGTATACTGTGTTCTGTTCCCTAAAACTGCCCCACTCAAAACTGGAACTGTCTGACTGACACGTAATAAATTAATTCAATATTCTTTTTTTGTTATTACTTTTGGACGAGCAGATCATTATGAGGAGGTGGATATTCAAAATGGTCTGAGATTACATCTGTGTTACCACTTCAGTGTTTAGCTATTTGATGAGCCGTCTGTTGTGCTATTTGTGTTCATGATTTGTCAGATATTTCAGGCAATGGTTATCCTCCACCTGACTGTGTCCCAGACTTGTGAACCAGACGAGAAATCAAAGTACACATGCACATTTGTAGAGGGCTGCAATCACATTTCTTAGGGAAAAAAGATACAGATGGTAAAAAAGTCACAAATGCTGTTGGATAAGATATGCAGTTTTTTTATCACACAAATTTTCCTGAATTATTTTTTACAGTAATGACCTAGCTCCCAATGCCATTTATTTTCTTACCCTCGTAAGATTGTTATTACTGCCTCATACTGCACTTTAAAAATTAATCTAAAATAAAATATCCATACATTAACACATCTTAATTGAGTATAACAAAGTGATGATAGTACAGCCCTGAAAGCATTTAAAGACCTATATTCAGAAAGCAACCTTTTAAGGAGACAGAGCTGATCTGACAAAATGAGAATAATGTACTATGTTAATGTGCTAGGACATTGTCCACAACAGGATATTTAAACATTCCTTTATCATATCTGACAAAGCATCATTAATTTCAACCATAGCAAATTAAAAAAAACCCCAAACTACAAGTTTGTTTATACATACTTTTAATATTTAACTTAGATGTGAGAAATGTATTATAGGGGTTTATTTTAGGGAAAATTAACTTTTAAATCTGGGCTACAATAAGGTTTTAATTTTCTATGTTGAAAAAAGAGTTTAACAGGGTAGGTTAGATTATTGTTCACATTTTCAACAGACAGGAATTCACTAGATGGCTGTGATGCTGCACTTTTGATGCCATTTCCCTATATGACTAGAACAAAGCATAATGGCAAAGCTAAAGCTAGAGCCAGGGGACCAGATACAAAAAGATTTGGCCATCTTGCTACTGTACGAAAGGTACAGTACCATCTCTACCTAATCACTTCACAAAATAGCAATGAAAGAATTAACATTTCCATCACTGCAAATAAACTTCAACCTCTCCACCTTTTCTACCCATTGATGTATGTAAAAACTGTCTTCTTTTATACATGAAAAATAAGGCGCAGGGGAAAAAGTGCTTCCAAATCCAAATATGTAGCAAAGAAGTACAACACAAATATTTTGAAGAAGCTGAGGTCCAGATCTGGTTTGTCCAAATCTAATGTATTATTGCAGATTAGCAAACCAGAATGCTTACAGTGTTCTGACAGTGAAAGCATGAGATAACCCCCATCAGCTCAACAACTTTTGCATACAGAAATAAATTACAGTTGAAGTATGAGAATATTTTCTTGAGAGGCAAAGGTTTATAATCTCAGTTGTGATGCATAGTACAGAAGCTTCACTTCTTGCAGAAGGTAAGGGTATTTCTTGCACAGCAATTTCAGCTATATTGCCAGCTCAATTATCACAGTACAGTGCTGGCAAGTGCAGCTTTTTCTGTATGAGAATATCTCATAGCAGATTTCATGGTTGCTAGGTAGCTGTACAGCTCAAGGGCCCTGAAGGAAGCACAAATGCTGCAAATTGGTGGTACCCAATCAACAGTCAATCTGTTTAAGGTCCATTACTTCTCATTACCTTTTAACCATTCTTTACTTTCTATTAGTTCAGACAGGATGATTGTAAAAAGGATGGCTGAAAAGGGCCAACAGAATGGACACTTCTTCAAGCCAATCCTAATTATTTTTTGTATAATTAGACAATCCATCAAAAGATAAATACTATCTACAGTCCAAACTGACAGTGCATCTGGCTTTGTACTGGCTGCTCCTGAGCATTTTTGAAATGTGTTGAGATGGGAAGGAAGGAAGGAAGAATAGGGTGTTTCCATTCATACAGAGCCTTCACTATAATTGCACTCCTTAGGACATGCAGTAAATGCTCACATAACCTAACTGTAAAACAGGACTGAAAGCCTGAAACTTTTATAGAATATTTCAAATGAAATGAGCGGAAGTATATAACAAAAATGTTTTTATAATTGTTTAATTATTGAGAGAAGTACTTTCCTGAAAGAGATTAGTAGAGTGTTTCTTGAAGGATGAATTAATCATTATGATTTTGATTTTCAGAGTGGTGAGCTCTGCAGTATCAAACAACTGTAGAGGGCCTACAAATGCTTGTCTGAGCTTTCATGCTCAAGATCACGACTACTAGCTGTCTTCACAGCTTGTGTAATTAATTCATGCACTTTTTTTTTGTTTGAATGAATGAATGACTGCACCATTGTAGCAGCCTACTACATAATCATAAATGTCTGCTGATATTTTGTGCCTGTTATTTGCAAAACCCAGTACAGTGAGTTTTGATACAATCAATCTGGCATTACAAGTCATTACAAGTTGGTTTTCAGAGAGTCAGTCAAGTTTTATCCTTTCACTGAGAGTTGAGAATGGGAGTGGCAGGGAGGAGGTGGGAGAAGGATCAGTTGTATTCCTATTACAAAATTTGAAGAGACTAGATGGAAGATACAGTTCCAAACACTGAGCTCTCACATTCAACCTACCTCAGTGTGGTAAAAGTCAACTGTCACTAGTCAGGGAAGTTTCAGGGAAGAGAGATTCCTTCCCAAATAAAATATTAATCTTTGCAATGAAGGATAATAAAATAAAAATATTTGAACCAGGATTCAAAACCAGGCTTCTCATGAGCCTTATTTACAAGCAACTTTTCATGTCTTTTCTTTATTTATTTGTGCAGTAGAATCTGCTTAGATGCCAGTTTAAATTCATTTGTCCTGACACGATTAAATACTATCTGGGATGTGAGATACCCAAGCTATCAGCACACCATATTTTTATTTCTGTATTCTGGGAAATCACTCCATCCTGAATTTCTCAAACTTTGAAACCCCTAAGATCTTTCAATTTGAAGTTTAGTTACAACTTACATTTTCTATGAGAATTTTTAGTCACTTGGAATTAATACTCAACATACAGGTTTGTATTTTATGTCTACCTGATTCAGTCATAACTTAAGTACGGTTTAGCTATTACAGCTTCATCACCTGCTTTTGATTTTATCTTTTTATAATGTAACAGTTCCATTGTCACAATAATATGAATATTTTAGTATCTAATTGTATATGCATTTTCACTTATTGATAATACTTTCTGAAGGTGTTACTGGAATTGTGGTCTTCTCAGTATTGTATGTATGCAATATGGTATTCTCAGTACAAAGTAACCTGGTATGGATCCTCCCTTGCAGTGCAATAAAATCTTTAACAAAGATGAAGTCATTTGCAGACACATGACTTAAAGCTGTTTCTTTTTAACTTTCCAAATGAAACTGAATCTTCTCTCTCTATTTACAAATAATCTGCTGCAATATTCCCACTTAAAAGTCTTCACTTGTTTTTCAATAAGTGTTAATATGCATTTAAAAAATCTATCTACATACCTTATAGTAAATCTCACTAGTGGCCCAAGAAATTAAAGTTTTACCAAGACCAGATGCATACACACAAACATAAACACAAAATATAACTCCAGATCAACAAAATGTTGCCCTGTGTGTTTATAAATCTCATAAGCTTTGAGTAGTAAATGTCAAGCACAAATTCAGAATGCTGTTTAGCCCTTCTGCTGCTCCAGTAGCTTGACCTTAATAGAAGTTTGCTCATGTTTGAATTCACAGCTGCTGATTGACACTACAAGTGACACAGAAAGTGCCAGGTCCCAAGAGAGGGAGAATTGGCCCGATTGTAGTGGAGGTACACAGATTTCACATAGTACTAGCAAATTTTCTTCAACATCAGGAATTGGTTTAAATGTAAGCAGATGTAGGAACTGCTCTGCAGAAAGTCGTCTCCTTTATTTATGGCACAGAGTCTGAAGATTCAAGCTCTTTCATTCCCCTCTGAGCATGCAACTCAGGAGTTAGCTGCTGTCAGTGTGAGCGCTCACCAATTCATTTTCAGCTGCAGCGCTCTTCTAGAACATGTCACTGCTGTGATTTTGTTTTCCTCAGATAGCTTTCCTGTTATAATGTTCTCACATTTGGATTTGTATCTTAATTTTTCTCTACAAGGATGGGGGTGAATCAATCTCATTAATTAATGGTGAACAGAGTAATATCCAGGAAGGATAATACATCGGTGGAAGTGATCTCATGGGATATACTTTACAAGATTGGAAACAACAGCTCATAAAGAACTGTACTGTTTAGAAGTGATTGAAGGGGCATGTAAGTTGAGAATGGGCAGAACAGATCAAAAAAGGTGAAGTTTATTTCAACTGAAATAAGAGGGACATTAATTTATATGAAATTTTGAAAAAGTGAAAAAAGCAAATGAGGTAATGAAAACTACTTAAGTTAATTAACAATACTTATGGATGCACAATTTTCCATACACAGAATCCTGTTACATTTACCTTGGCATATGCTAGAGGTGATGTAAAAGTTCACTTCTGTTGCAGATTACTTAAGAGGGCTCTTCCGTAATATGCTGTCTGCTACTAGATAACTTCCCTTCCTCTTTCCACCCTGGGAGAATCATAGGGCTAAAATGAACTGCAAAGTAGTTACAAAAATATATGGTAGGGAAAACAAAAAAATAAAACATAATAAGTAGGACATAGGCAAAAATACTATTCTCAGGAAAAAATATTAGGCACAGAATATTGCCCACTATCCCAGGAGTTGATGAAAAATGAGATTTAATTATATTATTCTAGTGTCAGACAGCAAGAAGAAATACATGCTGAAAGTAAATTAAAATAATACGAGAGGGAAACTAAAGCCCTAAATACTATGGCAAATTGTAAACTTGAAATCAACAGAATAGAATATATGTAAATAGGAGTTGGGCTCCAAAGGCCTCTTAGTCATTACTTCTTTCAAGAGGCCAGGCAAAGGTACGGTCTCCCATTTAAACTGGGTTTATATGTAGGAAATGTAAGAAAGACAGCAGAGACCTATATTAATCAACTGTAGCTTAACTATTGAGTTGCATAGAGAATTCATTTCCAAAACCTTCAGTCCCAGAAACCTTCCCCCCCCGCCATGATTTAGAGTTATTTTGCATCTCTTTTGGTGACCAACTTCATTATATCCCTTGCGTGTTATTTGGGCTGAGACTATAGCATTTCTAGCTCAGCTAGAAATAGGGAGTTTTAATTAAGGGTATTTTAGAAGTAATTTTAATGGTGCAAGTAAAAACTTTTTTTGTCTTTCATAAGTGTTTCCCCCCCAATGCTCAACTTATCCATGTATTATTATTTAAGACATTTGCTTGTAGTACTCACTCTCCTTGTGTACTGAGATTTCTTACAGATTTTAAAAGTGTTACCATCTACCATAAGATATTACCATCTACCATAAGACCCCACTTAATGCAATGGTCACTAATAGCATACATTTTGCATGACTACTGCTTGGGGGAAAGATGAAAGTTTGGATTTTATAAGATTCTTGTAATAGAGTCTCCAGTGTAGCTTTAATATTTTATCCATCCTCATAATTCACAGAGATTTGGGTAGAATTAAAAAAAAAAAAAAAAAGGATAATCCATGTACCATTTTGTTTCTTGTATCTAAGTGTTCAGAAGATAAATCAGGACAGTATATGGGGGAAAAATAACATTGAGACAAACTTTCCCTTCCTGGCATGCATTCATATTCATAACACGTGAAAGTGGAATATGAAGTACTGTTTCTGAGAGAAGCCACGTTACATCCCAATTAGAAAAACTAGTCAAATAATGTAAAAAGCATGAGAGCACGTGCAGGGAAGCTCACTTTCCCTACGCTGAGAGCTATGCAACCACGAGAGGGCAATGTTGCTGCTGAGAAACCGGTGATTCCTAAAAATAATTAAAACAACACCTTTATTTCATCAAAACACTTAAGAGGAATTCCATGACTAACCAGTGAGAGAAATCCTGATCGAGCAGTAGGCTTTAGACTTCAGTGAGTGCCTGCAGGGCTATGATCTCATTGGCATCACTGAGACCTGGTGGGATGGCTCCTACGACTGGAGTGTCAGAATGGAGGGTTAAGACTCCTTAGGAAGGGCAGGCAGGGGAGACAAGGAGGGGGTGTTGCCCTCTGTGTCAAAGACCAGCAGGAGTGCATGGAGCTCTCCTTGTGGATAGATGAGAAGCCAAATGAGAGCTTATGGGTTAAGATTAAAGGGAAGGCAGGGACAGGTGATATTACAGTGGGGATGTGCTACAGGCCACCTGACCAGCAGAACAGTATAGATGAGCACTCTACAGGCAGATAGGAGCAGCTTCACATTAGCAAGTCATGGTACTCAAGGGGGACTTCAACCACCCTGATATCTGTTGGAGGGCCAACTCTGCAAAGCGCAAACAATCCAAGAGGTTCCTAGAGTGTGTTGATGACAACTTCCTTTTCCAAGTAATTGAGGTATCAACAAGGAGAGGTGCTATGCTGGACCTTCTTCTCACCAACAAGGAAGAGCTGGTGAGGGATGCTAAACTCAAGGGCAGCCTTGGTTGTAGCAACCATGAAATGGTGGAGTTCAAGATCCTTAGGGCAGCAAGGAGGGCTCACAATAAGCTTACTACCCTTGACTTTAGGAGGGCAGATTTCAGCCTCTTCAGGGATCTGCTCGAGAGAGTGTCATGGGACAACATCGTGGAGGGAAGAGGGCCCCATAAAAGCTGGCTGATAGTTAAGGATCATCTTCTCCAGGCCCATGAGTGATGCATCCCAACTAAGAGAAAGTCAAGTAAAAATACCAGGAGGCCAGCGTGGATGAGCAAGCAGCTCACAGAAAAGCTCAAACTTAAGAAGGAAGCATACAGAGGATGGAAGCAAGGGCAGGTAGCCTGGGAGGATTACAGAGAGGTTGTCTGAGCAGCTAGGATCAGGATAGGAGAGCCAAATCCCAGGTAGAATTAAATCTTGCCAGGGATGCAAAGAGCAAGAAGAAAAGCTTCTATAGGTGTTTTGGGAATAAAAGGACAACCAACGAAATTGTAGGCCCTGTCCTGAAGGAAATCTCCTGAAGGGAGACCTAGCTACACAGAGATATTGAGAAGGCTGAGGTTCTCAATGACTTCTGTGCATCAGTCTTCTCTGGCAAGTGCTCCAGCTTCACCACAAAGGCCACAGCAGGTGAAAGCAGGGACTAGGAGAATGAAGCATCCCTCACTGTAGGAGAAGAACAGGTTCGTGACCATCTAAAGAACCTGAAGGTGCACAAGTCTATAGGACTTGATGGGGTCCATCCATGGCTTCTGAGGGAACTGTGGAACAGATCCTCCTGGAAAATCTGCTAAGGCACATGGAAAATAAGGTGATTGGTGACAGCCAACATGGCTTCACTAAAGGCCAATCATGCCTAACCTTATACAACAAGATTACAGAGATGGTGGATAGTGGGCAAAACAACTGACATCATCTACCTGGATTTGTGGAAGGCATTTGACATTGTCCACATGACATCCTGGTCTCCAAACTTACAAGACATGGATTTGACAGATGGACCACTTGGTGGATAAGTATTTGGCTGGAGAGTTGTGGTCAATGGTTTCAGTGGCGAAGTGGAGACAAGTGATGAGTGGTGTTCCTCAGGGGTCAGTATTGGGACCAGTGCTGTTCAACATCTTTGACATGGACAGTGGGATTGAGTGTATCCTCAGCAAGTTTGCTGATGATACCAAGCTGTGTGTAGAAGTTGACACCATAGAGGGCAGGGATGCCATCCAGAAGGACCTTGGGCAGGCTGGAGAGGTGGCCAATGACAACCTCAAGAGGTTCAACAAGGCCAAGTGCAAGGTCCTGCACTTTGGTAGGTCCAACCCCAGGCACAAGTACAGGCTGGGGGGAAGATGGATAGACAGCAGTACCAAGGAAAAGGATTTGGGAGTGGTAGTAGATGAAAAGCTCAACATGAGCCACCAGTGTGCGCTCACAGCCCAGCCCAGAAGGCCAACTGCATCCTGGGCTGCATCAAAAGAAGTGTGGCCAGCAGGGCCAGGGAGGGGATTCTGCCCCTCTGCTCTGGTGAGACCTCACCTGGAGTACTGTGTACAGCTCTGGAGCCCTCAGCACAGGAAAGACATGGAGCTGTTGGAGAGGGTCCAGAGAAGGGCCACAAAGATGATCAAAGGGCTGGAGCACTTCTGCTATGCAGACAGGCTGAGAGAGTTGGGGCTGTTCAGCCTGGAGAAGAGAAGGATTCGAGGAGACCTTATAGTGGCCTTCCAGTACCTGAAGGCGCCTACAGGAAAGCTGGGGAGGGGCTTTTCACCAGAGAGGGCAGTGACAGGACAAGGGGTAATGGTTTTTAAACTGAAAGAGGGGAGATTTAGGTTAGACATCAGGAAGAAATTCTTCAACATAGGGGCAGTAAAGTGCTGAAATAAGACCCAGGGAGGTTGTGGATGCCCCTCCCTGGAGTTGTTTAAGGCCAGGCTGGATGAGGCTTTCTGCAGCCTGATCTAGTGTGAGGTGTCCCTGCTCATAGCAGGGAGGCTGGAACCTGATGATCTTTAAAGTCCCTTCCAACCTTAACCATTTTATGATTGTATGACTGATTTTTGAATGGGGAATATGGATGGGCAGTACCTTGCCCAGAATAAAGGGATAAAGCTGTGAGACAGAATGGAAATTGGAGAGAAAGAAGCATGTCTTGTCCAGAAAATTTACTTTTGTTGAAAACAAATATGAATATATTTGAAAGAAGTCAAATACTGGCAGGCTACTCTCTCTCAAGACATCAGTGAGATGTGAAGCTTTTCATCTTGCTCAGCTTTGGTTGCTTCACTCTACTTCCTATCAACAATGTTCAAACAAGTAATTAACCATTTGCCAGAGAAACTACAAATTAGTTGATAGTCTTAATAGGGATTTTATTTAGAGATGCAACCAGAGTAATAAAATTTTGTAGCCCCAGGCTGGCACTGTTCTTGGCAACTGTGAAAGGACCTGATAAATACAGAAAGCAATGCACCTTCATAAATAGAGAAATTGTTTGAGCATGCAGGAACCACGGCAAAAGATGAAGCACACAAGATTCTCTCCAGCAGCTACAGCAGCATGAGAAATCTTTTATAAAAAATGCAGGAAACTTGGAACAGAGTCAGTGTTTCTTATTATCTTCTCCACACTTCCAGAACAGCAGCTCTGAAAGGCTGGAGTTAAATCCCAGACTGACAGGCTGACATTGCTTTGTCAATAGAACAGCACCTACTTCAGTGGCTTGCAATCAGGTGTGAAAGCGCTACTGGCAGTTTTCATTGCAGCTCAGCTCCTCAAACTTAAAAAATCTTTCAGTTCTCTCCTCTCCTTTATAACAAGAAAAAACATTTACATATTTTTATTTTTTTTTTCCCCATGGAAAAGTGGCTGGCTAGCAATGAGGATTTCAGAACAGCATCAAGCAAAAATGTTGTTTTTATTCTCTAATTTAGAGTACATTAGAGCCACAAGCATTTTAATCTTTGGTTTACCATGGACTTTCTGGATTCATAGGATGTTTCATGTTTCATAAGATGGTTTAGTGGTTAGGGGTTGTAGGGTGGACTTGATGATCTTGAAGGTCTTTTCCACCCTTGACCATTCTATGATTCTATGATTCTGTGATTCAAAGGTGACTCTTTCTGTCTTTCCATTGGTCTAAAAGAACAGGAGGCCACTGAAATTTTCAAAGTCTTAAAGGTTTATTTTCAAATTTTCTATGTGTATAATCAGAAAATTGCTGCCTATTAATAGAGCACACCTACTACTGTAAAACTAATCAGAAAATCTTTAAATTAGTCTCTTGACAACCATGCATTCTGAGGTACAACATAATGGCCCTGGTAGCCAGCCAGCTGAAGGAGAACAAGGTTTGCTTGTAATGTCTGTATTCAGGATTTACTAAGTAGAAGGATGTGTGTTATGAATAATGAATTGTGGCATTCCCAATTCTTTCATCCCTACAACTGTTCAGTGATTAGTCTGGTAACAAACTCTAAGCAAGCTTGGTTCTCTCCACATCCTTTTCAGATTAGTCTGTTCTTCTTTGGGATAGGGAAACATGGACATCAATTTATGGCCCTGCACTTGGAGGATACACATTCCCAAGGCTGAATCCAAAAGGTCATACATTTCAAGACCTCAGTGTGGTTACACTGATACTTCTTATAGCAGACTTAACATCTCATTTTGGGCTGGCAACTCATATCCTATTTAACAACAAACAAAAGAAAAAACACCCAGTCACACCTTCTTTACAGATGCTTGTTTTCCAGTGTCCTAAAAACCTATTTAATTTTACTGAATATGCAGTCTGATGGAAACCTCTCTGGAAAATTCAAGGAGACTCAATGAAACACTAAAAAGTGTATTTGAACTACACTCAAAAGCTGGAGAAAGTGGAGGGAAAAAAAAGTTACCTGGAAACAACCGAACATGGAGGAACTGATACTTGAAAGGAATTAAAAACCAACAAAACTGGCAGTAAATTCTATACAAAATGAAGTGAAATTGAAATGAACCACTAGACCTTAAGGTTTTTAACTGGTTGTTGTAATTGCTCTCTGCTAGGGTGCAGCTGTTTGCATCAGCACTTTCTTCAGTTACCTACAGCTAAGTATTTGTAAACAAATAAATCACAAGTTTCCATTAAGTATGTAACCTTGCAAGTTACTAGGCATGAAACATCCTTTGTTTTGTAAAATTAAAACACTTAGTTACTGCATTGTACTTTACAAAATACAAAAGCATAACACAAAGTCTTAGACCCAGTTCATTAGAGCTCTTTAGACCATAACCATTTATAGAAGTTCAGGGGCTTGATGGTCAGATGCAAAGCTGAGCAATTAATTAAAATAATATCTGAAGTCTGTATGGTGCCAGAAAGATATGGTTAATCTACAGTTCCGGTTCCACTCCTTATCCCTTCTCTTTGATTTAACGTATTTCTCAGGTTAACTTTTCCATACTTAGAGATCTGGCTAAATCATTAATCTTTCATTCATTCATTCTGTCCTTCTGTCTAACTATTTCAACGTAGTGTGTGAAACTTTATACATTAATTGAGGTTGTCTGAAAATGTAATGTTTCCTGCGATCACCTAGTGTAAAAGCAGACTAGGAGTCACTTCCATAGGCTTTCCATAATGTTAAAACCTTTTAGAACATCCCTGTGCTGGACATGCTTGAAGAATCCAAGCCTATGGAGTGCAGCAGATAATTCAGGATCCAATGTAATTTTTGTAAAAGTTATAAACATACATAGGGCACTGAAATATAAATTGGCTGGAATATAAATTGGCTGAAATATATATTAACATTGGGATTAACATTAACAGCTCAGTATAGAGGTGTTCATTTCTTGTGTGAGAATTAGGACATCCTAGACAGACATTGTTGCTGATAAGTGCCTGGACTTTGTGAGTGATGTTCCTGGCAAACACTATTCCTGCCTCTTGAAATCTTTAATTATTTCTGAAACAAATTTGGGAGTTCAGAAGTCTTTATATAAAAAAATGTATAGGCAATGCCTGTATGTTCTCATCTACTCATAAGTATTTTATTTTTTAAAGAAAAACTTAGTAATCACAGTGAATTATTTCCCTGGGCAAAAAGTTCCATGTGGGTGGTTGTGAGTGGAAAACTATTTTTGTGGAGGAAACAAATTGAGAACAAGCAGTTTCACAAGTGTTCTCAAACTAGTACTAGCGATCATAATCAAAGGAAACACAATTTAAATAAATACTGCAAAGCAACACAAATATAGCGACTTACATAAACAAATCAGTACAAGCAGACAGCTGTTACCAGACTGAATGCAAACAGTTCATTTTATAAAGAAGGGTTGCTGCTACACCATTGACCATTACCTCTATTCAAACAAAGAAGGACTGAATTACAAAGATACTAAATAGCATTACTCCTAATTAGGCACCTACCTACCATTAAAAAGAAAGAGATTTTAGGGCCCTATTAGGATTTCAGTGGCTTAAAAAAATCTTACTGGTCCTTTTAGCAGATTGTTGGTATGTTACAGGGTTTTTCGTTTTTTTTACTTGACAGATGGAAAAAACGAAACCCCACAGCCATAGTCCAGAAAGACACACTCTAGTGATGGTGCATTCCAGGGAAGTGGTGTCTTTAAGACACCCTGGTCAAGTCACCAGACTGTCTTGCTCCAGACACATCCTTAAATACCTCCTGTTCATGACCACTTAGAAATGAACTCCACCACCCACAGGAGCTGCGAGTGATAGTAAGACCACAGAAGAGCCTGGATTATGCCTTGTTTTGATGTGTTTGGCACAGACTGCCAAGATGTGGGGCCGAGGTTGCAGAGAAGTGAGCATGAGGTAGCTGCCTAAAGCCATGGGCTTATCAGCAACTAGAAAGAAAGTACTCAGAGAGTACAAAGAGGCCTGCCCACAGGGACAGGGAGATGTCCTGCAGAGTACAGGGCAGAGGGCATATCACCCTGGCCTCTCACATCTCCCCTTAGAGCCAAAGCCTGAAAATCAATGGCCATTTCCAGCAGTACAACTCAACTCAGCAGCTTTATTCCATAATGCAGTCTCCTGACCCCAGTAATACCTAGGTAGGCTTAGCTAGAGGAAGAATTTTTGTTCTCTCTATGAGAAGAACAAATGAAGTGGTTTTCATCCTCACTTGTAACAAAGGAGGCTCAATTATGCCCTTCTTTGACTTACTTTCTGCAAGAACTTCAGTTCTCAAGTACTCATCCATACAAACACGCATCCTAATCTGTTTGTCACTGTTATTTTTAATACATAAGCCAATTATAGTTAGCTTTAAATAGAGAAGCCTAATGAGAAAATGTATCACATAATTAAAAGGGAAAAGAATCAAGAACATCCTGCTAACACTAACTCTGCTGATTTTACAGCAAGGTTGCCTTCTCTTTTCTTCCATCACTATATTTAAATTTTTGTGGTTTTTTTTCCCTCCTAATAAAAAAAATAAAAATTAAGATATTACTGAGGACTTATTGGGATAAAGTTTTTCATGTAGGAACTTCTGCAAGTTTTTCCATTGCTAATTTAAGTCTTCACATATTTCTTTCAATACCTCAGTCTTGTAGCAAGGGAAAATATGTTTATACACTGCCAAGAGCCAGTTACACATTTTAAATACTGTACATAGTCAAAGTATAGCAGATCATCTTAAATTCACTGCCTGTCCACTTATTAACATTAAAGATACATTTAAAGGAGAAAACTGTTTCTTGTTTGGCTATCTAAGTAACAATCTACTTCGCACGCTTCTCTGCTCCAGACACAAAACTGTAATTATCTCAAGACTCCTATTTCTTATCAATATAACCCTGTCAGCAAGCCAGAATGTTAAGTATGCACTGCTCCTCTGTAGGCATATCAATGAAGATTTGCTTGCAATTGCAAAATTTGTTAAATTCCAGCATTTCCATATGGTAAGATACCATGTAAAAAGGTTTCACGGCAGTGTTTTTTATGCTCCATGTCTTCTAGCCAAGCTCTCTGCACTTGGAGACCCGTGCAAAAATGTCATTCATGTGTAGAAGTTCAAAATTTCTCACCACATTTTCAGTTGAGCGCCTTCTTGATTGGTTTAAGGAAAAAAAAAAAAAAAAAGTGAAGATTGGAATTTACTACAGAAGTAATTTTCAATTCCCCACATTCAGCTAAAAATAGAGTTATAGAATACAGCTTACAGTTAAAAATGTGTATCATCCCATACAAATAATTAAAGGACGAGACATGAAATGGAATTGTAAGTGAAATTTTATGATGTTTTATTTCAGAAATAATGAAATGCATTCAATTAATGCTTCAGTGAAAAGCTGCCACTGGACTTCCCAGGGACCTGGAAACTAGAACAGCTCCAATAGATGCAAGATTTCCTCCACATCCGTCATGAAGAGGCTGATGTTCAAGTCTTTGGCTTTACTGAGGCAGAATGGGAATTATACCCCAGATCACGCCTGACTCCCACCTTCAGAGTTCTCAAGCAAGTATGGAGAGGATGCTGTAATCTGATTATCATTAGTGACTTATAATAGTGAACAAAGATTGTTCTTTCTTGCACTGGTTCCTAGTCAAAAATTGTCATATATCCCAAAGAAAGGTTTTGATTATTGACAAGTGCTTTTGCCTTTTAAACCTGATGCCTTAATGGAAAGCTAAAGCATTTAACTGACTTGACAGTTCCTAGCTTGAGAGTCATGGACTCAAAAGTATGGTGACACAGGTTGCTTCAGTGGATTAAGTGTCTAGAATGATTTTTATTTTAAACAAAGGCTAGGAGACAGAAAACGAGGAGAGTAAAAGACAAATGTTGACTTTGTAAAAAAGCAATCTGATCTGGATTTTTTATGCAATATTTCAAATATGATTTCTCCAGTTCAGATAACCATTACTTCTAGCACCTTTAAAAGCTTTCAGTGCATGGTGCATTACTACAAGTTCCCGTGTAGTCAGAAGTGTCACTCATATTCATGTGAAAGCAAGAGTCTATTTCAAGCTAATATTTTGCAGTCAAGATAAATCCTTTTCAAAAAGAAAAAAAAAAGGAAAAAAAACCCCTGAAACAAAACAAAATAAAATTATTGGCCAAGTTATATAAACAGTTTTAGATTCATTTTGCTTTGACATTCATTAATAATAGATGGGCTTGAATGATGCAACAACATTATAAAAAAGAATTGCTTAATTATGTAGAATATTAATTAAAGCTAATAGGATTCAATTACAGAAAACATGTTTACAACATTTACTTGAGCTTGCTACGACACAAGCTGTTCTACTTTTTAACTATTCAGAAAAAATATAACATCAAGGCAGCCACTTTTACAGAAAGTCCTGTTATGCTCTCAACTTTGTGTTCCACTGAACTGAATGAAATGGAGTCACAATTTTGGGTAGAGATAGAGAAGAAAAATATGTCATTTTAATGATGCAAAAACCCCATATGCTTGATGCCTCTGAGCATCCCTAAAAAGAACAGGTTTCTTCTGAACTTTACATGTACATATCATCTCCCTCTTATTTGTTCAATGCTGCTGCAAAACCCTTTTGCTAATCTGTTTTTCCAGCCATCCTTTCCCTTGAGACTGTTCTTAGGAAGAGGCCACAGATCATTTAGAGAATGCACAACTTTTGGTCTAAATAGCACTAAAACTCCTCCCAGGCCTGAAAAATAACATCTATTTTGAGGACAGTTTGATTGCATATGTGAATTTTGAAGATCATCCCAGACTTTTACCTATGAAATGTTTGGCTATGAATCCACTATGCCAATATAGCTATTTGAGGGCAAAAATATGAATGAATATTCAGTGGTCACATCTTCATTTTAGAATTAAACTTGTGTTCATTGCAGTTCCTTTAAAAAACATTTGGAACTGCATGCTCATGACACAGTGAGTGGGGAACTCTATGTAAGTTCATAAAGACATACTGGGCAAAGGCTGAATCAGAGAAATAAGAACAGATTTTCAGCAGAGTTATGCCTGTGCCATCTGTCCTTTAAGATCTTGTTCTCGTGGTTTTTCAGTATCCCAGGATGACACCAGTAAGATGGGTATAAAGATATTGAGAAATAACTCTCCTCTCTGTCCTTCAATATGTCTCTCCTTCCCCTCCCTCTCTCCTCCTTTTTCCTCCTCTTTTCCCCCAGGCTCTATAACCATCCCAAAAAATTAAAAAAAAAAGAAAAAGCAGCAACATAAAAGCACCTGAGGTAGCTTGAAATGGACTTGTCATGCTTGCCTGTCCCCTAGCTGGGTGCACAGAAACCTGTCTGCTGCTGCAGCTCCTCACAGGTGCCTGGCACCCTCTATGTCCTCAACCAGGTCTCCTTTCCCAAGAGAGGCAGAAGCAGGGCTTGCCAAGGGCCCAGGTCTCTTTGTTCTTCTGACCCATCCTCTGATTTCTAACCACTACCCGCGCAGAACTGAGTTTGCTCAGCAAAAAGCGTGCTTAATCAGGGTACAGATTTTGCTAGTAATCTGCACCTGTTTAACATGAGGGCATTTTTGTTTAATTTGTTTGTAAAATTTTCTAAGATAATTTATTGGTGTATAATATGAGGAGCCTGCTTGGACCCACTAATGGCAATTACACAATGCAAAAAAACCATATTCCAAATATATACATGAAGAGGACATTTTTTAATTTTTAACATCCTGATCAATTACAGTAATTATACATTTAGCTGGTCAACATCACCTAAATGATAGAGCTTCATTCAGAGGAATAAATGGAACCAGCAACTATATCAAAGCTATATTTGATTCTAGATGATGTGCTGTTACCACATGAAAATTCTGCATATTTTCTTCAATTTCTTACATCAGTGGCATGCCTTGCTCCATCTTATATAATCAGTGAACTGTCTTTTAAAACTCAAAACAAACTGAAGAACTCACTGGTTTCTCCAGCAAATGTGTGCATTGAAGACTGGAGATTAATTCCAGGCACTTCTTGCAAAAGATGCCCACAGTCAGCCCTTCTTACCAGTGTAGATTACCTCAAAAGACTGAAATCAAGGGAAAAGATCCAGCTTCCTGAGACACCCTGGGCAGCACATTGTAGCAGAGAAGAAAAGTACAGAAAAAAAGAAGGCTAAGGAGTTGAGGTAGTATAATTACAGGATAAGACTTACCAGTTTGTGGCTATGACAGTATTAATTTTAAAAATGCCATGGCATGTACAAACCTAATTTTGTTTCAGTCTGCCTGAACTCCCTGCTCAGTCTTCCTTCCCGTAAGCTTTTTTCTGACTTTGTTATTCTGTATGACATGTAGAACTGACTGACTGCTAAGTATCTAGTATTTTGTCTTCAGGTAAAGATACAGGGTATCAGACTATGCTGTAAATAGGCTGGGAGAAGGCAGTATGGACAACTGTAATTTCCTAAGCTGTTTGCTGACACTTTTACTGTTTTCACAAGACATATATTTTACTAAGTACATTATACTGAAGTTGTAAATTCTGATGAAATAAAGTCAGCTATGGAGGACAACACCTACCTGCAATTTTGTCACATTTTATCCTGCAGCTTTTTCAACAGCTGTTTTGTTATAGTCACAAAAATATTGAAGAAGAGGATAGTACAGTCACAGGATAAGCAGAAAATCAATCATGACTTTTTTTATCAATAGCTACTTTTTTTTCCTGTGTGATCTCTAATCTCATCTCCCATAAAATGATGCAATCTGATGCAAATATCACAGGATTTCACTTTCCAGCAGTAGATGCTATGTGACTGTTGTTGAATTAGTATAGAAGTAACTCATCTTCACATTTCCCCATTTAGCAGAAGCTATATTATATAAAAGTTATTTCCTCTGCCATGAACAGCAGCTAGTTAAAAACCAGTGTTTTAGCTTGCCCTGGCTGAAACAAGCTTTTTGCATTTCTTTCTAAAAAAAAAAAAAAATCACTTCTAATGGGACTTGTCTTGGAAAAAATTTTTTCAACCCCCTACTCAATATTAAATTTGGAAATCTCAAATTTGTTTTGTATTGCCACATTTGTTGGGTGGAAAAAAAAAAGGAAAAAAAAAAAAGGAAAAAAACCACCCCAATAAAGGCAAGATTTTCTCACCGGTGATGAAGAAATTCAGATTTCTATGATAATGTGTATGTATTTGATACTAAAGGGAAAAGAATTTTGAGTAAACCCCTGCTGATATTTTTACCAAGATACAGCTTTAAAATAATATATTACCTAAAATAAGAAATACCCATTAAAAAAAATCCTATTTATTTTCAAAGTCTATATTCCGTTTCAGACTATACAGAGTATTTATATAAATGTTAATTGTAAAGAGAAGACCACATATTTTTGCTAGTCTGAACTAAACTACCAGTTTTTATATTTAGTTTTGCTTTTCTCTAAAACATTTCTATGTAACCTGATTAATATTATTTTTTGGTATTTTAGGAATTAACAAAACAGTGTCTAATCAGTTTTGAATATTATTGCCTTACAAATATTTTTAAATGATCCTTGGATTTTAATCTTTAATTTCACAAAATACTGTCAGAGTTGTATAAATTCTGGATATTAGATAAAAACTTTTTTCTTTAGTCTGTACTTCAGTATCTAGAATTGCTGAAGGTTAACCTCTACAACTGCATAACCTGGGTAACAGTACTTCCCAAAGATGTGTTGGGCACCTGGACAGATCTGTGCTAAAGGAAGAACCTTTCTGGTTTTAGGCATTATCTTCCAGACTTAAGTACTATCCTTGCGTAATTAATACTTGGAATAAAACCAATGAAACTTCAAAGTGACAATGAAGCAACATGAGGAGGAGAAATCACTGAGAAATCACATCCGAAGCGTATTCAAGTCACTAAGCCATTCTTTCTACGTTGTAATACTTAACCACATCCCCTGTCATTTTTTACTGTTTATGATACAACTGAGATTTCTTCCAAGCCTATCCTTATTGACTGGCAAGTCTGACCCAGTAACAACAAATCAGTCCTTCACTGGAGTTTGGTTTTTGAACAATATATTTCTCATGCATTCCTGCTCCTGTTCTAAGAAATTATTTCCCTTATTTGCATTTTTAATTATCATGATCCTAATTTAAAAGATGGGGTTTAAAGAAAGACATGCAATCCACGCACTTTGAGAATCATTGCAGTCCCCCACTATGATAAATTGTTTATAATGATTACAGAGCTCTCTTGAGTTCCAGCTTCAAGAACAATTTCAACCACTTTTCAGATGGCCTCTGGATACATTCTAGGTAGAAATTAGTTGGATTAAGAAAGAGAAGATTACAGACATTTGGAGCATACTCCTTTAAAAAGCAAGAAAAAAGCCTGATGCTGCAATCCCCCATCAGTAGGAAAACGAACAGGTTGCTTTTGTCCTCCCATTGCCTCTTCCAAGCTGTGCTGTTTTCCCAGTAGACTATAGACCAGATTGGCTCAGGTGCTCAGAACATTAAAGAAACTAAATTAACATTCAGCATGTGGAAATATAAAAGATGTATTTCTTTGGACCTGCAAGACACACTTCTTATGTGATAATACTGGCATTAAAATCCTGCATGTTAAGAGAAAAGGTTATTTTCCTGATTTTTAGAGATGTCCTTGAACCTATTATTTTCTATTTCATTTGTGTGCCTCGCTCAGGCCAGTTTTGCTAGGCTGTGATGCAATATTTTTTAAACCCAGCAAAAAAGCACTGGAATAGCCATGATCACATAATAATAATAAACAAAATGCTTTAAGTGCATCATCTAAAGCATGTGGGAGAATGCAGTAAGCTCCACTTCAACAGAACTTCTTCCTCAGTCAGTGACTGCAGAGGGCAAAGCCTTTTTGGTTGTACCAGACATGTTTCCTCTCATCTTGAAACACCAGAACTCTTAAGAGAAAATAGACACTGAGCCTTTTAAGGACAGCCAGTGCCCTGTGGGTAGTATCTTTTGTGGATCTTCTGTGAATATCTCTGAGGGTCAGTGAATAGCATGGGTAGCTCACAGAGGGGCAGAATGTTGTATCCTTTATATAGTCTGCTTGTGGGTCTTCAGGTAATACTGGCACAAAATAAAAATAGGACTAAAATTATTTTGTGATATGTTTACCACTTGGCTAATTAAAGAGCTAGGGACCTCCTCATTTCTAATTATAAAAAAAAAAACAACCACAACCTTTTGTTTAGGTTTATCAGGTTAGGACAATCACAGAATCACAGAATCACAGAATCCTAGGGGTTGGAAGGGACCTCGAAAGATCATCTAGTCCAACCCCCCTGCCAGGCAGGGTCACCTAGAGTACAATCTCTTAATTAGTACACTATCTGTCTAAGTAGGACCTTTAACCTGTGGTTATTGTTTCAGTACTATAATAGTAAAGACAATAAACTTTTCTAAAAAATTGTGACTTGATTTTATAAAGTTTATAAACAAATCCATCCTTAGCTGAAATCCAAAAACTGTAGAAGGTGAGCATCTTGGTAGAAACCAAGTATAAGATTTAAGGCAACTAAGGTTGACTAAAAGCTAAGATTTAATAGAGAGATGTGCTTACCATTTGCAGTTTAAAACTGAAATTAACAAACCTGATTTGTTTAAAAGAGCATCTTTATATCTATTTAATAGATTGCATGGACATTTGCAGTTCCATTGTCTTGTGAAAAAAGCTGGAGTTACATCATCTCATAGAATTAAAATCCAGTAACATTATTTGCTTTTTCCTCTAACTTGTATTAAAGAAATTTAATTTTAGACTAAAAAGTAATAAAAGAAAGCTGGAGAAAAAAAAACACCACTGTTTCTGCTGTTGAATGGTGATTACAAAAGGGACAAAGTAGCTGTGATATGGTGAAGCTTGCTAATATGAATTTTCAGTAAGTTCATATATTAGAGAAAAAAAGCAAGGGTAAAATTTAATGAAGTTTTCTTTTTAGAATGAGGTGAACCTAATTATTGCTGTCTGTGTCCTTTTTACTACAGCTTTTCTTTTGTAAATCTAATGAAATATCAACAACCAATGAACTGGTTATTACAAAGAGATAATTGACCACTATAACAAGTTCATTTTCCTTTAGGGAGGAGAGAGAATCCGTATTTTACGAAGGTTGTCTCATGTTAGTGGTCATTTCAATTTAACATTTCTGCAAATAGAATCTTCATTTTCCATTTGGGCAGCTGGCAGACTTTTACACAGTTTTTATATCTAAAAGAAATTAAAAACCAACTTGCAGTGCCACAACATATATCAAGGGAAAACTGCCAAACATGTCTAATTGGAAAGCAGAAAAAGCCTTAGTAAAAATAAGTTTTTTGTCAAGATAAAGGTCAATGAAGTTGTAATAGAAGCCAACAAAGCTGTTATGTATTTATGACTTAGCAGTTGGCTAGAATGAATAGGGGCAGACCCAGCGACTCCAGCTGAAATCATAATTACTAAAAAAGGTACAAGACCGCTCTGCAGCTGAAGTGTTTGCTTTTCCTCATGGTATTTATACTCTTCTCTCAAGCTGATCATTATAATAATTTTAAAAAACAAAGCAACCTTTTGTTTTCTAAACAAAACCCGCCAAGTTTTCTCTGTTTTCTATAATAAGAATAAAAAGTTTAGTTCTTTTTTTCCCCTGCTGTTTCTTAGTTATTGCTCATCTTGCAGAAAGATATGATCAATTCAAGCAACATGAAGTTCTGCTCTTTTACTAACATTTGGCCTTTTCCAAATGAATGATGTCCTCAGAATTCAACAAAGAGGCCATTAATAAAAGCCCACAGCCAGTTAGAGATTGTCACACCTTCCTGTCTGCAGAACACAAATTAATTTATGACATCTATATTCTACTCTGAGTTTAAAAGGCTGAAATTACTGTCTAAGGGACAAAAAAATACATGGTTATTTTCTTCGAGAGAGTAATCTGTTTCATCTTTTCTCATATTAACTTACGTGAAAAATAATATTAATGTACCTACAACATCTGTAAATAAGCTTGAGAAAGCACACAAAAAATATAGGAAATATTGAAAATAAAAACTATTTGATAAACTAATTGTCATTTTTATAATACTGGCATTTAATGTCTTCTCAAAGGTATTCTGGTCACTGTAAAAAGACAGTAGGAAACAGTTCCTATTGAAATTGTAATAGACAAATCATTGGAGAGGTTAGCGAGTGTTGAACAGTTACTCAGTTTAGGAAAGCTGAGCTTCATGAGTTGATGTGGAAGCACTGAGGATTCCCAGCAGCTGAGAGCCTTTACAGTTGGAAGATTTCTGAGGTAGTAAAACTGCATGCATCTTCTGGGATAGACGAAGGCATATTAGTGTTCAAGAGGTAACAAGGGCATTTGCACTGAATAATTAACTTCATTAAAAAGTAGAGAAACAAGCTGTTTCTATTTCTCGTGTTAAAATTGGGGGCAGAACCTTTGCTAAGCTTTAGTTTTGCTAACTGACACCCTACAGATAGTCCTTGACCTCAGCATTGACACAAGAGTAACACTGACTTCAGCAACAGTCTTTTCCTACACACAGAGCTTCTGAAGATTTCGAAACCAGATATGAACAGTTTTAATGAATAAATAATTCCAATTGATCAATAATTTCCTAGCAGATACAGATTCTGCTGGTAGCCTGAAGGCTATGCCTACTATTGGTAGGGTGACGGATTAAATACTCATTCAATCCCAGTTTTATTTATCTTTTGTTTTTAATATTTCTTCTTTACTCTTATATCCCAGAGTTATGTGCTGGAAGTCTTGATTAGTGCCTGATCAGAACAAATTTTGTGCTTTAGAACTGCTGCAGTGGTAAAAAATTTCACTTTCATCCTCAATAAAGAATTGTTAATATGAAGTGTCCTTTTTAAAAGATTACTTCTGGAATTACTTGACACATGCATGATGTAAACTCAAAAGTTTTCATCAAAAGTTAATAATCTGGAGGAAAAAACAGATTTTAAGCTATCAGAGAAGTCTGCATGAGAATCAGAAGAGGATTAAAGGTGTTGATTTTCTCAGCATAAAGTCAGTCCTCATAATGAGAGGTAAAATACGCACATGGGAAACAGAAATTCTGGTCTTGGAAAATGTAGCTGACAACACCACAGTATAATTACTTAAAAACCTTTATGAACTGTAATAAACATAGGGAATATATGTATCTTCCATCTGCTCCTTGAGATGAAAGTGAATTATCTAGTCAAGAATGGGAAGGAACTATCTGCATCAGTGATTTCTTGTGTCTAAACTGGCTAGGCTTTTTCCAGAAAAGCGGGTATTTTTTTAGCCTGGGCCTGTTGTTTCTGGGAACCATGCCAGTACCTCTACATAATATTTTGCTTATCATTCTGATACAATAGATTGGTATTTTCTGATCTTTTTCATAATACAGATAAACCCATACAATTTAGTAAGCAGAGTGTAATGGTCCTAGCTTAAATCTTCAGAAAGTATTTAGGCATGAATATCTGTTTGAAGTACCAATGAGCAAAAGAACTTTGATAGCTTAGTAAATGGTTACTTGAACTTCCTTTTCAACAGATCATTACTTTTATAGATCATTAATTATATGAGACAAGGAGATGTATTTTTAAAGGTCACTTTATTAAGGTAAAAAGAGATAAATACTCTCCCTAATAAGTCTTGAAATCAGAGGTGAAACTGATATAAGACAAACAGGCAAAACCCTTTCAGCAAATAGAGTGTTTGTATTACATCCCTCTTCCTGGAAAATCCCCTCTTTGTTTTGGTCCACAATATTTTGAGCAAAAGATAATTCTGAAAAGGCCTTATAAATGAAGTCCAGTGACATTCCCAGTTAAAATAGTTTGGATACCTCTATGAAAATTTAGTTAAAATGGGATAGAGAAAAGAAAAAAATAATTTGTTAACAGTTCCAGTATTAAATAAGTGTTTCAGGACTTTATATTCCTTTTAATAGTTCTCTTATTATTGAATTCTAAAGCTATAATTTACACCAAGACATTGGACTCATCGAATTAAAGAAAAAGCGTATCTCCTTATCATGTAAAAAACCAGAGACTGTTCAAATTATCTGCTAAAGAACATACTCCATTTAATATGCTTTTATTCTCTTTTATTGAAGTTAAGAGTAACCAAAGCACAGTTAATTTCCAGAAAAGAAACCTCTGACCATACCACTATGCAGAAGTATATACAGGTATGTATGTCTTTTGTTACAAGACTCCTTACTTTTCAGCACAAATTCTTTAACTTTTCTTCACCTTTTTTTCATGTGTCTTTGTGGACTTGCCTTTGGAAAGTAGCTGCTTTTGACAAGGAGTGACAATATCCTAATTTTGGGCATACATTTAGGTTCAATCACAATTCACAGTGCTTTAACTGGTGATGATCCCT
This sequence comes from Hemiprocne comata, assembly GCA_020745705.1. Lineage (NCBI taxonomy): Eukaryota > Metazoa > Chordata > Aves > Apodiformes > Apodidae > Hemiprocne > Hemiprocne comata. The sequence continues at coordinate 61,345,552 of CM036588.1, read as the reverse complement.
AGTACTTGAAAGTCCACCAGTGGCCAACTTTCTTTACATTACCAAGTGCATATAGGAAAATGTTTCTGATGAGCTATACAGCTTCAGTATCTTTTTTTACACAAAACGTATATTGTAGAAACATAGAAAATGAAGCTAAGGAAATAGTTCCCATTTAGCATACAACAAGTTTTCAGCAGTCCCTCTGATCTGTTTTTGATGAAGATGGGTCTCCTGCAGAAACCCAGGGCCCTACTCACCTCTTTCATTCTGTTCTCTGCTGGCCCCCTTCCTTTGGCAGGTGGAGGGATGTTCAGCAGCTTTCCCCAGCATGGCCCTGTAATCAGCTGTGTTGCGAAGCCCAGCATGGGAGCCATGCTCAAACCAAATCTACATTAAATCACAGCTCAAAAGCCACAAATTGACCACTCTTTGTTAACAGGAATCTTGATTCTTCTGATTGTGGTGTATGATGATCTCAACTTTCACTACAAACAATAATTGTTGAATTCTAATGAACTAAGCTGGAAAATCCAACCCCATGACTAAAATTAAAAGCCCAGCAATCAGTTTGAAATCACATGAGTTTCACTCTGATCTTTTAAATACTTGGCATAGAATCCTTTTGGTTGGAAAAGATCATCAAGTCCTACTGTTAACCTTGCACTGCCAAGTCCACCAGTAAACCATGTCCCCAAGCACTTGGAATCAGGTCTTAGAACTAAATTAGCAAAGGAGACTTACCACCCAACTCCATGGCAAATCATGATGGTTAACTAACCTGAAAGACCATATGAACTGTGAGGTCCATAAATTAAGAACAAGAAAAAAACCAAGAAAGCTGTTACAGACTTCAAAGATCTCTCATTAGAGCCTAATCCTGTACTGTATCAGGTCACTTAAACTTTGTAGAGTGTGGAATTTTCCATCTATTCCTCTTTTCCTGTATTTATTTTTGGCTAGCTTGAGTGTAGTGGCCTCCTGCATGCCACTCCTCACGTGGGGAGTTACTTCTAGATGTAACTTAGTATATGAAATTTCTCTTTGGGATCTGAGCACTCCCAAACTTCAGGCAACACTTCTCATATTTTAATTTTTTTTTTATCTGGGTCTCAGTAGCTACATAACTGGGCCACAATGACATTGTAAGATAAATTTGTGACATTTTATATTAAAAAATCAAATTATTTAATTTTTTTTCCCCTGAAATGCAAACCTTAGATCGAAAATTAAATAGATAAACATTTAACAAGATAGAGGAATTTTTAGATAGATCTGCAAAATTCTCACTTTGAAATTTTAACATTACTACTGATTTCACATGTTTCTCATCCAAAAGAGAACCATTCATATTTGCTCCAGTAAGACAAGGTGTAACAAAACCCGTTCAGAAGTCTCATATCAACAGATTCAGGTGGTCTAGTTACTATAACTGTGATGCTGAGTTCTTGCAATAGTTATAGCCATATGTGTTGGATAATCAATATTATAAAAACAATACTCAAATACAGAGGTCTTTGTGTATTTCATAAACATGTAGGCTCATCTGAAGCAAAAAGTGATAGGAATAAAATTTGAAAAAGTGGCCAAATTAATGTTTTAAAATGCATTAAAAGAGCTTCCCCAATATTATTAAGGCTTAAACTGAAAATTTATTTAACTGTATAATCTACACAGTATATGACTCAGACACTAGACACTTTTCCTTTAACATATCCATAAACAGCTGTACTGTGTGGTAGGTTTCTCCTGTGTTGTTGGAGTTCTGCTTTTGCAAAAGTCAATTTGAAGAATACAATACAGTACGTTGTCTTAAATGATTTCTTTTCTCTCTGTCCCATGAGAACTGGTCATCAAATATTTACAACAGGCTATGAAAAGATTATGCTGAACTGACAATACCTTTCATAAAAGGGAGTAGCTTCAAAGTTCAGTAAATGGAACAAATGTTGATCCTGATGTACAGGCTTTTCTTGAGAATACACCTTTAGCATTAGTAAAAAAAATCTGAGGAATGCATTAATTTCCCACAAATACGTGAAGCAAATAAAAATAAATTACATACAATCAAATACTGTACTTAAAGAGACAAGGTTTATTAAAGTAGCTTTATATTAAGGCAGAACCAAATTTTATATAAATTGCCTGACTCATGTCTACAAAATCCAAAGGGGGAGTACTTTATTAAACTGATCAGTTGAATAAACCATGACATCTAGAATAGAATGTTTTTTACAATTTCTTTCTCACTTAGAGTGATGGTGTATGGGATTTCGGCTTCTTTTCTGGCCCTACGCTTTTTCATGGTCTTCTGTGTGAGAGGCAGTCACGGCTACTTCTTCCTCCCCTCTCAAGCCAATCCTAGTCTGGGATACCTATGTATCCCAGATGAGGAACCAATACATCACATAATGCTTCTTTATGAGGTTGCATAAAACTCAATTTCCACCATTTTACTTTCATAATAATAAAAATTATTTTGGTAATACCTCACAGTGATCTTCTGGGTACAGTTTTACGAAACAGTAATCCAATGGATAATTAGGAAAGCAAAAGCTCAGCTTGAGCTGAAATTGGCCAGAGATGTCAAAAATGTCAAGAAAGCTTATTGCTTAACAATAAGCAGAAACAGAGGAATAATACTGCTCCACTATTAAACAGGAGATGTGAACTAGTCACCAACAATGCTGAAAAGGCAGAGGTCCTCAACACATTCTTCACCTCTGTCTTTACCAGTGCTGTTGGGTCTCAGGTCATAGGAACAGAAGTACAGGTTGGCACAGACACCAACTTGACATCAGCAAAAGAAGAGTTGGTGTGGCAACTCTTACAGGAGCTTGACCTGTACAAATTGATGGGTCCAGATGCCATCCACCCTAGGGTGCTGAGGGAGCTGGCTGATGTCATTGCAAAGCTGCTCTCCATAATCTTTGAGAAGTCATGGAGATTGGGAGATGTCCCTGAGGACTGGAAAAAGGCTAATGTCACCCCCATTTATAAGAAGGGCCCAAAAGAGGACCCAGGTAATCATAGGCCTATTAGTCTCACTTCAGTCCCTGGGAAAATCATGGAGCAAATCCTCCTCGGGACTGTCACAATTGAAGCACATGATTGGGAAAAGCCAACATGGACTTACCAGGGGCAAATGGTGCTTGACAAACCTGACTGCCTTCCATGACAAAGTAACACACCCAGTTGATGCAGGGCGAGTGGTGGACATAATCTACCTGGACTTCTCCAAGGCTTTTGATATGGTCCCCCACAGCCTCCTCCTGGAGAAACTGACTCATTATGGCCTTGACAAGTGGTCTGTGTGGTGGGTGGGGAACTGGCTGACAGACTGTACCCAGAGGGTGATAGTAAATAGTTCCTCCTCAAACTGGCAACCGGTCACAAGTGGGGTCCCCCAGGGATCTATATTGGGCCCAATGCTGTTTAACATCTTCATAAGTGACCTGGATGTTGGGATCAAGAGCACCCTGATGAAGTTTGCTGACGACACCAAGACGAGTGGAGAGGTTGACACTCCAAAAGGGAAAGCCACCCTTCAGGATGACCTGGACAGACTGGAGGACTGGGCTAGCAGGAACCTCATGAAGTTCAATGAGAAGTGTCAGGTCTTGCACCTGGGAACACGTAACCCAGGAGCGCAGTTCAGTTCTCCACCTGGCTGGAGAGCAGCCCTGTGGAAAGGGACCTGGGGATCTTGGTGGATAACAGGCTCAACATAAGTGAACAGTGTGCTGCAGAGGCAAAGAAAGCCAACAGGATGCTGGGCTGCATCAACAAGGGCATCACTAGCAGAGATAAAGAAGTCATCATCCCGCTCTACTCGGCACTTGTCAGACCACACCTGGAGTATTGTGTTCAGTTTTGGTCCCTGCTATACAAAAAGGACACAGACAGGCTGGAGAGGGTCCAGAGAAGGGCCACAAGGATGATCAGAGGACTGCAGGGCCTGCCATATGAGGAGAAGCTGAGAAAACTGGGTTTGTTCAACCTTGAGAAGAGAAGGCTTTGGGGAGACCTTATTACAATGTTCCAGTACTTAAAGGGTGACTACCAAAAAGATGGAGACTCCCTTTTTACAAGGAGTCACACGGAAAAGACACGGGGTAATGGGCACAGGTTGCTCCTGGGGAGATTCCAATTGGACACAAGAGGTAAATTTTTCACCATGAGGACAGTTCAACATTAGAATAGTCTCCTAAGGGCAGTCCTAGATTCCCCCACATTGGACAGTTCTAAGTCTCAGCTTCACAGGGTGCTGAGCCATCTTATATAAACTACAGTAGTACCTAGAAAAGTTGGACCAGATGATCCTTGAGGTCCCTTCCAACCTGGCATTCTATGATTCTATGAATGTTGTTAAGGTTTGGCTGCATAGCCCTGAAATTACTCAGACTCTAAGGGACAAGTGAATGGCTGTGTGAGAGGCAAGATTGTAGCTTCAGCTTACTTAGGCCAGAACCACTGTGTTACCTCTAACACACTATTTTAAATGTAGGACCATGTCTGGGATGAGATTCATTCCAATCCTGCTAGCTAATGTGGAAGCTTTAAGCAAGGAAGTAAGAAGATGACATTCTGCTACCAGTTACACTCAGTAAATGTGCTGGTCATTCAAGATGTACAGAATTTGGATTTGAAGTCAGTTTTATCACTTGCAGCTTTCTCAAAACTGCCTCATCTTTTTAGAGAACAGATGCTCAGGCCTCCTGATAAATGGCTGAAACATATGGCTGTGGATCTTCAAGTTAGGAAAGATATAATTAAAAAATGCATGACTTGAAATAATATCTTTCAATACCATACGTATAACTGTCTTAGCAAAAAATCCAAATTAGGATGGCTAAATATTTATTGAGAAAAAGAGAATATTGTAATATTTTTGTGCCACAGGGAAACAAAGATTGTTCAGTATTGGGTGGAATTCCATATCAATGCATTGTCTGGTGGCAACTGCCTGATCCTAAAAAGACCTCAAAAGATGTAAAAACTCAGGTAGTGACACACGTTTTGTAATGACTGTCAGCAGGGAACATGACAGAAACCCCAGCTGTCATATAAAAGTATTTGTGAATTGCTTCATCAAAATAGTAATTTAGTCTATATACTAGAAATGAAAAGTTATAAATCCAAATATATACTAAGAAATAAAATAAAAGCTATTTTTTTTACTAAGATAGACATTAATGCAAACAGTGTTTTAGACATAGTTGAATAAAGTACTCAGATGTCATGTTCAATTAAAATTTTTTTTATTAGAAGTAGCTCTGCAGCTGGCTGGAGCATCTGTTGGGTAAGCTACAAGGAAAAGTCTGCAAGTTTCCTTCATCTTAACACTTAATGTAAAACATATGATACTAACAATTCTTTAAAATCATAGGATCATATTATGTTATCTCTTTTTTTTTAACAAAAATCAAAATACGTGCCAGGAAATCAGCACAATTATGTTCCAGACAGTGAAGAAGTAACACAGACCTTTCCTTGAAAGAATGTGCAATGACCTCAATGTATTTTTGTCTCTAGGAAAAAATAGCAGTGTATTACTTTCTATTTTTGTAGCTAGGCATAATTATAACATACACTAGATTAATTATTTTGGGCCATAAAGATCTTGGAAAACCGACTGCTTTTGTTAAAATTTATTTTTTATTTTGTCCTTGGATGCTTGAGTTTGATTTGATTTGGAGAAAATGACAAAGAGGAGGTCTCTGCTCTGATTTTTAGTTTGACCAAGATGGGAAATAAAGATCATACGGTTCCTGGAAAACAAGCCCAATATATCTGCACCAGCAATTACAAGCAATCAGAGAACACTTGAGGATTGGTTGTAGTTAGGTGGAAATTCTTGCTTGCGATAAAATAAGAGGCAGGGTCACATTTATCAACTGCTTTTGTTGTGTACTACTGATAGAAACTCAGTCCAACAGTATGCTAAATACATTAAAACAGACATATATTTAATCCTTAGAAAGAATATTTATTACTCTGGAAATATGACTGGTGTCTCCCAACATCTCTCACATTTGCAAATAAGGATCAAAAGGTTGAAATAATTTTTGCACTGTAGGAAAGAAGGTATACATCTTCCCATATTCATGAAGAGAGAGATTAGGAATTTATGTTTACATTCTCTCAGTCATGAATAGTAATTAAATATAACATTGAGTATAACTAAAAATATTACAAAAAAATAAATATTGTAATATAACAATACAGAAAAGTAAATAAACATTCCTTGAGAAGGAGGAAAGAGTGCTAGATTAGAAAGTCATCTTTCTTCCCTTAAAGGCTAAATAAACAGTTAAAGAATAGTCTATTTTTCCATCTTTCATTGCCCTTCAATGTGGGCCAGTGTTAAATCAGGTGAGAATATAAACTTGTTTCCCACTGCATGTTCTAGTTCATGATAAAAAAAAACTCTTAAATTAAGCCTCACAAGTTTTGCATACATTTTACAAATGTAGAAGCTAATTCTACAAATGAAATATGATGAGGTAAGTCTCTGTGGCACATGTGATGCTCATTTGAGCATGTGGCCCAAGAGGACTCCAGATTGCATCCAGATTTTAGCTGTACATCCTTTTTTGATTATGATTCAATGAATCTCACATCTACAGTATTTCAGTAATAGCCAGCATCACTGACAAAATGTGTCACTTCACAGGAAGTTCTGAAAACCCAGTTTCTATAGGATGAAAAAGAAGGTTTTAAACCCCAGAATTTCCTATGGAGTAGGAATTACATTTTGATCACAAAGGCATAAAACGAATATAAAGTTTTTTAAATTTTGGCGCTCTTTTATGGACTTACAGTATGCTAATTTCTAAAGGTAAGAAAATCAGCTCTGAAGTCAGTATGTTACTTAGTAAAGAACCAGCAAAACTTTCAGTTAATTTCCTCCTCCTACTTCTCATGACCTCCAAAAACATGTCAGCACTTAGAGAACATATGTAATTTCAACAAACCTCAATGGCGAAAAGTGATAAGGTTTACAGGTTTCTCTCCAACATACCTGAAGCATTTTATCTTTGTTCAATTGCTCATTAACAAGGAGCCAATCCAAGCAAAAAAGTATTAAATGACAGATGCCAAAGACATGGATGTGTTGTCTACACAAACTTCTACCATGAATGTGCACATGTGAGGTTGATAACTCCACTGTGCTGCATTTAAATATATAGCAAAACTAATCACAAAGTCCTAACAATGCAATTTACAGCAGAAGTTGCAATTGATCACCCTCAGTCTAGTAGACATCAGTGTACGGATCAGCAGTAGTAGGGATGCTAACAATGGCAACAGGGCAAAAAAATGTATCAGAACCTTAACCAGTGTACAATGGTGAAGCTGGAGTTATCATCTTACAAACAACAAACTTGCAAATCCAACCCAAACTGTCAACTTAAAAGTCTGGTTCATGAAGCTCTTTTAATGACTACTAGGATGACTCTAAAGACTTAGTATTTTGGACTGCCTTTTGCACAGGAGTATGTAAGCATCCAGTCCCATAATTTGAGCATATATTATTTGAGTGAACAGTATGAGCAGTATTTTCATTTGCTTTTCTAACACATTTATTAATATACAATCACTTTGCAGAACCCTTTATCAATGAATTAGCAACATCTGTCAAACTCCTCACTTCAGACCAAAATCAAAACCCAACGACTTCAAAAGGTACCATACAATAAATATTCACCCTAGACAAGTATACAAGACATCTCCTCTCTGACTCAATTTCATTATTTGGATCTTATTTTAAGGTTCTATGAGAAAGAGGACGCAATTCTTCTTTCTCCTGTGAGGTCTTGAAACCTTGAAATGCTTTACTACTGAGCCATACTAGGATATACATGAAGAAAACATCAATTTACAGAGAATGTTATCTAAATCTGATTCCTGATTCTCAACTTTTTTCTTTCCCACACAAGCTTCAGCCATGAGGGTGCTCATTTGTATTTTTTAAGCTCCACTGTTAAGTATCGTATTTGACTAAATAAATGCATCCATAATACAGAGTTCTTAAGGTACAATTAAAAAGTCCTACAATTTAGTGCTGCTTATGAGAAGTATCGAGCAGTATCCTACTACAGTCCTGCCACAAGATACCTGTCATTATGTTCAAAGTGAAAGATCCTTTTTGAATAGTATGACATACTTATTACAGGGAAGGGGGCAAGAGGGAGAGAACTCCTGTGCACACTTTAGTGACTCAGCACAAGAAATATAAATAAATATGTTATTGGAGTATTTAACTTTTTGCATACTAAGGGTCATTGCATTTTATTTGCAATGATAATACTAAAGGATTCCTTGTATCTTGTATTCCTTGTACTATAGCTTGTATCTGAAGTTAAAGTGATTTTTCCACTATTTCTTTAAGTGAAAAAAATGCTTCTGTTTAAAAATCAGGTTGGAATAATTTATGATAAGTAAGGAATTGCTAATTATTAAAAATCATATCTAACTCATCTCTCTGGTTTGCATTACTGTGCAGTTCACTATACAATATCATTCTTTATCAGACAGAACTGAGGTGCCAATAGCAACAGATTTTCTGCTGATTATGCATGGCTTCTTATCCAAAATATTGTCTAAATTTATATTATGAAGCAGAAGAAAGCTCTGGGTCTGACTGCAGTAGATAAAAAGTCTCATGCATTTCATATGTTGAACTTACTAATCAGGGGAACATTCCCTTTCAAAGAGAGAGACCGTATAAATATTTTAGCAGAATGTCAGAAGGACAAAGTCCTCTGTTAATGAACAGGTATTTCAGAACACAAATATGTAGGTGTAGAACTCCATATATGTAGGTGAACATTTACATAAAGTGGGGAATTATGACTATGATTTAGAACAAGCACAGTCATATGAGTGGTAGACTTTTGAAGCGTTCCTCACCAGCTCGTCCCTTACCCTCTGGTAGTACTGTTGATAATGAAGAAGTGATTTTAAGTATAGCAATGAACTCTATTATTAATTACAAATTTTGCAGATTATTTATTGAAGTCATAGTACTTGTTTAAAGATCATTATATTCAAAGGCAAAATGATGAACCCTAAGTTGTTTACAATATATGAAAACAAAAGTAGTGCTAGTTTAACATACTCCATACACTGATACTTTAGTAAATTTAGTTTACATATGCTTCTTAGAAAACTATTAAGAACAACTCCTACAATTTGAGGAATAGGAATATTCATTGAAACTGGTGAGGTCACAGAACATTCTGACATCTAGTACCTCATAAAGTAACAAACCAAAACAAGAACTCTCACGCTCAAGTGAAAAAAACATTTTAAAAAGTTCTTTCCCTTAATTTACAAAATCTACCCAGTAATAAGATAAGAAGAAAAAATGAGAATATTGAGTGTGCTGCCTGCTTAACAGCTTTTAATTCTTCACATAAGCAACACAATGCAAACATTTGAAAAACTGCTTAATTTTAGGGCGAAAGACAGCAAGAGCAAAGGTTCCATGTAAAACTTATCAGTGGAAAGTTTAGGAAAATGAGGACAGCATGCAAGTTTACATAAAGTGAAGGATTTCACTAGCAGCACAGTAGGTTGTAGAGGGGTTTAAACACTACTTCTGAAAGGACGGGATTTTTCTCCACTTAATTTGTCTAAATTTTTGCCAGTAAGGGAGAAGAAAAAGTCTTTCTTCTTTTCATTCTATTCCTCTTCAGACATCCCTTTTCTGGCCTTTTCAGTCTCTCTTTGTTCCAAGGTAACTGCAAATGGGAGGCAAGAGTGCAAGGAAAGCCTGTTTAATTAGCACACTGAGCACGGTGCCATCTTTCCCCAAGCAGAGGCCTGCAGAAAGAGCCTCTTGCATGTTCTAGCACCCACTCTCAGTTGGCTCAGTCATTTGTGAAATGTTTGCCAATAATCTCTACTAGATGCTGTGAACAAATATTGCAGCATTCTGGGGGAACATTTAATATGAATGGGGCAAAAGAATGCTCAGAACAATTTCCAACCCTTTCCTTGGGAAAACATTTTATTCTATCTGTTTTCAAATGAAAACAGCAAGAGATGCCTCCTCCAGAAAAACATTCCTGTTGCATGAATTTCATTAGCAGAGCTAGGGAGCTCCAACTGGGTACCAAATGGTATGACTTATATTCATATATATATTTTCTGCCATATGTCAAGGGGTTGGCTGTATCTTGAGAATATTATAGTTCTGGCTGATTCAGCACAGTAAACAATCCACAGCCAAACATTCCAAAATGTGCTTAATGCAGGGAGTAAGGATTTCCATGTCAGTCTTTTTTATTTGTAAAGATAAAATCACTGGCTTATGAATGCATGAATCAACTGCAATTCCCATGTGATTTCTTACTTACACAGGATAAGAATGCATCACACATTACAGAGAAATGCATGCTAGCTCCACAAACAATTTTGGTTTTATTTGCAGACCTAAAAACATTTTTGTAACTACTTTCCATACATCTAAGATATAAATTAATTTTGCTAAAAATATATTTTAAAAAAAATACAGGATTTATCTGTCTACAGCATACTGTCTGTAATGTTTTCCCATGATAAAAATATTTCCATAAACTATAAATACCTGAGGTCTTTGTTTTTGTAGTTTAGAGAAAGTACAGAATTGCAAAACATATTCTAAATATTTATAAAACTGAGCAATAGCATGGAACATAAAAAAATATTTAGACTGTCTACTATGTTTAGCATTTGGTAAATTAACATGTTTAGTACTTTAGGTATGACAGTATTATAGGTGATATTTCTGAGAAAATAAAGATACAAAAGATGAATCGTACATCTCTACAAAATGCTATCACATTAGAAGTGAGATTTAAGAACAATCTAAAGAAGCAGCTTTGGGTTCAATATCTAACATTATCAGAAAAGTGAAATTCCTACGAAGCACTGCTCTGTCACCATGGCAACCTCCCAAGGTAGCACAAAAGGGTTCATCTGTATGCAACACAGTTTTATAAAATCTATCATCCTAAATGTGACAGCATGTACTATCTTTTGAGTCTGCTGTGGCACCCCAATGCATAGGAATTATTAAATATAACCAATGCCTCATTTATTACCAGTCAAAGAAGTTACCTTTTAAATGCAAATGTTTAAAATTAAAATGAAGGGTTTAATCAGTAAAGCTCTCCAACCTCAAATTACCAGAAGGAGAGTAACAATATCAGCTCTGCTGACATTGTGTTTTAAATATACTTTAAAAATATTAATACTAAGATCTATGCTTATTTTTGACAACTATGACATGACCCTTAGAAGTAAAACTAATAAAAGCATTATGACCATGGTCTTCTGAAATAAAACCTTATAATCTCAAAGCATAACAGCTATACTAATAAGTGACTACAAAGGGGATCACAGTGCAACCTAGAGTGTAGATCTTTAACAATTCTCAGGACACCCTTTTCTACCACATAAGTATAATTTATTAAACTTAAAACGTGCTTGAGAGCAAGGTTACCAGGCAAAACTGCATCAAGTGCTCCAGGTTAATTTGATTCAAGTTATTTTCTACAGAATATCTAATTGTGAATGGCTCTGCTTATTGATCTCTTGTGTAGATCAATCATTTTTTCCATCTCTGTCAACCACACAGGGAGAAGAACAAATAAAAGAATTAGAATAGATTTCCTGCACAGAGCCTGGTCTGTTTTTCTTTTTCCCCAAATGTCATTTCTTACTTTGAAAAATCATACGAAACAAAGTCTCCAAGGGAATCCAACAAAAGTATGCAAACTGTAATAAATCATAAACTTTCCAATACTGTGTTGAGGTCTTATTTTTCCTCATGCTGCTTTTTTTTTTTTTTTTTCATCCAACTTGCATAACTCTAGAGAAAGATATTTTAAATGACCTTTAGGATGTCAGAACAGGCACAATACTTAGTGAATGTAAAGCAAACCCTCAAGTAACCTTCCTCTCATGAAACTGCACCTCAAAAAGAGTATTTTCTTTTTCTCCCATATTAGGGTATAAGCTTATGAATTCAGGCATGGACTCAGTAATAGAAATATACATCCTGATGCAGCTTGGTTTCAAATGTTTGGTTTGTTGGTTAGCATGACTAACAGGCATGCCTCCTAAGCAAATGTCTTCATGTATCAGCAATACAACTTACACTCTTCAGAAATTACCTGTTCAAATAGACTAAGGTTTGGGGAATAATTAGACTAGGGAAGACACAGATATACTTTTAAAAGAAATACAGAATATAGTTTTAATAAGGAGAGAAAGGAAAGTCAGGATTATCTGAGAAAACATCATCTTGTGCAAGCACTTTTTAAATTGAATTTTGAATTTTTGAAGTGACTTCATTAGGGAGAAAAAAAAAAAAAGAAAGAAATACTATGTCATGTGTCACAAGCACTTTATCAGCTTGCTACACCCTTTCACAGGACTCTCTGATGACAGAAAAGGGACCACTGAGGCAGTTTAGCCAGCTTTCTGGGACTTCCCCAGAAGGAAAGAAAGCCTTGCATTGCATAGAGTTGGCAAATAGGATCTCTGGCACCACTTCACATTATGTTGCTGCAAAGAAGGGCCTCCCTCAAGAAGCACTGTTTCCCATTAATCCCTTGATGCAGTAATGGGACATTCAAAGTTACATAATTTGTCTTGAGTATCTGTAAGGAGGTCCTAAATTCAACGGGTGCTGAATTAGATCTTAGCTCCTAGCAGAATCTATGGAACAGTGTAAGGTTTCATAAAATACACCTGCTGGCTCTTTTGCCCTTTTCTTGCCCTCCAATTGCTCACATGAACATAGAGTATTGAAAATGTGCAGCTAAGATCTCATTCTTTAAAGTGATTAAGGATAATGAAGAATCTTCAACACAATGCAGAGAACATTAAAAGTCTGTAAATTACATCAGCAGCCTTCCAGCCTTTTAAAGATAATACCTTGAAAGCTTTATTACTGCTGACCCTCACATGCATAACTGCACTGATGCGATTTCATATTGAAGCAGCTGTAAATTGGCTAGCCATGACCCATCCATGTTAGTCAGAGTTGATGCTCCTATCCCAGAGCAAATCTAAATGGGGAGGATTTAAATGTCAAATATAGCAAAGTGGCTTTGTGTTGCAAGACCTAAAACATATTTTTTTATTCTCATATCTTAATATTGAACTACTCAGACATCTAAATCACGTATTACTTCTTTCAAAAACCGTATTTCTTTAAAAACAAGGATACAAGTTACTCAGATGAAGAATAATAGTTAAAGCTTTATATTTTACAGCAAGCAAAACTGGAATTAACTTGAAAACCTGCTTACTACATCTATGCTATTCCTTGCAGTATACACCAGAGCCATATTCGATTGACTACAACTTTTTTCAGGAAGAGCATGATGAATAGCCAGAATCAATTGTCAACTGATTCTAAGCAATTTAATCTTAGCAACAACATATTCCCAGCTCTAAAAGCAATTTCATCTGAGTGCTAACCGTATTAAAACTGTGTTTTGAATAACAAAGTATTGCATCTTCCTCTGAGTTTGAATTTGAATACAGTAATTAACATTAACTGCTTAGTAACTTTGATTAAGAAATTATTTACAATACTTGCTGAACTTGATAACTCCACGATATCATCTAATTTATTCCTTACCATAAATTTCTGACCTGCTCTATTTTTGTGACTATGGGAGTTTAGGCATGCTTTTGCAAATAAATTATTCAAAAAACTGCTTCATTACATGGATGATAATACATCAGTTTATTATAAACATTTAAAACCCCTACACTTTTCTAAATTACCCCACAGCTTAAAGTGTATTTTAATGACAACATCTGCCACAGGCTGAAGTCTTAGTGTCTTACATCAAAGCCCAAAGTTAAAAACATTCCTTCACCAGCTATTGACTATTTCAAGGCATAGATTGAGGGATCTACATTTTCATTTTTTAAAAGTGGAGAAGAAAGAATACACTGTACACAGAGCAGAAGATCATGGCAAAGCAATACTGCAAGTAAAAAAAAAAAAAAAGCAGTATTACATCAATAGTAATATTAGCTATATTGATGACTCTTTTCATTACTATAACTCTGAACACAAAACAGATTTCTACCATAGCAGTCTGCCAATAATATCTGTGGAGTGGATGAAGGAGAGCAGGTAGGGCTTTTTTCCATTTTCCTATGAGCAATTCAGTAAGAGCAGCACTGACAATTTAACACAAGCAGATTAGTAGCTGACAGGGTTCCATGGCAGAAGACTGACTTTTATACAGTTATATCCAATACCTTTACAATAAATACCACAGTCCTTCCCTGTCTCCTCTCTTACAAATTTAGAACAACTAGCTGTTATTCCCAAGAGACAGACTATAAAAAAAATTCTAACTGTAAAGATACTGGGTTTCACATACCTGTGCCCCAGCAACAGCTCTGCCAAAACTTGAATTCAACACAGAGGTAGCAACAGTGCTCCTTAGTATCTTCTGTCTGTTAAGGGTTATGGTTACAGGTTAGGGTTAGAGGACTTCTGCTTAGCAGAAAGGTGCCTTTTGAACTCAGTGGTCTGTCTTTGATAGCCTCTATCATCACTACACAATGGACTTACAGCCTGACACCTTTGCCTACACCTTTAGCCTTGCCTTCCTGATCTTAAACTCACCTCTCTTAGCAACTGAAGAGACAGGCAGTAGCTGCAAGAAAATCTGGCTCCATCTTAAATAAAGCACTTAATATAAAACCTGACAAATTCCATTCTGCACCATGCTTGAAGGTTGAAATCCTGCTCAAGAGAGTGGGAATTTTTTTTCTGCAGTTGAAAAACAAGACTGGGTCATAGGGCATTGGTTGTTTTTTTACTTCACTCCAGAGAAAACACAGAATAGTAGAACTTCAACAGAAGATTCAAAAGAAATGAAACCATAAAAACAACACTGCCTTTTTAACCTCTGTCCTTCTTTTGATACATGAAAACCAGTGAAAAAATGTTCACTTATTGACCATCAGCTCACAGCTATATGAGCATTCTTTCTTTAAGACAACTGAAAACTAGATGATGACATAACGAGTTTGATAATAAGAGCTGCCATAGAAAATAGTAGGTATTAGCTGATCTTTGATAATATAATCCATATGCAAACCCTCAACGGATTTATAAGGCATTTTTCCCCAATCCAGCCTTCTATACTTTTAAGTGATTTCCTACGGAAATGATTAAGTCATTGCAAGTTGATCTGTAATTCTAGAAACTCTATTTGCAGAAGGCTGTATTTGCTAGCTAAAAAGAGAACCTCAGACTTTTCTCTGCAATATGATATGCCACATTAAATGCATTGCATAGCACCTCCTTCAGGATACTTTAATTTTCACACTTTTATTGACTTTTATAATAGCAGGTGAGTTGTGAACTTGTGAGAACTGGAGGGAAGTAATTTTACACCCCACATATTCTGGGCTGATCAAAACCTTAGATCTTTTCTGAGTGCATCTGTCAGTAGCAACAAAGAATTTGTGTATGCGAGATGATACTGTCCGTCTGGTGATTCTGCTATCTGTGTTGGATCAACCTGTTGCATGGCAGCAACTCTGCTCTCTGTGCTTAAGTAAGGCTCCATGCTACAGTCCAGTGCTATCCATAGCTTTGGTGTCAGTTGTGATGTGAAGACTCCACATACTGCTGTAATCTTCATCTCTTTAGGCCTTCTTTCCACTCTCTCAATCCACAAGAAAATAGAAGTCAAAGGCCTAATCAAGACTGTCCAGTATTTATATACTAATCAAATCGTTATATATCTCACATTTTAATGAGTTACTAAAATCAGGTGAACAGTCTATAAATGTAATTACAATTATAGCCACTTGATTTTTTTAAGCTATTTTGAAACAAAATATTTTAACAGAGTTTAATTTGAAGAGAACAAACAAGAACTAGAAGTTGCCAAAACACACACAAGGCTATGACTATGCGTGTGCCTTATTAATAAGCATTGTCATGTTCAACGCTGAAATTTAGACGTCTGAAAACTCACAATGGAGATTGTGACAACCACAGTTTAGACCTCACAACATTTGCTCATCCACTTCTTCCCATTACAGGAGTTTCCAGTACTAAAATTCCCTCAGTCCCCAAAGGCACTTAATATTTTCCCACACATTGTAGACCAATCCTGTATGCTAAACTGAGGACTGTGAATTCTGTTGGGCAGGATCTACCTGCCACTACCACTTCAGTTTGATCTCTGTTAGTGTTGCAGTCTTAGATCTCCTTTTTAGAAATTGCCTTTACTATAAAAGGATATCTTTTTCTGTAAAATTAATGGTAAGAAAGATTGACTCCCTCTGGATGTATAATTCACTTTGAAGAATTTGAAAATTGTTTCTGAAAATCACACCTATTGCCAAAAGGCTGACAAGCTATTTGCACAAAACTATAGAAAGAATTCTGGGAGATGTCAATAATGACCAGGATAAACACTCTCTTGCTTGATAACTAAAGGGAGTTTGCTGAAAAATTTTAAACGCATTCAGCATGCTGCATTGTGCTCTAGAGTAGCTTTATATAGATATCTCTCCTGAATTTATGCAAAAAAGAAGTAGTTCTGAAATAGTGCTACTTCTATTTCAGACTATTTGACATTTTAATGCAGTCAAGTAATGTTTGTGTGTTGGTAATGTGTGTATGCCATTTCCTCATAAAATTCTTAGATTTGAAAAATAGTGAGGGTTGGTTTTGTTTTTTCTCTTTTTCCATGCTTAGATGTAAAATAATCAACATCTTCCTTTAGGGGGAAAATAAATGTTTGGGTTTTCTATTCAAACACATTATTTTATGAAATAACACGTAGTCTACCTATTCCCTTCTCTTATTCATTCTATTTTCCTATAACTTTGTATTTGATATTAGATTTGAAGCATTTGTTCTGCAGTCTTTCAAGCTTATCCTTCTATGTTTTTGGAATAAGCATGTAGAAGAATCCAGATACCTAACACCACATGTAAGAGTTAGGTACCTTTATACTTTTAAAAAGCTACCCCTATATGTTTATGTTTTGAAGAGTCAGAGATTATTTCAACTATTTCTTTTATTTAAGGCTGTGCTTCACAGAACCCTATGAAAAGTCTAGTGGAAACAAAGCTGGGCAAAAGCTCTATTTACAAGTTAGTGGTGTAAAGGGATGAAGTAAAACTGTTTTTTACTGTTTCACCTTGCCTATTTTAGAGGCAAACACAGTAAAATATTTTTCCTTTCTTATGTCGCCTTATGCTTATTTCCTACTTCTTCTGCCACCACTATCAACTCTTGGCTTATATGAGAGCATTCTACATAGTTTTGCCCATGGACCTACTCTGGTTAGGCAAATATCACAGAGCTCTACTTAAGATCTAGAACCCTCAGTTTTTTGTCTTCATTAGTCTTCCTCTCTTGATACAGATGTACTTCACAACATTATTCTTCTCAACTGGTCTGAAAACACATATGCTAAAGAACACCAAGCTCTGTTTAATTCACTGTATTAGAAAAGGTTATTTGCTGATGTACAGGTGATGATCAAATCAAGCCAACAGGCTAAATATTTAATATTACTTTCAGAGCTATGATTTAAAATACAGTAATGATGGGAGGATAGTTGAAGGTAACATTTTTCTCTCGAAAAAATGTTGTAATGAACTTAATATAGATTTTGTTATCAAATCAATTATTAAAATTGAAGATATGAAATTTTCACAGTTGAAATGTCTTTGACAAAAATACAGAATTGTTGAACTCTGCTCATACATCAAAAGTGACAGAAATGCATAAGCAGCATTCTTCTTTTCAAAGATTAAATTAACAACTAGTTAGCTTGCATTAAGCATGTCTTCCAGCTCTCTCAGGCAGTTTTCTCTATGCTCTCAAGCCAACCAAGGACCTTGTGATGCCAAAGGACTGCCAGGTCTGGGTTTTGGACTTTTAAATTGCAGTCAACTCATACATCGATGGTTCATTCCATTTCCCATTCTTCTAAACTTCTCATTCCCTTCCTGGCCCTCACAATATAAATAACAAAATGGACAGCTGGTTGGTTTTAATTAAGTTTTGTCTGAGCCTATTGAACATCCGGTCCTAGGAGAAAATACTTTGCAGGAAATAGTGTTTTCAAGTTTTTGGAGCAGTTACCTTACCTTTCTCCTAGCAGCTGGGAGATGTAGACAATAGAAGAAAAGAACAGAATAATAAAATCTTTTATGCCTCTATTTCTATAGCTCTTCAGAGCCTTCCTGGCTTCACTGAGACTTCACAGACACAGGTAGTTTTCAAAACTGTCTAGAAACAGTTTTAAATGTCAGGCTACTGAAGTTTGCCTATGTAGTTTTCCACTTAATGCCTTAGCTTTTCAGGGGAAAGTTTTGAACATGGTGTTCTTACTCCCTTCTGCCAAAAGTCACCATCCTCCCACACAACAACCATCTCACAGGTGCTACAGGTATTTAATTAGCAAAGTACTTAACGAAAAAAAGATAAACTTTGACACTATCAGGAAAAATAGTTCAGGAAGTAGGAGGGACATGAAGTTTTAGTAAAGTTCCAGTCAGCTTTACTCCCCTTTTCATATTCTCTGAGGTTTCTACCTAGCAGAAGAAAAACCCTTCCTCTCAGTCAATATTCAACCTACTGCCTTGATCATAGGAAAACTGAACACCTTCAATGCACAATAATTAAGTGCACCTGTAATCCAATTAATATTTTATCTATTTCCACACAGGCAGTGGCTGTGTTTTCAGACCACAGAAACCCAGTTCATTACTCATTTTAGCTAACCCTCTCCCCCCAAAAAAAAACCCACCCCAAACCCAACCAAACAAAAAACAGCTCAAACAGAACTTCTTGTAAAAAAAAATGAAATCCAGGAAAAAAATAATGCTAATTTAGGTAACTGTGCACACTGAAATTTACCCAGCAACAATGTTCAAAGTTTTCTCTTCTTCCTTTCTTGCTCTCTGTTACTACCAATAAATGTCTTTCCAAATCATCCTGATTGTCTGCTTGGTTTTAGTCTTAGTGCCTACCTAGAGACAAAAACTCTACAAAAAGCTCAAGCACTGAAGTAGAGGGGCTCTGTGCAGAACTCCTTAGAATCAATAATTCTAGCTTTTGAATCAAAGATGTAGCAAGCCTGGAGTGTAGGAAACCGTTTTTTTCAGCATGAATAATATGACTGGGCCTGTCAATGGTCATGACCAGACTTTGTTGATACCCAAACATCTGCTGAAACTATCACCAGATGCACTAAGGGCAAAACGGTAATTCAGAATCATACTTTAAGGTATAGAAATTTCATACTTTAACTGCCAATTAGGTTTTCCACTGTCTCTCAGCATAATGACAAATATATTGAAACCATGAATGCATCAGGGCTTAATCAGTTCTCCTATTAAACAAAGACTTTTAGAAAATAGAGGCAACATAAGATAAAATAAATATAAATATAATATATTGCAAATACAAAGGAAAACAGATTTTGTGGGTTTTTTCCGTCCCATGTACTCATTTATGTGAAGGTGAGCATTATAATCCAATCTAAATTACACAAAATTATTTCATTATAATTGCTGAAGGGTTTGGGGTTTGTTAGGTTTTTTTCTGTCAATTACTTTATATCAGCCTATTCTCAAGCACTTCTACAAAATTAATTATCTGAAAATATCAGATGCTGCCAGTTCCGAGGGATGACACTGAGCCCAAGCACGAAGCTCCTCACAGGGCTACTGAAGCCCCCACACTCAACATACAGCAGCACAGGAGGAATTATGGGCATATATTTGAAGCCTGTTCCTCTGTGCAGCACTGCAACACAGTCCAAAGATGTGGAAAAAAGAGCATTCAGCTTTTCCTTATGCAAGCAGACCGAATGTCCAGTTTCCCACTTCCCTTCAGCCTTTCCTCACAGAGCAGGTGTGTAAGTTCCAGCTTCATTAAGGATACAGAGGTAGATTACACAATGAGAATAGATGTGGTGACAAGCCTCCTGTTCACTACACACAGAGATGCTTCCATAATATATATTGAATAATAAACACATAAATTAATAATAAAAATTGTAGCAGAGACTTTCTTTCCCCGTCCAAGTGAATATGCTATTGTATTCTCCCAGTAGCATATATCCAGCTGCACATATATTTCACGCATTGTATTAATAAACTATCAATCAATAAGAGGATGTTAATAACCCAATGTCTGTTCATCTACAAGGTGTGAAACTGAACATCAGCAATGATGCATAGAAGAGACACATCAGTTGTTGATGTATATATGACTTTTCTCCTTTCTGATCATCAACATGGATTATCAGGGAAAAGTTTGGAATTCTTATAAAGTAGAAATCTTCTAACAACATTGAATTAAACTCCCCCCTCCATTTTTTTCCTTTGTTCAGAGAGAAACTACAAACTTCCTGGCTACAGTAGAACTGCAGATTAAGGAAGTATTTGAAGTCTGCATGAATAAAGAGAATCTAATGTAGAATAATAAGTCCTTCACTGAAGTAGCCTAAGATTCCATCCACTCCTTTTGTGTGAGCATATTGCAACTAAAGAAGACTACTTAATTCACAGTGAATATATACTGAATGGTGAGGTTCAAAGAATAAATATTAGATCACAGGATTCAGTCTTTAAATTAAAACTCTGGGTCTTAGAAGTTTTAATCTTTCTTCTACCTAATTCAAAGCACTCTTACAGGACTGCTTTAGCCTTTAGTTTATAAAATTTACTGGATTAGACCATAATTTCTGTTCCTCAAGTAATTCGTCAACTTTGTTCAAGCATTTTCCTCTGTAACAAAGGGCAAAAACAAGCAGTACCAGTTTTGCTGCACAAATAATTCAGAAAAATGTTTTGCCCTAGTTTTTCTGGTGTAGCTATCTCTGTATACCACAGAAACCTCATTTCTTACTGTGTAACTGGAAGACCCTCATACCTTGCTGTAAGTGTGTTATGAGTGTCTGTATAAAATAGAAATACTGACTAGCATAACCTACCTGAAAATGAGATTAAGTGTAGTACACATTTAAAGTATTCAAATAAATGATCGCAGCAAAATTATGAACTTTGAGAAATACTAGTCTCCTTTTCATTCACACCTCTATACATGATCAAGTCTTTTTCATGAACATGTTTCAGTTTTCATGTTACATTCTGACTTAAGGGAATGCTTGGAATGGTTTTACCAGGTAGTCCATAAAGAGTGTTAGGGCTTGATTTGGTGTTAAGTGGTCTCCTTGATACATTTCCGTCTACACAAGAAATACAATAAAACTAAAACTGAGGTGGTTGTTTTTATAGTCTGACAATTTTCTTTCATGTTATCACAGTAATTTCTCTGTTACATGTGATTCATAGGCTTCAAGGCCAGAGGGTTGTTTTTTATCATCTAGTCTTATTTCCAGCATAATACAAATTACAGGCTGCCAGCTAGTACATGAAAGACCTCCTCTTTAAGCAGTTTAACAGATAAGCACCTAGGAAATGTATTTTTAGACTTTCTGAAGCCTTCTCTTCTGACTTGGGTCTCAAGAGTATGCCAGCAAGGTAGAGAAGCATAGGCGCATTCTTGCCTCCCAAGGTAGGTAATTAGCATGACCTAGATATATGTACATTTCTGAGAGTTATATGTACTTATTAAAAGCTATGAGGCTGATAAACAGCTCTTATAGCTGTTCTGAAAAGGAAAATATTAATTACGCTTCTGTATTACTTGTGTAACAGCTCAATAAACACAGAGTTTCAAAATCCTGTTTCTATAGCAAGACAATCCATTTCAGGGACAACGCAAGGCATAACTCTCTCATCTGTTTTAGAGCAATGAAGATAAAATGTGTTTTCCTGGAAGAGAGAATAAATGACACATAATAGTGATTTATGGATACAGCCATGGCAGTAATTTTTATTACATACTTGTCATTGTAGAAGACTTAAGATAGTGGCATTTCTGAGAAGTATGGCATTTCATGAAGTATAGCAGAACTGAAAGGTTTCAGGGCATTTTTATTTGTGTCCATAAGCTGAATGCAGCTACGTGTATATGTGTTAAATTTGTATATGCTATTAAATTGTTGAGGAATTTGTCCTTTGGAATTGTGAATGACTTACTGTGAATGTATTTAGTGCTTCTCAATATTTTCATAGGAATACAGGAATATATCATCTTTACAGTAGTCTAAATAACTCCCTTATTTGCTCTGAGGGGGTACATGTCAGTAGATTAACAGCGGAACTCAGGTGGCTTTACGTTAGTATCATAGTATCATCATTCTGGCTGGAAAAAACCTTCAAGATCATCAAGTCCAACCACTACCCTAGCTCTGCCATGTCCACCACCAAACCCTGTCCCCTGGCAGGCACCACATCTGTCTTTTTAGATGTATCCAGGGATGGTGGCTCAAACACCTCCTCGGACAGCCTGGATCCCCAAGTCCAACTCCCACCCCAGAACAGGACAACCCCAAGGTTCATAACATGTCCCTGAGGGCATTGTCCAAATGTTTCTTACTACATTATGGTCTTAATACAGATTTGCCACAGAGCTTTTTATCTGTTTAATACAGGATATATGGATACGTATTAACATACCAATTCTATACAGACAAATATGTTGCTCAAGAATCATATGAAATTACCAGTTTGCAAGTTTACCTTTGTTGCTCCAATCTTGGACTTAGATATTTTTATATGATTTTTTCTGAAGTCTAAATTATATTCTAAACTTTATAATACATTTACAGTCATGGACAGTATCCTTATTTGAATAATTTATTGCAGACAACTACAGGGCTGAAAAGTCTGCTAAGGACACAAAAAAAATCAGTTCATGACTGCCACTGACACAGCTGTATTTACATGTATTTGAATGTTCATACTGATGTAACAACACAAGTATTCAGATGAAATAAGAACACCAGTTCAGTTTTTGTACCACAGTGATCTGGGGGTGTTCAGGTATTAAATTAAGATTAAATTAAAAATAACATAATATATATCATATATAATATATAAATAATATTACATAAATGTAATAACATTAATAATATTACATAAATATAAATACTATGTTATATTTATATTTATATATAATATATAAATAATATTACATAAATGTAATAACATTAATAATATTACATAAATTTAAATAACATATTATGTATTTACATATAATACATTCTATTATAATAAACACAATATAATGTAATATATAATAAAAAAGGTTAAATTAAAATAGAATTTTTTTAACTCTCACATCACCTTTGTGATGATGTAAACATATACCAGTGTTACAGTTCAGTATAATTACACCCAAATAACTCTTCTAAAATTGAAAACTACGTAACAGCTAGTCAGTAGTTGCAGCTAATACAAATAAATGCAAATATACATATAAATTACACATCCATTCTTAGTGAAAACAGCATTGTCAAAGTGGCATTTGGCTCCAAAACTACTTTAGCTTTGTTTTGCACAGGTTCAATCGTAAAATCACAATGCTAGGTATCTCATGTGTGTGCACACATAGTTTTCAAAGGTGATTTGCCTGTAACTGAGCTTGGTGATTTTTTTTAAGATTTCTTATGACCATGTGGGAATACTCAGTGCAATATCTTGTAAGAGCCATTAACTGAGAAAATCAAAGGAACAGCTCATATTATCAGCAAAATGTCTGCAATGCCCTTTTTCTGAGATGGAAAGCACTTATGTGGCAGCTTTTTGATATAATACAAGTTCATCCTAATAAAGACAGTCAGGTTCATTGAAGAGGGAAATGAGGTAAATTATTTCTCTCTCTAGAGAGAAAGGTTACTGCTGGGTGGGAGTGGGGTCTCATAATTACCAAGGTAGATGGCATCAGGAATCAATCTCTTAGAGTTTTCAGCTATGCTCCTTCAGAAGCAGAATATTAATAGTCACAGGAAGATACTTAGCTTCCTTTCCTTTGGGTGGATACTCCTTCCAAAAAAGGGATAGCAATGGCTCATGATATGAAATGCAGGACAGACCTACTAACTAGGTAACTCCAGTGAAAAATTAACAGATTTACACTCGCTTACTGCTGAATTTTGTTTTCCAGGTAGATTTATCTCTGTCTGAAGAATATGCAAAGGGATTAGACATGGCTGCTTTTTTTTCCTCCCACCCCCCAATATAAAGAGGCTACTCATGTACATGTTCTGAAGCTAGCAGTGCCAGGTGTAGCCTAGCAATTTCTCTGGTAGTCTCTTGTTACCCAAGGTTGCAAACTTGCTGATGACACCAAGATGACTGGAGAGATTGACACTCCAGAAGGGAGAGCCACCCTCCAGGATGACCTTCCAGTACTTAAAGAGTGGCTACCAAAAAGATGGAGACTCCCTTTTTACAAGGAGTCACACGGAAAAGACAAGGGGTAATGGGCACAAGTTGCTCCCAGGGAGATTCCGATTGGACACAAGAGGTAAATTTTTCACCATGAGGATAGCCAAACATTGGAATAGTCTCCTAAGGGCAGTCCTAGATTCCCCCAGATTGGACAGTTCTAAGTCTCAGCTTCACAGGGTGCTGAGCCATCTCATATAAACTACAGTAGTACCTAGAAAGGTTCGACCAGATGATCCTTGAGGTCCCTTCCAACCCGGCATTCTATGATTCTATGATTCTTACTGAGGGTGCACTCAATCTCCTCATCCAGATCATTGATCAAGACATTGAACAAGACTGGCCCCAAAACTGAGCCCTGAGGGACACCACTGATGACCAGCCGCCAACTGGATTTGACCCTGTTTACCACAACTCTCTGGGCCTGGGCATCCAGCCAGTTTTTTACCCAGTGAAGAGTACACCTGTCTATGCCACGATTTGCCAGCTTCTCTAAGAGAATGCTGTGGGAGACAGTGTCAAAGGCCTTACCAAAGTCTAGGCAGACAACATCCACAGCCTCCCCTTCATCCAGTAGGTGGGTCACATGGTCATAGAAAGAGATCAGGTTGGTCAAGCAAGACCTCCCTTTCATAAACTCTTACTGTCTGGCTCTGATCCCCTGGCTGCCCTGCACTTGCCATGTGAGCTCACTTGAGCCTCTCCATGATCTTTCCTGGTACTGAGGTCAGGCTGACAGGCCTGTTGTTCCCTGGACCCTCCTTCCAGCCCTTCTTGTAGATGGGCGTCACATCAGCCAGCCTCCAGTCATCTGGGACCTCCCCTGTTGAACAGGATTGTTGAAAAATGATGGAGAGAGGCTTAGCGAGCTCCCCTGCCAGCTCCCTCAGTACTCTAGGGTGGATCCCATCAGGCCCTATAGACTTGCACATGTTTAGGTGCAGAAGCAGATTGTTAATGACTTCCTCCTGGCTTATGGGGAGGTTGTTCTGCTCTCTGTCCTTATCTTCCAGCTCAGGAGACTGAACACGCAAAGGGTAGCTGGTCTGACTATTAAAGATGTAGGCAAAGAAGGCACTAAGTGTCTCAGTCTTTTCCTCATCCTTGGTTGCAATTTCCCTCCGTGCATCCAGTAACCAATGGAGATTCTCCCTGGCTCTTTTTTTATTGTTGATGTATATGTTAAATTTTTTTGTTGTCTCTTATGTCAGTGGCCAAGTTGAGCTGCAGCTGGGCTTTTGCCCTCCTAATTTTCTCTCTGTATGATCTAACAAGATCTCTGTACTCCTCTTGAGTTGCCTGTCCCTTCTTCCGAAGGTGGTAAACACTTATTTTTTTCCTAAGTCCCTGTTCAGCCAGGCTGGCCGTCTTCCCCACCCTTTAGTCTTGTGACACATGGGGACAGCCTTTAAGATTTCATTCATGAAGAGTGTCCAGCCTTCCTGGACCCCTTTGCCCTTCAGGACTGTCTCCCAAGGGACTCTCTCAACAAAAGACCTGAACAGGCCAATGTCCACCCTCTGGAAGTCCAAGGTAGAGGTTTTGCTAACCCCCCTCCTTACATCACTAAAAATTGAAAACTTAACCATTTTGTGATCGCTAAGCCCAAGATGTCCTCCAACAACCACATCTTCACTAGTCCTCCTCTGTTTGTGAACAGGAGGTCCAGCGAGGCACCTCCTCTGGTGGGCTCACTTACCAGTTGTGTCAGGAAGTTATCTTCCACACACTTGAGGAACCTCCTAGCCTGCCTGCTCTCTGCTGTGTTATATTTCCAGTAGACATCTGGTAGGTTCAAGTCCCCCACCAGAACAAGGGCTCGCGATTGTGAAACTTCAGCCAGCTGCTTGTAGAATATTTCATTTGAATTAATTCAATAAAGAGATTCAATCATTTTCCTTTTCTCCCAAGTCTGGAAAAAAGATATTTGGGTAACAGAACATTATGTATTAAAACCATTGAAAGAATGATGAAGCTGGAATTTCATAGCAAAGTCCATGGTCCCTACTCAGTTCCAGTCAAAGTTTTCTAATTTTTGCTTCTGAATTTCCCAGTTCATTGCAGTTCCACTGTTCTACCGATACTTAATTGCTCTGGGTGGTCCCTGAAGTGAAGATAGAATCCTACCTTTAAGCAATTAAGAATGCCAGGGTTATAGAAAGCTTTGAATATCAGGAAAGAGACATATTACTAGTGTCAGTGCAGATTATATTTTTTAATTAAAATATTTTACAGGAGACTGGGTATTTCCAGCTTTTGTTTTTTCTAAGTAACTTGGTATATTATTATAACTATGGAAAATTACCATAGAGTTAAAGAGTAGGTTAAAATTTTGTACGCAACATTCTTACTTCTACAAGAACAATCAATTATGACCAGACTATTTAAATAACTCCTTCAGTTCTTTTGTAGGGAGTCATTCTTGGTAGAAAAATGTTATGATGTGCATTTTTTTAGTTCACATTTTCAGTTATATCTCTACAATTCGGTGGTAGTTTTCTTACAAGTTCTTCGCTTTCATTATATTTAGTTTCTTTAAAAACTGTGATAAAGTTTAGTCCTGCATTTAGGAAGCTTGCATGTAAACAAATGCTAGAGATGTTTGAAAATACTCCTCCTTAGGGTGATTCCTTTCCACTTAACTGGTGAAGCTCCACTGATCATGATTCTGCTTGGATGAGTGTTCAAGTCAGTTGAGACTTCTGCAATAACTGAGATGTACAATAACCTCCAATTACTTTTGGTTTTCACTGAAATAATAGAAATTAAGTGTCCGTTGGGCTGATTTGTTGAGCTGCTCTTGTAGATTTCAAGGACTGATTTTC
This sequence comes from Hemiprocne comata, assembly GCA_020745705.1. NCBI lineage: Eukaryota > Metazoa > Chordata > Aves > Apodiformes > Apodidae > Hemiprocne > Hemiprocne comata. Next base: position 61,318,376 of record CM036588.1, on the reverse strand, counting down.
ATCCTAGGAAAGTCTTAGCTGTAGTGCAACCTTAGAGTGAAGCTGTAGTTCTTAGCGTTGCTCTAACAATGTATTTGGCTCACTAATGTCATCAGGTATTAAATGAAGGTGTAAAGGAAAAAGTTCCAGGATATCCTGCAGGATATCCTAGGAATACACCTCTCTGAAATACCTGTTTAATCGGAAATGCCTATGGATTTTGTATGAAACTCTAATGGAATTTCATTGTGCAAAAACATACAGATTGATGAAGCTTTTATTTGTTATTTGCTGTGTATATTTATATATACATCAAAATACATGTTAGGTTTAAGGAAGAAATGCCTGTATTCTCCATTTCTTCATTGCTTACCTGCTCAAAACTATTTTTTTACCCCTTCAGAGTGACAGCTTTACTGTTTCCCATTCTCAATAAATCCCTACATGCTTTTTGGCCTGAAATACATATCCCTCATCTTGAAATACCTTTGGTATTATGTTGAAAGGCTCTCTGTCAGGACTCTCTCATCTTCTGGAGAAATCTATGCTCAGAAGTGGAGCTTAGTGTCGAGGAAGCCAAAAGCTTAAATATGTACTATCTTATACTACACTGCTTTCTGGACCCAGCAGAAATCTGCACTTTTGGAAATGAAACATTTTTTTTAACATAAAATCCCTCATAGTTCTACATTTAATCCACAGGAGACCTATGAGATATATACATGTGTATATATGACACATGATAATTTTAAGTGTTATCAGAATGATTCAGAATATGATGTTTTATTTTGGTGGTAAATAGGTGCTAGAACTCATGGCATGGATTGGACATTATCACATGGTGACCTACATAAGAAAAAACAACATTTTTCAAATAAATGCGTCTCCCTGTCTTCATATAGTTTTCTTGCTTTTTACAGCAGGTCCTTACAATTTCTTTTCATACTGCTGATCAGCTATCTCAGGTATAATTTTGGGCATATATATCTCAAGACAGAATTTGTATTTCTGGTCCTTCTGTTGATGAATCTCTTCTGAGCCATGTAATTCAGACAGAAAACTTCTTCAACAGTCATGTTCTGCTGCATTTTTCTTCCCAAGGAACTTTAATTCTTCACATTTGAACATAAAGATTAATCTGCAGCTCCAAATGTCATATTTTAGGCTTGCTAGGTATCACCCACTGAAGTGCAAGTAAATTATTTGCTTCAACGCACCACAACTCTTAAATACAGAAAGATATCACTCTTCAGATTAAAACATTTAATGTATAGTTAATTATAATATTGAGTGAAAAACTGAGCAGATTAACCATAAAATATAAAGATAGTATAAATACTTATTGGAAAATAAATGTGTTGGCATAGGTGCATAGGTTACACACAAGAACTTAATTGCAGTATTTTTGGTGAACATCAGCCACTATTTAACTATCTTTATGAGTGTCTTCAGAAAACAAAAGTTACTACTGAACAGATACGATGTGTAGTTACTGCTCTTTGGAGCACATTCAAGAGCTTTATATTTAAAGTTCCTTACTTTCCTTAAGAAGGTAATTCTCATGAAAAAACAAGCAGGCAAATTTTATAGAGAATATTTTTTAAATTCATGTGCTGATCTTTTTTAAATTATACAAGACTGTCAGAGTGTTTCGGCCTTGTTAAATGGAGGATACATTTTTAAAAGTTATTGATTCTTCTTTTTTTTTTATCAGTAGAAGCACGTATGAAATTGAGTAGGGAAACATGGGTTATCCATTCTTCTGCTGTAAAGTCACTTAGAAATAATTTCAGTTACCCAAGCTTGGAAACCTCATTCTCTGTAAAACTCCTGAATTAACTCAGTTCAATTCTAGCACTAAGTCTTTCACGTAGGATATATAACTATGTGAGCAAGTACAGAGAGTAAAGAAACCTCTCCATCCATACTCTGCACTTGGCAGGCAAAAGCCAGCTGCAGTTAAGAAGGCATGTAACTGAATCCATGTCAACAGGGAGCTGAGCCAAAAATGGTAAGCTGTGCTACAGCTCAGTGCTGTATAAAAGCATTTACCTGGCTTCTGGACTACTGCTGGCTCAGGCCAAGGAAGGCTGGAAGATGCATGGCTTTCAGATCCACTTTGAAGCAGTACACACAAAAGCAGATAAGGATACACTTTTCAACAATCCTGGGAGCATCACAGAGTATAAGAGGCCAAACTATTTCAGTTCTTTGAAAACAGAGCAAAACTGAAAGTCATCATAGTAAGATGGACTTGTGGTCGCACTGAGGTTAATGACTGATTTCCACGTAAATTGATGTTGGGGAGGTTTCTGGTGCAAGATGGGACTTGTGTTGCATGACACAAACACTACATAATTACTTAGTTATAACATACCATTTTAATGCTCGTGATTTTTTAAAGATTTATTTAAATTACCTTTCTTTTTCAGTGGCCTGTTTTTCCCGTTGTCAAATGAATTGCATGATTGGTAAGTGACAAAATTCTGCTTTTACAGATAGCCAGTGGTGTCACTTTGGTTTTACAGTTATTGTATGATAGCTTGTGCAATATAAACATTGCCCTCTTTTGGCAAGGAGGTTCACACATACATAAACTGACATTCTGAAGTCTTTCTTCAGCATTTATACATGCTATACCAAATACCACCACATCAAAGACATGCAATCTAATACAATAAATTGCAGTTGTACTATCTATATTTTGGTAGAAACACTTATTGCTCAGTTAGATGCGATGTAATAGTTTGTTATGGACCTGAGTTACTCAAATATGATTTGAAGCTGCACATAATCTCTAAAGTAATAGAACAGAAGTATGAACATGGTGTTTAGGTACAGAATGAGTAATTTATATAGTCAAAAGTAGATTGTTTATGTAGAAATAAAATATAGGTAACAATACGTATAGGCTTAAGAGAACTGCAATATAAAGAGGAAGTAATACATGTCACTTTATGTTATAGTAACTGAATTATAAATTCCTGTCATTGCTCATCAAAAGAAAATAAAAAGGATGAGAGGAATTTCTTTGAAGAAAATAAAGAGATGGAGTGTTTTACATTAGTTGCCATGTAATCTTAGTTGTATTAATCACAAAATAATTCTGAATGGGAAATCAGGGAAGTACTAACTTTTGACAAGATAAGGTCCCTATGGGGAAATGGTAGTTTTATTAGATCACCTACAACAGCTGGGAGAAGGCAGAAAAATTTTATTTGGGTACAAACTTATTTTGGGATAACATATCCTTTCCCAAATCGTTATGAGCAGGCAACTACAAGGTTTGCTTCAAATTCAAACAAGTGCTCTGAGTAATATATGCTCATAAAAGCATGAACTCCATTTACAAACCTTACCTTTCCAATGTCTTTTCACTATCACAGATGTGACAACTCTAGCCCTGAAGTTGTAAACAGGTAAGTGAATTCTGGGGGGGAAAAAGGGAATCCCTATCAGAAAACAAACGAATGCCAGGAAAACTAAAAGCTTGTGGCTCTTCCTAGAATTAGTATTTGTAGATGAATAGCAGGTGTGTCTAGCAAGATTGGACTGGAATTTGTATTGCTTGCCCACTTGGAAAGGCTGCCTCACTCCTCCTTCCTCCGTGAACACTAGGTCCCAGCCCTGTCAACCTCCTGTTCTAATTCTGAAGGTACACTATTTTGGGTTTTTTTCCCCAGTACCTCAAATAATGTGTAAACAATTAAAGAAGATGGTGATACTTCAGCCATTTACACTCTTCAGGGTATATTGCCTAGTTAAGCTTCTTAATTTTTTTTTATTGCTTATATTTACAAAATAAGATTATTTCATGAGATAATAACTCAAAATTTTGCAATCATTTCTGTTACTGACCTTAACTACATCTAAAGGAACTGAACTTATAATGAGAGTTTGAAAAAGGTGCAAATTAATTCAATGCTGAGCTCTTCTTTTTTCCCTTCATTCCTTTCCATCACCCTCCCCTACTTTGTTATAGTGTGATGTATTACAAATATGTGTTATCACAACTGTTTCAAGGTCACATGTTTCAATAGCTGATGTTAGTGTAGTTTCAAGATACTTGATAGAACAAGTCCATTTTCCCCTGGTTGAGGATATGGTTCGATAAGAAGTATTGTGATTATTAAAACATAGTAATACGTATTCCCATAAAAACTGGATACATCTAATAAAAATTAAAATGTGAAAAGAAAAAAGTAGGCAAATTATCAGAGGGCTGGTGACTACTGTTTAAAGTATGTCACACGGCACATCATTAAAAATTACATGTAGCTAAGATATCCAAGCTAATTTTTTGCTGAATATAACTGTAAAACCTTTTAAAAAAAAGTATAAATGTCTAACTATGGCACAACAGTGGCAAAGTTTTTGCTTCGCTAACATCTGCTTTCCATATCAGTTACTAATCATAATATATATACACAATATTTATGTTTTCATCCTTTTATACCAAAAAAACCTTCAGTGCCGTACATACCACATCACGTATTCTGTGCATAAATAATCTAGAAAAAAATGTCCTTAATATTAATTAAAAATATCTATAATTTCAATGTTCAGTTACTATAAAATATCATTTTAAGCTAACTCCACCCAAGACATCTATGGTTAAGGAATAAGATAGAAATAATAAATAAGGAAGTCATACATAGAAGGTACTGTTAAGAAAAACACAAGGATCAGCCATCCAACACACAAAAAAATTCTATAGAGAAAAGAAATCAGTAGACTATTTTTCATTCTACTTGCTTAAAACATCTCCTAAGCAAGAAGATTTACAGCTCCAGAAAACACATAACGCCTTAAATAGTATCCCACCTATAACCAGGTACACAGTCTCTCCAGAGCATCTGATATGAAGAGGAATGAGACACTATAAGTTTATAATTACCATCCTTGCATCCCATGAACTTCCTAGGTCTGGAAATACTAAATCAGCCAAGACACCAAGGAACCTGGAAGGTTGTTTCTAATTTAACTAGTTAGCAAAGTACAACCATGCAGATTGGATTTCTGATTTATACCAAGAGTAGGCACACACTGACAAATGCTTAAGATTAACAGAACTGTATTATTCATCATATATAACACACACAGATTTAATTGCTTTTAAGGATCAGCTTCTTATAATAAAACTATAATTATGTGACTGTCATGGTTTAGGCCCAGCTGGCAACTAAACACCAAGCAGCTGCTTGCTCACTCCTCCCCATCCCATAGGACAGGGTGGAGAAAATATAATTAAAAGCTTGTGGGGAGACAAGGACAGGAAGGGATCACTCACCAATTATGGTCACAGGGGAAAGACTCTTCTTGGGGAAAAAAGGCTGCAGAGGGACAGCCTGCAGTCTTAACATGGGAAATCTCTGCTCCAGCACCTCCTCCCCTCCGTCTCCACCAACCTTGGTGTCTGCATAGTTTTCGTCTCACACCCCACTCCTGTGTCCGTTGCAGGTCCCACAGCAGGTTTTTTTTCCCCTTCTTAAATATGTTATCACAGAGGTGCTGCCACCACCACTGATTGACTCAGCCTTGGCCAGCGATGGGCTTCTTTTGGAGCTGGGGAAGCTTCTCCCAGCTTCTCTTAGGAGCCACCCCTGTAGCCCTTCCCCTGCTACCAATACTCCACCACACAGATCCAACACAGTGATGTCTGTGAACAAGTATCCCCATAGTGAAACCTGGTGCTTATTTATATAGGAAAAGTCTTAACCCTACTACATGTGTTCCATCCAGGAGAAAGAAAGTAAACGTGGCTGGTATTCATTACATAAAGAAACAAAAGAGTAAAAAATTCTGAAATAAACCACACACTTCTCTTTGGCATTGATTCATGCTTGTTCCTTTGTCCAATTCTTGTCTCAGATATAATCAAAGTGATTAGTATACAAGGAAAATCTCAGACCAATATAGTCTGCAAATAGCAGAGACTTACTGAAGCTGGGGTTATTCAGATGTAGAACTTACATCAAGATGTGGACTGGCCCTGCACAGACTATCTTCAGAGAGTCTCTGTTGAGCAACACTGAGCTTTTTTCTGTGCCTGGTAGTATAGACTACAATTCTTTGAGAACAGAAAAATGCATACCTCAAAATGTGGCTTGTTATTTCATCCTGAATGCTTTCTACAACTGTAGACTCCTTTGTCAGTGCTAAAGCTTTATATCTCTCACAAAACCAGGAGACAAACCATAAAAAAAGTCTGCCTGTACTTTAAGATAATTCTCCTTACCTTTTTCTCCATGAAATATTTACTTTAAAAATATACCTACCTCATATTATCAACGCGAAAAGATTTACATTTATTTCTATTACTTATACATACATTAAAGTATACTGATGGCATTTAAAATAAAGAAAATCATGTATACCTTTACTTTTACCTATGGATTTGGTGAAATGATTCCATGAAGAAAGCATTTCCAGACAAAAAGAGAATAAAGAAGAGGAGAGAAACAACAGTAAGAGTTGTGAGTATATGTAAATGCAATAGCATCTGAACATGAAGAGACAAAGTAAGTGTCTGGAGAATAATGGTGATGCAATCAGTGTTGTATTAGCAATTTAGTTTATTTTTTTCCAATCATGTACATGCAGTGAAACACAGAAGGAACCCATGCTTAGATAAGAAAGAGTGACACAAAAGTAACATGGACTATAGGTTAGGAGGAATAAAGAATAACCACTGATTTTGTTAGGTTGCAAAATTGTATTATCAGCATTCCAGAAGCCAGAAGCAGGTGCTTTCTGCACATTTCCAATCAGCCATGCATTAATGTAAATGGACTCTTTAATGTGGACAATGTGACAAGCTGAGTATCTTCCTTCAGGAGCTATTTGAAGAGTGCTCTTGTGCGTTGTTTATCATTTATAGAATCATAAATAATTGTGTTTTCTGGTACATACATTAAATTTTCTTAATCACCTTCTTATTTCTCTCACCTCACTTCAGTTATTGTATTGCAAGAGGGGGAGTTGAGGAGGCAAAAGGACAAAAGCTTACGGAGCAAACAAAAAGAAGTAATAATGAAGAAAAGATGTGACTAAAACCATGTGTTTATTTGCAGCCAAAGACAGCTTTCAAGCATTTGCCCATCGTTTGCAGTGATGGATTCAAAGCAGCTACAGAACAAGAAGAAACAATGAAAGCAGAGTGGAAAAGGAACAGAGCCCATACCTTGGTCGCCCATCATCAGGTGCGCCAGACCTTGAAGGGAAACAAGAGCACAGTCAGCAATGAACAAGGGAGCACAGGAAGGTGATGTTGTCACAGTGACAAAAATGTTTTGTGACAGGCATCTGTTTCCTATGAGATGTCTGTATCACAGAGGGAAATTAAAGAGCAATTTTTCAACCACTGGTTGGAATACTCTGGGCTATGAGTAATGGAACTGCAATTCAAACACTGGGTGCTGTTTTATTGTCTACTTCTTCTGTGCAGTTGTTGGGATGCCAGAAAATAATAAAATGCTTTCAAATCCAACCAATTATTTTAAGAGTCCGTCTTTCTTTACCTTATTTTGATTATGTTGCTTTGAACACTTTGCTGGGAGGACTTCTTGTCCTCTATTTGTGAAATGATGCTAAAAACTTGGAGAAGTGTAAACCTGAAAAATGGGCTGGGTCTGATCTTTTTCCCCTCATAAAAACAAGCACTTCAGGTAATTAAATAAAATTTCTTTGTCACATTGAAATGATAATGCAAGGGATGTCTCCTTATTTGTGTGAAACATGAGTAGAATAAATTCGTTCCAGAGAAGGCAAATTACATCATATGCAATATAAAATACATAGCCATAAGGAAATAAGTTACAGCTTCTGATGCTATTTCATAAATCTGTGAGAAATAGATTTTGCTTTATATTTGTTTTGTAAGATGAAATCCAATCATGTGAGTATAGACCTAGTGACATTTCAAAACACATGTCCATAATGATAATCACACAACCAGAGTCAAATTTCATTACTCTTCAGCTAAAAATATTCAGCTTTTTAAATTAATGCTGATAATGATACTTTTATTCTCATTGAGAATAATGTGACGTAGAGAGAACATTTTTCTAGAAATAAGAAGGTATTTTACATTTTATGTCTGGTTTTAAAAAAAGGCTTATTCTTGTTGAATTTGGCTGTTTTAGGATCCATTTCATAAGTTATTAATTGTTCACCATAAATGTGCTCCTCTTCTCCAACAACTATAAAAAGTTACACATTATTTTCTTATTTGCAATGAATTAAAATTAATTAAAGAAGGTGAGCAATAACATATCCTGCTCTTTATTGGAAAGCAGACTTCCTAGAGAGTTCCTCTGATTTCTAATTCACAAAGAAAATAAGGTGCACAAATGACTCATGTATTTGGGGGGAGTTCAAAGCAGATACTCTCAACTGCAATCAGTCTTAAAGGATTTGTATCTTACCAGTTCCAAATCTCAAGTGACGTTCCAAATAGACTAACAATAGTTTGGCTGAATTAATGATTTTTAATGTCACCCAATTTAGATGCGTAGCTAAACTTTAGGGCCTGATGTGCCCCATCTCTTGGGGAATAGATTCTGTTTCCAAATACAGCACCCTGCAGCTGGCAGGATTACCTGGGGTTTACAGCAATATAAATGAAAGCTGGGAGTGATCCTGAAGGGATACCTACAGAAGCATTGCGTGGGAAACATCACTCAGCTGTGCTGCAGCTAGCAGTTTGTGAAAGAGGGTAGAAAGTTTTCATGCATGTTCTTTCTCTAGAAGTGTTGCTACAACTGAGAGAGGTACAGTGGGGTATACACAAAGACCCATGATCAAGCTTCATTCTTTTAATGCTGAATGTTCTTGCTTGGATCCCTTGCTTCATGGCCTTCTGGAAGTATTACTCTCTTCATGGGATTATTTAACTCATCTTTTGGCTTTTAACTTTTTGTGTTGGCAACTGTAGTAAGAAATCGCAAGACTTTTGACTTGGCCTTAACTATATTCAGTAGAGGGAAGCTGAAACTAGTAGAATGTTCCAGTATCTTTTTCTTTATTAAACTGTAATTTTTCAGCAGCTATTTTATGTGAACTCTTTCATCTCTTAGAAGGTATGAAACAAATCGCTGTCATGTCTCCTAGGGGAATGCAAGGAAGATAATCTCTTGCCAGCTTGCATTAAAATATGATCTTTACAGCTATGAGGACCTAAATAAAAGGCCTAGGTTCAGGAGTTTACCACTGCCTGATAGCTACGATTTTGTTAAAATTATATGCAAGATTGGTCAGTTGAATATACATGATTCTTCTATGATTTTAAATAAATTTAAATGGCAGAAGTGTCTCTTAACATTATAGAAACCACTTGAATTTTAAGTCAATTACAGTAGTGTTCAACTAAAAAGGAGGTCAAGTGAACATAAAAAAATACACTGCTCAAACCAGACATCTATCAATTAAAAACATTACTACTAGTCCTCAAGAAAATGCAGTTTGCTTGACTCTGTTTGTTACTGTCTTTGTGAAGCAGTAAGATTACTTACACTTACTTGCTAAAAGCACATAATGATACTTAGCTTATTTTATATGTTTGCAATCTATGAATGAAGGCTATGGAAGACTAAAGAATTACTATTACTCTACCTGTGGAATCCACAGAGTGGTTTAAAATGATACAGATAAATCTACCATGATAGCAATCATTGTTATATTTTCAAAATGACAGCCTGCTTATAATTGAGAATACTACAATGGATAGTGGTAGAAAGTTCTAGCCTTAAGTAGCCACGTATAGGCATACCATACATGGAAAATACTCACTTGTGTACCACTACTGCATAAGTAGAATTATAAAAGCCTTTTATTTGTGGATTAGGAATTAAAGATTTTGTAGGAACGCCTTATGTGTGATCCACTCCATCTTTATACTGAACTTGGCTCTGAGAGGAGAGAGTTAAAGGGCACAGGATGGGATAGTGGAAGCAGATATGAAGATAGGATATTTTCATAATTTGGTGTGTGAGTTCCATGCAGAGCACAGGCCAAAACAAAATTTAAACATGCTACACCTGTGGTGAACATGTTCAATCCTAGCACAATTTTAGTAAAATGAATAAAATGTATGCTTTTCATATCAGCAATATATACAAATTTAACTCTGTGAATATTAAATCCTTCTGTTTTCTTATGTAGCTGTAGCTTAACTTACAGGTATCACAGAAAGCAAAGATTAAAAATTCTATCTCCATTTTGAATTTGTGCTTTGGATACATGTTCTGTACTTCCATTCTTTACATATACATCCTCTATAACTTCAATATATGTGTAAGTATCCAGATCTGTGTTGGAATAAATTTATGGTTGCAGTTTTAAGAATTAGATTCAGGTAAAGTCTAGATTAACTGTTATCCAGGCTTTATCTTGTACTGTTGTGCATAAATGAATATGTGAAATGAAAGTGAACCTCCTTACCTAGCTATATTGATCCTAATTTGGATTTGAGACTCATGTTGACACCAGTAAGAAAAACGTGCACAGATCAAATATAAGCTTAGGTACTTATTTCTAGGCCCTTATGTTTTTCAGTTAGAATTCTTATGCCAGTGTTGTTGAATACATTTTCATTTTACAACAAAAAGGAAACTATTGCTATGTATGTGTGTGACAGTGTACGTAATTCAAGCACTGGAATTGATTAAATTTTCTTTCTCCTACTGGTAGCATCTATTTTAATAAAATTGCACATCATTATGTATGTGCTAAATCTGAGCACCTCACTTTGCCCTTGAATACAGTAGCATGGAGAAATGCAGCACCAATATTTCCAGGCTTTTTAAGAAAATTACCACTGAATGGGCAGGCAGTGCCCCACCATGACTTGAATCCTGAATGAACTCAAGCCCCAGAATGGCTCACTACAGGACTCTGGTTCAGAGCCATGCCAGGGCAGTCACTTTGCATACAAATTAGCTTACAATTTCCTAGATTTTAAAACAGCTTTAAAATATTGGGAAAAAAATAATAAAAGTTATTGCTCAGTTTAGATAGATAAACTAATTTTTCAAGTAGCTAATAGGTTATCTGGTATGCTAAGATTCAGCACAGAGAGACTTTTAAATGTACTTGTACCTAAAAAAGCACCTGCACCTTTTGGCTTATAAGCAAAAAGACAATATTGATTCCCAGCAATAACTGATCTGTGAAGCATATTCTGTACCTTTAAAACTATTATACATATGCATGCAACGTGTTTTGCCAGCTAATAGACTTACTTACCGGTATTGAGGCTAGATGGCATTGTGCTTTAGTTTCCACTGCCCTGTGCCATACTTTCTTTAAAGGGACTTAACTATGTATTGACATTATTATTAAAATCACATGCTGCTTCTTTCACAATGTCCAAAATGCAGAGGGCATTATGTTGAAAAGTTAGAGAGAAAAACTTTTATCCTAACACTTGGTGCTGTAAAGAATAGTACAGTAAGCAAGATTTGTTGTATTAAAGAAAAAAGCGCTTTCCATTTTCCTAAGCAATTAAAATATAGGCATTTAACATGCATTACATTCTTATAAGGAGTATTTATGCTTCACACTAATGAAACAAATAGTTTCTTGAAGTGTTTTTCATACAGAACACGAGAAGAAATCAGTCCTTCTGCAAATCTGCTGAATGATTTTGAAGGGTGGTATCAGTCATAGTAGTATAAATCCCATTGTTTTAGTGGGGATATTCTGGAATTACACCAATAAGGCCAAGATTAAAATGGAGCTTTGCTTGTGTTCTGTATGGAAAAAAGAAAACACACTTATTTAATAAACTTTTATACATTTATGGGTAAAAAAATGCAACTTACCGTACTGAATGTTATGCGTACTTTTGTAACATTAAGCAGAATGGAAAAAAAAACACTAAACAGAGAGGAAAAACAAAAGCTCAGGAAAATAAGGTAGAAAGCACCCACCTTCCACATAGTTGTCTTCTGTAAGCACATAACAGGGAAGGAGAGAAAAGGAAAACATTCATTAAGCAGCATGCAGACTGGAACTTGCCATTGCATGTCTTCATCATGCAAGGCATCAAACACAACATGCAAGTGCTCCGTTGCTACAATCCAGAGGGAAGAACAAAAGCACCAGGGAAGCAATGTTTTCTCTATTTAACAAAATTCCTGTGATATGACATAAAACGATACTGTTTCCAAAGTGCAAAAATTGTACAGGATTTACTGTATCTCTCTGTAAGTTCAATTATTATTAGTCATTGATCAGAGAATGTTCTTGTAAGACTTTTATAAGTACATATTTTAAAGCCATCAGTCATTTGTGATAGGGATTCTAAATTAATTTGCTTTTACTACCCCATTCTGAATTTTCCTTAATGACCTGTGCGAAGTAGACAGTTTTAAACAGATCAAACAAGTTAACTTTAGTTTTAGAGTATCCTGTGAAGATGTTTTCACAGGCAGTGTGGCTGATCCTGCACTCATTACTGAGGCACTCACTCTGTTCATTGGGTCAGATCTCCAAATCCAGGGTGACAAAACTGTCACTTAAGCTGGGTGGAATAACTCAGAATTATAGGATCACGTCCCACAGTATTTGTCAACATCAGAAACTTGCACATCTTAAATAGTCAATCAGTTCTCTTCCTTGTATAGTTTGCAAAGGCCACAGCAATTTCAGGCATGGGTTCTCCCCCAGATTAGACCAAAGGGTATTTCGCCTAAGTAAAGGCTACTATAAATCACCTATAATTTGGCCTTTCATCCCCAGCCTAACATCAATATGGGGCACAGGAAAGAAGGTTCCCCCAAAGCCTACACAGCAAGAGAGGACTAGGAATTGGGCCTTAGCTAATGAAGTGGACAGAATTCACAGATTAGAAACAGGCTCAGTGTCCTAGTACTCGTGCTAGTCTCTCCATCCCCAGCTACTCCACTAGGTTGGTGACTGGGAGGGAGAATGTCTCTGCTGCCCATTATGATTTTGACTGAGGAGAGGTTAGGAGAGAGTACAAAGATATCTATAGTGAGAGAGAAAATGGGAAAGGTAAAATAACAAAGGAAAAACAACACAGAAGTCAAGGAGATGGGCTGTGTGAAACCAACAAAGAAACAGGGAAGGGTGACAACACAGCAGTCTGACTCTTGAGAGCTCGCTTCCTGCAGTTTGTGCCATCTCTGCCAACACTTGCTGGGGAGTGAGCACATAGAAGCAATTGCAAATGGAAGGCCAGTTCTCTCATTGCAGGTCATTTCTCATGGAGTCTTCCTATGAGAACATACCTTTTCATGAGACACTTAAGAAATGCGATCTAAACTAATTTGGATATATTGTAAGCCAGGAGTCAATAAAACGAGTTACACAGAAATGAGCTCAATTATATCTCTCAAGCATAGCAATTTCCTGCCAGAATATGTCACTTCTCATAATGAAAAGTGTTTATAAGTTAATGCCACAAAACACTGAAAAATCTTATAATGAGTAGACAGTATTCCAATAAATAATTTGAAAAGTTTACCACTTTAAAAAGAAAAACTACTATAAATGATGAATACTGAGGGTTTCTAAGGGTTAAAAACTAAGTTTCTCAATTTTTAGTTGTAATACTCACAGGTCAGAAGAGATTAAGTTATTTGGCTTAAGACATTATAAATCACTTTTTCCATGCACACACTCTACATTTAGACTTCCAAAATCTCACTGTCTGAAATGTTAGTTTGTTATGAAAGTGCAAAGGGTACACACTGTTTCATGCGTTTAGGAAATTAAGAGGCCGAAAAGACAATAAAATAAAATAAAATAAAAAAAAAAGCAGTAAGCCTGTTGTGAGTAAATACCCGAAGATCAACAAATCAAATAAAGTTCACTGAGAAAATGAAACCCACCCAATTCCACAAGATAAATATAAATTATATACACAGTGTAAATTACAGTGATATTTGGGCTATTAGAAATAGCTATTTATAACTAAAATTTTCTGGAAGAGTCTTTTTCCTTTTAACTGTGTATAGTAATTTCCTCCTTTACATATAAAAACCCACAAACTTAATGAAAATTATAATTCATTCCTCCACGTGTTTTTGTCATGGTAAGTTAAACCATCTTAAACAGTTTTGCAATCTAAGAAAAAAAACAGATTTATCTTCTTTATGGTACTTTGCAAGGTTTTTACATTAGTTTACCATTGAGCACTATTATTTATTGAAGTTTTTTCTTGTGATGACACATATTTCCTTATCAATAACAATTTCCTTGACTTTCCTGGCATGGCCTATTTTTCTAAAAAGGCAGAAGACCCAAATTCTAATTTGGCTTTTTATTCACTTTGCTTATTCTTTGAAAGCCCTGTATACTACCAACATCTTAATTTTGCAGTTTGGAGGGAACAAAATTTTCCTCACTTAAATCAGGAGTAACTGTATTTATGTCATTACAGTTGCACTGGTATAAATTTGTGTAACTGGAGGAGAGTAGAGCCATATGACGCATTTCTGTCATTGCTGATGATTTAACTGTGCTGATGCACAGTCTGCATTTACCCACATTTATATCCATCCACCTTGGAGGACCTTATTGTCTACTGAATAGCTCTGTTGGCATCAGTGGAACCAGAGGCTTTATAGACCCAAAATGCCACCTCCTAGCTGCTGTAGGCATTGGCAGAGAACAGCTCTTAGCCTTTTCTGCACCAGTGGCTCATGCCCCTGATTTTCATCAATGCACAGCCCAGGTACAAGACAAGGGGCTAAAAGGGAGTGTCAATACAACAGTGGAGGAACAGAACTGCCTTGCAGCGCCCACTAGCAACCAGTCAACTGGTCAGACAGGTAACTACTTCAGTGCTCTGACTTGTAGTAGATGTGAAAAGTTCTCTGTTTTCATGTTGCACTGAGCTACCCACTTAAAGAACTAGACAGGTCTCCATCCACTGCAAATGCTTTTTTTCCTAGACCTTTCCTAGACCTAGACCTTCCTAGACCTTTCCTAGACCTTTTTCCTAGACCACCTCCACCAATGATACTAAATTGCACTCCTAATTTGTGTTTACAACCTAATTCCTTTGACCAAAATCTGCTCCAGTGCTACCGGTGTAATCTGTTGACTCTACATACTGAGCCAAATATTCAGTTGATTTAAATCTGGCAAGACACAGTTGAAATCAGTAGAACTACACAACTTACACAGGCTATGAATCTGGCTTATTATCTTCAGATGAATTGTCTCAGGCTGTCTCTACTGTGCTAAGAGCAGAATCTGCTCCATTTTTTTTTTGCAGCAAAAGCCCAACCAATTCTAATTATTTTAGCATATTACTATGATTCAGAGATATAAAAATGGGAATAATGTTTTTACAGGGTATTTTTATTAATACAAGTATCATTTTAATACTTGGTGATGCTTCATGGAAACCTTGATTTTTTTAAAAAATAAGAGATTGCTTATTATATAAGAGATTGCAATTATGTTTTGTGGCTATTTCTGCTATTACACCTCATCCACACACAGAGCACAATATTTATCCTGACAATTGTACAAGAACAGTATTTTCATGAACAACAAATGAAACAGAACATTAGTATTTGAAGTTACAGAAACAACATAACAAGAAATAGCATAGTAGAACTGTAATCTTTATAGGTTTTTCTTTTTAATAATCAAAATTATAGCTGAAAATCACATTTGGCAACAATAAAGGGTATATACCACAAACATAGTTTATGATTTTTTAAAAGATATTCAGTGGTATGAGTAGTGGGGAAGTAGCTTGAAATGAAGCTTATTTTTATGCAGGTGTCTTGCAATAATTTTATGCAGGTGTCTTGCAATAAAAATGGCTAGAAATTTAAGATACATTATCTTAAGTTTGTTTTCTCAAAGAATAATGCATATTTGTCTGTACATTTATCTACCAAAAATGCTTTACTGGAAAATGTAAATTCAAGAGGCAGCTTTTTCTATGGGACTGTACCCAGGATCTGGGTAACTTAGATGTGTAAGTTAGCCTGTCCTGTCAATTGCTCAAATTGTTAGAAAAACTGTTTTATTTATCATGTGGTTCAAAGGAAAATATTGAAAAAGATAGGAAAACATGAAGTATGTTATAAAGTATGTTATAAAGTATGAACAGTCATACTCTCAATAACTATCAACTAAAGCAATACATTGAAAATCAGTGGGTATTAGCATTGGTCTTCTCAAGTGCTGTGTATCTGACAAATCCATCAGGATTATTTGCATTTTTTTGAAATGTACTTTTGAAATCCACTGTAAACATTAATTGCAGTTATTGACTGTAATTATGAATAATTAGAAATGTCTTATGTAGATACCTGAACTCTGATTCTGTTGCAGCGTTCTGCTTGAATATTAAGTAAATGGCAAAGCAGCGTTTCCTAGCATTTCCTAGCCTTATGGAACAAAATTTGGGATTCATCCACAAAATCTGCAAATAAACCAGAATCTAGAGAAGAGGGCTCAAGAGTTTCTACATTTTCACATGTTCTCATTAGGTCTGAAATCAATGTACAGCCTCTCCCACGTTCCACACAGCTTTGAGTGGACCCATTCAGAGGACCTCCCAGTGAAGTCCGTAGAAATAGAATATAAGATTGTTGGGTTTTTTAATGGGAATTTCAGATAAACAGGAGTTTGGTTCTGTTCTAGCTTCATTTTCTATCTACATGTCTGAAGATATCTTATTTTCTGAAATGTCCTCTATGAGACTCAGGAGAAAGATGCAATATCATCAGGAACAGAGATGACCTATCTTGACCAAAAAATGAGAGTGAGACTTTCTACCAAATAAGGATCACTGGGGTACAATTAGATGTTTCTGCCACTTTTTGTTCAAGACAAAGCCATCAGCCCAAATTCAGTACACCACTGTAAATTCTACTAACATCCATTAATTTACTCTAGGTGAGGCCAACTGTTCTAGGCAGTGGTATGTATTCCAAATGCAGTGAGGCAGAAATAATTACAAGGTAATTTCATTTAAGCTACTGTAAATGAGCTCCTAGTGTGAAGCAGGGGTGGGAGGGAAGGCAGTGCAAGTATTGAATGCACGGGGAAAGAAATAACAAACAAGTAGAAAATTACATTACTTTTTGTGGCATAACTAAAATCATTACTGCGTTTAGTTCCAGTGCTCACATATTTAAAAGGAAGTGAAAATGAAAGAGGTTTCAGAAAAAAAAAACTTTTCCCACAGTCATTCATGGCATAAAAAAACTAAGAAAACTCAGCAACCATATCTTCCAATGAAAGCGCTAAGATGCTCAGTCTATTGAATATATCAAGGATAGATTAAGAGGTGTCTTGAACCCAGTCTGAAACCATCAGTGTCAGGAGAAAGATTCTGACACCTGGAAGTCCTTTCCACCAGACAAATGCTGAGATTGAGAGTCAGATAAGTTCAAAACAAAAATAAGATTAAAATTTTCAATAAAGATAAAATAAGCATTGGGAATACTTGGAAATTCTTCCCTGAAGTCTTTAGACAGAGACTTTGTCTAACAGAAACTGTTTATCAATCATTGCTTTTGGGATGCGTTGTAGGAATCACTGGGATAAATTTTGCCTTTTGCCGTTTCAGAGGTCAGGTTAATATCTCATAGCAGTACATTCAGGCCATAACTTGTAGAAATCTATTCATTTTCTCTATTTGAATGAGAACAGAAACCAAGAATAAACAGCAGCAAATACTCTGACACCCTATTAAAACCAAAAATGTCAAAATAAATTGTTTTCTCAGAACCAATATCTGCATAAGCTGCACGAAGTGCTCACCGAGAAATGTTTTACATGAAGAATTCAAATATAATGGGTGGAAAAAAAAATTTACTATTATTCTCAAAGGAAAAATACCCCCACCCCCAATTTACTTCTACAAACCATAATATTTTATAATACCTTCTCCAGTTGTCAGCATATGACAAAGAGAATCAAAATAAAGACATAAATAAATCAATAGTCTTTCTGAGGAAACAATTTTTCAGCTATTTGATTCCTAAATCACTTTCCTATCATTTATCATCAGAAATGTATAAAACATGAACTTATTCAACACTGCTTTAGCTTAATGCTATTAATGTATGTTTATTTTATTGTTAGACGTTTTTACATATTGCACATCTGAATAGGCTTCTGCTTTTTTTGGAGCCACAGTAGTTAATAAAAAAGCACATATTTGATACTCATATCTCCTTTTTCTCAATTGCGTCCTGGAACTGATATTTTGGTAAAGCTACTTCTCCTCTTAGTAACTTTTACCATACTTCTAAATAAACTTGGACTGACTCACAGGGGAGATCATAATGTAGATATAAAAATGACTGATATTTAACTGTATTACAGTCCCAAGAAAATTTGACTCTGGAGTTATTTTGCCACCTGATTACATTTAATAAATTAAATTTCATACTTCTCCAAAATTTGTCTAGCTAGTCTTAGCTGTACTGAACTTCTGACCTGCTTGCAATATGTCAATGCTTTAAAGAAATTTGCATCAGTCACTAGGACACTTGTTCTTGCATCTATGCCATGGCTGAAGCAACCACAACCACGAATAAAAGGTGGAGTCAAAGGTTTTTTATTCATTGAATTTAGTAATAATAATAACAGAGATAATGAAAGGAGAAATAAGTAATTTGTGTAAGTGAAGGGGAGTCAAAGAACCACGATCCCTCTCCAGTGTTTTAATTTCCATGTATAAGCAGAAAATAAAACACAAGTAAATCTGTTTTTCACTTGGTAACCAGTTATTCTTTAAGAACTGCTGCTTGTTTTCCATTTAGCCTCTGGGGTTATTTCTCTGGATTGGAAACATTCAATTTCCACTGAATATCTCTGGGATTTTCACACTTGACTTTATTCGTGCTTTCAGACATCTTCCTTGTAATCAATAGAGGTCTTATTTCCTATCATGAAGAATGGATAGGCTAATTAGAATTAAGGACTGTCTGTATGTGGTTAGCTTTACCTGTACATCTTATCCTATCTCCTCTTTTCTTCCTAGCACTATTATTATTCCTTTGGATTTTCTCCAATGTAGTTCTGCTGGATACATGGCATGAAAATATAAATACAGGGTATTCCTATCAAAAGTTTTCATACACAATTAGTTATTTTCACTGGCTGGGAGTAATGGCAAGAAAAGATTAGGGTCTGTAAAAGTGATGCAGGATGACACAGGTATTTCTATTTTAAGGATAACTCTTTTGAAATTAATTTGAAAAATTCATAACAGAACTTATTTCAACAACTTCTTTAAGTAACTGTTGTGAAATGAGGGATAAAGATTTTTCAGAATTATTCCTGTTTGTTTTGGTGTACATGAGAGTAGAAACTAGCTCAGTAAATCTGATTACTTGTTGCACTGTGTAGTCAATTATGTCCTCAGTTACTATCAGAAGAAATAAAATCCCTGTCTAATCATCCTTTCAGCAAAACTGGTCTGTTAGACTTTTTAATACAATAGGATTAGCTGACCTGACAGTGAATAAAAATGCTGTGCAGTGGTTGAATGGTAGAAGTAATTTTCTAGCTGGATGGCAGCTTTACAGAGGTGATGATCCAGTGGATAACATGAGCAGGAGACTCAAAGAAGGAGAGGTCACATTTTTGTCCATGAGAAGGATAGTGTTTTTAGACAATGCTTCCTAAAACTTTTCTACTGGCTTTGCATTGCATGGTGAACTGGTAGCTATCCACACTTTCACAGTCTCTATAGTGTAAATATAATATTTCTCCTTTATAATGCTTATTAAAGGGTGATAAAATATGATTGTACATTCTGCCCATCTGCAATATTCACTCAGCCCCTGAATCTGTAGCTGGATATTTGTGCCTTCCCAGACTAGTACAACACTAAAATTAACAGCACTGCATGCAAAGCAACCCATAGTTTTGTACTCACATGCTTTCTTCACACAAAAGTGAGGAATGTTTGTGTGCTACCAGTGATGCTATGGCTGTAACACAGGAGGCTGAAAACACTGAAGATGCGCCGTACACAAATAAGAACAGAAACAATTTTTTTTTTTTTTATAGTTCTTTACCTAGTTACCATAACATTTTCTTGGCTACTACTGAGCTTAATTTGCTGGATGTAAACTGAGCTGAATCTACCTTTCAAAACCTTTAGGATGGTATAGAACAAACTTCCTGCTTGTTTAAGTGAGAAATTCCTCTGAAGTGAGTGTAGCTGTACTCAAGAAGTCAGCATGCTGTAACCAAGTGTTTAATTTGACAAAAATTAAAATTTAATCACAGCTATCTGTGACTGCAAGTGAACAAAATGGATATCTTTATATTTTTTAAAGAACTGTACTAGTCTGCAATAATTTCAATGTTAATGCTGAATGCTATTCTGATCAGTTAGCAGTTACAGATAATGACAATGAAATTAACTACAAGAAATATTACAATTAAAAGTATCAACATTTCTTCACCTAAAATCCTTACCTAAAGTAATAATTTTTTTATTTTTTTTTATTTCCCCCATAGACTATACAAGAACTGAGCAACAATATTTTTTTTGTAGCCAGATGAATTTCTGGATTGAGGACCCATGTGCACAGAATACTTGCAAACATTGCAATCAGGAAACGAGTTTTGATTAATTACTTTTATATGAATTGGTTAAACAGTTACTGTCTTTGCTTAAGAATATATATTGTAACTTTTAAAAGGATACAAAGTGATGTAAAAGACTTGCAGGCATTATTTTAGAATAGGGGAATAAGGTGGCTCCTGACAAGGAGAAACTATATCTGATGTGCTTTTGCAAACCCTTGATTGTATGTATGTTACTGCTAGCTACATTAATTTTTCATTGATGACTGTTCCTGTCTCAGATCTTCACAATTAAAATTTCTAGTGGTAGTAGATGTTTCAGGACAGTCATATTTTGGGGACGTCTATAAAATGAACCCAAACAAAGTTAGAACTGGTTAATCTCTTTCTAATGGTTTGATCAATATCACAGAATTACAGAATTGCAGAATTGCAGAATCATAGAACAGTTGGGGTGGAAAAGACCTCTGGAGGTCATCTGGTCCAACCTCCCTGCTCAAGCAGAGTCTCCTACAGTTGACTGCCCAGCACCATGTCTACATGGCTTTTGAATATCTTCAATGTTGGGGACTCCACAAACTCTCTGGGAAAGTTTTTCCAGGGCTTGGTCACTCTTACAGTAAAAAAGTGTTTCCTGTTTCAAGACAGCACCTCCTGTGTTGCAGTTTGTGCATGTTGCCTCTGGTTCTGTGACTGGGAACCACTGAAAAGAGCCACTCTCCCTTCTGGTATTTATATACATTAACATGACCTGCTCTGAGTCTCCTCTTTCCCAGGCTAAGAAGTTCTGGCCCTCTCAGATGCAATTTTCATAGGATAGTCTCTTCATCATCTTTGTGGCCCTTGGTTGGACTCTATCCAGTACGTACATGTTTCTTCTGCACTGAGGAGCTGAGAACTGGACTCAGTACTCCAGGTGCAGCCTCACCAGTGTGGAGTAGAGGGAAGTATTAGCTCCTTCGATCTGCTGGCAATGCTCGCCTAATGCAGCCCAGGATACCATTACACACCTTTGCCCCAAGGGCATATTGTTGACTTACGGTCAACTTGGTGCCCTCCAGGACCTTTAGGTCCTTTTCTGTAAAGCTGCTATCCAGCTAGGTGTCCTCCAGTATATAAGGGTACATGAGGTTTTTCTTCCCCAGTTGCAGGACTTTGCACTTCTTGTTCAACATCATCAAGTTCCTGTCAGCCCATTTCTTTAGCCTGTCAAGGTCCCTCTGGATGGAAGCATGACCTTCTAGTGTATCAGCCACTCCCAGTGTGAGTGTTCTCTTCCTTACTGCCCCATTATCCAGCTAATTAATGAAGATGTTAAACAGGATCAGACCCAGTATTGATCCCTGGGGTACACAAATAGTCATTGGCCTCCAAGCAGACTTTGTGCCACTGATCATCACCTTCTGGGCCTGGCCATTCAGACAGTTTTCAAGACACCTCACTGTCTGCTCATTGAGCCTGCACATCAGCACCTTCTCTATGAGGTTCTTATGAAATCCTTACTGAAGTCCAGGTAGACAAAATTCAGTGCTCAGCTCTCATCTACCAGGTCAGTCAATCATAGAAGTTTATGAAGTTGGTCAAGCATGACTTACCATTGGTGAAGTCATGCTGACTACTCCTGACGATATTCTTGTTCTTAACATGCCTGGAAATGGTTTCCAGGATTAGCTGCTCCATCATATTCACAGGGATAAAGGTGAGTCTGACCAGCCTGTAGTTTCCAGGTCCTCCTTTTTTTTTCTTGAAGGTGGGCATTCTTCCAGTCTTTTGGTACTTCTCCCAGCTGCCATGACTGATCAAAGATTATTGAGAGTGGCCTCACAATGACATCTGACAGCTCCCTTAGTAGCTGTGGAGACATCCCACAATATTGACTGGTTTTCTTGGATCCTCTTCTCTCCAGGGCTTTATCCCAAGGGACTCTTCTGATCAGATCTTTGAAGAGGCCAGAATCAGCTCTCCTGAAGGCAAGTTTTGTGAGCTTTCTTCTCACCCTCTTCTGTGCCCTCAGGATCCTAAACTTCACCATGGTCAATGCAGCCAAAGCTGCCTTGAACTTCACATCCCTGGTGGGCCTCTCTTTGTTGGTATATGAGGTCCAACAGAGCACCTCTCCACATTGGCTCTGCTGTAATTTGGAGGAGGAAATTATCACCAATGCACTCCAGAAGTCTCCTGGATTGCTTATATCCTGCTATGTTGTCCCTCTTGCAGACATTACAGTGGTTGAAGTCCCTCATGAGAACCAGGGCCTGTGAAAGTGAAGTTCCTCCTATCAGTCTGTAGAAGGCCTCATCCACCATTCTTTCTGGTCAGGTGGACTATAGAAGACACACTATAATGTTACCATTGACAGTTCTTGAAGTGTTCCGTATTACCTTTGTCCCTTTCTGAAAGACAGTACTTGGATATATATTCTGATGCTAATCTCTACTCTTTTTACATTTTTTTCTAAACCTTCTAAATCTAAAGTATTACCTTCAGTATAAGCCATGTGGAGATTTTTTTTTTTTTCGTCTATTTGTGCTGCCTTTGTAAATCATCTACTCTGGAGCACCCAACATAACAAGGACATGGAGATGTTGAAGCAAGCCCAGAGTAGGGCCACAAAGCTTATAAGAGGGCTGGAGCACCTCTGCTCTGGAGACAGGCTGAGACAGTTGGGGTTGTTCAGCCTGGAGAAGAGAAGGCTCCAGGGAGACATCATAGTGGCCTTCCTGTACCTGAAGGGGCCTATAGAAAAGCTGGGGAGGGACTTTTTACATGGCCATGTAGTGAGAGGACAACAGGTAATGGATTAAAATGGAAAGAGGGGAGATTTAGGTTAGACATTAGGAAGAAATTCTTTAGTGTGAGGGCACTGAGACACTGGAACACGTTGCCCAGAAAAGCTGTGGAAGCCCCATTCCTGGAAGTGTCCAAGGGCAAGTTGGATGGGGCTCTGAGCAACCTGGTTTAGTGGGAGGTGTCCCTGCCCAAGCATGGGGGTTGGAACCTGATGATCTTTAAGGTCTCTTCTAACTCAAACCACTCTACAATTCTATGATCTATCATAATACATCAGCATGGTAATATATTGTCCATGAAAAAATACTAAAGCATCTTTTCTGTTGTCAGCTCTTCCACAGCTGGCAAATTGGATAGAATGACAAAGATGTTGGCATCAAGAAAAATCAACGTAGGATTCTTTAGTGAAGAACTACTTATGGGCTAAAACTTCATCAGAGCCAACTATAATAATCCCTCACAAAAAGTTGTCTCTGTGGTGTATTGCCTTTTAGTACATATTAGGGAGACAGTAGGGAATATTGTAGTGATTTTTCATGAGACTGAGTTAAATAGAAGTTTAGAAGGAAATTAATGAGAACATCTAAATGTAGAGCTATAGAAGAAAATACTTGAGGAGACATAAATATTACAGATTGAGCAATATGAAAAAATACATCAAAACCTTTTCTGTATTTCTTAGCATTCTTTTGAGGTTACTTCTTAAACATGATATTTCTGATATCTTAAACAAGGTATTTATTATATTATTAAAACAAAATCTTAATAATAAGTGGACTAAGAAAACTGTCCTACAGGGAAAATCCTTCTCTTTAAAGTAAATCCCAGTGAATAACAGAAATCTTGTTTGATAGTTGGCCCATTATTAAGATGAGCACACAAATCACCTGCTTCCTAGTTTTTATTATTGAAGAGGAGGAATAATTGTGAGGTTCCCAAAGTGGAAAAACTCCTACATCTAAGCAATAATTAAAATTTCTCCCCAGCAGAGTATTTATAACATTAGGCAATTCACAGAATTCTAATCATGAAAGCAAGGATCGTGTATCATATAACCTATGTATGCTAATCAAGTTAACAAAACTCCCAAATAAACCACAAACATTTCTTGCATTTTCTTTTCAATCTCATTTTCAGAATAAAGAAATTACATGAGCAACTAATGATCTAGTGAGATAAATTGGTATTTGAACCAGGTGCAATTCTTATGAGTATATACTGAATACATAGACTACATAAGCATATGCACATTTCTTCATGTAATAATAATACCTTATACAATGTAAAGTGTGTATAAATGTAATTAATACAGCCAACATAGTGAACAATAAATTATTTATGGTAGTCTAACTATTACTATATACAGAAATCAAAATAGAAGCAATCTTCACACATAGGAAAAAAAATTTACTTTATTAACATAAAACTCCTCCAAAATGTCATATCATGCCAAGGAACAGAAATTGGTAACACTGAACTTCAGTAAGTCTCCTTATAATTCAACAAAACAAAGACTAATGCATATGAAGAAGCTTATGGACTTGAAAACCAGTATGGATTAGCAGGATATGGAATATGTTGTATGTTCTTTTGTATGAAGAAACTATTTCAAGGAACTGCTATTATGTAATGATAGTTCATTTCAAAACAAAATCATAAGAATCGTACAAAAGCCACAAACAACATAACTGAAATTATTTTCATTTGCAAAGCCTTCTTATATAGCAAGTTAAAAACTGCTTGATCCATTTTGTCATTCTGCTTTTTACAGCTTATAGTAAATGCCTTCTTGCTTTAAGAGATATGCACTTAGTTCAAAAGTGTCCGTTATGAAGGACATCTAATACTCATAAATCATTTACTTCTTAGAAAAAGAAAAACATTCAAACAACATTTCCCAAAACATGCTTGTAATGCATCTAGAACAGCCACCTCATTTTACTTCCATGAAAACAAACCAACTCTCCCTCCCCAGAAAGCCATTTGTCTCCAGAAGTAGATAAGAATACCAAGGTCTCAAGTGTTTTTCTTCAGGACATTCTCTTCGAATGTACCTCTTAACATTCAGTATTGACAACTATAATTTTTTATCCAGTCTGCATTATTAGTGAGCCAAATTTTTAAAATACCCCACTTTGTGGTTATGGCATTGTCATAACCTTTCAACAACATTGCTGTTGCTACTCTCTTCCATCTTGTATCAATGATATTTGCATGTATTTAAGGGATATGTAAAAGATGTATCCTAACAAATACTACAAATTACAAAAAAGGACATATCCTTCATGTAATGCCCTACATTACATGCTTTTTCTGTCTTTAGTAACAAGTAGTCTGATAAAAACTGTAAAATTTAAATAATAAAACCAATTAAAGTTCTAGTAAAAAATAAGTGGAATAGAAAAATGGGGCCAGAATTGTTCTTACGAGATACAATGGGATAGTCTTTAGAACATATTCAGATAGATAGAAATATTTTCATTAATTTATGTAGCTTGGATAAGACCTGGATTACTCCTTGATTTCCATGGCTTATCAGCTGTGATGCTGCTTGGCATCACATTGAGATCTCATGGTGAATTACTCTCTCTTTCTTCCAGGGAAGCATTTCTAATCGATAGCTTTCAGGGTAATGGAAGTTACCACAATGCTTTCAAGATGTGGGTTTAAGCTGTATTTAAAATTAGTTTAGTGCCTTCTCTAGTGTATAGTTGTTGCTTCACCAAGCTGCATATTATACATTAGGTCAAGGCTGCTTGTCCAAACCAGGATTTTGTAAGATGAAATAAAAGCAACACAGAAAAAGTTGATACTACCACAGGGAAATAATCTTCCTGTGTTTTATTTGTGAATGTCTACATACTCACATATTCAGATACGATTTCTGTTAGTAAAGTTATTAAAATAGGTCAAATAAGTTTTTAACCTGAATTGAGTTGAGTAAGTATGCAATGGGAAAGTGCAGATTCTGATGGAAGATACAGTTATGTAAATCTCCACTGAAACAAGAGACATACTTCAAATTTATGCAGAACGGTGTAAGTCCCTTATAAAACAAGTTCAAATCTCTTTTTGAAAGTCTCATAAACACATTTTAAATTGGAATCCTTCTCTTCAAATTGCATAATTCAGTAACATACACTTTGGAGCACAAAAAGGGTAATGGCATTTAGAAAAAAAATCTCATTCAAGTGTTGGCTATTTTTTCTCATTTGTTAAAATATTGTTTAAAAAAGCTATAGAAACAAATATTAAAGAACATAGGTCAAATCCAGTAAAGAGTGGGGTACAGTTTTAATTTGGGTAGAATGCCTTTTGAATCCCAGCTTCTCCAGAAACTGAAGGACAGGGTTCACACATGCTGGAAGTAGATATCGGTGGGTGGAAAAGAAAACAAAAGTTCACCATGTAGCACTAACAGCAGCTATGCTTCTCTGAAACGAGATAAAGATCCACTGGAAATTTCAGGACAATAGGAATTTTGCAACTAGATTACAGGATTGGGCCTTAAAGGCTGAAGTTTGAACAGAGAGCTAAGTCATCTTTGTGCAAGAGTGACACACATTTTGGTATCATTTACATATATAACTGATTCCACTTGCTTACATAAATTGGATATTCCCTCATGAAATTTGGTAGTTTTCTTAGCAAATATAAGGACTATATGCAAATGAAAAAAAAAAAAGGGAAGAAGAAAAAGAAGAAGAAGAACAACAATAGCAATGGAAAACAAAGAATAATAATAATAATTTAAGGAAAAAAAAAAAGTAGGGGAAAAAAGAAGAAGAACAGCAATTTCTTTTGGGAAAACTGAGTGCGTAAGAATTACCCTAACTTCCTCAACAAAATGCCATGGATCTCACTGACCTTGGGAGGTTTTCCAAGAATCATTCCTCCCACAAATATTTTCTGAACAATTATAAATCAGCAGTGATTCATTTTTCTTTCTGTATCAATATTTCTTTAACAAATATGTTTAGTGAGGCCATGTAAAGGAAACACTACTTTTGTTTCAGGTATGTTCCTGTATATCTCTTTGAGTGTATCTCATCGTCACGTGAAAGAGTGAGCACCTATAACAAGGTGTTTTGGGTTTTTTTTCTAAGATCTGAAATTGCAACTCATTTTTAATAGAAGAGGAGGTAGAAAAAAACTGCATAATTACTTTTTTCACTCAACTGTGATTAACTGTTCCATCTGAAGTCTTAGTGTGCTTCTAGAGCAATGCATGAAGAATTATTGATAGCTCTAAGAGACAGCTGGAGGACAGTTTACCAGTCAGGATTAGACTACTTAAGCTGGATGTCCAGAGGTAGAAATGACATCCATTCATCAGTGTGAAGTAGTAATTAATATGTAATTGTTCAGAAAGCACTTGGCTGGTTTGGAAAACACAGTATTAACTTAATAGAGAGTCTTACCAACAATAATACCTCAAACAAAATAATTCCAAGGCGATATATTTTCGGCAGCCTGCTCTGTATAGTAGTAAGTGTGTATTATTGACCTCAGTCTTTATCAGCATCTCCCACTGACTTAGAGAGACATTTTCCATGCAAATCGAGACTGCTATAAGATCAGTAGCTTAGGCAAGTACACATCTTTTCACTAAGAAATTAGCAAACCCGTATGCCCAAATCTTATTTACATTGAACTATCAACAAATCATGTCACTGGTACGTGTTGGTTTGTGAATAAAATATTACACCACTAATTTAATAGCAATTTGAAAGAGAGGAAAAACATTTGTAAAGAAAGCAAACAACCAAAATGGATGAACAGTATGGTAAAACAGGACATATTACCTTGCTGATCAGGACCCCCTATAGAAGAGATAATGTGAATATGAACTTATATATAATAGGCAATTACAGTCATATTGCTACACATATTGAAGATATTTTGAGGGCGTTGCATTCCTTTTTAGGGATACAAAATATACTTCAGCAGACTCTGTTACTTCAGCACACTCATACTTCATATGTATTAAGAAAACCTATGCAGCCCTCAAAAATACATTCAGGAATTACACAGTACCTTGAAAAATCAGACTCTGAGAAAGCATGTTTATCCCTTAAGATATGAGCACCACTCCTCACAAAAAAAATCACCTAGCTATCATAAAATGAAAAAGATGGAAATGACAGTTCACAAGACTATTAGTAAACAAATATCAAGAGGAAAAATGATCTCTACAGGCAGATATAAGCATACAATGACTCCAATGTGGACTTCACAGAATAGTTATAGTTAGTAAATAATACAAAATGTTACAACAAAACATTTAATCTTGCTGTAAATCAATACATATACAGGTGAACTTGCTACTTTGTTTCTGGGGAAAAACAACCTCTTAAATGGGTTCTTCCAGGGTTAGTTTTTGCTCATTCTGTTTATACTTTCTCGTTTTTTTTTTTTAGTTTTTGAAGCTTGAACATTAAAAAATGAGTCTCCCTTTTAAGCTGATACTATATACTCAAGCTCTGAGTACTGTGTTCATATCTTTGCAGATAGATATCTTTCTAGTTCACTGATGAAGCATCCACACTTAGTTAAGCAATAAAACCTCTTTGTGACTCTATAGTGTCTTTCTTGGAAGGACCTCAGTGGCTTATATATACATACGCCTCCATGAAGCAGACAGAAAATTTAGTAGCAAATGTTTCATGCAAGCACAAGTGGTGCTCGAGACTGATGGGAGGGTCATTCAATTCAAGTGAACATGCACCTAGGACTTCTTCCTTCCACAGCTGAGCTGAAGAAAACACATCAGGGGAATTTTAATTTGATTTAGGAAAAAATAAAAACTAAAAGCCAAGATAGAAGATTTGGCTATGCTTAGGCATATAATACTTTGTCTAGAGGTAGGGGATGTCCACACTTAAACTATTATGAAAGATCAGATAGGAATTGTATGAGTCATATAGTATTTTACTGAAACGGGAGAATTTTTTATATTATGTGTGATGCTTCTTCTCTAGACCATAATGCTTCTCTAGACCATAATGCCTGTGAAATTGTTTCAATCTTTTAGATAGTGGATTTAATTCTAAAACTGTATTTTGTTAAGTAGGAAAATATATGCAGTGCTGAATGTGATGAGAATTTGTGAACTCCCTATTTTATTCAGCTAGGAAGCTAAGGAAGGAAAGTGCCCATGGAAGTAGTTTATTGTCTTAAATGCTTGTTTATTCTAAAAATCCTGGATGTTCCTCAGCTTACACTACTATTTCAGCAATAACACTGTTTAGACTACCATTTTTACAACTTTTATCATAACAAAAAGCAGCTCTGCTACTATCAATAAATGGGCAAGAAAAAGATCAGAATCTTCTGCATCTCAGATATATGTACTTATTTTTAGGAAATGCCTCCCAAGTGGCAATTTAATTATTGTAGACTTGCCCTTTTGCCCTTTTGCTTTATTACTCCTTTAGAAAGAACTGTAGATTTAATATGAAACACAAAATGGCAAACAAAAGAAAATAAAGAAGACTTACTTTTTTTTTCCACCAAGAGGTAAGTTAAAAAAAATCTCTTCTTACCAAGCGTAATAGAAAAGAAATAGGGTTATGTATACAGAAAAAAACTTTCTCAGGAGAGAAATAAGGAGGAGAAATATTCAGTTGAGTCCAAACTATGAGGTCTCCAATAGGCAACCAGAACAACAAAAGCACCACATATTATTCATTGCAACAACATTATGTGTCAAAACATCAAGCCACTCAGGGAAAGGGGTAAATACCAGCAATTTGCTCAGAATTCCTCATCTACTTTTTTATCTCTCTATAGGACTTCAAAAGCAGATACATGAGAAGCAACAAAGTTTATGCTGTTTCAGACTTCATTCTGTCATTTCTAGAGCTACTAATGACTCTGAAAGGTCCAAATCAAGCAAATTGAAATATGGTGTGTTGCTGGATTCTTTTCCTATTTTCTAATAATTACAGAAAAACACAGCCACAGCTCTACTCTTTCTACGACCACTGTCCTTTGATTTGTCCCTTCCTTCATACCGGTAACAAACTCCTGCTGAATCCCTCACCCACTGTGGTTTGTCAAAGTAGAAACAAGTAGAATTTTCCCACAATTGGACTGTTGGGAGTAAGGAAGAGGGAAAAAAGATAGTAATTATTTCTAACCTTAAGATAAAAATACTTTATATTAAAAGTCAAAGAAACAGATAATTAATTACTACAGTTACTAGCACGTTTTATATTTGGTATTTACTGTAGTGGAAGATGTAACTCTGTGGCCACCAGCTGTTAGGCAGGATATTTTAGTCTGTTCCAGGGATGTATCAATGTAATTAATAGTGTCAAAAACGAGCACCATCAGCATGTTTTTCTGCCTTAGTGTAGGATAAACTATGTCTATGTCAATCCTGATAATATTTATCTACTGTCTTCCCATTCCTACTTCCATTACATCTATTTCTGCGTTTCACTATTCTTTTCATTAGAAGTTCTTTGTATTGTATAAACTTATTCTTACTTGCTGCAATTTAACCTCGTTATTTCTTACCTTATCTACCCTGGGTAAAAGAAGAACTGATGATTGCTTTCCTTGTTATACCATGCCTTTATGAACTTGATCTTTGCCATCAGGTCCTCCCTCAGTCATGTCTCCTGTAAGGTATACTGCTAAAGCTGTCCCTCATGAATCCCAAACCCTGGAGGTAAGGGGAAAGGTCTAGAGAGATGACGGCTTTCCCTCAGTAGAGGAAGATCAGGTTAGAGACTGCCTGGCCAAACTGGACATTCATAAGTCCATGGGCCCTGATGGAATGCACCTGCGAGTGCTGAGAGAACTGGCAGATGTTATTGCTGGGCCACTCTCCATCATCTTTGAAAGGTCAGGGAGAACAGGAGAGGTGCCTGAGGACTGGAGGAAGGCCAATATCACTCCAGTATTCAAAAAGGGCAAGAGGGATGACCCGATGTGAGAGACGGACGAGCGATTGCTTGAATGGCTTCATTGTAAAAGGGGTCACTCAGGGATCTTCGATTTGTATAAAGAGGCACAAACCAGGGGATGGCCTGTTACCTGTGAACAGTGTAAAACAATCATTTCTGAATGTGACCTGTGTAAGATCAGGTTGGGGAACTGATACCCTGCATATTCGGGAGGGAAAGTCCTTGTGGTCTACCTGGCAGGTGGACTACATTGGTCGTTTCCACAAATCAGGTAACAAACAGTATATCATTGTGATGGTAGAAGTGGTATCAGGTCTAACTTGTGCTGAAGCTGTTTCTAAAGCAAATGGTGAAAATACAGTTCGCTTCCTGGAAAGGGTATTTGGGGTATTACCTAAACCCACACATATTCAGTCTGATAATGGCACTCACTTCACTTCACATCTGGTACAACAATGGGCGAGAAGTGAAGGCATCCAATGGACATTTCATATGCCATACTATCCCCAAGCAAATGGGATAGTAGAATGTACTAACGGGTTAATCAAAAGCCTTATCCGCCCACAGGACTCCAAATGGGATGAAAGGTTGCGATATGCAGTCACCACCATAAATAACAGATGGGGGGTAAACGGGTGTCCTCGTCTAACTGCTTTCTTTCCTACATCACCCACTCAAGAAAAGGAGAAACAAAGAAAGCCTTGCAACAAGAAAAAAATCTCCCTACACCCGGGACAAACTGTACTGGTTCACCTGCCAAACACTGGGAAAGTCAAAATGACCCTGCAAACGCCCGTGAATTCAAACACTTGGGTTGCATCTGACATGAATAACAAACAACTCAAAATCAGTACAAATTGGATACTTCATGTTGAATGAAGCAAGACAGATTGTAGAGATAGATTATTATTGTATCTGTATACTTGTGTATATAGCAATGTGTATATGCTAAACCAACAACCCAAAGAACCGGAGACATCCCAAGCCAGAATAGGGTCTGATCAGCCCGGCACTGGTTTTGAGGGGGGAGGTACCTTGTGCATACTATGGACTTGATCACCCCATGGTTTACACAACGCCTCCTACTATACAGCATCATGTCTCCTATACCTATTTCCCCTTTGGGTTGTGGTCTGTAAATAAGAAACTAATGGTGCACCAATATATTCCTTATGGGTCTCCTATTTATATTTCTATATGTATATGTATATATAAGTATGTTATATATATAAGTTTATAAGTACATATGTCGTATTGCATATAGGGAATTGTCCCCTCAGAAACACGCAAAAAACATTATATACGTTGTTTTAGATATATAGATATGGAAATATGTGAGATTGTATATATGTTTGTTTCAAACAGGGAAGGAGGTAAGAGTTTGGACAAGAGCCTACTAGGGTACAGATGTACATACATATACAGACACAAACATACACCACACAGGAACCAAGTCACTGTCATAAAAGCCACGGGGTGAGATGTGAGAGACGGACTCTATAATGGCCTTTAATCCAGCGACATTCACTGACCATTCCTGGTGATGTGCCCCCCTGGCACTCGTGGGGAGAGGACAGAGGTACCAGGCGCATGCGCACAGGACCACAGACTGCAGCTCCCAGGAGGCACGGTGGGGCCGGAACCGGAAGGGGAGCAATGAGGCGCGCGCTCTGTGAACACAATACGGATCCAGCCGCCGCGGTGAGCGTACCGCTGCGGAGGCTGCCGTGAAGTTATACGGCGCCTTTTCCTGTGGTTGTTGGCGTGTGGGCGTACCGAACAGACTGTCTCAAGGGAATGGACGTGGATCCCGACCAGGGATTGGCTTCGGCCGTACCCCGGTGGTGAGAATTGCGAACTACATTCTGACGCTTCTTACTAACATTCCTACATAGTATTCACACATACCAGACACTCACTTCTCTTTTTCAATATTCTTCTATTTTCCAAAGGCTCTCTCCAGGCTTTCCCTCTTATCCCTGTCCGGGAACGGGAACAGGGGGGAAGGGGAGAGGTTCTCTCTTGTTTTGTATGTGTGTTGTTATTGGTATATAGATGTAGTGTTGTATAGCTGTTGGTATATGGATATATAGGTGTGGATATAGATATATAGATAGTCCTTGTGTGTTAATTGATATCGGACTTGCCAAACCCTCAGTGCCTTTAATAAATCTATTGATTCCTAAGCGTTGTTTGTGAGTGTGACGGGGAGCGGTCCTCAGCCCTCGATCCCCTGAGGTGGGGGTGTGGGTCGCGGCTTTACCTATCTCGGTCCGCGACACCCAGGAAACTACAGGCTAGTTAGTCTCACCTCTGTCCCTGGGAAGGTGGTGGAGCGAACCATTCCGGATGTCATTGCTAAACATGTTAGAAGAACAGGAAGTTATTGGGAGTGTTCAACACGGATTTACCAAGGGTAAATTATGCCTGACTAATCTGCTAGCCTTCTATGATGTCATAACTGGTTGACTGGATGAGGCGAGAGCAGCAAATGTCATCTACCTTGACTTTAGCAAAGCTTTTGACACTGTCTCCCATAACCTCATTAGGAAAATCAGGAAGTGTGGGCTAGATAAGTGGACAGTGAGGTGGATTGAGAGCTGGCTGTGTGACAGAACTCAGAGGGTTGTGATCAATAAAGCAGGGTTGAGTTGGAGGTCTGCAACCAGTGGTGCCCCCCAGGGGTCAATACTCTGTCCAGTGTCGTTCAACATATTCATCAATGACCTGGACGAGGGGACAGAGTGTATCCTCAGCAAGTTTGTTGATGATACCAAACTGGGAGGGATGGCTGACACTCCAGAGGGCTGTGCTGCCATCCAGCATGACCTGGATGGGCTGGAGAGATGAGCAGAGAAGAACCTAATGAGGTTCAACAAGGGCAAGTGTAGGGTCCTGCACCTGGGGAGGAAGAATCCTATGCACGAATATAGGTTAGGGGTGGACCTGCTGGAAAGCAGTTCTGAGGAGAAGGATCGGGAGTCCTGGTAGACAGTAAATTATCCATGAGCCAGCAATGTGCCCTTAAAATCATGGGTTGCATAAGGAAGAGTGTGGCCAGTAGGTCAAGAGACGTCATTCTCTCCCTCTATTCTGCCCTGGTGAGGTGTCCTTGTTTGAGCCAGGACAAAGCCAATTTTCCTTTTACTGATTTTCTTTTTTTCCTTCAGTAAGCTCTCTTTTAACTAGCAGCAGTGTTCCAGCTAGTGGACTGAGAACACTGGAATGTTTATGTTACTGCTGAGACATGAAGGTCAGTTTGTTCTACCCAGTGAATCTGCAGCCACAGATGCTACCAAGAGCAGAAGAGTCGTGTTTGTAGCCCAGAGGAAGGAGTGGACTAGATGGACAGCAAAATTGGCTGGAGATATTCCATTCCATATAGCTACGTAAGCTTGGTGTATCTATCCAACACCATTGATTCCTAAGCTCCTGTGTTCCTGATCCTTGTATCTCTCCCCTCAGCTCCTGTCTGCTCTTCTGCTCTCTCCCACAGCAGTCCGGGACATTTCGTGACTGCTCACAGCTCAGGAGAGTGCCATGGGAGTTGCAGGGGATGGGGGGAGACAATAGGGTTTTGCACATTCTTGAACATACTTGGATATAATTGTACATCTTTTCTTTTGTCATTAATATTTAATTAAAGCTGTCTAGTTTCGTTTTTAATCTAGAAAGTCTCTCGCCCTCATTCTCTCTCTCCTTCCCTACCTGGGTGGAAGGGGGAGGGGATTGAGAGCATTGTTGTCTCTGGTTTAATTGCCAATCCTGAGTCAAACTGTGACAATAACTTATTGGCGCCCAACGCAACGCTTGATCTTAAGCCCAGGCTATAAATTCTCACTAACTGGTGAATGTTAAAATTCCATCTCTGATGGGAGGAATCCCTCAGATAGCTATGGGCAATGCTTCTACTGAATGTATGGACAGGTTGAAAACTGAACAGACACTTATGGTTGGACTTGATGATCTTCAAGGTCCTTTCCAACCAGAATGATTTTATGATTCTATGATTCTATGACTTTCTGCGATGTTTCTGATGGACCTTTTTCCTGACATGCAGTAGTACATGTAGTATGCAGCTGGGATAATACTGCTCTGCTTAGCTGCTCTTGTTATTGTTTTATGGTTTATCAACAGGACTATAGCCGAAGCCATAACCTATCATGTGATACACTATTTAGTGATCACAGTGGTTTTGATACTGATCTATAGGGTGGCACTGTATAGTAAGGATTTTTATAAGAACAGAAAGATCTATGTTGGTCAGTTTTACCTCTCTGTTTTCTCTCAGGCTGAATCTTCCAGCTTTTGATCTAAACGGCATTGCTTCAGAAGGGATGCTTCTGCTGAATGTTTATACTGTACTGTGGATGCATAGAGTGATCACAATCTGCTTCCCCACAGGCAAGGTTGCTGCCACCATTGCTGCTGCTGCTGCTAAGACTAAGGCTTCTCCCATTCAATCCAAATGAAAAATAGTTAAAGTTAATCCTGTGACTAGGAGCAAAGCAAAGAAACAGCCATCTGAAACTTCAAGAATACGTTTAACATTAGAGGACCCCTTTCTGAAAGCAACCAAAGGAGCAGACTTTTCTAAAACAGATAAAGGAGCAGGCCCTTCTCAAGCAGATAGAAAAGCAGGCCCTTCTCAAGCAGATGACAACGCTGATCTTGTCCAACCATTCTCTCTAAAGGAACTGTGCCTCATGAGAAAGGACTTTACTCGCAATGAAGCTGAGCCACTTCTTCCTTGGCTGCTCTGATGCTTTGATAGTGGGGCTGAAACCTAGAACATGGACAACAGAGAAGCCAAGCTGTTGGGTTCCCTGGCCAGAGATGCTGCTATTGATAGAGCACTTGAGATAGAGACAGGAACTACCACCCTGTGGAGCCGACTTATTTCAGCTGTAAGGGAGAGATACCCCCATAAGGGTGACATCAAGTGGCGCCAAAGCAGAACAACCATTCTTGAGAGAGCCATCATGTATTTGAGAGAATTAGCTGTGAGAGAGGTGATCTATGATAACAACAGGATCACGGATCCTTATGATGTCCTGTGCAACATGCCCATGTTCCAGAGGTTTGCGCAGGCTGTACCAGCAGCACATGCCCAAATATTCTCCTTCAAGGGATGCAGATGACTACTTAAGACCAACTGTGTGTGAATTGGCTTTGAAAGCACGACAGTACAGAAACCTGATCTCTGATCCCCATCAGTTCCACACCTCAGCCATTGAAAGAATGACTAACAGAAGGAAAAAATGCCAAACTGATGGGAAGGTGAACCCCAGTATCTCCCTAGAGACAATTGGTCTCATGTTGCAGCTATTAAGCGGAGACACCCTGCTACAAGAGGGCAGCGAGAGAGATGGGACCCACTTCGACGCCACCTGTGGGACCTCTTGCATAATTATTATAAAGAAGACATGAGAACCTGGGACAAAAAACCCACTGCTATTCTCCAGATACACGTCCAAGAGCTGCTAAATAGAACAAATGCAGGAGATGGTTCTTCCAGGAAGAAGGCAGCACCAGTCTCCAGCGCCTGGTCCTTCAACGAGGATGGTGCTTCAACCTGAAATGCTCAATGTTAGAGGTGCCCTGCCTGCAGCCAGGAGGAGGAGAGGGACAACTGGGTTTACTGGACTGTGTGGATTTGGTGGCCTGGCACATTAGAAGCATAAAAGTATATCCATAAGCTGATCTGGCAATTGGAAAGCCCAGGAGTGATCAGCAGGACTCACTCACCCTTCAACAGTCCTATCTGGCCAGTGCGGAAGCCTGATGGCAAGTGGAGGCTGACAGTGGACTATCGTGGCCTGAAGGAGGTTACACCACCACTCAGTGCTGCTGTGCTGGACATGCTAGAACTTCAGTATGAGCTGGAGTCGAAAGCAGCCAGGTGGTATGTCACTACTGACATTGCTCATGCATTTTTTTCTATTTCTCTAGCACCAGAGTGCAGGACAGAGTTTGCTTTCACCTGGAGGGGAGTCCAATACACCTGGAATCGACTGCCCCAGGGGTGGAAACAGCTCAAGTATTTGCCATGGACTGATCCACGCTGGACTGGAGAAGGGTGAGGCTCCAGAACACCTGCAGTACATCGATGAAATGATTGTGTGGGGTGACACACCAGAAGAACTCTTTGAGAAAGGTAAAAAGATCATCCAAATTCTTCTGGAAGCTGGTTTTGCTGTAAAAAGAAGCAAGGTCAAGGGACCTACATGAGAGATCCAGTTCCTGGGAATCATGTGGCAAGATGGACGTCGCCAGATCCCAGTGAATGTGATTAACAAGATAACAGCTATGGCCCCTCCAACTAACAAAAAGGATGCTCAAACCTTTTTAGGAACTGTTGGTTTCTGAAGAATGCACATTCCTGGTTATAGCCAAATTGTGAAACCTCTCTATGAGGTGACCCAAAAGAAGAGTGACTTTAAACAGGGTCCTGCCCAACAGAAAGCTTTTGAGCACAATAAAAAGGAGATTGTGCAGGCAATGGCCCTTGGACCAGTTTGAACAGGGCCTGACATCAAAAATGTGCTCTACAGCGCAGCCAGGTACAACGGTCCTACCTAGACCCTCTGGCAGAAAGCACCAGGAGAAACTTGAGGTCGACCCCTGGGATCCCGGAGCCAGAGCTCCTGAGGTTCTGAGGCCAATTACATGTCAAGTGAAAAGTAGATACTTGCAGCATATGAAGGAGTTAAAGCCACTTCGGAAATGATTGGCACTGAAGCGCAGCTTCTCCTGGTACCCCCACTACCAGTACTGAGCTTCATGTTCCACATTAGCATTTCTCCTGTCCATCATGCCAGCAATGTGACTTGGAGTAAGTGGACTGCTTTGATTACCCAGCGAGCTCGAACAGGATGCCCCAATCACCCAGGTATCGTAAAAGCGGTTTGTGGGGAACGGACTAGTTCTCCCCCCCACAACGGAACGCCTTTCAAGCCAGCGAAGTGCCTCTTGTAACCAAGGACAGACTGAAACAGCCATGGCAGAAAGACAGCTAGCGGACTCCCCCTGAGAGACTGGGCACCCGGCCACATCCCAAAGGAGAACGTTATCTGAAGGGAGGCGGGCTGTGCCGGTGGAGCCGCTGGACCCACCGAGCCACCTGTCGGAGTGCGGCTGCGCGCAGGAAGGCCGGTGCTCGCCCGCGGGGGAATCGTCTCTCCCCCTCGCCCTGCCGCCCGAAGCGGAGCCGGGGACTCGCTGCCTTCCTGCTCGCCGCTTGAAGCGGAGTCTGGCTCGCTGCCTGCTGCTGCTCGCCGGTGCCAGGGAAGACTGTCGTGCCGTGGTGTCTAAAGGGGCTGCGCCTGTCAGAGAACTCGCCGCCAGGCACGCCCCGCCCGTCCCATCACCGCCGCTGCTGGCTCCCCGGACATTGGTTACATCTTCACTACAGAAGGGGTAACACGGGTGCACCTACACACCATACTTGGTACTCAGGCTTCACGTCCTACCCTTCCCTTACATTGATTCTCCCTCACCTCTTCCGCGGGGAGTGCACCTACTAACTCCATAGACCCCTGATATATACCTAGATAACCTTCCCCGAGCCTTGGTCCTTCAATAAACCTCCGAGTGTGTAAGCGACATATTGGTCTTTGTGAGCATGGGGGAGGGGGGGCGTTCCACTCCACCCTCTGAGGTACGGTCCCATCCACGGACCTCTCTGCTCCCTGCCGAGAGGCGGGGGGGGAATAGTCGTGGAAGCATCCTGACATCTGATAGCCATTGATATCGGTCCGCAACACGGTTACAAACTGTCCAGAAGGCACACACTTTGGAATGCCACCACAAAAAGTGGTGAGACGAGCTCCGGAAGCTCCACCATATGATCATCTACCAGAGACTGAGGAACTATTTGCCCTGTTCACTGATGGCTCCTGCTGTCTTGTACAGAACTGCCGAAAGTGGAAAGCTGCTGTGTGGAGTCCTACACGAGTAGTTGCACAAGCAGCTGAAGGAGAAGGTGAATCGAGTCAATTTGCAGAGGCAAAAGCCATCCAGCTGGCTTTGGACATTGCCGAGCGAGAAGGGCGGCCAAGACTCTATGTCTACACTGACTCATAGATGGCAGCAAATGCCTTGTGGGGTTGGCTAAGGCAGTGGCAGCAGAACAACTGGCAGCGAAAAGGTAAACCTATTTGGGTTGCCGAGCTGTGAAAAGAAATTGCAGCTCGGATGGAGAAACTGGTTGTAAAAGTGCGTCATGTAGATGCACACGTACCTCTGAGTTGAGCCACTGAGGAACATCGACACAACTAACAAGCAGATGAGACTGCTCAAGTGTTCCAAATAGACTTGGACTGGGTACATATGGGTGAACTCTTTTTAGCTAGATGGGACCCTCTCTTCAAGAGAGATAGGGAACTGCTAGAGAGTCCAGCAGAGGGCAACAAAGATGATTGGGGGATTGGAGCATCTCCCTTGTGAGGAAAGGCTGAGAGAGCTGGGACTCTAGCCTGGAGAGGGCTGAGGGGAGACCTAATTAATGCCTGTAAGTATCTAAGGGGTGGGTGCATGGAGGATGGAGCCAGACTCTTTTCAGTAGTTCCCAGTGACAGGACAAGGGGCAATGGGCACAAGCTGGAACATAGGCAGTTCCATTTAAATATGAGGAAAAACTTGTTTATGGTGAGGGTGACAGAGCACTGGAACAGGCTGCCCAGGGAGGTTGTGGAGTCCCCTTCTCTGGAGATATTCAAGACTCGCCTGGATGCAGTCCTGAGTAATGTGCTCTATGGAATCCTGCTTTAGCAGGGAAGTTGGACTAGATGATCTCTAGAGCGTCATTCCAACCCTGACGATTCTGTGATTCTGTGTATATAACCCCGAGTCTTTCAGTTTTTATTGCATAGATCTACTTTCTTGGTAGAATAAAATGCTCAAAATAGGATACAGAATTCCAGCCTAGAGTGCAGCAGGGAGCAGAATTGGATAATTACTTCACAATGTCTTACAAGCTTTATTTCCATTTACAAGAGATAATATGTTCTTAGATTTTTTTTTAAACTTCATGGGTTTGCTGAACCCTGTTCAGAATATGACACATGCAGACTCACAGATTCTTTTCCAAAGAAACAGTATTTCACAAGTTTTTTTCTACAGCATCTTTTTGCTCTCCATAATTCCTTCCTACGCCTAGCACTTTCCCCTTGTTTCCACAGGGTTTTAGCGTATCTTCTGGTCCTTTTCTCTCTTTGGCCAAGCTGATTTTGACAAAGCTTGTTCTTGAGTATAGTTTCTCTTTCTCAGCTCTGTGTTATTGCAGATTTAATAAACTTGGTCTATGCTCTACCATCCAGGCCAAAAAAAGAAAAGTAGCAAAGAATTGATTCTAGGAGCAATGTCTGTGGTTTATTTGTCCTTTGACAGAGAATTACTTGTACAGTTATCCAGACAACTTTGCATGCAATTTACTAGCAACATAGAAATTTTATCTGGCCCAAGATCTCCTAGCTTGCTTAAAAGAATATAATGTTAGACTGTGCCTAAAAATTTGTTTAAGAATACATGATACCTACTGCTTCTTGACAATCTGTAACAGTTGATGAAGGTTTAATGTAATTTATTGCTGAAAAACACATGTCTGCTGTTACTCTTCCTCACTTTGCAACTGCTAACAAATAGCTTGCATGAATATTTGTTACACAGTCTTCCAGGAGCTAAAGTTAAGCTGGCAAGCTAGACTTGGCTCTTTTTTATTGCACTTCTAAAATCTGGCAGTTTGCACTCTTGCAGTCTTCTAAAACATCATACACCCTTACAAACTTTACTAAAGGAAACCTTGAGCAACGGCAAGATTGCTTTTGGTCAGTATTCTGTTAAATATCAAGCTATCCTCATTCCAGTACTTCATGGACAACAAGGTCCTGAATAAGCTGAAAAATAAAGAACATACCACTTTCATAATGAATGCTTAAAATACCTATGCAGGATAGGCTTGCAGCTGATAAAGAAGCTGAGAACACTAACAATAAAGTGATAGTATGTTTTGCTATTTATTTTAGAAGCATTTTAATGTGCATTGAGACATTGAAGTTTGTGGCAGTCAAAGTATGAATTGAGTACCTCCAAAAGTACACCTGCACATGACCACCAAAGAAAGACTGTAGTTGTGTGGCAGGTCTGGTTGGGGTGGAGTTAACTTTCTGTAGCAGCCTGTACAGTGCTGTGGTTTGAATTTGTGAATAAAACAGTGTGGATAACACACCAATGCTTTGGCTACAGTCAAACAGTGCTTTAATCATGCCAAGGCTTTCTCTTGTCCCTAACCTGCCACCCAGCGAGTAGGCAATGTTCAAAGTACAAGTAATAGGACTAGCAAAGGTTGATAGAACTATTGGGTTTTGCACAGTCCAAACTTTACATTGAAGTGCTCATACTTCTTCTGTAGATTACACTTCAAAAAGCAAAATTGTTTCTCTGCATGGCTAGAACAGAAGTTCTTATTCTTTGTGAACAAGAGTTCACATATATTTACAAATCAAAATCTATTTATTTCTCATATAAAGATGTGGATGTTGAAAGATTTTCTCTGTATATTTAGTGCTGGTAGTATTTTTGTCTTACTATAATTCTAAGGTATCATAGATTGCTTCATGGGTTGTGAACAAGGAATTTTGCTTCTAATAATAAGTTTATCCAAAAAGAATTCATAATCTACAGGCAAAGGTTTACATGCTTTGCCAAAGTTAGGTCTAAACTCTGTATCTAGAGGACAAGATTTTTTGCTGTTCTCGGTACTTAGGTTGTAACGCAATTTCTTCAGCAGGGTGCATGAACATATAGATTAGCATTTTGCTGAACAATCTGTGAAAATAAACACACACTTAAGGTGTTTAGATTTTAAAAATTTGTATTACTTTCAACAGACACCAGACTACTGCTGATATTTTAATAACTTTCATGGTGTGCTGAACCTTGTACTGAAAGACATACAATACATTGCAAAAGCTATCAGGAGAAAAATGAGAGATTTGAGCTTCCCAATTGTTGTAAACGGATTTTATACTTTGGGACCATACAGAGAAGCAAGTTAGCCAGCTGTTGTTGATTGCAAAAAAATTAAAGAACTTGCCATTTAAACTGTCACTATTTGCTTCCTTTGATACCCCACTGTACTGGTGTTTTCCTGTGTGTAACGTCAAACTGTTAAGTTGATGACCTTCATCAGATCTCTTGTTCTTATGAGTCTGTGAATCAAAAATGTGTATTTGGAATTTTAAATGTTTTTCTTGCTAGTTCCCTCAGAATTCTGCAAATTCACCTGGGCCTAATGCTTTGCAAATTTTAGCTGAAGGAATTGCTTTACTGTCTTTTCCAGCGTAATAGCAAGGTCTTTAACATTTTTCATTCCCTCAGGAAAACGTATGTCTCTCTGGGATGATATCTTCCATTTCCTCCATCAGTAATTCGGGATATATGGTGCTTGTCTCGAACAATCCAAGAGATAAAAGTCAGACACTTATGGTGTCTGGTATTTGTCTGAAGACATCCAAGAGATAAGCAGTGTTTAACAAAGAGACGTCTTGGCAACCCACCGAACCGGTTTTACTCAACTGATAAGGGCAAGCAAGCGCCCCCTCCACGCCCCCCCCCCACCCCGTCCCGCGATGCCGAAGGCAAACCGGAGAGTTTGGTGTGGGATGTGCTGAGATTGCAGACAAAAGAGGCACACAATTGGTGCCACAGCTAGCACTGAGCAAGGACATCCGGTGATAACCAGGCCTTGAATTAATCAAGAGGCTCAGAGAGTGTTTTCATGCAAATCACCAACCCGGCAGAAAAGACTGAAAGTCTATACAAATAACTGGACCAAAGCAATGCAGGAGATGATCAAGAATTTTCACTGCAAACGTGGAACAGCGACTGGGTAACCTCTGTAGTGCATCCCAGGAATTAACTGTATAAAGGAGAAGAGCACCAGTCTCAAGATGCCTCCTAGGACCAGACCACCACCCCCTTCTACTAGGAGACCAGAGACCAACGGGACACCGCTGGAGCTCCGGGTGGTGACTTTCCTTTAATTCTTTATTTCCTTTCCTGATCGTTCTCTTTTGTAGTTTAGGGTTAGGTATCGAATCTATTATAAGCTTATGACAAATACATAGTTATAAATCTTACTAGCTGATCTGTACCTAAAGAAAAGCCTATTTGTACACCCAATATTTTATTATCTTTGTTTTGCCCTGGCAGGATCGCAAAGAATCTCCACATATCCGATTATCGGATCGTGACATGAATAAGACAAATCTTTTAGTCCCTTAGTAGAATCAATCTCATTAATTGCTAACCGTTTCCTGTTCTTCTCATGACTCTGGTTTTCCTTGCTTTTATCTTTTATTTTAAATTTTAAATTAACTCAGGTCAAAAAACATTAAGCTTGGTACAATTTGGTTAAAAAGATCCCCAAAGTTGTCTTTCAAAAACTACACTTTTTAATAAAGTATTTTGTTTACTACATTTACCTCTGACACTCCATCTGTCACCATATTTCTTCTTACAAATTAGACATCCCATTCTAAAGTACTGGCCTCTTTTCATTTATGTACGACATTCACAGAAGCTCCAATATTAGTCAAGTCAGCTCCTCTGCAGTGGATGAAGCTATATAGACTTGTATTATTTAAATATATAATGTATATTTTTCTTATCTGGTCTACAGGAATGGTTCTTTTGTATGTTATTCATCTGCTACAGCATTGCAAAGTAACATCCTATCTATAAAAGACAATTGCCCTATTAGCTAAGGTCACAGCTATTATACACTTATATGTCTGAAGGTTTGAGCTTACATAGCAATTCATATATAATGCCTGTGATTGTAAAGAGCATCAAAAAGTCCAGGAATATACCTCAGAATAAGACAAAAAAGTTTGATAGGCTCCATTCTAACAATGTTTGCACTGATGTTCATCCAGATAAATTGTAATCGTTGGAGGAGGCAGAATAACTGGAGTAATTCCAGCTTTATTCCAAATTTACTATTATTTTTACAAGCAGATTTAAGGAAAAATAATTCTGGTATTTTGTTTCAGGGATGAACTGGTCAACAATGAAGGTGAGGGGAGGATGGGGGAATTTTTTCACCACTATCTACATCAGTAACCTACTTGTTTTATGGGAGTATTTTTTCTCTTAAAATGTGAAACTTAGACACATTAGGCTGTTCAATTTGATAGACAACAGGTTTTATGGCTTGAGCTGGTATATTAAATTTAATGTTCTTCTAAAAAAACTCTGTGTACTCAGCCATGGATTATCTAATATTTCAAGTCATGTATTGTTTCTACCCCTGTTTGAATTCCCTAGATTTTATCTGTTGTATCCACACTGGCAGCACTACAAAGAGTAAGATACTTTTTTTGTTAACACAATTTTTCAACCACCTGAACTCAAAACAACAAAGATTAAACATCTTTCATTTTTTAGCCTAAGTAAAATGTCAAAGGTTAATTTTGTTTTGCGAACTGGAAAGTTGTAGCAAAAGCGTTTAGTTTCTTCT
Source organism: Hemiprocne comata (assembly GCA_020745705.1). Classification (NCBI taxonomy): domain Eukaryota; kingdom Metazoa; phylum Chordata; class Aves; order Apodiformes; family Apodidae; genus Hemiprocne; species Hemiprocne comata. The sequence continues at coordinate 61,273,622 of CM036588.1, read as the reverse complement.
TTTCAACATACTTATGTTTTCAGAACAAAAGTGAGAGGGAGATAAGTAAGGTTCCTAGCCTCTAGGCTGAGACACAGATTCAGCAAAATAAAAACAACAATCCTTTACAAAAAGTTAAAGGACAATTTGCTTTTTCCATCAGGTCAAAGCTGGAGTTTCAAATATTTGCAAGCAAATATTTTGCTGAGTTTCTTTGCAACTTGTAACTAAAGCGGCTGCTTTATTGTCTTTTCCATCAAAACAACAAGAACATTTTCCAGTTCTTTCATAGGATTATGAGTGGGGTATTCAAATAACCTTCAGGAGCAATACCCAGCTGCAATCCTTCCACAAATCTGACCCACTTTCCACATGAAAAAACTAAGACAAAAAAGGTTAAATAATTTTCCTATGATGAAAAGAAAGAAGGAGAACTTACAGTTCCAAATAATTTATCACAAAATTTCAAACTGATTTGTGTTTCCATGAACTGTTGGTTTATTTTAATTACTTATTGAACGTTATTATAGATTGCTAAACCTAATTTGAAAGAATGTGGCTTGACAGAAATCTTTCACATAATCAAAATAATGTGTAAAGTTTAGCATTTCATGTTTCCTTACCCTATGTTAGTTCCTAAAAATATTTGCCCTTATCCAATAAATAAATAATTTTGATGGTGCAAACTTTAGGATTGCTTTATTTACAGTTCTCTTTTTCTCTATTTATTTGTGGTTTTGTTCAACAACATTCTAAAAAAAAAGTACAAGACAATAATTTCTATAGAATCTTTAGCACCATAAAAGGACATGTTGAGATATAAGTAGTGTTTTTTTAATAACTTTAAAAATATGCACAATTAACATTAAAAACAGCTGCAGGTTATGATCGTACTGGTGAGCCACAAGAAAAGCAGCTATGTCAAGAGAAAGAAGCAGCATCACTAATAGCTATGAGGCTCTGGCCTCTCCTGTATCTATCACATGACTAAATTTGGGTAGAAAATAACTCAGAGAGGAGGCTGGAGTGAAAGTTAATCTCAAATAATATATGCTCACATTAATATGTTTTTCACAGACATGAAACCTGCTGAACACCAGAAGCATTTGCTATTTTATAAAGCTGTACTGCTGGTTCCTATCAACTTGTTAATTATAAGTGATAAAATCTGAAGTTCCTCACAATGCTCAGAAGTTTCACTTCTGCTTCCATGCAACAAAGGCCCGATCTAGCTACAGCTCTAGCTAAAGTTCCAGGAATACACAGAAAAATAGCAAAGCTTAGTAATATGATTACATTTTGTAACAGTCTTAAATGTGAAAGAAATAATATAAAGCATTGAATTTTCAGTGAAGCTCACTCTGCATAGTGTGCCCATAAATATATCTATCTATATATGTATAAAACTTCTCTTATTCTAAGAGTCTAAGAGTTATATAAGCTACAATGAACACCTGAGTAATCATAAAGCAAAGTCTTTCATTTCCTAAATTACTCATATATTCAGAAATTCTTTGCCTTTAATATTTTTATAATAAATAATTACGCTGGAATATGATTAACCGTTATATACTGCCTACTGTAACTTTATCAATGCTATAGTACTTTAATTTATCTGATTACAAACACCGCAGCTCAATTTTTCTCCTTCTCACACTTTGACGAATACAGGAACTATATAAACTGCAGTAGGGCCACTGACATTCAGATGGCTACTTATGCTTATACGTCAAAATGTGGAAGCAAGGTGAATTTACCTATATTTTTCTATTTAAATATACACCTGTAATGATATCTTTAAAAAGAACTAGAAGTTTGTGCAGACTCTAAGCAATTTTTCATATATTACAAAACCACATCAAACTGTTGCAATTAATTAATTTTCACTTGTGTTTTGTTCATAAAAAGGAAGGTACCTTTCTAATTGCCTGGCCAGCAGCACACAGCCTATGATCTCAAAAATAAGCAAAATTTTTTCTTTCTGTTGACCGTCAGCAACAGCACAATTATAATGCCTCTGGTTTGATCTGTGCAAATTCATGAACAAATTTTGCAGTCTCATTGTCTTTCCAGAAACATGATTAATTCCAACACAATATTTACTTCTGTTTATGCAGAAGAATTACAGAATTCAGATCACTCCTATATCATTGCTGTGTCTTTGGTGTTAAGGAACCCCAAAATAGTTACAATTACTGTAATTATTAAGGCAAATAAAGATAACTGAAAATACTTATAAATAAATAAACTCAAGGGATTATTTTACAAAAGTATTTTTCAATACAAAAGTAATCTCATATAAGGACTACTGAAGTCAAAGGACATTTTTCATTGACCTTAGTGGGTTTTGTATCTGGCTAAGAGTACAAAACTAGAATTACTGAAAGTAATGGAAACAGCTTCCTAAAGTATGTCACTGTATACGATAAGGGAAAGCTGAACCTAATAATGGAAATAGAACATACTAGACAAACAGCTTCATATAGTGCGCAGATAGTTTACAGCTTTGTATTGATACGTGTCTCACAGAGAGGAATAATGTGCAGGTCATTACCAAGGACAGGTAGCCTGGGAGGAATGCAGATAAATCTTCTGAGTGGCCAGGGATCAGGTTAGGAAAGCTAAAGCTCTGATAGAATTAAATCAGGTGGCAGACATCAAAGGTAACACAAAAAGATTCTATAGGTAAGTTGGTGATAAAAGGAAGACTAAGTAAACTGTGGGCCCTCTCCAGAACGAAACGGAAAACTTAGTTACGTACTCAATGACTTTTTTGCCTCAGTCTTCACAGGCAAGGGCTCTGGCCACATTGCTCAAGTCATAGAAGGCAAAGGCAGGGACTGGGAGAATTAAGAACCACCCACAGTAGGGGCAAATCAGGTTGGAGACCATCTAAGGAACCTGAAGGTGCACAAGTCCATGGGACCTGACAAGATGCACCTGTGGGTCCTGAGGGAACTGGTGGATGAAATTGCTAAGCCACTATCCATCATATTTGAGAAGCCATGGCAGTCTGGTGAAGTTCCCACTGACTGGAAAAGGGGAAACATAAACCCCATTTTTAAAAAGGGGAAAAAAGAATCCTTGAGGAACTACAGGGCAGTCAGCCTCACCTCTGTGCCCAGCAAGATCATGGAGCAGATCCTACTAGAAAATATGCTAAGGCCCATGGAAAATGTGGAAGTGATTGGTGACAGCCAACATGGCTTCACTAAGGGCAAGTTGGGCCTGACAAATTTGGCCTTCTATGAGGGGGTTACAGCATTGGTGGATCAGAGTAGAACAACTGAGGTCATCTACCTGGACTTGGGCAAAGCATTTGACACTGTCCCGCATGACATCCCTGTCTCTGAATTGGAGAGACATGGATTCAATGGATGGGCGACACAAAGCTGTGTGGTGCAGTTGACATGCTGAGGGGAGGGGATGCCATCGAGAGAGACCTTGATAGGCATGAGTGGTGGGCCAAAGCAAACCTCATGAAGTTCAACATGGCCAAGTGCAAGGTCCTGCACATGGGTCAAAGCAATCCCAAGCACAAATACAGGCTGGGCATAAAATGGATTGAGAGCAGTCCTGAGGAGAAGGACTTGAGGGTGTTAGTTGATGAGAAGCTCAACATAAGCTGGCAATGTGCACTTGCAGCCCAGAAAGTCAACTATTTCCTAAGCTGTATCAAAAGAAGAGTGGCCAGCAGGTCAAGGGAGGTGATTTTCTCCCTCTATTCCACTCTCAAGAGACCCTACCTGGAGTACTGTGTCCAGTTCTGGAGCCCTCAACATAAGGACATGGAGATGTTGGAGCAAGTCCAGAGGAGGGCACGAAGATGATCAGAGGGCTGGAGCACCTCTCCTGTGAATACAGGCTGAGAGAGTTGGGGTTGTTCAGCCTGGAGAAGGCACCAGGAGACCTCATAGCAGCCTTCCAGTACCTGAAGTGGGACTACAGGGAAGCTGTGGAGGGACTTTTTACAAGGGCATATACTGATAAAACAAGGGGGAATGGTTTCAAACTGAAAGAGGGGACATTTAGGTTAGACATTAGGAAGAAATTCTTCAGTGTGAGTGTGGTGAGACAGTGGAACAGGTTGCTCAGGGAAGTTGTGGATGCCCCATTCCTGGAAGTGTTTAAGGCCAAGTTTTGATGGGGCTTTGAGCAACATGGTCTAGTGGGAGGTGTCCCTGCCCATGGCAGTGGGATTAGAACCTGATGATCTTTAAGATCCCTTCCAACCCAAACCATTCTACGATGCTATGATTATATAATTCCTGAACTGGGAAAGATTTATTGATGGTTATTTTGAAACCCTCAGCATAGAATTAAAAGAACAAAACTAAACATGACAAAACATGACAAAACAAAACAAAACAAGCCAAAGATTAAGGAAACTCTGCAAAATCTGGAGAAAATATTCATTTATTGCTAAATGGGTAAAGGTTAACAGAACTCATTAATGTCTATGGAAATGTAGTAAATCCTACTGTCACTCTCAAAAGGCTTTTTATAATTTTCTAAGGGATAATATAAATAAATAAGGTAACATAAATCCCCACAATTAGAAGGGTAGTTTATATATTACATTTTTACCTGTAAAATGAATTGAACTTCTTCTTGCCTGGCTTCTTCCAAATAAAGATTTCTTGAATTTTAAGATAGAACATTGACATTCACTTCTACTTAATCCACTGACTTTATGAATTTAAAACTACCTTGTTAAAAAATGCCTAACAAGCTCTACTCCTTTCAATTCAATAAAACTGCACCAAGAGGAATAAGTCTTCTGCAAATGGTACATTAAGAGGTAGAAGAGTTTACTCGTTGGCTGTGGCCATTCAGCAATCCAATTAGGAGAATAATTTTCCAAACCAATAGCACTTTCTTCCCTAAAGACCTGTTGAAAATATCTCCTACACCATTTCCCCATATTTTCAAAGCATCCATCATCTTCTTTGAAGTATCTATGCCAGAATTACATTGCCTATAGCCTCTCACATTTACTTATGAGGAAACCTTATCTTTTTGTTGTCTTCCATGCTTTATTCAAAATTTTGAGGAGAGATGAACCAACAGCAACAAAGTTGACAAGTTAGTCTATACTTTATCTTCTTAAATGCTATTTTTTATTTTGCAGGCTACTTATTGTATCCTGTTTGCACCTCCTATGTTACCATTTATGTAAATTAGAAAACTTCCCATACAGTGTGAAACTGTAACAGTGCTGCTATGAATGAAAAAAACCCACAACCTCACCAGTTATCTGAAGATAAAATTATTTCCTGTTTTCTATTTTGCCCATGAAAATACTCTCGAAAATGAGCTAAATGTGTTTTTTTCATGAATGACAAAGAGTATAGGCATGTAGGATTGTACTACATTACAGTGTAAGGTAATACAAGGCATTTTAGTACTGTAGAAGATCTTATACCTTTAACTGGCCTACAAATGCATAACAAGGCATAATTTTTCTGAACACTGTTAATTTTAAAACAAGATACATTTAAACATTATTATGTGCTTTGTTTTCTACTTTTCCTACTATTTTAATTGTTGGGTTATTTTCAAAAATCATAATTAAATTCAAATTTAAATACTGACAGTTCCAACTTCTATAAATTTCAGTTTTGTTTCATGTAAATTTATCAACTACCCTCCAAGAGATCAGGATGCTTTTCTCGTGATCAGTCAGAGTAATAATGTCTTAGTCCGCTTAGTCCAGTTACAGCATAATACATGCAATTATACTTCAAAAGAAAATGTGTTGCATTATTTAAAAAAAAAAATAAATTGATTTTCTGTTTTTTACTTGGGAAAAAAAAAGTGCTCTTATTTCTAATACTCATTTACAAATAGACGAGGTATTTTAGAATAGTTTCTTCAGACAGGGCATTTCTAACAGTGTAAGCCTTCTACTTCCTGATTCAGTGGTTATGCCTTTCTCATGTGAAATAAAATATTTTTCTTTGTAGTTTCAGTGACGTTCCTAAATAGCTCAACTTTAAAAAAATCAGACAATTGTTTTTTTTTTCTTTTATTGAAGAATTAACAGGACTCTGCCAATTTTGTAGGAAAAAAAAAAAAAAGGCTTTCAATTATTTTGCCAGAGTAATTCTGGTTGTGTCATATGGCTATCAATTGTCATGCTCTAAGCTTTCTTTATTTATAGAGAATGTCTTGTTTGATCAGTATCATTTTGTAACACTGCTAGTATGCAGTGAAGAGGTTGTTTTATTTTTATTCCATTCCATGATTTCCTTAAAAAGCATGTTAATAGATTCTAACACAAATCTCCTCCCATTCCCTTGTGAAAAGCATGTTTATCAGGAAGAACAATTTCCACCTTTTTCCTGTGATATATAGCATTCTTTTCTTAACAGCTGTTCAACATGTTGATTAACAATTTTTCTGCTTGGACACACATGGATGTGTTCAGCTGGTTTGTGATTTCACATTACACAGTGCAATGTGTCTGTGTTGGTGACTGACTGCTCCACTTTGGTGAAGTCAGAATGTGACTTAGCAGCTTTTAAAAGCCCAAGTTTCTCCTTATATAACTGTATTAGCATTGTGAACACTTCTGGAAGGTGTGCTGTAAAACTGACAAACTTGCCACCCTTGAATAATTTTAAACTCAGCAGGATTGCCTTAATTTCTGTTTCTATTGCTACTTCTGCATTCCACGGTCTGATACTTTTAGTAAAGAAATGTAATTGAAACGCATAGATTTGGTTCCTTATTTTCTACTGTGTATTGCAGCCTTAACTTACATGTTCTTTCATAATTTCTAGGTTAGAAAAATTCTTCCATGGTCACTTGTAACACTGAATTATCTGTAATGGGTTAATAATGATAAATTTCATCTATAGCTTTTCTTAGCTAAGTGATTACTTTTTTGTTTTGTTTTGCAAAACTATTGCAAGTCCTATCAGAACATCAGTTCCCTGAAAAGGTCATAACATGTATTTGGTTAAAAATGTTCATAACTTGACTTACAGTGAACAAATTGTGATAACTTAAATCAGATTACCATTAGGTTAACATGCGCCAGACTTTCATCTTAAATATGCTGTTTTCCTAAATAATGAGTATTTGCTGCTAAAAATTAATTATCCTGATTTCATGAGGCATTCAGCAGATAGTATCAAGAGCTGCAGAACTGAAATCAATTGTTAGATTAGTATCTAAGATTTAATGGGTTTTGATGAAGATTTCCCCATATAGTCATATGATGATAGTATCTGTTAAAGCTTCCCAAATGCGGGGGGGGGGGTTTACCTTTAGTGTTAATTAACAAAAATATACCTTCTTCAAGAATATTCCACACAGTTCTTAAACTTACATTTCAGAAGTTAAAACATTTGTGAATAAATCCTTACCTGACAACTGAGAATGTCTTGTAACTGAAGACTCGCAGACACTTAAAATCCTCAGTGATTCAGACATAAAGCTGTAGACAACCTTAATAGCCAAGAGTCTCTCCATGATCAAGATCTTATATTTATTTGTACACATGGCTAGGAAGATGTTGACATTTTTATTTACTAGTCTACATCAACCCAGGGTGTAATTAAAATAGTCTGCTTTATTACATTCATAATGTCAGAATGAAATTCACAAATTTATTTCTTTCAACACTTTCTTATTCTACAGTAGAACCAAAACTCTTTTTCTAGGCTAGTTAGAAGCAATCTCAATTTTTTTCTTCAAATTTTTATTGTCTGTAGCAAGCCACCAGGAATCTGATAAGATGCCATGAGATAAAGTACAGAAATGACATCCTCTTCACCTCCCATTAGTTGACACGGTTCACACTGCTTTTTTTCTAAGATCAGCATCTGCATAGATATGAAGTGGTTAAAGCTGAATCTTCATAAAACAGAGTGTATGTTAGCGCGAAAGATGGATGTATCCTGAAGACTTTTTTCCCTTAACCATTTCATCCATCAATATGTGATGGCTGTAGCTGATAATCATAGTTCACTTACTTGAAATCTTTCTGCAGTAGGACATCCTATTTTGTAGGTGTGCGAAGAAAAAAAATATATTTATCTTAGCAGTAGCTTGGTATTCAACCACGCTTTATTCATTAGTATACAGATGGGGAGATGGATAAATTGATCTAGCTAATTAACACTTGTTTTATACATACATAAGAGATGCGTATTTCTATATATAATTTTAAAACCTGTCATTTTCTAATTAATTTCCCTTATTGTGGACTCATGAGTTGGAAAAGATTCAGATTATTCACAAAACACCAGCCTAAAATCTTAACTTCTTTCCTAATAAATTATGTGCTGTTTTGGACTGCTACTGAACAATGTCTGTCTGGACTTGTCCTCACCTCAAAAATCTTGTGTGAAGCTGTGTTTCGGGGAAATCACTGTTTCCATCCACTGTTCTCATTCAGGGATGCTAGCAAGCATTTGAGCTATCTAAAGACCGTTGCATTTATTGCCAGAAAAAATTAAAATGGCCACTAAATTGCTTACTCTAACCAAAATCCATAACCAATAAATTGTTTGTTTTAGTTCCTTTGAGAAGCTCTGATGCTACAGTGATGGAAGGTATACAGAACTCTACAATTATTTTAAATATACTAGATGTTATTTATTTTAGTGTTCAAGAATATTTTTTTGGTTGGAAAGAAGTATGTTTGAGAAAAGCAGGATAACAATAAATAGCAAAGGTACTCTGACTTAATTATTATTCTATATTGCTGTTTACCAATCATGAGTTTTCTTTGCCCATAACAGAAAACAAAAGTTTTAGATTGAAATGGTAACAGTGGCTTGGTAATAAACAAATACCTTTTCCTTTTTTTGGAAAATATATTTATTTATCATAATTTGTTTTTGTAGTTAAATAATAACTGAATAATTATGCATCAGGATATCTAGTAACAGCTGTTACATCTATTTTGGCTTACTCTTTTATGCACTGTTTCTCTTATCTCTCCTTGCTGATCATGGTCAAAATATTATTATTTTCTCTGGTGTTGGTGTTTATTACAATGGGACTCAGCATTCACTAGCTTTAATGCATTGGTAACCGTTTGAAATAACTATGCCTCATTTCTTACTCTAGGTGGAAGCAGTATTCAGTGAGGGCAAAAATCAAAAGAGGAAAATAAAAAACCTATACATTACATATGGCATCATAGAAGAAAGATACATGCTCCTCTTCTGCTCTTTATTCAAAGCCTACTGAAATTCCCTGACTTCAACATATTTTGGGTTCCTAAAACTCATTGGACATTGCCTTAACTCAATCATTAAGCAGTGGAGATGCTCTATTTTTTATATACCATGAGTGCAAATAAAAGAAGAACAAGCTTCTAAACTTAGCAATAAAAATCGAGAAACAGAGGTGGACTTGCAGTTGCAACACTTAGCTATGTTCCATGTCTATGGTGAGAATGTGACAAGGGATAGTGGGGTAATTAATTAAAACTTAGAGCTTATGATCTGCAGTGAGAAAAAATTCAAATTATACAGTAGAACTGTTAATCTACAGTACCCTAAAGTATGCAATAACATACATAACTGCAAATAATACAATACTGAACATTTTTAGAGCATGTGATGTGGAAGGAATTCTTTTAAATGTAATCATATAGTATAAACGTAGTATATTCACAGTGCTGTGAAGTTCTCCTTCACAATTTGTCATAAAAAATTCCAAGTATCCATTAAATCATATAAAGTGTGGGGCATGGTAGTGCTTATCCTTGTGCATATCATACATATCCTTAATTAGCATATAAGTAAAAGATATTCAGACTTTTTGAGGATAGTTATAGCTTTGCTAATTTTTCCAAATGAGTTAACCGCAACCTTATGATCCAATCATACATGGCATTTAATATGTACAAAGTTATAGGATTAGTTACCACCGCATCTGGTATACAAGGAATTAGTCTGGTCCAGCTGTCATTTTTGAAAATAAAGTCCCACTGATGAAAACATTTTTCACAATGATTATTTTAAATGTTTTTGATTGATATTCTAGAAGTACTTATAAAAATGTTAAATTATTACTTAATCTTTAAATATCAGTTACGCATTTTCTAAAAAGCATTTTAAAGAATGTCTTGTACATGTGTCTGTAGAAAGATTTGTTAGATCTCTAATTAATGAAAACAGCACATAGCATTTTGACAATTCATATGCAAGGCAGCAGAACACGCCTATATTCTTCTGATCCACTTTTCGAAAACTTCAACCAACAGATGGAAAAAGGCTTGTGCCATTTCTATCTTTTGTGGTTCTGAACTTAAGACATGAGTTTATCTCCTGCTTTTCTTTTTCTCTTTACTTTTTGGCAAATGAATTTGTATTTGGTTTGAAGAAAAATACAGAAAAATATTTATATCTCAGTTATTCCCCCCACATCATAGCCAGATTTCGTTTAAGATCTTTTGGACAAGAACTTTTGCATCGTCAATGTTACCTTACCAGATTATAGCAAACATTTTTAGACAGGAAAATGTTTCTTTCCTATACCTATTTAACAACTACATTGCCTTGCTCTAGTACATAATTTCGCATTAGAAAAAGCAGAGTTTAAAATCTACAAATTAAAAATACTTCTACTTTCAAATGCCATTAAAACATGTGGTTTCCTAAAAAGCAGACTAAACTGCAGAAATTCATAAAAGTTCAGTAAGTATTAAAACACTGGTGAAGGGAAAGAGTATAACTGGCAGATGCCTTGCATAAAGCTAATCTGAATGAGAGGCAAAGTTGATCTGAAAGAAGCTACAAATGCAGAACAGTCTTTACAACATTCATTCTTAATATTTTTCTTGAAGGATGGATACATAAAGAGTGGCTGTCTCAACAGAAATGCACAATTTCTCTGTGCCATTTTGTTTGTCAAGACAAGGCAAGTACAACTAAAAGTGAATTTTAAACCATTTTTCTTCAAAGTGTAAGCTGTGTAGCTACAGACAAAAGTATTGATGAAGAATTGTATTGATTAGCTACATTCTGTGCATGTACAAGTATTTACTTATTGATGAGTTGATACTGGTAATTGAATACAACTGTCCAATCAGGTTTTTTTCTCCCTTGTGGAAAAAATACACCTCTCTGGTTGTACGTGTAAAAGTGAGAGTTATATACATTTCTGACCACCAAAAAAATCCAGCTGTAGATATAGTAAAACCTCGATGTGGGCAATTTTCTGTTTGTTAGGACAACAAGCCCATTTCTATCAATTAATTTACACAGTATATTGAAAATATAAAAAATTATGTAGGATCTCATATTTTGTGCTTCTTCAGAGAGAAAAGCATCTACACTGATGAAAAAGTGACAACTACTCTGCAAATTCATGCAAAACTTAAGTCCCGTTTCACTGAACTTTATATATATTGTAAATACGGAGATGTAAGATAAATACCAAATTCATATTTAAGAGAAATGCTGTTCAAATAATCTTTTACTTTTTGCTTCTACAAACAGAAAACCAAGACAGCATCAAGGTGACATCTAAATTCTATTGCAATACCAATATTAAGAATTATGAGTAAATGTTCTAATGACATTTACATTCTGTGATTTGAATTTAAATTTTTGATACCTAATAGAATCTAACAGTAAAAAGAATCTAACAGCAAGCACTGTACTAAAAATTTAGCACTTTCTAGAACACCAAGAAGATTCTCATCAATATATCGTACAAACAGCAAGCTGAAACTACATGTATAGCAGACAATACACCATAGCTGCAAGCAGGTTGAGTAAACTATTATCTATTTTTTCAGCTGCATCTATATTCCCTTACTTACTAAATAGGTCCATATTACTTAGCAATTAGGGGCATACATATGCACATGTATGTCAATTAACTATCTTACGGACAATATATTCATTTTTCTTTGGAACACTTGAAATTCTTCAGGTTTTGGCACTGAAGCCAGCTGACCTATTTAACTAACAAGGCTTGTTCAGTCCATAAAGTACAATTTATTTAGTTACAGAGAAGACAGAGCTGCAGTTTACACAGAGATTAAAGAATAGGTGATTTTGTCTATCATGTCAATCTCTTTTGAAGTTGTAAATTTATTTCATTTTAAGAAGATTATAGAACTTTGCCTCAAACTACAAAAGGATTTTGCTTAGACATGCAAATGAGGAAACAACTACAACTACATAATAACCATGAACTTCTGCTCTCATGAGAAGATCTTTCCACATCTAATTGGGGATGTGATACCAGCTGTTCATTTCTTCTGCATTTAAAGCTTCTGCCTTGACTACATGAACATGGCCAGGGTGAACTGCAGAGAAAGCATTGTATTGCTGGCTGTTCTTTCCATCACTGCTTAGAAGAAGTAGTTCTCTGAGTGGGAAATGACTTTTTTGAGTGGATACTAGTTAGCAATGTTTGCCAAGTACTTATAGGAAACAAATACTCCCATGGCATTCATAGACTACATTAAATGATTAATGCATTCTTGTTGCATGTATTCCTCTAAAAATTCTACAGGCTTTTATTAATTTATAGTTTTCTCTAATGTTTATTTGTCTGGATCAAAACTAGCTATGTATGTCCTCAGCTATTAGATGAATTAGGACTTGCTAGCTCTTTTTTTGAGTTAGCAGAAGTCTAAGGTAGACTTCAGAAGAACAAGCTCACATGTTTTTAGTAATATCTATGTTACATATTTTTGATAGACAGTTCTTTAGTTAAAAGAAACGGAACTATTTTTGTTAACATGTAAATAAATAGATAAGTCAATGCAAAACAGATTTTGAAGGCCAATCAGCAACAAAAGTCCACTAGTTCAAATTAGCTGAAAATCCTGTCCGTGGTTTGAATTAAAATAGATTATGCACAGCTACTAAATGGCTCAGTACACACTTAAGGCAACACTAGCTTCCTCTTTAGGTTCCTCAATTTTTCTGTTACTACCATGTTGTAGTAAAATTGAACAAATGAATAATATCTATTTGTATTTAAAATCCATGGAAGTTCACAAAATCCAGTAGCGCAATTCTGTGCTTGTTTTTTCAGCTACTCATCAACATTCCAAGCAGATGGGCAATAGCAATAGTGTACGTCAATCAGGAAAGTTGGACTTTCAGTGGTATTACAGAGCAAAGTATAACAGCTGGGCTGACATCTGATGATTAAAAAAAAGTGTGAAAAATTATTATTGAATCAGGACTCAAACTCCACATATGTTGAACCATTCACATTTATGGAGTTTCTACGGTTTGTAACCCAAGTATTCTAATTTTCTTTTTGATAACAGAGTCCACAACTACTGCATTTACAAAATAATTTCTATGAATCTGAGCCCTTGTACATTGTTGAACCTATTTCCATTGACTTCAACAAAGACTGAATCACTTAATATGAATGGTTTTAGCCAAAAAAAACAAAACAAAAAAATATAACAGTGAAGATTTTACTTCTATAATGTTTACTACTCTTTCACATGGAAAAGTATCAGATGAGTTGAGATTTTACTAACAAGCAATATCAAAATTCAGAAGAAGAAAATGGATATATTAATAGATAATTTATTTTTATATTCTACCTTCAACAAATAAAGCATTTATCTTTTATTTATCAAGTCAGTTGCAAAGCTGAAGGTTTATTTTCAAATCCTGAAAGTTCCTTCAAGACTGTACTGCACTCTTTCTCGCCACAATATTCCAGGAGTGTGCAGAAGTCCTATGTGAGCTAACAACTATGCATGTACTTTTTAGAGTTAATTTCTATTATAAGGGGTTACAATCAAAATATGCGATTTGTAAGTAGGCAAAGGATGGGGAAAGTAAACAGAGGAGAAATTAACGGTCAAGAATTTAGAGAACAGATTGTCATGAACCAGGCTCTAAGCAAAAATGCAAGCTTATATTCCATGTAGGAATGTGCTCTGTTTTTGTGTGTGTGTGCATTTATACAGTTCCTGCAGTGATTAATACCACGGCTGACCACTGACAGGCTAAAAGACAATGGCAGTATTGATTAGAAAAATGGAACACTAAATTGTAAGAGAAATAACACAAACACAGTCTTTCTCATTTAAAATTTTAGGCATAAGGTTAGTCACTAATTTAAAGTAGTGACATACCAGAAATCTAAGAGAAGTAATTTATTAATCATAATATCTGCAGAATGTTATTTTAGTGTCACATCCCACATTATTTGAATAAATATGTACTTTCCAATGCCCTGCTTTACTTGCCTAGAACCTGCCTATGGCGTAGCTCAAATGGTCAGAGAAAATTACTGTTGCTGTGTATATTGTTATTTCAGGTCATATGTCCCTTGTTTAGATGGAAGAGGTTGTTAATTAAGCAATAACAATTAAGAAACAGGGCATTTCCTGCAGATTAATGACCAACTAGGATGAGCTGTGCCAAGGGCCATTAACACCAGGCAGTCACTCACTGTGATGAGGCAGATTTCTTTGAAGAATATTAATGTCCAAAAATAACAAGGATGACTCTGGACATAATACAAATGCATACAGGAATTAGTTAAATTAAGTGCATCAGGATCATTTGTGCAGTGAATTCCAGGCCTTTTCTACATTCTGGGTAACAAAGGATAATAGACAGCAAGAAAACGGTATATCAAAGAATATTAAATGTCAGTAAGTGCTCAAGCTTCTCTAAACTGTTCTCTTCAGACCTGTTTGCTCCTCTGATGACCCCTTGTAACATTAGTTATCATCACAAATATTGATAATTTAGAAAAAACATGTACCTACTAGTGTTCTCAGTAAAAAGGTCTACACTTAGGAGAATACAAGGAGATACTTTAACCCTTTGTTTGTACTCTCTGGATCTTGATGGGCAGAGATCTGTGAAACTCCTCCCTGTGATTTGCCAATTTCCTTTCCAGAGATAAGAAAAGAGGGTGCAGTCCTGGACCTTGCAGCTCTTCAGCCTTTTTCATAAATTTTGCAGTAAAACACTTCTGAAGGGATCTAGTTGAAAACAGAGCTACTAAACACTAGCTTGCTTGCCAATTATTGTTTTCTCAAATTTTAATGGTTTACCTTTTTATTATCCCTGCAAGAGATTGTTTGCTTTCCTCCCCACAGCCAATTCTTCTCTGCACCAACCATTTACATCTCCTTAACTTAAATTTATCCACAAATAACACTCAGCAGAAAAGAAGAGGGAGAAACCCATAAGGCAAAGTGGAAACTTGCTAAGCAGGTAGGTGTAAATGATCAATTACTTTTTCCCTTCCACAAGTAACTTCTTGCTTAAGGCTCTCATTCACAGCCTCCTTTTTCTCAGCCCTTCTTCCCTCATCCTTTAGTGGTTTTCACATCTTTAAATACAGTGATTTAAATAAGTAAGTTAGCTATGAAGCAATCATAGCAGTTTTCTGTCTCCAGGGTGAAATAAGCAGCCATATTCAAGACTATTTATACCTAAATAAACTTTTCTAAGGAAAAAGAATATGTCTGCAAAATTCCTTTCTGAAAATTATGAGTGTTCAAGACGCTTTTGTTTTTTATCTTTCTCCTAATAGTTGAAAAATCTGATTATCACCTAACTTTTACTCCTAATGTAAAATATCAAGTAAAAAAACTTCAAAAAAACCCCAGAAGATACTAAATAGCTGAAATAAATGAAGAAAGATTATTGGTTTGATGGAAAAATGTCTGGAATTGCATTCTGTAATTATAGTGTTTGGAATCTGACCACAGGTTTTACCACAGCAGCAGAACAGAAATATCCCTTTATCACCTGGAAGAGTTTGCTGTGGACCTAGTCTGAGAATTACCACCCTAAGTAATTTTAAAAACTCAGTTGATTAAAAAGGTAAACTTTAGTCTCAGTGCAAACTTGTTGAATTGCAGAGCTAGCTTTTTAGCAAGGGAAGAGCAGTAAGTTAAGAAAATAATTAGAGATACAAGACACAAATATTTTCATAATGTAGATTTTAGTTACATTTTTTCTACATTTCTGATATTCCACTTTTTCTGTCTTTTTGTTTTAATAATGTGTAAAGAAACTTCTAAAATTATTCTAAAGCATTTATTTGTGTGTAGAAGTAAAGTACTCCCATGGTAACATGAATTTCCATAACACGGCTGTAACCCAGAAGCCTGAATTTTATTTTTCTTTTTTAATGCATACCTACATTATATTTGCACTGCCTAAATTATTATATAACAAATGTTGAAGCTCATCTCAACTGAAATTACTGAGACAAATCAAAGCAACACAGTATAAGTATTAAAGAATTCCAACGAATTTCATCAGAAAGAATCAGCACCTGGAGCCTTCCTTTTCACTTTTTCTTGCTTTCTCTTTGTAATGTCCCTTTTTTCTCACTGTTTTTCCACTAGTTCATTTGGGTAATTTAAAATTATGGGAACAACATTAATAAAACACTTCTTAAGCTTAAAAAACAGAGCATAATTTCTCTCTAATATAGCATTTGTTTGCTGTCCTGGGGTTTGTATCAGTGTTGCTCATCAAATGTGTTTTTCAAGGTGATGAGAATGGGAAAAGCAACTGTAGAAATTTGAGAGTCCTCTCTCATCCTTATAATTACTTTAAAACTGCAGCTCAAGTTTCCACACAGATCAGGGCTTTATTATGCTCAGTGAAACTAGTTAGAAAAGTGCCTTTCTGAACTTAAAGAATGTTCAAAACCTTAATATTTTTAGGCCACAGGGAAGTAGCAAAACTCAAAAAAAAAAAAAGGTACTATGGAATATTGGAAATTACTGTGAGAAGAAGGAAAATATCTATTAAGCTCCAAGAAGCTTCTGCAAAGCATGAAAGTAAAGGTGAATTATGTTTGAATTATTACAGAGTGCTACATATTCAGATGCCTCTGTATAGAGGATTTAATATAAGTAATGAAATAAGTAAAAAGAAAAAGGGTTCTGACAGTGCACTGAGGGCAGTAGAGCTTCCGACCTCTCTATTTCGGACATGAACACTGATGAAACTCCACCAATTGATGGTGCATAAAGTATGACATATGATATTCCAATTCAATAACTTGGGTAACTATTTAAATATCATTTGCTGATTCATCTGAATTTTTCAAGTTCTTCTCAGAAAGAGAGGCAGATGAAAATATTTCTTTTTTGTCCTGGGTTGAGCCAGGATTAAGCTAATTTTCCTTTTACTGATTTTTTTTTTCCCTTCAGTAACCTTTCTTTTAACTAGCAACAAGTGTTCCAGCTAGTGGACTAATAACACTGGAATGTTTATGTTTCTGCTGAGACTCCAGTGTCACTTCTTAGCTCTGCTGCTACAGAGGCTACCGGGGCAGGAGAGTTGTATCTATGACCTCCCCGTAGGGGAGCTGGACTAGACAGACAGCAGAACTGACCAAAGGTATTCCATTCCATATATCTACGTAAGCTCTGAGGAAGGTCAGAGATCACAGAAGACAACTTCCTTCCTGCTTCTTCTTCCCTTCTTTTCCATCCATGGCCAGGGTCCAGGGAGGACTCCATCCATCCATCACCGTCGACCCCAGGCTCAGCCCTGACCCTCATAACTCTCCCCACAGCCCTGTCTGCTCTGCTGTTATCTCAGACAGCGGACTGAGAGTTTTTGGGACTGCTCACAGCTAAGGAGAGTGCCAGGGGAGTTGCTGGGGGTGGGGGGAGGCAAGAGGCTTTTGCACGATCCTGAATATAGTTGTATATAATTGTACATATAATTAAAGCTGTCTAATTTAGTTTTCAATCCAGCTAAGTCTCTCTCCTAATTCTCTCTCTGCTTCCCTACCTGGGTGGGAGGGAGAGGGGATCGAGAGCATTGTTTGTCTCTGGTTTATTTTTCGATTCAGAGTCAAACCTTGACAGTTTTATTTTTTGAAATCCTCTATCATTTTAACTATGAAACACAGGCAAAAAGCAGGGAAACAAAGAACTTCAGATTAATCCTGTCTTCAACAGCAGACTTCAACTAGATATTCAACATTACACAAAATCACACACATCAAGTAATTCTTTGGGCCTGATCCTATAGTCATATGCACCAGAATAAATCCTGGAAAAATACACTATACACCAGGAAAAATCTGTCTTAATGCAAAACAGATGCTCATCTCTATTGCATTCATTTTATTTCGCCAATTATGGTTGTGTCAGAGAGAAAAAAAACCACACATATTCCCTGAATTTTCTGTGCACAATTACACTATTATTTATGGTTGATAGTTCAGCCTGGCAGCTAGCTCTATCAGTTTTCTTGACTCTTTTCACAGTCACACCGTAGACAAGAATCTGACTAGCTAAATGCTACTTATTTGGGGGGAAAAAAATGTTGAGAAGCATTTTTTTTCTCAGAAAGTGCAGTTTCATTCAAAGGAGAATTTCTGTGAAAACAAAGGTAGTTTAAAAACACTGTCTTAATTTGAATTTTTTCTCCTTTATTTTCAGGTATTATGGTTTGCATAATATTTTAGATTTACTAGAGTATAAGCCTTGAAAGTTACTGATAGACAACAATTTGCTGTCATCAAAATAAAATATTTCAGTGTTTCTACATCCGAATTTTGGTTTTACAGAATATACCTATATTTTCCTCAGGACAGAAACCTCTTCCAGACAGAGATACTAAATGCCACAGGGAAACTTAAGTTAATTTACCATTGATAGTGAGCTATGAATTAATCCAGTATCAACCATTTAAATATCTAGCCCATAGATCCTAAGGAAAATACATCAGTTTATTCAAGGTTAGTTATATTTGGCTGTCCTGAGGTTCACAGCTGTATTAAAATACTGACTGGTATTTTAGGCTCCTTTGCAATATATGTTATATAATAAGCCTGACAGACTTTGCTCATCTTTACATTTCCAATTTTGGAGACTACTTTGTTTAGCCACTTATGCTGCAGTGATCTGTGGCAGCTCTGTGGAATTTCAGAGTTGGCCATATAACATTGCTGATGCTGGTCTCTGTATTTTTCAAAACAGTATTTAAAAAAAATTCACTATAACACACTGTTGAGAGTAGTACTTCTAGAGAGAGAGAACTTCTTCATTGAGAGAGAACGATGGTGACTTGGCACATTACTGTTCCAGCTTAACACTGGTTAGACTGAAGATGTTATGAATGATACAGTAACAATTAAGATATGGGGCTTTTTCTGGAGATTAACCAAGCTAGCACGAATTGTGCACAAGGCTTTTAACCCCAGTCAGTCACTCACTGCATTGCAGCAGAACCAGATGGCATTCTCTGAAGGGTACTGCTTTTCAGAGCGACAACCATGGGTCTGCATATGAGTGCAGGGCTTTTTTGCTCACCTGCAGGGTATATCTAATAGCAGATAATGAAGCTATGAAGTAATTAATTATAGGCAGAAAGAAAAAAACATAAACCACAATACTCTGCCCCCAAATACAGCTAAGTATTGAAAAAACAGTTGAAGGCTCTAACACAGGTTTTGACAACTTTCATTCCTCTTAGAGATAAGATCAGATCTGTCATTGAGTTAACTCACACACCACAGACTAAATTATCATTTTAAATTAGAACTAGCTTGAGTATTTGCAAGGTGTCCCCCACTCATAACCATGTATACTGTGCTGGTTTAGGTCTTGAATGCATCATGGTGTGAGAAACTGTTTTCTTTCTGGATGAATCCCAAGCAGAAGCATGTCCCTAATTCAAGTCCCATATCACTGGAAAGCAGGAAGCTGAACCTCTGTTCAGAGAGGGAACCTAATACTTATACCCCACAAAACTGCTCAGCAACATTGGAAAACCCCCTCAGGTTTTTCTTCAAAAAGGCAGCTAGTGATCTTTAAATGTCATCTTCTTGTTGGTGGGAGATGCTGGAAGTCTCTTCTGCTGGCAACTGTCTCACAGGCCAGTCCCCTGGCCAGTAATGAGCAGTTTGCTTAGTGTGAGGCAGAGAATTAAAGCTCACTGCCTGGGCTGCACGCACATTCTGTTCCCCTCTCTGCAGGCCATAGGCCATGCCAGCATTGGCATTAAAATGCCACAGGCAGCTGCTGCAGACCTCATTCAGGCCCAAAAATGGAATAGCAATTCATGGTTGCCAGTTCTTCATTTATCTACCACGAGAAGGTCCTGCCTGCTGAGCAGTGATTGCAGTGAACCATGGCTTAGCCCACAGCTGTTCTGGCTGCTCTTTTTACCATGTGGGCATAGTGCATCTGCTGTTATTAATCCTGAGAGCCAAGCTGGCCACTGCGCATTGTAGATTTTCTTATGGGTCATGCTGGGCTATCCTTTAACAGCATTTCTGTCATGGACCATGTTATCCCCCTACTTGCAGTTGTTTGTGGAGGCCATCCTGACAATTGAGTTGTCACCACTGTGATGAACTGTCACAGTAATAAAGCATGATGTGAACAATTCAGGTGACCACTGCCACACCATTTCCCAGCTCTGGTGCCTTGGCTGGGAGCTCTCAAGCTTGCTGGCATGGGGTAGAAGGGAAAGGCAGGGAGAGGGGGCTGAAGACAGAGGCAGACCCGGTGTGAGGAGAGACAACTGCCAATAACTGAAGGAACGAGGCCTCAGGCCTGGGAGGGAGCAGGGCTGGCATGGGAGGAAGAGCCTTCCCTGCCAAGGCCTGGCCTGAGGGAGCAAGCAACAGCTGCTGCAGCCCAGGAGAGGGGAGGATGGGGTTGAGAGCAGCACAGGGGCAGGTACCTGGGGAACAGCTGCTGAGGGCTGGGAAACAGGGCTTCAGACACAGGGTGCAGGCCTGGGGTCTGGGAAGGGGGATGAGGGCAGCCTGCAGATGCCAGGTGTGAGGGGCAGAGGGTCTCAGAGGTGCGGTGGAGGGGGAGGCGCTGGCTACTGAAGCCATGAAAAAAGCTGAAGGCAGAGGCTGGCTCTGGAGAAGTGGCAGAGGAGAAAGCATCCTGGCTCCAAGCCAGGGTGAAGGGCAGAGGCCTGGGAAGGAAAGGTATGCACCATTCAGCAGGGGCCAGAAGCTCTACAGGGCAGAGCTAGACAGCTGCCAAGGGTGCAGGAGAGGCACCAGGAGCCAAAACAGAGTCCTGGGAACATGGAGGAACAGCTGAAGTGGGATGGACAGGATGGCAAAGCTGAAAACAGAGGCTTTGGGGGTAAGGGAAGGCACAGCTGCTGAGGGATAGACGGGAAGAAGAGTCAAAAGCCATAGCCAAGGGGAAAGGAGACAGCAACCACTCCTGATGGAAGAGAAAAAGGACTGAGAAAGGCTTGAGAGTATTCCTACTTTAGAAGTAAAATACTATATCTTTGTATAAAGTAGTTAAGCTATTTTCTACTTAAGTACTGCCCAGACAGCCTGCAGCTGGGAGTATGTCCAGCCTCTATGAAAAGGAAGTGCTGCCTTCCCAGATGCCACAGCGGCTGAAGCTTCCAGCCCTCATGGTTGCTGCCTGGATGAAAAGGCTCTCTCATGCTCCCGGACAGGTTCTGCAATACACAGCAGGCTTCAGTTGATTGCAGTCAGGCACAGAGATAGCCAAATTACATCTGGACATTACATCTCCACTCTCCAGGCAGGCATGGTGCAGTTACATTCCCAAAACACAACAGTTGTTCATGGTAAAGATGGTGCACATTTTTCTAGCACAGGGATTCAAAGGCTTCAACTTTGAAAGCACTGCATCCAGGTTAACCCTTGTTCAGGGCATAACGTGATCTTGCCAGTTGGTGCCTGGGAACTTCAATCTGAGACAGTGGCAGTGGCTTCTGTGCCTGTCACCAAGCCATTTCCTTCCCCACAGCTGGCCTCAGATCCCAAAGCAACAATATGGGCAGCGGTGTTTTTGCAGGGGGGAAGCGCAGTCATCAGACCAGGTCTCCTCTGCATCTGTATGTGGTTCAACTTCAGCTTGTGAATGAGGGCTGGAGCTGGTGGTAGGCAGCATGATTGTAGTGACATAAAAAACTGTGATAAGGGCAAGAGCTTCCACATTTAGGCTCATACATGGTAGATACCGCTGTGGATACTAGAGGTGCTAAGCACGCTGCTTCCTAGGGAAATCTGTGCCTGGGGAAGCACAGGCTTGTAGGACTACTTTAATTTGAGGATAACATCAATGCACCTTGTGGGAAGCCATGTAACACTAAGCCAGGCCCACCCTACATACTGCAGAGAGGTAAAAAGCTCAACTACAGCTACTTCAGGCCAATGATTTATTTTAATTACCACAGGGAAACTGCTAATGTAGACCAGGCTGTCAGTAAGTATAGCTGAAACTGAAATTAATGGTTCTAGATCTTTTTATCCAGGTGAGAATCTTGTTCATTATTTGTAATGTTATTATTTTTCCTATTTTACATGTTTTTGTTTTAGTTCTATTTCATTATTCTTTGCAGCTGCTTTTGCATACAAGTCCATACCTTTTCTTTAATCATCTTGCAGTCCTCCTTTCATACTCCTGCTCTCTAGCATATGGAACTCCTTTTTTCCCCTTCCCTGTATTACTTTTTTTGCATATGTCTGTGTTCTTAAATTAATTCTTTCCTTCTCTCACTTTTGTTCACAGTAATATTTGCATCATTACGCCTTTTATTTCCATATACAATACGAAACTATGGTTAAAAGATAAACACAAATATGCTTATATTCAAGATGAAGAAGGATATGGAGTTTTAGTGTGTATAGTGGAGCTATTCTCTTGTTCTCTTTGGTTGCCATTTAACAACACTGACAAAAATAATAAGTGAACTTTTTTTGCCTTCCAGATGTCTGGCATTGAATTTGATACCCAAAAAATAGTTCTCCATGAGAATGGTATCTCTAATGTCTACACAACTGCTTAATTATTTTGTTCAGTTTTCAAAGGACATAATCAGTAATAAAAAGGAGGCATAGAAGTTAGCAGTCACATTAAAAAGAAAATGCCATTTTGTCTGCCTCCTTCTTCATAATGGCATTGTAGCCACTTGCCCCTCTACTCCTACCACTCCTGGGATGGCAAAGCTGTAATTTACTTTGATAGGTCTGAGCATACACCTATGCACTTTTTCCTTTATTCATTATAAAACTTCTGCTAGCATCCAGAAAATTAATATTAAGAATAGAATGCTTGAATAACTTCTCATCATCATATTCCGTAATTCACTTAGCAGCATTTAGCAGGTCTAGACGGAGAGCTAACGACATTATCATTAGAATACAGAGATTTCACATGTTTATTGTTATGTTGTTTATGCTTTTTGATCAATGAACATAATTAGATATGAAATCTTTCAGTAGAGCCCTAATACATTGTTATTTTCCTAAGTGCCATGTTCATTCAAGTCATGCTGATATATCGAGGCCATGGATTAGTATTTCTGTAGCATAACAATAGCAGTGCTCATTCGCTGTTCTCCTTTTACTACTTTGGCATCTTTCAGCTATTTGTCTAGAACAGTTTTAGCTCACTAAATGTTCTGTTATGACAGAAACAGACTTGAAACTTCAGTAATTACATGTAAAAATGTGACACACATTTATGTTTGCTTCATTCAAATCATGCTTTTCAGTGCAAATGACGCTTTTCAGTGCAAATCACCAATGTTAAACGAAATCACTGTTCAGTAGTTAGCAGGACCTATGCAGCATCCCTTATGGAGTTTTTCCATCAACACAAGTGATGACAAAAATGTCCTGACATTAATTTATAAAGACACTGGCTTAAACGTACTTAATGCATAAGGCTAAAACATACATAAATTATTTTCAAAACAAACTTACACAAGAGGCTTCTGACTCTTTGTTAAATTCCGCTATTTTTTCCTTTTTATTCTTTTCCTTGTATTATTACTATAGTAAAATAAGGAATTTATGCATTACTGTGAATTAATCTGGAAAGACGATGAGGAATAGAGCTAGGGCTTTGCAGCTTGTACACACAACATCCTATCTGTTGGTGCCTGCCCACTGAAAAATGGTAATCTTTGGGAGAGAAAGGTCACTTCAGCCACCTTGACATACATCTAGCTCCCGAAAAAGACCTCTTCATAAATACCATAATGAAGTAAAAACACCTTGCATATGACATTGTCAGAAGAATATGTTCAATAATACATTATGTTTTAAATTATTTCCTCTCCAATGTTCTGCTACTGGAGCTAACACTTTAACCCAACTTAAAGCAAAAAATATAAGGACTTTTGCAGCTTGCTTTGACCCAGAAGAAAAATATGTCCCTTTCATCTTTCTTTGTATATATTTATGTTTGGATGTGTTATATGAGAGGCACTTCCACATGTAGGTATAATTTATTATAAAGGGAATTTAAAATACATACAATTTACTCAAAAAACAGTGCACTGCATGGAAATGCCCTAGCTGCTAAACTATTGGTTCTGCAGGGATACAGCTCTCTGTTTCTAAACTAAGATGAGGATTATCTCTGATGAAATCTTTGTTGCAATTGACATGTTTCTGTGGGAGTATTTCATTAAATTCTTAATAATTTTCTAATGATGAATCGCTTCATTAAAAAAAAAAATCTATTCAGCTTAGCTATGTGTAAGTATATTTTTCAGTGAAAGTGTGTATTTTTCAGTTTAAGCCATCCAGAGGGACCTTGACAGGCTTGAGAGGTGGGCCAATGCCAACCTCATGAAGTTCAACAGGGCCAAGTGCAAGGTCCTGCAGTTGGGTCGGGGCAACCCCAGGCACAAATACAGGCTCTGGGGGAGAATGGCTAGAGAACAGTCTCAAGGAAAAGGAGTTGGGCATTGTAGTAGATGAGAAGCTCGACATGAGCCACCAGTGTGCACTCGCAACCCAGAGGGCCAACTGCATCCTGGGCTGCATCAAAAGAAGTGTGGCCAGAAGGGCCAGGGAGGGGATTCTGCCACTCTGCTCTGGTGAGACCCCACCTGGAGTACTGTGTACAGCTCTGGAGCCCTCAGCACAGGAAAGATGTGGAGCTGTTGGAGAGGGTCCAGAGAAGGGCCACGAAGATGATCAAAGGGCTGGAACACCTCTGCTGCAAAGACCAGCTGAGAGAGTTGGGGCTATTCAGCCTGGAGAAGAGAAGGCTCTGGGAAGACCTTATAGTGGCCTTCCAGTACCTGAAGGGGGCCTACAGCAAAGCTGGGGAGGGGCTTTTCACCAGAGAGGGCAGTGATAGGACAAGGGGTAATGGTTTTAAACTGAAAGAGGGGAGATTTAAGTTAGACATCAGGAAGAAATTCTTCACCATGAGGGCAGTAAGGTGCTGGAATAGGTTGCCTAGGGAGGATGTGGATGCCCCCTCCCTGGAGGTGTTCAAGGACAGGCTGGATGAGGCTTTGTGCAACTTGATCTAGTGGGAGGTGTCCCTGCTCATAGCAGAGAGGTTGGAACCTGATGATCTTTAAGGTCCCTTCCAAACTTATCCATTCTATGATTCTATCATATTTTAGTTAGTAGGCACATTACAAGAATTTTGTGCTTCAAAAGAAAATAAAACTTGATGCTTTCCAAAGTGGAATTTCTGTTAGTACAGTACAGTAGGAGGGATCATCTAGAGATGGTGTAAAAGACATAAAATGTAAAGAGACACATTGTTTTCTGTATTCTACACACCACATTTTCCTGAAGGCTGATTTAAGTTTTTGAGAGACTTCTAGTTATGAAAAAATTGAAATATTTTGTTCAATTTTAACTTTTGGACTTACATGTTAGCTACTTTCCTTAAGAAATTACTAGATCAAATTGTTTTGCCTGTATTATACAGGAAATAGCATGAGATGATCCCAGTCTAAACACATATTTGGTGGCTCCAGATCATCATAGTGGTCAAACAGCAGTTTAACAATTCTGAAGACTATTTCCACAGGATAACCATTTTTTAAATCCAAGTAATATCCCAGAAGCTGTACATAACATCTGCCTTTTTTCACCCCAAATACTTTCACTGAAGAGCTCTGCAATAGATAGAAGAGCTACAGCTTTGCTTATCCAGCTCATTAAATTGCTGGATTGCAAGACTGTATAAATTATTTATCCCTATAGAGAAACAGGTTTTAGAATTCACAATTCAGAATTGGCTCTAATTCCCTTCTCATATATAAAGTCACTGCTGTAATTAAAGGTTAAAGTAAAGAAGATCAAGTATTAAAAGGAGAAATGTGTTCCTTCACTCCTGAGCTTAGGCACATAATGCTCAGCCATGCTTCCTTTCTTTGTTATCTGATGCCGAAGGACCATGACTAACTTCATCCTTAATTATCTCAGGTTGGAAACAGAGTTTAGCTCATGTTTTCATTCTGTTTTCATTATGTTTTATTGTGCTGGGGGGTAGACCATTCCCCTCCTTTGCCTTTCTTTAGCAATAAGCAAAGTTAGAACAAAAGTAAAATCCTCAGTTTTCACGGGATATGTTAGGTAAAGCACTGCTACCGCTAACAGAAGTTCTGTCATAAGGAGCTGCCCCACTTCCTCTAGCTTCACTCTCATGTTGGAATTACTAGCTGAGCTAGGCTACCTGGTCTCCACATTGTCAAATGACGAACATAAAATCCTTACAGAGGGAAAGGCTAATATGAATATTCATGAATTCTAATGACAGAGTGTTTCCAAATCTTCAGTGATACCACTATATTCTTTATAGAATATAATTGATTTTTATGTCTCACAAACAGGCAATTTGCAATTTATAAGCTACATCATTAGACTTTTTTCTCATTGCTTTTGTTTTATTCTTGGTGATGTATAGTGTTGCTAGTAAGGAAAATTGATTCATTCCTTATTTTTTGCCATGGATTTTTGTAATAATTTTGCTTTACTTCCTCAACTATTTTGGTTCTAAAGATGGAAACCTCCCCCCCTAATCAAGCCTTAGCTTTTTTGTCAATAGCTCAGTTGGACCTCTCCATGGTTGAAGTGATAGAGTGGTAAGATAAAAGTCAAGTTAGCTTTTTGACCGCTGGTCCAAATGTGAATAGCCTTAAGAATCAGTTAGAATGAAATTGCATTCACTTTATCTGCTGATCTTCCCAGGCAATTACATTTCATGGAAGTTCCAGGCAGCTGTCTATCCTGGAGCATTTTCTCTCCTCTGCAAAGCTGGTGAAGCTTCTCTGCCTGCACATTTGTACCTCACTTCAAAGGACAAGAAACAACAGAACCTGCATTACAGAGCGTGCAGTAAAAAACACATGCTTCTGTATGGAATACAAACTTCAGCACCCAGAATAGCTTCTGAAGGCAATTTAATCTAAAATCTTCCAATAGAACTTGTATGCAGTTTTGGTTTTGATCTAACTTAAGAGACATGAAAGCTCTATAGTACTGCATATGAATTTTGTCTAGGAACTGAATTAACAATTTTGACCAGGAGGTCCTGGTGCTGTTCCATTTGTGTCACTTTCTAGGTATATTTATTAGAAATTGTATCATACGTATTTAATAAAATGTATTCTGTATTACATCCGGCAGCATTAGAACACACCACGTTAAAGCTATCTAAATCCCAGCTTAGGAAACAACAATAAAAAGAAGTTAAATGAAATTACTTCTTAAGGTAGAAAGAGTTTACTTCTTCACACAGAATTTAAAAGGTTTCACTGTGGGTGAGAAAGAAATCACTACAAAGAGTGGCCAAAGGCCAGAGACAGTGGTCTGAAGGAGAAAAATAGACAGAAAATAAAGAGTAGGCAAAAAATAATAAACCAAATACAGAATGGTAAACATTCCATCTTGAATTGTAAACTCCTGGATTGGGTTGAAAACTGGGAAGGCTGAAATGAAGACATTCACATCACTGAAAACTGGAAAGGACCACCACATAGGAAATGGAGAGATGGTAAAGGAATAGTTTGTAAGTAACAGAAATGGGAAGAAATAGCAATAAGGGGAGAGGTAGGGCTCTCAAGGAGGTTGTAAAGGAATATAGTATTTCCTATAAACCCCTCAAACTGTAGATGCCATCTTCAGTAATAAAGGCCACCTAAAACCAATTATGATTGCTATGTACATTTCCTTATCTCTATTGCTGTGTTAAATATAATTCAATAAGGAATAGAAGGAAGTCTGATTTGGTATAAGAACAAAATATCTGAGGGAGGAAATTTTAGCAGAATGTGGTTCAACATCAAAAAAGAATCAGCAATGCAAATCAGACGATGTGATAACTGGGGAGTGCTAAAAGGAAACTGCATGAGAATCTCAGACATCCTGTCATTTCTGGAAAAAGTGATCAAGAGAAGATGAGTGCTATTTTCATTAAAAAATAGTAGATAGTAACAAGTATATCTGCTTAAATTTGAATGTTGTGTGAAGTAAAAGAAATGTAATGCTCTGTAGTGAATTAAGTGCAGCTGACAGTCACAGAAATATCATCAGCAGACTGTAGAAGTGCTGAACAGAAGAGCGCATAGAACTTGTTGGCACACAATTGAGAACAGAATAAATAGGAAGCATATAGTCATGGTCCAGTAGCAGAGTTAGCAAGACATTTCAACAAATGCTTACATTGATCTGAAGGCCCTTAGTGATGCTGTACTGAAACCTGGCCCAATTCATCTAGTATCTTCCTAGAACATAAAATTTGTGACAGATAAAATCCCAATTGGGTCACTAGATTAACATAAGTTGGAACTTCATAGAGATACTAATCTCGTGATATGTACAGAAATTACTGTCTTTCAAAATGTCATTGTTCAAATTAAACAATCAGTTCTACACAAGTCCACACTTCACATGCTGCAGAGTCAAAACTAATTATTTTGCAGAAGGTTAGAAGGAAATGAGGGCAAATGCCTTCTGTTATGACAGATTTGTATCCCGAGAGAAGTATCCGTTTGGTTGCTCTGATCCACAAATTCAGAAGTCATTAACATATTTGGAAGAAAAAGGTTTGAGAAAATGGAATGTTATTGGACTTGTCCCTTTTTGGCTGATAACAGAATGCAAGACTAAGCAAAAGGAGCACAAACTAGAGGAATGAGAAAATAAAACTGAAGTGTATAGCTAGAAGAGACAAAACTAAATTGAGGAGGGGAGCCCTTTTTTATTTAATAGAGAGCCAAATAAACATAAAGCAGAACAATCTTTGCCTATTCAGATATTGTTTCAGGATATCCTTTAAGAATTTTTACCCTATAGCCCAGCATTTCCAAGGGAAAATAAAATTCTGACCTTAGCATTGCTGTAAATTGCTACTTCTTGGTCACTACATAAATACAATGCGAAAGCACTTGTTCTGAGTAAAACAATATATAGTCCATCTGCATCCTGCTGATTTACTACTATTTCTTCACATCCTCCAGACTGACCATATGGTTACTTTCTTTGATAATTTCCTCAGGAATGGCTACTCAATGAAATGGCCAGTTTGAAGGTCTTACCCCCTGGAGAGCTCTCGTACTACATTTGCAGCAATCTCGTCTCTTACAGAAATATGAGTACTACTCTGCTGCTTTGAAGAGCACACCTGAGTGGTTGATTTCCTTTATTTTCTTTGGCTTTGATATTGACCTTTAATCAATGAGCATAAAATACCTCCTTTACTTTGTTACTCAGAAGTCTGGTGTATCTCCCTAAAAAGAAATAGATACTTCTGGTTTTTTGTCATAAAACTGCTTATACCAATTTTTATCTTCTTATAGCACAAACATATCATATTAATTGAGAAATGCTCCACAAAGCATTATATATACAATTCTCCTTTGAATGCTTTTCATTAACTATAATTTGTGATTCTTTCATTTGTAATTCTACACTTTTTCTGTAAATGGAACATAAATCCTTAGCTTGAGTATAATTTTTTTGGTGGAAAATTGTAATGGAGCTGCCACTGCAAGTTATATATCTACTAGGGTATTAAAAATGTATTGTTAATAATGTAATGGGGTCTTGTAGAATTTCTTACTCTGTTGCTATTTCATTAACAAGAAATTATTCTCCAAAAAATAAACACAGCTTCATTCAAACAAAAATATTCAAAAAAGAGAAGTGCAGGAAAACAATGCTTCTTCATGGAGGAAGCAAATCAACAAGGTCCTTGGGGAAACAAACTAAAAACCAGATCTTATCGCTAGTTGTAAGCGGGATTCTGGAGAATTAAAAAATGTGTCTGTATTTCCTCAGCAAACTAGATAACTTCTATTTGATCTATCTTTCACACACATGTACCAGAAGGACTATAAGAAATGCAAAGAACAATTAAGACAGCTTTTAAGCATTTGAGATCATGAGTGGTAAAAATGGTGACAAATGGCTTTTGTCATTATTTGGCCCAAGGGAGCTCTCACGCATCAGAACAGGTGAAACAATACCACCAGTTTCACAAACAAATAATGTGAATGACAAAATTCTCATGGATTTAAGCGCAATGAAGATTTTCTACTAAAAATGTATTTAGTACAGAACTCACTAACCCATTAATTCTTATATTTTGAATGCAGTTCAAATACAGTATATACCAAAAGCTAAAAGTCCATTAGGCTTACTTCAGGCACAGACAGAGTATGACCTTTCAAGGGGACTTAGAAAAAAAAAAAAATCTGTTCCTGAACATGCTTAGAAAGTTGACTGTCATGCAGTTTAGGTCAGGTAGCTCATGAAAGACTTTTGTATAACAAAATTCCTAAAAATACAATAAAAATATATGTCGTCCAATAATAACCTAAGCCTTCTTAACATTTTTGCATAGGAATTAGAGCAAACAAAACCAAATCTGTTAGTATTTTTATAAGAGAAAGTAGTTCCAGGCACACTCACATCCACTGACATTTAAAGAAGACTGGATTTAAAAAATGAAATTCAGCCCCCAAATATTGTTGTACTCCGAAGTACTTGCAAAGGTAGCAACCGTTTTTTTGGCACTTGGAAATCTCATTAGTGAATAAAAAAATACGATATTTGGATTTCTGGAATATAACATTTTGAGAGAGATTAGTAGATGTTTCAAGGTAAGAATAATGTATTTATTGTCTAGGAACAGTGTATCAGATACAACATAAACTATTTAATTAAATATGTACACTACCTCCAGTGATCACAAAATGGTAGAATTCCCAGCTATGAAAAGGAAAGACAAAGGAAAGGAGTGTGATGCACAGTGCACTGCACAATGTAGTCACAGAGATAGTATCTTATTTTTTGATATCTTCTTCTATAGTTTAGCAATACTAGCAAATACCTATGTAGTGTGTCAAATGGCTTCTCGGAGCTGGTACAGTAACCAAAGTCACAAAAGAAAGTTGGCCAGCAAATTCCTACAGACATCATGAGAAGTAAGTACACTCTGTTCTTTGGAAAATGCTCCTCTGTTTACTCTGCACCTTGGAAAGCATCATAAAATATTGTTATATTTACAGCTATTTCCATTTAATAATATGCTTAAGTACATGTGTGAATTGTAATAATTATTTTTCTTATTCCAGAAGAGGGGTTAGAGTAGTATTATGGTCTTTAAAGCTATGGATTCTGCATTTCTTCACTACTTAGCAACATCAAAATGTCAGCATAAAAAGATTTTGAAGATAAAGTAAACATTTTACCATTGTTCTACTTGATAAAATAGCATTTCAAACTGCAGTAATCTGTTCAATATTTTAGAATGACTGGTCCATTTACTATTGTTTTTTGTATTTTCCATTAATTATTAAACATTTACTCCTATTACATATTGTTAACACTTAAATCCTTCTTCCTTTAATTAGGAGTTCACATGTTCAGTACACTTGCTCACAGATTTAAAGCTCTGAATTGTCCATGCTTCCTTCTGCAATCAGACTTGCTGACATTTAATTTAGACAAAGTGCTTAGCTCTCTCAAAAACCCTTGTCATTCTACTAAAAATCGAACTGAAATTGAGAACATTGGGTCAGCACTGTGGATTGCTCATTCTGGAATTTTGTCTGTGTTGTTGGACACAGATTCTATCTAATTACTCTTTTCTTGTGATCCAATTTATTAGCCTTGCTTAGCTGTACAGTTCAGCTAAATGTATTATGCAGGTGTACCCATGAAAAGTGGCTAGCACAACCTTGGTGATGCACGAGCGTCTAGTATGGGGTGATATCTAATAACCCTGGAGCTAGAATGCAATCTATGATGCCCTTTCACATATATTTAACCAGTTCTATTTTCCTGCAGATTTTGCATTCTTCAGTAGATTACCATCTTCTCTGACACAGGTGTCATACACTATCTGCTTGGTAATTTTATCCAAATGGCAAACAATGTGTGGCTGGACTGTCTGTTCAGTTCAAGTTATATATTTTCAAACAGTCATTTGGACTTTTCCCAGTCTATCCATCCTTTTATATACAATACATATATCTATTGTGCATGAAAAACAAGCTTATTATTTGTTAGTCTGCTAACTGCTATCTAAAGATAGCTTCATGACACCTTAATTACATCAATTGTTATAGCTACAGTCATTTAAGCTAAATTACTTTAGGCCTTCATAACATTATTTAATTGTACAAAAAACAGATTAGAATTATTTCTGCAGAAGCATTTTTATAAATAGTTAGTAAAAGCAACATATTTGGATACATTTTTCCTGAACAACAATAATGAACTTCTATGGAGATAGCAGTTCAAGCGGTTTCAGGTAGAAAGAAACTCCTTAATCTGAAAATTTCTGAAATCAGAAACAATATTCCCTTGCTTT
Organism: Hemiprocne comata; assembly: GCA_020745705.1. Taxonomy (NCBI): domain Eukaryota; kingdom Metazoa; phylum Chordata; class Aves; order Apodiformes; family Apodidae; genus Hemiprocne; species Hemiprocne comata. Next base: position 61,241,098 of record CM036588.1, on the reverse strand, counting down.
CAAAGGTTGCCCAAGGAGAATTGTTCCACTGTTACATTGCTGAAAATCAGATCTTAATGTCAGTTCAAATACAGATGAATGAATTCATCTTATGCTTGTAGACTAATTCCTACTAGCAGAAAAACCAGATGGCTAGAAACTCAGGAAAGTGCTTTTCAGCTTTTTAGTAGCTGATCAGTCTGTGCTGTTCAGAATAGCCTTTATGTAACCAGGTATTAATGAAAATCACCGTTTTCCCCCTTATACCTTTTTGCAAGTACAAAGCTTTACATTCTATGACATTTTGTAACCACTTTCTGCCAGAAAGCTCTAAAATGCTTCATATGATAGCACCAGCAAACTCTAATAAAAATTCTTTTTACCAGCTGACATTTATACCAGGAAAATACAATCTTACACGACTTTCTAGTACGTTTTCAGTTAATTTCCAAAAAGTATCTTTGCTTTTGCTTGCAAAAGAGAAAAAATGAATAATCTTTTGAGGGTACATTTATTAAGGATCCCTTTATAAATAAACACCATTTTACTCAAGGATACATCAATCTTTTTAGCAGATCTTGTTGAATGTTATGCTATGAGAAATAAATCACAAACCAGGCCCAAACAAGTTATCCCAAAGAAGAACATGTTTATAAATAATACATATGAGTACATCAGGAACTTTATTGCCATTAAAGGAATCCGGAATACCCTAAATAACAAAAATTAATTAATTACTTTTGCTCCAATGTTTGTGTCTCAACTACAGCTCAATATTGTATATTATATCTAACATCTAAAACCATAAGCAAGATCCACTTTTGCAGTAGGTATTGGAAGGAAGGAACACAGCAAAACATACTCTGAAATTGCTAAACAAAACAGACAGGGAATAGTAAGAAAACCGTGACTATTATTAACCTTCTTTTATGGATGAAAAAAACTGTGAGGGAGATTAAATACTTGAGATATATGAAGAACTTGTAATAGATCTGTGAAAATAAAATAGCAATTCCAAATCCCATTTCCAGTACCTAATTACTTCTTTGTCCTTTATCTCTCCTTTTTTCCATTTTATGCTTCCAGATGTCTACCATTCATCTGATATAATCATTTATGAAGGATTCAGTTTTTAAAGAAGAAACAATATCCAGGCCCAAAGCTAAAAAAGGGTTGTTTCATAATAAGTTTTTCTTAACTGTAGTAAATTCTGCAAAACCCAAGAAACAAAGGTCACTACCATACTTAAAATGACTGAAGGGAACCAACATTTCAGAGGAGAACTTGTCATATATTAAGTATTGTACAGTTCTTACCAAGCAAAAACTACAGTAAAAACATCCTGCAGTAAGAAATGTAGGACGAGACTCATGGTGACACTGTTGTGTACCCTTTAGAGATAGGCAGGCAGTACACACCACATTCAGTAACCAAGAATTTGCTGAAACTTGGGTAAGCATGACATACTTCTATAATATCTAATAACATTTCAGATATGTTTCTTACACTCTTCTTCTGTTATGATTTATTTGGTTACCAAAGGTTTGTTTCAACAATACTGCCAACCCTCTGAGGGACATTTTGCTGTGGACACCTCTAAATAGTACACCTCTGCACATGGACATCTCTATGCTGAGACAGCTCTCCGTGGATTGTCAGATGAGGAGTGGAATAGTGCTGTGTCATCTACCAATCTGTGTAGAGTTGGCTAAGACCAGGTGGCTCGTAAGACCAGGTGGCTCGTAAGACCAGCATGGATGGTCCAGGGTATTTGTGGCCTGTCGTGGAGACCCTGGACTCAGGTACCCCCATCTGCTGCTGAGTCCAGCTTGGGAGTATTCCAGTTGGGATGTAACTACTATCTGAGGAATACAGGCCATATTTATAGATCTGTATATAGTTGACCATTATTATTATTACTACTTCATTAAACCTATTCTAGTTTTTTCCAACCTTAGGTGGAATGGACAATTCCTTAGGTGGAATGGACAATTCAGAGCTTTAAATCTGTGAGCAAGTGTACTGAACATTTGAACTCCTAATTAAAGGAAGAAGGATTTAAGTGTTAACAATATGTAATAGGAGTAAATGTTTAATAATGGAAAATACAAAACCTTATTCCCCTCTTATCTTCCCCCAGAAGGGTAGTGGGGTGTAACAGAGCATCTCTCACCTGGTTATTGGCTAAAACAGTCACAAGTACTGGGAGTTTTTCTAAGATCTAATTTAAAGGTGATGCTACTGACTCACAGAAAATGGAGGTTTACTTATAAGCTCAGCTGAAAAGCTTCATGGTTTTTATTAAGATATAATACAGTTGTAAATATTGGGCTTATTCAGAGACTAATTTTACCTTACTTATCTTTGAAAATAGACTCCTTGAAAACAGAAAACATATTTTCAGAATCACTGTAAGTTTTCCTAACATTTCTAATAAATTCCTTAAATAATTTTTCTGGCCATAACATAATTATTAAATAATGCTTGCAGGAATCAACCACAGCTATATAAACAGAAATTCAGAGACATGTTGCAAGAGTCACATGCCCTCTTCTCTTGTTGCTGAGCAGGCAAAGGCCTTAGCTCCCCTTTATATTACTGCATGCTCACTATCAGAAAACTTTCTGTTTTCCCCTTTGGATCAACTGGCTTAACAGCCTGAGGAACTGCTCTATCCAAATGGTCTGGATTTAACACAGTCTTCCCAAGAAAATAGTTTCTCTTTACTTAAACCACTGAAGGAGAACGAAGCTTGGGCACAATTCACCATGTATGGGTATGGAAGCAGGTCTGAGAGAAAAGCAACTTCAGGTGCAGTGGCTGTACTGCTTCACTTAAAACAGTCAGCCTCATTTGCTGTTTTGCAAGTGAGTGAAAATTCCTGACATAAAAAAACAATTCCATAAATTTTAAAAATACTTAAAACTACATATTTTTTATCTTGGTGATATAAATCCCAGAGGTGGTACATTAAATATTGTAAAATAAATATGCCTGTGGTTAATAAGAGAAGTATTGCCTTTAAGTTTTTTTTTTTTATTTAGGAAGCTTTATAAAGTTACATTTAAGACAAACAGTATTCTATAATTTTATTAAGTTGTAAGACATTTTAGCCAGTTTATGAAATGCATGACTTTTATAAATAATCACAGAAGTTGGTATTTTGAGAAGTCTGCTAGGTAGATTAAATGATGCTCGAAGTGTTAATTCATTTAATTTCTTTTGATATCCTATGGTCTCATTAGGCTAGCAAACTTGCTTCACTCGAGGGACATATTTTAAATGACAGTAAAATCAGAGTGCATTAAATTATACTTCCTTCACTGTTAAGCAAAATACAGCCTTTAGAGATGTTACATAGGACTGGGATTTCTGCTGCTATTTTCTTGCAGAATTTAAGCTTTCCTAAATAAATAGCACTGCAATTCTTTTATAGAAAACGGAACAAAGTAGTGGTAAAAAACACATACAATGAGCTTGAACAAAATTTATATGAATACAGACATTTCAATTTAAGCTTATTATTTTTCATAAAAGGGAATTTCCAAATTGGAATCTAACAGGCACAACATTTAATACATAAAAACATGAATAGTTATGTCTAAAAATTAACAAGTATTAATACTTTTAATTGATTGTCTATTATTATGCAGTTTAGTTTGTATCTGATTATGTTTAAACCATTATTTTAAATTTTTGTTTGGACTATTGAACATTTTTAAGAACTCTTCTATTCATTCTAACATACACAGTTGTATTTAAATCAGTGGGAGTAATAACATTTAATATTCCTGAAAATATCCCTAGGTGATTAAATACCATGAGGTAACATACAGAATAATCATATGCTTGTAATAGTCATATTGTATTATTAAAATAAAGATTATTATCTCCAGGATATTTGTATATACATAAATTTATATTGTGGTTCAAAGGGATAAAATTTTTCATACAAATAATCCAACCAAATGCAGTGGGACCATCTCTGAATTAAGTGATTATGAATAAATTTATTGGGAATTCCACTGTGACCTCACCTTCCCCTGACTTAATAGGTTTTTATTTGTATGCTTTATAGTCAAAATAGTACATAGTATAACATAATGGATATAATAAAAAATACAGACAGGAAAAGGGAAAAAATATATTTTTTAATCTTCAGAATTTTTAATACACAAAGAAAGAGCAACTAATTCTGTAAGTAGAGAATGTAACAATCTCTAAATAAGGAGAAAAACAAAGGTACGTTCAAAGTTCCTGGGACATTAATAAATGTGCCTTCTATAAAGACAGAAGTATCTTAAAAGTATCGGCTGGTCAAGTCAATGATTAACACTGCATTTCTGGCTTTTGTGTACAGAATATACTACCATGGCTATACTTGTCCTTCATATAAAACTTTTACAGGAAGAGTTTAAGAAATACTTTTAGGCAAAGTTTTTTAATAGCAACACTGAACAAGCAGAGTGGCAAATACAATATTTATATTTCATTTTAAAAACTCAACTTCTTCCTTTGAAAAGTGGTTCTGAAATCTATGGAAACAATTGTGCTTAAGCTTTATTTTCTTTTATTTAGCTTTATTTCTTTATAAAACACACTATAGAGGAAGATCAATTATAGCAATTAAAGAAAACGGTAAGAAAAACTAGTAGAGTAAGAAAGTCTTCTATCAGTCTTAAAAAAATGTTTAATTTCATCACAATAAACAGCTCAGCTGAAAACCTGACATTTGTGTTAGCAGCATTATCTCTGCAAGGGAACTCTAAGTTTAATTTCCATTCTGATTCCGTTTGACTTTAGTCTTATTTTGAAGCAGAAACATTTGGGCAGGAGTAACTGTACTTTCAGGGTTAAGCCTTTTGCCAGTCTTCTGAAAACCCACCAAAATCTCTGCAAGTTGCAAACTTTCCCAAAAAATGTTTCTACAGTGTTAGTGGAGATGTCTTGGATTTTATCAGGAAACTCCTGAAAGATTGTTTGAATTGTGGTTACATACTTTAACTTCAACCTTTGCAGGTCTTCCCTGTTACTGGAAACTCTGTAGCCTGTGCTAGTTCCAGCGACCCAGTTTTGGAGCAGGGAAAATGTCAGTCCATCAGCAATTTCCCTGATGGGAAAAGGCCCTGCGGAAAGGGTGCTGCGTGATTGAAGTGCAGAAAACAATGGCTGGGGTTGGGATGTCTGAGTGGGAGTAGAGTTTTTAAAACCTATAAAAAAAATTATACACGCTGACAAAGAAGAGGTTTATTCTTAGCAATAAGTAATGAAGAAAACTCTTGTGACAATGAGCAGTACCCCTGCCCTGCAAAACAAGAGTCCTTGCTGAAAAGAGTGGGGTGTACTACATACCAAGGCGAGCTGAATGCTGCCTTGAAGAAATACATTGTATCCCCTTCTCTCCTAAAAATCCAATGTGATTTTGGTCAGATTTTAAAGCCAGGCATTTTCTGGGTGGTCATTCCATATGCTGTTCAGGACAGTTGTATCTTCAAGGATGCCTTGCTGGATATCTCTGGACATGCACTCAAAGCCGTTATCTGGAGTCAGTGTGAGCAGTGCTTTGAAATTACAGTGGATGTTTAGAGCATGTAGTGTCATATATAAAGTACTCAGAAAAACTTCAGACTGCACACTCAGTATTTGGGAATGTTTTTACCTGAAGTTCCCCTCACCTCAGTTCTCCTCTATGGCTGGGATAATAGCATCTGGCATTCTACATGGGCATTGTCTGATTTTTTAATATTTGTGCAGTAATTCAGATATTGTAATTATGAAACACTTAAAAAAGCCCAGAGAAAAATTAATAATTTCTCTTCAGAGCTGGTTTGAATATGGATGATAAATAAGGCTCGGGGCTAATACACTGAACAGCAAGGAGAAAATAAAATACTGAAGAATTTATTATCCAGACTATGCAATGAATGAGGAAGAAGGTTCAAGGAACAAGTGGCATATAATCATGTAATTAAAGGCTGTTTCATAACAGATACTCAAAAACCGATGAAATCAAAATTGTACAATATCTTTTGTTCTGACAGTTCATAGCTTGTAAGTGCTTTATTTTATAAACTTAATAATAATCTCAGAGCATAGATTTTGAGTGTGGTATGTTTGTACACATTAGACTGCTACTGATGACTTAGGTTGATTAGAGAATAAGCAAACTGGCCATATCAAGGTATGCTTTAAAATCCTGTGTCCTAACAACAACAAAAAGAGTGTGAAGATGGATTCAAACATGCAGATGAAAAAAATGCATGACAGACTATTTTAAAAGAGCAAGCATTTTAATACAGAATAGGTGACCTCAGCAATAGGGGTAGAAAGAGAGGTTAAAATATAATTTTTTTTTAGCTTTTAATTCATAATTTTATAAGGGAAAATGGCATTGCCAGTTATTATACCTCTATAAATATAAAAAAATTAAACAGAATAAGTTATTATTGTTACGATATAGGCGTGGGGAAACAAGCAAGCGAAGCTTCTCACCATGCATCTGAACAACAAAGGAAACTTCTATAAAGATCACAAAATAATACTAAATACAAATAGTGGGCAAGGTTAAGCCTGCTTGTTTCTTGAAGATTTAGAGTATATCACTATTAATACACTGAAATATTTTTTTTTCTTACCAGAGAACCTGATTCTGATCTTACACTTATTTTACAAAAGCTTAATATATTAACTTCAAGAGACATCAAACCTCATCTATACAGACATGAAGGGAGTACTGGGATAAATTATTTTACTCCTCCAATTGACAGAGATCCTACTGAATGTGACAAACCTACAGAAGCAAAATATTTTAGAAATATTGTCCACAACAATAAATAGGATTTATAAAGACATTTTTTTCTTCTAATTCCATTAGTTAATTCATTCCCTTAGTACCTCTTTCTGCGTTCTTTAATGATCAAAAGCTGAATTTAAGTCACTGAGACCTCAGACTGGGCAAGGACCAAGTTTTCAAGACACAACTATGTATTGCTTTTCAAATTTCTGAAGAGGAAGCTAAGGAAGAGCAATGTTGTACAACATCAAAATCTGCAGTCTATTCACCTTACGTATTTAGGCTATGCAAGGAGTAATGAGCCCACATTAAAGTACATCAAAATAACTAAATTTTGCTCAGTCCTCAGAGGCATGCTTTTGAGTTAGGTATGTCTCTATAACAATAGATACAGCATCACTAACTGGTTTTGTCATTTTTTTCATGTAAATATGAAGAAAATGAAAGACAAGGTTGACCCTAAAACACATACAACAAAAAAGATGAAAGCCATCACTCATTAAGGTACCTTTGGTTCTGAATTCCTGTGGTGCCATCAACTTGGACTGCTATTTTTTCACTTCTGATAGAAATGTTTTTGTTTTTTTTAACACGGGAGAAATTGAAAGGAAATTTTATTCACTTGCATTACTATGGCTGCTTCTGTGGTTTAAGATTTACAAAACCCAGCAGCATGACTCCAGTATCACAATGGGTAATATGTGACTGAAGAGCAGAATATGTTTAATCAGTACCTTTTACAAACTTGAATGTTGTAGGTATTGATAATGTGAAGGAAAGACCCTATTTATTTACAGACTTCAATGATATTTAAAACAAGAAAATGGGATCCAGCCTATGATAAGAGAATAGATAAAATCTCTGAATGTTAACAATTTTTGAAATACTGAATATGTGATTGTCAGTGATTTGCAAGAAAAATTTGCAAATAGTTGATTACGTTACCTTTTTTTTCTGTCATTGGATCTTTATTACAAAAATCTGGATAAGAAACAATGTGAAAATATTTTTCTCATAACTTTGAACCTGATTTAAATATGAGTTTCAAAATTTGTAATTTAGAAAACAAAACCAAAACCTGTGTTGTGCTGCTTAAGTGCACAACTGATTGTAATGCCAGACTCAGTTGTTTACATGCCAAAGAAGAAAAAGCACAAGTTCAAGGCTATGTAACTTTCATCCTACCTGCTCCTCCAACTACTTTGGACCAAGAACTGTGACAAAAAACACAAAGTCCTGTAAACTATCACAACTGATACAGCTTTTCTAGAAAACTAATGGAGTTTTGGGTCAACAAGGAAATACAGAAAATTGGAAATAGATTAACATAATATTTTCTTCCTGGTGAACTAGTGGGGAAATGCTGATGTTTTTCTCGTAACACTTAAGTTAGGAATGTTTTATATAAGAACATGAAATCTGTGTTCAGCATTCTTCAGTAAATGTTTAATCAAACCAGGCAAATATTTTGTCTAATGTTGAATGACAGTCCTCAGTTTCTCTCTAAAAAAACCCCATGTTCTTTGTAATGTAATACTATTACAGAAACTATTTTTCTGCACTAAGCATCACAGAAAACAAACTTCATGCAGAATGAGCTCCTGGGAAGCTGAGCAACATTCATCTGAGAAGGATGCAGCAGGAGGGAATTAATCAGTTCTTAGAAAAACTATTTACAAATCTTTCTTATATTGCCCGATGATAGTCTTAAACATTAAGTGACATACAGTTACTGGTTTATAACTTTCATTTTCACCTGTCTCTCCCTGAAAAAGAAAAATGGGAAGGAAAGCAAACTCAATATAAGCAAAACTAGTAATCTCTCTGTCAGCACTAACATTTCTGGAAGAAATTCCACTTCTGTAGAAATTCCATTTCTGTAGAAATTCCACTGATCTTCTAGCTGATGATTTCATGTTAAGCATTTTTCCATGCCATTACAGTTACTCACCTGAAATTCATTGTGCTTAAACACAGCAGGGTGTGCAGCCTGGGAAGGACATTCAGTGTCTCACTAGCATCTCTGTCTCTTGTCCCAAGACCTTCCAGGTTAAGAGATGATTTCACAAACATAAAAATTATTTTACAAATCTAAGATGGCAGCCTGTTGCTGCATAACAATCAACAGAATCCAAATTTCTGTTGCTCCTGTATGATTCAGAACCAGGAAAGATAACATCTTTCTGAAGAGGGCTGTAGAGTATTTTTGTTTTACTAGCAGTAGGGCCCAAATCTCACATTTTTATTAATAATAAATACTATCCTTGCATCACAAGGCCATAATTCAACCTAAAGCTATTCATCATGGTTGCCCCCTAGAATCTTGTACAAATGATGACGTGTGTGAACAACTCTGTTATTACCTTGAAAACAGAGATTTAGGATAAGCTATTCCAAAGAAAATTACAATACTGAGATACAGATCTTAGAAGAGCAAACTTCAGGTCACTCAGAGCTAAGTTGGAAGGGATCCCATGGGAAGCTTCCATGGAAAGTAAAGGAGCTAGTGAATGCTGGGAGTTTTTCAAGAACACTCCCCTAATTACATGAAACCAATTCATTCCCTCTAAAGGCAAGGGAAGTAGGGTGAGCAAGAGACCCCTTGGCTTAACTGTGAGCTTCTAGGTCTGCTCAGAACCAAAAGGGAAATGTACCGGAGGTGGAAAAGTGGAACATTGCCTGTTGAAAAAGCACAAGGGCATTACCAGGGTATGCAGAGATGCAGTTAGGAAAGCAAAAGGTCAGCTTGAGCTGAAATTGGCCAGAGATGTCAAAAATGTCAAGAAAGGGCTCTTCAGATATATTAACAAGCAGAAACAGGGGAATAATATTGCTCCACTATTAAACAGGAGATGTGAACTAGTCACCAACAATGCTGAAAAGGCAGAGGTCCTCAACACATTCTTCACCTCTGTCTTTACCAGTGCTGTTGGGTCCCAGGCCATAGGAACAGAAGTACAGGTTGGCACAGACACCAACTTGACATCAGCAAAAGAAGAGTTGGTGTGGCAACTCTTACAGGAGCTTGACCTGTAAAAATTGATGGGTCCAGATGCCATCCACCCTAGGGTGCTGAGGGAGCTGGCTGATGTCATTGCAAAGCTGCTCTCCATAATCTTTGAGATGTCCCTGAGGACTGGAAAAAGGCTAATGTCACCCCCATTTATAAGAAGGGCCCAAAAGAGGACCCAGGTAATCATAGGCCTATTAGTCTCACTTCAGTCCCTGGGAAAATCATGGAGCAAATCCTCCTCGGGACTGTCACAATTGAAGCACATGATTGGGAAAAGCCAACATGGATTTACCAGGGGCAAATGGTGCTTGACAAACCTGACTGCCTTCCATGACAAAGTAACACACCCAGTTGATGCAGGGCGAGTGGTGGACATAATCTACCTGGACTTCTCCAAGGCTTTTGATATGGTCCCCCACAGCCTCCTCCTGGAGAAACTGACTCATTATGGCCTTGACAAGTGGTCTGTGTGGTGGGTGGGGAACTGGCTGACAGACTGTACCCAGAGGGTGATAGTAAATAGTTCCTCCTCAAACTGGCAACCGGTCACAAGTGGGGTCCCCCAGGGATCTATATTGGGCCCAATGCTGTTTAACATCTTCATAAGTGACCTGGATGTTGGGATCAAGAGCACCCTGATGAAGTTTGCTGACGACACCAAGACGAGTGGAGAGGTTGACACTCCAAAAGGGAAAGCCACCCTCCAGGATGACCTGGACAGACTGGAGGACTGGGCTAGCAGGAACCTCATGAAGTTCAATGAGAAGTGTCAGGTCTTGCACCTGGGAACACGTAACCCAGGAGCGCAGTTCAGTTCTCCACCTGGCTGGAGAGCAGCCCTGTGGAAAGGGACCTGGGGATCTTGGTGGATAACAGGCTCAACATAAGTGAACAGTGTGCTGCAGAGGCAAAGAAAGCCAACAGGATGCTGGGCTGCATCAACAAGGGCATCACTAGCAGAGATAAAGAAGTCATCATCCCGCTCTACTCGGCACTTGTCAGACCACACCTGGAGTATTGTGTTCAGTTTTGGTCCCTGCTATACAAAAAGGACACAGACAGGCTGGAGAGGGTCCAGAGAAGGGCCACAAGGATGATCAGAGGACTGCAGGGCCTGCCATATGAGGAGAAGCTGAGAAAACTGGGTTTGTTCAACCTTGAGAAGAGAAGGCTTTGGGGAGACCTTATTACAATGTTCCAGTACTTAAAGGGTGACTACCGAGAAGATGGAGACTCCCTATTTACAAGGAGTCACACGGAAAAGACAAGGGGTAATGGGCACAGGTTGCTCCTGGGGAGATTCCAATTGGACACAAGAGGTAAATTTTTCACCATGAGGACAGTTCAACATTGGAATAGTCTCCTAAGGGCAGTCCTAGATTCCCCCACATTGGACAGTTTTAAGTCTCAGCTTCACAGGGTGCTGAGCCATCTCATATAAACTATAGTTGTACCCAGAAAGGTTGGAACAGATGATCCTTGAGGTCCCTTCCAATCTTGCATTCTATGATTCTATGATCTTCACCCCATGTGTCTACTCACTAATTCTGTGATTTTCTACACATTTCTTAAAAATAAAGTACATATAATTTATAATATATAAATGCAATCTTTCTCAGGGAGTCTTTTTTTAATGGAAACACCTCCTTTTTGCAGAAGTGTCATTTTAAAAATCTTTTGTTAACCTTAAGTAGCATAGAAGGGAAAGAAGATCAACATGAAGGTCATTCTATATCAGAAATTAAGACGCAATTCTGAAACTCTGGAACTGTGACATACATCTCCAATTGCATAGTGTAATGTCAGTGATCCCTGTAATGGCTGTACACGTTCTTTTAATTACAAAGAGACATCACTGTGGGAATATCAGTCTAGTTAATCTGCCTTTAAGCAATACTAAGTCCTTTCTCTAGACAAAATCATCAAAAAGTCAAACTTTTTTCATTTCAAGACCTTGTGCATAGTGCCACAGACTAAAGGCAATCCACAACTTCTACACCTACATAGCATTGTTGGTTCATAACACTTACATACGCCTAATATACTGTTTCACAGTTTGTAGTGACAGCAACTGCAAAAGTGATTCTATTGCATATACCTTGTGCTTTTTTGGTAAAAGAGATTTTTTCCACAAATTATAGAGTCCCTTAAATGTAAAACAAAATTAGTCATACAACACTACTCTTACAGCATGTTTCATAAGCATGCATTGAATTAATACAATATAATGATGATGATGAATATATGAATTCATGAAGAGTTTTTTCTCTATAGATATCCCAGATGAGAGGCCCGGCAGAGAGGGACCTGGGAGTACTGGTTGACAGCCAGCTGAACATGAGCCAGCAGTGCGCCCAGGTGGCCCAGAAGACCAATGGCATCCTGGCTTGTATCAGGAATGCTGTGGCCAGCAGGAGTAGGGATGTAACTCTCCCCCTCAGCACTGGTGAGGCCTCACCTCGAGTACTGTGTCCAGTTCTGGGCCCCTCACTTCAAGAAGAATATTGAGGTGCTGGAGCAAGTCCAGATTTGAGCAACAAGGCTGGTGAAGGGACTACAGGGAAAGTCTTATCAGGATAGGCTGAGGGAGCTGAGGTTGTTTAGCCTGGAGAAGAGGAGACTCAGGGGGAACCTTATCACCCTCTTCAACTACCTGAAGGGAGGTTGTAGTCAGGTGGGGGTTGGGCTCTTCTCCCAGGCAACTAGTGACGACGAGAGGGCACAGCCTGAAGCTGCGTCAGGGGAGGTTTAAGTTGGATATTAGGAAGCACTTCCTCCTGGAGAGGGTGATTAGACATTGGAATGGACTTCCCAGGGAAGTGGTGGAGGCACCATCCCTGGATGTGTTCAAGGAAAGGCTGGATATGGCACTTAGTGCTATGGTCTAGTTGATGTGGTGGTGTTAGGTCATAGGCTGGACTTGATGATCTTAAAGGTCTTTTCCAGCCTTGGTGATTCTGTGATTCTGTGTGAATACAGTATTCATATGAGGACTGTCGGGATTTATGGAAAATTAATATGGGATTTATGGAAAATTAATATGCCTGAATGAAAACAGCAGTGTTGCAGGTGCCGCTCACCAAATTGTCAGGCACCCTGAAGTAGCCCATGAGATCAGTAAACAAGCGGATGTCTCACAGGCTGGTACCCCACGGGACCAGCAAACAGCAGGTGTCCTATCTCATGGTTGTTATCTCATGAAGTAGTGGGAAAAGAATGTTGTAGCAAGAACTGAGAGGCACCGTCTGGGAAGCGAAACACCTTGGGTCATCATAACACGGACAGCAAGTGACAAGACACGTAGCCAATCATATATTAATTGTGTATGTATGTAACCAAAGTGGTCTGTACTGGGGTGGAACATCTGGAGTCAGAGGGGTATAAATTGCCGCCATTTTTAACAATAAAGGTCTTCGGTTATAACTCTTATAGAGTTGTGTGAAGTCCATACGTCGCCTCCGACAGGGGACAGTAATACAATATACAGAATCAGCAAGTTATTTAATTTGCCCTAGATCTCTGTTTTCATATTCTCAGTTGAATAATCAGTTCAGAATCAACAGGTTATTAGGTTTGCCCTAATTCTAAACTGGAGTCACTGGAACTTCAAATTGATTCCACTAGAAAATAAAAACAGAACCTGTTTTTTTCAGCTATCTATGAGGCACTAAAGTTACTGCTTATTAAGATGTAACTAAATAGATCCAGGTTCACAAACAGCTCCATATAATTAAAGAATTCTAAAATCCTATAATACAGTCTTGTTCTTCCAGAAAGCTACCAGCATACCTCTGTTTCTTATTTCTTTACAAGCTCAAACAAGGCATGACTGAGGCCACCTCCCACTTTCACCCCCAAATTTCTCATTGAAAAAGAAAGAGAATGAAACTTTTAAAAATGTGTATGATCATTGACTGGGACCCAGAGTTTTCTACCATCCTCAGACATTAAATCTTACATCTTTTTATAGTAATAAGGATTACTTTTTTGCAGGTATTGTAACATTGCAAAGAACTGGAACTGTTGCAACCATGAGGAGAGCTGAATTGTCCAGGGAAAAGCGGCTGGCAGTTGACAAGCCACATTATTTACAGCATCTAGTTAGACTAATGGAAAGCACATTAATGGTAGACCAGTTACTCACAAGAAAAAACACATTATTCTGAACACTCACACATAGGCCATAGGAATGGTGGAAACTTCAAGCCAGCTGATAAGTAACAGTTTTGTAGACTATAGAGGTTGCACTACAGTAAGGGCAGCTTCAAGTCTTGACCTCCCCTATTAGATCCCTAATAGAAATTCTGATCTTTCAAGTACCTAGCAGCCATGAAGAAAATCCTACCAACAATCCTTTGTTTAACTTTGTTTAACATCACTAGTTTAACTTTACAGGTGGAGAAGCCAAATGGGAGAAGTGGTGTGAACGGGCTAGGGCCAATAAGAAAGCACTGTCATATAAAAATCATGTTTTTTTCTGCTTCATTCATTAGTTACCACAGGTATTTTGTGCATTCAAGTGCTCATTTCGTCCACTGAGTACACCAAGATCCAAGAGAATGACTAGACATTAGCATGAACTCATCACATACAACTGCTTCTTAGTCAGATACCATCCTCACAGTACAGAGGAGGAAATGTAATTTCAGAGAGTGCACATCTTTGTGAGGAAAACACTAAATTATTTTTTAAAAGATTAAAATATGAATCCTGGTCAGCACAGAAGTAAATAAAGACATCAAAGATACTATGTACCCTGACTTTGCTAGTGAATTGTATATGTAACAGCGCAGTTACAGTTATATTTGTCATGTTCTACCAAATCGTTCCCTGAGAAAAGTATAATTTGGTCTTTACAATTTACTCCTCAGGTACAACACAATACACAAAACCTCAGAGTGCCCTTCACTATTCTGTAAAATCATGTTTTTATGAAGGTATACAATTTTCAACTACAGCACAATAAACTAGTGTGCTAGACAAAGAGTTTTTCCAGAAGCTAGTGTGGTTTCATGTTTTCTGAAAGTAATACTAAGCTTTCTTGAAGACAAAACATTGTATTAATTTCACCAAGAGAGACAGATTAAATTTTCTAAAATTACCAGCCAATTTTGATATGTTTATTAAAAGAAGCATAAAACCTTAAAGCTGCATATTTTAATGTTAGCCTCTACATAAAGCTATTTCTACCAAGAATTGATTTTACTTGCCAGTCTGTTTCCCAATTCCCATCTATCAGCTCAGTAATGATGGGATAAAATTATATGTTCTGTAATGCAAATGTTTTCCCACAACTCCTTGGCTAGGATCTACTGCTAAAAGACTCCTAGGGGAGGCAATCTGCAGCTGAGAAAAGGATCAAGTGCTTTTGGTCTGAAATGCCTGTAAGCCTTGAAATGTAATTATATTAAAATATAGACAATTTTACTATATAATTTTAAAACTGAATGAATACGACCAATCTGACACAAAGTCCTATTATGTTAGTTGGGGTTTTTTTCCATCTAAACCATTTTTAATAAAAAAGTAGGACAAGACAAAGAGTGAAAACTCAAGACACCTCCAAATCACTGCAGTCTGAGATGATCCTGCATCCTCCAGCAATAGCAACCTCTACTTAAGTGCTGTGGGAAATTCACGCATTCTAGGAACAGAAGATCAAAACTCAACAGCATAATTTCTATATTGGCTGTAAAGAACTAAACAACAATAGCCAAGGTTTCTTCCCTGGCAGACATAATGGGTTTACCTGTCCTTCTGCCTTTCCTATTTCTCAGAATATTAAATAATTTATAAAATTTATAAAATACTTTGATATCTCTGCTAGCACATATGAGTGGCTACTGATCCCTTCATCTACACTCAACCGATGTGAATTTCAGTTACGAGCTTTCCTCAATCAACAGATATAAACTGTAGAACTAGTTCCATTTATATTGCTCTCAGTGGAACTGTTGCCTCCTGTTTCAACTGAAATCAGAATCTGAATGTTTTCTGATCCTTTGTTGAGAAAGCATGCTAAAATTCTAAGTCTTGTTATTATTTTATAAGGCTTCTTATGGGCCAAGGGACACAGAGGGGATTCTTGATCCCACTGAGGTAAATTGTAAAACCACTAGTATTTGAATGAAGCCAGCATTTTACCTTAAATTTGGGGGATTCTAAATACTATTTTGAGTGTCATCTTCTTATAAGCTCTATACAATTTTTAATATATATAAGCATATCTATGTATTTCAATAAAATTCAATCTAAATATAAAAATGTTCCTTAAAAATAGCTATTGATCATCTTATTATGTAAAGATTAAATTTTCTCTGATTAGGTGTAAATCCTTTTAACATATTAGCATTCTATAATTTACAATATAGACTCAAGATTAACATGGACCCTGCATCTCAGCTAGGCACAAAGGGAAACAACAACCTCAATATTATTGATCTGGGGTGCTAAGATGTACACTATATATATAAGTGGTCTTTTGGAAGCATTTCAATATCAGCATTTGAAAGGATTAGCAGTATTCAAAAAGTAGCCTTCTTAGAAGATAATATAAAACAGACTGCCAATTCCTAATTACCGGTGACACAGTTTTAAAGTTGCTGTGATTTTACACAAGGCAGATTTTAAATCAATATCCTGTAACGCTAAATCCCGGCAAACAAAATAATATATCAAATTGCATTAGGAAAATGTCACAAAATTCTGCTTTTAACTGAGATAAGGATTGTGTTTTCTATGATTGTGTGCAAACAGCACAGATTTAATACAGTTTTGAAAGACTTGGGGATCATTTGACTATCTGCCCTCAAGATCCTGCCCTGACAAAGTCACTGTTTGAAAATATTAAACAAAGTTTAAAATTTCATTGTTAAACTGATCAAATAATCTGTAAATACAACAGAACCTTAGTGTAATCTCTAGTGCATTTTTAGCCCTCCTAAATCAGCATCACCCCAGTGGCCACTGGCACAATAAATTCAGCATGCAGAAAAAAACACAGATCATGTAATAAAGACGCATATTGTAGATAAAGACTCTGAAGTTTAAATCAAATGGAAAGTTTTGCTCACAGTATTTACTACCTCAAAATATACTTAGCTAACTCTTCAAGAAGTAAAAAGACCATGTTGGCTGCTCTGTTAAGATTGACTATAGGAAATGAATTAAACAGCATCACTTTGCACTCAAACACATATCTGGCAAGAGATAATTAATGCCAAAGTATGTTTATATGTTTTATTCAAGGCATAAGATAATTTAATTAATTAAAATATTATTTTTTTCAAAAAGATATAAATATTGGATGACTTTTTAAAGTCATAGAGAAGCAAATACGCACAACAAAGATTGATGTAATATATTCAGAACCCAAACAAACAAATCTAAATACTGGCTAGCCTGAGACATCTGCAATTTGCTTCCTTAAAAAAATCAGTTTCACAGTTCAAACCATAGCTGGCATCAACTTCTGAATATCTGACAAGGAATCATATCTCTTACAATGAACAGCTGCACGAACAGTCCTCATTTTTCCCACTAAACAGAAAGTCAGTAGAACAGTTAAAATAAAACATGTTCTAAACAGGAATACTTTGAATTCACAGAGTAATTCTCGCTATAACATGCTAATATTGAGGCAAGTAGGCCAGCTATATTTTAAAAAGATAAATTATCCTGTATGAATTTTTTTTCAAGCAGATACAGATATAGAAAAGCAGAAAGACATGGAGTGACAAGAAGCTGGGGTGAGGGAAAAAATTCTCCCGAGTCAAAGCGTGTTACGTGGTTTTTATTTCCTCCCTCACAGGTATCTGCCCATTTTCTCAGACAGTGTACTGGGTAAGGTTATTTCTATCTAAATAAGAATGAAAGGAAAATTGTATTTTTTTTTTGTATAAAGATAGAAGGTTACTATTTCATAAAATTAATATTTAAAATAGGGGGATTGCTCTGAAATTTTAACATAAGGAGCAAAATGAGAAGAGGAATATGGTGGCTCACTGATGTGAATCATGTTTTCTCCCTACCTTCTTGGACCCTGACTTAATTAACTGAAAAATTTTATTTTAAAAATTAGTCTCTTTAATGAACAGCTCTCCTTACCACAGAATCAAGCCATACCAATTTGATTTGTTTCAAGGAATAATGTATTTTTCACTGAACAGAAGATTGTGGTGTGTATCAAAAACTTATCACAAAATTGATACAGCAATCAGGGTTTATTTTAATGCTAGTTTTATTCCTAATAATGTTTATGATATATTATTATTCCTGTTTCCTTCTACTAAGTTACTATTATTACATGAAATAATATTCCTTTGCCTGCTTCAGTACTAAATAGAGATTTTATTTTCTCTTCTAGAAGGCTCTTCTACTGTCTTTACTCATAAGCACACAGACTAATCAACAACAGAACTGCTACAGATCATATTTTTCCATGCTGTAGAGGGCACACCCTTGATACTCGAGCAAAACTGCAGTCCTTTTCCTGTGCTTCATGCCAAGCCTCCCACTGAAGAGAGTTTAAATCCTGTTTGAACAAAGAACATGCCCAAGTGCAACAAACCCGATTCTTTCCTACATTACACTGTTTTACACTGGTGTAGTGCAAATAACATAAATGAAGCTACTCCTGATTTAGACAAGCACAAGGACAGTTAAGCCTACTGGGAATAATTTGTATTACTATAGGTTTTACAAAACAAATAAACTTGGCTAAACTTCATTCTTATTAGAAGATTTTACTTCATTAAAAATGAATGAGATTTTCAAAGATGAAAAATCTGGAAAAAACAAACCCCAAACATTTTTTCCTGAAAATAACTCAAGTGCTATCAAAAATTGCATCCTAAGCCTGAAACTTTGACCTCTAAAGAAAATATATCAACCAGGACATGTGGTTACAACTTGAGAAATGGAAAGTTTGGGATTTTTTTCCATCTAAACCATTTTTAATAAAAAAGTAGGACAAGACAAAGAGTGAAAACTCAAGACACCTCCAAATCACTGCAGTCTGAGATGATCCTGCATCCTCCAGCAATAGCAACCTCTACTTAAGTGCTGTGGGAAATTCACGCATTCTAGGAACAGAAGATCAAAACTCAACAGCATAATTTCTATATTGGCTGTAAAGAACTAAACAACAATAGCCAAGGTTTCTTCCCTGGCAGACATAATGGGTTTACCTGTCCTTCTGCCTTTCCTATTTCTTAGAATATTAAATAATTTATAAAATACTTTGATATCTCTGCTAGCACATATGAGTGGCTACTGATCCCTTCATCTACACTCAACCGATGTGAATTTCAGTTACGAGCTTTCCTCAATCAACAGATATAAACTGTAGAACTAGTTCCATTTATATTGCTCTCAGTGGAACTGTTGCCTCCTGTTTCAACTGAAATCAGAATCTGAATGTTTTCTGATCCTTTGTTGAGAAAGCATGCTAAAATTCTAAGTCTTGTTATTATTTTATAAGGCTTCTTATGGGCCAAGGGACACAGAGGGGATTCTTGATCCCACTGAGGTAAATTGTAAAACCACTAGTATTTGAATGAAGCCAGCATTTTACCTTAAATTTGGGGGATTCTAAATACTATTTTGAGTGTCATCTTCTTATAAGCTCTATACAATTTTTAATATATATAAGCATATCTATGTATTTCAATAAAATTCAATCTAAATATAAAAATGTTCCTTAAAAATAGCTATTGATCATCTTATTATGTAAAGATTAAATTTTCTCTGATTAGACATGCAATTATATGAACTGTTTCATACAAATATTATGCATACAAAATAGCTTCAAATAAATAAAATATGTTTTAATGTAAAGTGTATATGAATGTGCAATAATATATAAATGATTATTGTTGCTCTCACCAAGCTGCTACACCTCATAATTTTCTTTTGGTTTACAATAGAGCCTAACTCAAAGATGCTAAGACAACTCAATTATATTACATACACCTATATATTGTGTAGTACCACATATTAAAAATTTACATCCAAATACTAAATCCATTTACATGATCTTACCAAATATAAAAGATATTTCATTTTACAGCTTCTGGGACCGAGTGCTATTAAAACTACAAATGCCTTATTTTTGGAAACTATCATTTTCTCTTCATTAAAAATAATTTTTAAATGTTAGTAAAGCTTGAATTTTTTAACAAATGGCAGATGAGAGATAAACAGCTGATAGAGTAAACAGGATGCAGAATGATTGTAGTGTTTTGAATATTGACACTAAGGACAGAAGGTGTTACATAATAAAGCACAGTCACAAGTGATGTTTTCTTCCTTATAATGAGTGAAATCTGATAGAAATGACAAAGGAAAATTATTCAGCCATAAATGTCATGTAGCCACATGGTGAAGATCTTAATTTGGCCTTGATATCTTATTTATATTAACCGTTTAAATTTTAAACTTAGGTTTTTACTCTCCAGTTTTGACATGAAGACTACATTTTCTTCTGATAAATTCGCTCCTATTTCACTCATATACCTTTATGTCCTGTTCTAAGTACACAGCATATGTACTCTGTATGCTTAAGGAGCTGCAAGCAATGGTACCTGTACTAGCAAAATAATAAAAGAGAGTCCTACATGCATCTGCAAAGGAATTGTTCGCACTCCTTCCATTTGCCAAAAACAATGGGCACTGAATACGAGTCATATTTACCCAGTGATTTAGTTGTAGATGGGATTCAGAAAACTGATGTTTTTTCTAAGTTCCCTCTTACTTGGTAAAACTATTAAGCAATTTTATGGTCTTGGAGTATTCTCCCTGGCATGGTGAATTGTGAAATACCCTGCTAAGCAGTATCGTTCACATTCATGTAAATACGTAATCCTCCATTTAATCCCGCTCTTCCTTGGCAAAAAATTAAGGAATTCACAAATAAATCACTGATGTTATTTCAAAAACATAGCAGAGCCAAATATTAAAACAAAGCAGACTCTGGGTCTCCCTTACCCTACAAAAATAAACCCAGACCATCTTTGCACTTAATATTTTAAAATTCTCTCCAACATCACCTTCCTCACTCCCAAAATTAATTGGCACCAGCTGCTTGTGACAAGCCTGCTGGTCCCCTCCCTAAATTCTGTCCAAGCATGACACTGGCTACCCCCTCCCTCCCAGGTGACACTCAGCATCCAGGACCCACCCTTCCTCTGCCGAGGACAACCCCAAATCACTTCCTGCCTCTAGAAGATGCCCAAGTAACCTCCTCCTCCTCTCACCCAGCTTTGCAGAGAACAGACAAGTGATGGCACCATGGTTGGCCACAGAGACGTGTGGAGGGCAAGGAGGGCAAGGTGGGAAAGAGGGGAGCTGGGGACGTGGCAGGGGGGAAGGGGAGGGAAAGAGATCCACTAATTCAGATGAAACTCCATGCAGGCCTTGCCTCCTACTCGTCCCTTCCATGGAGAGATGGGGAGGGGGGCTGTGGGGCAAGCTGAAATGGCACCTTACCTTCACTGCAGTCCTTTCCCCGGAAGCCCGTTTGGGAGCAGTCACAGACAGCCTGGTCATTGAGCACCGAGCAGATGCCCCCGTTGAGGCAGACATCCTCCCTGGCACACAGGCGGCTCTGCTCATCATCAAGCCGCACCTCCTGGCTCTCCACTGGTGACGCCTGCGTGTAGTTGACCCAGACATCTGTTATCCAGCCCTTGAAGGGCTCCCGGTCCTTGACAGAGGAGAGTGTCAGCTTTAGTGTCGCTGACCGCAGCTCTGGCGGGAGCCCCCCTAAGAACAGGCCACTGAAGACAGTCATGTCCCGTCGCTTGGACTTCACCTCCACCCACTTGGCCTCAGTCCGGTCGATGATCAGCGTCGTGTTCTTGAAGTGGCGGCGGATGACGACAGCGTGCCAGAGGTTGTCATTGACTGCCGTGTCAGAAAGCAGGGTGGCTGGCTCGGCACAGAAGATGGAGAAGCTGAGCTGCAGCCGCCCGCCCTGGGTGAGGATGAGCTCCAGGAAGTCACAGAAGCCCTCATCGTCGAAGTAGAGCACCAGCCCGCTGGAGCTCCGTGTCTTCATGTTGAAGCTCATCTCGCTCTCGCAGCATGCATTCCACTTGGGGAAGCGGGTCCACTGGCCCTCTGCTCCTGGGAACTCCAGCCCACTGCCCAGCTCAGTCCAGCAGCCCAGCAGCAGGGCCAGCCAGAGCAGCAGGCAGCCCCCACGCCGCACCAGCGCCGCCCCC
The DNA here is from genome assembly GCA_020745705.1 of Hemiprocne comata. Taxonomy (NCBI): domain Eukaryota; kingdom Metazoa; phylum Chordata; class Aves; order Apodiformes; family Apodidae; genus Hemiprocne; species Hemiprocne comata. The sequence continues at coordinate 61,219,089 of CM036588.1, read as the reverse complement.
ATCCTGCGCGGCCTGGGGCGAGTGAGCGGGGCGGCAGGGCCGGCGGGGGGCGGCGCTGGGGCCCTGGCGGCAGACAGGGTAAAATCTTGCTGGGCACCAGCCACGCTGGGAGGTTCAGATGCACCCGCCCCTGCCTTGGGCGCAGGGGTCACTGCAGGGGATTCCCCAGGGTGGGGGGCCACCGGTGCCCTGCTGGATGGTGTTGGGAGCAGGATGTGGTCAAAGGCCACCAGAGGGGAGCCGCAGCAGTGGGAAGGTGCCGTTGGGTCTCTTCACTGGTCACCCACGCTTGCAAAAAGGTGTCTGGGGGTGGGTGAGTCAGCAGAAATTTTCCCCAAAGCCAACATTACCAAACCAGGAGAAAAAACAGATCGGTGACAAAACCCTCCTCCAAGCAGATCCACCAGCTCAGCAAGACTGTACCAATATCCCAGTGCATGCGTGCCTCTTTTTACATCATCTCCACCAGCTGTGGTTTCCCAGGAAGCCAATTACCAATCCAAGAGCTGCCTCTCTGAAATGGATCCTCTTGTCAGATCATGGACTGTCTGCCATGGTGCCAGAGCATCGTCAGCAGATGACAGGAGTCATCGCTCATGGTTTCCTGAGCTGCCTCAATCCCAGTGGGGCTGAAACTCAGAAGCTGTCAAACAGCCGAGTGGCTAGTTGACATGCAAAGCCTGAAAGCTCCTCTTCTGTTTGCTTGCAAAAGGCCAAGGCTAAGATCCAGGGGGGTGATTTTCCTCTATTGTTTTTGTTTCTAATCTGCAAGGAATTGAAAGAAAATAATACGAAATTATGACTAATAACATGTTAAATCATAAAGTTGATCAATAGTGTATATTTGTGATTTTTCTTTTCAACCTCTGTTTGACATTAGGATAATGAACTGCTGCTGTAATTTTAGAGCTATTGAGAAATCATAATAATTTGCAGCACTAAACCTAAATCTTAATGTATATGCTCATACTACATTACATTTTTATGATATAATGCATACATAAACTACTTACTTTCTAATACTTCAGTAATATATTTTGTTATTACAAGGCTGATGTTAAAAAGAAAAGGTGGTGTTTATTCTGCAAATTGTTTTACTGCAATTAATGAAAATACCAGCATCTGTGAAACTATGGGGTCCTATTAATGCAGATGATGTTACCAAGCCCAGCTCTAGTTCTTTCCAATATATCTCAAAACCATGTAAAGTGGACTGAGCTCCCAGCAGGAAATGGCAGACTACACTGTACGTGACACACCCACTGGTTTATTTTCATGTGGTGAGGAAGAACTGCAATGGCTTTTTGAAAATTTCAAACCAGATTTTTCTCTGCCACCTGGTTTCTTTTGCTGCTGACATTCTCTGTTACGGCAGGGAAAATCCAATTCAAGCCAGCTCTGATGTTGACATTGTTCACAATGCAGATCAGCTAACCCCAGGTGTTAGTCCTCTGAAATGGGTTGCAGTATTTTATGTATGTTTACTCAGCTGCCCTTATTTAAGAGGACAACTCCTCATTTTAAAAATAATATATGTATGCCACAGTTCACTCTCTTCCTCTGAAGAGGTCTCTGCATTTAAAGCATTTCAGAAGAGAGGCTTCCTTCTCTGCTTTTCTCTCCCAAGCCACTCTCTCTTTTCTGCAAGGTATGTATCAGCAGATCTCTCCCGATGGAGGAGAGGATCTCTGACACCTCCTTCACTCACCACTTCTCCTTCACCTCCCTTCCATTTCTTAGCCAGCACCATTTAGGCAAGCAGAATATCATGTCCAGAGCCGCTGCCAAGCCCTTTGCTGGGCTGATGTTTGTGTCTCTGTGAGTGGGGCGAGGGGGCACAGATGAGCCTGCCAGGGCAAAACCTGCTTTAAAACAGGCATGCACCTCAGCTGCCTGCACCTGACACATTCAGAGCTGCTAAGTCACCTCCTACTCTCTCTTTATATTTAATTTCATTCCTCTAAATGTCAACACGTTTATTTTTATTTTTTCTCACACATGAGGTGGGCAAGAACAGCAAAAGGGAGGCAAGGAGAACCTTTAAACTTCGCAGGCAAAGGCCAGCCGTGCCCAACCAGCACCGGACAGCGCCGAGCAGCAAAGAGCCCCCGGGTTCCCCGCCCTTCCCCTTTGCCCGCCCCCCCCCCCCAGCAGGAGCCATCTCTCGCAATGCCGCTACTAGCCGAGGGATTTCCAGCAGGGCCCGTGGCGGGAGCCCCCCTGCCCATCCCCGCTCTTCCGGACGCGGCAACCCCTAATCCGCGCCATTTTTTGGCTGCGGGGCTGGTTGCTGGTTGCGGAGCAGGGGCGACGATCGCTCGCGGCACGGCGCCTCGATCCCTCTCCGGCTTTAGCACCACGAACAGCTCCACCCTGCGCGGTCCGACAGGGCGGCGGCGGAGGCCGGATGCCCCGAGCCTGCCGGTGCAGAGGCTGCGGGGCGCTGGGGGCGGGACTCCGGGACCCGGGGTACCCCCTCACCGCGCCCCGCAACCTCTGCACCGGCGCTGTGGCTGGACACGAGTGGGAGCCCGTGTGGGTGCACGGAGGGCGGGGAAGGAAGCTGCGGAAGGCGGCGAGGCCCCGCTGCGGCGGAGGGGAAGGTGCGGTGCGGAAGTGCAGGGCGCCGGCAGTCTTTGTGCGGGAGAGCACGAGGGAAAGGAGGGAAGGGGTCTGCGCGCGGAGCGCGACTGTGCCTGGGGCGCAGGGGCGGGGGATGGGGGCAAGCAAGGACGCGTGTGTGAGAGTGTGAGTGCGTGTGTGTGTGTGAGCGTGCGGGCGCGCCCGCCATGCCAGAGCGATCCCTACAGGTGTCCGCGGAGAGCCGCCGAGCGGGGATCCCACCTCGAGAGCATCCCTGCCCGCTGCCCGCTGCTCTCTGCGGCACCTGCCGTCTGCCTTCCCCTCTCTCTCACACACACAGCAGCAGGGGAGAGAAAGAGAAAGGAGAAAGAGACAGAGGAAGGAACAAAGAAAGAAAGAAAGAAAGAAAGAAAGAAAAAAAGATTAATAAAGGAAAAGGAAAAAGACAGATTGAAAGACTGAAAAAGAAAAAAGACCCGAGAAAAAAAAAACACAACACCCCACACCAAAACAAAAAACAAACAAAAAACCCAAACAACCCCCCCCAACCATAAAATAAAACAAGCAACAAAAATCCAAACAATTTTCTTATTTATTACTGCCGATATACTTCACATGTCAATAAACACCACAGTCTTGTATTGTCATTTCCAAAGCACAGGTACACTTTCATTCTCATATTATTAACATATATATATATATCAAATGGGCTCTTAAGTACCAGACATCTCTCCCAGCAGTGTATGTATATATACACATTTATGTAGCGAGAAATATACACAAACCAAGATAAATTTAGCTATTGTATTCAGTGCCTCACCAGTAATTAATATGCTTTCCCCACTCCTCTACAATCTTTCTTTTTTCTTCAAAAATTATTATTTAGTCACAGGTTCCCCGATTGAGCGTTTTCAAATTAGAAGAGAGAGAGAGAGAGACACCCATAGGTCAATAAATCCTTAATAAATGCCAGATCGGTTGGCATGCACAACCCTTGGCATAATCCTTATTGTATAAAATAGACAGCATTGTCTCTGGGTGCGGGAAAGACCAGAGAGTTCACAAATTACCGGATGAAAGAAAAGGATCTGAAAAACAACCTTGCTGCAGCCAAAGGGAGAAGCACTCTAATTCAAAAGCAGCCTTAACAGCATCATTAATCTTTTCCTTTCATTTCTACGTAATTTCTAGAATCATTTTTTTTTCGTAAGCGGCTGGAATGATCGATTTTGCTACCCTCCCAGTCTGCAGATGTATTTATTTTAATATGCTTACGATATAATTTCTATCCCTTCAAACTGTATACTATCAGCAGGAACCTGTGCAGGTTCACACACATATCAAGGAAGCCGGGTGCCCTCTTTCTTCTGGCTCACAATAGAAAATGTCCCAAATTATCAATGCACTTCCTGCACAAAGCCCTCGCCTCTTCCAGACCGCCGCCGATATTTAACAATAGTACTGCGATATCCATTCCCATCGCTGCCCCGGCTTCGCGTTTCACCAAAGCGGCTCCCACCAGGGAAAACATGCAGCAGATTGATCTTATTTCTCAGGTCTAACAGACCACCTCCCCTCCTCCTCCCGCCTTTGCAAGGGATAATAAATTACCGCAGCCAGCCTTCAACTTCTACCTCCGCTCCACCATCTCCTCGCCATCTACCTCTCCACAACGCCGCACGCAAACCCACCAGCCTCTCGCGCCTTCTCCTCCTTCTCGGCCGCCGCTACCGGCTCAGCCGCGGCAAAGTGGCGGCTAGTCCTCGGCGGCGCCGCTCAGCCCGCGCTGCGGACGCGCCTTACCTGCGAGGGCTGCGGCGGCCCGGCGGCAGGGCCAGGGCCAGGGCCAGGGCCGGGGCAGGCGCGGCTGCCAGGGCTGCCTCTGCCGCTCACCGGCAGAGCGGGCGCTGCTGCGGGTGTGGGTGCGGGAGACCGGCGGCGGCGGCGGCAGCGGTGGCGGGCGGGTGCGGCCGCCGGCAGCAGGGGGCGGTGCCACCGCGTGACGACGCCGCACCCGTCTGCCCGCCGGGGGCGGTGCCGCGCGAGCTGCAGCTCCCCCCTCCCCCCGCTCCGGTCCCCGCCCAGGCCAGGTCTCGGCGCTCCCTTTCCTGGTCCCGAGGTGGAAGAGTCTCCGCCGCGCTTGCTGGGGTCCACGTTTGGAGGGACCGTGATAGAAAGGAGCCGCTGAGGGCGGTGCTGGGCCGGGGGAGTCGGGCGGGAAGACGGTGAGGGGTGGGCGCGGACGTTGCTGCCGTCTCATGGCTGGGGAGCCTGTGCACCTTCGTATGGTGAGGGTGAAACACGGCGATGGCCCGTGGGCACCGCTGCCAGCTCCCCAGCTAAAACTCCTCTTTCTTTGTGTAGTTCTTTTTGTGGGTTTTGGTTGTTTGTTTGATAGACTGAGTTTTTGATGGTGGTGTTGATGTCGTTATTTCCCAGAACTGAAGCTTTCTGGATGTATATAGACCGGAGTGCACCAAGAACTCGATCTACAACCACAGAGAAGTGTTTGGGAAAGCCTGACTGCTTTCTGGTGTAGTATTAAGCCTGTCTGACTGGATGTTGCCTCCCGATGGTGGCAAACTATTAAAGAAATTGAAGGCTTCAAAAAATAATTTGGTTTAGCTGCACAGAAAGTATTTGGTCGTGCCAAACATACTCAGTTTTGTCTGTCGGACATGTAGTGAGAGGACAAGGGTAATATATTAAATCTGGAAGAGGGAAGATTTAGATTAGACATTAGGAGGAAATTCTTTAGTGTGAGGGTGATGACACACTGGAATAGGTTGCCACGAAAGTTGTGGAAGCCCCATCCCTGGAAGTGTTCAAGGGCAAGTTGGATGGGGCTCTGAGCAACCTGATCTAATGGGAGGTGTCCCTGCCCTTGGAGCGGGGTTTGGATCAAGATGATCTTTAATGTCTCTTTCAACCCTAGCCATTCTACTATGATGATGATTCTGTCGGTCGACCTTCTAACTTTGTACGCAGTGATGTACAGAAAGGTGATGAAGTGATTGTAAGTGCTTTGCCTGCAGCCTTAGCCAAGGTATTGGCAACTTTTGAAAATACAGAGTAATGTTTGTCCCACTAAGAGTCACAAGAGCACTCCAGTATTGAAAATCCCAGAATTTTATGAGAATGATCTGTGCAACCATATTTTTGTTGTCCAGGATGTGAACATAGCAACTTAGTTTTGAACTGAAACTTCAGAAATAAGTGTAAAAAAACCAGCAACATTCTCCCACCACAGTCCCGGAGGAGTTAGCCTTATGATTTTCTTTTTGATGAAACAGGCTTCCTCACAGATGACAAGTTTGATGAGGTAACCAAGCAACATGTTAAGTAATGAGAATAAAAGCTTGCTAGATATGCAAGGTATCTTCAGTACTTACAGCATAATCAGACACCCCTTTTCTTCAGTCAGATGATACCCATATACAGTTATTTTCAAGCAGAGTGAGAATTTCTCTTGACAATTCTAGTAACTTGACCTGTACAAGCAGAACAAGGAGTAAATATCTATTCTGCTATGAAAAGTGTATAAATTGTAGGCTGAAATGTGGTAGATGATACACATTTTTAAAGGAGCAGAATTGTGACCTCATAGAAGTCGGTATTTAGTGTGTATATAATGTAAAAATAGTATTTTCTAACTGTGGCCTTATTTTTATTATGCTCATGATGAACACATGGTAAAGCTTATTCTCTTAGGTGAGGAGTGTCAAAGCCAAAGCTCAATCCACCTTGAATGTGCTGGTATGGTGGAGGTGCTGGCACAGGTGGAGGATTTTTCCATCTTCAAACCGAGGGACAACTCAGTTGTTCCACCTGTAGCCAGAGGATGTTCATGTTTCTCTAAATCGGTAGTAAGAAGCCCTCTGCAGTGAGAGGAGGGCTGGGAAGAGCCTGCATAGAAATAAAACAATGCATCATTAAGTAAGCCAGGAAGATACAGGGAGATTTAGGGAGAATACCATTTCCTTAATTTAATGGTGTTTTTTGGTTGAGTTTTAGAGGAATGTATTACTTTTGTCATACTCAGCAATTGTTGCAGCATATGGTGTCACAGTTGATTCATTTTGAAGCAGCACAAAAAAAAAAAAGAAAAAAAAGAAAAAAGTTATATCAAAACCATCTCTCTTTGTAGGTCTTTCAGCTTGACAAATATATAGAATATCTGGTAAGAAGCACATGGCCTTACAGCAACCTGTTTTTCTTCTGCCTTAATTAATGTTCTGTGTTATACCAAAATATTTACAGATATTGAAAAGTATAGAGAGAAAAGCAGCAATGATATTCTTGGAAACAAACCAATTGTATTTTCTGTCAGAGGGAATGCAGTACGTTATCCAGCTTGCAACTCTGAGACCTTTTGGACGGATGTAGTTTGTCAGAACAAAGGGCCTTTAAGTCTTTAAAAAGTACATATGTGAAATCGTCCAACAGTTGTAATTTTAAATAAGAGATTTGTTGGCAAGCTGAAGTAGATGCTGGAGCTGTCTCTGTGGCACACACATGCAATTGGCATGGCTGTCAGAGCTAATAAAAAAGGAAGTAACCAGTCAAAGATGTGCAGAACAAATAAGAGTGATTCTGCAGAGAAAAGAAATACAAAATCCAGCTAAAGGGTGCTTCCAGAGAACACTGGTTATCTGGGCAAATACAAGAAAGGGAGAAAGGTATTTCTGGGATGGAGACAGCAGGAATTGTTTTAATGATTGGAAAGACAGAAAAGCTGTTGTTTTTTTTCTGAAGTGGCCCAGGGTTAAGTTCAATGATGGGGTGGTTAGGTTTTAGGCGTACATCAAAGCTCTGTTCTGTTTATAATCACTCCACATATGCCTGGCATCTTTCCTCTCTTTGAAGCTATCATCAGTAGTCCTATACCAAACCAGATCTTTGAGAAGATCTGCAGACCCAATAGCTAATCCTTTGCATATTTGAATACAAGTGTTTTTAGAGGACAGGCAGTAACATTTTTTCAACAATGCATTAATACATTTTGAACTTAGTCCAGAGTGAAGAACAGACAGGACAACAGAGATGTGTAGCAGAACTAACAGAAAGGTATGCAATTGTCTGTATCTGCATACAGCCAGTGACGTTGAAAGAAATATGGAGGAAGATGTGAACAGAGCCTGTAGGAAAGCTAAGGCCTCCTTAGAATTAAAATTGGCAATGGAAGTCAAGGACAACAAGAAAGGCTTCTTCAAGTATATTGGAGGTAAAAGGAAGACCAGAGAAAAGATGGGCCTGCTGCTGAATGAAGTGGGTGCCCTGGTGATGGAGGATGTGGAGAAGGTGGAGTTACTTAATGCCTTCTTTGCCTTGGTCTTTACTGCTAAGGCCGACCCTTAGGATTCCCAAACCTTCCAGACCACAGAAGTCAGGAGTGAGGAAGACTTTACCTTGATTGAAGAAGATTGGGTTAAAGATCAGTTAAGGAAACTGGACGTCTACAAATCCATGGGCCCCTTGGGATGCACCCATGTGTGCTGAGGGAGCTGGCAGAAGTCATCGCTAGACCACCCTCCTTCATCTTTGAAAATTCCTGGAAAACAGGAGAGATGCCTGAGGACTGGAGGAAAGCCAATGTCACTCCAGTCTTCCAGAAGGGCAAGAAACAGGACCCAGGTAACTACAGACTGGTCAGCCTCACCTCCATCCCTGGAAAGATTATGGAGCAGTTCATTCTGGCTGTCATCTCTAAGCACACGGAAGAAAAGAAGGTTATCAGGAGTAGCCAGCATGGATTCACCAAGGGGAAATCATGTTTGACTGATCTCATAGCCTTCTGTGATGGTGTGACTGAATGGATAGATGCAGGGAGAACAGGTGATGTTGTCTTCCTTGACTTTAGCAAGATTTTTGACACTATCTCCTGTAACATCCTTGTGGATAAGCTCAGAAAGTGTGAGTTAGAAGAGCAGACAGTGAGATGGATTGAGAACTGGCTAAACAATAGAGCCCCGGGGGTTGTGATCAACAGTGCAGAGTCCAGTTGGAGACCTGTGGTGTTCCCCAAGTGTCCATATTGGGCCCAGTCTTATTCAACATCTTCATCAGTGACCTGGATGAGGGGACAGAGTGTATGCTCACCAAATTTGCTGATGATACAAAGCTGGCAGGATTGGCTGATACACCTGAAGGCTGTGCAGCCATCCAGTGAGATTTGGACAGACTGGAGAGCTGGGCAAAGGTGAACTTAATGAGGTTCAACAAGAGTAAGTGTAGAGCCCTGCACCTGGGGAGAAAAACACCGTGCACCAATATAGATTAGGGGTTGACCTGCTAGAAAGCAGCCACATGGAGAGGGACCTTGGGGTCCTAGTGGGCATTAAGTTATCCATGGGACAGCAATGTGCTCTCGTGGCTAAGACAGCCAATAGTATCCTGGGATGCATTAAGAACAGTGTCACCAGCAGGTCAAGGGAGGTTCTCCTCCCCGTCTACGCTGCCCTAGTAAGACCACATCTGGAGTATTGTGTCCACTTCTGGGCTCCCCAGTTCAAGAAGGACAGGGAGATGCTGGAAAGATTCCAACGGAGCACTACAGGGATGATTAAGGAACTGGAACATCTGTCGTATGAGGAAAGGCTAAGAGACATGGGACTGTTTAGTCTTGAGAAAAGAAGACTGAGATATCTATAAATATCTGAAGGGTGGATGTCAAGAATGGGCCAGTCACTTTTCAGTGGTGCCCTGTAATAGGACGAGGGGAAACGGCCCTAGGTGTTCCTGCTGAAGCAGGGGTATTGGACTTGATGATCTTCAGAGGTCCCTTCCAACCCCTATGATTCTATGATTTTATTATTTCTACCTATTAGTTGCCATATTACTAGGCAGTCTCAGCTATGGGTGAAGAACATATGGAAAAATCTAAAGTAAGAATTAAAAATATACCTGTCTTGGGTGAAAGACAGCATGTTACATATAGGTCTTCATTTACTCAATTCAAACTAATTGAATAAAATTTTTTAAGTACTTGAAGATCTTGAAGTAAAAAAGAGAGACAAAACTGCATGGTTTAACAAAAAGAATTGCAGAAAATAATCAAATACAGTACTGGAGGTAGTTGACTGAGACATGTTTGAATTCAGAAAACAGAACTGACAAGCAACTAACTACATGTGGGTTTGATTTTATAGTTTCTCTACATAATGCATTTTTTGAGCTAGCTTATACCTAACTTTGGAGGATTAAGGTTTTAAAAACTTGCTCAAAACCAATTCTGAATGGACAAATAATGAGCATACTTATGAGGATTTAAAATATTTATTGCCAGTATACCTAGTACTAGCATTTAATGGTATTTCCAAGCCTTCTGCTATTTCAGAAGGTATCAGCTGTTTTTTAGTGATATCATATTCTAGTCATGAAGAGAAAATTGGAGACTCATATAGTTAGAGGTGGCTTTTGGACTCCAAAAGGAGTTTTGTCCAGAGAAAGCAAACACGATCAGAAAATGCATAAGCATATGTGAGTATCAGAAGATATTTTTGGACTCTTGGTAAGTTCAAAATCTCAGCTGACCACAAAGCTTTCCAAGGCTTACATGTTTTTCCTTGGACATAACTACTTCCATGTATTCACTGTAATATTGAAAACTTAACATGAAACACGTTCAAGAGAATTTTACAGTAATAAGTGACATATGCTGAAGAGCCTCATTTGATCCCCAACATTTAAAACAGAGATTAATGTAGATGACATTTTTTTGGCTTGCTAGCTTTGTTGCAGGGAATTGCTTAAAACACTAAGAAAAACAGATCCGTTTCATAGTTCAAAGCATAATATAGATAGCATCTACGTATATGGAACATGTGTGAGATGTTGAATTAAGTTTCATTACTTACCAGGAGTTGCAAATCCAACCTGTGGAGTTTTTTTCATTAAATGAGAGGAAAACTTGATGAGTGTGAAGATAATCACATTCCTACAACATAATAATAGAGGAAAACGTAGTGTGAAGAATACAGAAGCTGCCAGGACCTCAAAAATAATCCAAAAGTCAATTTAGAAAGACATCATTAGTGACAAAAACTTACAGTCTAATGGCTCTAAGTCTCAGAGCTGAAGATATAGTACACTTTTACACATACCAGTTCTAACTCCTGTTGTCCACAAGGCTTGACTGATGGGCACAGCAGTATGCTTTGCCAGGAGAAATCTATAATGAAAGACCCCATGTTAGTTCTTCTGAGCTGTAGGAGTGTAGAAACTCATTTATCAGCTGGCCCTGCTGGTGAATCTTCAATGGGGTTTTGGAAGGGATTGTGGTATGACACAAGTAGCAATGGTTTTCTCACTGAAGCTCCATGAAGAAAGTCCTTGTCAGTGTATGTGCTTGGATTTGACAGCCTGTATCAGTCAACTGGGCAAAGTGTGGTAAAGCTGAGAACTATTAAATCTAATGGCTTCCAAAGCATATTTGATTCTATATTAACTGTGTTAATAAGAAGGTTGTTGTAGAGGTGGGGTTTTTTAAATAGAAGAGTTTAGGTAGGATTGATATGAACATCAATACTGTGATTTTTTTAAATTAGTAAGAGTAACTTTCATATTAGTAATCTTACTAATTTCTGTGAATCTTTATGTAGTAACACAGCATAACATATATAAAATGTTTATGCATGCAGCAGATACATCCCAATGTCATCCTTGCAGATTTGAGTTTAGGAATCACAGAATCATTCTGGTTGGAAAAGACCTTTAAGATAATTTCATCCAACTATAACCTAAATCTACCAACTATTAACATAACTCTACATATATAATACACCTAAATACCATGCAACTAAATGCTTTGGATTGAAAAATTATAAGGAACTAAATCAATTTTGAATAGCTAAGTCTTCTTTAATTTTAATGTTTGCTTTTTAATGTTTTAAAATAGTTTTTAAGCAGCAAAGTATAGGCAATCCTATAGATAAGAAGGATAACTGAAGAGAACAACAAACTGTTGTATTTTGACATCGAGTGGACAATAGGCACCAAAATAACTTGGAAGATCATGCCATGCTATAACTGTCGGTGGAATCACTTGCTTGAAAGAAAGAAGTCCCACTGTAAGCAGATGTGGGAGTAATATTTTGTTGCAGTCCTCAAGAGAGATTATTTTAAAACCTGAAGTATTTTATGTATTATTTCTGTCAACATTCTTAATATTTAACAGTCTTTTATAAATGTTGCTCTTGTAATTTCCTATAATTCCATTTAAAAAATCACTAAATTCTTACTCATCTGTAATTGATGTAATTTAGATGGAATTTATAAGAATGCCACTTGTGTGTCATTTGTATAAATTTCCATGAAATCCGTTCATCATTGTCATCAGTCATAACCTTCCTCATCTTTTTGCTAGGTTCACAGAGCTGCCTAGATACATTGAAGTGTTCAGGGCCCATGTGTGTTAGGACAGCATCTGGGTAGTCTGTAGTGTGTGGCTCTGAGAAAAAAAATCAAATTCTTCTTTTCCAAAGACCTCACACATTGAAAAACAGTGTATTGCAAGTTTATAAGGCTGGCAGAACAACAGGATATTTAATTATTTATCAGTGTGCCCAGATCATACATTTAGTATGCAAATTAGTAGACGCACTCAAAGAAATTGCTTCTTGCACAGCTGCAGGATTGGGTCTTACGTGGGAACTTCCCTCACAGGTTCTGAGTGCACTCAGCTCCCAGTAACCACTAATGCAGGCTGAGGGTACTAGGAAGAACTTGTTCCATTTTAAATCAAGGCCTTTGATAGCTTCAAGAAAATCTCTGATTATAATAATTCGTTTTATAATGTGTCACTCTGCGCTTATGAAAAATGAGTATGCTTGCTATAATTCAAGTATTCTACAGACACTTAGCTGTACTAAAAGTGTGCCAAGTATACTAAAAATGTATTACTTTTCATAAATGTATAATTTCCTAGTAATCAGAAGATATGCTCTGATTCAAAAATTGCTATAATTGTTAATTTTGGTGAGGATTACTAAGGCATCAAAGCAAAAGGAATATTTGTGTTATGAAGCTGCAGATAGATAGGTGAGATTATAATTTTTTAAACCATAAATGATGCACCTGCTGAAGAGATTAAAGGAATACTGCAGTGTGCCGGATGAATAGTATTTTTACACTTCGGGGCAGCTTTATTGTTGGGTTTCCTAGTTGAAAAAAACCTTTAACTAAGGGAAGTAAGAGTTGCCCTTTCCAGAAATTGCAGTATTAATTACTATTAATTTAAAAGCTTGAATCAGTGTATTTTTATTTGTCCCCACAATCTGTCTTGAGAGTCCTTCGTGGGATCATTACTTCTTAATAGTTCAGGTGTTTGTAACACAGTGCAGAAGAAAGTACTAGAGGAAGCAAGACAGAAGAAGACAGGGGCCTGAATGAAAGACAGATTGGAAGGCTGCAGAAGAGACAGGTTGGGGATAAAGTATACTGTACATGAAGTGAGAAGAGAAAAGCAAGCAACCAAAGTTAAAAAAGCAAGAGTCACTGTTGAAAATAAAGAAGAGGGCAAAGGAAGGGTGATGAATAAGAAGGAAAATAGTTAAAAGGCAAATAGGAACTAGGTGCAAGGAAACAAATAAAAATTGCTTTATGATGGAGCATTTTTATTGGGGTCAAAAAAGAAGTAATGAGGTATAGGACAAATTGTAAATACTTGGGCATCTTATTTGTTTACACTAGCCATAAGGAGCAAAGAAGACAGAAAGTTGATTATTCTGGCTGTATTGTGGAGACAGAAGCAAACTGAGGCCAAAATAAGAAACATTTGCATTTCATTGGATTATAATCGTGCCAAGGTCAGAAATACTGCGAGAGTAGATTTGAGCTGTTGGGAGAGCTGTCTGTGGCTGGTGACACCATCTTCTCCTGTATGTGGTTGACACACATGATCTGTGGCACAGCAGGATATTTTGGGGCTGATCCGTGATGTTTCCAGGACAAATTTGACTGGAAAGGTTAAACTCTTCACTGCTATAAATTAATGTTGTTCTTGTGGTCTTGTTGGAGTGGAAAAGTAGCAAAATAATTTTTAAAATAATATCGTTTCGTTTCTCTTCAGCATCAAACCTGCTCTCTTTAAGATTCAGATTTGGCAATACTATATATTGCTTTTCTTATACAATTCTAGTAATGTTTCTGCTCTGACCTTCCAGGCAATCAGTTTTGAGCATGTTAATGCATTTGTCATAAACAAATTCGTAGCACTTTGTATCTAGCTCCATAGTTCTTTCTAGTGCCACCTGCAAAGACCAAAATATCACAGAATCCATGACAGCCTGTTGTCTTGGAAAACTAGAAAACTACTAGGAAACTACTCCTCTACATTACATGAATATTCAAACTTTTTCTGTAGAATCTGGAATGTCTGTGCCTCCTTCTGAGAAATATGCTTCTCTGATGTCAGGATGTCATTCACTGGGTTTTTTAATACTGCCAAATTAGTGTTTGCTTCACGTAATCTGTGATCCACACTCTGTTTTTCCTGTTACTGTTTCAACTGTTTGCTTTCCTCTGCTGTGTTCAATAGATAGAGTTATTTTTTACTTTTGCTCTTTCTCTGTGATTCTTTCCAGCCATTTTGTGACTGTGGCCTTTGCTGACTACTGCTTTTGATTTAGCTATACATTTGTGCAAAAATAACATTGCTACCAAAGCAGTAGGAAAAAGAGAGATTGCACGGAGACTTAGATAGCGGCAGGAGAAAAGGTCAAAATACTGTGCATTTTTAACAACAGACTCAAATTCTCTTTCATGTATTAGGTAAACTCTTGTTTTGCTGGCCTTACAAGACAAAATTTTATCATTCCGTAATGCCAGGTAGCAGGTAACCATCCAGGTAATGCCAAATTGAACAACCACAATAATCTGAAGAAGGTTTTAAAGATCCAGATTAAACTGGGAGTACTAATTAGTAGCTATTCTCTACTAATATTCCTCTATTGTTATGGATGCAATGTGCTGTTTCAGTGATGTGTATCCATGTTTTTTTCTATATTATTTTACATTGCATTCCTTATACATGCTCTCAGCAACAAATTTCTTCGGCGGTAGTGACCATTGGAAATGTGTCTTCATCTACTGATTATGTGTATTTCAAGTTATTTCAACATATGTAGAAGCATTTCACTTAACAAATTATAAAATGATGAAGTAATAAAAATACCACACTTTTAATTTAAAAATGTATAGGCTGGATCACACACACTTATTGCTGAAGCAAATTGGAAGCTAGAAATTACTCCACAACCAGCCAACAAGATATTTTTTAGCTTGAGCTCTGTATTATACAGAATCATAGAATGTATGGGGTTGGAAGGGACCTTTAAAGATCATCTAGTCCAGCCCCCCTTGCAGTGTGCGTGGACCTTTTTGACTAGATCAGGTTGCTCAGGGCCTGGTCAAGACTTTCCTTGAATGTTTCCAGGGATAGGGGCTCTACCACATCTCTGGGCTACCTGTTCAAGTGCTTTACCACCCTCATTGTAAAGAACTTCTGGCTAATGTCTAATCTAAATCTACCCAGATAAGTTTATAGCAACATCTTCCAAGTGGATGAATCGCTAGTAATTGTCAGTTTCAAAGTATTGCTGGTTCAGAAAAAATACTTTTGGTCCTGCAGACAGTGAAATTACCATGGTTATGTTGGTTATAGACAAAAGACTAGGACTAGTATACCTCCAGGCTTTGATCCTGTAATTTAGCTAACACAGGACTCCAGTAGGGCTTCCCTTTTGCCCTTCTGAAAGCCTATATTGATTCTTAGGCATTCAATGACTTAATGCTACAGGCAGAGAAACACACAGGTTTTCCCAATGTTTGCAGGTTTCAGGATGTTAAGATTATGCAAATCAAACACAGTTTGCCCAAAAAGCAAATTACCATTTTGCACCTGTAGCAAGCATAATATGTTTATTTCAACGAAAGTATGAACATTCAGCACATTTTAACCTCATTAGCACTCCAGGGGTAGCAGTGACTTAATTCTTTGCTGTTACAAGCTCTGTAGCTGCTACCGATAGACATTTTACAGTTGTCCATAAAACATTTGTGAAAAGCAAACATAGATTTTTTAAAAGTATTGAGAAGCCAGGGTAATGATTCATTCCTTTATAGAGTGAATTACTCTGTGCAGGGTATAAAACCTTTGGCATCCTAGTTCTGTAGGGCATAAAAATAAATGCCACTCCCAGAACAGGCCTGTCTCACTTTGTAACACTCCAGATTTGGAAGCAGATACTTCCTATTCGGGAGAAATCATAGAGCAGGTGTTCGGACCATATGAGGCTGCATTTTGGAAAGGAAGACTGAGATGAAAAAGGCCTAGGAAGAGCATGATCCAAACTCCACGGAAGTAAATGGACTTCACTGTGACATGGTGCAGAATGAAGGAATGGGATTTAAAATCCCATCTGTTCATGTGGTTCTCTGGGTTCATGATAGATTTGTTGTTGGATGAGAAAGTAAGCTTCAAGTCTCCACAAAGTGATAATCACTTTGATATGAGGCATAAAAAACCACTAGGTTATCGTTGTGTTTTCCCCTGAATGCCAATTTTTTCTTCTGCAGTTGAATTAAAGAAGATAAAAAATTTTGCAGTGATCTTGTTAAGTTCCCTGCTACACTTTGGAGAAGTCTTATTTTGAAAGCTTTCATGTAATCCCCCTTTAACTGTCCTACTATGTGAGTAATAAACGCTCAAGAAAGTTTAGGGTTTTGTTCCTTTTAACTGAATCACTAAAAATGCTCACCTTTTATTAATAATATTAATAATATATTTTTCCCTCCCCCTGTTCTTTTCCGAGTTTAATTTTGTTTGTTTACTATTTTATATAGATTTCAGGTATTTCAGGATTTTAATGAGCTGTTTTATATGGTAACTTTTACACAGTAGGCTTTACTGAACGCTCATCTAATTCCAAGTGTCCTTGTAGATGCTATAGGTACTTCTGAGAAACATCTGCACCTTTCTTTCTTTGTGTATTCACAAATCTGTTGTTAAAATATTTTGAAATTCTAATATAGGTATAATATAGTATATAACCACTTTAAGCACATCAAGTGAGCATAATATGGAGCTATGTTGACAATTTTCTCCCTTACTGATGAAGTGTTAACTGATGTTACAAGCCTGAGAGCAATTATAAACATATAGCTGAAGGCACCTTCTCAATCCACTGTTCAAAAAAGTCTATGATTTTTTGGGGATGTATAGAGAATATAATGGAGAGCAATACTAGGAAATAACATAATACCTATATTACAATACCTCATCTAAAAAGGTTTGCTGAAGTGTTTGTCCACCCATCTCAAAAACCAAAATATTGTAGAATTTCAGGACAGGTATAGGAATAGGAGAGGAGAATAAATTATAATTCTCTCATAAAAAACCCAAAAAGACCAACATTTCCTTTATTAAGAAAAGTCATATGAGTCTCACTTCAGTGCCTGGTAAGATTATGGAAAAGATTCCTCTGGGAGCTATTGAAAAACACCTAAAAGACCACACAGTCATTGGTCCCAGCCAACATGGGTTCGTTAGAGGAAGGTCTTGCTTGACCAACTTGATTTCTTTCTATGACAAAGTTACCCACCTAGTTGACCAAGGGATGTAATCTTTTTGGATTTCAGAAAAACCTTTGATACTGTCTCTCACAGTATCCTTTTAAACAAAATGTCCAGCATCAAGCTGGACAAGCACATAATACATTGGGTGAGGCTGATGGGTCGAGCTCAAAGAGTCATAGTAAATGGGGTCACATCAGGCTGGTGACCTGTCACTAGTGGGGTTTCACAGGGATCCATCCTACGGCCAGTACTCTTTAATATATTCATAAGTGACTTAGATGCAGGTCTTGAAGACCTGCTTATTAAGTTTGCGGACGACACTAAATTGGGAGGAGCAGATGACACTCTCAAGGGCAGAGAGGCCCTGCAGAGAGATCTGAATGAATTAGAGAGCTGGGCAATCGCCAATGGCATGAAGTTTAACAAGGAGAAGTGCTGGATTTTGCACGTGGGGCACGGTAACCCTGGATATACAGACAGTCTGGGGAGTGAGAGTCTGGAGAGCAGCCCTGCAGAGAGGCACCTGGGGGTTCTGGTCGACGGCAAGTTGAAGATGAGCCAGCAGTGTGCCCTGGCAGCCAGGAGGGCCAACCGAGTCCTGGGATGCATCAAGCACAGCATTGCCAGCCAGTCAAGGGAGGTGATTGTCCCACTTCACTCTGCACTTGTGCGGCCCCATCTTGAGTACTGCGTGCAGTTCTGGGCACCACAGTACAAAAAGGATATGAAGCTGCTGGAGAGTGTCCAGAGGAGAGCCACAAGGTTGGTGCAGGGTTTGGAGGAGATTCTGTATGAGGAGCGGCTGAAGGCACTTGGTCTGTTCAGCCTGGAGAAGAGGAGACTGAGGGGAGACCTCATTGCAGCTTACTGCTTCCTCACTAGGGAAGGGGGAGGAGCAGGTGCTTACCTCTTCTCCCTGGTGACCAATGATAGGACCCGAGAGAATGGTAGAAAGATGTGCAGGGTTTAGGTTGGACATTAGGAAGGGATTCTTCACCCAGAGGGTGGTGGAGCACTGGAATAGGCTCCCCAGGGAAGCAGTAATTGCACCAAGCCTGACAATATTCAAGAAACATTTGGACAATGCCCTCAGGGACATGGTATGAACCTTGGGGTTGTCCTGTTCTGGGGTGGGAGTTGGACTTGGGGATCCAGGCTGTCCAAGGAGATGTTTGAGCCACCATCCCTGGATACATCTAAAAAGACAAATGTGGTGCCAGGGGACAGGGTTTGGTGGTGGACGTGGCAGAGCTAGGGTGGTGGTTGGGCTTGATGATCTTGAAGGTCTTTTCCAACCAGAATGATGATGATACCATGATACTATGATACTTAAAAACAAACAAATGAGCAGAAAACCACCCCCGCCAACAAACTTTAAACCTACAGAATAGCCAAAAAGATAATAGATTGAAAGTTATTGTTTCTTGTCATGTATAATGAGAAGATATTATGTGAAACTGAAGGGAAGCTTGTTCAAATCTGTGTGGGAACATGAAAAGCATTTGTACAGGTTCCTACTGAGGTGAAAGACTAAGCAAAATTCAAAAAAGGTTTGAATATTCATATAATGATGAAGAAATTACAAAATGTTGATAACGTAGGCTGCCAATGCATTTTCAAAGATTTGTAAACTTCAGATGTAACCAAATCCTTAGCAGTTTTACTGGGATGATTATCTGCTATAACTGTAGTATGCAATTCTTCCTTCTTCATTTGAAGCCTCTCAACCTGACCATTGTGAGAGAGAGCCTGCCAAAAGGGAACTGAGCTTTTCAATCCAGAAGTGAACTTGTGTGTGTCTTCTGCTTCCTTCAATGGATTTTTTTCCTCTCAGTATAGTTATGTTGCTGCACCATTTTGTAGATAGACACTGATATATTTTGTAGATATACATCTGTTCTGCTCATGCAAGAGTTAGCCAGCTGTTTGCCAGCTGTTAGCATATAACTATGTCTGAGTTAATGAGCCTTGCTGGGGATTTTTTTTCTCCATAAATATTCCAATGGCTCTTAATAAACAGCAGCTTCTCCACTGAGTGATATATGACATAATTTTCTCTGCTCCCTCATTCTTGTGTAGCTGTACTGTAGCCTGTATGCAGACATTTAGTGACCTGTTCAGTAAACAAGTATAGCCTATTTAAATTAATCAAGTGACCATATTAAGATGTGGATTTGGACATGATAAATTGGTCATTTTGCTCAACAAATCAAGTGTCTGCAAATGAAATAGCATGTTAATTACTTGCCGTTTTTTCAAACCTGTGTGAATTTATTACTCAAGCTGGTCATGTGAGTATTTTCACAAACAATAAATATAGATTTGAGTATTACTGTGAAGCAAGTGAAAAAGGTTGTGAATGTCCGTAAATCTGAATTCAGGAGTGATGTTCATAGTATGTTCATAAGTAGCAAATATTGCCTACAGTATTCATCCTGCTCTGCTCATGGCAAACAAGTGACTTAGGGACTTTGGGAAAAGACTTTTCAGACGTAGCATGTTTTTTACCTAAATAATTAGGAACAGACAACCACTGTTCACAGTTATGGAGTGTAAAGATTAATATGTATATTCTCCCTTCTTTGCATTAGAATTATCACTCATTAGTACATTGTCAAAGGCAGGATTATGTCTTGGTCCTGTGTGCACTCATGGGGAGACCCCTGCCAATTCTTTTAGTTGCTGCCAGGAAGCCAGAGAACAGAAATGCTTCACTTTTTTTTTTTTTTTTTTTTTTTTTTAAAAAGCATGACAAAATAATAAGTTTTATCTTTAAAAGGAGAGTCCTTAAGAATAGGAACTGAAATTATGACCCTAGGCAATAAAAGGCCTGTGCACTCCTGTCACACCTGTGGTTGGGGAGTCTCAATGTCCCTCCCAGGACATGCATGAATTTCTTCTGTCCTCTCTGCTGCGTCGTCATATAGTTCAAGCATACTGAAAGTTGAGAAGTTAACTTAAATAACTTTTACTGGAGAGCTCTTTGGAATTAAGGTATTGAACTGCTGCTAGTACAGAACATACTGAGAGCGTGCTGAAGAGTGTGATCCAAAGGTCCCTGAGCTATTTCAGGGGCATTTCGCTTGCTTTCAGGTGATCAGTGAAGACATGAAATGTTCTCTTGAGCAGTTTTTCAACCTTGGGTTTGGTTTCGTGTTCTTTCATTTTCCTTTTAAAATTATTCTCAATACATTGCCATCATTAAGGCATATAAGAATTTAATAATACAGCATCCATAATTGGAGTAAATCAATCTAATAAATGTTCCCTATGGCATAAATTACACAACATAGTGTGGGTCCTCTGGGAATGTAAGTGAAGCTGTGACAAGGAATTTCTGTTGCATAAATGCTGGCATTTTTCCCTATTTGCTCAGTTTGATCAGTGGCTGTGTTACATAATAACCTTCATATCATGAGTGTGAGTACAAAAATGTCCTTTTGTAGGATGCCAAAATATTTTTCTTTGGTGCATTTTATTGAAATAGGTGAGCAAAACTTTGAAGCCAGGATTAGTGGTACGACTTTAGGACAATTACTTAGTATGATACATAGGTTGATGGCAGTTATATGGTCACTTCCTTGCACATCACATTAAATTATTATCCTTTTTTGTTTCTAGAAACATAGTCTGTGATAGATGGGAGGCTAAATTCAGTACTTGGGGTCAAGCTACACCTTGTAATGAAATAGCTGCAGATACTTTCTCATTTTGAAACATAAATTTGTGTCCAGTCTATATAAAATCTTTCTAGCCTTGCAGGCCATGTAAACTTAGAAAGCCATAGACTAGCCTTGTAAGAGCAAACTGATAATACTCTGCAGTCTCCTCCTGCCCCTTTCACTCACTTAGTGTGCAACTCAGAGTTGTGGGGTAATCCAGGATGGAAATTATGTCCCTTCTTCCTTTTATTAAATACTGCTTTCTGTTTTTGTGACCTTGACATTGAACTAGTGGTAATCAATATAACTCTTCAGTAGAGCTAAGAGAATAATGAAAATTTATGTTCTCTGACATTTGTTTGAACATAGTTTGACAGTGTCCTTCACCAATATTTACTGGTGAAGTTGACTGAAAAGATTCTAATAAGATGCACTGGAAAGATGATAATTTGTTGAATTTGAAAAATTGCAGAAATCTGTTGAATTCTAGAAAGCTTTTAGGTGAAAGTGGATTGATTGTAAAGTCTCTAGTTATGTGAGACTCAACTTAGAAGAAACTTTAAAACCATTTTTTTGTGAATATGACATTTTAACACAGATATGTTTTATGAAAACATTTAAAGCATTCCGTTTTGTGCAAAATGAAAACAAATACTAAATACCTAAGAGTTTCTCTGAAATATTAAATGTCAGCTTTCTTTGCATTCTCTTTAATATTCTCAATATATTTCAGGCCATGTTTTCATTGGGATGTTAATTTAACATTAAATTCTTCACTGTTCAGAGAGTTAAAAAGAAGACTTATGCAATATTTAAGCCTTATTTAAGACTGTGAAATAGGGAGGAGGTGAAAGATAGACATTGTAAAGGCTGAGTGTTATGTCTAGGTATAAAGATTAATTTTACTTCAGAAAAGTGCTGGGTATTTGTTTTCAGAAAAAATGCACTGTCAGAAATTTTAGCACTGATTTATTTTAAACATAGAATTTGTCTGCTTAAATTGAGAACCTTGCCTTTCTGTACAGGTAATGAAGAAAGATACGCTTATTCAGGAGAGACTGAGAGGAACCCTTGTGTGCCTCTGCCATGGTGGCAGCTTGGCCATGTCCCCAGAGACTTGAACAGTGTGTGCTGCAAGTACAAAGCACTTGAAGCAATAGCAGTTGGAAACATTTCTGTAGACATATCTTTTCATACTGATCGTTCACAACAATGAATATGAGTATCAATCAAAGTTGTACCTTTTTGCCAAATAGATCAGTTGAGGTGAATTATTTTGTCCATCTCTACAGAGAAATTAAAAATGGGGAAGGAACATCAAACTGTTTCTGAGAAAACAAAGCCCTATTTTAAGACTACACGTGCATCTGGGCATGCATCAAAGAGAAGTAATTTTACTATCTGAAGATTTTTTTCCACTTTAACATACATAATATATGAATGAACTCCATTGGCTTTGATGATTTTTTTTTTCTATAATTTAAACTCTGGATTCTTACCTTGCTACTGTATCCACATTAAGAGTTGACACTTTAAGTAAATTATCATCTTTTGAGATTTTACTTATGAACACGGCAGACCAACAAGAAATCAACTTATACAAAGCGATATTTATGTCATCATTTTAACTAAAGTGATTTCTTTATAGGATGAGATTTTTTTCTTCATAAATTCTTGGAGTCCTGTTGAGAAGCTTGGAGTTACTTCAAGGAAAAATTGAAGAACATGCACATTTTTTCTTATTACTAAAATTTAAAAGCACATGTAAATGTATAGCTCCACTAAATAGATAATAATTCTTTTTCTATTAGTGTTAGGGAGCCCTGGCACTTGTAAGGGCTGGCAGTGTCCTCAGGGTCCTGGTAATCTGCATGCATAATTTGTATTTTAAAAATCAGCATTGCTCATTTTTTGCCAAGGACTTGTTAGGAATTTGTATGTTGGCTTCTCTACTTAGGTGATTTATTTGCCAAAAAACCCAAATAAACCAAACAAACCACCTAACAACAGTCACTAGAAATGGTGTGAAAAAAAGTGGAACAACTCTATAGGTAAGTATGTCATCACCATTCAAAGGAGCATGCACATTTAAAAAAAAACTCTTGTCATGAAGACAGAAATGATATTTACATAATGATTTTACTGCTGCTGCATGACTTACTGTATAAATCTTTAATTCTAAGTGGAATTCGGTGCATCAAAATATACAGAAGATCTTTATGTTTTCATGGCTACTACCTCCACATTTATTTATATAATTTTATTTTACCCTCATATAGGAATTTTAATAACCCTCCATCTCCATGGATACTTATGGATAATTTTGAAATATTGGGTAGCTTTGTTTCCTATTTTTTGTGTCACTTCAAGCTATCCATAGTCTGAGTTAATCAGTATTAAAATCCCCTGAACCACACATAGATTTCTTTCTCCAGTTTCAGCTTCATTTTTTCTTCTTCTTTTTGCATATTGCATAAGAATTTCTAATACAGGAAACAGGTAAATGGTTTATAATCCTAATAAATTCTGTTCATGAAAGATTAAATTTCTGCACACACCACAGAATTGGCAAGGCATCGCTACCAGTACAAGGGCAGGCCATGCCTGCTCTCCAATACTGAAGTTATTCAGGTGTCCTCTACTTTTTCACTTTGCCTTTCTACATCCTATCACTGTTATCTTCCACGAGAGACAAAAATTTCAGGGAAATCTGAATTCCTGTGGAGAAAAATGGGCCATAAGTCTTTTGGGAACATGTACAACAATTATTAAAGAAAAAGAGATGTAATCTGCTAAGTTTCTTCTTTAAACTTCTGAGGAAGTTTAAAGAGCAGTCTAAGCCCTTAACTTGTCTTAGCCTAATAAAGACACTGGCTTGGCTGTCACTGGCACTGGGGATCAAATAGCTGTTAGCAAATTATTCCTTTACAAAAGCACACTAACTGGTGGTGGCATAACAAGCTTCCTGGTCTTGATGCAGAACTTCACCAGATTATTTTTAGATTGTTGTTGTTTTTGTTGTTATTATTGTTCAGTTTGTGGAAATGAGAATGAGAACACAAATTATTTCTTTTGGGGGAAAAAAAATAATCTATTTTCTCCAATTCCTGGAGACAATGAGAAATGAGTTTCCCAAGGGAGATCAAAGAAAAAAACTCAATTTCTTATGTTCATAATGCATTTCCTGGGTCTGCTTTTTTGTGTAGGGTAAATCAGCTTTGGTAGCTGATAACAGCAGGACACACCTTTCCTGCTTATTCATGCATACATTCATCAGTAGCTAAGGTTGGGGGTAGGTATAGATCAGGTGGTGTTTATTCCATCTCTTTATGTTGCAAACAGTAGTTTGCAACTTCCTAGGGCAATCCTAATTTTTCTTAGATGGTGAATGAAGTTGAGGCACACAGAAGAATAAGAAATTTATAATTATATGCTTGTTGTCTAAGAGAGCGTAATATTTCTGGGAGTAACAGTATGTAATACTGGAGTACCAGATATCAGAAAGCATCATAGCTCCATTATCTCCCTTCATCTCTACAAATAAGAATTTTGGTTGGAACTATATTTGCTTTGAGTTTTTGAGAGGAGATGAAAAGAAAAGAGACAAAAAAGGTAACATTCAGGAAAAAAAGCAACTTACTGTAAAAGAACTCTGTGTTTTTATATTTCACTTACCCTGTTGATTCATTTTAAAGGCAGACACCTGAATGATTCAGGCAAGTAACTTTGAGTGTTATGAGTTCCTGGGGGGTAGGAAGGAAACCAAGAACCTGTCAAATTTTCTCCAGCAGCAAGGTCTCCTTCAAAAACTATGTTAATAATTCAGAGCAAATTCTTAATTAAACAAATCATAGAATCTGTTGGTCTTTCTCACTCAGCAAAACGTTATTAACTCTCTCACTAGCCTCTGCTTTGGAGTTTCACTACTAGAATAGAATCGAAGAATCATAGAATCATAGACTGGCTAGGGTTGGAAGGGACCTTAAAGACATCTAGTTTCAACCCCCCTGCATGGGCAGGGACACCTCCCACTAGACCTGGTTGCTCCACGCCCTATCCAACCTGGCCTTGAACACTTCTAGGGATGGTGTGACGGTTTGACTCAGGATTGGCAATTAAACCAGAGACAGCAATGCTCTCGATCCCATCCCCCTCCCACCCAGGTAGGGAATGACAGAGATGACAAAGAGAGAGACTTCGCTGTATTGAAAACTAAATGTTCAGGAATGTGCAAAAGCCTCTTGCCTCCCCACCACCCCCAGCAACTCCCCTGGTGCTCTCCGTAGCTGTGAGCAGTCCCGAAAAGTCTCAGCCTGCAGGCAGGAGATAAGGCAGAGCAGACAGGGGCTGGGTTATGAGGGTTATGAGCTCAGAGCCTAGGGGTCGACAGTGATGGATGCACGGACTCCTCCCCGGACACCAGCCATGGACGGAAGAGAAGGGAGGAAGAAGCAGGAAGGAAGTTGTCTTCTGTGATCTCTGACCTTCCTCGGAGCTTACGTAGATATATGGAATGGAATACCTTTGGTCAGTTCTGCTGTCTGTCTAGTCCAGCTCCCCTACAGGGGGGTCATAGATACAATTCTCCTGCCCCGGTAGCATCTGTAGCGGCAGAGCTAAGAAGTGACCTTGGAGTCTCAGCAGTAACATAAACATTCCAGTGTTATCAGTCCACTAGCTGGAACACTTGCTGCTAGTTAAAAGAAAGCTTACTGAAGAGAAAAAAAAAATCAGTAAAAGGAAAATTTGCTTTATCCTGGCTCAACCCAGGACAGATGGGGCATCCACAACTTCCCCGGGCAACCTGTTCCAGTGTCTCATCACCCTCACATCAAAAAATTTCTTGCTAGTATCTAACCTAAATCTACCCTCTTCCAGTTTTAATCCATTACCCCTCATCCTATCACTCCATGCCCTTGTAAGAAGTCATCCCTCCCCAGCTTCTGTGTAGTCCCCCTTCAGGTACTGGGAGGCCACTATAAGGTCTCCCTGGAGCCTTCTCCAGGCTGAGCAACCCCAAATCCCTAAGCCTGTCTTCATAGAAGAGGTACTCCAGCCCTCTGATCATCTCTGTGGCCCTCCTCTGAACTCACGCCAGCAGCTCTGTGTCCTTCCTGTGCTGGGGGCTCGAGAACTGGACACAGTACTCCAGGTGGGATCTCATGAGAGTGGAGTAGAGAGGGAGAATCACCTTCCTTGACCTGCTGACCGTGCTGCATTTGATGTAGCCCAGGATATGGTAGGCTTGCTATACTGAAACTGCTTTCTGCAACAAATGTTTTCAGTTTCAAGCTGCTCAGAGTTATTGTAAGTATTTTCAGTCAGGGTGAAAAAGAATAAGAGAAAAAGGGAATATATGCCTGCTTTGTAGTAGAATATTTCTTTAATGTTTCATGATTACTGATAATTTCTTATTAGTTGAAAAGGTGGGTCTCTGCAGAGTTATGAGGAATGCTGACTCCAGTCAGGACTACTGAGCTTTCACCTTTGGTGAAAAAAGGTTGCTATTTCCATTTAAGTGAGAAGCTTTATCTAGAACCAGGCAGCTTATGGAGTTAAAGGAGCAATCATTTATCACCAAACAAGTATCATATCAGTTATTTTGTAAATTTATTATTATTTTCATAACCAATTTGTCATTAAAAAATATGCTGGTTGCATATTGTACTGTTTCTTGCAATTGTTTAATAATTCTTTTCCCAATGGGAATACATATATATTGTTTTAAGCTTTTTGTGGAAAAGAGCATGTTCGATCTGTTTATAATGTTCCCTGTAAATTTGCATTGCTATATAAATATTTATCAGAAATAGCAAGAGCGGGCTTGGTTTAGGCCCACGAGTGCAGGAAAATCAGCTGCGCTCTTCTGAAGGAGCTGGTAGCACATGAACTTCCTTTCAATCAAGACTGATTAATTTATTAGCATATGTGAGATTGTGTGGGAGCTTAACTGGTGGAAAATAACACAGCAGAGCAAGGGGAGCTGATTAGCAGGGTGTCTCAGCAGTTGATACTCTAACTTACTGCAAGTATTACATGGCTCAAAGCTTCATCCTGCTGAGGTGCTGGTCACTTGTATTGCTCTCTAAATACTCTGTACAAAACTCTGAAAAACTCATCTACTCTAATGGCTTTAAGAAACCTGGTGGTAGGCTAACAAATAAGGTGCTGAGACAGTCATACATTAATCTGGTATAATAATACTGTCCTCTTATGCTCCCGCATCTGTTATGTTTGAAGTAAGACATGGTAGATCCTAAGTGCTTTCAGATAAGGTGCCTGTGTTAATACAAAATTTGGAAATTTGCCTTAGTGAACTAGATCTGTGACTGATTCATTTTACTGTACAAAATAAAATTCTGCAATGCAATAAAAAAATGCCCCTTTTAGTCATCATGCATATAGAAAATAAATTTGAAAGATACAACAAAGTTCTAGGCCACACGTTTATATTTATTTATCATACGTACTTTTAGACTTTAAAATTAGTCATTGCAGTATTTTAGAAATATCTTTACAAATAAGCTATTGCTTTCAGGTCCCCATTTAGCACAATGCTAATCTGCTGTTTTAGATACCAAATATGCAATGTGCTGCATCCTCTCCATGACAAGATGCCACATGCAATGAGTTACATCTTTTAATCAAAAAATATAAATTTCTTTGGTATCTTTGAGAGAAGTATCCAAACTAATACTGCTGCTAAGAGTATAGTAGTCTCAAATGAATCTTCTGGGGGTTTTATGATGCGAGGATAAATGTTTTGTAAAGTAAAAAAAATCTTAAAGTGCAATGCAAAGGGTTTAATGTTAATATTTTTCTGAGAAATAAAAGTATCTTCAAATGTTCATGCTAAACGTATGCAAATACACAGTGCTGATAATGTGGGAAAATGGAAAAAGTCTTTTTGTAGGGTAAAAGGGAATTTAAAATGGTGCCTGATAACACAATACTTAAACTTAATTTTTTAAATAAATGTTGTTGCATTGTCTCCCAAATGTAAAACTTCAGTCCATCATATTATTGTCAAGAAACACAGGTTCTGGCTTGATGTGTATATTATACATATTATATTGTACTGTACATATATATCTAGATATAAGTACGTATATATAAATAGCATAAATAGCTACTGTAGTCTGAGGCACGGAGTGTACCAAAACTGTCAGTGGTGCTTGTTCTGAAGGTGACTTGTAATGCACATCCTTCAGCAGCTACCTTGCAGCTGAGTCACCCCAACAGTGTGGTCCTTGGTCTCTTGTCTCATGTTGCCAGCCATACTTTGCTTTGAATTCCTCAGTTGCTGGAACAAACCAGAAAGCAAGATCTTGGTAACTCCAGCATACCAGGCTAAAAGTTAGATTTCACCTGCCCAAGACAGGATGACAAATCAAATACTTCCAGTTGCCATTCAAATAGTTTTATTTTATTGATTACATTTAAAAAGAAAGGCTTTGACCTCCTGCAATATCCCTCTGATACTGAACTCATGTTTGTGCTGAGGTGCATACTAGAGGCTCCTGCCTCTTTGCAATTAAACATCTAAAGCTTGAACAATATTTAGTCTTGCCTAGTCTTTCCATCCACTAGTGCTACTGAACATCTTAAAACTTATGAACATTTCATTAATGTTCTTTTTTTCCTATTGTTTGTAAAATTCAGCTTCATGTATTGCCCTCATGAAATTTTTGTTACATGATTTTCTTTCATTTGCTGTATTCCATAATTAATTTTCCAGTATAATTCTTTTAAAAATCATTCTTTGAAACAAACTTCTGAAATGTCTCCCTGGAACTGTTTCAGTTGCCAGTGGATGATTGAGAATCAAACACAGAAAGTGGAAAAGTAAGGAGGCTACTTGGTACTCTGTATTAAGTGCCATTTTTTAAAGTGAAACAAAACTCAGGTGGGAAAAAATGGGCATTGGAGGACAGCATCGAGTCACAGAGGGGTGCAAGAAGCTTGCAAAACCTGTGTGAAGGGGCAGGATCATGGCACCTATACACAGAGGTCTATTTTATGTAATATTTTCTACTTTAAATTCAGGGAATTTTGTAGGAAGACCAAAGATGAGGTTAATCTCATTAATCTTTAAACATCCATAATGCTGACATAATCACCTTAAAGTCCCTTTTGAATCAATTGGAAGAGAAATATTTGCAGTGTTGCTGTAGGCTTGAGCATATTTCAGTCAAAGAGCATGTGCAAAGGAAGGCTTGTAGGTTTAGGCAATATCTTTCTTTAAACAAACTAAAAGCGTTAGAAAAATAGGCTAACATCCAGGAAAAAAAAAAAAAAAAGTATCTTCAGGTATAAAATAGAAGCAGCAGCCTTCAAAGGTAAAGTAAAATTTGGGAATGCTAGTCCTCCTAAAGAAAAATGTGCATACCAAAGTGATCTCCATGGAAAATGTAATGTTGCGCCTGATCTACCTTATTTTAGTTGTGTTTCAGGATGAGATACATTATACTAAGAACTTCCCTAATTTTATCAACTAGACCACCATTGATTTCAAAACGAACTTGAGCAACTAATATAGTAAGGGAAGACATTACTGGAGTCTTCACGGAAACAGATGAATCACATCCTAAAATGAGAATTTTTTTTCGAGGTACTGTTCTTATATTTTTAAGCATGGCTATTTCCTTTCAGTTGAAGCTTTTCAGCCCCACTCTAGGAGTTAAGAGGGAGAAAATCCTGCAAGAATTATAATAGTGAAAGTATTTACTAGGAATTTTAATGAAATACATTTTCACTGATTTCTGTGAAAAATCACTGTAGTACTTCTCTGTGACAGATAAAGACAACAAACGGGGTCGTGAAATCTGTGATAGGGTCAAGAAACAATACAATAAGGAAAAGAGTATGTAGTCCTGTTACTTTCATGTGTGCAACTGTTTCCACCTACACCCATTAGCATAGTATCTGAGTACTATTAGAGTATGTGGATTTAACTCTCCCATGGGCTTGCCCAATACATTATTTATTTTGTAGAGAGGGTACAGAGGCTCAAAGCAAAATTAAATTACTTGGTGTAGACCAGGAATTTCTGAGGAAAAAAATTTGGAATTCTGTCACACTCTGCTGCCCCCAGTCATTGGTGTATATGTAAGTTAGAGTAAGATCATCAGTAATAGAACTATGCATTACAGTAATCCCACTGAGAAGTAGTTTGGGGAAAGTCTATCTGTGCCTTCCATTGGAAGCATTTTCCAGAGAAAAACTCGTGTTTTCTGTGGTGAGAGGATAGTGAAGAAACAGCTGAGAAAGTAGCAATCCTCCCAAAAGCGGCAAAGATTCTTGTACAGCTTTGGTAACAAAACGTATCATTGTTTCTTTTTGATTATACCAGAATTTAAAGGTTTTGGCCTGAGACCTATGGTGCCACTTGCCAAATTTTCAAAAATATTTGGGCATTTAAAGATGCAGGTAAGTACCTCAGTTCTTATTTCACAGTGAAAACATTGCTAGCTGCTGGTTTGTGTTCTTAAGTTCCTAAATATCTTAAAAAAACCTACTCAGAAATTTGGTCCATCCAGGTACTCATTCACCAGAGGAATACTGAAATTCAGGTTTCCTGAGGAAGACATGCAGTTACTGAAACAGGAACTTCACAACTTTGCTTTCAAATTTTGGCTGTAGTTCAGAAAAGCACTTTAACAAATGCTTAAATCCCATTAACTTCAGTGAAAGTTAAATGTGTTCCTAAATGCAGTCCTTAATAGGAGAGGTCCTGTCTGTGGAGCCTTTCAGCTGGAGGAGAATCCTAGAGGAGAGGAGAGAAAAAAACATGATGATAAAAGCTTTTGAAATAAAACAGTTAAGTCTTTCTCATGGAATTGTTTTCAATTAGTCACTATAATCTGCATGAAAAATGGTAACAAGATGTGTTTTCAGTGTGTTTTCAAAAAACACAGTTGACATATAGTTTCTGTTAAAACATTTACAATTTTGCTTTTAATTTATGGTATTTTTAACTTTACCATTATTCTTACACTTCCCAGCGATCATTTCATTCTGATATCCTAAAAAAGTTATTATTAGTTCAAACTCTACCATAAAAACCACATTATGCTAGTGTATATAGAAAGACTGGAACTCTGGGAGAAATATGTCTGTTAACACTAAAAAGTGTATTATTTGGTTTTGTCGGGTGGTAATACTTACATATATATTGTTATCCTCTGTGTGCTTTTCTTACTTTCCTGTATCTATATTTATATTTTAATTTAGTTGCTAGTGGGATCAGGATATGAATTTTAGTCATTCAGATATTTGAACAGTACAAGCCAGTGGCAGATGAAAGCTGACAGGAATTCACATGCATAAAGCTCTTGGCTCTTCTGCACATTTCATTGGAATGTGAAGATATTTGCAAAGAGAATGAAGTTGTCCCCCCAGCTGAAATGCTGCTCGTTTGCATATTTGAAAAGGTCGGGGTGGCCTGGACACAGGTGAATAGCCTTCCAGTATTGATTGAGGATACTCATTTGCTTGGTAGTCTCAGTTTCGCTTAGAAATTACATTATTTTGCTAATATTGCTTTTTGCCCTTGTGAGCCCTGTCTCTGTTCTTTTAGAGCTGAAGCAGTTGCTTCTGCTTTCATCGAGGGCTTGTAGTGACATTTCATTTTATATATTGGGCAGTGGAAACCCCAGCAAGGGACCTTGGATTTACAGCTTTCCAATGACAGAAACTGCTGAGTAGCTTCATTTGTGTTGTTTCTTTTTTCTTTTTTTGGTCAACAATTGTTTCTTTTTTTTTTTTTTTTCCTACAACCATGTAGAAAATATGTTAAAACAAACAAAATCCTAGCAAAAAACTCATCCACAGCTGCTGCAATGGTATAGATCTGTGACCTGTGTAAAGGCTTCCACTTGTTGCATGTGTCATTATCTGATTTCCAATGGAAAGTGAGGGCACGACAAGTGCTATTTGCAGCCATTTCCAGTCAGTGTTTGTGATAGTTCTAACCTTGGGGTCATGGAGTAGTGTGTTTTGCAGTTTAATTCATTGACTATCAGGCCCCAAGAAATAGGGGAAAGGCAGATAGGGATTACAACTCCAGGCAGCTTAATTCACTGCCTGTGAAACAGCCAGCCATTTACCTTTCAGATGCACAAAGTACAGTCAAGAGACACTTCCTATATCCACTTGTCAGTGCATGGTGGTGCTGGGCTTCTGATCCCACTTGTTGTAGTATTCCTACAAGATGTATTAATTGAATTCAACATATTAACTTGTGCCTTCTAATGCACATTAATGCATTTGAGAGTGGATTAAGGTCTTTCATGTCAACATTGATGGGGTCTGTATAGCAGAGAGAGTTTGGATGCTGGGCTGGTAAAATCCAAGTTAGACATTTGAGTCGGCCACATATTTGTGAAGGAGTGTCAGAGATGTGCTGCCTGTTGGGCAGATGCACAGGGCACAGGGCAGCTGGCACAGCCAAGTGCCAATTCACAGGGCTGTAATTCTGGGTTCCAGGCTGATGAACCTGAACCTTGTCAAAAAGGGCAGGTGGCCTCATGCTCACTTAATGCTCTATGTCTTTGTTAGATTTTCTGTCATTCTCCAGCCTTAGAGTGTTTAGTTGTCTTCAGCTGTAGGTGTACATTTGCGGCTTTGTACTAGTTACTCATACTATTTTTGAGACTTAATAGAAATCATGAGCTAATGTTCTAGCCAAACATTTCAGCACCCAAATCATCCTTTGGTCAAGTGACAATGTAAAAAAATATTAAAAAATCATTAAACTTTTTTTTCCCCCCCAAGATTTATACCATAGCTTTGGTTAAAGATTAGCAACACATCCAGAGTAGTTATATATATTCTCCAAACACCACATACGGAGCTTGAGGAATTTACTGGTTTTGTTTTCAACAAGTAAAATATATCATCTAAGTAGTTTATGTCCTTTTCCTCCAATACTATGACAATCTTGAATGTAAAAGAAATCTTGATTTTTATTTGTATTCCTCATGGCTCATTCACTCAGCCATCCAGATCTCCCACATACCATAGAATCGTACATAGAATCATAGAATGGTTAAGGTTGGAAGGGACCTTAAAGATCATCAGGTTCCAACCCCCCTGCTATGAGCAGGGACACCTCCCACTAGACGAGGCTGCACAAACCCTCATCCAGCCTGGCCTTAAATACCTCCAGGGAGCAGGAATCAACAGCCTTTCTAGTCAACCTATTCCAGCACCTTACTGCCCTCATGGTGAAGAATTTCTTCCTGATGTCTAACTTAAATCTCCCCTCTTTCAGTTTAAAACCATTACCCCTTGTCCTATCACTGCCCTCTCTGGTGAAAAGCCCCTCCCCAGCTTTGCTGTAGGCCCCCTTCAGGTACTGGAAGGCCACTATAAGGTCTTCCCAGAGCCTTCTCTTCTCCAGGCTGAACAGCCCCAACTCTCTCTGCCAGTCTTCATAGCAGAGGTGCTCCAGCCCTTTGATCATCGTCATGGCCCTTCTCTGGACCCTCTCCAACAGCTCCATGTCTTTCCTGTGCTGAGGGCTCCAGAGCTATACACAGTACTCCAGATGGGGTCTCACCAGAGCAGAGTAGAGGGGAAGAATCACCTCCCTGGCCCTGCTGGCCAAACTTCTTTTGATGCAGCCCAGGATGCAGTTGGCCCTCTGGGCTGTGAGCGCACACTGGTGGCTCATGTCGAGCTTCTCATCTACTACAGTGCCCAACTGCTTTTCCTTGAGACTGTTCTCTAGCCATTCTCCCCCAGAGCCTGTATTTGTGCCTGGGATTGTGCTGACCCAGCTGCAGGACCTTGCACTTGGCCCTGTTGAACTTCATGATGTTGGCATTGGCTCATCTCTCAAGCCTGTCAGGGTCCCTCTGGACAGCCACCCTTCCCTCTAGAGTGCCAACTACTCCACACAGCTTGGTATTATCAGCAAACTTGCTGAGGGTACACTCAATATCACTGTCCACATCTCCAACAAAGGTGTTAAACAGCACTGGTCCCAATACTGACCCCTGAGGAACAACACTCCTCACTTGCCTCTGGTTGGATATGGAACCATTGACTGCAACTCTCTGGGTGTGACCGTCCAGACATTTATTTATCCACTGAGTGGTCCATTTGTCAAATCTATATTTGTGGTTGGAATCTTTAAGTTGTATAAGATAGGTAACTTCCTAGAGCTTTACAATACATACACAACCAATAAATTTAATAAAGGAAAAAGCAAAAAGCTTGAGAAGTAAAATGCCAGTAATGACAATTTGAATAATACACATTTTTTACAGGTATTATGGGGTGAATGCAAGTCTTGGTAGCTTCATTGCATTCATTTGTGGAAACATTTTGCTCTGATTTATATTTACAAGTACGTAACTATAAAATATAATACCTATAAAATGATGCATTGTGTATTCTATATATATAGTATATTATGACATAGGTGTACCCCATAACAAGAACAGTAAAACTGATCAGCTGAAAGTGCACTGTAAATAATTTAAAAATACAATATGAAACATGATTTTTTGGATTAGGATCATAAGGAATTGCAATCTAGTTTTACTCTTGTGCTTGACATAATATTTTTTTCAATTGTGTGTTAATGAGCTTAGCCAGCATAGCTGAAAGGATGATCAACACAGTTATAAGAAAAAAAAAGATACTAAAGAGATCTTTTCTCCTGCAAGTAAAGAAGCATGTGATCTAACTCTAACCATAGGGTATATACAACTTGAAAATTATACCATTGAAAACCATGAATATGAAAACTGCAGAAGCTTTTTTATTTGCTTGGGTTTCAAATGTGAAACTTGTATTTTGAAACTTTAAAAATTTTTATCTTGCAATGAATTAGCAGTTCCCAGTTCTGTCTCCTCAGTTTATGAAAATTAAAAAGTTATCTGCTGAGGTCAGATTTCTAGGATCTCATCTAGCCAATTATTTCTTTTTTGTTTTCTTACATTTTAATATATTCTCTTCCTACTTGCATTACATCTTTCCTGCCATAGTCCTTATATTTTTTCTGTCATCCCTTCTGTCAGCCTTTCTTGTTGAAACACTTCTTGAAAAGAAAGCAACAATTTTTTTGCCCCAGAGGAGTAAGTGTGATGAGCAGGCTTGGTGGCGCCTGCTACAGCACAGCAGGAGGCCACAGCACTGGTCCATCCATGGTGGTCCCACTGAAGATGACACCTTCAGGGACTCTGCTGGAGTTGGCACACCTGGAAAGACCTGGACCATCCATCATGCACACTGAGGAATCATCACTGGGTAAGTCTTGGGCAGTCAGAGACAAGGAACTGAATTTCTGCTCAGCCTACCAGATAGGTAAAGGATTGGATAAATGTATTTATTGAGCATTCTCCCCCAGTACAGAAGATACACTCCAAGTCTCAGAGCTGGTGGGTTTTTTTTGGTTGCTTGAACTATGTAATTAACCCAGCATACCATCTCTATAGAGCAACTGTGTAATCATGGGTAGTTATTATATTTGAATCAGAGTATATGATATTGAACATATGAAAACTATGAATTTTTTTAAATAGCAGTTTTCCTAGAATGTTTCATCTGATAACAAATGTTAGGTCCAGCCAAAATGTAATGATATTTCCTTTCACCTAGTTACTAACTAGAAGTAACTGAACTCACTTACAGACATGCTTTATTGTTATCAATATTATGAAGGGGTAAAAGTATTTTTTTTGCAGAAACAAGGTATGAAATGTCCTTACATCAATGGTAAAACCATCATGTAAGTACATTAGAAATATTCAAAGTGCCATAGTACTATCTGGTTATCTCTTTGTTGAAGTGTTATTTTTCACAATTAGTATGCTTTATCACACATTTATTCGTTGGTGAAAGGATAGTTGTTGAACACGGGACAAACATTATACTGTTTTTTTGCTTTATCTGAAATCAAATGGTTGCACCCCCTCAGAGATTGCTTAAAAGTTCTTTATCTTCTATAGAATTTGAAATTTAGAAAACACTGAGGACAGTCATCTAGGTAAAGAGTAAAAAAGTGTAAAGAAAATCTCTGTATTCAAAGAGAAAATATCTTAGCAATGTAGACTATTTGTTAGGTAAGTTTAACAGATTTCCTTTCCAGTTCAAGTAACTGTAATTGTGTAACAAGATATATGGTGTTACTTCTTTCAGAGCAAAGCCCAGAATGTAACAAAATTAACAATTTGTTCATTTTAACTGAATGATAATTAGAGGAAATTTAGTGAGTTACACAGAATTTAAATTCTCAAAAAATATTTTAAAAGCTAGCCAGTAATCTTTACTGCTGTGGATTACAGCACCGTATTTTATAGGTTATCCTTAAAGCCAATTTCTGTATCTGTTCTTGTGTTTGCACAACATTTTAACAGGGTTTCTTAGAGAAACTTTTAATATGATCAGAAAAAGCCCCGAAATACTTCTATTTTATAATAGACCTACAAGTTATATCTTTATAAAGGGCATTGAAAAAAAAAACTCTTTTCAAGTGCATGGACAAATAGCAGAATGTACATGTCTTTTAGGAATTTTCTTCATACCCTTAGACCAGGTTAAGTCATTTATTATTGAACAGTTGCATACAACTTTTTAAACCACATTTAGCCAAGATATTGACACTCCCTGTACATTCTGTGTCCTCTGGGATTAAAAAAGCTGCAGCATCCCATTACCACCGTCGTTTGTCCCCTGTGTAACAAGAGTTTTCAGTGGTTCAGCTCATTTATAGACCTACAGGTTTCTTGCTC
Source organism: Hemiprocne comata (assembly GCA_020745705.1). NCBI lineage: Eukaryota > Metazoa > Chordata > Aves > Apodiformes > Apodidae > Hemiprocne > Hemiprocne comata. Next base: position 61,182,527 of record CM036588.1, on the reverse strand, counting down.
TTAGAACTCAGAAAAGTCAACAATGGGTCCAGCTAGCATCTGGGGCCTCTTTACTTCCAGTGTGAGAATCAATGTGGTGCTCAGAAATGAGCATTCAGCAAAACAAATAAGCTTTCTGGAAATATAATAAATACTAAATCGGGTGCAAAAGTGTAATTTTACTTAAAGATACTTGTACAGAAATATAAATTATACAGAAAAGTGCTTGGTGAAGTACAGTGCACTTGACGTTTTATTGTTTTAATATCTTTTTTAATAGTGCATGTTTACAATTTCTCTTCTCGTTCTCAGTAAGTTATTATTAGGCAACTATAATTAATAATTTAAAGGGGCCTATTCTGGCTTTAAGTACATTTCTATGACTCCCCTGACAGTAACGAGAGTTTAAAACATACTGTATATTCTGATAATCTGGTTCATAACATGAATGTTGTGTCACTTTCTACAGCATTTTAGATAGGAATTTTCCACATTAGTTTTACATTTGTGCTGTGCATTTGGGGTTTATAGTACTTCTCCTCAGACAGAAACTCTGGTCTTGAGAGGCCTAGCTACACTCAAATTTTCCAACATTGCTGCCTCTGATTCAGTTCCCAGGACTAGCAGAGTTGGCAGCACTAGCCAGGATCTGGGTGCTGTGTAGAGTGGCTTTCAGAAGCTGCAAGCATCCTGTGATTTCATGTCACCCCAATGCAATGCTGCAGGGACACCAAAGGGAATGAGGGCTTTATCCACCCTGCTCAAGAAAGTTGCATTTATGTTCCTGAAAAGCAAAGCACTTGGATATGAGCCATTTCTGCAGGCTGAGTCTGACTTTCCTTACCCAAAGTCCAGTTAGCTCACTTTTAATTAAACATGAAACATGGGTCAGCTAAGTGTCAGTGAGGACAATGAGTGAGTTTAGGCTTGCATTCCTGTTCCAAGTAAAAATAATAGAGCCAGCATCACTTAAATTACAGCTAGGCTTTTTCCTATTCAAAGACCCAATTCAGCCTCATTCTTTAATCTTTCCCAAATGTTGTGCTTTTAGCTAAGATTTAGCAAGATATAAGTTAAGCAAGACACACTAGATGACCTCCAAAGGTCCTTTTGAACCTAAACCTTTCTATGATTCTATAAGAGAGCTGCAATGCACGTATCTATAGCTTTGTGAGTAAGAGATACATATAGATACTTCTTGCAGTCAAATGAGAAGGTCACATAAGACTCAGATTCTCGGGGAAATGATGGCTTGTGCTGCCAAAATGCAGTGTATACATACTGTTTGTGGAGGTTTCATTCCTTGAAAACTACATAGTCAGAAGGTGACACTTCAATTCCACTTGCACCCACAGTATTCACAAAAACCTGTGAATTACTATAGTGTTTCAGGAAGCATGCCTTGTGAAGTTTTATCTTGTGGCTCCTGGAAGATCAAAGGTCCTATTGTGGGCTTATACGAAAGAGCAGCAAAAAACATGTTATGCACCAGAAGCGTTTTATAATAACATCCTCTGTCCATTTGGACAATCTTCAGGCCACAGTAGCAATTTTTACAGTAGGCCGAGATGTCAGATTTTTACATGGCTTAGAGATAACAATCTTATTATTTGAGCCTTTTTTTCTCTCTTCAGCAACATGTCCCTAGGATGACTTCAAGAGTATAATTTAGGTCCCTAAAACAAATAAAAATAATAGCCTACTCTTGTGTTTCTTCTGCCTTTTAACAGTATACATGGTAAGGAGTAGTGGTTAGATGAAAAATCCAGGGAAACAAAGAAAACATGCAGACATGAAGCTGGCAAGTGAATTCAATATTAATAAAATGTATTAATATTCATTCTGAACATATGAGCAGCTTTCTTTTTCTGTGAATTTACAGGTTTGGGGAATACCCTATACCCTCAGTGGAACAGGATGGTGGCCTAATTGTTCTTGCAAATGACAGCTTTACTTGGCTGTGAGTTTATGAGGCAGTAAATTTGCCTCATAACTTGCAGCTTTTACCCAGCACACCTCTATGATGCTGCAAGCTATTTATTATTAAGTGTGCGGAGGGAAGTGAAATGATCATATACGCAATCAGAGGAGACATACTATGAGGAAAAAAATATTCTTCCAATAATGACCTTTTGGTGTTTCATTCTCTTCCTAGTTCCTTTCAAATATAGGTCCACTGCTATCAGTGGGCTTACAGTGGTATAAGTGGTCAGTTGGTGATGGCTACACAGCATGTATAACCTAGCAATATTAAATGTAAAGTTAATCTATAGGGTAGATACTTGTACTCATACATGCCGATAATACTCAGAGAAAGAGCAAATTAATCTGAGTGACTTGCTGAATCAGACTGAAAAGCCATCTAGCCAAATTGTAGGGTAAATGTATGGGTAAAGCAGGATATATCTCTCTCTAGATATAGATATATAAAACAATACTTTCCCGGAGTTAATCTGAGTTTCCAGTGGTATTGAAGTTGCTGAATGCATTGGAGATTAAGTATTTCTTGAATCACAGGTGCTGTCTTTTTTTTTTTCATTTATTTTACCTTTCAATGCTATCTGTCACACTTGTAACTCTGAAAATGCTCATCCATTGTACTGGTTGTATTCATAATGATCTCAAGTATGTAATATCACAAATAACATAAGTGCCAGTAGTTTAATGGGTGATGATATCTAAGTTCTGTGAAATTCAGGTCAATTTATTGTATGCAATGCGTTGTATGCATAGCTATTCTCAGTATTCCTAACTTATGCTAATGCTAAATGAAGTATGTAAGTCCATCCTATGAAGTTTCTTTTCCCCTTGATATATATAAGTAACTCCTCTTAACACCTGTGTGAGCTAAGCCTTGTTTATTGTTAACTGGAAAAAAAATACTTCAGTGACAAGGAAGTCCTGGTTTGTCAGTGAAGCAGTTTTGCATGCAAACGAACAAATTAATTCAATTTTAAAAAAATAAATCCCCTTTTAAATAAAGATACCTTAATCTTCCAGTGATAATTGTTCCTGTCACGGTTCACCCCCCTCCCCCTCCTCCCCTAAGGTAGGGAAAGAGGGAGAAAAATGAGAAAGAGAGACTTTCTGGGTTGAAAAGTGAAACAGATTGATTTTAATTACTAGTGATAAGAGAATATATATGTATTTGTAAAGGGATGTGCAACACCCGATCGCCTCCCTCCTCCCCCCGTGACTCTCACAGCAACTCTTCTCCCTGGTGACCCCCAGCTGAAGGGGGGAGTGTCCGGGCGCACGGACGGGGTCCTCGGGTGTAAAGAAAAATGAAAAAAAAAAGAGAGAGCCAAAGAGAGGGTGATAGAAACGACAGTAAGCAGAAAAGTGAGTGGAAAAGGAAATAGAAAGGCTTGACTTCTGTGATGTCTTAACCTATACTGAAGGCCAAATAGAGAAAATATTATGAGAAGGGAATATTCTGCTTTGCTGATCCTGCCTTCAGTCTAATCTGCTTCCCCGTAGGGGGGGAGGCTGCAGACAGTCAGAAGTGACCTTGGTTATTATCAGTCCACTGGTGCTGCTAAAAAGTTCACTGAAAGAAAAAAAAAAAAATCAGCAAAGAGCTCCACCCTGGTTCAAACCAAAACACTCCACCCCTATTCCATTCTCATAATACTTTACACAGAGTCTATAAGTTATCAAATTAAGAATTCTCTCCCAGTGTTAGATTTCCTTGAGGTACGTACTGAACTTCACCATCTTCCATCATTACACACGAAGTATGTCCAGGTCCCTGAACAAAAGCAACACCCTGGACAGGTTTGCCCTTGCCTGAAGCAGGATAAACCCAAACACTTTTTCCCAACAGATTTCTTTCACATACCACTGGGACTTTATCCCCATCCACTGTTTGCAAAAGGTCTGACTGAGCAGGACCAGCTCTACTGATTGATGCCCTGGTATTAACTAGCCAAGTGGCCTTTGCTAAATGCTTGTCTCAATTCTTAAAGGTTTCACCTCCCATTGCCTTCAGGGTAGCTTTCAACAGACCATTGTACCTTTCAATCTTCCCCGAGGCTGGAGCATGGTACGGGATATGGTATATCCACTCAATACCATGTTCTTTGGTCCAGTCAGTTACAAGATTGTTCTTGAAATGCGTCCCATTGTCCGACTCAGTTCTCTCTGGGGTACCGTGTCGCCACAAGACCTGCTTCTCAAGGCCCAGGTTGGTGTTCCGGTCTGTGGCATGAGGCACAGGATATGTTTCCAACCATCCTGTACTTGTTTCCTCCATTGTAAGCACATAGCACTTACCCTGGTGGGTCTGAGGCAGTGGGATGTAATCAACTTGCCAGGCCTCCCCATACCTGTACTTTGACCACCTCCCCTCATACCATAAAAGTTTTAACCTTTTAGCCTGCTTAATTGCGGCAGATGTTTCACACTCATGAATCACCTGTGAAATAGTGTCCATGGTTATGTCCACCCCATGGTCATGAGCCCATCTGTATGTTGCATCTCTGCCCTGATGACCTGAGGCGTCATGGGCCCACTGAGCTAAAAACAGCTCACCTTTGTGTTCCCAGTCTAAGTCTATTTTAAACACTTGGGCAGCCTCATCTGCTTGTTGGTTGTGTTGATGTCCCTCATTAGCTCGACTAGAGGCACATGTGCATCTACATGGTGCACTTTCACAGCCAATTTCCCCACCCGAGCAGCAATGTCTTTCCATAGGTCAGCCACCCAAATTGGCTTACCCTTTCACTGCCAGTTGTTCTGCTGCCACTGTTTTAGCCACCCCCACAAGGCATTTGCTACCATCCATGAGTCAGTGTAGAGATAGAGTCTTGGCCACCCTTCTCGTTCAGCAACATCTAAAGCCAGCTGGATGGTTGTTACTTCTGCGAACTGACTTGATTCTTCTTCTCCTTCATCTGCTTCTGCAACAAGCTGTGTAGGATTCCATACAGCACCTTTCCACCTCCGACAGTTTCCTACAAGGTGGCAGGAGCCATCAGTGAAGAGAGCATATTGTTTTTCAGCCTCAGGCAGTTGATTATATGGTGGGGCTTCTTCATCTCATTTCACCACTTCTTGAGGTGGCATTCCAAAATGTATGCCTTCTGGCCAGTCTGTAATAGCTTCCACAATCCCAGGACGATTTGGGTTCCCTATCCTAGCCCACTGGGTGATTAAGCAATCCATTTACTCCAGGTAGCATCGGTGGCATGATGCACAGGAGGAGCATTACTCATGAACATCCAGTGCAGTACCGGTAATCGGGGCGCCAGAAGGAGCTGCGCCTCAGTACCCATCACTTCCAAAGCAGCTCTAACTCCTTCATATCCTGCCAGTATCTCCTTTTCAGTTACGGTGTAATTGGCCTCAGAACCTCTGTAGCTCCTACTCCAAAATCCCAGGGGACGACCACGAGTTTCCCTTGGTGCTTTCTGCCAGAGGCTCCATGTAGGACCATTGTGCCCAGCTCCAGTATAGAGTATATTTTTGATGTCTGAACCTGTTCGAATTTGTCCAAGGGCCACCGCACGCACGATCTCATCTTTAATCTTCTCAAAAGCATCCTGTCGATCGGCACCTCACTCAAAGTCATTCTTCTTCCGGGTCACATTGTAAAGAGGTTGCACGATGTGACTATACTCAGGAATATGCATCCTCCAAAAACCGACCCTTCTTAAAAAGTTTTGAGTGTCCTTTTTGTTGGTCAGTGGGGCCATAGCTTCTATTTTTTTAATCACATCCATTTGAATTTGGCGACATCCATCTTGCCATCTAATTCCCAGGAACTGGATCTCTCATGAAAGTCCTTTGACCTTGCTCCTTTTGACAGCAACACCAGCTCTCAAAAGAATATGGATTATCTTTTTACCTTTCTCAAAGACTTCCTCTGGCATGTCACCCCACACAATGATGTCAGCGATGTACTGCAGGTGTTCTGGAGCCTCACCCTTCTCCAGTATACAGTGTGGATCAGTCCATGGCAAATAGTTGAGCTGTGTTTCCACCCCTGGGGCAGTCTATTCCAGGTGTATTGGACTCCCCTCCAGGTGAAAGGAAACTGTGGCCTGCACTCTGGTGCAAGAGGAATAGAGAAAAAGGCATGAGCGATGTCAGTAGTGGCATATCACTTTGCTGCTTTCTACTCCAGCTCATACTGAAGTTCTAGCAGCACTGAGTGGTGGTGTAACCTCATTCAGGCCACGATAGTCCACTGTCAGCCTCCACTCGCCATCAGGCTTCCACACTGGCCAGATAGGACTGTTGAAGGGTGAGTGAGTCCTGGTGATCACTCCCTGGCTCTCCAGTTGTCGAATCAGCTTATGGATGGGAATCACAGAGTCTCTGTTGGTGCGATATTGTCGTCTGTGCACTGTTGAAGTGGCAATTGGCACCTGTTGGTCTTCAACCTTCCGCAACCCCACTAGGGAAGGGTCATCTGAAAGGCCAGACAAGGTATGCAGTTGTTCGATGTTCTCAGTCTCTACAGATGCTATACCCAAGGCCCATCGGTACCCTTTTGGGTCCTGGAAATACCCTTTTTTGAGATAGTCTATTCCAAGGATGCAAGGAGCATCTGGGCCAGTCACAATAGGGCACTTCTGCCACTTATTGCCAGTGAGGCTTACATCAGCTTCGACAATGGTCAGTTCTTGAGATCCTCCTGTCACTCCAGAAATAGTAACAGACTCTGTCCCCTTGTGATCCGATGGCATTAAGGTGCACTGTGCACCAGTGTCAACCAAGGCTTTATACCTTTGTGGTTCCAATGTGCCAGGCCACCGAATCCACACAGTCCAATAAATTTGGTTGTCCCTCTCCTTCCTGGGGTATAGGAAAAGACTGGGGTTTACCTTCCCATCTGTCCAGATTCCTTCTGTCAGTCACCCTGGCTCAAACCAAAACAGTTCCTACAGCCCAGTTCCTGTTCACTGGTATAGATTCTGTAGATATATTCTTGGGACTATTATCACATGCTAATACTAATGATACTCTGCATGGAGGTAAGAAAGAGAAAGGCCAGCTTTAGTCTTGGGAATATGGATTCGTATTGGGCCGGGAAAGATATTGCCATGTCCCATCATTAATCTGGACTGTTTAAATGTGAACATGCAAAAGGGCTGGGGGAGACCTCAGCAGTGTTTCAACAGGATTTTGCTTGCAGTTTGGGCTGTAAAGGATGCTGCTGTGGCATTGACTTCTAAGCTTATGCTCCACAGGCAGGAAGAAGCACATTTTTTCGTCATTCCTTATGTCGCGGACCGATATCAATGGTTATCGGATGTCAGGATGCTTCCGCGACTATCCCCCCCCCCCCCCCCTCGGCAGGGAGCAGAGAGGGTCGTGGATGGGACCGTACCTTAGACGGTGGAGTGGAACGCCCCCCTCCCCCACGCTCACAAAGACCAATATGTCGCTCACACACTCGGAGGTTTATTGAAGGACCAAGGCTCGGGGAAGGTTATCTAGGCAGCACTGTAGACACCACGGCACGACAGTCTTCCCTGGCACCGGCGAGCAGCAGCAGGCAGCGATCCAGACTCCGCTTCGAGCGGCGAGCAGGGAGGCAGCGAGTCCCCGTCTCCGCTTCGGGCGGCAGGGCGAGGGAGGGGGGAGACGATTCCCCCGCGGGCGAGCACCGGCCTTCCTGCGCGCAGCCGCACTCCGACAGGTGGCTCGGTGGGTCCAGCGGCTCCACCGGCACAGCCCGCCTCCCTTCAGATAACGTTCTCCTTTGGTATGTGGCCGAGTGCCCAGTCTCTCAGGGGAGTCTGCCATCTGTCTTTCTGCCAGGGCTGTTTCAGTCTGTCCTTGGTTACAAGAGGCACTTCGCTGGCTTGAAAGGCATTCCGTTGTGTGGGGGGAGAACGAGTCCGTTCCCCACACCTTCACTCACACTTGTTGCTGTTTCAGTTCCTGAAACAGGCTGGATGTAGGAAATTGAGAAATCTACTTCACACCACATTTATGCTTCTTTTTCAGTGACGGTTTTCAACCATGTTTTTCTCCAGTACTACATATACAGGCTTTGCTCAAACTTTGTGCTGTTTCTGTTTTATCACCATAATCGTGGTGACTCATGCATGCTTGATCAGGTGCCAGTGCTGTGAGGTGGCTGATTGCTCACCTGCTTGTGGGTATATTATTTGGTAGCTCAACATTTTCTACATTTCAGGGAATAACACACACTGTAAGTAACTCATGATAGTTTTAGACTTAGGCCTTTCAGAATAAGACTCTGCAGACATGTATGTACATAGCTCAGGTTCAATCTGACTTTCTTTCCAAAAAGTAGTTGATTTCTTCCCAGTGAGAATTATGGAAATCAGCAAACACTGACTGATAACTGAGAAGCCAAAGAAAAACTTCTGCAAAGGCAGAGAATGTCACAGAATAAGTTGCAAAACTCGTTATAGAGGGATGCATCTTGATATGTTAATCATATTTTCTGGTAATGTAATCAAAAGATAATTACGAATCATAATTATTTGCAATGATACATTGTGGAAAAGAATTGAGAGGGGAAAATGAGGACAACAAAAAAAAATCGTAGTCTCATCTGCTTAATCTCTGATTAAGCTATCCTTTTGGTCAATACAGACTACTGACTGACAGGTTTTCCTTCCTATGCCATCATTTTCATTCTATCATTCCTTTTCTACTTCATCTAATAATGGGTTATTCCTAAATTTAGGGAAAAGTATGGACAAATTTGGACTGAATCACTCTGAATGGCTGCTTTTACAGCCTGCAGTTCAACTGTGGTCACAAACATGTCCCAATTGCTGTTACTATTTTGTATAGCTTCAACTTATTTTCCCTAGGAATGAACTGCAACACAGCAGGAAAATCTTCATTCTGTATTCCATGACCTTTTCCTATAGGCCCTGCCTTCTTGATGAGAGCTTTAGCCAGCAGTCACTAAGCTTAGTGAATTAAGTGTGCAAGCCTGTACAAATGTACATGTTTTGATTATTGGTGTTTGCAGGTTCTGTTCAAGATTTAGCATGGAGCATATAAAGTATAACATCATGTTCCTCACTGAGATTTACTGTCCTTGCACATTTTTGTTAGCATTATTGTTGCAAAAAGAAAAGCAGCTGCCAATTGTAAATATGTCTGCATAAAGTTAAAACTTTTAGATTAAGGCAGCTCTGTACTTCCCTGTGTTAGAAAGAGCCGATAGATTTTTTTCCTAGTTTAAATTCCCAGAGTTTGCTTTCAAACTTTTAGTCCTTGTTAAAAATCCATATGAGCTAGTAGACACAGAAGGGTTAAATGAAATAAACAATCATAAAAGATATCTGAGATACATAAATACTAGTGCAGAACACTCCCCTTTGACAAGCAGGAAGGTATAAGAATTTTACAGAGTGAATTACATACTCTTCAATAATGAAGTCTGGCTGGCTAATTATCCATTAGTCCATCTGTGCATTCCAGGAGAAAAATAAAATTAAGTTTGGGTAATGCACAGAACTGGAAACATATGAAGAGTAATTTTATAAACTTTACTTTTCTGCTGTGACAGAATTGTGGCCAACACTTGCAAATGGAAAGTCCAAATGGATTCTAGCTTCCAGCTACACCATGAAACCCCACACAATTACAAGTATTGTCTAATAAGATGCACGTTTTTAAATGCATTCCACATATTTGGCAGTAGAGATGATATACCAATTTCAATTGACATATTAAATGATTACTTGTATTCCAAGGATCTTGAAATGTTTTTTTTTCTAATATTAAATAGGCTTTGAGGAACACTGATTCAGGTATAGATAGTATTACAATTTATGACAGTGAGAAATCTGTGACAGAGAGATCCTATTGTTTACCTCAGAGCACAGAACGAACACTGAAAAAGAAGCTTTGACTCTCTGGTGCGTCTTAAAGCATGGAGATGATGACAACCTATCCTACATTGAAATTCCTAAGAGCAATGGAGAAAAAGATGTATTCCAATATTTCTATTACTTTTCAATTAACTTTGTCCAACAAATTATTCTGTTGCTGGGACTCAGGTTGAATTTGTACACTGTTTACAGAAAAATGCATGTCTCAAGATTATAAGGGTACATTTCTAAATTCTTAGTCAACAGCCCTCTCCAAAAATACTGATGCTCTTCTTTTTATATACTGAAAAAACCAACAATTATAACAGAGGATTTAAAAAATGGTGTTGGTTAAGATTTCCCAGCCCTAATATGAGTAAGCCAAAATCCTTAAATAAATATGTACTCTATTTAGATATTACAAGCTTCCAATCTGTCTTCTTAGAAAGAGACAAATTCTTTTTTGGAAATGTATGAAATTTATTCTCTTTGGAGATCATCTCCTTTGTGTTCCATAAATTCTCAAGTAACACTGATTCTCAAGTGATGTCTTCTGATACAAAATATTTGCATGATCTAGGTGACTTTACAGATTTCTTTGGTGTGTTTTCTTCTGAAGCTAGGATATACAAACAATCACTTAGATTAGTGACATTTATAAATAGCTGTGCATTATATCCTTCCTTCTGCATTATAGAAATAGAAAAGCCATATCATACAACCTATATAGAAATACAAAATCAGAAAACTTGTAGAAACAGCTAGATGCCTGGTGCTTGCAGCCACTTCCACAAACGTTTTGTTTCACACATTGGCATCCTTTAATTAGACAATGTAAACTTTGATTTTTTAGCACTTAGCTTGTGAAGCTGATTTTTACAAAGCAAAGATCAAGGTCATGATACTTCAGGTGTTTTGGGGCACTTCTTTAGTCAAGTATGGATTTTATACTTCTGTGAACTATCTTGGTGATCACTGACTTCCCTTTCTGCCTGTTTCAATGACAAGCAGTTTGTATAATATTTCTCTAACTCTTTCAGCATTAAAGAAACATACACTCAGGAATGCCTTCTTGCTCCAGGGAGGTATTAGTACAACTTTGTCACTACTGGCCCATATAGAAAAGTAAGACAAGGATTAGAAGTTCACAGCTCTCCAAGTCATGATTGCTTCTTTGAAATTTTCTTAGACTGACATAGGACATTTCCTTGCCTTAGGGTAAAATCTATTCCTGAAGAAAAAAAAAAACAACACTATGTTCCTTTATAAAGAGATGTACATGTGTGTCTAGCACAAGTATTAAATATACACAAATATGTATTTGAGCGTATGCGTATACACGCACCTGACTAACACCATATTCGCCTTGAGCAAGTTAAAAAAGAAGGTTGCTTTTAAGTTTTAAATAGTAATGTTATTAGATTCTTAATCAGACTCAGACTATGACTAGTGCAATAAAGCAGTTTGGTCCTGTGAACATACCATAGATTGCACACAGGCAAGAGACAACGGGTGCCTTTTTTTCTGCTCTGCAGATGATGTTAGTTGCTGTAGGTATTGTTTCCTGCATTCATGGCTAATCTGCCTGTGAGAGACGGACTCTATTATGGCCTTTAATCCAGCGACACTGCCAATCCTACAGAAAACAAACCAGATCGTTGGTGTTACTAAGTGACCCCCCCAGCCTGTAGAGGTTGGTGAACTGAACCTTCAGCATCCAGTGTGTGGGGCAAAAAATTGGGGTACTTTATCTCTCTGTTTCTGGAGCTTGGAAAAACATGGATGGTGCAATGTTTTTTAGGGTGTGTTGATTCATATGGGAGCATGTGTGCAACAGCCTCGCTGTTATGTAAGGGTCTGCCCACACCATAACACATACCTTCCCATCTTGCCTGTCTTTCTCATCAGCCTTGTAATTAAAGTCTGGGCTGATCCTTTCTGGCAGCTCACCATCTGCAAAACAGGAAGCACTGGCTTTACTGTGATTTCACACTTCTCTTGATTAAGCTCGCTTATGTCTGAGAGCCTTTAGGAGAGCCATGTAACGTGGTGGCTGCGGCTGCACTTTCTTTGGGGACAAACAGGCAGAAAGGCAAATAATCCGAAAGTGCTGTCCAAATCTGTTAGATTCTCTTATCCTCCAGAGGCTGCTCATTATGAAATGAATGGTCTCATTACAATGTGGACAGCTCTGCTTTCCTAGAGGGAATCATGCAGAATGTTTTACAACCCTGCAGCCTCCGTCTTGGAGGGTAAGTGCAACTGGAAGGATGAGGCTGGCTCAATCACTGTGACCAGCAGTATCCTTTTAAAATGACAGTAGCTAAAAAATCAAATTCCCTTTTATTGCCTGTGTTTTTGTACATCACTTTTTGCTTCTCAGGCTGCAAAACCACAGCAAGGAGTTTATTAAATATTACTGTCAACGATCTGTCCCTGTTACTTCTTAAGACTGGCAGCAGTGAGAATAAGCCCCCAGTGAATGTTTTTTCAAATATTTCCAGAGTAAAATCACACTTCGAAAGGATGGCAAGGAGCTACCATGGCCATTCACCTTGCCCTGTTTCTTGGTAAGAAACTCACTAGCTAACTGCCAAATCCCTTTCCATCTCACATTGACTCTCTAAGCAATAGTTCTGTCTGCAGAGAGCTACTGTTTTCTTCAAGTAAAGACACTGTAAATAAATTAATACTGTCTCATAGTAGAAATTGTTCAATTTATTCCCAATACAAAAACATACACTACATTTCTTGTTTAATTTTGTGCGGCTTTCTAACACATACATAGTCCTCTTTTTATAATATGTAGAGTAACTTGATTCACTTCACTGCTCTAACAATAAACTTCCCTCAGCTGGATATGATTATGACAACTGCTTCTCTTCCTAGCTTGTTTTGACAGTTTCTTCTTCTACTGTGACTCTCCTTGGCTTAGTTATTCTTGCAGCTCTTTGTGACCTTTTCCTAATGGAGCAGGAGGTTTTCTTTTTAACATCACAACTCATATAATGAGCTTTGCAAATGTAACCCACTACATCAAGTTTTAGTCCATTTGGTTCTTTTGGGAGGATACTGGCTATCCACAGTCTTTGGCTGTTACTCTGCCTCAGCCCATGACACTGAATATCAATTTGATGAAGATTGGATGCAGAAACATATTTTTTCCATATACATGTTTTTGTTTTGACCACATGGAATGATTGAAGTTGTGGGTGAGAAAAGCACAAAGGTTTAATCTCTGTTACGCATTCATAGTATATTCTCAAGATATTTTTAAGTCTCGTGTTATTTCCAAGGTTGCCACGGCATTACTTTCATCCAGCAGCCTAACATCTTCTTACCTTAATTCTTGATATTACCTGGAACTGCCATTTTCCCTGTGCATGCAATTCCTTTTATGGCATTAGCACTTATTTAGTATTTAACACTTCAAACATTACTGGCTCTGCTCTGAAGACCGTTAGGGATTACACCCTTAAAATGTTAGTACAGTGACTTTTGTGTTTGAATTTGAAATATTTGAGGGGGTGGGATCAAAATAAAAAAAATTACTGCAGGTTCACAGAAAAAGGTTCTGAAAAAAACTTGGGAATAGCACCGGGATCTTGGGACTAGATTTGACATTACAGATTAGTAATTTTTCATCTTAACACCATTTTAAAAAAGCATAATAATGTGAAACATTTTAATTAGATCAAATTGAGATATAATTTGATGAGTGTAAATGAATATGGTAAATAGATGTGATCAGAATTCTGTAGTGATTCATTATTGAATTATGCCATATAAAACAAGCATAATGACTCAATCAACAAGTATTTCCCTGATACATGCATTTTTTTCTATGTTTTACTCAAGCCAATGTTGTAATCTTGAATTCTGGTAAGTTCTGTATAAAAGTATTTGTGTGTAGGTCAAATATTGGTGGAGAATATGATGTCTCATCATCATAACAAAAATACGTACTTGTAATGTAGTCCCTTAGAGACGCACTGACATTTGTTATATGTATCACATGCTTAATGTAATGGAGCTATTCATGTTAAAAGGAAAAAAATTCAGAGTGTTTACTGATAATAACCTCTATGCACCCATGAGACTGTGACTGTAATTTGTGGGGGTCTCTTTTTATGTTACAGGTGCATTTATTGAATTGAATTAGAGGCTGCCTAAGAAAGGTTGTAACTTTTAACTTCAGCAGTTAATAACTACTTTAGGAAAATTAAAAGTTCCAGTAGTACAGGGATAACTTTCATCAGGACCTTAGCGTGTAAAAATACAAAAGACCAATTGCTTCATGTTATCATACGTGTAGAAAGCTGTTGGATCAACTGCTTTTGAAACATGCTTTGCACTATCACCTTCATTATTCCTTGACAATGTGAGTTAGCATCAGAAGCCTTACTAATGCCAAAAGTGTGATTCAAGTTTTGAGTCATTAGTCCATGCTTCAAGCATAGGAGACTTGTCCTGGTTTGAGCCAGGATGAAGCCGTTTTTCCTTTTACTGATTTTTTTTTTCCTTCAGTAAGCTCTCTTTTAACTAGCGGCAAGTTTTCCAGCTAGTGGACTGAAAACACTGGAATGTTTATGTTACTGCCAGGACTGTAAGGTCACTTTGCTCTACTTACTGAATCTGCAGCCACACATGCTATGGGAGCAGAAGAGCAAAATTGACCAAAGTATTCCATTCCATATATCTACATAAGCACGGTGTAAAGTCAGAGATCACGGAAGTCAACATCCTTCCTGCTTCTTCTTCCCTTCTCTTCCGTCCATGGCTGGTGTCCTGGGAGGACTCCATCCATCCATCAGCATTGATCCCTAGGCTCATGCATTCCTGACCCTCATAACTGTCCCCTGAGCTCCTGTCTGCTCTGCCACTATCTCTGGCAGTGCTCCGGGACTTTTTGGAACTGCTCACAGCTCAGGAGAATACCGTGGGAGTTGCTGGGGTTCCTGAACACATTTATATATAATTGTACTTATTTTCTTTTGTCATTAGTATTTAATTAAAGCTGTTTAGTTTAGTTTTCAATCCAGAAAGTCTCTCTCTCCTTCCCTACCTGGATCAAGAGCATTATTGTCACTGGTTTAATTGCTGATCCTGAGTCAAACCATTACAAGAATCTATGCTAGGAAAAACAGCACAAACAGAAGAAAAAAACTTTAACATACAGGCCCAACAAAATGTTAGTTTTAGTAAGGTGGAAAAGATAGGATGATTCCACAACAGGGCTGCACCCTGTAATAAGAGTTTTTTGTTATGTGAGAATTTCCAGTTCTTAATAGGATTATTTATGTGAAGGAAAGTTTCCAGGAGACAAACATAACTTCTAAATCTTTTGCAGGTTTAAAAACTATTATGTATTGAATAGAAGTGGACTTGTTTTTCAGGCAACAATTCCATAGAGGTTTTTTTGTTTTAGTTAAATAATACAAACTTATTGAGATTATATAGCTATGTTGTATTTCTCAGTTATTTCTCATAACACCTACACAAGAGAAACTGGAAACAGTCAAACAGTATCACAGACTGCAGTGAGATGAACCTGTATGCTTGGTAAATAGCTGTCTGGTCCTGGGGTAGTAGTATGTCTTCTTGCACACTTTGCATCCCTTAGATCATCAGAATTGTAGCAACATTGCTTGGAAATTAGAAGGTTCCTTTTAAGTTCAAGCATGTGATCTGTAAATGCTATCCTCTCATTTGTCAGGTACATTGTGAAAATAATGTAATTTTAATTTATGAAAGAATCAAATGCTATATTTAAGAGCACTGTAGAAAAATCTATGGGGAAAATTGTGTCAGTTTTCAGAAGTGGATTTGAGTAGCATGCAGTAAATAAAGAACTTTAAACAACAAGGGTAGCATGAAATATTGACTAGTGGCTCAGCAAGTGAGCAACATCCATATTGTGCCCTGAGGCAGGCATTCTGTTGGAAAAACAGTATGTGCACATGTAATTAAATGCCATAATATGCCCAAACAGTGGATTCAGATACAACTGGCATTACAGACTTCACTCTGCTATTTTGTAACTTTGGAGTTCTTGACTTTACAGTTTTAAAGGTGATCGTTTATCATAGTGAACATTGCACAGATTAAAGTGTCTGAATGCCTGTCACGGTTGCACTGCCCAATGGCTACTCTTTAAAGGAGTGCGTGAGCTATTGAATTAGTTTCAAAATCTTGTGAAGCTGAAATAAATCGTGATATTTCTTCTAAATATAATAGGGAACATTTCATGTTTTCTTCCCCATCTTTTGAGGGGGTCAGCAAGATTTATCTTATTAACAATGATTTGGATTACCTACTTGCTTTTCTATTAAATGGTCTGCAAGCATGGTAATAAAATACCTTGTAAAATTAATTATTAATCCACATTTTATATATATACACTCAAAATATCAAATGTAAATAAATAAATACATGAAATTTAATGAAAGCCTGGGCTGAAAAATGTGGGTGGCCTGACATTTCAATGTAAAGATCACATGACCGCTAGTATTTATTATTTCCATGAGCTAGTTAACAAATGAGTCCTTCAGGGCCCATGACATCTAAAAGTAAATTAATCCGCCAAGTTTTGTATGATTGTTGGATAAAATTTTAGCTGGGCATTATCTGTGAAAGAGCTAGTCTTCTCTCTAATTTTTGCAGAAAAGGTTATAAAACACCTCTGCTACTCTATTGGCCTTGTAACCATTGAAAATTATACATAAGGACCATTGCTTGATAGAAAGACTTTGATGTTTCCTTGCTGAAATTCACCAAAGCAACACAGCACAATAAAAAGCTAGCACTGCAAAGCTTGCAGTATATGTTGATTTCTTTTTGCAATTTTCATAAAGCATAAAAGCAGAAGAATTGAGATAATACAATGGAAAAATATGACTGAATTGGAAAAGCATTACATTCTTCTGCATATAATTTTTTCTATATTTGACAGTATAAGAAAATGGTCACTTTTGTAGTCTGATGGAACAATGATTTGCTGATATGAATTGTAGGAAAAGGAGCAAAAAAAAAAGCATAATAGTTTCAAAAAATTGCAACTAATTTTGAAAGCTGCATTAAATGCTGTAAAAAAAATACATGACTTGGAATGTCTAGATCATAATGTATTGCTTGTGATCCAAATCAAAATTCCCTGGATGGACTATCCCCAGAACTTGAGGTGTTTGGGGAATTCATTTTTCATCCTAACCAATAGTTTATGAGAATTCTTAGCTCATTTTGTCTGAAGAACCTTATACCAGTGTTGAAATGGATCCAACAGAGTAAGCAGTCTAGAATACCCTTTGAAATCCTCACCTGAGGCAGGCCAATGTCATCTATTCAATTGTGTATGCTTGTATTATTTTTGTAGAGTCCTACTTATTTACTGTGCTGGGTTTAGCTTCATCATTTTGTGGCATTTTTAGTCAACGACTGCAAGACTTCACTAAAATTCTGTCTTCAAGGGAGTTAGTAGACAAAATGAACGCTCAGTGGGTCAGAGATGGGAGGATGTAGACCACCTGGATTGTAGTTTGCTGATTAAATTCTCACCCAGCTTGATTGCATTTTAAAGATATTGCTATCTGTGGATTCTGACTTGCATACAGCAACTTAATATACTCAAGCCCCTATAAGGAATTTTCATGCTACACAAGAGAATGCTATATTTGGAATTAATTGGAAGTTTTGGCAGGCTGGCCATAGTTGTGAAGAAAATGAGTTATTGCTTAAGGCTAGATACTAGAAAAAGCCCAGTTGTCACTTAATGGCAGATTTCTGGTAGGGCAAGAAGGGAAGAAAGAGGAATGAGACTATTATTTTGTTACCTTGAGTACATTTGTATTATGGTAGAAGATCTATCACCTTTTGTCCTCATGGTATGAGTTTTCTGATTGGAATCCAATCTATCCTCTCTCTCCAAATACCATCAGCTCTGACTGTGCTGATCTGAAGCTCTTCTAGGAAAGGACCCCTTTTCCATCCTTCCAAGGTATTTTCTCTGGTTTTTATTTTCCCCTATCTGGTATCACCACACAAGTAATGATAGGGTGTCTGGTAGCTCCATTTGTACCTACTGGTCAGGACACCATGTCTTGGAAGGTAAACTTGACTTTTCCCTTCAAACAGAATCTCTAAGTAGTCTCCTAATAGGTAAGTGTAAGGATGCATGGGTATTTTGGCTTCAAGACAGTTGCATGATATTCCAGTTGCATGATGGTCTTTGAACATCAGTGTAGACATAACTCTTGCTGATGCACTTTGACAATCCTTGTTGCACAGTTCTTAACTACCACAGCTAGGCAGTCCTGGGTACAGTACAACAGAATTGATGCAAGCCACCTTGAGACAGCAACAGTCTCACAAACAGGCAAAATGTACTATCATTGATCAGCTACATTAATGGCTTATGAACAATTAATTGGGAAATACCACAAATACTGTGATCGTCTATCACAATAACTGCAGATAATGATTTGATTCAAAGGGGTTTTAGCAACCATTGAAATTGCTCTTTGAATATGACATCACATTTCCTTTCCTTTTCTTTTATCCTGTTTCCCTCTCCCACCTCTTTTGCTGACCTTGCATTTGCTGTCCATCATCTTGAATATCCTTGTCTTTCAGAGAACGCTCTAAAACTCAAAAGGTGAAGCCTTGAGTAAATACAGACATATCCTGTTTTGTTTCCTTAATTCTCCATAAGCCCACTGGTTTCACAGGAAGAACAACATAGGAATAATTCCAAGGCTATGCTTAATGCAGGTTAGTATGGACAATGGCCACTGCTTATGCTCTAGGAAGAAATGGGATGCTTTTCACTGCTCTTCCGTGCATCAGTACTGGGTTCTCTGTGTGGGTTTGTGTGTCAGTTTGAACTGGGAGGTTAAATGTTTTAAAGCACCTTTGTCCACAAAAAAGAAAGTTCACTATTTATGTAACACTGCCTGTAATCATGGTCTGTAAAGTACTCTCTGGGACAGTGATAGTGGTTCACAAGTAGTGTTAAGCCCACTGGAGCATAGACATTATATGCTGTCCTAAGCCTTAAGGGTTAGAAAAAAGTGCACCTAGCCTTCATTTTCTATCTGTTTGATATTGTTAGTGCTACTTTTTCCACATTAATACACTGACTGATTACTTCATTAGATAATTATTCACAAATAATTACAGGTCACTTCTTGTAAAGTCTATCCTTTTGCATGAAGTGCATTAATCAGGAATCATTCTTGTGCTCTGAGAAACAGGGAAACAGATGGCTACAGCAACAGTGGGAATGACTGTCTCTTGCCGCAGCAGCCTGAATGCCTAGTCAGTCAAGAAAATTAGTTTATTATGCTCCTGATTTATCTGAACTTTGGCTATTTTGTCTCAAAAATGCACATGTGTATTAAAATTTTAAATCCAGATTTTACATTTGTTCGTTTGAAAGAAAGATACTATTTCCATAAGGGAACAAAACAGAATTTCTACACCTGACTTTTAAAGCTTGACTGATAAATATTTTCTCCTTTTGTGTGTTTCAGAAAAGGTATTTAGAGAGCAAAAGGGGTCTGTCTAAGAAGTCACTTGCAAATATTCAGATTTATTATCTCACTCTGGGTTTGAGGCTTAACTCTGATGTTATTTGTGTGATTTTATGTTCTCATAACCTTACTAAGGTCAGAAGATTTACCTGGACTTTAGAATGCTGCATTTTAGCCATATTTAATATAGCCTGGGGACCTGCTCTCAATGGAGTCAACCATCTACATTTATGGTTGAGTTTTGACTCTTCAGTTACCATGCCAAGGGTAGAAAAACATTGGGTTTTCTGTGATACAACGAGCAGCTCTCAGTGCATCCTCTGGGGCAATTCTCATCTGAGAAAACAAAATTCTTACAACAATTGTTTCCTCCACTCCCTGACCAGGCTTTGTTACCAGTGATATAAAAAGTTGTAGATGGTGTCCTTTGATCTTGGAGTATGAAAACAAGAAGCCTGCATTTTGTTGGGCCTTGATCCGAAGCAGATGTCAGCTTCACAGCCAGGCTTCCTTAGCATCACTGGGTTCACAAACAGAGCCTTTATTTTTTATTTTTTTCCCCTTTAGAATTATAGTATTTAGGAAAAAAAAAAATCTTCAAAGGACTGTACATAGATCAACTTGTAAAGAATACATACTTCTTCTCAGGGGTAAATAATGATATACACTGTGGAAAGCAGACCTGCTAGTGTTAAACTTCTAGACAATTTATCAGAAAATATAAATTTCTTTATAACATATTGATTCATAAGGTAAGAACAATCCATAAAGAAGAAGATATTATGTCACTCTGACTTCATGCTGTCACTGCTTATCCTAACGTGACCCTCCTTAATCCCAGAGAGCTTCAATATGAAATGCCAAGGCAGCATTAGCTGGGGTCTGCAAGAGCAGAGGAGTTTGGGTCAATTTACTAAGGGAAGGCAGCATCTCTGCTCCTCCTGAAAGAGTGATCATTTAATTAGGCACATTGAAGTTTAGAAATTCTAAGTTGCAATATAAACAGTGGTTATGATTCCCAACCCAGCTGGTGCTGTCAGACTAAAAATCCTGCAGTCATTTGAATGCAGCAGGATAAACACACTAGAATGCGAATTTTTTTTAGCCACCGTTCCAGCTTGTTACTCATCTTTGGCAGATATAAGTGCTTAATTACAGTAGTGATGTCCAAAAGTATCATAGAATATGGTTTATCAGGTGTTTATAATACCAACAAACATGAGACTGAAGTATAATAAGCAACATCTCAACCCTCAGAAATTATGTGCATAATATTGTAATACACAGTCAGAAAAAATAATTTCCTTTGAATGTGCCATTTAGAGAAGTGGTATGTTTCATTCTGGTGTTTGGATTACTGCAAATTTATGATGGGACCCATGCAAGACTCTGGTGGAACCTGTGTGGTTTCTGCTTTCCTTCTGCCAATTTCTTCAAAGGACAGAAGCCAAGAGTTTTTAAGCCCGTAACCCTTTTGTTTCACAGCATTCAGAAAAAAAGATAAATTGTAACTAAACCAAGTCCAGAAATTTCTAGATGCTAGATAAAATGGAATTGTCTGCTCAGCTCTATTTATTATGACATTTAATTAGATATTATTGAATATCTAATATGCTGCTATTTCAGCAGTGACCTGTAAAGCCTGCAGAGCACTGTTAAGCAGCTTGCTTATGGACATTGCTATGCAGCTATGGCATGGTAGAGGTCTCCCTTCCATTTCTGCATTTAGTTACCCGTTGTCAATGATTTTTCTGTCCACATCATCCAAAAAACTGCTGAAGGACTTTCACAAAGAAAATAGATTTGTACTTTAAAAATATAAGAAAGCCAGTTCTCCAGTCCCTTCTGTTCTAGTATTTGAAGACACTCACAGTTTGTTAACAAGTTAGAAGGAGGTGACTTTTAAGTATTTACTTTGGCTGTTCAGGAATTATGCCCTTTCCATCTTATTTTTATCCCCCCCTCCCCAATTCCCTGTGACAAATTTTTGATTGCAAGTCTTTGCGGCAGGGATTACTATCTCCCCCCTGCCATCACATAGTAGGAAGGAGCTTTGCAATTCACATCCAAGTGCTACAGCATTAATACTTTGATTACAAAATAGTTTTGTACTCCTTTCAAATGCAGGTTTTTGTGAAGAGTTACACAGTGTGGCAGCTGAACATTTGTTGAGATAGTCCCTTTGAAAACATAATTACTGAGCATAGCATTTTCGCTAGAAGTGCTCATGAATAATGTGCATTAATAAAGAGTTGTAGCACCTACATTTATGTGTTCGTTATTCAGCTAATTCCTGTTACCTCACTGTGAACACAATAAACCATGGCACAAGTTGTGCACTATGAATGATCCATGGTTAACGAGTAAATGAAAGACAATATGCAATGCCACACTTCAACACACATCAGTATATAAGCATAACTCTTTTGACATTTATTGGAAAGATAATCACATGTATCTTTGATTTCCACCAACCCATAAATTACTTTCAACTACTTAAATGTTCTCTGTCAAAAAAGAACCCCACAGCAAAACTTTAAAAACTGGGAATAAGTAGTAGAATTCAATTTCTACTTTGCTATGTTGGCATTTTGCTAAAATCCAGCTACTAAAAACATGGATACACAAATATAATGTGTATGCATACAATCAAAACATCTAAAAATCTACATATTTAGGAGATTTCTGGAGAAGAAGAAGCTGACGGTTTTTCCAATTAAATATTCTTCTGCAATATTAAAATGCTAGCTGTTGATGTACTTGTATATATTACATTTTTAAATAATGAAATTAGTGTAAACTTGTGCAAACAAGACCTTTGTGTACATTTTGGAAATAACTTGTATAATTTTGACTGAGTAAATACAGAAATTTAACCTGTGACACTGAAAAATAGGTGACAATTACAGGCACTGGCTACCTAATCCAAATAGAGTTGGGTGAGGTAATTAATACTTTAAAAAATCCACTAGCTGCCTATTTCCACTTTCAGACAATTTAAAATTCAGGACATCTATTGCAGTTATGATTTGGAATCCTGAGGGTGTTGAGTTTTTAATGAACTTATTTTCGAAAGCTAATTATACCTGAAAAATCCTAGCCTGGGACAGAAAGGGATTTGAGTGAACCTCCCATTGACAATATTCTATGCACAGCTTGGGTATTACTCATCAGAGGCCTAGCTAATAAAGAGGAACTTCTAATGTATCCACCCTGGACTAGATTTTGGTACATGTCTGAAAATACAAATTTCAGTGCAGCTGCTTTTGTTGTTTATCTCTGGGTGGGCAAACAGCCCTAAATCAGTGTAGCACTTAATTCTCACTGCTATTTTCAGAATTATAGGTAGCACTTCCCAGGCTTTGTGGGTATTGTCTGAGTAGGGGTGAACTCATACGTACCAGGTATGCCTTTTTAATTAAGAAATCAGACTTATGTAAAAGTCTCTTATCCTGTAAGTGTTACTAATTATTCTTTATCTCATCTAAAAGAAGCAGGTCATTTTAATCATTGCCCAATGTCGATTATAATTGTATCATATAGACCTTAAGCACAGGTATGAATACAGCTAAATGGTATGCCTGTTAAGAAAAAAGGTAGGCTCTTTTAAAACTATTAGGATGAAAGTAGGGATTGTGGCCATCGATAAAGCTGTCATATTGCATAGTCTATAGCGCTGTATTATATAATAATCCTCTTGAAAGATAGCTCTTTATAAGGAGTATAGCTAACCTGCAAATTATGATTCCCTTATTGCTGACAGAGATTTCCTTTCAATACCGTTTGTCAATTAAAGAGCAGAGGAGCACTCCAGGTAGGAAGACCATGTGTTGCCTAAATACAGGGACTTCCTTCTGATAATTTTCTGTGTTTTCAAGATAGTTCTTTGTTGTATGAATTTTTTTGGAGACAGACATTTGCACAAAATAATCCAAAGTAGAACGAAATAATTATGTGGCAATGTTAATCTAATATAATATTCATATTACTGACCTATTTTTAGACAAAACAGTTATTATTATTGTACCTCTGCTATAAAGCCTTCTTTTATGACTACATGAATAAATCTTTCAAACAAGCAAGCTGAAACTGTCTGCATTTGGCACAATACAGTAATTTTGATTGCCTTTCTTTTATTCCTCCAAGAGCTATTTTTCATTTCTGCTTGAGACAAAGAAACTCTTTTTATTTTAATCTAGTTCTTTTTTTTCTTTTCCTTTTTTTCTGCCATTGAAACAATCAATGGGGAACTTGCCTACATACCAGAAGAGAATGACCTTTGCATTCTCAGCTGATGGTACTGCAGAAAGGCTTGACTCTGGTCAGGCTATTATTTCTCTGTATTTTCCAGATACAGGGAATTTTCCTAATACATCTATCTATAAAAAAGTGAATGAGGTCATGTGTTATAAATGAACACAGATGTCTATAGATCCACTTGAGTGATAGCATTTTTCTTCACCAAACATTGTTTAGAGAGTCATTAGAGGTTTCACCAGGAAAAATTTTAAATTTAAAGAATGAATGGGTTTACAACAGTATTGCTTCTGTGTTTTGGTGAGATGGTCTAAACAACTGCACTCTTTACTAAGCCTCTCTGAACTGGTTAGGTACATGTATGCATTTCCTAGCCTCTTTTTACCTTTAATGCCATATATTGCTGAGTTTAAATCTTTGCTTCACTCATTCCTGCCATGTATGTTCTTCTGCAGACTAGAAATAAGTCAAAGCAAACAGTTTAAATTTCATACTTCATCCTTCTCCGGTTCATGATGCAGGTCATTTCAGATAAGCTGGGAATACCTCATGAAGTACTTTATTCCCAGACTGGTCCGCTTTTAAAAATTTCTGCTTGTATTTTGCAATTGCCAAAAAATCATGGCCATTTTTTCTCTCTGTAGTCATGGACCTTCACAAATTTACACAAGTGACTATTTACTGCAGTTTTTATTTATATACTGCCTGTGCAGTTCTTGCACTGCTTATCTGCAGAGCTTTCATAGAAAACACAAAAGGGAGAGCAAGTTTTCAGCTTGAGTAGAGTAGACAATGGTTTGATAAATCAGAACATAGCACATGAATGTATTAGTAAATAATCCTGAGAGGGGAGACACTAGCTGCAATGCTTAGCTGCTCAGATTACATAAATATATAAATATGTTGTTGACTCTAGTAAAAATGTTGAGGAAACCCAGGCACACTAACTTTCTTTAGGCAGTGTTTGCCCTATAGCATCAAACATTACTTACAACCATGTAAGAGGTACCTTTAAAGGTCACCCCTAAGCTTCTGGTGGGCAGCAGCTGAAAAATTGATATCATTTAGCAGAATATCAGTCACTATTCCCTGTCTTTGGGGGGCTGCAGAAATGGCTGGAATAATATGATAGCTGAGACATTCTGAAGGCTTCCTGTGGTACTGCTGGATTTCACACATAGACCATTTAACTGTTTTCTTTCAAATTATTTCTTAATCATTTTAATTATGCTTCATTACATCCCCAAAATTGCCAAATGCTCATGGTTTTTCATGGGGTCATTCATTTAAATAAGATGACAATTGCACATGCTGCAGGAAAAACTGAACACTAGGCTATTTTACATTAATCATAAGTTTTAAGTTAAAAACTGCAAAATAAGTGTACATCCTTATCAGTTATGACAAAAGCTTCCAAGTAATTTAGTAACTATCTGCTTGGATCAATTGTATTACTTTCTAGCTGTGCTAGCAACACCATAGCACTGTGGACTTGAGAAAGTTCAGTTTCCTCAACAAATGACCTCTATCCTTACAGTAGACACAGCCTCGTAGCACTGCAGCAGCATCACCATCAGTATCAAAACTGAGTGAGTTCAGGCAATCTTAAGGACAGTCAGTGGAAAACTGCAATGTTATCTTTAATGCATTATTTTGTGGGAAACAATCAGCTTATTTTGAATGTGGGAAGTGATTTTTACATCCTAAAAGTTATGGAGACTAACATGCTCTGCTGCGATTTCACTTGCTGACCAGATGATTTGGGCTCTTGTTTGTAAATTGGGAGGTTCAGCTGTGAGAGAAGTTATTCAGCCAACTAAAGTCAGTAGAAAGCTTTGCTTGTCAGTTGCTTCTAACCAAGTCAGTGTTGTCAAAGCAGATGGTAGCTGGCTGTAATCTTTATAATATTATTGTCTAATATAATAGCAAAGTGTGAATAGATCAGAATTTCATAGTTATCCTCACTGGATGTGTCTAGATGTAGAATTTGTATGTAGTCAATGGAAGTCTTCAAGTATGGAAAGTTTTGTGATGAAAGTTTGATTTCCCATTACTACCCTTTGGAAGGATTCCTCTTAGAAGATCACAAGATCAATCAATCTAGAATGACAAAGCTTCATTATTTTCAGTTTGTTTAAATTAAATATGAAGGTCAATCAAAGCATATAATTAGAAAATGGGCAATGGGCACAAGCTGGAGCTTATGAGATTCAAGTTAAACATCTGAAAAAAGTGCTTTAGTGTGAGAATAACAGCACTGGAACAGGCTGCCCTGAGAGGTTTTGGAGTTTCCTTCTCTGGAGACATTCAAAATCCATCTGGACATATTCCTGTGTTATCTGCTGTAGGTGATCCTGCTCTAACATGGGGTTTGGACTAGATGGTCTTCAGAGGTCTCTTCTAACCCCAAAGACTCTGTGACTCTCTGACAGGGCACCCTTTGCCAACTGCAGAAAATACTACTTGTACATAAAACAAGTATATTTCTCTTCACAGAAGTAAGGTAATCAGCTGAGAGAAAAAAAAAAAAAAAAGAGTCTATAGCTGTAATTGGAGGACTGTGAAAGCAAAGAGTTGTATTCATCTCATCTTTAGTGATAATAATGTAATCTAGAAGTCAGGCAACCCATTAAATTTACCTGTTTTGGTTCTCCCAGTAATCTGTGGAGATAAATGCCTCCAGAGTACAGTTCACCCCATCCCACAAACAGATATGTGAGACTGCTGTGATGAAACAGCCATTTAGCAGGTGTCTGTCTGTCTGTGTTGGTAAGGAGAAAGGAGACAGGATGAGCAGTTTACATAAATAAAGTAAATCCTATAACAAGTGTTAGCATGTTGAGGATATAATGTATATTTTGCCTTTATTTTCAATCCTATATTAGATTAATTTTATGTTTATATTATAAATTCTATAATAAAAAGGAAGAACACTTAATCCTACAGTAAAAAATCCTCATTAATATTAAGAACTGCTGTCTTTTGTACCCCTGAGACTCTCTTTATGTGCTTGTATCTGGACTGCAAGTCTGCATCCCGATAGGCTGTCAAAGTTGAAGTCTGCATGTCTGACAGCCTTTCTTAGTTTTTGCCAATACTCATGGCTTTCAAGATTATTAGTGTTTGCCAAATAATTAAGAAAAATTTGGAAGAGCTGTTTTTGCTTCAAACAAAGTTCTTACATTTATTGATAAATCTTGCCAATTTTATATGTTTGTTTATGTTTTGTTTTCCAGTAACTTTGTCAAATGGAAGTGTGTACAAAACATAAAGTTCATAGTAGAAGAAACAGCTGTAAAAGCTCCAGAACTGTGATGGAAAAAAATAGACAGTGTCTCCAGAGTCTGTGAGCCAAATGTGTAAATTACCAATAAAATCCCTGTGTTAGGCTAAATGCTGAAACATTTTACAGATTCAAAAAAATAACAATTAAAACAAAAACCTCTCAGCTTGGGTCATCTGAAAAAGACATCCGCCCACACTTTTCAATTTTGTATATGTACATAGTAGACTCTTAACTTCTGCTTGCACATCTTTCTCTGGCTCTTACTGATGAATATTGTTTATCAGGGAGAGAAATACTTGCAACAGTGATGCTCTAAGAGTTGTCATACAGCAATAACTGGTTTTACAGAATGACTTTTTGGCAAGGCTGTGTTTGGTTAATGCAAAGAGTGGCAGCCCTTGTCTTTTGTTCCATCACTCACCTCTCCTCTAAGTGGGCCATAGTCTAGGAATCTTTGAAAACATGGGAATGATTCTGATGGATGACATTGAGCAGTTATTGCATTTTTACCCACATCATCTATGTGATAGAATAGGTAGCATTAGACCTTTCTTTTTGGAAGCTGCTGCTTTAGTTGACTGTTAATGAGCCTGTAGTACATGTTCAGTACAGCATCTCATAAGCCCGAAGGACTTCACTGAGACGGTATTGATTGTACAGTGCCTAGCAATATTAGCTTTAAATTTTGAGAGATACTTTTAGTTACAGTTATAGTGTATGGCTAATATTCTTCCTCTGGAAAATGTCTAGGAATGTTTCTTAAAACCACATGCTAAAAACACCTCTATTAATGTTTAAGTAATATACCATTATTTTACTATGTAAGTATGTTGACTCATTAAAACAATGCAAACTTTCACATAGCAGGTGCAGATTCCACTCAATTTAAGTGTATCAGAGACCTTATAATGGCCTTGTAGTATCCGAAGGGGACCTACAGGAAAGCTGGGGAGGGACTTTTTACAAGGACATGTAATGATAAGATGAGGGGTAATGTTTTTAAGATGAAAGAGATTTAGGTTAGACATGAGGAAGAAATTCTTTAGTGGGAGGGTGGTGAGACACTGGAACAGGTTGCCTAGGCAGGTTGTGGATGCCCCATCCCTGGAGGTGTTCGAGGGCAGGTTGCATGGGGCTTTGAGCAACCTGGTCTAGTGGGAGGTGTCCCTGCCTGTGGTTGAAACCGGATGATCTTTAAGGTCCCTTCCAATCCTAGCCATTCTATGATTCTATGATTTTATGGTAGTTCAGATCTTATCCTTTGCTCTATATGCACTGAAAGTAGAAGTCTGAAAGCAGCATATCTAGAAGGCAATTTATAGCAACCAGTGTAAAACAATACTAATGAATTGGTTTTCAGATGATAGAATATTCCTTGACTTTCCATTATTTCTGTATTCATTGTGTATAAAAATTGTATAATGAAAATGTTTTATTTATGACTATAGAAAATTGCAGTAATATTGTTATATGAAATAAATTAATGTATGTTAATTTTTTAAAATGAATTTTAAGTCAATGTAGTGCTTGTGAAATGCATCAGAGAGAAGGTCCCAGAAGCCGTACTCAGAGAAGCTGTGGGCTGCAAACTTTCACAGGGGCTACCAATTTTTCACGGGACACTCTCACTATGACAGCGTGAGGCCATTGTTCATGGTCCCATTATCTAACAGCAACAGCTATCATAGAACCATATAATAGAATCATAGAATGGTTTGAATCGGGAGGGATCTTAAAGATCACCTAGTTCCAACCCCTCAGCACGCATTATGAACATTATAGAATGAGGTGACAGAGATATTACAAGACCTGCCAATCACCTCTCAGAGTATCATCACATTTAGTAACTATTGATGAAGGTCTCATTAGGAAAAAACCTGCAGTCTTGGATTTAAGGCGGTATTATAGTCCAATGGACAAGATAAAACGTTTGGACTTGGAAAGGCAGCATACTGATTGCAGATGTGCTCTGGAATCACTGCATCCCTGATGATGAGGTTTTGGGGGAATTTAGGAGTTTCACAGGCTTTATTCAGGCCATTGAGGTAATTTTCACAGTGAACAAATGTCTAACAAAGTTGTGTTTATGAGTTGTTAATTTTTTATTTGATTAATTTCTCAGCATAATAACATTTGGAAGTCAGTTCATGCTGATGTTCAGCTTGTATTTTTCAGTGTAAGTCTCAAGTAAAGTATACAAAAAACCCTGTGCTGGACTGAGTTGGTTATTTAAGAAACTTTGTAAGTCATTTTGACAGTTCTGCTTTTGAAGGGGGTTGTTGAACATCTTTATCTGGGGAATTAAAGAATAAATGACAGGTGATTATTGCAATGCATTTCTAAAAAGGAATAACCACAACCAGGTGAAGTTTGTGAAACATATGAAGATTAAAAATAAGTTTATTGGTAAACTAGATATTTCTAAAATGTTTACAGCTTATTTAGGAATAAAACTCTAACCACTACTGTTGAAACTACTGGTTGAGGCTTATTATTTAATATTATGCTTCTTCTGCATAATAATTCATTTTATTAGCTAAATAATAAAAATAATATGCTTGCAGTACTAAAGAATGAAGTTACTATATTTGTTTTCAGAGTATACGTATCTCTTATTTCTTATGTTGTATGCTTTTTATTGGTATGTATATGACATTCAAAGAAATATACCATAATCATTGATTTTAATTTGGTAAAGTTGCAAAAACTAGTTATGGTGTCAAGTTTCTAGTAACACTATGTCTCTAATAACATTTGAATTCATGAATTAATTGAAATACAAGTTGCTGACACATTTCAAATTTCAAATATTTTACAAATCAGACTTTATTAACACACTGATTAATAAAAGCAATACTTATAGATTATTTATAAATCAGTATAAACTTTTAATTTCCATAGAATCATAGGAGAAGGTATCTATTGTAGAATCTATCTGAATCATAGAATCATAGAATGGTTTGAGTTGGAAGAGACCTTAAAGATCATCTAGTTCCAATCCCCCTGCATAGGCAGGGACACTTCCCACTAGATCAGGTTCATAGAATCATAGAATCATAGAATTCTAGGGGTTGGAAGGGACCTCGAAAGATCATCTAGTCCAACCCCCCCGCCAGAGCAGGGTCACCTAGAGCACATCACACAGGAACCCATCCAGGCGGGTTTTGAATGTCTCCAGCAAAGGAGACTCGACAACCTCTCTGGGCAGCCTGTTCCAGTGCTCTGTCACTCTCACAGTAAGAAAAAAATTTTCTGATATTCACCTTGAACATCCTATGCTCCAATTTGCACCCATTACCCCTTGTTCTATCACTGGTCATCACTGAGAGAAGCTTAACTCCATCTTCCTGACACTCACCCCTTACATATTTGTAAACATTGATGAGGTCACCCCTCAGTCTCCTTTTCTCCAAGCTAAAGAGACCCAGCTCCCTCAGCCTTTCCTCCTAAGGGAGATGTTCCACTCCCTTAATCATCTTTGTAGCTCTGCGCTGGACTCCTTCAAGCAGTTCCCTGTCCTTCTTGAACTGGGGGGCCCAGAACTGGACACAATACTCCAGATGCGGCCTCACCAAGGCAGAATAGAGGGGGAGGAGAACCTCTCTTGACCTACTAACCACACCCTTTCTAATGCACCCCAGGATGCCATTGGCCTTCCTAGCCACAAGGGCACATTGCTGGCTCATGGTCATCTTCCTGTCTACCAGGACCCCCCAGGTCCCTTTCACTTACACTGCTCTCCAGCAGGTCAGCCCCCAACCTGTACTGGCACATGGGGTTGTTCTTCCCCAGATGCAAAACTCTACACTTGCCCTTGTTGAACTTCATCAGGTTTCTCCCCGCCCAACTCTCCAGCCTGTCTAAGTCTCTCTGAATGGCAGCACAGCCTTCTGGTGTGTCAGCCACTCCTCCCAGCTTAGTGTCATCAGCAAACTTGCTGAGGGTACATTCTGTACCCACATCCAG
Organism: Hemiprocne comata; assembly: GCA_020745705.1. Lineage (NCBI taxonomy): Eukaryota > Metazoa > Chordata > Aves > Apodiformes > Apodidae > Hemiprocne > Hemiprocne comata. Next base: position 61,151,700 of record CM036588.1, on the reverse strand, counting down.
GTCGTTGATGAAGATGTTGAACAACACCGGTCCCAGTACCGACCCCTGAGGGACTCCACTAGTCACAGACCTCCAACTAGATTCTGCCCCATTGACTACAACTCTCTGACTCCTTCCTTTCAACCAGTTCTTGATCCACCTCACTACCTGATCACCAAACCCATACTTGATCAACTTATCTACAAGGATGCTGTGGGAGATGGTGTCAAATGCTTTACTGAAATCAAGATAAACCACATCTACCACTCTACTATCATCTATCCACCTAGTAATTTCCTCATAGAAAGCTATAAGGTTAGTCAAACATGACTTACCCTTGATAAAGCCATGCTGACTGCTCTTGATGACCCCCATGTCCTTGATATGCCTAGAGATAGTGACAAGAACAAGTTGTTCCATCACCTTTCCAGGGATGGAGGTGAGGCTGACTGGTCTATAGTTACCCAGGTCCTCCTTCTTGCTCTTCTTGTAGACTGGAGTAACATTTGCTATCCTCCAGTCCTCAGGCACCTCTCCTGTTACCCATGACTTACTGAATATGATGGAGAGTGGCCTAGCAATGACCTCCACCAGTTCCCTCAGCACCCTTGGATGCATTCCATCCGGACCCATTGATTTATGGATGTCCAGATTACTCAACTGATCCCTAACCCAATCTTCATCTACCATGGCAAACTCCTCCTTTATCTTGACTTCTTCTGGGGCTATATGAATCTGGGGCTCATGGGGAAAGCCTGCAGGAGTAAAGACAGAGGCAAAGAAGGCATTCAGCACCTCTGCCTTCTTTATATCCTCTGTTACCAGGGCATCCACCTCATTCAACAGTGGGCCAATATTGCCTCTAGTGTTAGTTTTGTTAGCTATGTATTTGAAAAAGCCCTTTCTATTATCCTTAACCTGACTTGCAAGGTTATGTTCCAAGGAGGCCTTAGCTTTAGGACAACTGTCCTATATTCCTCCCAAGTGACCAGCCTCTCCTTCCATGATCTGTAGATTTTCCTTTTCCACTTAAGTTTGCCCAGCAGTTCCTTTTTTAACCATGCTGGTTTCCTAGCTGCCTTACTAGATTTCCTAACCATTGGGACAGTCTGATCCTGTGCTTGCAAGAAGTGGTCCTTGAATGTCAACCAGCTAGCTTGAGCCCCTTTACCTTCTTGCACCCTGTCCAATGGGACTTCCCTTAACAGTTGATTGAGGAGGCCAAAGTTTGCCCTGTGGAAGTCCAGGGTTCTGGTCCTGCTGGGTATTCTGTTCCTTCCACACAGGATTCTGAACTCCACCATCTCGTGATCACTGCAGCCAAGGCTGCCACTGACCACCACTGCTTCAACAAGGCCCTCCTTGTTGGTGAGCACAAGATCCAGCAACGCTCCTTTTCTAGTCGGCTTGTCCACCATTTGCATTAAGAATTTATCATTAATGCACTGGAGGAACTTCCTAGACTGTGAATGGCTGGCTGTGTAGGCCTTCCAGCAAATATCAGGGTAGTTAAAATCTCCCATGAGGACTAAGGACTGTAGTTGTGAGGCTGCTTTCAGCTGCCTGTAGAAAGCCTCATCAACTTCCTCATCTTGATCAGGAGGTCTGTAGTAGACCCCCACCACTGTATCACCCATGCCAGCCTGCCCCTTAATTCTTACCCACAGACTTTCAACTTGCCCCTCATCAGCCCCTGCACAAAACCCAATACATTCTAGTTACTCTCTCACATAAAGAGCAACTCCACCACCTCACTTCCTCTACTGATCTTTCCTAAAAGCACATAGCCATCCATGGCCACATTCCAGTCATGTGAGCTGTCCCACCACGTCTCTGTTATTGCTACCAGATCATAACCCTTAGCCCGCACACTGACCTCTAACTCTTCCTGTTTATTCCCCATGCTGCGTGCATTGGTGTACAGGCATTTCAGGAAGCAAGCAGAGCACACTGGTGGGACCAAATCCTCCTTAGACCACCTGCCTTCAGGCCCTGGTATGTTCCTCTTGGGCTTGTCCCTAACAGACCCGGTTTTCTCCCCTTCCCCCATCACATCTAGTTTAAAGCTCTCTCAATGAGCCCTGCTAAGTCCTGCCCCAAAAGCCTTTTCCCCCTCTGGGACAGGTGCATCCCACCTGCCACCATCAGGCCAGGTGTCTCATATAGCAGCGCATGATCAAAAAAAACCAAAGCCCTGCCTTTGGCACCAGTCTTGTAGCCATTCATTGACCTGTGAACTCTTCCTATTTACCTCCCCACCCATTCTTGCAGGAGGTATGGAGGCAAACACTACTTGCACTCCAGACCCCCTAACTAGCCGTCCAAGGGCCCTGAAGTCTCTCTTCATTGCCCTTACATTTCTTGTAATAATTTTGTCACTGCCAACCTGAAAAATCAGCAGTGGGTAGTAATCAGAGGAATTTACAAGATTAGGGAGTTTCCTTTTAACATCTCTAATCCGAGCCCCAGGGAGGCAACAGACCTCCCTGTGGGATGGGTCTGGTCGACAGATGGGCCCTTCTGTTCCCCTCAGAAGGGAATCACCCACCACAATAACTTTCCTTTTCTTCTTGATTGAAGAAGTCCTAAGGCATTGGGGTGACTGACGAGTCCTAGGTGCTTCACTAGATAAGTCTACCCCTCCAACCTCATTTGCCTGTCCCTGAATTTCCAAGGCCTCATACCTATTCTTCAAGGGCAATTGGGAGGGTGGAGGGGGTTGGGAGGGCTTTTGGCTTGCCTCTCCGAGGTTGGACCTCCCTCCATTCCTTCATGTCTCTTAAGTCCTCTCCTTCTGTCTGGTGACAGGAGGGAGGGGATCCATCACTTTCTCAACCTCTTCCATCTGCCCCTCCCTCAGGGTACAACTCCACCAATCTATTTCACTCTCACATTCTCTGATGGTTCTTAGTCTTTCAACCTCCTCCGTCAGTTTAACCACCTGCCTGAGGAGATCATTTATTTGTTCGCACCGCACACATGCAGTGTCACTGGCTCCCTCCAGTACCAGTGCCAGGTTCAGGCATTCACTGCAGCCAGAGACCTGCACGGCTGCGTGCCTGCTTGGAAGCTCCGTCTGAGTTCCCACATTCTTTTTCACTATGGTTTTTGGGCGCATTGTGACCATGATCTATCTAGCTAATTTGCCTGTCTTGCTATGAGAAAGCGGCCAGTGTTCTCTGCTCCCTGCCTCCCCTCGCGCTGCTCTCCGTCTGCCCTCGCACCTTCCCTGCGACAGCTAGCTGCACCTCTCTTGGCCTTGAACAACTCCAGGGAGGGGGCATCCGCAACCTGCCTGGGCAACCTGTTCCAGTGTCTCACCACCCTCCAAGGAAAGAAGATTTTCCTAATGTCCAACCTGAATCTCCCCTCTTTAAGCTTCAAACCATTGCCCCTTGTCCTCTCACCTACATACCCATGTAAAAAGCCCTACGCCAGCTTTCTTGTAGGCCCCCTTCAGATACTGGAAAGCTGCTATAAGGTCACCCCAGAGCCTCCTCTTCTCTAGGCTAAACAACCCCACCTTCCTCAGCCTGTCTTCATAGGGGAGGTGCTCCAGTCCTCTGATTATCTTTGTTGCTCTCCTCTGGACACACTCAAGGAGTTCTATGTCCTTCTTATGTTGGGGGCTCCAGAATTGGAGACAGTACTCCAGGTGGGGTCTCACCAGAGCAGAGCAGAGGGGGAGAATCACCTCTCTTAACTGGCTGGCCATGCTTCTTTTGATGCAGCCCAGCATACAGTTGGCTTTCTGGGCTGCAAGTGCACATTGACGGCTCATGTTAAACTTCTGGTCCACCACTACCCCCAAGGCCTTCTCCTCTGGGCTGTTGTCAATCCTTACTCTTCCCAACCTGTATTTGTGCATGGGATTGCCTCGACCCAGGTGGAGAACGTTGCACTTGGCCTTGCTGAACTTCATGCAGTTTGCACATGCCCACTTCTCAAGCCTGTCAAGGTCCCTCTGGATGGCATCCCTTTCCTCCAGCTTGTTGACTTCACCACACTGTTTGGTGTCACCAGCAAACTTGCTGTGGGTGCACTCAATTCCACTGTCTATGTTGCTGATAAAGATGTTAAATAGCACTGGTCCAAGTACTGACCCTTGAGGAACACCACTCGTCACAACTCTTTGGGTGCGACCAGTCCAATGAGTGGTCCATCCACCAAATCCATGTTGTTACAGTTTCAAGACCAGAATGTTTTGTGGAACAGTGTCAAAAGCTTTGGACAGGTCCAGGTAGATGACGTCTGTTGTTCTGCCATTGTCCACCAAGGCTGTGACCCTATCATAAAAGGCCACCAAATTAGTCAGGCAGGACTTGCCTTTGGTGACATGTTGGCTGTCACCAATCACCCCTTTGTTGTTCTCGTGCCTTAGCAGGGTCTTCAGGAGGATCTGCTCCAAGATCTTGCCAGGCACAGAGATGAGACTGACTGGCCTGTAGTTCTCTGAGTCTTTTTCCCTTCTTGAAAATGTAGGTTATGTTTCTGTGTTTCCAGTCAGCAGGGACTTCACCAGACTACCATGACTTTTCAAATATGATGGACAGTGGCTTTGCAACTTCATCCACCATGTCTTTCAGGAGCCGTAGGTGAATCCCATTAGGTCCCATGGACTTGTTCACCTTTAGGTTCTTTAGGTGGTCTCAAACCTCCTCTTCATCACAGTGGGGGGACCCTCCTTTTCCCAGTCCCTGCCTTTAGTTTATATAACATGGAGGGTGTGACCGGAGTTCTTGCTGGTGAAGACTGGGCAAAGTAGTCATTGGGTACCTCAGCCTTCTCTACATCTTGGATGACCAGCTCTCCTGTTTCCTTCTGAAGTGGGCCCACATTTTCCCTAGTCTTCCTCTTATCATTACCATACCTATAAAAACTTTTCTTATTGCCCTTAACTTCCCTTGCCAGATCCAATTCTCTCTGTGCTTTTGCTTTCCTAACCTGATCTCTTGCTTCTCTAACTACCTCTCTATACTTCTCCCAGGGTACCTGGCCTTGCTTCCACCCTCTGTAACTTTTGTTTTTACACCTAAGTGTGTCCAGGAGTTCCTTGCTCATCCACGCAGGCCTCCTGGCACTCCTGCCTGCCTTCTTCTTTGTAGGGACACATTGGTCCTGGGCATGCAGGAAGTGTTCCTTGAATATGGACCAGCTTTCCTTGGCTCCCTTCCCATCCAGGGCTTTGTCCCATTCTACCCTAGCAAGCAGATCCTTGAAGAGATCAAAGTCTTCCCTTTTAAAATCAGCTTACTTTGCACTTTTCTCGTTGCCCTAAGGATCTTGAATTCTACAGTGTCATGATCACTGTAGCCCAGTCTCCCAGTGAGTTTCCCATCACTCACTATCCTGTCTCTGTTGGTGCGAACAATGTCCAGAAAAGCTCCTTTTCTGGTTGGCTCCTCTACCATTTGGAGGCGGAAGTTGTCGTCAATGCACTCAAGGAACTTGAATGTAGAAGATGTAGAAAATAGGTTATAATTTCATGAGATACTGCAAATTTTTTCATATTAACAATTGATATTTTATTTTAGAGGTGATTACTTAGTGGTCAGTGGAGTTCTTCATATAGTTTATAGGAGTGTCATTTTGTTGCTGTATTTGTACCTGAATTGTACTCAGATTACTATTCTATTTAATAATTAAGTAATCAGTATACAACTCATGACAAGGACAGAAATTTAATGCCATATAGAGGTAATTGGTTACATATGCCATAATTTCAGACTAGTACCTAGAGATGTTTACAGCGGCACACTCCTCCCAGCCAAAGAATATCTCCTAAAGTTTTGTTCTGTCCCTTGACATCCTGACTTTTGAAGGCATTCTAGAGCTCAGGTGAAGAATATTTGCATTGATTTTCTGTCATTGATTTCTGATAATTTCCTGTCTCTTTCAATACCTTCTATTTTTGAATAGCTGATAATCAGACAGATAGCTCTGTCTGGTCATTTGTAGTATGTCTGTCACTGTGATATAGGAAATCCTGATGGTGGTCTGCAGAGCGTAAGCTGCTGCAGTGTTGTCTTTTTTTTTATTTTGAGAGAAAGTTAAAAGCATCCTCAAGTCTTTCTGGGTCAGACAACAGGTTTTTTTCTGTTATGAAAGACCTGCTCCTTTCAATGGGCAGTTTGGTTGCAGAAGATTGGCAAAATCTGATGCTTAATGAGATTGAACTTCAAAGACTAATTAGGCTCAACTGCAAATACTTTCATGGCTCATCATCACCAGTTGAAGCATGTCTGGCTGATAATAATTTCTAGAGTGACTAGACTTACTAGTCTAGCTGGAGGTGTTGCTGCCCATGCAGGGGGTTGGAACTAGATGACTTGTAAGATACCTTCCAACCCAAACTATTCTATGATGATGACATTTGACGGAAAGAAAAATGCAGTTTTGTCCCCGTAGAAATGCAGTTTTATTGATTAGTTGGGCAAATGAGATGCACTTTGCTATCCCCCTGAATTAAGTGTAATGTTTCTAACAAAAGAAAGATGAGAATAATAAATATAAAACAAACAAACAAACAAAAAACCCCAATCAACCAACAACACATAAAACCTCTTTTTTCCAGTGTATCTTCTGGAATTATCCTGAGGAAAAAACCCAAAATTTTATTAGCTGGCATCTTATTATAGACACTTGAAGAGTACATGGTGAACCCAATTTACCCTTCAGTTTTTGACTTGTTCTTACTGGGAAAAAAAAATAATAAAAATTTGCTTGAATTAATACCTGGGATAAAAGCAGAGGATCACTTTATATAGAGAAATACAGAGAGCAGCCTCTTGGACAGCCTCAGTACAGCATCCTGACTGACCAAGCATACCTCAGTGAGAAAACACAACACTTATCCCATATTTATGTGCAGAAATTCCCCCTTATCCATTCAAGTGTAGCTTAGCATGAGGAAGAGAAATGAAGCAATGTTTATATGGAAGGAGTGAGCCAGACCTGGTTTGGGTCCAAGGAAATCTTGTCCCTGTTAGTCCTTCATGTTCCTCCTGAGATAGGTGGAGGTTAGACTTGCTTAGTTAGTGTGAGAGACGGACTGCCCGCCTGGACTCGCTGGAGAACAAGGGTCCCGACTAGGGACCGGCTTCGGCCGCACCCCGGTGGTGAGATTTGCGAACTTGATTACACTCTGACGTTTCTTACTAACATTTACAGACATTCACCCATTCACACACACCTCTACTATACACTTGCTTCCTTTAATCTCCCCAAAGGCTCTCTCCAAGTTCTCTCCCTCATTTTCTGTCCGGGACCGAGATTGGGGGGGGGGATTGGGAGGGGGATAGGATTGTTTGTATTGTATTGTACTGTTGCTGTATTGTATTGCATTATTCTTCCCTACGATTGCTGTTGCTCTGTAGTTCTGTAGCAATAACCCCGCCTAGACAGTAGTGCCTTTAATAAACCTATTGATTTTTAAACACTGTTTGTGAGTGTGACAGGGAGTGGTCCTCAGCCCTCGATTCCCTTTGTGTAGGGCAGTGAGTCGCCGTTTTCCTATCTCGGTTTGCGACAGTTAGTCTTAAAGTTACAATCATCATCTGCTTGAGCATGGACTGATACTGCATTCTGCAAAGCAAATACTCAACCAGGCATAAACCTGACAGAAAAAAAAAGGACACTACACTGGCACAGTACCTCTCTGCCCCTAAAACTTACACTGCTAGTATGGTCCTCCAGGCCTGATGTGAATTGATTTTTTTTGGCCAGACGTGTGCTTCACTGGATGAAACAGAGCAAAGCTGAGTGGAGTGTAAGACCCATCTGCATCTATGAGCTTCTGCCAGAAGCAGAGCCCTGACAAGGCAGCAGCTTCCAGCTTTTGATTAATTTTTGAGCTCTGAGGAAGATGCTTTGTGCTATGGCTAGTTACTGATATGCAGCTGATAGATGGTTATTTGTATCACTGCAAAGTAGAAGAAGCTGAGTAGTACTAACAACCTGGACAGGATATACAGAATAGAGCATATTTCCCTTAAGGAAAAAAAAAATCATAACAGCATGAAGAGCTGTATAGCAATTCCAAATCAGCACCTTACATCAAGCATGTGGCTACTTAAGGCATTTGCTCCTTGGTATTGCCTTTGACCTGTTTGGTTTCCCCAGTCCAACCTACTGGGAAAGGTACAGTGAAACCTTTTTTACAGTAGTGCCTTATGAATTACCCTGAAAGCAGCGTCTCATCTGGAATAAAGTTGAGACTGGGATGTAGTTCTTTATGAATTTAGAACTGGTTAGATTAAGAGCCCTGAAGTTAGAGTGTGTTGTTTATCCTCAGAGCAGGCAAAATAGGGCCAGCATTTATGTATTTTCTGTAAAATTTTGCTCAGCGGTAGTAAAGCATGTTCTGTTAAATAGCTAAAAAATATTTCTGAAGGCCACTTCGGAGGGCCTAGTGTGAAATACAGTGGCTATAGTTAAGGAAGCTAGGAAAATAAATTTACACGCTGAAATTCTGAACAGTTAAATCCTTTGGGTAGTGATGTATATTTGCTCATGGATAAAGAAAGAGAAATATTAATATATGCTTGCAGACTCCTTTGACAAAAGATAAAAAGATCACAGCTGCTTATCTAAACCTCTTGCAACAAGCCTTGGGGACAAAATCTAGGAACTTAGTTCCCAAAGCATTTTTTCCATTATGCCACTGAAGTATGAAATGCCTTCACCTTCTATACTCAACATCAGTTTAAATCTTCTTACAAGCTAGCTGTTGGGTGAAGACCGCATCATAAATACCAGTTTGGATCTCATGCTATCCAGCAGAGGGCACTGATATGTACATACAGTATTCAATGTGTATTAAAGTTTTTTTTTGACAAATGCTTCTTCAAAAACATTGATTAGAAGTCTAATTGCATTATTACTGTTAATATAATAAGACATGTTTGGTATCATAGAAGTTATTATTTCTACACTTTTGTGTCACTTGGATGATTACTTTCTCTTGCTTACTAATGATTTCAGTGAATACATTGAAAAAAAATTGTATTAGTGCAGTAGTGTTATTTTGTCTCTCTTGCCACCTAAAATGCTTACATTAAGTTTTTTCATCAACATGATTTTGAAGGACAATAATTTAAGCATTAATAAGTTCATTCAACTAGTGTGTCTTGCTGAGATCAATACTGAAGCACTGATTACAGCTAGTGGTATCTTGTACATTATTTCCAGATAAATGTATACTGTGCTACTGGGAATGTTCTGCAGTTCCCATGTTGTGGAAACACTTAGCAAGGAAGTTAAAATAATAAACAGCTGAGCATGATCATTGTCAACAAACTGGGTTTATTTCTGACTTTATAAAAACACATGAATAGGTTGAAAGCATCACTTTCTCCACCCAAATATACTAAATATACAAATTACCAGGGATTAAACAAAATTATACAAGACCTACAAATCTCATAAAACACCTCATGCTTAGCTGAAAAGATAACATAAAGATGCAACATGTTTTGGCTGTTTCTAGTCTGCACGTGTTAATAATGACTTGAGCAAGTGTAGCAGATGAGCTTTCCTTTTGCAGGGCTGGAAGTAACTGGCCTGCTTCCTGCTTTCAGAAGTTGAATGCAGTTTCTGAGTTAACTAATCACACAGTGATTAGGAATAGGTATGAAAACACACACATAGAGAAACTGGAACACAAGTTTCATTAATCAATTCATTACCTCATTTTTCATGAAAAGAAGGAAAAGAAAATGCCTAGTGCTATGAATAGACATAAAGATAGAATCAAGACTGAAACTCAGTAATAAAAGACAGCAAATAATTTGACTCGGTTTTGTTTTCATCAAAGTCAATGGCAGCATGTGATGAAGGTAGGAGTGGGCCGTAAGAGAGTAGGTATTTTCTCTGCTGAGGCTGAATTGAAGTTAGCTCAATTAGTATTTGAATGAATGGGGAATTACAGTTTTCACAGGCACTTCATGTTTGCTGATCATTAAATGTCCTCACAAGGAATTATGTGGGCAGAATATAGGAAGAGCTGTAATGATAAGTGTTTTCTCTCATTGCTATTAATATAATTACCTGCCTTGCTAAAACACAGTTCCTAAAAACTGTGCTGGCTATTGAAGCAAATGATCTCAGAATGGCCAACTGTACTAACAGATATTTAGTTCTGCTGTTCTCTACAATTCCAGAAACACTTGGTACAGAGCACAGCTCTTCTCAGAACTGAAACCTCCTTCCCACATGGTCCTCTAGCCGTGCTTTTGTTGCCTTTCATGTTTTCTTCATATTTTATAATGAAACATAATTCACAGAAACCTGAATCATTATAGCCTGTTAGCTAAGGTCCTAAAACTCTTATTGGTAGCTCATTACATTTTCTGCTCTTGATTAATGCAAGTTAAGAATGATTGACTTGACAACTGACTTGATATGCATCATGTCTCTATATGCAGAGAAAGCTTTTGACACAGCGGTGTGGAAATGATTTGCTGATTTAAAAAGGTTCATGTTGCCTTTTCTGCTCTATGTCCTTTGCTGGGAGAACAATGGCTGTTCAATTTATCGCAACCTGAGTCGTAATTTTAAGTATTCAAGATCACTGTCCTGGGCTATAGGTAATTTGAGATTACCTATGATTTTTGTATTACTAAACAATATTAATTTATACTGAGTTTGCTGCAAAATACAAACAATCATCCAGAGCTTTTCTCCTTAGAAATATTTCGAAAAGGTATTAATAATTTTGATTTAAGTAGTTCTTTTTCCTGATCTCAGAAAGTATAGAAAAAAGTAGAGCTAGAGAGTCTTAATGATGAAACTGTTTTCTGTACCTAAGCCACCTTGGTTACCCGTTATAGTGGGAGAATCACAGAATGTCTTTGGTTGGAAGAGACTTCCAAGATCATCCAGTCCAACCTTCGACCTAACACCGCAAGCTCACCACTAAACCATGTCCCTAAGCACCAGGTCCCCATGCTGTTTAAATGCCTCCAGAGATGGTGACACTACCACTGCCCTGGGCAAACTATTCCCATGCTTGACAACCCTTTCAGTGAAGAAATGCTTCCTAATATCTAGCTTAAACCTCCCCTGGAGCAGCTTGCATCCATTCCCTCTGGTCCTATCACATGTCACCAGGGAGAAGTGGCTGTCCCCCTCATCGCTCCAGCCTCCTTTCAGGTAGTTGTAAAGAGTGATGAGATCTCCCCTCTGCCTCCTCTTCTCCAGACTAAACAACCCCAGCTCCCTCAGCAGCTTCTCAGAGGACTTGTGCTCTAGGCCCTTCACAAGCCTCATTGCCCTTTTTTGGACACACTCCAGCACTTCTATGTCCTTTTTATAGTGACGGACCCAGAACTGAACACAATATTCAAGGTGTGGCCTCACCAGTGCTGAGTACAGGGGGACGATCACCTCCCAGTTCCTGCTGGCCACAGTGTTCCTAATACAAGCCAGGATGCCGTTGACTTTCTTAGCCACCTGCGTGCAGTGCTGACTCATATCTAGTCAACCCAGTACCCCCAGGTCCTTTTCCAACCTGCAGCTTTCCAACCATACGTCACCAAGTCTGTAGCTTACCATGCGGTTGTTATGACCCAAGTGCAGGACCCGGCACTTGGCCTTGTTGAACCCCATAAAATTAACCTTGGCCCACTGATCTAACCTGTCTAGGTCCCGCTGTAGAGCTTCCTTACCCTCTAGCAGATCAACACACCCACCTAGCTTGGTGTTGTCTGCAAACTTTCTGAGGGTGCACTCAATCTCCTCATCCAGATCATTAATAAAGATATTAAAGAGAACAGGCCCCAGTACCGAATCTTGGGGAACACCACTTGTGACTAGATGCCAGCCAGATTAACTTTGTTAACTACCACTCTTTGGGTCCAGCCAACCAGTGCACAGTGTATTTATCCAAGCCCAGCATCACAAGTTTCTGAAGGAGAACGCTGTAGAAAACAGTGTCAAAGGCTTTACTAAAGTCCAGATAGTTAATGTCCACAGCTCTTCCCTCATCCACTAGGTGGGTCACCTTGTTGTAGAAGATCAGGTTAGTCAGGCAGGACCTTCCTTTTGTAAACCCATGCTGAATGGGCCTGATCACCTGGTTGTCTTGAATGTGCCGATTGATGGCACTCAAGATGACCTGCTCTATAACCTTCCCTGGCACTGAGGTCAGACTGACAGGTCTGTAGTTCCCAGGGTCATCCTTTTGACCCTTCTTGTAGATGGGCATCACATTTGCTAGCTTCCAGTCACCTGGGACCTCCCCAGTTAGTAAGAATGGCCCTGTATTATTAATGCTATATGCTGTTATCAATCACATGGTTGTTGTTTTTTTTTTTTTTTTTTTTTTTTTTTTTTAATTCATCTGTAATATCTGCACCTGCGTGCTTACATTTAGAATATCGAAGTTCAGTTGTCACTGAGTATAGAATACTGAACTTCCAGTGAATCGCTGTCACTTCAGATACTCTGAAGTTACCTGTAATGGCATTTTTTCAGATTAAGGGGCTGATTTTTCCACAGCTGACGTTTCTGAAGGCTGAACACAATAAAACAGGATTCCTATCACCCATCCCTATAGTTACAAATATTCCCACTCTGAAAGATACATGAATTTAACCATTGCTGTTACTGTATGTTTTTAAAATACTTAAATTTAAATCTTCTACACATATCCCTTATGATTCTGTATTACAATTCATTATCTATTTTGTTATATACTGTTAAACAACAAGAAAGAGCTCATAGGTAATGATCAGACACAAAAGAGGCATATTCTTCTCTGAACATTCTGTAATCCAAATAGTGTATACCTTCTGCAGCAATCTGGCCATGCTGTCTGGTGCTTAAAAAAAGGAAAAACCCTAACCTCACTTTAAGTGCTGCCCATTGTTTTTGAGTGAAAAACCATCCAGGAGGCTGGGGGACCTTTTTATGATCAATTCAAGGGAGAAGTTGCCTTCCTATTGTGAAAAGTATCTGGCATAAAAAAGGGGTTTATATGCATGAGCGGAATATTGTGACATTGAATACAAGCATGAATGGCTGATAAGATACCTCTGGAAATTCAGATGAGAACTCATTGGCCTGTATCGGTATGGTTTTCAACAACTTTGAGGTAAGCTAAGTAAAACATATTGGCTTGAAGAAATATGTCTAGAATTTTAGGGAAGGTAAATGCAAATCATCATACTTTGAGCCTACTGTGTAGCAGAGTATCATTTAAATCTCATAGAACCAATGCTAATATTAATATATTCAGATCTAAGATAATCAAAAGCTTCTTGGATGTGGTTGAGCTATATGAACTTTACTGAACTGAACAATTGAAATATGCTCTTGGTATAGAGACTTTTTGAATGCTTGATACAGAAGATAAAACATAAAGAAAAAGTATAAAAATAGCAATAAGAGATATGCATCAGAGCACATTTATGAAATAAAATTTAAAACTATATATAAAATTGCTCTGTACTGTCTCAATTTGTAGACTTCACATTGTCTATACATGCTTTCATTATTCAGTATTTTCTATATGTACAGGCACTTGTGACTCTGGCATTTGTGGACCCTGCGACCCTTCAAGAAGATTCTTAATTTGCCCAAGCTGAGATGTGGTGACCCTTACTACAAACTTTTCCAGGCATGGCAGATCATACACAAATTTTATGCTTTATAAATTGTGTAGGAAATGTTCTTCATTCATCTCAGATTGTAAAACTCATATCTTATGGAAGACTTAATGGCATTTTGGAATAGAATCTATGGATAAAAGCTATGCCAAGAGGTTGAGAAAAGTCAAGGGATTTGTTTTTTCACTGGGTCCTAGAAATGCTAACTATAATTCACATCTACTGAGGAATGCACATTTTTTGAGCTATCTTTAAGTTCTCAGAAAGACAGACCGGGGACATTCAGTCTTTTTTGATCTTAACATCCCTCTTTACAGTCATTATGCCCAGATCCCAACTCTTCATATTTGAGAGTATCCTGAGTAATCAAACTAGAGCTGAAGTTGTTTCTGAAAGCCTGTACTATCCCTTTGCTCCACCCACTTCTTGCCAAACAATGATGGCTTGTATTAGAAATAGTGTGACCAGCAGTAGAGAGGTGATTGTCCCCCTGTACTCAGCACTGGTGAGGCCACACCTGGAGTATTGCGTCCAGTTTTGGGCACCTCAATTCAAGAGAGATAATGAGGTACTGGAGCGAGTACAGAGGAGGGCAACAAAGCTGGTGAAGGGCCTAGAGAATAAACCTTATGAAGAACGCTTGAAGGAGCTGGGAATGTTTAGTTTGAGAAAGAGGAGGCTGAGGGGAGATTTCATCAGTCTCTACAACTACCTGAAGGTCATTGTAGAGAGGTTGGTGTTGGTCTCTTTTCACCGGTAATTAGCGACAGAACTAGAGGGAATAGCTTCAAGCTCCAACAGGGGAGGTTGAGACTAGACATTAGGAAAAATTTTTTCACAGAAAGAGTGGTTAGACACTGGAACAGGCTGTCCAGGGAGGTGGTTGAGTCACCATTCCTGGATATGTTTAAGGGTCGTTTGGATGTGGTGTTGGTGGATTTGGTTTAGGGGAGAACTTTGTAGAGTAGGGATGATGGTTGAACTCGGTGATCCCAAGGGTCTTTTCCAACCTGAATAGTTCTATGATTCTATGATTCTGTGTTCTCTTTTAGGTAATAATCACAATGAATCATTGAATGGTTTGAGTTGGAAGAGACATTTCACAGAATCACAAAATCACAGAATGTTAGGGTTTGGAAGGGACCTCCAAAGATCATTGAGTCCAACCCCCCTGCCAAAGCAGGACCAAAAACTAAGGCAGATCACTCAGAAAGGCATCCAGACAGGTCTTGAAAGTCTCCAGAGAAAGAGACTCCACAACCTCTCTGGGTAGCCTGTTCCTGTGCTCTGTAACCCTCACAGTAAAGAAGTTCTTCCTCATGCTGAGGTGGAACTTCCTGTGCTCAAGTTTGAATCCATTGCCCCTCATCCTATCACTGGGCACAAGTGAAAAGAGGTTGTCCCTGCCTTCTTGATGCCCAGCACTCATGTATTTATGGACATTAATTAGATTCCCCCCTCAGTCTTCTCCTGTGTAGACTGAAAAGCCCCAGGTCTCTTAGCCTTTCCTCATAATGCAGGTGTTCCAGTCCCTTAATCATCCTTGTAGCCCTCTGTTGGACTGTCTTAAGTAGATCCCTGTCCCTCTTGAACTGGGGAGCCCAGAACTGGACACAATACTCCAAGTGAGGTCTCACCAGGGCCGAGTAGAACAGGAGGAGAACCTCCCTCGATCTGCTGAACACACTCCTCCTAATGCACCCCAAAATACCATTGGCCTTCTTGGCCACAAGGGCACATTGTTGTCCCATTTGAAGATCAACTGGTTGTGGGCAGGGAGGTCTTTCCCTAGATCAGGTTGCTCAAAGCCCCATCCAACTTGACCTTGAACATTTCCAATAGTGGGACATCCACAGCTCCTGTTTGCAATGTGTTTGCAGTGTCCCATCATCCTCTTCACAAAAAAATACTACCTTATATCCAGTCTAAGTCTACCCTACCCATGAAGCACTACATATTTCATAATGCTGCTTGGAAATCTCACTGCTGTTCGGTAATAATACAGCAACTTTTGTACCTAAAACACTTTTCATCCACTGCTCTAAGGAGGGATAGGGAGCTGTACTTTTCTTCATTTTTTACTATCAGGAAGAAAAGCCTCCTGGCTGCTGCGGTTTAAGACACTAAAACTTGCAGATACATTCCTTTACCATATGTATAAAACTAAGGCTTTGTGCGGCCATTTTAACCATCTGAATTTTAGCCTGGCATTCTATGACTTACTGATTCAATTTTTAAGATCGCAGTTCAAAGCAGTGTTATATTTGGCTGTGCCCTTTCCCAACCATCACTAGTATAATACTATGCGTATATACATATATTGAGAGAGTAATTAATATTTCCTTTATTTACATTTTCTGTTTTACTTTAACTCTCTGAACACACAGTGGCCAAAAGCTTGCTTCTGTGGTATGTAACTGTTGCCAGAGAAATGAACAAACTCCTCTGAGAAGTGATATGCCTCTAAAAATATATCAATTTAACAAAATTTACTGTATGTTTGCCCACAGCACTTTCAATATGGTTCTGCTTGATGAGAGTGCACAAGGGGCAATGGTTTGAAGCTTAAAGAGGGGTGATTCAGGTTGGACATTAGGAAAATATTCTTTCCTTGGAGGGTGGTGAGACACTGGAACAGGTTGTCCAGGTAGGTTGTGGATGCCCCCTCCCTGGAGGTGTTCAAGGCCAGGTTGGATGGGGCCTTGAGAACCTGGTCTAGTGGGAAGTGTCCCTGCCCATGCAGGGAGGTTGGAACTAGATGATCTTTAAGGTGCCTTCCAACCCAAACCATTCTATGATTCTAAGATTGTATGATTATCTTATTGTAAGTGTAGGTTCATGGATTTGAACCAGACCGGGCTGGTTTGCGAATTCATTGAAGTGATACATTCACGGAAGGGAAATGCCACATAATAAAAAGAAGCTGGTTGAGGCAATTATGTCATTCTGGGAAGAAGGCTTCTTGAAGTTCCCTCATTGCAGCAAAAGAAAGAAAATTGGCTGCCCTAGGCTTTGATCAGTTTTGAGGAAGAGTTTCTGTATAAACCATATGTATTGCAAAAGCACAGAATAAACAAAGTCTATGCTCTTGTAAATCTGCAGAGGTTTTGTTTCACTTAGAGTGTCACAATTACATTTAAGATAAAATTTACTGTTTTGTAAAAGTTCTGTAAATAGGAGGTAGCAATTACTGATGTTGGGCAATGCACAGGAAGGAGTGGAGGACTAGTCTGTGCCAACTGATCGCTGACAAAACTGGGACCATAAGCTATATTGCAATATATTATATGATTAGCTATTTAACGGGTTTTTTTAGTATAAAGTAAAGAAATATCCCACATTTCGTACACACTGTGAACAGAGTGGTCGCTCGGCTTAGTTTTTGAGGCAGCAGCTGCCTATAGCAGAAATCATGGGGACCAGCAAAGCATTACAAGATCTGAGAAGCAGGCTGGGACCATAGTTTAAAAATGTGACCCTCAGTCATTTCTGCATGTTACCAGCAGGAGAGTGGAATCCTGCAGGGGCGCAGGCTTGGTCCTTTTACCCTTTGTACCGATCTGCCACCTCGTGGGATTCATCTGTATCTACAATACCACTTTTTGTTTTTGTTTTTAAATGTCCTCTTTTTCAGATTCCAAAACTGACATTCCTGACCTGTCTGAATTATACTACAAATACTCAGATCAATGTTTCTGCATTTATGCTGACAGTGCCGGCTCTCTTTTCCCAGCATTTCTCCCAAACCATAGAAGACCTGATTGAGGACTAAGATAACTGTATCTTACAATACATTGTTTTACAGGGTTAAAAAAAGTGCTGTAGCAAGCTGAACTGAATAGGGATTGGCTGTTCTGTTGAGATTTTATGTGTCTGAGTTAGTTATTCTCATCTTTAATTTTATATTGCTGGGTTTTACACCTGCTACTCTAGTCTGACTGCTACTTTTGGTCTATATATGTTTTTTGAACATTCATTGTCCTATATATAATTTACATAGGATAGCGTGTTTGCAGTTCATCATTTAGCTACGTGGCATTACATTGCTTTTACATGAGGGTATTCTGCTTTATTTTCTGTAAGGACAGACATAATAATTTTTTTGTTAGCCAAGGATTTTATTGCCTGCATTCCTCTAATAAGTGGTGTAACAGGCTCTAAAACATTGCCTTGACTTTCTCAAAATTCTAAATACTAACTGCATATTTCTGTTCTTCCATATATAGGCTTAAGTGCTTCCCTTAGGCTGCTATGAAGCTAGGGAGGTGCCTACAAGGTGGACTGTCAAAGGTGAGCAAACAGTTCCATAACACTTTTCACTTTGATTTTGCCAGCATTTCAAGAAAATGCAGTCCACACATTTTATTTTCCATGTTAAAATGTGATTGCGTGATTGTGTTGCTTAGTCATCTTCTGTACAGAAATGGCATGAAAAAAATGCCCCAGACTCACATCATAAGTTGCATCAAACTTTCTGCAGTCAGTACATCTAGGTCAGTACCCCCTTTTATGCAGAGTAATATATAGTTTTGAACAATTATAAATCTATCTTCCTTTTTTTAAACTCAGCTTCATTGTTAAAATTATTCCACCCTGGTTGTGTAGCTAGAAGCCAGCTTCAGAAGAAAACCAAAATGTACTCCTAAAATTAGCTGCTAACAACTATAATGATGAACTAAACAACTGTTAGATTAGATGTCTTACATTTCTAATGTACTAGAGATAATTTCTCAGTTAACCCTATGCGGCAAATAATTTTAATAAGTGTGGTTTCCTGATTTAGAAATACAAGCAGCAAGATACCTACAGCTTTAATGACTTTCCCATTGCCACCGCTGGATCCAAGGGAGAAAATCCAGATAAACAAATCTAGTTACTAATTTTTATTCTAAAATTCAATCCAACAAAGCAAACGAATATTGGTAAAAGATGTGTACTGTGACATGAAGTCATATCATACAGCAGTCTATATGAAAAGAGTGCTCATTCTCCATAAAAAATATGCAGAAGCATTAGCTATAGTTAGAAAGAAAACCTTATGATTAGTTGTGATTAATGTATAAATATTATATGGACAAATATTATTAATAATAGAGACCCATGATAAAAAAAAAAATAGACATTTTACTTTTTCATGGATCATTTGTGTATGTAATTCCTAACATGTGAAGCACTTCTGAAAAATTACGATAATATGTCTAAAGTTTATCAGATAAGTACTTGTGTCACTAAAAAAAATTGCAATTTAATATTTTTTTTTTTAAACTTTGAACAAATTCTAGTTTTAAAAAATTGATATTTGAAAAGCTACTTTGCTTTTACCATTTAAGGTGATTGCTTTGAGTTATGTCTCTGGCTTAAATTGATGACAAAATAAAAGTAAGCACAACCTGATGGATAGGATCTGCCACCTTAATAAATAAAAACCTGGAAAAAATTAACTTGGCACTCAAAGAAGGGTAGAAAATGTTAAGAAATAATTATTTTTATTCAGTATTGCTTGTGAGAAGCTTATTGTCCCTAAACATGTCTGGGAATGTTGTCTTTAGTTTGTATTATCTGTCTAGAGTTTCCATTAATTACACGAGATATAATAAATAAAAATCACTTACATGTAAAATGATCCCCCCTCCCCCACTACACCTTTTCCTCTTGCTCCCCAGCTGAGGTGTTTCTCAGAGGCATGTCTTGGTCTGAACCATATTGTTGCAAGTCACCCTCAGGCTTTGCTTTTCCATATGTGTCTGGGAAAAGTGGGACAAGGGATTACTAAGGTGCTTGCACTAACTGGACTGGAAAACCCATTTATTCCATTTCTTCTTGGCAAAACGCTACCTTAAGAGACTACAAACTCCTTAAACACTTCTCATTCACTATGTGTTTGATACAAAATGGATATCTTGGACCAAAGCCCAAGGCCAGTTACAGCTGCCTCTGCATAATGAGGTACTCTTGGATCCTGTTCACTTGAACAGTGAAGCATTCTTTATGCAGAGGGATTCTGTGTGCCTAAGCACCACTTAGCCTCTCCTGCATCAAGCTTCACCCATCACCCTCATATCTCACTGGTGCGAGGGGTGATGGAGGGGAGCCTGTACAACCTCTGCCATGAGCTAGTCTGAAGGATATTTCCTTTTGTTATTTTGCCTTATATTTTGTTAAAGAGTGAGTTATTTTAGCCAGGAACCACACTGATGACTTTCTAACTTTCAAGATACCATTTTACTGTCTGAACTTGCTCGTTCTGATATAAACTCGGAAAAGTCTGGTGCTCCTTGTAGGCACAGGTGCTTTATATCTTGATGTTACATCACACGTGGAGCAGCACATTTTTTAGTGATGTAATGTCTTTATCCAGAGTCTGACATCACTTACAAAAGCATGTTTTAAAGAATATAGGTTGAGCAGTGTAAGGGCTCTCTCTTAAGCACTACGGAGAGATCACATAACCGAGGAGTAATATATTTTGATGTTTCGATGCTGCTTTGTTCACAAACTCCAACCACAATTGTTTCAAATGATTTTGAGAATTGCTTTTGAACTGAAAACTGATTTCAGCATATTCTATTGACAAAACACATCCATATGATGTGGAATAATACTATGTTGTCTTACAGTGTGTAATATCTGGCAGCTTTTCTTGTTTAGCTGGAAACCACAGTGGATCAGAGCACTGTGTTACATATCTATATGGTGAGTTCTGTAATTAACATTTTAAAGCCCTCTCTATATATATTTGAGAGAAAAAAAATGAGAAAGAAAATAAAAATTAAAAAATCCACCACAAAAAAAAAAGCAGATAATCTAAACAGATAATCTCATCCAGTTATCTAACTTTAGTGATTTTGTATTCTATTATATACCTTTCATTTGAGCAGAATAAGAAAATTTAAACAATGTACAGCTCTTAAAATGGCCATTTTCCTATCACTGTTTTATGAAGTCATGTACACCAAACGTAGATGGAAAATATAAAAGGGTAACAATTAAATCAATAGAATATTATGAGTAATTGTATTTATTTGTAAATATTTGTCTTAAAAACCATGATCTCCTAGAAAATTTTTTAATTAGTCTGTAGAATACCATTATTTTCTTCTATCCCTATATGGCCACTGTGATATCAGTGCACAGAATCACAGAAAAAAACCCCTATTTATCATTCTCCACAATGAATTGGTATGGTCTGCTACATTCTAGAGGAAAATTTCATGATGAAATATTATGTCCTTATGAAAAATATATGTGCATTTGTAGTCTCAGTTTTCTTTGCTCAGAGACAACTCTGCATTAAAATTAAACCTTGGCAGGATCAATATGCCATTTTACATTCTTGCTTATGCTGGTTACATGGAAAACTGTTTATGCTTTCTCATGGGTGGATTTGAATTGTCAGAGGATTGTGCCCTTTTTGGATTTTATGTTACAACAGGGCAAGGATTTAAAAATCTTGCTCTGTTTTGAACCAATGGGAGTTTAACCTAGACAACAGTGGAACAAGGACTTCGTTGTGTTATCTTTGGTGCTAAGAGATAGAAAATTCTTCTATTTAAAAAAAAATAAAAAAAATAAATCCAACTCTTGGCTTTAGCAGTGGGCAGGGTATGAAGTCTTCTGCAAAGGACTAACTAGTTCCCTAAGGGAGAAAGAGGAGGATTCTTAATGCTTATCCTCCAGCTTCACAGGCAAGGAGCTCTTGACACTGCTGTGTCTGCTAGACCTTAAGAGAAGACATCTGAAATGACAGACATTATAGAAATGATAGGGCAGAAAAGTGAGATGTTATGAAGAGGGATTGGTTAAGAATGACTCATGCTGCACAGCTTCTCTCCTTTTTCCAGGCAGGACCAGTCTGGGCAAATCCTGCAATATTTGGTATCATATAACAACCTTGCTTTAAGAAGAGAGAAGGAGGAAATCCATCAATTTGCTTTATTGCACTGTCAGAATTTGATTCCTAGGCTACTGTGCCCATATTGATGTCTTAATGGGGCCTAGGAAATAATACTTCTAGCCTAGAAAATAACTCTTCTATGAAGACCTGCTTATTCTCTTCTGTTCTCTTTTAAATGTTTGTAAGGCAAAAACCTAGACAATTCATCACTGCATCAAGAAAATCAGAGTTTAATATCAGGAAGAAAATAAAAATGGTCTTGCCGGGGGAAATTTAAATACTGCTTACAGCTATTTGGAAACCCATTTACCGTATTCAAAGAAGTGACTTACAACATTTCATGTATTTAGCAACTTTTAGAAGCAGTACATCTTTCTAAAAGGACACAATGTTAAACTAAGAGTTTTATGTCTTTTTTTTTTTGGAGAATTTATGAATGTTACATAGATTTTATCTTGCCCTAAACACCCTAACATCTACCCGGAAATCTCTGGGCTACATTTATCTTGGAAAAGAGAACTGAACCACAATGATATTCAGGCTGTTTTTATCCCTTTGCACAAACTACATGATCAATATCTTATACATGTTATGTTTGGTACAGTGTGCTGCATGGTGGTTCTTTACATACTGGGTCTATCAGTTCAGTTGTTTTGTTTACCAGGTTTCTTGATTTTTTTCACCTCAGATTTCAAATGTAAAGCTAAGATGAGAAGACGAACGCCAAACATAAAAAACATAAAAACATTCTGATATATGATATATTCATAACAAGGTCAGGTCTATATCTGAAGCTGTGATCTTTTTGTTTCAGATATTACTGGAATTAATAAATAATCTGTAACTGAGTGTGTGGCAATTCTGCTGATCATAGAATCATAGAATCATAGAATTACTTAGGTTGGAAAAGACCTTCAAGATCATTGAGTCCAACCGTTAACCCTACTCTACCAAGTCCAGCACTAAGACATATCCTCAAGTGCCACATCTAGATGACTTTTAAACACATCCAGGGATGGTGACTCAACCACCTCCCTAGGCAGCATGTTCCAATGTCTGACAACCCTTTCAATGAAAAAATTCTTCTCAATGTCTAGTCTAAACCTCCCCTGGTGCAGCTTGAGGCCATTTCCTCCTATTCTATCACCAGTTACTTGTGAGAAGAGACCAGCCCCTACTGCTTTACAATGTCCTTTCAAGTAGTTGTAGAAGGTGATGAGGTCTCCCCTCAGCCTCCTTTTCTTCAGACTAAATAGCCCCAGTTCCCTCAGCCACTCCTCATAAGACTTGTTCTCAAGGCCCTCTGCTGGTTTTGATGCCCTTCTTTGGACATGCTCCAGCACCTTGATGTCTTTCTTGTATTGAGGTGCCCAAAACTGGACACAGTATTTGAGGTGTGGCCTCAGCAATGCCAAGTACTCAGGGATGATCACCTCCTTGGTCCTGCTTGCCACACTATTTCTAATACCGGCCAGGATGCCATTGGCCTTCTTGGCCACCTGGGCACACTGCTGGCTCATATTCAGCTGCCTATCAGTCAGAACCGCCAAGTCCCTTTCTTCTGGACAGCTTTCCAGCCACTCTTCTCCCAGCCTGTAGCATTGCATGGGGTTGTTGTGGCCCAAGTGCAGGACCTGGCACTTGGCCTTGTTGAACTTCATAAAATTAACCTCTAGCCTGTCCAAGTCTCTCTGTAGAGCCTCCCTACCCTCAGGCAGATCAACACTCCCTATCAACTTGGTCTTGTCTGCAAACTTATTGAGGGTGCATTCTATCTCCTCATCAAGGTTGTTGATAAAGATGTTAAAAAGAAGTGGTCCCAATACTAAGCCCTTCTGTTTGCTATGCTTTCTATTAAACCATTTCTAGCTTTCTTAGTGCTACTTTGGAATTCTCAAGGCATGTCATAGCTGGCAAGCGTGAATGTTTCGCCTTGTTGCTGCTGTGCCATTTTGGGAGGAGAGCTATGCAATTATGACAGGTTGGTTGTTATTAACCTTTGATTGCTGAATGTTCTCTGTTGAGACACAAAAAGCAAGAACATAAAGGCAATTTTAATGCTCTTATCCTTACTGGCTTCACACACTTTGTTTTCTTGCCTGTTTGTTGTGGAATAAGATCTCATTTTCAATTAATTCTCTTACATCAATGAGCTCTTTTAAATCTCTTCCAAAAGCCCATTTATTCTCAGCAACTCATTAACCAAACAGTCATCTTTTCTTTCTTATGATTATTGCTATTTCACCTGTCCTTTCATAAACATTGTTTATACTCTCTCTCTTTCCTTACTTTTTTTATTATGCTTATTTTTAAAATCAACAGTCAGAATCACTAAAATGAAGTATTTTCTACAATGTAGGACTGAGATGCTGTGCATGAAATAAAAGCAGACATACAGTTCTTAATCAACAGTTACTTAAGGGTCCCATCCTGGAGTTCACTGAAGCCTTGGAAGTCAATCAGCTCACTTGCGTTAGCTTTGGATCAGGCCAGGATGAGAAAATGAAAAGGCAAGGTAGAAGGATGAATGGAACAGAAAAAAGAAACAATAGGTCTGATGGATTACATGGGTGATGCACATTTACAGCTTCTGTTAAAACATCAATTTTAATAAGCATGTAAAAAAACTATAGACAAATATTTGAAAAATGTAAGGTGCACCAATTAAGCCTTTCACTTGAAGCAATATTGAGTTAAGTGCGCTCCTGCAAATCTAGAACGTAACAAAGTCAAAAATGTACCTACCTTTTCCAGTAGTAGTCTCAGAATAGTAAGTTTAACCTTTCTTGTTTGTGCATATAACTTTGTTCTATTTTGTTAATAAAAGATAAAAAAACCTACTATGGCTACCTATTTAGAATATTTGTGTATTTTTTGCCTAAGGAGTAGAAGCTCTTGCTTGCAACGGAAGTTCAGGTTCAATATAGTTCATGACTTCCAGGAAGTGTACCCCTGAAATACACTTTATGTGAGTGATGAACTGTGAGAAGTGGACTTCTATAAAATTTAACGGTAGCTTGAAATGATTACTGATGACAGAAGAATGAAAAGAACACAAAACATTTGAAATAAGCTCAAACAATAAGGGCTACAAGTATTACTGACAGATTGCAGTAAAATAAAGGAATGTTGGCCTGGAAATCAATGAACCAAAGTTGGTGTGTTGGAACTAATTTTGATTCATTGATTTGGACTTGTAGAACCCTCAAAGGGAAAAGGATCTACTTTATCAAAAGCAAAAACGGAATCACAGTAATCACACAAGCTGACTTGGGATTTGATTATTGACGCAACTTTTTCTTTTCCGCTATGAAGAACAGCATGATAGATTATGAGATTCTTAATATTGTACTTTGGAATTAGCTCAATGACCTCAAGTGGATCATTATATAAAAAAGAAAACATTACTGGGATTCTGCTTATATACTTTCTGGGGTTTTTTTTGTTATTGTTGAGTTTGGGTTTTTTTCATACTTTTGTCATTCCTTTTATTCAGTTCATTGATGTCATCCTTTTCACATGAGCTGGCAAGCTGAACGATGACAAAAATTCTCCTGTGTCATTAAGGCAGAAAAATAGTAAGATCTATTTTCACCCAAGAGAATCCTCCTGCTCTTGCTTATGATGCCTGTGGTGACACGCATCTATTACTGTTGCTCCTTGAGAGTGTTGCCCATTGCAGTCCTACCTTCAATGGTGGTTTAAGTCAGTACACAGAACCTGGGACACCTAAAACACTGTTGAAAATGTGGATACTTGGTTGAGAGGATGTTGGTTAGACTGACTAGGTTCAGTCAGACTCAGATAGGGTTGTGTTTTCTGGTTGGACATGCTGGGTTTGTTTATGGAGGCTGATGGTGAGAATGGCTGGCAAATTAAAAAGCAAGTAACCTAAGTTTACTTCCTTTCAGATTTAAAAAATCTTTGGAATCTATGGAAATGTCATTCCCATAGAAATGACATTTCCATAGAAATTACATCATTAATAAAATACTTAGAGTTTGCAACCAATCTAAACGAAGTCAGAATCATTGCTAAGAGTAAAAAATTTCAACTAGTCATGAAAATTTATAGTATTTTTGTGGGAACTTGGGCTTGATTTAGCTTGGGGTTTTTTTGGCTAATTTAATTTTACAGCCATTCTGGTGGTGTAGAGTTTTTTCGTCATTCTAAAGAAAAAAAATAGCTCTAAACCAAAATTGTACGTTACTACAGCACACCACTTTATATATAAAAAATATCAAGGAGCTTATGACAGGTTTTGGAAATTTCTCCATTACCTTTCAAAGAAATTTAAACTGATGCCAAGAACATTTGAAAATTCAACTCAAGTTGTACATTTAGTCAATAACTGAGGAACTATCTTATCTTTTGACATTGGAGGAACTAAATATTTAATTCATAATTAATATTAATACCCCCTCCCTCCACACGGATACATCTCTGCACGCAATAAATATAAGTTACAGCATGTATTACATATATAGTGTGTATAGGCATACATTTAGAAAGAGGAAAAAAATGTACACATGGTTGCTGCTATTCCTGTCTTACTATGTGAAGTTTGCAAAGATTCATTACTGTGACAAAGAACTAAAAGGGTACTTAATCTTGAACAAGCTTTTCAAACCTCTCCACCTTGCTTATGTTCATTGTACAGGAGAACAGAAGTATAACATGTTATGTAAATTTGGAATGAATAGATCAAATGTTACTCTGTGTTCAGTCATGAGCAGCCCTCACAACCTCCTATAATCAGATATGAAGAAGGTATTTATGCAGAATAATACCAAAAATACAATGATAACAGTATTCCAGATGGAACGGACGGCAGACAAGATGTATACGCACTGATCAAGATTTATTGCATATAACGTTGGGGTCTTAGGACGAGAGGCAAAAATACAGCAAAAGTGTAGGGAAATTGGGAGATCAGAACATAAGTGCAGTTTGAATAAGTTTGAATGCAAAGGGTATATTAGCAATGAATTTTACTACTTATAATTAAATCAAACAACAAAGGTTAACCCTTAAAATGCCAGAATATTACTTATCACTCTTCAAGGATTCTACAGCCTTATATTTAATAATGAAGATTGCTTAGTGTTAACTTTACTAATGAAGACAGTGAAAGAGTTAATATTTCTCACCCTTGCCAGGCCACAGCTGGATGTCCCTGGGCAGATCGTAATTCTCGAGAACTAGTCTCTCTGGCAGGCATCACAGCTGGAGAGAAGATCCAGCTCACCTCCTGGGAAAGTGTACAGAAGTCCTCCTGATCAAAAATGGAACCAGACTTTTATAGAATAAAGTGGATTGACTCCTGTCATTTAACCATTAGCCATACCTCCAACATCTCTCATTGGAGAATAAAAGGAAAACAGTAGAAAAAACCATGAAGGCCCTGTTCCCACCAAGCAAACTCTTTTGTTTATCTGTTCTTACTTTATCTCCGTTCCGGGCCTCGTTGTGGCTGGGCTGAGCTCCGTGTTCTTCAACACCTGAGAGCAGCTGGTGTTATGAACATCAACTTGGCCTCTGTTTGTACCTTTCAAAGTTGTTACGACCTCAGAGGTTGCTAGGCCTTTTCTTTTCTCATGGGAACCTTTCCACTTCAGGCCTGGGCCTGCAAAACTGAGAGACAAAAAGCAGTTGAATCATAGAGGGAAACTGAGGCAGGCATATTGAGAGATGGAGCGTCCTGCTATAAACTGGACAACTATCAAACATTTGCACAAATAAACACCCACAACAAATGTCTCTGTTTATTTGGTCAGTGTAAGTGAAGTTTTCTTTCTTCAGAGCTATGAAGTTATTGATAATATGACATTAATTTGGTGGTGATTCACATAATAACTTTCTTCTAATTTTCATAACAGAGCCCTGGCATTCCTTGTTAGCATCCAGAGACTTTTTCTTATGTTACAAAAAATTAAAACAGGACATATACCTCAATAGAGTTTCCTTTAACTCAGTCATAAAAATTGATCTGGTTTTGGCATAATTTTTATGTTATGGTAATGGTTAAGACATATAATGAATATATTGCTAATTAAGAGCGTGACCCAGGTAAAAATATAATAATATAGAAAGGAACATTTACTGTTATTGACTCCTCAGTTTGCAGAAACAAGGTTTTTTTATCATCCTGCTTTAGGTCAGAGTAGGTTATGAACAACATCTCAGTTCATGCAAAATGCAGAAGCAGGAGAAGAAATTGATTTTCTACTCACTCCTCTCTCACCTGAATTTTTGTGCTCTGGTTTAGACTAGAGCAGCTCTGAAGAACATTTAGAGAACATTAAGCAGGCTGAAGTATCTGGAGCCTTACTGGAGGACTAAACAATGCTTGGGACAAGAGCATTAACTAAGTGACATTTGACCACATTATTTCACCATTATGTCTATCCATAGATTAAGGGACAGAGACTTCTCAGATGTACATAGGTATAACCATGCTCCTTTGTAATGGCACAGGCAGACTCTTAGATACTAAGAGGTTTTAACCCTTAGTGCCAGCTGCAACAAAAATAGACCGTGTATGCCACAGGCTGCACACAGTCTCCTTTAGTTATGAAAAGGCAGGAAAGAAAAAGGAAGTTTCTAGTCTATGTACTGTACATATAAAGCAATCAACACCCTAACTAAAAATTTTACTCTGTATGGTCATATCTCAGGAGAAGGGTAACGCCTATCCTAAATCGTCTTTTTACAAAAGAAAAAAAAATACCTAATTCATATATCTAGGGATGTAACTAATGTGCAGTTCTGGGATGGCACCAAATAATTTTTCCCCATTCCTATATTGTCTGCTGCTTGAGATGTCTCATATAGCACATGCTGTATATACTGTAACAATGTCCAGAGAAATAAATGAGTTGTAAAGAACATAGATACCCATGTCTCTGGACCAATCAAATGTGTTTGATGGTAAAGCAATGCTGAGTGGATGTTTCAAACTTCAGAAAGTTCGTTCTCCTGAACTGGAACTCTGCAAGTACTCTGACTGTCTTGATGTTATTTTGAAATTTAAAACTGATCTGCTATGTGATACTGCACAACTCTTGTTGTCTTATGGTTCTTCTTGCATATTCTACCTATTTTGGTTGTAGTCTTAATGCACAGATATTCCCCTCATGTGTGCATGCACTTTAAAAAAAAATTATTTTGAAGTCCATTGGAGACCTTGCTGGGGCCCCAAAACAATACAAGAGAGAAATATTAAATAATAGTATACTTTGTGTTAGCTTCTAGACGCAGCCTATGTTTAATCTGTCGAGTAGTACTTTCTTTTGTAGTGCCAACAGCAGTGTAATCACAGAAGAGCTATCTTCACATACCTCATTTTCAGTCTTTATTAACAGAATGAAAAACACATCTGGCTGATAAGACTGCAGTTCATGGTAATAAGTTCTTTTAAATAGTTACACTGGTGTTGATAGGCATCAATCAAGTATTTCTTCCTGGTTGTAAGAAATTCTGACTGTAGAGCTGATACATGTGGCAACATGGGCATGTCCATAAATACATTCAGGTGGTTAACCATCACGGGAATACAAAGAATTATTATAACTAGAAAGGAGAACATACGAAACATCACAATCAGATACTGTTTGTCCATGGGATAAACATAGGAAAGGAGAAAGAATTTTATGAATATAAACCCTTAGAATAGAATTTAATTGAACACAAAGAAGAAATGTTGAAATTGTAGCAAGTTTTTTCTCATGTGGCTTTCCTGAAAACATGCTGGATTTCCATGTGGATACCTGTTAGTCTGAAGTCATGTTCCATTTTCAAAGCAAACCAAAACACTGAAAAATCCATGAAGGCTAAAAATACAGGTCCTCTAAAATGCAAGGTTAAAATCACTACTACATAGGGAGGGGCATAAATTAATTAATTGATAACAATTATTTTGTTAGGCACTGTATGAAGTATTGCTTAAGAGGCTCTCCAAATGTAAGAAGATCTCATACCTTTCCCAGGTTCCCCCAGTCTATACTGCCACTGGTGCATGAGGCTCTGTCACCTTCCAGCTTCCTTTATTGGCTGTTTCCAATTTCTATTTAGGGTCTTGTTGCTGAGCATCAAGACCAAGAGAGCAGATTAGGAGAACAAAACCACAAAAGGCTGGAAAGGTAGGGAAGCCCTGGGGAAATGGGTAGTAGGTGAGAATATTTGTACTACTGGTTTTAGAAACACAGAAAGATTCTCCTCTCCTACAAGGAGTGTCAATTGAAAGGATCAGGTCTTACTTTGCTACCACTGGCTATGCTCTATAAGGGAACACTTTATACAAAAAGAGATGGGATAGGAGATGTAAATGGAGTTCCATTGTGCAATTTTTATAGCGTAGATCTATATTTTAATATGGTTTCACTGTTCTGCACCAGTCTACAATGTTTGTTTATCTAGTCAGTTGCTTGATATGCATTTTTCCTATTTCAGACAGGCTCCTAGCTTTTTTTTTTTTTTTGTGGATTGGACCTGTGTGCACACTAAGGCAAGACTTTCTTCTACCCTATTAGAGTACATTTCATCTGAACTAATAATCAGTTCTGTTTGCAAGGCGCATGTCTCAATAAAAGAATAGAAAACTTCATGTCAGTTAATATCTACTGGGAACTTGCTGCTTTGTTCTTAGTTTGCTTTAAAATTCTGTCTTCAGTTGCAAGAGCTCTACGGAGTCTTAGTTTAGCCTGGGAGTTGCTTTTCCCAGTTTATCAGCTAGAGTTGAAAGAGGAGAAAAGATATTAAGCCTTTGATTTCACAACTGCACTTTTTGGCTGCATGTTTGCATCTTTACTATTATTTGTACTTCTTCCTATTATTTTAAAAATTCTTCCCTAGAGGAATATGAAATTTGAAATATGAAGTAGGTGAGCCTTCCCCTCTTCTCAGCACTGGAATACTGTGTGCAGTTAGGGGCACCTCAGTACAAGAGAGAGTACTAGAAAGAATTCAGTCAAGGGCCCCAAAGATGATGAGAGCATCTGTCATCTAAAGAAAGGATGAGTGATCTGGGACTGTTTAGCCTAGAGAAGAGATTACTCAGGGAGGATCTTAGTCATACTTGAAGGGAGGGTGCACAGAGGGCAGAGCCAGGCTCCTATCACTGGTACCCTCAGACTGGACCAGAGACAATATACACAAACTGAAACACAGAAGGTTCCATCTGAACAAAAGAAAATACATTTTTACTGTGAAAATTGTAGGGCATAAGCACAGATTGCTCAGAGTGTTTGTGGAGTCTCCTAATTTGGAGATACTAAAAAGCTATGTGGATGTGGATCCTGAGCACCCTGTTTTAGGTGGCCCTGCTTGAGCTGGGGGGTTGGACAAGATGATCTTCAGAGGTGCCTTCCAATCTTAACCATTTTGTTATTTTGTGAGATTCTGCAACCCACGTCAAAGCAAAAACAGCTGCAATTTGTCTTAATATATGAGATACAGGTGACCAGGTTGTTTGCCCATGACATGTTCATTGAGCTTGATGCACCTAAAAGTGCTCTGTGTGTGAAGTAAGTTTTCTCCATGCAGGGTCTGTGGCAGGTAGGGCTTGAGTTCAATTCTTGATATTGCAGAGATGGACATGGGTGTGCACAAATTCAAGTTACTTTGTGAAACGTGGCCAACACAGAATGGGTGTATTGATTTATTAATGTCTCTCATGGACATAGGTGATTGAATATAGAGAGACATAAAGAGACTATGCTAACCCTGTCAAGGACATTGTTCAAGGACACTACAGTTCAGTGATTGATGGCGCCTTGGTGGGAAAGCAGCAACGTTGCCGAATGGACATACTGCAAGCCGACTGGTTCAAAGCCCTGGAGTTGATTGGTTAGTTACACATGCAAATAAGGCATCAAGAAAGGCACCAATCAGAAATAAAGGATTGCACCTAACAGACTAATAAATCCAGGACTGCATTGCAGCTGTGGTGCCGCCTCATAGAATGAAAGAATCGGACGCAGTCCTTCGGTGATCAAGGAGTCTTGTTGAGAAGAGCGGAGCGATGCAGACAACAGTGGGTCAAGAATCAATCCTGAAATGTGACTCAAATCTGGCACACAGTGGCGCGGCCGCTAGCCAGATCTCACAAAAGAGCTGACCATAAATGACCCAAAGGGGGACAAAAGGCAGGTTATTAGCAAAAGGCCTAAGTCCCAGGTCAAATCACAAAAGAGCTGTCTGCTTGCCGCTGCCTACACAGCGTCTCACCACAGCACCGCAAATCACAGCAGCGACCCTGTCTTGCCACCATTGGGAACAACACTTCCAATCCACACAGGAACCCAAACTCCTAAGTGTGGTTGTGCTTTATTTCTTCATTTATCTTTTTTGCGAATCCTTACCCCGGGAAAAACATTCCCTCATACCTGCAAATACAACTGCAATCCCATGAGCGGAGTGATTCATCGGGCTGCTAACCATTCTCTCTCTGTTTGGTTCCTTGTCTCATTCTTACTTTGCTATATGGGGTAACACCTCCTAGGCAGGAGTGTGTTGGTTCTAAATGAAACACCCATGTATTAAGATTCCTCAATTCCCCAATTGAATGGGTTTATTTACCCTGAGTATTCCCATGTATTCTAACCCCGTAAAGAAACTGTACATCTTCGTAAAACTTATCACTGTATTACGTTTGGTAATTAGTGAATTATATCACTTGAACACCCACTACATCCACACTGGCTCCAACTTGGAGCGAACCTGCATGAAATCCCTTGGCAAAATTTATTTGATTGCTTTACTAGGAGGCTGGTAATAGCAATCATAACTGGTGTCAGACATCCTGATTATAAGGCATGTCTTTCTGAATTAGACTGCCATTTGACCCACTTGGTTCGACTCGAGCAGTCGGCCAGCTGGATCACAACAGTATGTATGTATGGTATGTACACTTCAACCTGCGGAAAAACCCTACATTTTTAGAAAAGATATATTCATATGGGCATCTGTAGTAGTTACAGCTTCATGTAAACAAAAACTGCAAAACATGCTGTACATATGGAAATGGAAAATAATTAAGGTAAGGTCCTAGTAAAATCCATAATAAAACTTGGCATTTTCTAGCAATCTATAGGCCAATGCAGACATTAGTTCTATCTCACAACTCCTTTGAGCAGTGGATGAGACATTATT
Source organism: Hemiprocne comata (assembly GCA_020745705.1). Classification (NCBI taxonomy): domain Eukaryota; kingdom Metazoa; phylum Chordata; class Aves; order Apodiformes; family Apodidae; genus Hemiprocne; species Hemiprocne comata. The sequence continues at coordinate 61,119,069 of CM036588.1, read as the reverse complement.
ATTTAGGTTGGAGAAACTAAGCCAGTTAAATATTTCATCTCCTGAGGCTATACAGCATGAACTCTTACGCCCTAATATTAGTTTCTATGAATATTTCTTCTACATTTATCATATTAACATTAATTTACTATCAGTTCTGAGTTCTGTACATCGGTTTGTTTTGAAGCTGCATTTCAGTTATAGCCACAGACCCATCATAGAATTGCAGGAAAAATTCAGACTAAAAATTTTTGTTCTGAAATGACTACAGTAGGCAATAGTTGCTTACTTTTCTTTGCTTCTTGCTTCCATATTATTAATTATACAATGTAATATTGTTAGATAGAAATCACATTTAGCTAGGTAATAGTTGACAAGCATTAACCATTTGGTAACTACATTATTTATAAAATTATAGTGATGAGAAATATTTTCTATCCTACAAACCAACAGCACTTTTATTTAGATAGACCCTAGCCTGGCAAATTTATTGAGCATCCACATTAGTATTTGAGACTCTGTCTTCCACAGTTCAAAGAGTTTCCAGTCCACTCAACTCTCATACAATCTCAACTGTCAAGATATGCCAAAATGCACTCTTCTATAGTATCCTTGTCTAAACCTTTTGTGTCAGATACTGTGAAAGTATATAGGAATAATAAAATGGTTATAATGGCTTGCTAACATTCTTGTTAGACAAGAACTGAAGGGGGAGCTCAGGTCCAGTAAGTCAGACAGGCCTTTAGATTGATGGGAAATGTTGTAATGGCACCAATCAAGTGGTTTGTCATCTGAGTGCATAGCAGGCACAATTTGTACCTTGTTTATTACTTGTTTAGACTATTGTAGGCTCTGAGGACATGATGACAGCTTTCTATTTGCACATGGACTCAGGACATGAAAGAAGTCGTGTTGTGTCCTAGCCACATGACTGTAGTCCCTGCAGGCACATCCTCTAGCATGGGAACCCACACACCAACTGGCAGAGCTGACAACCTGAAGGGGACTCATTGTTGCCAGCCTTGCATTTGCATCTTGATCTTGATATATTTTGTATTTTTCCTTAGTCCTCTCCATAGGAGTTTAATTATTACCAGTAAATTTCCACAGTTTAAAAAAATTAAGTCTTCATGTTTGTGAAGAAAAGATTAAAGGCATAACATAAAGACATCCAGAAGACAAATTAAAAATATATTTTCCAAAAAAGAGAGGAAAATAATTTTCTCTGTTTATGATACTGATGACAATATTTTGGGAGAGCCATCATGTTAAATGGTTGCATTTTCCAATACTAGAATACTGCAGTGTTCTGAGGAATGGAAAAATGTTCACTGGCCTGGGCCCAGTGGTCAAAATGTTTTGATTATTGTGGGTTTTAACCTAGAACTCTATTTATTACACACGAAGTCCTTTCTTCCTATAGCTTCTAGTTTCAGAATAAAATGCATTACATACTTAAGAGTCTCCTCCTGTAGCATAGAACTTGCTGCACTCTGTATCAGAAGTAAAAGTCATCCTGAAAAACAGTACAGATCTTCATTTCACTGAACTGTATCTAAAGATGTGGATTAACTTAAGTCAAAGCTCTTGCATTTATGTCTAACACCAGTTTGAAAAGTAATTTTAGTCTGCTGCTCTTCTCATGCACAGTGATTCTGGTTAAGTGATTTAGAAAGGAATTGCTAGAAAGAATTTAACTTTGCAAACGTACACAGATGGACTAGGGTTTAACATGAATAATAGGAGGTGCATGTGTATATATGTGGAAGTAGGGAAAATGCTTAATTTTTATTAGAAATAACGTCAGCAAAAACCAAGCACAGAAGTTTTCAATACTCTAGATATGGAAAATCAGCACTGAATTCTGCAACAGTACAGCTGCAAGAGGAGTCTAGAATTAAGTCAATCCCCTGGTTAGATATGTGATTGTTGCTTGTGCAATTAGCCTTGCAGTAGTACCAAAATGAGCTAAGAAGGATTTACTGACTGAGGCCAAGTCTTATCAAAGAAGCCTTTTCAGGTGTAGATTAATATGGAAATCACTTTTGCATGCCTCAGTATGCTAGTGCATTAGGAGTAAAGACTTTGCTAAAATGCATAACAAAGGCCAATTTGCCCTGTACTGGAAATAACAGTTGGCCTTTTCTATGGCAGATGTCACAGATTACCCCTGCTGATTGCATAGAGATCTAAGAAATTGAGGACTTAAAAAAAACCCCAAACCCCAAACCAAAACAAAACCCCCAAACGACAACAAAACAAAAAAAACCCCAACAAATACCACCTTTAAAAAACTATTTCAAAGGTTAATGGTTAGAAGACAATGGAGCCTTGAAAAAATTCAGTAAACAGTGATTGATAATATAATCTAAAAAAATACTACCTGTAAAAGGTAGTATGGACATGGACGTTGAAAAAAATAGAGATTTATCGTAATGGAAGACTCATCGCTTTAACAGCCAGAAAGTTATCATGGGCAATGACTGATAAAACAAGGACAGGCTAACAAAATCAGAAAAGAAAGGGATAAATGAGTCATTAAGAAGGGATGGCCAGATATAGTCCAATGCTCTGATAAACAGTAGCGCATAATACACTTGTGGCTTCTTTTGTTTGTAAGGTATTTCAGAAAACACAGTTAGTGTTTGTATTTCTACCCATTATTTGGTGAACTAAAAAGATTGTGAAAAAGTTTTGAAATCTTGAAGCAAATGATTTTAAGAGTTTTGAATTAAATTACTTCAAAATTAAAAGTAGTGTGATTTCTGTACTGTTGCATTGAATAACCAGCACGCCCATCATGGTACTTCAGGAAAATGCCCACTTAACGTGTCAGATTTGGAAAAAGGAATAGAATTGCAGGTGCTTCTGAGGTGGGCAACATAGCCTAAGCTATTACCTGTTTCTGGGTAATGGTTTCTGACAAGCTTGCAGTTTGGAATACTAACATGTACATTAAACTGTTTAGCCCACTTGAATCATAGAGAATATGATAGTTGTAGATATTCACTAAAATGATGAAATTGCTGTATTAAGTTACCTGAATGGGTTACTTTTAAAACAATGAGCTTTGTGAAACTGTCAGTCAGTTACACCAAGCATCCTGCAGGTTGTGATAACATCAAGTCTTCTACGACCTGTCATTCATGTTGATTCTGGACCCACTTGGCAATCTACCAGCAGGAGACTGAAGGAAGAACTGGGAGACAAGACCAACAAAGGCCCCCACAGGAGACCCTCGAGACGACTATGTAAAAGAATTCTGGGAACTCATTGGCATAAAACTGAATATGCGTGTTTTTGTGTATATTAGTTGGGGTGTTTTGCTAACTCATTGGAGCATTATGGTGCAGAATCCCCGGTGCTGCCCTGGCGCCATCAATAAAGAATAAAAGAATACCTGCTTAACAGTGACTTACTGTTCAGTTCAATTTCTTTGTTTCAAATATAAACTTAACATATAGTGAAAACATCATGGGGAGGTAACACGGATGTACTTCTGTGACTGGGGGTTGTAACACTTTCAGCCACAAATATTTGTATGGGTGTATATCTTAATGCATTGAAACAATATCCAGATTAAGAGAACTTTTAAAGTGGATGCTACAGTTCAGGGGAAAAGTATCATTCATCTTTGCCTTGTTCCTAGACTATATCCTCTTATGGACTAGGGTTCACAAACATGGCACTCCTCACCATCTGACCCTATCCAACTTTATATGGGCTCTGGTAGAGGTACAGTAGTGGACTTGGACCTGTGGTCTGATCTCTTTGGGCATATTATGTGTGCATACTGAAAATGCAAAACTACCTTCGAGATTCATGAAACATTTTATATAGCATAAAGTGAAATGTTTGTCAAATATTCTGGGGGAAAGAAAAAAAAAAGGAGTGTTGGACTACAGTTATTGGTTGAAATTACTTTTTGTTTCTCTCACTAAACACAGGAAAAAAAGCTAAGCTGCAACTGTGAAAGAGGCAGGTACCTATTTGTCTCCAATCTCTGCCAGATGATTTGGAAAGACTAGGGAAGGGAAATCGTTGCACGGACTTGGCTGCAGAAATGAGGAATTCCCTGGAGGCACCCAGAAGAGGAGGACTGTCCTAGGTTGAGCCAGGATTAAGCTAATTTTCCTCTTACGGATTTTTTTTCTTCAGTAAGCTTTCTTTTAACTAACAGCAAGTGTTCCAGCTAGTGGACTGATAACACTGGAATGTTTATGTTTCTGCTGAGATGCGAAGGTCGGCTTGTTCTACTCAGTGAATCTGCCACTGCAGATGCTACTGAGAGCAGGGGAGTTGTATCTGTGACCCCTCCCGTAGGGGAGCTGGACTAGACAACAGAATTGACAAAAGGTATTCCATTCCATATATCTACGTAAGCTCCAAGGAAGGTTAGAGATCACAGAAGACAACTTCCTTACTTCTTCTTCTTCCCTTCTCTTCTGTCTATGGCCAGTGTCCGGGGAGGACTCCATCCATCCATCACTGTCGACCCCAGGCTGAGCCCTGACTCTCATAACTCTCCCCACAGCCCTGTCTGCTCTGCTGTTATCTCAGACAGTGGTCCAAGAGTTTTCGGGACTGCTCACAGCCACAGAGAGTGCCGGGAGAGTTGCTGGGGGTGGGGGGAGGCAAGAGACTCTTGCACATTCCTGAATATACTTGTATATAATTGTACATATAATTAAAGCTGTCTAATTTAGTTTTCAATCGAGCTAAGTCTCTCTCCTAATTCTCTCTCTGCTTCCCTACCTGGGTGGGAGGGGGAGGGGATCGAGAGCTTGTTCTCTCTGTTTTTTTTTTTCGATTCTGAGTCAAACCTTGACAAGGACAGACCCTTAGTGGTACCTGGCAGTCCATGCTATGTGTCTGTGGTTACTACTTCAGCTATGATATTCCCAGCAAGCAGGCAGATCAGTGTGGAAGTGTTGCTATTTTGTTGTGATACATGGAACACTTGTGAACATCAAAGCTCTGGTTAAGGGAAAAGAGCATAGGAATCCCTGTACATGATGTGATGCACAAAGATATGTGAGGATGGGAAGAAGATGACTTTTGTATCCTGAAGTATCCAAAGGTGATGCACAAGAAAAAAGACAGTCGCATGTGTGCAGGTACTGCATATAGGCTTATCAGTAAAACGTTTGTCTGTTGTACCACTGCAGCCTAGTGCCTAGTGTTATCCCGAAAGCGAGGTCCCTTACCTGGTGTGCAAGAAGCCAATTCACACACAGAATCAAGATATTTCCTTTAATATCCAGTTCTGCGCAGAATAGGGAGTGAGATGGTATTCAACAAAGGAAGCTCAGTTTCCCAAAACACAAGTGCTTCTTTTATACCCAAAAATGTGAGAAAAAACTTTAACATTATTCTATCACTGGCACACATGATTGCTCAACTCATTCCTTGCTTCCATTTAAAGTGGCAATGCTCAGGAATTTCACTGCGCATGCTCAAAGAGTAAGGTGATTGTTGTTAGTAGGGGTCCCTCTAGCCTATGGGTGTGAATTTTAGTATGCTAATGGCTCTTTCATATATTAATACAGTTATTTCAATTACTCAATGTGTTTTTCCCAGCGCTCAAGGCTGTAACCAGTTGATAAGCTGTGGGGAGTGCTTCTTTCCATCTCTTTCATCTGTCTAGCAGGTGCCCTGCAGGCCTGTCTCAAGGCTAGGCTGTCGACTACTTGGGGAGTGTTTTTCTCTAAGTGGAATCTGGTTTTGTCTAATTCTTACTGTTCCACTGTTATCTAGGCCTTGTTTTTATTCTGTGTGTCCCTTATGTTCTCTACTATGTGATTTTTACCAATTGTGATTTTTTTCCCCAAATATTACTTATTTCAATTAATAACTGACAACACTAGTACATCTCCAGTTCTGATCAAACATCTGGAGACAAAAAAAATTTCTAATGTCGAGGACGATCTTCACTTGTGCAAGGAAAGATGAGAAAGCAGGGGAATTACAAAGTCATTAACTAAAAACTCTTACCTATCAATTGTTAAAGATTATTGGAAGTGAATGCCGTGCAATTGTTTGTTCAGACAAGGGAAAGAACTGTCTTGAGTCATATTTCAATGACCTTACCTCGTTTCTGCCTGAATAGGAAAACAATGCTAGAGCTTTCACTATTTTTGCTAGAGATATTGTTACTCTACAGATTACTGAAATGGCTTGCAAGTTGCAGAATGAGGAGAGTTTTTCAGAAAAGTAAAGGGTATGTGCAGACAATATCTCAGTACAAGATCAGAATAACTGACATATAAATCAACTCCCATTTGTATTTCCACATGAAAGCAGGTGGATAAACTGGATCTGACTTGCCGACTTTTATATGGGAGAAAACAAATTTTTGTTGCACGGCAATATAACAGCAAAATACAGTACCTAAATGTAACAAGAAGTCCCAGGTATTACCCCAGGTATCCAATATAATAGACTGCATCATGATTTGATAACGTTATCATTTAATAGTATTTCCTGTTTCGTATCCATCTAACAGAGTTTGGGAATTGCATGAGACTGTCCCATGGAGTTGAGAGCTGTCAGGAAAGATCAGTAAAGACATTCAGTAAAAGAAAGGATCATGAAAGGCCTTAATGTGCTGGGTTCTCCAGGACACATCCAGTCTCTTGACCATCTCCCTTGGAGCATGTTGTGTTTTCCTATAGACAATACAGATAATACATAATCGAGGAAGCTAGTATCTACAACAACAATCAAATAGATCTAAATGAACCATTGTATCCTCACTCTCTGCAGTTATTTAGAAGAGGTCAGAAGGAACTTGTGAAAATCTGTCTTATTGAATATTTATAGACCACAGAGATAAGGGTCATTCTCTAAAACTGCAGTTTCACAAGCATTTTAAGCTCAAGGCAACACTGTCAACAGAAGAAACTTCACAAGCTCTTTTCTCCTTTTCACAGTGACAAAACTGCTTGGTTCAATCATTTCTTTCAGATGAAGGGAAAAGCCAAGGATACATTCCCCAGCAGGGTCCATAGCTCATTTAAGCTTGCTAAATCACACCCTGTACCTTCTTTTCCTGGCTTATTTCTGTAACTCTGGGTCCTGGGTGGAAACTCTGCAAAAGCATAATAGCTTTCTTATTCAAAGTTGTAAAAACTTTCTGCTTTCCATGAACAGAGACTCTGAGCCTCCCTCTTCCATGAATAAGATGGGATTCCCTCTAGATTTCTCATATGTAATCCTTTTGAAGAAGATTCCATCTAATCCACTTACTTGTCTGTTCATCTGGTGCATGAATTCTGTGTATCAAAGCAAACTCAAAGCATCCAGCTAGCTAAATTTGGTTACTGAACAGCAGTAACTTTTGGCTTCTAATAATGAGAATAGTGAGGTAAAGGAATAATTTCAAAGGGACCATTTACCTGTTTAGACAAAACTGTTATCAAAGATGAGTAAATATTTTTATTATAAACACCGATTTTCAAGTGCTTATATATTTTCTTTATTTTTATTATAATATTTAATTTTTTGGTGATTTGGTCATTATATTTGGTCATTTCATTGGAAGACAGTATATTTGTCTTCTTTTACATTTCAAGAACCATTAGCCACAGATCTCTGACCTCTTTTGAGTCCAGATGGAAAACATGAGTAAGGAGATATAATTTTTCTTTTTTTTTAATCTCAGCATTGTAGCATTTGACATTTGAAATAGATGCATATCATCTGTTTTCTCTCACTCAAAACCTATTTAACTTAATTTTCATAGTTCTTTACTATTTTTGTTATTCTGTGAAGGCTTGTAGACCAGTTGCTAGCTGGCTGAGGATTGCATAATGGTAGGGTGTTGTTCCTGCTTATTTTCAGCTGTTTTAAAAGCTGAAAAATGCTTTTGGAAATAAAGAGGAAAATCCAGCTGCTTCTTTTAGGATGGCTGTGACAAAGAGATAAAATTAAGAAGAGATCAGAAATGTTTTTGAGCAACACAAACTGTCTGGTGAGGGAGGACCAGAAAAAAAAAAAAAGTTAATACCTGGAACCACCAAGGTGAATGGAAATAATTTGTATGTTAACAGATTTGTATATTTTTGCCCATAAGCTTAAATTTAAGAGTGCCTGTAGACTCAAACATTTGAATAATCTTACTGAATTCTAAGACATCTCATTAAATTGAAATTTTGATCCAGTTTTTGTGCTGTTAGTGGAAGGTACTTGCATATTATTTATTATATTATGAGTAAAGCTTAATGGGAGATGATTTATAAAGAGGAGTTAATGGACTTATTTCCCACTGAATTAGAAATCCTATTGTGTTTCTGTTAATGCACCCTCCAAACTGAATAACCCCTCATTACCATTACATTATAACTGTTCATAATACACCTGGCTAACTAATAATTTGCAGCTTAATTCTAAAGAGAGAGTCTTCCTCCTTCCAATTTACCATCAGTTAGTTAATTATCATTAGCTTGTACTAGAATCCTAATTTCATAGAGGATGACTCCATCCATCTCAAGTGGACTTGAGCCTGTTTGCACAGTACCTCTCTCAGACATTTTTGAAGGACTTAAAGACTCAGTAAACTGTGCTGGTTTGCTTGTGAAACCTAGTGATTTTCCCAAGTTTCCTTACCTGGCTCAATCGGAATCTTTTAAGCTTCAGCATGGACACTATAATCAGTGAAAAAATATATTATACACTATTAATTGCTGCAATTAATAAAGCTGGTTAATGGGCTTGTTGTTATAGTGTCCATTCTCCAGTGTGGAAAGTTGTCTTTCAAGCCCATGCAAATCTTTTGACCCATTTTGAACTCAGCAACCGAAATTTGTCTTTTGATCAAAGCTGAACCCAAGCTTGAAACACAGCTTTATTAATTGCAGCAATTAATAGTGTATAATATATTTTTTGACTGATTATAGTGCACTGTGAATGGAAAACACTTCAAATTTAGTCTGAACTTTGTTGCTGCCTTTCCACACTGGAGAATACTCTTTGCAATGTGCTCAGATAAGAAAATATCTTTGTTGACCATACCAGTATTTTAATAAAAGTCCTGTTTCCTAGCTTATGTTATTAAATCATCCTTTTCTAAACTTAGTTGTATAATTCTGTCATCAGAGACTTTGTTCTGAATCAAATACAGAACTACATGCTTACAACTTCAAATATATCAGCTTGTTGTTTAAATTTGCATAGATTTTGTGTACTTGTTGATTAATATCTGCATGTAGACTGTAACTGGGAAAGATATACAGAAAACACACTGTCTTCATATCAAAAGGATAGGACCATGAAATTCAAGACATTTGTTTCTGATGTTCCTATTCATTTTGGCCATTAAACCTTATGGGACCTGGAAGTCTTGCTGGATAACAGGCTCAACATGAGTGAACATAAAAGCCAAGAGGATGCTGAGATGCATGAAGAAGGGCATCACCAGCAGAGATAAAGAAGTCATCATACTGCTCTACTTGGTGCTTGTGAGACCTTCTCAGACCACACCTGGAGTATTGCATTCAGTTTTGGTCCCTGCTATACAAAAAGGACACAGACAGGCTGGAGAGGGTCCAGAGAAGGGCCACAAGGATGATCAGAGGACTGCAGGACCTGCCATATGAGGAGAGGCTGAGAAAACTGGGTTTGTTCAGCCTTGAGAAAAGAAGGCTTTGGGGAGACCTTATTACAATGTTCCAGTACTTAAAGGGTGGCTAAAAAGAAGACGGAGACTCCCTATTTACAAGGAGTCACATGGAAAAGACAAGGGGTAATGGATACAAGTTGCTCCTGGGGACATTACGATTGGACAAAAGAGGTAAATTTTTCACCATGAGGACAGTCCAACATTGGAATAGTCTCCCAAGGGAAGTGGTAGATTCCCCCACATTGGACAGTTTGAAATCTCAGCTGGACAAGGTGCTGAGCCATGTCATATAAACTATAGTGCTACCTAGAAAGGTTGGACCAGATTATCCTTGAGGTCCCTTCCAACCTGGCATTCTATGAATCTATGATATTTCATTAAGGTTGTCTTAATTTTTCTTCTGTTCTTGCACCCTGCTTAAGTGATGATTCAGCATTCATAAAAGAAGCACTGAGATATGGAATACAAGGCAAATGCTGCATAAAATTGCCATCAAAACCATTTCCTAAGGCGTATCATCAGTGTTGTAGGGATCATTTGTTTGTTAGATTTCGAGAATAAATGGTTGTTTCTTCACGAAAACATTCAGTTCCTACACATGCATTTCCAAAATGCCAGTACTACCCCTGCCATAAAACACCCGTGTATATGATACAGCACTTCTGTAAAAAAATCTTAATAACACAGGAGAATTCCTAATGAGCAATTCCACAATAAAGCCGTGACTGAGTGTTGTGAATACAGACATGCCAGACAAAAATATTAAAGCATAGTAAGTATTCTACCTATGTCTGTTACAATATTTCTTATGAGATTAACTGTTTCAAAAAATAACTAAATACGTGATACACTGAAAATACTACAATGGTATTTTGACCAATCCCTCTGTTCTCTGTAGACCTGTTCATTAGTTTGAGTTCAATTGGTTCAGTATTTCAATCAGATGAATCAACATTCAACCAAATTTCAGGTGTTAGTCAAGTTATTTAATACTTAGATTAAACCTAAAATTAATTCCGCATCTTGATGGCATGCATTTAAATTTGATTTAGTATTCAATCAGATTTTATTTTTATGTTGAATCATATTTTATGCATTCATGTTGAGGTATATCTGAGGATTAATAAGGCATACAACCTTATAAATCAACCATGAAAACATCAGTCACAATAGAAATGACACTAGATTATTTTGTTTAAAAACATATGATTGCACTGTTTTGATTGTATTCTGCTTATGGGCATTTTACTTTTTTAATTGTCAATAAAAGCAGATCATCTGCAGTTCTTAAACATTTGCTATATGCATCTTGATTCTCCGCTGTCTTGCCATCTTGCAGCATATACTCAGGTGCATGAGAACTGATGAAAACCGCAGAAACTGGATTTTAGTAGTATTATATTGTAGAATATATTGTAAAAGGGAACAAAAATAGCCAAGAGAGTGTTTTTGCCTGTGTGCTCAGAGAATCTCCTTGTACCTCACTGGTGTCAAAAGCAAACTCATATTCATTACAGTGGAGCAGAATGAAGCCCATTATAGTTTTCATTGGTGAAAATTACATATAGCACTCATCCTAGGCATTTTCAGTCACTGAAGCCAGTGTACAGTGTGAATACTCAGTTCCTAGACAGGCAGGCAGTCATGCATGTTTAGAAAGAGGACTAGGTTTTTCTTTTTGTTTCCAGGTCCCAAAATGTGCCGCTGCAATAAGTACCTGATATTTTTCAACCATGTTGCGAAGTCGAAGCATCTGTAAACTTTCATGAGAGCCAAAAGCTCTCATAAATTAATTAATAAATATAAGAAAGGAGCATAATACCAGGATAGTAGATATGTTAGAATTGATTCAGTGTTTCAACATATGAATATATTTTATCACAAATAAATATTGGAATTTAGGAACATTTTACAAAAAGATGTATGGAATGTTTTCTTGCAGAAATGTTCACTAATAAGCAATAAAGAACACCTTCAGGAACACTCTGGAAATTCACAACACTTGTAAGAAATTCTGAAAGAACTTCTTAGACTAATTTCTGCAAACTTCAGTGCCAGCCAGAAATAGAAAGAATGTGCTACAAGTTACAGTGCCATATAAGGTTAATAATTACAAGAAGTGGTGAAATGCATGATTTTTGTTGAAATAAAGAAGGAAGGTTTTTATAGCAAACAAAACAGCAAGATATGAAAGCCTATAATGCTCCACAACCATACTTCACCTGGCGAACTGCTCTAAAAACTTTTATATATTAATATAAAACAATTTGATCTCTAGATTTATAGGTTTTGCACTTCAAAAATACCCTTCTGGTGTGCTTGAAAATATCATGAAACTGATGTTTCAGGCAGTACTTTTCAATTCCTAGCATACCTCTATTGCTATTTTCTTTTAAAAAACACATATCGTCATGCAAATAGCCAAAAATACAACACTTCAAAGACTTTGAAAGTTATTTAGGGGCTATTGCAAAATACTAAACAAAATCTTTGATAGAAACACAAGAAAAATTAATAGCACATATCCTTATTTAGTCTTCTACCTAGAGAACAAGTTTAATTTTTCCAAAACTTATTTTATCATTCAATACTACTGTCTTGACGCACTTTTTACCAATTAGGTAACAGAGCCTTCATGACATTTTGCTATTTGTTGTGACATTTTGCTATTATTTTTGTAATAAGTGCTGGGTTCTGCATTTCCATCACAACAACCCCAGGCAACAGGCTTGAGGAGGAGTGGCTGGAAAGCTGCCAAGCAGCAAAGGACTGGGGGTGCTGGCTGACAGCCAGATTAACATGAGCCAGCAGTGTGCCCATGTGGCCAAGAAGGCCAACAGCATCCTGGCGTGCATCAGGAATAGCGTGGCCAGCAGGAGTAGAGAGGTGACTGTGCCCCTGTACTCACCACTGGTGAGGCTGTACTTCAAGAACTGTGTTCAGTTCTGGGCTCCTCACTATAGCAAGGACATTGAGATGCTGGAGGATGTCCAGAGGAGAGCTACCAAGCTAGTGAAGGGTCTAGAGAACAAGTCATATCAGGAGTGGTTGAGGAAACTGGGGTGTTTAGTCTGAAGAGAAGGAGACTGAGAGGAGACCTCATCACCCTCCACAACTACCTGAAAGGAGGTTGTAGGGAAGTGGGTGTTGGCATCTTCTTCCAAATGAATAATGATAGGACCAGAGGACATGGCCTGAAGCTGTGGCAGGGGAGGTTTAGATTGGATATTAGGGAGAACTTCTACACTGAAAGAGTGGTGAGGCTGTGGAACAGTACCATCCTTGGAGGTATTCAAGAAACGTGTAGATGTGGCACTTCAGGGCATGCTCTAGTGGCCAAGGTTATACTTTTTTACGTTTTTTGGTGGGTGTTTTTTGGTGGGGTGTGTGTTTGTGGGTTTTTCGTTTGTTTGGCTGGTTTTGTTTTGTTTGGTTTGGGTTTTTTTTGTTGTTTTTTTGTGTTGATGATTGAACTCGGTGATCTCAGAGGTCCTTTCCAACCACGACAATTCTGATTCTGATTGTGATGCTGATGCTGATTCTGATTCTGCTAAATTCTTGGCCTCAAAGTCATCCTGTGGCAGTAAATTCTGTAGCCTAAAATCATGCTCTGTGGAAAAGAGCATTTCCTTTCATCCTAACTTGCCATTTTTCAGTTTCACTGAGTGATTCCTTGTTCTTTTTTTGAAAAAAGAACTGGAGTTCCTCCCTTATCTTCTCTTCACCAATTATCATTTTATATGATTTTGTCATGAACCTTCTTACTCTTTACCTTTCTAAAGCAAGTAATCCCAATCCTTTAAGCCAGTCTTTCAAACAGGAAATTCCCAAGGCCAATAATTATTGTTATGCCAGTCACTGATCCTTTTTCACAGGTTTTTTTTTTTTTTTTTTTTTTTTTTTTTTTTTTTTTTTTTGAGGTAGAATGAAGGATACTACACAGTATCACAACTAAAAGAAACCTATGTAATATGTTTTCTATAGATGACTATAGATATTTCTGGTATGGTTACTTGCCCAAAATATTTTTCTAAGTAGAGGTTTTAATTAAATACTGTAGCCTGAAAAAAATACTATTATTTAGCTCCCAGAAGCTGTATTTTTGTATTTTTCTCTTGAGTGTGCAGTACTTTCAATTACTTTCAATACTGAATATCATGTGTCATTAAGTTATTTATTCAGGACACTGAAGTTTTTCACACTCCTTCTCAGAGTAAACTGTTACAGGTCATATTTGGTTAATTCAGCAAAATATTGTGGATTTGGTAGAACCTAGGTGTTTCATTCTTCCCTTTAATATACTTTGACAGTTTCTTTAACTCCTGGTAAAGTGTATTACTGAGGAATATGTCAGGAAGCAGCTGCATACAATTTTTCTATAGTTTATTTGGAGGTGTAAGCTGAAGCAGATAAAATATATCAGGGAATTTGTTTAACAGATGTTACATGATATAAAATAGTTTAACTAGTACAACACAGCCTTACCTGGATTCTGTACCATCAAAGGTACAATGGCTTATGGCAAAAGTTAGTCATCACTGGATTATCCTGCCCTGGACCTGCTCCTTTTAACTTTTCAGTTTTCCGGAAACTGCAGAGTAGAAGAGATTTTTACGGGTTGATGTCTTTGCTCTTAAAGGAATTAATGAAAGGGAAATCAAGCAGGGTGCTTACTTAAACGAATTACTAGCTGGCATTGTCAAATGCATGCAATGTAAGTCCAGTATCTTAACTATGCTATTTGTACAGCTGCAGATAAGTGCCTGCTCCAAAGTCTTAATTTTCTTTCTAAATGCTGCTCACTTTGCAGTGGGTATCTAGCAGAAGTATCCACACTCAAAATGGTTTAGCCTTTGCCGGTGCATTATATATATTTTCATGACTCTGACCTGTGAATTATATAATTAGCAAATTTCTACTGAAGATTCATTGTACAATACTGTTGATGTTGGCCTCTGTACAGCATCCCCCTCAGTGAGCTGGGCCTGATGCTCTATGGAGGCCTGGGGGGTGGCTGCAGACAGGACCGAGCCCTGTCCTGGGGAGATGCTTCCAGCAGCCATTTGGCTGTGTCTGGCCACAGGCCCCCTCACACCAGCCTGAAGTCCTAGCCTGGCCCCTGCCATCCCCAGAGAGGTGCTCAGTACCAGGGGCTGCCCTGGCTGCCAGGCCCCTCCCTCCTGCCTCCAGGAACCCCCTATGTAGCACTGGATGGCCTCACACAAGCATAAGCATAAGCACCAGAAACTCGCCACTGAGTCCAAATGCCTGGATTTAGTTACATAAGTTTTTTTTTTAAAATAGAGGTGACTGCTGGCCTAACATCAGCAGCTCACAACCTGGGGCAACTACAATGCTGATGCTTTGAGAAACACCCTGGAAAATAAATGTTGATCTTGGGAAGTGAGTGAGAGGACTATTGTGGCTGGCATCCCAGCAGTAAAACTTCCTCAAGCGCAAACATCACAGGAAAGTCCCAACATTCCCTTATTGATTACTATAAGTGATTCCGACACACAGGATGGAACCTGCAGGGTCTTAAAATATTGTGAATTAGGGGGCAGCATTGTCTCTCTCAATGGTCGGTTTTTATTATACTTCAGAGATACTTGCAGCAGTGGTGATTGAAGTCAAAATTTCCAGTACCAGCTGAATAGGATCACAGTTTAGAGTTTTTTTCTAGGTGGGATTGACAGGATAAAATGGGGGAAAAAACATTACAGAGTCAGAGAATCACAAAAACACCGAATCACAGAATGGTAGGGGTTGGAAGGGACCTCTGGAGATCATTGAGTCCAACCTCCCTGCCAGAGAAGGACCACCACAGAATCTAGGGCAGGTCACACAGAAATGCATCTAGATGGGTCTCAAAAGTCTCCAGAGGAGACTCCACAGCCTCTCTGGGCAGCCTGTTCTAGTGGTCCAACACTCTAACAGTAAATAAGTTTTTCCTCATGTTGAGGTGGAACTTCCTGTGTTCCAGTTTGCATCCATTGCCCCATGTCCTGTCACAGGGCACGACCGAAAAGATATTGGCCACCTCCTTCTTGACACCCAACCTTCAAATATTTGAATACATTAATAAGATCTCTCAGCCTCTCCTCATAAGACAGGTGTCCCAGTCCTTTAATCATACTCGTATTCTGCTGTAGGACTCTCTCAAGTAAATCCCTGTCCCTCTTCACAGAATCACAGAATTACAGAATCACCAAGGCTGGAGAAGACCTTTAAGATCATCAAGTCCAGCCTATGACCTAACACCACCCCATCGGCTAGACCATGGCACTAAGTCTCCAGTTGGACTTTGCACCATTGATCAAGACACTCTGAGCTCTGTTGTTTAGCCAGTTCTCAATCCATCTCACTGTCCACTCTTGAACCCTCCACTTCCTGAGCTTGCTCAGGAGGGTGTTATGGGAGACAGTGTCAGAAGCCTTGCTAAGGTCAAAGAAGACTACATCCACTGCTCTCCCTGCATCTTCCCATTCCGTCACACAGAAGGCTATCAGATTAGTCAAACATGATTTCCCCTTGGTAAATCCATGCTGGCTACTCCTGATAACCTTCTTTTCTTCCATGTGCATAAAGATGACGGCCAGAATGAGCTGCTCCATTATTTTTCCAGGAATGGAGGTGAGGCTGACTGGTCTGTAGTTTCCTGGATCTTTCTTCTTACCCTTTTTGAAGACTGGAGTGAGATTGGCTTTCCTCCAGTCCTCAGGCATCTCTCCTGTTTGCCATCATCTTTCAAAACTGATGGAGAGTGATAGAGCAACAACATAAACCAACTGTCTCAGCACTCATGGGTGCACCCCATTGGGGCCCATGGATTTGTGTATGTTCAGTTTACCAAACTGATCTCTAACCCAATCCTCATTGACCAGTGGAGAGTCTTCTTTCCTCCAGGCTTTCTCTCCTACTTTCAGGGTTTGGGATTCATGAGGGCTGGTCT
Source organism: Hemiprocne comata (assembly GCA_020745705.1). Lineage (NCBI taxonomy): Eukaryota > Metazoa > Chordata > Aves > Apodiformes > Apodidae > Hemiprocne > Hemiprocne comata. The sequence continues at coordinate 61,102,519 of CM036588.1, read as the reverse complement.
TAGGAGTAAAGACTGAAGCAAAGAAGGTATTCAGTAACTCTGCCTTCTCTGCCTCCTCTGTTACCAGGCCTCCCACCTCATTCAGCAGTGGGCCCACATTTTCCCTATTCTTCCCTTTAGCACTGATCTATTTGAAGAAGCCCTTCTTGTTCTCTTTTCCTTCCTTAGCCAGGTTTAGTTCTAAGAAGGCTTTGGCTTTCCTTGTTGCCTTCCTATGTACCCTGACAATGTTCCTGTAGTTCTCCCAAGTGACAAGTCCCTTCTTCCATAAACTGTGAGCTTCTTTCTTCCATGTGACATTTTCTCATCCATGCAGGTCTCCTTCCTCCTCTACCTGATTTTTTATTCAAAGGACGTCACCTATCTTGGTCTTGGAGGAAGTTTAAATATTAAGCACCTCTGTTGGACCCCTACTTTCTGGAGTCTTAGCCCACGGGATTCCTCCAAGTAGATTTCTGAAGAGTACAAAATTAGCCCTCTGCAAGTCTAGGGTTGCAATCCTGCTTATTGCCCTGCTTCTTCCTTGTAAAATACTAAACTCTACCATGTCATGATCACTGTTGCCAAGACTGTCCCCAGCCTTAATGTCCCCAACCAGGCCTTCTTTATTAGTTAATACAAGGTCCAGCAGCACAACTCTCCTTGGTTCTTCCACTACCTGCATCAGGAAGTTATTATTGATGCACTGCAAGAGCCTTCTGGACTGAGTGTGCCTAGCTGTGTGGGCTTTCCAGCAAATATCAGGGTGATTGAAGTCACCCATGAGCACTAAGGCATGTGATCTAGAGGCTACTTCCAGCTGTCCGTAGAAGGCCTCATCAACATCTTCTTCCTGGTTTGGTGGTCTGTAGTAGATACCCACAACAGTTTCACCCACATTTGCGTGTCCCTTAATTCTTACCCCCAAGCTTTCAACCCATTCTTTGTCCTCCCCTGGGTAGAGCTCAATGCATTCCAGTTGCTCTCACACATGAAGAGCAACATCACTGCCTGGCCTTGTTGGTCTATCTTTCCTAAAGAGTACATAGCCATCCATGACAACATTCCAGTCATGGCAGCTGTCCCATCATGTCTCAGTAACTGCAATTATATCATAGCCCTGTGACCTAACACAGATCTCCAACTCCTCATGCTTATTCCCCATACTGTGTGCATTGGTGTACAAGCATTTCAGAGAGGGAGTTGAGCACTTAGTTTTTGCTCTTGAGGGGTAGTATGCCTTCTGATTCTCAAAAATGTTACTTCACTGCCCCACAAATGCTGGGCTACTACACCCAAGGGCCTCACTAGCATGTCCAATTACATCCCCCTCTCCCCTCAAACTTAGTTTAAAGCCCTGTCAATCAGCCCTGCAATCTCTTGCACAAAGACCCTCTTCTCCCTTTTTGAGAAAGATGTTTCCCATGAGGTGCCAGCAAGGCTGGTGCTGTATAGGCTGTTTCATTGTCAAAAAAGCCAAAATTGTTGCCATGACACCAGCTACAGAGCCATGTATTAACAGACTGTATTCATCTGTTCATTCCAGTCTCATTACCTGCAACTGGAAGAAGAGACAAAAGATAACCTGTGCCCCAGAATCCCTCACCACCCATCCCAGTGCTCTAAAGTCTTTTTTGATAGTTCTTAGACTACAAGTCTCAGCTTGCTCTCCACCAACATGGAAGATCAATAGTGGGTAATTGTCTGAGGACCGTAGTAAACTAGGAAGTTTCCTAGTGATGTCCTTAACCCAGGCTCCGGGGAGACAGCGGAGTTCTCTGTGAGGAGGTTCTACCTGGCATATCAGACCCTTTGTTCCCCTCAGGAGGGAGTCACCTACAACTATAACCCTTCTTTTCTTCCTTGTGAATGTCATTGTAATGTGGGTGGTAGGTCTTTCTGACTGTGGACATACCTCTGGTGTAGGCTGCCCAATGTCCACATCTTCATTTGGCTGGTCTTTCTCAACCAGAGTCTCATATCTGTTCTTCAGTGCCACCTGGGGGGGTGACGTGGGCAAGGAAGGAGTTCATCTGTAGCCACAACCACAAACGTGCTTCTGTTCACTCCCCTCATCCAGGTTACTGCCTCTGGTCTGGCAGGAGCAAGATACAGGGTCTTCCTGATCCTGCATACTTTCTGATGGGTGCTCCCATTTCTGTTTCACAGAGGGCAGATCCTGGCTCCACCAGTCTATCTCCTTTTCAGCTTCCTTGATACTCCTTAGCCTTTCAACTTCTTTCAACTCTGCCACTTGGCAGAGATCATCTACCTGCTTGCAGTGCACACAGCAGTTGTCATAACAGCCACTTGCTGATGCCAAAAGGCTCTGACAGTTCCTGCAGCCTGTGACCTTCACAGCTGCATGTTTCTGTGGGTTCTCTGTCTGGGTTTCCACGTTCACCCCAACTGGTGCTGAGTGCATGGCCTTCTGCTGGGTGGAGACCATAGTAGATGTTGTCCTGGTTTGAGCTAGGATGAAGCTGAGTTTCCTTCTACTGATTTTTTTTTCCTTACGTAAGCTTTTTTTTAACTGGAAGCAAGTGTTCCAGCTAGTGGACTGATAACACTGGAATGTTTATGTTACTACTGAGATGCCAAGGTCACTTCACTTTGCCACCTTAGATGGTGCTGGGAGAAGCCCACAGGGAGGCGGACAGCAAAATTGGCCAGAGATATTCCATTCCATATGTCTATGTAAGCTCAGAGGAAAGTCAGAGATCACAGCAGACAACTTCCTTCTTCTTCCCTTCTCTTCCGTCCATGGCTGGCGTCTGGGGAGGACTCCATCTATCCATCACCGTTGAGCCCAGGCTTGTGCATTCCTGACCCTCATAACTCTCCCCTCAGCTCCTGTCTGCTCTGCTGCTTATCTTAGGCAGTGCTCCGGGACATTTCAAGACTGCTCACAGCTCAGGAGAGCACCAGGGGAGTTGCTGGGGGTGGGGGGAGGCAAGAGGCTTTTGCACATTCCTGAACATACTTGCATATAATTTCACATATTTTCTTTTGTCATTAGTGTTTAACTAAAGCTGTCTAGTTTTTTTCAATCCAGAAAAGTTTCTCTCCTTAATTCTCTCTTTCCTTCCCTGCCTGGGTGGGAGAGGGAAGGAATCGAGAGCATTGTTGTCTCTGGTTTAATTGCCGATCCTGAGTCAAACCGTGACAGATGTCTTCCCAAGAGGGTGACAGCCACCAATAAGGCTCACCTTTCGAGCAGGCAGAGCTGATGTTCATCCCCTTATACTCACCTGTACGCCCCTTATACTCACACTCTGCTCCTCTGCAGCAGCTGCATTTAAATTTGCCACGGTTGCCCTGGCATGCCCCCAGCCACATCAGCCTCTCGGCTCTCTTGTGAGAGCTGCCTATTCCCAACTCCTTCTGGGTCTTGCATCTCTCCCTTGGGCTTCCCTGGCTCCAGGAACCCCTGTGACCATCTCAATTTTGTGCATTTTTTAAAGGCACAGCACTCATTCACCACTGCCGCTGCCTCTCCCTGTGGTCTAAGTATTACGTATATGAATCTTCTCTGTAGGGTTCCTTTTGAATAATAATAAGAAAAAAAAAAAAAGTTCCTCTGATATCACCAACAATTTAATTATAAAATGGAAACTTAGCACAGGAAACCTGTAGCTTTGAGTGATAGCTAGCTGCTAGATTTTTAAATTTATTTTTCATTTCTGTTGTCACTAATTCTATTGAAACAAAAAGCTAGTTCCTCTTTGTGATTTTTTTTTGGGTGATGGGGCCCTACCTGATAGGACGGGCAGGCCAGGGCATCTCTGTGTACTTTTGTTTCAGGGCTGCAAGGCAAGGACTGTTGCCTACACTATAAATCAGAGAAATCCTAGGGGACTTTCAATTTTCAATGACCTTCTAAGACTTGAAAACTGCCCAGAAACTCCCACAGGGCCTGCAGTCAAGCCATTTCTCTCACTTCTGGCATGCTCAGGAGATGCGTATTAACTTCTCGTAGCCTGCACACCAAAAGAGCTATCCTTGAACCACACATGCCTTTGGAGCTCTCAGGATTTTTGCAGTTGTATTTTAACTTAATATACACTTGAATTAATAATTCTTCATCAAATCCTTTAAACTGAAATCTGGGAAGAAGAATCAACACACTGTAGAGAAACTTGTATTTTCTGTGTGTATTGTGAAACCGAATCACTGGCTGACTCTGGCTCACAAGAGGATTATTACCTCTAGAGGAAGGAAGAAATGCAAAAGTGACATCTTCTAGAGCCAGATTGATTTAAATTATTTCAGATCAGTTGAAGTCCAGGTGGCAGTCACATCTTGTGTGAGCTCCAAGCAGTTTCCTCCCTAAGCTTCAGATCTAAATTGTTGCCTCCCCTGAGGTGGTTTTACTCCTTGACAAGAGCTTGCTCAATGTCAGGATCCACAGCACACTATAAGGCTTTAATGGTCCTGACCAGCCTCACCTGGGACTCCCTCCCACACCCTGGCCCATGTATCCAGGGGATCCATTTATGCTCTGTCTGGGCTCTTTATTCCTTTCCTGAGTGAGGTTGCAGTTACAGTTGTCTTCAGTTGTGCTCTCTGGTGAGTCTGAATTGCTGCCTGATTTTGCTTAGTTGATTTTGGATCTTACCTTGTCTTATGTTCCCTGGATGCTTGGACCTGTTGTTCTCACTAACTCTACTCAGGTACCATGGCTCTATAAGGGCACTGCATTCCCCACAACCTGGAGGTGGTGGTGGGTTCACCTTGGCTTCTGGCATATCCCTTATTCTGGAGCAACCTGTCTTATTGCTCCACAACACCCAGGACATAAACAATAATGTTCCACTGCAGTACTCTTTCAAGAATAATGCTTAGGGAATGTGACTGATCATTAGAGTAATGCTGTGAGGAATACTCTTCAAAAGTTATCTCTTGCCACGGAGGCTAGGTTTTTTACAAGAACCTGGCTTGGGTGTATTCAGATTGTATCTTGTGGAGCGCATGGGAACCTAGGGAGATGAATGTCTTGCCAGGCTTGCCTGGAAGGGCTGTTCCCAGTCAACCCATGGGATGACATAGTGGTAGTGGTCTGAAAAGGAAAGATAGGGGAGTTGAAGTACATCATAAAAACCAGTTGTTCCAGCGATGGCTTTTTCCCCTACTACTGTTCACTGTTGGGTTTTGTTCCAAAAAAGTCCAAGTTTACTAAGATTTGTCACTGCAGCTTTGGAAGGAAGTAAGAAAGTTTAAATCAAAAGCCTACCAAATTTTAATACACTGCTTATGAGAGTGTGTGCATGTTGTAGAAACTGACTGTTTGTCAGCTGCTATATAGCTTCCCAATGGCTTAAAGAAATGGTGACTATTACTGGTATAACTGTTTTCTGGAAAAAAATGTTAGAGAAGAAACTTTGAAGATATTTGCCTTTGAAAGTTTAAAACAGATGATCCAGGAAAACATCAGATACTAATTTTAATGAAGAGTTTTCTGCACAAATGGAAGTCTTCCTGAATGGGATAAAAATATTTCAGTCTGTCAGTAAGAGATAAAATAGCTTGTATATTAAATAAAGAAAACTTCTCTGCTATGTTGTAATATAATCATGGCATATGATATGATAAAATAGGATTACAAAAAGACTTTTGACCTTTTGGGATGTATTCAGTCAATTCATTATGAAGGAAACAATATAAGGAAGAAAAGAAACAAACCTGGTAAAATCTTCTATTACAACTAAATGAATCTACTGAAATTTTTATTATTGTCGGTGCATACTGAGTATGCACAGAGTAGTCTTTAGTAGTCTAAGACAACTTACTGAGTAGTCTGTAAAGTTTGCTTTCTAAGCATGCTTGAAAATGCATTGGGTTAAGACCAGCTATTTCAGTTTGTAGACTATGTGGTTACTGGATGTGTGTTACAATTTTCTAAAAATATTTATAAAGAATATCTATGAAATTACCCTTCTGCATAAATTGAGGTTTTTAAAGGCATTGGGAAGACTGTAAAAGCTCTCATATAAAAGGGAACCAGAAGAAGAGCTTTCAAGGGTAGCTTTTCTCTGAGGGTACAAGGATCAATACATGAAATTATTTTTTATTTTTTTTTTTTTCTGGAGGGATTAGCTGGCAAAGTTCTCTGCAGCTGGCTAATCTGAAATAGTTTAAGTGGGATTCTAATGACAAATAAAAGAATTCTCAACATCACATTCTTGTTCCTGTTGCTCTGAAGATCTTGAAGTCTAGACATGAGATTTATCAGACTCTTTGAAGTTGCCTCATTCTTCCTATATAAATCCTGACCCATTTGCTTCTGACTGTCACAATATTGTTTCTTTTTAGGGTACCACTCTACAAAAATATTTTGTGTGTTTATCACACTTTTGGTTTTGTCTGTAATTTGAAACCAAAGGATGTACTTTATTGTTGATGACTGTAACTGATTTGCATCTGGTCACATCCATTGTCTCCAGACATGGAGTCTCTTCTTAGGCCTTTTACTTATGTGGATGATCATAGAAGCTGGGCTCTTTGGCTATATGTCTTTATTACACAAATGGAGTAAAAGGCCTTAAAGATGGGACAGAAATTTAGCCTTTGAAAATGCCAAGCCTGTAACTTTCCTGGAATAGCATAACAAACTGATCTTAGCTTGTAATTAAAACTTATAAAATAGAAATTATAGTGGTTTGCAGTGTAGTACAATCTAATGGGCTCAGGCACAGGAGTTGTGGATCCTGTTTATCTTATGGTGTAATTTAGTCCAAATCTCTCCCATTTCTGTTTTAGATTTTAAAGAGTAATATAATGATGCTAACCTTTATAGCATTTTTTAATTCAAAGAAGCTCTGGGAATTAGTCAAGATCAGGAGCAGATATTTGGAATGGTTCTTATTATTAGTTTATTTACAGCAAGAGTTGGTTGACCTAAACAAAAGTCTTGTTATCATTCAGGATGTTAAGCCTCAGCTTGTGAGCTTCTAAAGTGGAATGGAGAAATAGTTTACCTCATGGCTATTAGGGACAGTAATTTAAAGCTACTAGGTAAATTATTGAATTTCTAGTGTAAATTGTTCTTCCTATCTATCACACTTTTGAAATGCCACTTTTCAAGTGGTGAATTCTGAAATACATTTCTATTTGATTATTTGATCCATGGATTTGCATACTGAAATGTGTCAGTCTCCCTAAGTAGCTGGACTAGACTGTCACATTCTTTAAACTCTTAAATTCTACAACCCTTTCCTGAGAGGAATTTCTCCCAGTTCAGTGATCTTGATATTGTTATTAATGTGTTCTCCATATGGTCATCTTGGTCTAATGAAAGTGTGACGCAGAGAAGGAATTATTTGGAAGGTACAGGAAGATTTTCTCTTACAGAAAGAGCATTTGAAGATGGATTTGAGAATAAAATTGTGTAGCATATAGTGTTTGTTTCAGTAGTCAATGTTTTGGGCAAGTAGATTATCTCAGCAAAAGCAAATATCCAAGTACATGGAACCATCCAGAAATACAAGATCTTTAAACAGAAGAAAAATCCTTAGGCTATTTTTCGGAAAGGATTTTTGTGCAACAGCTGATAGTTGCCTTAGAGATTAATTTAAACTAATAATGGCTGAGACTCCTTCCACGAGGGGGAGATGTGTAGCACGGTATATTTATTCAGTATTAGTTCCCGTGGTTAGGTACGTTACTTACTGCATCCAAATCCAAATATTACACTACTAACTTTTTCTGGTTTAGATTGGATGTTAGGAAGAATTTCTTCACCACAAGAATTATCAGGCATTGAAACAGACTGCCCAGGGCAGTGGTGGAGTCACCATCCATGGAGGTATTTAAGAGTTGTATAGATGTAGTACTTAGGGATGCGGTTTAGTTAAGGACTTGTCAGTGTTAACTGTAGAACTTGATGATCTTGAAGGTATTTTCCAACCAAGGTAATTCTGTGATTCTGTAATGTTTACTGTCATAGAAACTTTAAATTTGTGCAAACATTACAACTTCATCTTTTTCAGAAGATGTTATGTTCTAGTAACTCCATTAAAAAAAAACAAGGAAAAAGAGCGAAAACTGTCAGGGGCTGCAAAATTTGTTTTGTGTGGGTCCCTCATATTGTGTAACTCTTCACTAGTAACAACTGATAACAGTGACACAAGGCTCACTTGAAATTACTACCCTCCCTGTTATATTTCAAAGCAGAGTGCTAGATTTTCTTGATCCTTTAGCTTGGTAAAGGAAGCATATTTCTTTATAACAAATTGACTAGCTGCCTTAGCAAAAATTCATCCTGAGTCATGAAAATCTGCCAAAACCACAACTAATATGAATAATTTACATTGACAGAAAGTGTTAGACAATCCCAATATTAGCCATTCATTTGTGCTGTCTACACTGAATTCAGCAATAAATCTGCATTTCCAATTAACAATTTTTACAAGTTAATATTATGCCTGTACTTTATTTCATAAAGTTACAGCATATTTTCCTGAGGAAATGTCTCATTGATTCATACATATATGTGTACACACACTTTCACTCTAGTCTTGCAAATATATAGGTAACTTTTTTAGACTGCAGCAACTGAGAGTGTGTTTGTGTCAAATTCCTGTGGCTGTAAACAAACATAGCAATGTACTTAAAGTATTCATCAAGGATACTTCTATTTACAAACTAATAAATAGAAGGTAATAAATGTTGTATGATAGAACATGTCATTAAATATCTATCTAGAATCTGCTTTTGCATAGATCAAAGTCCAGAAGGTCTGTTCAGAAGGTCTTGAACGTGGAAAGAAAGTGTCCATTAAAATCAGAAAGATGTTATTCTGACTGTGGCAGACCTCATAAAACAATGATGACAAGAAAACCAACAGCTTTATAAATAACAATAATAAATAATGAGTAAAAAGTGATTATGGAATATGTGATCAGAAAACTTGTTTTTTCTTCATTACAAAGTACAAGTCTGAATACCAAGCGAGGAAAGGGTGCACTGGTATCAGCACCTGGATAAAAAGGCTTAAAAATAGAGGAGCAAACAGGATGATTTTTCAATGGCAGAAAAAGGGTTTGATGGGCAACTTAGACAAATGATTTACGTTTATGGGCCTCATTCTTATTGGATGCAAACTCAACATTGTTGTCTCTGGAAATCTTCTTGCTAGTCTAAACTGAAGTTAATCTTTGCATGGTTTCGCACTTGAACCATATCAAATTTTAAAGTAAGGTTCAGATGCAGGCTGATTATTTCATTGTGATCTTGAAATTTTCTTCCAGTTGTAGCAAAAATATTCCATGGCTTAAAAGTGATAAAATGCTTATTAAGTATTTGTATTTATTGGAAAACATAATGAGTTGTGAATTGTTTTTATACCAAACCACCTTTGTTTTTGCTACTATATAAAAATATATAATACTGACATAAATAAAAAAATTTGGTTTAGTCTGTAATACCAATATTAATAAACAACCCTTTTACTATATAAGCTAAAATATCCTCAGCTGATATGCAAAGCTTGTTCTCTGATGTATTTGTCGTGTTCAGTCTTTGGAATTCTCTTTCATCTGCTATGCTGCTGTGTATCTTGTGATGTTAAATAGTATATTATCAAGAGGTATGTTTCTGCCAAGTTCTTAATTTTTTAATTCTAGTAAAGCACAAATGTCAAGAGGAAATTTAGTTGCGAATGTCACCAAGCTAAGTGGTGCAGTTGGTTTGCTTGAGGGAAGGAGTACCACCCAAAGGGACCTTGACAGCCTTGAGAACTGGGCCAGTGTGAACCTCAAGAAGCTCAGCAAGGCCAAGTGCAATGTCCCGGGTGAAGAATTGATTGAGAGCAGTCCTACAGAACTGGAATTGGGGAAACTATTGGATGAAAAATTGGACATGAACCAGCAATATGTGCTTGCAGCCCAGAAAGACAATTGATAGACTCATAGAAAGGTTTGGGCTGGGAGGCACCTTAAAGATCACCTAGTTCCAACCCCCCTGCCATGCACCTCCCACTAGACCAGGTTGCTCAAAGCCCCATCCAACCTGTCCCTGAACGCTTCTAAGGAGGGGAAGTGTATTCTAGGCTGCACAAAAAGAATAATGGGTAGTAGCTAGAGGCAGGTGATTCTTCCCTTCTCTTCTAAGACATTACTTGCAGTATTGTGTTCAATTCTGGTGTGCCCAGCACAAGAAAGACACAACCCTATTATAATCGCTCCAGAGGAGGGCCACAACAATGATCACAGGGCTAGAAAACTTCTACGAAGAAATTCTGAGAGGTGGAATTCTTCAGCCTGGGGATGAGAAGGCTCTGGGGAGAACTTGTTGCTGCTTTTCAGTATAAAAAAGAGGGCTTATAAGAATGATGAGAGGTGTATTTTACCAAGGCATGTAGTGACAGGACAAGAGGCAAGGCTTTTAAATTGACAGAGGGTAGATATAGATTGGACATTAAGAAGAAGTCCTTCACTATGCGGATGGTGAGGTTCTGCAACAGGTTGTCCAGAGAAGTTGTGGATGTCCCATCAAGTGTTCAAGGCCAGTCTGGATTGGGTTTTGAGCAACCTCATCAAGGGCAAGGTGCCCTGGCAGAGGGGCCGAATTAGATGATTTTTAAATGTCCTTTACAACCCAAACCATTTGGTGATACATCCTGAGTGAGACTATCAGTAGCTTTGAACTTTGTTACTGCCATTGAAATTGAGAGATTTATTTTGGTTTTGAACTACTTGTCTGTTTCCCATGATATCTTTAGAAATAGGCTGAAGGAACATCATGTGTTTCTGAATGCTTTCTGAATCACAAAAATGGTTATGTTTTGAAATTATTATGAAAAGTGATCGTGGTGATGAAGGATTTTAGTTTTACTTAATTTAAGGGTCTGGGCTGCTTACTAGAGCATTTGCAAAATTTAAAGGTTAAATGAAGAACGAATCTCCTTAGTACTTATTTTTATGACATCTCATACTGAAAACCACTTGCTGCTGATCCAGCTAGTGCATCAGGCTGTATAAAGCCATGCTAGTCACATCCCTTAACTGCGTGCTGTGAGCTGCCCAGTACAGAAAGTAGCATGTCTTAATCTTTCTAGTTGAGTCAGGCCACATAAAGGTAGATAGGTGTGCTTCAGACAGACTTTAGATTGATAAGCTTGCCTTAGTAAGCTACTTGAGTTAAGCATAAACAGCTAGAGCCTATAGAAAAGACCTGTGCTGCTACAGAACTGATATACTGATACACAGTGATTTCCTCAACTTGGAGTCCTCGCAGTATAGAGTCTAGAGTCTAGAGTATATAGTCTTCACAAAGAGACTGGGATGGCAATGATTATAACTGAAACAAAGCCAACAGGAAATGTCATGCTTCTGTGAAGATATGCAGGACCACCCCCCCACCCCCACCCCCACCCCCCCCCAAAGATATGGAAACAGTAATTTTGCTCCTTGACTTTAGTCAGAAATTCTAATTTTTGTTGAAAACATTGTCAAAACTGACACATTCATGTGGAAATTTAATTTTTCAACAAATTATTTATGGTATATTACTGAAATAATACTTTCTATGTTAGGTTACATGGATTTGTAAATAAGAGGAGTACACTTTGTTAGTCAGCATTTTGGTAGGTACGAAAGCATGCAGAGCCAATGAAAGCAGAATGATACAGCCAAAAAAATTTTTGAGTAAATGATCATTATAATTCTGCAAAGATAAGGTGGCAGTGGAGGTACCAGCAAAAATCATTCAATGGTCACGTAGTAGAGATTGTACCTGCTACAGCTTCTCAAGCTGTATTGCATTTTTAAAAGTTACTGGTAGAAGTTATTATTGGCTTGGTTTGCTTTTCTGCCTAGCACCCCAAACCCAACAAACAAAAGGCAATTTATAGCAAGAATGTAAAAGACGCTTAGGGTTTTGCTCTGCCCTACTACATACTAGTCTATCAGATGCACTTATAACTAAATATAACAAAATAGCACATTTTCATATTACCACTACACATGCATTAGTTTGTTTGTCTGACTACACAAGGTAATTTAGACAAATTTTAGATCAAAATGTAGGCAAGTTATCAATTCAGAAAGTGTTGTCCTAAAACCAAAGATGTTTACAGATCAAAGTGTACTGACTCATATAAACCCCCTTTAAGCCAAGCCACGAAACCTATCCTACCCACAGGCACTTACCAAATGTCAGCCAATCACAGTCATCCACATCATGAACATAGCTATGCGCACGGTCCAGAATCAGTGAATGATAGAGACACCCACAGCCTTGTTTGGATTTGTACCTCTTAAGATCTCATTGGTGATTAGAATGGATAGACTTCACAAAAGCATAACTTCGAAGGTGCTACAGAAATTCTCCAGGATGCTGTTGTTATGCAGAGGAAATTATATTGCAATTCCTGAGACAGGATGACCTAGAAAGATGCTCAAGTGGAAAAAAATGTGATCCCTATTAACAGGAATTCTGCGAACTAATATTTTCTTTTACTTCTGCAATGCTAAACATAGGAATCCTCAGAAATCTTAACTATTCATACAAAAAGCTTTCGTTCAACACATCGTTTATGGTGGAGTTCTTGAGCTGACTGATAGAGTCTACTGCCTGATACCTGGGTGGATCCACTTTTTCAGCTTTGACTAACTCAAAGATCAGTTATTTACAGAGCCCCTGCAGGGACACAAATACACATAAAGTTTAACTTCTGTTTCTTTTTTGGAAAAAGACTACTTTGCTGGAAGCAAACACGCTTATTTATCTTAAAACTGCATTTTAAGTAATGAGATACAAGCTCAGTAATCTACAGAATTTCAGTGAAGCTCTTAATTTTGTCATGGGGTGACTGACTTAATGGCTGAGTATTTTTTTTTTTGCCAATACAATAAAACTTTTAGGGCAGCAGGTTCTTGTTACTGTAAATTCAATGTTTAGGCAGGATATCTGGAAGATGAATGGTTTTCAATGCAATTCTGAGTATGAAGACATTCAAAACATACTTATTATAGAGGCAAAGAGGAAGCTAAGCATGGAAAACACAGATGTACAAAACAAAAAATATGGTAGATACTTGTGGTTTTCAGTGGATAGAAAACATGAACATTGCTGCTCATATCCCTCATGGGTCTTATCTGAAGACCATTAACTTAAGAGAAAAGATCCAATGCACTCTGCATCCTGTTCTTAATCAGCAGTTTTCAACTAGCAGTCATTTAATTTGTTCACTTTAACAAAAGTAAAGTTCAGTAGAAATTAAACCTAAAAACTAAACAAGTATACTAGTTTTTTTAAGCACATTGCATCTAGCAGTTTAACAGCTTTAGTTTTAATGATACTTTAGGTGTTTTTAGTGCTAAAACCCTTATAGAATTGTCACCTCCTGATTATTACTATAGACTAGCAATTACATCCTCTATGTAAATATATCTTCCAAAAATTCATTTGCATAAAATATTGAGATTTTCATCCTTAACTGAGGGCAAAACCCACTGCTTATTTCTCTACAGCCTTTTACAACCTCTAGCTATAGCAGGTTTAAAAAATTTTCCCTGTCTTACTGTCAGGATCATTAGCTGATCCTGATCCCCATGTGGGGTCAAGTGCTTCAAAAGACAGCTCTTGGAAGGGTAAGAAGTAATACCGCAATTCTTACTTGTGCCTACATCAAGTTGTTGCTGTATTCTATGACTATAGGTGCTAGAACCTGAATGACTCTGGTTATATCTGAAATAGCACAGGATACTTGTTTGCTTAGTTCCATGCTAGATGCTGATATCTGTTTATAGTGAAAAATTTTATTAGCACAATTTTTCAGGTGTGAAAGCAGACGAGAATTCAGCAGAGTGAGACTATTTTTGGACTAACAATGTAAAATGGGATCTGGCTACTTTTCAAATACTTTTCATGTAATATTGATCCAGTTGTTAGATAAAATGTGAAGTAGTCCTTGTTATAATGGTAAAATTCTGTTTTTTTTTCCTGACGTAGGAGATAAAAGTGCATCCTCAGTGAGTCTGCAGATGACACCAAGTTGTGTGGGAGTGTTGATCTGCCTAAAGGTAGGAAGTCTCTGCATAGGGATCTGGAAAGGCTGGATCCATGGGCTGAGGCCATGGATCAAGGTTCAAGAAGGCTCAGTGCTGGGTCGTGGGACTTGGGTCACAACAACCTCAGGACATGCTACAGGTTTGGGGAAGAGCGGCTGGAAAGCTGCCCAGAGGAAAAGAACCTGGGTGTATTGGTAGACAGACAGTGGATTGTGAGCCAGCAGTGTGTGCAAATGGCCAAAAAGGCCAACAGCATCCTGGCCTGCATCAGAAATAATGTGGCCAGCAGCAGTAGGGAAGAGATCATTCCCCTGTACTCGGCACTGGTGAGGCCACACATTGAATCCTGTGTTCAGTTTTTGGCCTCCCAGTATAAGAAGGACACTGAGGTGCTGCAACGTGTTGAAAGGAGGACAGCAAAGCTGGTGGAGGGTCTGGGTCTCAAGCACAAGGCTAAAAAGTGGTAAAGTTTAATTCTAAATATGTATTTTTAACTCTAAATATGTATTTTTAAATTTTAATTCCCAGAGAATGCATTAGTATCCTGAAATCATTACTAATGCTTCTCATTGGAAGGTATCATTACTGATTAATCTTGAATTATTCATTAATGGGAAATACCTATTTCCTATCTTTGGTAGCGTTAACAGTAAAGTTTTCTATTGTTGTCTCCTGGTTATCTTGCTCCAATATCACAGACATGCAGTTCCTGACATATCACTTCTGGTAAGTCACCTGAATTTCTGCAGAGAGAGAGAATAATGCATTACTAGAGTAGTCCTAAAAGCAACTTCTTTTTTTTTTTTTTTAATTATTAGTGGGAGGTGAAAAAACCTCCCTTTAGCATATTTTTTCTCATAACAAATTCCAACCTTTGAAGAAATGCTGCCTCTAGCTCCCAGCTTCCAACACCTTTAGATTAATTCTCAGATTCTTTCTGCTTAAAATGACATGGAAATTTAGATAAACTGTACTTTCCACATTTTAAAAGCTACACTGTAAGGTGTCAACATTTAAAAGTGAAAGTGTTTCTTCCAGAGCAAAACTGTTAAATGTTGAAAAGAGAAACAGTGAGAGCAAAAAAACCAAAATAGCTGAAGATGGATCTGTTCAAGTTAATGAATAATAGTATGTGACAAGGTTTCTTACAACAGAAGAGGACAGTTTCACAAGATTCAGGCAGTTTCTTTCTTTCTATCAGTGTTACTTTGGCATTCCCTAATGATGTTACAGTCATAGTTTGGAGAAAAATTTCTTATTCTTTCTCCTTCCCTCTGCATTGTCTTTATACCATTTCTTTGCCAGCTCATAACCTGTCTGAAAATACAAAATATCTCCTAAAGTTCAAATTGAATATAGATTTAAAAGGTACACTTTAAAACTTCTCTCATCTTTCCTTTTTGACCTGATAAAATAATTTGGTTTCAAAAAAAAGGGAAACCTCTATAAGCAGTTGTGAGAGACGGACTCTATAATGGCCTTTAATCCAGCGACATTCACTGACCATTCCTGGTGATGTACCCCCTGGCACTCGTGAGGAGAGGACAGAGGTACCAGGCGCATGCGCACAGGACCACAGACTGCAGCTCCCAGGAGGCACGGCGGGGCCGGAACCGGAAGGGGAGCAATGAGGCGTGCTCTGTGAACACAATACGGATCCAGCCGCCGCTGTGAGCGTACCGCTGCGGAGGCTGCCGTGAAGTTATACGGCGTCTTTTCCTGTGGTTGTTGGCGTGTGGGCGTACCGAACAGACTGTCTCAAGGGAAAGGACGTGGATCCCGACCAGGGATTGGCTTCGGCCGTACCCCGGTGGCGAGAATTGCGAACTACATTCTGACGCTTCCTATTAACATTCCTACATAATATTCACACATACCAGACACTCACTTCTCTTTTTCAATATTCTTCTATTTCCCAAAGGCTCTCTCCAGGCTTTCCCCCTTTATCCCTGTCCGGGAATGGGAACGGGGGAAAAAGGGAAAGGGGAGAGGTTCTCTCTTGTTTTCTATGTGTGTTGTTATTGGTATATAGATGTAGTGTACTAGATATACTGTATAGCTGTTGGTATATGGATATATAGGTGTGGATATAAACATATAGATAGTCCTTGTGTGTTAGTTGATATCGGACTTGCCGAACCCTCAGTGCCTATAATAAATTTACTGATTCCTAAGCGTTGTTTGTGAGTGTGACGGGGAGCGGTCCTCAGCCCTCAATTCCCCGAGGTGGGGGTGTGGGTCGCGGCTTTACCTATCTTGGTCCGCGACAGCAGTCCACTACCACACATCTGGGATGAACAATTTTTAACCACTTTAACTGACAAAATAAGAAGGAATTTTGTTTCTTCTGTCATTACTAACTTTAAGGGAGCAGTTGCAGTTCTAGAGAGGTCTTCTGTTTTGTATTTTAGTGACTAAATTTAGACTTCTCGATTTGCGTTAAAACATTCTTCTTTGTTAGATTCAGCCAGATGGCAAATGACAATGAAGTGTTAACAGTTTTCTTATTTATTTTCCCTTTTCTGTCTCCTTTTTATTGCAGAACATGTATTCACTTCAGTGTAATATTGTACTATTTACATGCAAGTTCACTCAAGGGCTATGCTTGTTCTGGAGTTGGAGGTCTCTTCACAGGGAGTAGGAGAAATGTGTAATTTGAAAGCTTGTTTCCTTGGAGGTGGGGTTGAGCAGCAGCTATTTTCTGTGCGGTTTTCCTGTGATCCATGACCCTGCATATGTATCTTGGCAATTTTGTTCAATCACCTTTTTACAGGTCTAATCCTGTTTGATCACTTGATCTTAAAACCTATTAGCTGTTTTTTTTTTCCTTAGATCACACTTGCAGTATACTACGAAAACAAACAGAAGGAAGTTTAAGCCTGTGTCCACCTGCTGGCTGTGTCACCAGTGAGATCACAGTGGCATGGTGCGCCCTAGTAGTGTGGAAGGTCAGAGGGGATTGATTGGCTGACTTCTCAAGACCAACAAACTGAGGTGGTTGAACAACTGAAATACAAATTAAAATAATTAAAATGATGAGCAGTGTTGAATGGCCTAGGAGTAGAAAATTTTAAAAAGGCGTATGAGTGGAAAATACATATGAGAAAAAGGAGTGATCAAAATTGAGACTTCAATTCATACTCCAAACAGCTTTTTAAAGGGCTATATATGTGAAGGATAGTCTTTGGGAAAGGCAATTCTAGATCTTGAATTCATCCTGTTCTGGCAGGGGGGTTGGACTAGATGATCTTTTGCGGTCCCTTCCAACCCGTAACATTCTGATTGTCTATACGACTTTTGTCCATCCAAAGTACAACATTACTTTAATAACATACAAGATTGATACATGTCAAATGAGAGTGTATTTAACTCAAAGATGGCCTTCAAATTAGATCTGGAAATAAGAAATGCCGAATTTCTAGAATGTAATACCTTTTGTGTCTATTGTTATATTTCATCTATGAATTGGCCCAGCTGGAAACTCAAGTGCTTCATAGTTGATACCCACAAGGAAAATCTGAGCTGGAATTAGAGTAGCCACATTTAATTGGATCCTATTTTTGTTTGGTTTTACATAGTATCAATTATATTTTTTTTAAATTCTACACGAATACGCAGCTGTTTTTTCTAGTGTGACATTGCTACAGCTGGCAGTCAGTGTTTACTTCTCTTTGGAAAAAGGGATGTCAAGATCCATTTTATTCTTATTCTGTTTCTAAAAAAGAATAATAATTTTCATTGGTACAAAATATTGCCTCTCTGAGGAATGTATATCCATCATTGCAGGCTGTGACTTTCTGATCATTAAAATTCAAGATATTTGGAAAAATTGGTAAAAAAGTGTTTGTTTCCAAGTGTATGTTTTGCTGAGGTGAAGCTTTTGTTATGCTATTAAGATCAAAGTTGACAATCTCTCATGTTCTTTGAGGACAGAAATAGAAAACTACAGAAAAATATAAGAGACTATTTTTTTTTTTTTTTACTATTCACAAGAACACTTCTCATGTATGTGAATAGATTGTTAGTTAGGAGAAACACTCCTTGATTTTTTTCTCCTCTGTTTTTTTCCAGAAAGGGTGGAAATGACAATTCGCATAGCAAATAGTTCAGTAGTGGGTTTTTTTCAAAGCTGGAATTGTTTTCTTTCTATACTGTTATGCTGTAGCATAATGGTTGTCTTCATAATTTCTATTTTGCACACAACAAAATTCTTTTGAGAATGCTACTGCTTGTGCAATAAATGGTGTATCTGTGAAGACTGAACAGTTATAATACTTTAAAAAGTTATGAATATATGATTTTTATCATCAAGATGCTGTATTGAATTTGGTCATTATGTAGATACTCTAGTGAATGAAAGTTATTGCCATTTGCTAATGTAAATACAATGAACTGTTCTTGGTTTAGAACCTAAAGAACAGGGAAAGCCTGTAGTGCTTAACTTGGTGAATAAAATCAAGTGAATCAAAACTGTGAAATACAAGTTTGCACTGCTGTCATCAGCATAGCTTCTTGCTCCTGTTTTCCTAAAATGGGTTCCTATTTTCCATATTGCTGGTGCATTATGCCACCTAGCCACTATAAGATAACACAGCTGGGATATCTCCTTTTTTCTGATTTTTTTTTTTTTCCCCCCTCTTTCTGTATGCACTGTTTTCACCCTACTCTGCTTCCCTGTGTCTGTGGCAGTTCCATTCTCAATCTTTCTGGCTTGGGCTAAAAATACTAAAAACCTGTATAGCCTATACCTCACTGCATGCCATTCTTGTTTCAGCTTTGTTAATCTTCATTGGGATTTCTCATCTTTTTCCAGTCCCAAAGCTGCTCAAGCTAATTGGTGTCTCTTCCTGAACTTAAGCAAGTTTCAGACAAAGAAGTTTCTCATACTCATGGATTTATAACTGTACTGGGTTGACTTCCCGGTTTTACGGTGACAATCTATTCTTGTCCTTTCTCTTGAACAAAGATTAAACAATTCAATTTAATGTTTGCTTCAGTTCTTATGAAGACAAATGCATTTATACATCTGTATGTGACTTTCTTCTTGTGATACACAAATGAAAAATGAGAGACAGGAGACTGATTTCAAGAGAAGTGGTAGAGACCTTCCAGAAAGATAAATCATCTGTTGTGGTCAACACAACACCATGTTTTTCCATGGACAGCAGACTTGATTTGCAAGAGGTTTTTTAGGTTAAAAATCCCAGTTATTTTAAAAGTTATTTAGACTAGCAAATGATTCGCTCTACTTCTTAAAGTAATTCTTCATTATGTCATAGTAAAGAATTGTGATGTCTCACACTAGACTTGGTCACCTCTATTGGAATGTGACTATCATGGCTCTTAGAAACACCTTGTCATAGATGTATCATGTTTTAATAATTTTACCTGACTTGCAATTTGGGTTTTGTTTTTAAGTAATAAATTAGTTCAGTTCAAGAGAGACAGGGAACTACTAGAGAGAGTCCAGAGGAAGGCAACAAAGATGATTGGGGCATTGAAGCATCTCCCTTATGAGGAAAGGCTCTCTCAGCTGGGACTCTTTAGCCTGGAGAAGAGAAGGCTGAGAAGAGACCAAGTTAATGCCTGTAAGTATCTAAAGGGTGGGTGTAAGGAGGTTGGAGCCAGACTATTTTCAGCAGTTCCCAGTGACAGTACAAGGGGCAACAGGCACAAGCTGGAACACAGGAAGTTCCATTTAAATATGAGGAAAAAATTATTTACTATGAGGGCAACAGAGCACTGGAACAGACTGCCCAGGGAGGTTGTGGAGTCCCCTTCTCTGGAGATATTCGTGTCTTCTCCTTGCATAAATGAACCACAGCTCTGTACCCTTCCTGTGAATCCTACCCTCAATTCCAGAGATCATACGATGTCTTTTTCCTCTTTAGTTCCCTGAGAAGTTCTCTGTTCAGTCAAACTGGTCTTCTGCACTGCTTGCTTGACTTACAACACAGTGGAATTGCCTGTAATTGTAATTTATAAGGAAGCAAATGGGAAATTTTTTTTTTTTACTTACTTATGGACCCCTAATTGGCATAAATAGAGCTGATTGCCTCTTTGAGCTCTTATGTTATAACCAGAAGCTAAGAAAAAGTCCTTCCCAGGCAGATCTTGGGCCACCTGTAATGATCAAGCATAGAGAACTACATTTTGTAATATGTTGCGATTTTTACCTAGCAGACCAGATCAAGTTGCTCTTCTATGGTTTTTGAGTGTTACGCATATGTGCAAATTTTAAACTATCAGGTATTCAGGTATGTAACAGCATTATAAGAGCACAGAAGCAAATTGTTCTCCCTTTTTTTTTTGTGACTGACTTGCAGCTTTGCTCTCTTTAATTGTTCCAGTGACAATCTTTCGTAAAAAGGGTGCCCACCAAAAACAGTACAATACTGCCAAAACCAAGCTGATGGATAATGTTGCGTAATCATCACGGGTGAAAAAGAGAACTATCAGCAAGGTGGTTAATTTTTTCCAATCAAGGCTATCATGTCTTTAAACAGATGTGTGGCCCTGTAAGAGATCCCTATATAAGAGCTTTAAGGTTTCAGAAAGGATATACTGGAGGGATCATATAGTGACCTTAGTGTTAGAGATGCATAAGGTTTTAGCATTAGAGTAGATCCAGAGACCACAAATAAAGGATTTTAATTTTGGAGCACCATAATAGAATTGAATGACATCAGAAAAATGTCTTAAAAATCAAGACAGTATCACGAACTATGAATCTGAAAATGGATTAACCTGTTTGTTTGGTCCATAGTTGTACAATCCTTTGCAAATGCTACTTGCCAGGAGTAGTACTATTTAATTTTTAGCCTGGTTAAATCTAGTCTGTTGCAAGTTTAATTCGACTCCATCCATGTGGGAGCTATTTTGTATTGCCTTATAAGTGCTCTTTTTTCTTCTCATTTTTTGCCTTCTGCAAAACCAGGTAGGTAATTCAAGATACACATTTAAATCTATTTATTTTATTCTCTGTGTTGCAAAGATGCCTTCCGAAAACTAGAGGCTTCATAAGTACGTGTAAAGACTGTTCTGTAACTATAGAAATGTAAAGAGAAACATGATGAAGTCTTTTTCCTCATCTCAGTTCTTCATTATTTGTAAGATACCAGTTACTGAGGACACATCTAATAGAAGAGTGAGTTGCTATTTGTGTGAATTTGCTGAACTCTGTTGCATTCAATAGACCTGTACCAACTATCCCATAATGATTAAAAAACCCTAATATATTTCCATAAAGCTTATCTGTTCAATGCTTTTGCTTTTATCTGTATAGGTTATTTTTGTGGGGGGAAAATATGTTGACTTTTAAATAACGAAATATCCATAATATATGTATGGTCCCTCCTCCCTTTTAAAATGTTGAAAACAGATCACTTACGAAACATACTTTGAAATAGCTATGTTCTGTTTTATGCCTTATCTGGAAACTGTACTGGGATCAGTTATCTACTGCTGTTTGGTCCACTTTTGTTTTTTCTTTCAGAATAGGGTAAATTTGACCAAACATTCTGAATAATTTAACAGCACAGGATCATTAGAATTTAGGGGCAAACCATCGGGTGAATGCACTATATAACAGCAAACACTGACATGGTGTCTCAACGGTCTAGGTGGTAGTTTATTGATCTTATTATCCATATGAGATGATAGCTTGATTGCCAGCTAAATTGAGAATTTAAACACATAGTAATTAGCAGCCAGTTTTCTGATCTCAGTGTATACTGAGCAAGCAAGTTTGAATACCTGTCTCCGGGGCTGATGGAAAAACAAGTTAAGGAAATCAGGGAGATTTTTGGATTGCATCTCAGGGAAGAACTAGCTAGCAAGTCTGTGGTTCTCGGTGCTCATGGCTGAATTTTTACAATTTGTGGCACTAAGGAATACTACTTGTGAAACTCAAAAACTCCTGCACTTAAGCCCTGATAAATATGATTTCATGCAGCGGTATCTTTTATTTGGGTTACTTTATCTCATTAAGATAGATCTTAAATACTTCTTTACATGGTGACTATGCCAGGATTCCTACTGCCAAATATTCATGAGAATGTCTGAAGGGTGCTGCCAGGCAAAGTCCAACACATTCACTTCTGCTTTGATTTTTAGATTTTCACTGGGACTCTGATAAATCTAGAGCTTACATGCCCAGTTTATGCTTTACTGACAAATTAGAAGTGTAATTTGGTATCCTGGCCTTACTGAATTATCGGAAGCTTTGCCACTGACTCACTGGGGCCAGGAGTTTGCCCACTGTTTACAGAATCATATCAGAAAACCTCCTTTTTTTTTGGTAAACCAACTCATTGCTACAAGGTGTGCTTTCACATCACAGAGACATGCAAAAAACTTCCTCAAGCCAGTATTAAGAGGTAGGTTGTTCCTCCACTGAATGTGTATGCTACATCCTCTGAAATGAGGTTCTAATCAGGGGGAAATTAATAAAATAATGAAATTGTAGAATCATAAGGGTTGGACGGGACCTCTGGAGATCATTGAGTCCAACACCCCTGCTGCAGCAGGTACACCTAGGGCAGATCACACAGGAACACATCCAGACTGGTCTTGAAAGTCTCCAGAGAAGGAGACTCCACAACCTCTCTGGGCAGCCTGTTCCAGTGCTCTGTCACCCTAAGATTAAAAAAGTTTTTCCTCATGTTGAGGTGGAACATCCTGTGTTGTAGCTTGGTGCCATTTCCCCTCGTCCTATCACAGGGCACCACTGAAATGAGACTGGCCCATTTTTGACATCTACCCTTCAGATATTTATAGACATTAATAAGGTCCCCTCTCAGTCTTCTTTTCTCAAGACTAAACAGTCCTAGGTCTCTTACCCTTTCCTAATATGACAGATGTTCCCGTTCCTCAATCATCCTTGTAGCACTCCGTTGGACTCTTTCCAGCATATTGCTGTCCTCTTGAACTGGGGAGCCCAGAACTGGACACAATACTCCAGATGTGGTCTTACTAGGGCAGAGTAGAGGGGGAGGAGAACCTCCCTTGACCTGCTGGCCATACTGTTCTTAATTCACCCCAGGATACTACCGTCTGTCTTGGCCACAAGGGCACATTGTTGTCCCATGGATAACTTGTCCACCAGGACCGCAAGGTCCTTCTCCATGGGGCTGCTTTCTAGCAGGTCAACCCCTAATCTATATTGGTGTATGGTGTTTTCTCTCCCCAGATAGGGCTCTACGCTTATTCTTGTTGAACCTCATGAGGTTCATCTTTGCCCAGCTCTCCAGTCTGTCTAGATCTCACTGGATGGCTGCACAGCCTTCAGGTGTATCAGCCAACACTCCCAGCTTCATATCATCAGCAAATTTGGTGAGGATACACTCTATCCCCTCATTAAGCTCCCTGATGAAGATGTTCAATAAGATTGGGCCCAGTATTGACACCTGGGTAACACCACTAGTCACAGGTCCCTTGTATTAACCTTCCCCTTAATCTTTACCCACAGTCTCTCAACCTGCTCTTCGTCCGCATCTAAATCCTGTGCATTGGTTTAATACTGAGAGTTTTGTTGGGATTTTTAAATGTTCCCCCTCTTCCCCAAAGGTGTATGTTGGTAAATAATTTAAAATGAAACGTGACCTATAGCAGGAAATACGGATTTTCAAAATGCTCTAACTTCTTGATGAAATTCAACAAGGGGAAGTGTAGAGTTTTGCATTTGGGGAAGAACAACACGATGTCCCAGTATAGGTTGGGGGCTGACCTGCTGGAGAGTAGTGTAGGTGAAAGAGACCTGGGGGTCCTGGTAGACAGGAGGATGACCATGAGCCAGCAATGTGCCCTTGTGGCCAAGAAGGCCAATGGCATCCTGGGGTGCATTAGAAAGGGTGTGGTTAGTAGGTCAAGAGAGGTTCTCCTCCCCCTCTATTCTGCATTGGTGAGGCCGCATCTGGAGTATTGTGTCCAGTTCTGGGCCCCTCAGTTCAAGAAGGACAGGGAACTGCTTGAAAGAGTCCAGCGCAGAGCCACAAAGATGATTAAGGGAGTGGAACATCTCCCTTATGAGGAAAGGCTGAGGGAGCTGGGTCTCTTTAGCTTGGAAAAAAGGAGGCTGAGGGGTGACCTCATCAATGTTTACAAATATGTAAGGGGTGAGTGTCAGGGAGATGGAGTTAGGCTCTTCTCAGTGATGACCAGTGATAGGACAAGGGGTAATGGGTGTAAATTGGAGCATAGGAGGTTCAAGGTGAATATCAGAAAAAACTTCTTTACTGTAAGAGTGACAGAGCACTGGAACAGGCTGCCCAGAGAGGTTGTGGAGTCTCCTTCTCTGGAGACATTCAAAACCCGTCTGGACAAGTTCCTGTGTGATGTGCTCTAGGTGACCCTGCTCTGGCAGGGGGGGTTGGACTAGATGATCTTTCGAGGTCCCTTCCAACCCCTAGGATTCTATGATTCTATGATTCTATGATTCTTTTACTCTGATTCTGAAATACCTTGCACTGCCTGCTTGCTCATACTGTCTATTTCGGAAGCTCAGCATGTCTGAAAAGTTAGCCAATTATATTTTGATGCATAAACACTTGCCTGATGGCTCTGCATCCTCATTTGCCTGTGTGATGGATTGAATGTATGGCAGCTGTCCCCAGAGGCCATCCTGAAAATAAGATATTGTAACTCATCAGTTTATCCAAGTGACTAAAATGGAAAATATCTCATAAGTACACAAAAATGGATTTTTTTTCTTTTTTGTTAGTAAAGAGAGATTAAAATGCAATAATGTCAGCCAAAAAAAATATCTGAGCCCATTATAAAAATGTAGAAGATGGGACATGCATTGTGTACTGATAGCAGAATGTCACCATAGACACCAACAGGGAAAAGTCAAATATGGTGAAGGAGAGAAAAGGGAAAGAAGAGAAGATGTAGTATCCATGACAACAAGTGGAAAAGACTAAGACTCTAAAAAGTTGAAATCCCTGTGCTTGTCTATATTATTAAAATGAAATTTGCCAAGTTAGATACACATACAATATTATTTCTGTGTACCTGGATTTTGTGCAAGTTGTCAGCGTCAAGCAGGTACAAAGGAAGTTCAAATGATGCATGGATTTTTTCTATTTTATTTGTATATCCCTGGAGTGATTTGTGTGAAACCAAACTGCAGCTGAGTGAACAGTGGAGATCAGACCCAGTTATCTTACTGTGTACAGATGTAAATATATAAAACTGTCCTTAGACTGAATGTCTGCAGTGGCTAATGATCTCACACAGCATACTGCAAATGTGTGTGACAGCCTGTAATTTGATACGGTTCAGTATGATCTGAAGTAAAACAATGTGGTACAGGGGGATGAGATTAGGAAATAATTTTTTTTTCTGATGTGACAGGACCTCACCTTCTGAATCTTGCGTATGCATTTTGAAGTGAATGCACTGGACAGAGAATGAGTGACAGGAGCTTATGCTATATGATGCCAAGAGCATAATAACATTTCTATCTCTATGAAATATTTAGGGCTACTCTATACACATTCAAATGAAACTGCTTTACATTTACATCATATTTTCTTTGACCTTTTGACCTATTGGAGCTCTAGCATGTAGATAATGTGATGATATAATGCCTTCTTACTAGGAAACATGTTTCTTATTTCTAGAATCATAGAATAGCTAGAGTTGGAAAGGACCTTAAAGATCATCTAGTTCCAACCTCCCTGCATGGGCAGGGACACCTCCCACTAGATCAGGTTGCTCAAGGCTCCATCCAGCCTGGCCTTGAACAGCTCTGGGGAGGGAGTATCCACAACCTGCCTAGTCAACTTGTTCCAGCATCTCACCACTCTCCCAAGAAAGAACATTTTTCCTTATGTCCAACCTGAATCTCCCCTCTTTAAGCTTCCAACCATTGCCCCTTGTCCTCTCACTACACACCCGTGTAAAAAGCCCTACGCCAGCTTTCTTGTAGGCCCCCTTCAGATACTGGAAAGCTGCTATAAGGTCACCCCAGATCCTCCTCTTCTCTAGGCTAAACAACCCCACCTTCCTCAGCCTGTCTTCATAGGGAAGGTGCTCCAGTCCTCTGATTATCTTTGTTGCTCTCCTCTGGACACACTCAAGGAGTTCTATGTCCTTCTTATGTTGAGGGCTCCAGAATTGGAGATAGTACTCCAGGTGGGGTCTCACCAGAGCAGAGCAGAGGGGGAGAATCACCTCTCTCAACAGGCTGGCCATGCTTCTTTTGATGCAGCCCAGCATACAGTTGGCTTTCTGGGCTGCAAGTGCACATTGACGGCTCATGTTAAACTTCTGGTCCACCACTACCCCCAAGGCCTTCTCCTCTGGGCTGTTGTCAATCCTTACTCTTCCCAACCTGTATTTGTGCATGGGATTGCCTCGACCCAGGTGGAGAACGTTGCACTTGGCCTTGTTGAACTTCACGCAGTTTGCACATGCCCACTTCTCAAGCCTGTCAAGGTCCCACTAGATGGCATCCCTTTCCTCCAGCTTGTTGACTTCACCACACTGTTTGGTGTCATCAGCAAACTTGCTGAGGGTACACTTGATTCCACTGTCTATGTTGCTGACAAAGATGTTAAATAGCACTGGTCCAAGTACTGACCCTTGAGGAACACCACTCGTCACATGTCTCCATTTGGACACTGAGCCATTGATCACAACTCTTTGGGTGCGACCAGTCAGCCAGTTCCTTATCCAATGAGTGGTCCATCCACCAAATCCATGTTGTTACAGTTTCAAGACCAGAATGTTATGCCGGACAGTGTCAAAAGCTTTGGACAGGTCCAGGTAGATGACATCTGTTGCTCTGCCATTGTCCACCAAGGCTGTGACCCTATCGTAAAAGGCCACCAAATTAGTCAGGCAGGACTTGCCTTTGGTGACATGTTGGCTGTCACCAATCACCCCTTTGTTGTTCTCGTGCCTTAGCAGGGTCTTCAGGAGGATCTGCTCCAAGATCTTGCCAGGCACAGAGATGAGACTGACTGGCCTGTAGTTCTCTGAGTCTTTTTCCCTTCTTGAAAATGTAGGTTATGTTTCTGTGTTTCCAGTCAGCAGGGACTTCACCAGACTACCATGACTTTTCAAATATGATGGACAGTGGCTTTGCAACTTCATCCACCATGTCTTTCAGGAGCCGTAGGTGAATCCCATTAGGTCCCATGGACTTGTTCACCTTTAGGTTCTTTAGGTGGTCTCGAACCTCCTCTTCATCACAGTGGGGGGACCCTCCTTTTCCCAGTCCCTGCCTTTAGTTTATATAACATGGAGGGTGTGACCGGAGTTCTTGCTGGTGAAGACTGGGCAAAGTAGTCATTGGGTACCTCAGCCTTCTCTACATCTTGGATGACCAGTTCTCCTGTTTCCTTCTGAAGTGGGCCCACATTTTCCCTAGTCTTCCTCTTATCATTACCATACCTATAAAAACTTTTCTTATTGCCCTTAACTTCCCTTGCCAGATCCAATTCTCTCTGTGCTTTTGCTTTCCTAACCTGATCTCTTGCTTCTCTAACTACCTCTCTATACTTCTCCCAGGGTACCTGGCCTTGCTTCCACCCTCTGTAACTTTTGTTTTTACACCTAAGTGTGTCCAGGAGTTCCTTGCTCATCCACACAGGCCTCCTGGCACTCCTGCCTGCCTTCTTCTTTGTAGGGACACATTGGTCCTGGGCATGCAGGAAGTGTTCCTTGAATATGGACCAGCTTTCCTTGGCTCCCTTCCCATCCAGGGCTTTGTCCCATTCTACCCTAGCAAGCAGATCCTTGAAGAGATCAAAGTCTTCCCTTTCAAAATCAAGCATGCTCAGCTTGCTTCGCACTTTTCTCGTTGCCCTAAGGATCTTGAATTCTGCAGTCTCATGATCACTGCAGCCCAGTCTCCCATTGAATTTCCCATCACTCACCATCTTGTCTCTGTTGGTGAGAATTATGTCCAGCAAAGCTCCTTTTCTGGTTGGTTCCACTACCATTTGGAGGAAGAAGTTGTAATCAATGCACTCAGGAAACTTCCTTGAATACTGGTGCTTTGCTGTGTTGTCCATCCAGCAGATGTCTGGGTGTTTCAAGTCCCCCCTGAGGACCATGGCTTGTGAGCGCGAAGCAGCTCCTATCTGTCTAAAGAGGACCTCATCCACTTGGTCATCCTGGTTGGGTGGCCTGTAGAAGATCCCCACTATGATATCTCCTGCCCCTGTCTCCCCTTTAATCCTGACCCAGAGGGTTTCTGTCAGCTTCTCATCCATCCCCAGGCAGAGCTCCATGAACTCCAGCACCTTGCTGGTGCTTTGGGACTTGAATTAATGTTGCAGTAAATATATCACTGTAGAATTTCTGTCCTAAAATATAACTCTTCTTAAACAGAAATCATTCTTGTACGGGTAGAAAAAAAAATGAGATTTTTTTGTTTTAAAGTTACACTCCATTTCATTATAGAACTATTTGTAATACTGTTTAGTAAAAAAAGGTGAAACAGTTACTAATCACAAACCTTAGTTCACTTGTACTACACAGGTTTAAATATCAGGTGTTTAGTTTAATGTTAGATCTCAGAAAAACAGCCAGGAACCAAAAGAAGTGGGGTTAGTAATTCAAGAGTTACTGTTAAGAGTGTACATATATTTTTCATATATGATAAAGCTTTTATATATTCTTTGAATAGCCAACATTATGAGATAAGGGGAGATGTGGAAGTAAAATATTAAAGTAAATGTACAGAGCTGAATTAAATGGAAGATTTATAGAGAGGATAAGAAGAGAAGAAAGGTGAAAAGCAAGAATAACAACAATATTAGTGGAACTCATTCCTGAAAGAAAGAAGAAATTAAGTTTTTAAAAGTTGCAGTAATCATATGCTACCTCCTCCATGAGAAGATTAGAAAGCTCATAATGAAATCTTATATACGCTCTCCTTCATTTTTAGTTAAGACAATGAATGGGAGGTAAGTAATAGTCTCATCTCATTTCCAAAATATCATGGGAAAGAGTTTGCATTTTTGGTGAAACTATCTCGACAGGCCTTTCTTCAATTTATTTAAAGAGAGGTATATTTTGCCATTCACAATAATGAAAGCTTAAAGCTAGATAAATAGAATTTCCATGAATAAGCTGAGAAGCAAAACTTGAAAACTGGGACTTAAAATTAAGCTTGATATTATAAAGTTAATTGCTGTTCTAAATGCAAAATGTTTTGCTTCTCAAAACCATTTTCGTAGAGTTTGGATTATTTCACATTAAAGGCAACAGGGAGAAATTTGGGTACTATGCATTTGAGGCCTAACCCTGTGTCGCGGACCGAGATAGGTAAAGCCGCGACCCACACCCCCACCTCGAGGAAACCACTGAAGACCACTCCCCGTCACACTCACAAACAACGCTTAGGAATCAATAGATTTATTAAAGTATCACCTAACACACACAAGGTCTACCTCTATATCTATATTCACACCTATATATCCATATACCAACAGCTATACAACACTACATCTATATGCCAATAACAACACACACAGAAAACAAGAGAGAACCTCTCCCCTTCCCCCCTGTTCCCGTTCCCGGACAGGGATAAGAGGGAAAGCCTGGAGAGAGCCTTTGGGAAATAGAAGAATATTGGAAAAGAGAAGTGAGTGTCTGGTATGTGTGAATATTATGTAGGAATGTTTGTAGGAATGTTAGTAAGATGTTCGCAATTCTCACCACTGGGGGGTACGGCTGAAGCCAATCCCTGGTCGGTATCCACGTCCTGTCCCCTGAGACTCCAGGCAAACGGTCCGTTCGGTACGTCCACACGCCAACAACCACAGGGAGCAGCGCCGTAACGGCACGGCAGCCTCCGCAGTGGTACGCTCACCGCGGCGGCTGGATCCGTCCGTGTTTGCAGAGCGCGCGTCTTCTTGCTCCTCCCTTTCTTTCCCGGTTCCGGCCCCGCCGTGCCTCCTGGGAGCTGTAGTCTGTAGTCTGTGCGCATGCGCCTGGTACCTCTGTCCTCTCCCCACGAGTGCCGGGGGGCGCATCGCCAGGAATGGTCGCTGGATTAAAGGCCATTATAGAGTCCATCTCTCACACCCTGACACAGATTTATCCCTGATGAAGTCCACTTGGGTCCATTTAACTTCTTTTGGTCCACAGCAGATCCTTGAGGACAGGATTTCAACCACATTCATAAAATATGTGGGTTTGTATGCATACATAAATCTAGGATAATCCACCACTTCTAAGCAGTATTGTTTCCAGAAAATAAACCCCTATATAAGCTACACAGTCAAATAATTCCAAGGGAAATCGTTGGCAGGAAAAGGCAATTAATTGAAGGGAGGAGGAAGGGATAATGTGAGATAGCCAGGAACTTGTGGAGAAAGCAGCGTTAAGCTCTACTCTTGTGTTCTTTCTCCCTTCTTCCACACTTACACACATGACCAAGCTATTTCTATTTTTTTAATTTTTTTTTACAACTATATAATGAGTTAAAAACAAATATAGGTGTGTTGCTATAATTTTGACTTTACTTATTTAAAGATTTTTTTTTGTACTTAAGTATTCTTAAACCTGAACTCAGTACTTCATTGTAGAAATACTCCACACTCAGTATAAATATTTGGGTGTGGTTCATTCTTTTAGTACTGCTAGGACAAGAAATGGACAGTTTTATTTGTTAGAGACATCCAAATAGATGTAAGGAATCTTTTCTTTTTCCCCAAAAAATATCTTAGGCAATCAAAAGATTACCATGTACCATTTAAAAAACTAGAATGTACAATTTCAGAATACACTTACAAATACAATGTTTTTTGAGATCTTTGTAATACTTGAGATCTTTGTCCAATACTTCTTTTTCACTTTTTCTGTTTTTAACTGAAAAGGAAACAAAAGGATTAGTGTCATCATCCAGACTCTTCATTTAAGGTGAAACCAGATTGTGAGACTGCATCACTTATGCCTCAGATATTGCCAACTTTGTACAGTGGATATGAATCAGTAGCATCCCTTTGAACAACTGCTGTTTGTCACTCTGCTTTAATGTTTGGACACTGAAGATAGAAAGTTAGAAGTGTATGTATAGACTGGATATGTTTGCATGTTCAGTAACAGTGTAATATCTTTGGCTGATTTCTTTATAGACTGTATTTTTGCACAAAGAATTTTTGCACAAAGCCTTGATTCTCTGGTTTAAAGTTCCAGGAGTGTGCAAATCCATGCAACAGGGGTTTGAAACATCTATTCCTGTGAATTTGCAGATGAAGTGGGAACTTGTAGAGAAGTACACATTCCATTGGTATAAGCAGCTAGAAAAGAAATCTCTCTGGGTCTACTTGAGTTTGCACTTTGTGAGATTTGCCCTGAGAGGTTGTTTTTGACCATGCCTAACATGAGTCTGATGTAAATGCTGCATTTCTCCATTGTTTACTAGGTTTCACATGAGGGAAAGCTCTCGTCACAAAACTAAAACTGAATACAGAAGAAGTTGTTTTTAAAATTCTCAATTCTGTGATGGTGGTGTAATCAAGTCCAGTTTTGTGTGTGTTATCATTGTAAACACTCTTATTAAGACATTAAAGTTTAGGGAGGAAAACAAAATCTTGAGAGATGGAATTTGGCTAAAATACTTCAGTTTAGCACCAAAGAAAAAAATCCACAAGTGATGGTCTTTTCCCAAAAGAGGTAATTAAGGTAGTTTAATGTGGTCTAACAGCAGGAAGGTACATTGCAAAGGTGCTTCTTTGTTCAGGGCTATTATTGTTGAATAAGGTGCTTGCATAATTTTCATTTCAAAATGTTGCAGTTTATGATATTGATTGTGTATCTTATACATAAAAATATTATGTAGATAATGAGAATGGCATTGAGCCATATTAAAAATTTATATCAGTAGATTTTCAGATTTTTTTAATGTATTTTATAGCCTCTTGCTTGCAATGTGTTGACATGAACTTGCAAAAATACTAATGAAAGACCCTTTAGATTTTTCTTTATTACTATATGCCAAGTGCCAACACTTCATTTGGAGCAAGCATCTGACCATGTGATTTGAAAGGTCCTGTAGAAGAAGAGTATTTCATGAATGCATTTTTGGATGGACGTCTTCTTGGTAACAGAAAATGAACATCCAGGATAAGCAACTAAGCAGAGCAGAGACAGAGGGGAATTGTGCAGGGACAATAAATAGAAGGAACCTTTCTTTCCAGTGACAGACTTTTCCCTGTGTTTTGAATGCAGATGAGATTAATGTGGCTGTATTTGTGGTCATGCTCCAGCACTACAAATTAGATTGGGATGGTTCCCAGAGGAGAGTGATTTTGGTTAACTGTTGAGACAGACTGCAAAGGAGCATAAAGCTTTGCTCTGAAAAGTGATGGGACAGCTAGTGTTTTCTGTTTGGTTTCTATTCCATTTTGGACCCTAAGATCTGAAACGTGTGGTAACACCACTTTTACTATGGAAGGAATAATTCAGCTTGATGAAGCAATAGAATTCTGTGCTTAAAAACAGCTTTCAACATTTCGTATTTTAATTAGTAATTTAAAAGCAGATTGGTATCTGATAAGCATGGAAGTGTAATTAATACACACGGGGAAGCAGACGTGGGGCCTGATGGGATCCATCCAAGAATCCTCAAAGAGCTGGCTGATGTCATCGCCAGGCCTCTCGTGATGATCTTTGGGAGGTCCGGGGAATCTGGAGAGATCCCAGTTGACTGGAAGCTGGCTAATGTTCTTCCAATATTCAAGAAAGGCAAGAAGGAGGACCCTGGAAACTACAGGCCGGTCAGTCTAACTTCGGTGCCTGGTGAAATTATGGAAAAGATTCTTCTGGGAGGTATTGAAAAACACCTGGAGGCCAATGCAGTCATCGGTCACAGCCAGCATGGCTTCACAAGGGGAAAGTCCTGCTTGTCAAACTTGATTTCCTTTTATGACAAGGTAACCCACCTATCTCATCAAGGCAAGCCAGTGGAAGTAATATTTCTGGATTTCAACAAAGCTTTTGGTACTGTCTCTCACAGTGTTCTCTTGGACAAAATGTCCAGCATACAGCTGGACAAGCGTACTGTATAATGGGTGAGCAACTGGCTCAGAAGTCAAGCACAAAGAGTAACAGTGAATGGGGTAACATCAGTCTGGTGAACGGTCACTGGTGGGGTCCCGCAGGGCTCCTTCCTAGGCCCAGTCCTTTTCAACATCTTCATCAATGACTTGGACGCAGGACTCAAAGGAATTCTAAGTAAGTTTGCTGATGACGCAAAACTGGGAGGAGCTGTCGACTAGCTCGAGGACAGGCAAGCCTTGCAGAGAGACCTTGACAGGTTAGAGAGATGGGCCAACCACATGAAGCTTAACAAGGGCAAGTGCTGGATTCTGCACCTGGGAAGGGGCAACCCTGGTGGTAAGTATAGACTAGGAATGAGCGGCTGAAGAGCAGTGTGGTGGAGAGGGACCTGGGGGTCCTGGTTGATGGCAAACTGAAGATGAGCCAGCAGTGTGCCTTGGCAGCCAGGAGAGCCAACTGTGTCCTGGGGTGCATCAAGCACAGTGTTGCCAGCTGGTCGAGGGAGGGGATTGTCCCGCTCTACTCTGCACTGGTGCTGCCTCACCTTGAGTACTGTGTGCAATTTTGGGCACCACATTGTAAAAAGGACATCAAGCTATTGGAGATTGTCCAAAGGAGAGCCACGAGGATGGCAAAGGGTCTGGATGGGATGTCTTATGAGGAGTGGCTGAGGTCACTTGGATTATTCAGCTTGGAGAAGAGGAGGCTGAGGAGTGACCTCATTGCAGTCTATGGCTTCCTCACAAGGGGAGGAGATGGGGCAGGTACTGATCTCTTCACTCCTGTGACCAATGACAGGACTCAGGGAGATGGCAGGAAGCTGAATCAGGGGAGGTTTAGGTTAGATTTCAGGAAAAGGTTTTTAACCCAGAGGGTGGTTGAGCACTGGAACAAGCTCCCCAGGGAAGTGGTCACAGCACCAAGCCTGCCTGAGTTCAAGAAGTGTTTGGATGATGCTCTCAGGCACATGGTGTGATTCTTGGGGTGCCCTACACAGGGACAGGAGTTGGACTCGATGATCCTGATGCGTCCCTTCCAACTCAGCATATTCTATGATTCTATGGAATACAGGAAATAATTTTAGTAATAATTTTGGTTTGAAAGCATTCCTGATGTCTAGAAAAGTATTAGACATATTTCTTCTCTGGTTTTATAAATGAAACTTTATCTTTTCTCTCTGTATAATGTTCAATAATTTCCTAAAAAGTTGTTCATACAGTGGGACAAAATCTTAGTGGCTGTAAATTGTAATAGCTCTAATAACTTAAGTACTGCAAACACAGTTCACCCCATTGATTAATTAGTTATTCTGCAAATAATCCCAGTTTACACACTTAAGAATACAGTTTTAAAAGGCCAAAAGATATATTGTTAGCACTGATACAGATATAGTATAGGTGTATTTTATACTTTTGTGAACCCTGCAGTTACTTATATTGCAAATATTAAACTTCTGACTTGGGACTAGAAATCTACTGGAAAAACCATGCAAGTGCATGTCTAAGGATGTGGCCAGAGATCCTATTGTGACTGCAGCTGAACAGCTCACCAAATCACTGCCTTGGGTGTTTTGTTGCTGTCTCCTTTGTACTTTCTGTCTTTGTAAGGAGAAATTCATTACTCTTTGGATCTGACAGCTTGACCATGCATCTGCTTCCCTCTCACCCCATCTGTGGGTTGTTTGTTTGTTCTCTTTTTCTTTTTTTCTTTTTTCTTTTTTGTTTGTTTATTTTTTTGGGTTTTTCTTTTGCTTTGTTTTTTGTTGTTGTTGTTTTGGGGTTTTTTTTGTGTGTAAGGTTTTTTTGTGAGGGTTTTTTTTAAACCTCAGAGTATTGACAGAACTGGAGCTGGCAGAGACAGAGTAGCTGCTACTGGCTGCTACTAGCTGATCTGCTGCAGCAGTCTTCTGAGCTGAGCTATAACTCCCTAACCCAGTATTTGCACCATAAGTGGGCTTTGTTTGATCAAGTTGATAAGGGAAAGGGTGAACCGAAATAGTGCAATGTGTACTTTGCAATGTGCAAAGGTCTGACACATGTATTACAGAGTACAGGGCATAAGAATCAACCTCTAGACAAATAATTCTGCATGCCATTCTTAATTTATGTTGTTCCAGGATAGCACGAAACAGATCATAAGGCCTAAGATGAATAAAATAAAAAGTAAAAAAGGAAGGTTGCTGAAGCAAAATGTGCATTTGTATTTTCATCTGTTGGTTCAGAAGGGCAGACGTGGACTGGCTGCTGCTGTAAATGGGAAATTAAGCTTTGGAAGTAAGTATCCTCAGGAAGGCTATAGGACATGCTGTGTAAGTGAACGTTTTCAGCTAGTTTCTATGAATTCCATGGTGGGAACCCAAGCTTCTATCCCTCCTTGTAGTTGCTGGTATCTGGAAGCACAAGGAAAATGTTCAGAAATTTACAAGTGACATTGCTCACCAAATCCCCAAAATCTTAGATTTTCTCTCTTTTTGTTGTTGTTGTTGCTGTTGTTGTTGTTGCTGTTGTTGTTGTTGCTGTTGGGAAGGTGGCTTTCAGTCAAACTGGAATCCACACTGAAACAGAGAAGGCTGCACTTCAGATAATCAAATATAATTTCTGTTGTCCAGCAGGTATCTGTTGCAGTGTGAAGGATTCAGGTTTAAATCCTTTACCTCAAGAGAAAATGAGTTTCGAAATTAATAGGACTCTTAATGAATCTGTTCCATTTAGTCTCTATGGTTAAATAATACTTCCCTCTGCACATACCTGGCTAGATGTTGGACCCAGAGTAAATCTGTAGGAGAGCCTTTTTCATGTCATCTCTGATATATGTCATCCTCTGCCATAAAGCAGAGAATTTAACTATCCCTGGCTACCATGACGTCTTGGCTGGTTGGTTCTGTATGAACACACATGTTCTCATGCAGGCATGCTAGTTCAGTTGGCATTTTTTTCCAGGAACCTGCTTTAGCTCCTATCTGTGCCCAGTACAGAGTAAGATTAATTCCCACTTCTCTGTGGATACTTTTTGCAGTTTTGTCTATTACAATTATTTTTATAAGATATGTCTTAAAAAGTGCTTCTGTCCTCGTTTAGAACTTGTGCCTTTCTAGAAACTGTTGACAATATAAAAAAAAGGAAAATTACATTTTAGTGTAAGGTTTAAAAACAAGATCCTTACCCAAAACTTACTGGAATCACTGACAAATTATCTTTCTGATTTCCAGTAAAGCATGAATATTCATCATACATGTTGCAGTACCTCTGCTCCCATATATTTTTTTGTTCTTGCTTGTTGGTTGGCTACCCAGATGGTCATAGTTTACTGAGGTAGATAAGCTAAAAGTGTTGTATAAAACTCATGCATATTGGAAGCTATATGGAGAATGCAAATAATGGACATTAAGGGACTTAAGCATGACACTTCAGTGATTCACAAGTTCAGTGCAGTTTGTTCTGTGAGGAGGGACAGTTTCACCCAAAGTCTTTACCACACTTCCCTTCATTACTATCCAAATATTTGTGATTGCTAATAGAATTATCTGTCACTAGTCAAGCTCTGAAATGCCATAATTTATTAAAAAGGTATTTGTTTTTAATATAAATGACACAACAGTGTTTGTACTGAATGCAGCCAGTAGCAACTGACTAATTATCTGATTTACATCTTAAAAAGTAAGATGATTAATGCAATAGAGAATAAGCAGAATTTTTCGGTTTTATTACCTCAAAACCATTAATTCCTCTACGATGTCCTTTCTAATCAGAACACAGTATGGCTTCAGCTGAAAATAACTGATTTTTTAGCAATGATTACAAGACAGAACAGAATGAGATTTACTTGGAAAACTGTCATATAGAGCATCAGCCTGTCTCCAAGACAGCAATATGTTGCACGTAAATTATGCCATGCATTCAAGAACTGCTTTTTCACTGTCATACATTAAAAATTAGTCTACTGCACAGATAGTTCTCAATGGTAAAAAATAATATCCCATATACTGACACTAGCTTAAGAATATGAATGCTGCAAAACTGTGGTTTTCACAGGCAAGACTGGGATACAGTGTGGTATATTCTGTAAAACTTAAGGATTCTCCATCCCTGCCCTCCCTTAAAATAATTATGAAAACAAGTGTTTTTTGTGAAAAAAAAAAAAACAAAACACAACACAGTATGTGTCACTCATATGCTAGCCACAATGATTATTTTCTGTTTATCCATATTTATTTGCTCAGATTTATAAAGACAGTAAAATATAACAACAGCTTGGCAATTAATCTGTCTTACCTTGCCAGGTATAATGGGATTTTGGTTCATGTAACAATATTGAGAGTAGAGCAAAGCCCTCTGGGTTTTTTAGTACACTACCAGCTAAATCCTATTTTACACTTTTTTCTATGGTATGAATCACAATAGGAAAAAAACCTCTCTTAAAATTCAAGTAGCAATGTAATTAATCTCAATGTATTCCAATAAGTGATTTATATAATATGCCAATACCAGCAATACCATTTTTTAAATGAGGAAAACTGAAGAATTTTAATTTTTATTCCTTTTTCAAATACAACTGCCCACACCTCTGTGATGAGAAAAAGATTTCAGGATTCCAGGTTAGAAGTGCCGAGTGGACTGGGTAATGTGTGCTACATGTTATGGGTATGTAGAGATACCTTGAGCAGGAAAGGTGAAACAGATGACCTTATGAAGTTCCTTCCAATTTGAATCATTCTATAGCCCTTTGTTAAAATCAAAGTTTAAAACTAAGCAATTTAGATGAAAGAGGCCACGTTATCCAGGAAGAGGATATGTCTTTTACCAGCGTTACTCAGTTGAAGGTTTTGATGTAGACAGCTATTTTACCTCTGAAAGTTAAATGGCAAACTTTAACCTCCTTAGCAGGGTTTCACACAGAGTAGCCTGGAGGTTTCAAATTGTGTAATATTTCCTGAAAAGTCTTGGAAAAACTGTACTTCCATGTTCTTTAACAGAAGAGGAAACTGTGGTAAAGAAAACTAGGATTCTAATACCTGATATGTGACAGCTCACTACACATTTGTTCCATCACTCCCTCTCAATCCAACCCTATACATTAAATTTTTTCCACAATAATTAATTGATTATGTTTGTTTGTCGTGTCATAAAACATGAATGCTTCTCCGAGAATTTTAGGAAAAGTGGGAGAGGAAAAATGGAGATCAATATAAGAAAGACATACAAGTTGAGGGCAAGGCACATTTTTTGGTATAATCCTGATCTTTACAACAATGATAAAATTTCTGTTTCCTTCATTGGAACGACAATGTCATTCCTCTTTTCAGAGAAAGTGCTTATACTTAGAGCAAGTCTTCCCTATATTAAGACAAGATAAGATATTATTTAAGATTTTTAAGACCATTACACCAGCATTAATATTGGGAATACAGTAGAGATACCTTCACCTGAAATGAAATGCATTTATCTAAATCAAGTATTTGTTCAAGATAAGTTTAAGATTTTCCTAAAACCTGAAATTCTAAAGGTTACAAGGTTTATTTTAAAAGGCAGCTTAAATGTTCAAAAGGTGAAGTCACTTAGGTTTGCTTGAAACTTTCGGTCCAGGAAATATATGTTTGGTTGTGAGCTGCCTTGGTGAAAAATATTAGTCAGAGTAGCATCAACTTTTTTTTTTTTTTTTTCAGGTTTCAGCAGAGAGATAAGACAAAGAAAAGAGGAGTTTTGAACATTAGAACATTATCAGCTATTACAAAATTTTGACATGTGAATATTTGCAAGAAAAATAAAAAGAAAACAAAACTGAAAAAAGGTATCATTTGAGAAAAGCTCAGATTCAAAGAGCAAGTTCTCTGACTTTATGGAACCACATTTTTTCTAGGAGACTTGCCTATGTGGTTGCCGAGGCTATGGCTTTTGTTAGATATGGTTCTTACTTTAGAAGAAACAATATTTCTTCTCAAAATTTACAAGTTAGGCCTCATCCTGCTTTCTCACATGACTTAAAACATGAAACTTCCTTTTTCAAAATGGCCTCATCTAAGGTTGAAATGTCTGAAAGACATGGTATTATTTCAGCTGAGATAACAGGAGCCTCTCCACCAGCTCATTCAGATTTTTGTTCTTTCTGTTAAGAGACTTCTGTGTGTATGTGTGTGTGTGTGTGTGTATCTCAGCCTATGAAATACCATTATTGTTTTGCAACACGATTACAGTTTTCTTCTCATTTAAACTTTTTGGCTAGCCATGATCTACTGAGTGTGATGATTTACGCCCTTCCTGTTTATATGTGCTGACTCAACTGCATCTGTAGAACACATTTTAAGCAGCATTTTTGAAAACCTTCCAGTATTTTTTTCCAGTTTACAGAATGGCTGCCAGGTACTCTAGTCATAGAGTAGCATGCTACTCATGCTTGCATTATGTGACCATAGTGTGGTGGATGTTCTTACTTGTTGTAAAATTCTTATTTCTACAATAAAATTTAAGAGCCATGCAGATGACCAAAAATCTACAGGTATATTGGATGGAAATGACTCTGTTTCCTTGCCTTATCATAGCATTACAATAAAGGCAATGTTACAATTAATTTTGCTACATCTTTCTCATGTTATTGCAGTTGTTAGATTTTTACACATGCACATTAGTATGTATACATCTGGTGCACTTGAATTGCACTGAAAACTAGCCTGGATAAAACATTTGTATAGTTTGACTCTTTTTTTTTTTTTTTTTTTTCTCTCCAATTTTGCATGAACTTGACACTATCCGAAGACACCAATTCTCTCTCCAATGAATTTGAAAACAGATTTGCCTCTGAAAATACTGCACAGATGTACCAGGAACTTTTTTCTTGTTTGTTGTTGAGGAGAAATGATATTTGGTTTCACATATAGAATATAAATGAAGACTTCTGAATTATTTGTGTTATTTTTCAATCTTCAGTGAATCAAAACAAAATCAAAGGGGAAGTTCCAGCAAATATTTCTAGTTTATGACTGCCAATTATAGAAAGCAAAATACTGATGAACCTACTTGGCTAAAACAAAGTTATTTCAGGTAACAAAGTGTAAGTTACCAACATAGAAATCACTGCTATAAGTTTTACCTGTCTTATTCTCATGGCTTTCTTTAGAAGATTTCAAAAATAAAAGTAAAAATACATTTATTTTTTTAAAAACATCATCTTTTGCTGATCAACACATTCAGATAGTATATTAATTTGTCAGTTAGTTGTTACAAGAATGCTATTCTAGTTCCTAGAATCTGCTACCAGCTCATTTCCTCTCCAAAGGGTCATAAATCAATGGAGTTCTTCATGTGATGAAACTTTCCAGGATAAGTTAATGAGAAGAGATATATATCTGATTTATTGGAACATGGAGTAAGCTTCACAGCTGAAGTCACAGGATTGATTCCAGTTACAGAGCTCCTGCTTAGCACAGATAACTTCACCTACAAAAAGGTTCATTTTTCTCATCTCTTCTAGGTAATCTCCCATAAATTGAGATTCTTTATGCAAGATTTACTTTGCAAATGGTTAACAAATCCATACACTGGAAAAGGTGGAGAAATAAAATTCCTTGGAGATTGTTAATTAAAATAACCAGCTCCCACCTAAGGTAAGAACACATAATTTAAACTGCATGTGATGTCTTTCTCACAAAAAAAAAAAAAAAAGGTTAAAACTGCCTTAACAGTAAGAGAAGCTTCTGAGTTCTGAAATCTGGTAAACTACATAATAATCTGAAGTATAAAAATATGGCTTCCTGCTCACCCATTTCATATCCTTATAGTTATGCAGTGCTTTCTGTAAGTTTCCTTAAATCCTTCCAGTGTTCTTTACCTCAGTTTTGCTATGTGCACGAGGCCAGAGATCATATTCCTTAGAGGTTCCAATAGGAAACAGAAGTAATTTATATAATAAATCTTGAAGAATCAATCAAATAAATAATAGCAACTGTTTCTAAAAGTACCCAAAATAGTGTGTGTGGGGGGCGTTGTTCGGGGTTTTTTTGGGGTTTTTTTGTTTATTTTCATATGGATGTGAAATAGAATGAGAGGTTTATTAAAATTAAATATTACATAACAGTGGGGTGAAAACAATGAGAAGATTAAGCCTACACTGCTTATGGAAAGCATAATTATGCCTACAAAGTTTTCCTTAAAATTTAGTAAAACAAGAAAGGATATCTAAACAAAAAACATTTAAAAAAATCATTTTCGTTGATCTTTCAAGGTGGGTTTAGATAGCATTGCTGTACTGGGCTCCACAGAGCTATGTAATTTTATTTCAGATAACAATGTGATCTAAAAGACCTGAGGGAATATAAGCAAAAATGTAAGAAATTGTATCTTGCCATAAACTATATACAGCGGCTAAGCCATAGGAAATAAAAAAAACCACACCAGAACACCAGTTGGTATTATGGAGAAAAGATATTTGTTATGATTAATATAACTTTTAGTTAGTTTGAGCCATGTAATTTCATCATGAAGGAAACCTGGAACACCTTTAAAAGTGTTTTTCTGAGGTTTGGCCTTTTCTGTGCATAGCTCCCAGGGATTGTTGATTGGTATGTTATTAATGACTTGAACAAAAAGACTGTGTATATGTTTAGAAATTTAAGATATGCTGAATTAAATACAGGTCAGAACTGTGCAAACTGATATTAGCATAAGATGATTTACAGTTACTGTCAGTGGTGATGTCTCATAATGCCTTTCAAAGGTATAAATAGATTCTGACTAACAAGTTAGTGTATGTGTATTTGCTACTGGATATATAATGCATTATATTGAAATTCCTTGTGAGGAATACTAGTATCTAGAACAAACAACATTATTGTGCAAGTATACAGTGCTTGAACAAACACTATTATATATATTTATAATAAGTGAAAGGGAGGAGGCATGAACTTATCTATCTAGGATGTATAGATGTGTGCCAGTGACTTTTATATTTTGCCATTCTGATGTACTTTTAAAAACTGATTACTAAAAGTACTTGAAGTAGTCACTCATCAGCTTCAGTCCTACATCTTCAGGATAAAATATGCTACTTTATATTACTGACATCCACGTTTTAGCATGTTTCTCCTAATTCTATTCTACCCTCCTCTTTTGGATCTTCCCAGTTCAGCAGTGTGGTCCGAACCAGGGAAAAAACCCAGTAACACCCCAAGGGAAAAAAAAAAAGAAAGTAATTTTAACATAGCTTTTCTGCTTTATCTTCATGCAGATATAAAGCCAGATGCCATAGAAAATTGGTAAACTGTCACACATAGAGTCTGGCAGCTAGAGAAGGAAGTGGACAGTGTATTTACTAATGTTTGCTGATAACACTAAAGAAGTCCTGCAAATAAAAATTACAGAAAATGTGAGAATCTCTAATTGGTATTTAAAAGTACTGGAGAAGTCCTGGCAGACCGTAACAGACTAGCAGCTGACATTGAATGTTAGTAACAGGATTAGTATATAAGTAGACAGTAACGTAAACTCATATACTTAGGAGCTTTGAACTCATACCAACTTTTAATAAGAAGACATAAGATTATTTTGGGAAGCTCAGTGATCTGTCATGATACTGCAGCAAATAAAGAAGAAAAATAATTTATTTTTGCTAGCTATATAAAAAAAGGATAAAAGAATTAATTTGTCCCATTCTTGGAGGATGTGTCAATACTGCTGCTACTGTTTTACCTCTTGCTCCCCTATCCTCTAGTCAGATATAAATGGAGATAAAGCCTGATTTATAATTAAACAATTATTCTGAAGTATTTATTAAATAAAATAAATGTCAGTGGAAGTTTGCCTGAAGTATTTGTCTTAATGATTAATCACACAATTCAAACAAGTTTAATTTAGAGATAGGATTAAAGAACTCACCATGTGTCACTTACAGGAAACCACCAGCATTGCAAATTCATTGGGACTTTTCTGGATCACACTCCAGAAACACATTTACACAACGGATGTGTAAATTCAAGGGTTGATGGGACAAAATTGAGATAAAACACCTCTTTCTAATGCTCTAATGAAATGCTATTATAATAGTAGCCTCTGAACTTTTTTTGCTTGAAACCTGAATGATTTAATAAGAAATGGTTATAGCTCTTGTACAAGCTACCTATTAGTCACAAGGAGAAAGGTAGCAATTATAGTACATTGTGTAACATTCTTAATACTTTATTTTTTCACACTTCTTATAGATTTTCATGAGATGCTAAATACTGAAAAATTTCAATTTTTAAATACAAGCATCTGCTGCTAGGCAGTAGCATATATTGGTGATTACTTTATAGTTAATGAATAGACAGTGGAGCTAGTGAGCTCTACCAGTGAGAGAAATTTGATTGCTTCCAGGGTATTGGTACAGGAGTTTTACTGCCAGGTTGCTAGCTTCCGAAAATGACTATGTGAGTACCATAGAACCGCTGCCTCGACAGCAGGTATTAAGGATCACCACTTAGGCTCAATTGTCTGCCTCAAAAAAGAAAGGCTTTTAAGAAGTAACTTCCTTTTGCTACTGAGGAGTTTTTTCCTTTGCTCCTATTGCAGAGAGCCTCTGAGCAACATAAGATGGGAATCTGTTACGCCTTCCGTCTTCCTCTAAATCTAGGAGGCACAGAAAAATATGAATGTGCCACAAATCTCTTGACAAAGATTATTACATATTGGGAAAATTAATTATCATAATTTCATACTTATTTTAATAATGAAGACTGTCATCCAGAGGGACCTTGACAGGCTGGACAGATGGGCCCATGCCAACCTCATGAAGTTCAACAAGACCAAGTGCAAGGTCCTGTATCTGCGTCGGGGCAGTCCCAAGCACCGATATAGGCTGGGCAGTGACTGGCTTGGGAGCAGCCCTGAGGAAAAAGACTTGGGGGTGCTGGTGGACGAGGAGCTCAACATTAGCTGTCAGTGTGCACTTGCAGCCCAGAAAGCCAACCGTACCCTGGGCTGCATCAAGAGAAGCATGGCCAGCAGGTCCAGGGAGGTGATTCTCCCTCTCTATTCCACTCTGGTGAGACCCAAACTGGAGCACTGCATACAATTCTGGAGCCCCTATTACAAGAAAGATATGGACATGCTGGAACGTGTCCAGAGAAGGGCCATGAGGATGATCAGAGGGCTGGAGCACCTCTCCTATGAGGACAGGCTGAGACAGTTGGGGTTATTCAGTCTGGAGAAGAGAAGGCTCCGAGGAGACCTTATTGTGGCCTTTCAGTATCTGAAGGGGGCCTACAAGAAAGCTGGTGAAGTACTTTTTAGGATGTCAGGTAGTGATAAGACTAGGGGGAATGGATACAAACTAGAGGAGGGTAGATTAGACGTTAGGAAGGAGTTCTTCACCATGAGGGTGGTGAGACACTGGAACAGGTTACCCAGGGGTGGTGGAAACCCCATCCCTGGAAGTTTTTAAGGCCAGGATGGATGAGGCTCTGAGCAACCTGATCTAGTGGGAGGCATCCCTGCCCATGGCAGGGGGGTTGGAACTAGATGATCTTAAAGGTCCCTTCCAACCCTAACAATTCTATGATTCTATAATGTCTTTAGAAAGATAAGAGAGTAAGACTAGAAAGGTATCTCTGTGAGTGTACCAGCAGGTACTCTGAAGGGACATCTGTGCTGTCTGAGGTGTTATGTACTTTGCAGAGAGTAGACTTGGATCAAATGTACACTCTTGTTTTTCAGCCCCATTGTTCTCTAGAGACTACATAGGATAAACCAGTGGGGAATGATTCAGGCAAATTGTTTTCTAACTTTGCCTAAACTTATTAATTACTTTGACACTGGTGTTTCAATGTGACATATTGTCACATCTCTGAGTATGACAGTTCCTGGGATTTTCCCATGGAGGAAAAATCATTGATGTGCCATCTGCATATACTTTTTCTGAAACTAA
Source organism: Hemiprocne comata (assembly GCA_020745705.1). Lineage (NCBI taxonomy): Eukaryota > Metazoa > Chordata > Aves > Apodiformes > Apodidae > Hemiprocne > Hemiprocne comata. The sequence continues at coordinate 61,057,616 of CM036588.1, read as the reverse complement.
TTTTATCTACATTTCTGAGGGAAAGATCGTCAAAACAAATGGAATGGCAGGCTATTTATCCAATTATTTCATTCTATCACAGATATCTATGTTCAATAGAGGTACTGGGTGTTACAGAACTATTAATGCCAAATTTGGCATCAATCAGAATCTAAGCCCAGCTGACCCCAGCTCCTCTGTCATCTGAGGATAAGCTGGAAGACAAGTGGGTTTATTTTCTGCCAAATTACTTTGCTTCTTAACGCAACATTCCAGTGACTGGGATTCCTGAGGGCTGGTCTTAGGAGTAAAGACTGAGGCAAAGAAGGCATTCAGCAATTCTGGCATCTCTGCATTCTCTGTTACCCTATCTCCCACCTCATTTAACAGTGGACCCACTTTTTCCCTACTCTTCATATTCTCATTGAAGAAGCTCTTCTTGTTTTCTTTCACCTCCCTAGCCAGACTAAGTTCCAAGAGAGATCAAGAAAAGGAACTAAATGTAACAGTAGGAACTGGAAAGAATTCAATTATTAATTTAATTGCTGATGCATTACAATTTTGAAGAAAATCCAAGATATGACTGCAGAAACTACTTTGACTTCCCTGTTTAAAAAAAAAAATAATTAAAAAAATCTAACTTACTCAGAGAAAAACTGGAGATTAAGTTTTATTCATCCATCCATCAAACTTAATCAATTCACAGACAGACATCAGAAGAAAAGGGACATGTCATTCAGAAAGGGAAGAAAATGATTAATGAGTCTATGTGTGTCTGCGTATGCTTAGAGCAGCACAAATGTCTATTTCAAATAATTTCATAGTTATGTAACTCAAAAGTTCTATTAGCTATTCTGAACTGCATATGCAATATCTTCTATTGTGGCTTTTAACATAACATAGAAAGTTCTACTTGTAAAAAATAATAATTGAGTGTGCTGGTAGCTCCAATAGAAAATACTTTTTCTTTCTGTTTAAAGGGGGAAATAATATCCTTTCACATCTTCGCAGGCATCTTTCTGGTATTCTCAGGGCTTGAATGCTAGCTGAAAGGCATGGGACACAATGTGAATATTAATGTCCTCGATGAGTTGACAAATGAGCTTGGTTTGGGTCATGGCCAGACATGAGCATTCAAAATATGGAACTAGTCCAGGAGGCTGAGATTTTCAAAGAATCTAGGGAGAAGTCTGACAAAAATACTCAACAGCTACCTCATAAAGAGATTGCTCTAGAAATCTGCTGTGTGTGGCTGAAAAAAATGAGCTGTGACAAGACTGGAATGACTTGAAGCCATTTGGGATGGCAAAGGAGGCCTAAGTTTCCAGTTCACGGATAGAGTGAGAATAAAAGATGAACTAAACAAAAAGGAGATAAACATTACCACAATTGTTTGCAGTAAACTATTCGCAAATAGGTACACATTCAACCATGTTTTAGATTTCACCAGTGCTACAAATATTATTTGAACAGTTCAATTAATCTTTCTGATACTAGTTTATGTTCCTATACAAGCAAATTTGCTCCAGTGATGTGCTAACCTTAAAAGGGATTTGGGAGTAAGGATAGCCATCCCATCACAGCTTTCCCTGGCAACGACAGAACTAAGACCAGTTTACTTGTAAAGGGAGCTGTCAAAAGCTGTGTTTCTCCTGTATCCATTTGGACATCCATGTGCATAGACGTCCTTCTTAAACCACCATTTTGCAAATTCCAGAAGTCTGTAGGGGATGATGGGGTAATTCTTGGGAAGAGATCACTCATTGAACCCTCTACAAAATAGGAAGTATCCAGAGACAGAGACAGGTAGGATTCAGGATAGTTTATTCCAAAGATAAGGAGCTGTTGGAACAGACAACTGGTTAACAAAAACTATTTGTCTGAAAGTTACTCAAACCTTTCAGCAATAGCAATAACTTGCTGTTTCTATCAAGCTTAGGTTGGAATTCCATCTGTCTACACTCTCCTTCAGTGTTTCCAGTCTTAGTTCCCATGGCTTGCATTTCCTCTGCTTTATTCACTTACTGGGAAGATCAACCTGCTACCATCTACCACCAGGATTTAGGTTTGTTCATGTGTCTTTAAGCCAGGTAATAAAAGTGTTCTGATTTAAACTTAAAAGAACAATGCCTGAGCTCTGTAAATGTTTCAGCACACCATGTGAAGAAGCTGCCCTCCCAAAGCTATGGAACATGTGCTGAAGTTAAGAAACATACAAATAGCTGGGTAGAACTTCAGCTCTTCTCTGAAACCTTACACACTCCCTCAGCTGATCAGTTCTTTCTCCTCCAACTCCAGGCTCATCAGAGATTCGCTAACTTTTCATTTATTTATTTGTTCCCTGCAGAAGTCTACATGTAATCTGTTGGCATTTCCCTTTGCAGTGGTAAAGTGAGTGGCATTGCTTTGAAGAAATCACAAGGACTAGACCAACTGAATTTCTGACCTTCCATTCTCAGAAATGCTCTTGTTTCTCAATTTTGCAATGCAGATGCTCTAGAACTTTCCTACATGCTTTATTCTAAATTCTGCTTGCAGAGAAAGTACTTTAGTATAATTTTACAGGCAAATAACATTTTCTTCCACTGTTGCATGCTAACAGACCCCCTTCACTGCACATGTCACAAGGAGCTCAGAAGGGGCAGGTCCTCTTTGCCGCCACCAAAATCAGAATACTTCCGCCACTGCTTCAAGCACATGATAGTGTATGCTGGGTTTAAGTGGCTACTGAGGGTAAGTAGCCAACTTCCTACCAGTCTGTTACCCAGCTCTGGGCTGATACACTCAAGATTTCTTTTGGGAGTAGTAGAAGAGGGGCACATATATGGCTTTGGCATACTTTGGCAGGTATCCACATGGGCAATGTGTTTAGGCAGTAATGAGTTGCTATCCATGAATAATGAAGGTAGAGGCTCAGAGTCTTCATGTAGACAGCAGATATGGTGAAGCGAGAGCCCTGGAGCTTTGATGTGTGTGGAGGACAGTGAAGCTCCACAGTGACTGCACTGTATTTTTTGTAGGAGCACTCAAAGAGCAGGCATGCTAGGGCAAAACATTGAAATAATCCATGGTTTTGTCTTTGTTCCCTCATCTTTCTTCTAGGTATTGAGATTTTATTTTCAGTATAAAAAATGGAGCAAGAGGACATACAGATGTAATTTTTAAAGGCAGATCTTCATCTGTCAATGCAGATTATTAGGCCTGAACCCCTGAACCCTCTGGGTGGACTGCAACTTTTATATGTAGTCTAAACTTCGGTTTGGAAAGCTTGATACTCAGAATTTCCAAACTGGCCTTTAGCTTGGAGATTTCAGGATCTGTATTCAGAATTTGCCCTATCACTATCCCCCTAAACATTAACAAAAACACGAAAAGAAACCTATGACCAGCTAGTGAAAGATACATCCTCTGGGTTCAATGGATTTCAATGAATTCCTAAAAACTTCCACAACCCAGCCAAACCCCAGCTTTATTACGTGCAATTTTGATTCAGTCTAGTGACAATGGGGGACTTGCAAAGGATGACATTTGCCTGGTTTCTTTCTAAATATTTAGGATTTTTCCAACAAAAACTGGATCCTGAATTATTTTCTAATGAAATCACTGTTATTTTGACATAATATTTATTAAATTAGGTGAAGTATTAGGAAAATCCTTTGTTCTTTCCTCGATATTGATAGAACTGTCTTAGTATGACCTAAAGTTGCCAAATCAGTTTACTTCTCACTTCCTTGTGAGTACCCAGTAAGGCAGGAAAGAGTCTGTTGTGTATAATGTCACAGGAAAATCCTAAAAGTTTCAACTCCTCTGAAATGACAAGTATCAAAGGAAAAGATACCAGCATTTTTGAGGTTACTGGTGCATGAATATACATAATTGCCATTCTGATTTGGTGTCTCTCTAGTCAGCCTTTGTTTTTTAATGGAAAGGTTAGCATCTGCTGTCTTCGGTTATCCAGTAAATAATAATGACAACCTGTGGAGGAAATGTTAGTGACTTTTGTGACACGTAATAAAACCCAGCAGCTAGTGAACCAATAGGAAACATTAAAGATGAAAAAAAAGTAAGTGATTATTAGGTGGACAAGATACTGGTAACTTTTACTGAACACAGATACTGTTTTCAAAAGGTAGCTTTATATGTGACTAAAATGTATTAAAAATGTTTTGAAAATATATTATTATTGATCCATGCTGATCTTTACCAAAATGACAGAGTAGCCTTTCATCCAGTAGATCTTGTATTACAGCCCTCTCTGTTGCATTTAATGATGCAGTACCTTGTAGTTATAAGTGATTTCCATAGCAATATTAGAAATCTTTAAATAGAGCATGCTGGAAACCATGCCTTCTGCTATGATACTTATTCCATTGTATCATTAAAGTTAAAACTTTCCCCTCAGCATTTAGTGATGACAGAGGTTTTAAACATGTAAGCAGGGTTTCACAATGTTAAGTGGAATCACTCTTTCTACATGAAACACCTTTCCCCAGCATAATGCTAGCAGGAAATCTCTTTCTTGAGTTGGAAACTTAAGTGCATGCTCTTCTATTAATTCGATAACATATTCTTACATGAGATGCAGTCTTCCATGCCATGCTGTTATGCAAAGTTTTAAAATAATGGCTTTATAGCATGATTTCAAAGTAACTCTTAAGGCATGTTGTTGCTATGATTTTAAATATACTCCATTTCTGACAAGGCAATTTGAAGGTCTAAACAAAATGCCCTATCCTAAATGCAATATTTTTAAATTTACATTTATTACATTTTGTCAGCAAGATCTTTAAATATTAATAATACTTTTCACGGAAGAAGACTAAACTAAATTCTTGCCATATGAGTCAGGAAAAAAACCAAACTTGACAAGTACATCTCTTTTCCTCAAAACAAGCAACTTAAATGTCAAACTTGAAGATAACCTAAAGTATCTGTATGCATTTTCCCTCTTCAACTTCAGCCATTATTCATTACAGCAGGGAACCTGATTCTTTTGCTATCCACTAGCTGGCAATTAGGAAGCAAATAATGAAATGTTATGGGGCTTATTGTGGGATGGTAGTGAAAGAGATGGATATCAGCTAGCTAGCATTATTTCAGTCCATACCTCTTCATATAATGTAAGTTGTAATTACATACTAGTTGAGCCTGTAGAAATTTTTTCTGTGTTAGCTTTTCTGTATTCTCTGTTCTCTGTGGTTTTAAGGGAAAAATATGTACCTTGAAAGGTTCCTATGGCAAATGACCTTCTACTTGGGTTTTTATAAGTATTTTACCATACTACATAGTTAAATGAATAAGTGTCAGAAGGAAAGATCCTGATGAGAATTCCATATAGAACATTATAATTAAGTTATTGTGCAAATATAATTATGATAGTCAACTTCATAAATACATGTAAGCATTAATGTATTTATGCCAAATATACATGCAGTCATATGTGAGTTCTTTTAATTCTCATTTTTAGAAATCCTCTGATTTTACAACCCTATTTATCGAATACATATCCGCTGACTTAATGCACATGATAAATTTTCTCCCCTTTAATGCATTGCTTTTAGCAATGAAATCACCATCCATTCACCATACCTTCTATTCAAGAAGAAATGTAAACTTCCTATAGCTGTATTTTAGGAAAATGTATGTACAATTTTCTCAAGTGGATCAGGTGCTTCACTATGAGACTAACAGATAAAATTAAGTTTCCAAATATATAGTAGCATATTTTATTTTTTTTTTTAATAACTGCATACAAGTGCTAAATAGTGAAAGTGTTTTTGCACTTTCTGTCTTTTGATAACAATTTATATTCTAAAACAGTTTCTGCTCAAGTCAGTGCCTTTTCTTTGCTTTCAAAGGGTGTTGGCATGTGCATTAGTCTATTGTTTCTTGAATAATATTTTCTAATGATTTAGTGTAATACCGGTTCTGCTAACATTAGTAAATTTCACATTTTTGTAACAATGCACAGTTACCTGTCACATTTCCTTATGTGTTTTATTTCAGAGAGTAAACAGTTTTTATTCCTTTTGTCCCAGGGCACAGCAAACTATTGCTTCAGGTTTAGAATTGAAAAAGAATTAGTAGTATAGAATAATTTTCCATTCCTAAGCCTGTTTTAATGATATTTATAAATAAGTTGCAGACATGTGCTTAGTATCAGTAGGTCAGCTTTTTTCATGTGGAGAAAATCTCAGTAATTCTATTGATAGGAATCTAGGCAATATGACACATATCCAGGTATATTAGGAGATGGATTAGAATATGGTTTAGAGTAAACATTTAATGGATGAGAGAGAAAAATAATGAAAAATTTAACTAGATTATTTTAGATAGTTTAAAAAATGTTTTGATATACAGGTGTACAGCTGTGTCAGTCATTGGAAAGACTATATACCACTTAAAAAAATAACCTTATTGTGAGGTAGGTGTAAAGAGGTAAATGGTTACTTTCAAGGACATAGTTCTAAAATAAAAAACCTCTGTCCTGGTTTGAGCCAGGGTGAAGCGAATTTTCTCTTTGCTGATTTTTTTTTTCTTTCAGTGAACTTTTTTTAGCAGCGCCAGTGGACTGATAATAACCAAGGTCACTTCTGACTGTCTGCAGCCTCCCCCCCCCCTATGGGGGAGCAGATTAGACCGAAGGCAGGATCAGCAAATCAGAATATTCCCTTCTCATAATATTGTCTCTATTTGGCTTTTGGTATAGGTTAAGACATTACAGAAGTCAAGCCTTTTGTTTCCTTTCTCTCTCTCTCTTTTTCGGCTTATTGTCGCTTCTATCACCCTCTCTTTGGCTCTCTCTTTTTTTCCCCATTTTTCTTTACAGCCAACACCTGAGGACCCCATCCGTGTGCCCGGACACTCCCCCCTTCAGCTGGGAGTCACCAGGAGAAGAGTTGCTGTGAGAGACGCTGGGGGAGGACGGAGGGGATCGGGTGTTGCACATCCCTTTACAAATATATATATATATATTCCCTTATCACTAGTAATTAAAATCCATCTGTTTCACTTTTCAACCCAGAAAGCCTCTCTTTTTCATTTTTTTTCTCTCTCTTTCCCTACCTTTGGGGGGGGGGAGGGGGGATTGAGAGCATTATTGTTATTGGTTTGACTGCCAACCCAGAGCCAAACCATGACAACATCTTATCAGCAGAATTAGTCAGTTTTATATGAGAAAATCACCCTCCCACAGTTATGGTAATAGCCCTAAAAAGTGCTCTATAACTGTCTAAGCAATGATGGCAACAAGCTATTAACAATCTTCTAATAATTCTTTTTTCAAATTCAACATATTATGCAATATTTAGCGTAAAGTAATTTTAAAAATGCATCAGGTATAAGATGAATAGAACATGACTCCACCATATAGTCATCAAGAAGCTAATCATACCAACACTTAAAAACACATTTAATCTAAGTATGTGAGTAGACCCAATTAAGTAATCTGTATTAGTAATATATATATAGAATTAGATTAAAAAGCTGCTTCTCTAAAAATGGAGCTAAAAATTAATGCTGCTTGTTGTAAATTTAGATATACATTTTATCAAGGAAACACTGTTTTGTAAAAGCTGAAGACTGTTCTCTCCATTGTCAATGTAACTTCTCACTATGGTTTAAAACAACAGCTTCCTCCATTAGTTTTTCAAGGAATCATTGTCTTTCAGGTTCTCCTTCAACTACCAAACCTTCTAAGATGATTAGAGCTCAGTCAGCAGTAATCAATTTACTTCTTTAGGTATGTATGTAATATATACACAGTTAAAAGTGATATGAATTTAAATCAATAAAATAAGCATACCATCACTATCTTATTCTGAGTAAAACTCAACTGATATGTTGCAGTGAAACACATGGGTTTTAACGAATTACTCAACTTCAATAACTCATCAATGCCAGTGAAAAATTGCCAGTGTAAATGCTGCTGCATTATTGTTGCGTCTTTCTGACAAGCACTGTCCATTTGGGATTTCTTGATGCTGAGCAGTGGCCAATACCAGTCCCTAGCTGAAAGGACATCCTTCCTTTCCTCCAGAGGCCTAGAGCTCACATACATGCAGGTCTGCTGTGCCAGCAGAGCAGCATATGAGTTCTGTAAAGATATAAATCAAGGTAAAACAACCACTAACAGGAGAAACATCTGCAAAATGTTTTTGGAGGACTGTCAACACTGAAACATGTGCTTCACTCAGACCAGCCAGCTCCGCTGATATGAGTAGTAAGCTGTGGCTTTTAGAGACTAAACAACCAATTTGAGTGGTAATTTACTGCCCTACCACTTCTGGCATTGATTTACTGCATTTGGTCAGTTTGGCAGCCTAGACTGTAGATATTTGGAAATACTGGACAAACGGATGTTATGTATAGCATGTTTGACACCAGGAAAGTTGGACCTGTTGCTGTGGGACCTGCCAGCTTTGGCAGAGTTGTAGATTGAATATTTCCAACATACATGCATGTTTTAATTTTTAAGAAGAGTGGCTGTCATATGTAGAGCAGATGCCTAGGAATATTTGTGTAAATAAGGCAGGGTTAGTAACACTCACATTCAGAAGAATTTGCCACATCAGAGCCAGTGAGAAGAACCTGTGAACTGGAAGACTATGTTCAATTACAGGGCTTTACCAAGAGAATGGAAGTTGAGAGAGTGGAGCAGACTGTTTATAAAGAGTTCCAAAGCAAGCCATATTTGACAAAAATACACTCTTTAACCTTAATATGATCTGAAAGAATCAGTAGGATTAAGTGTAAATGTAATTTGAAAGGATAAAATGAAAAAGTTAATAAGAAACTTAAGCCATTGTTAATCAATTAACAAAAGGATCATTTTTAGAAACAAACCTTCATCAACTGCATGCTGCTTCTTTTAAATTTTTACAAAAATCTTTTAGAGTAACTCAAATGCAAACCACATTGCTAGTCCCTTCAAATAGGCCCAGACAAATTGAGAATGTGGATCTGCATTAGCAGAATTGAGAGTTCGAGCTTAATCAAAACCTCCCAAAAGACTTGCAGAACATGGAACAAGGCAGGTTCTTATTATGTTTCTATTAGGAAACTAAAAATGTAATTTTCAATAAAGTTGGAGCCCTTCTTACATGCTATGCCTCATTCATGCTATATTATTCAAAGGATCCATCAAATCTTGAATAATTCATCAGGTCAGTAGGCTAGAGGCAATTACCCAATACATGTAAACGTGCTGGCACGATATGTAACCAAACAAACCACCAAAACTCTACTCTGTAACTATCTTCTTGAGAATAATTTGCAAACAATTGTCCAGTTGCTCATGGCAGAGGAAAATTGAAGGCCATATAATTAATATTTGAAAAAAATACTCTCTTAGATTTCCCTGAGAGCTTTTGGTGTTGATATGTCAATGACAGGAGAAAAACAGTACTGACAGTCTCCTCTCTAGATATAACAATGCCAAGTCCCTTCCAACCGACAAAGAGTGTATGGCAGTAATACGTATTGAAATACTTTCTTTAACTTTCAGTGTCAAGTGGTGTTAAAATTTCATGGAAATGTTTTGCCAACATAAGTCCTGGGATGCTTAGCAAAGAATTATCACCAGCTGGAGTGTTACAGAACTATAAAGATGTTACCTGTTTTTTTCACCAAAACTTCAACTGAAATGGTAGCAGAGATAACCATTTAATCAAGTGTATCACTAAATTCATATTTTTGGTAGCAGCAGGTGGGTGGCATTCTGGAAGACTTATCTAGAAAAGGCTCAGGGAAGTTCTGAATATTTTCTTAGCATGTAAGCATATGCTGAAAGTGAGTTACCACAGTTTAGCAAGTTACTTGTCATTAGTAGAAACTGTGGTAACTGATCATGTGCAGAATTAGTCAATTCAAATGCAAAGTATCAAATATATTAGATTATGGAATTCATATTATGAGTAGTTTTTAAGGATGTTAAAGTTGGTCTGAGAGAATGGTTTTCATGCTGTATGTGGAATAGACTAAGACCAATCTGGTTATCAGGGTTCAGATTTATAATACAATAAATAATAGCAGATATAGTACAATTACTTTTCAGTGTTGATCCATACACTATTACTCAGGAAAGCTGTGATTAGTCATTAGAGACCAAAATTAATTTCTCCCCTCTGACTCTAAATTATTGCCTGAACCAAAAAGTTACTGAATTTTTCTTCCTAAATCCTAAACAATAGAGTCATAGAGTCATTAGGGTTGAAGGGACCTCTGAAGATCATCTTGTCCAACTTCTCTGCTAGAGCAGGATCACCTACAGTAGATGACACAGGAGTATGTTCAGATGGGTTTTGAAGAGTATAAGAAGGATATTCTAATGCTTTCAGTATTGTCTTAACAATACTCCCTTTTAACTAGGTAGTTTTGTTTCTGAAAATACTTGATTTTTAGGTCCTTCAGTGTAAGACAGGTGCAAAATAAATACAGTTTGAAAACTGAGACAAGACCACTGTGTTAATTTTCTAATAAGGTAACTTTTCAATCTCTATAGATTTGTTAATAAAAACATTATAAGAATTTTGAAAGTTTTTATTCCAGAAATTTGAGTTAGCACAAATTCTGATTCTGAAGTTCAAAAAATATAGGTTCACCTCTATTTCTGTTGAGTCCCTGTGACTTCCATACTTCCATGCATGTTTTGTGCAATGAATACCAAAGCCAGAAATCTGACAAGTCTGCTTTCTCTGTTGTATATTCTGAATGCAAAGCAAAGTACCGGATGAACCTCTGTACACCACCACCAGCAGTTTCAAATGCCTTACACCAAATTTTCTTAAAGCCTCAGGGGAATCTCAGAAATATATTGCAGATTTCAGAAATGAGGACTACCATTGCAAATTAGAACTCTCCTCCTTCTCCATTCCCCCTTCCTCTTCCTTCCACTTTCCTTCATCCTCCCCCTCCCCTCCCAACTTCATCCCAAAGATGTCTCTGCTAATGCTACCGATCACAATTAGCACCAATAGACTGTCATGCAGGTTTTTTTGCAATTTTCACTTATGCTCTAAAACTAATACTACCCTGAGTTGCAACTATTAGTAACAGGCTTTTGTGATTTGTGCTTACACCATTGGAGACTCCTTTTATTGTTATTTGGAGGCCTCTGTTATGAACTTCTGAGATCTGTGGGTTTGCATGTTTCTAATTTGTCAGTGTCAAAAAACACAGCATGGTTAATCAGGTTATGTTAAACTGTCAGACATTAAGACCAGGTGGTGTTCAAGGACTCAGCAGGCTTTACTTCCATATGAACTACTTAAATTTTGTAACCTGTCTGCAAGTTTCCTGGAAACCTTTGTGAAGGTTTTGTAAAAGTACACTTTGTAAAACAGTACTTGGATGCAAAACCAAACCCTATAGGGGCTCATGATGATTTTGTTCTTGATTGATGAAAACACATACTTTCTTATGTTCATGGCCACAGTTTGGTTTTTTTTAATAAAAATTCTTGAAACATTTGTAATGGTTTAAAATTCAAACTTCAACCTTTCTAGAGGAGATGTAATGATAGGAAAATAGCAGCATATGCCATATTGATGGATTTGAAGAATTTCTAATATTATTCCCAATTCTATATCAAATAGTTACTTTTTCTTGTGTCACTACCTCCACAGCTTAAGCATCTCCATTAGCCAGAGAAATAATTGCGAGCACTTACTAGCAGGCAGACTTGGATAGCCTTGCAACAAATGTTGCTCAACTATGATAGTTACTCTTCTTTACCTGTAAGGATTATCAAACTTATCAGTGAGTTCATTGTATTTCTTCCTACATTCATACCTGAGGATGTGATAGCACCTCTGTAGCTTGTCAGGAATTTCTCTAGTAAGCAATTCTTCAACAAATTAGGATCTTCTGATGGAGACATAACTTTTACAATAAAGTGCTGATTTTCATGAACATTTCAGAAAATACTTCTTTGGGTTCCTGAAAATAACTGATTGGAGAAACATGTCCTTCTTACAGATAGCTGTTTCATGCAGTCCTTCATCTGTAACTGGAGACTACATTTCTTCAAAAAATTTAAACTGTCATGTACAAACTACGATTATGCTTTCCATGAAGTACTGCACCATTTCTCTGGAAGGATTCCAGGAACAAGCAGGCAAAATGATGATCCATTTTTTAGGAAAACAGAGAGAACCTATGAAGGAAGGATCGGCTTCACTAAAGCTAGGATGAAATAAGGTTTCTGGACTGTCAAATTAGGAAACCTTGGAATAAAATAATTTAAAAAAAAAATCTGCTTGAAAGTCAGCAAATGTTTGATTCTCCAGGGCTACATTAATTAAAAAATCAATATTATTTACAGCAACAAACTATAGGGCATAAATTGATAAAGTTTTTGTAGGAAAGACCAAACAACAACCACAACTAAATGCAGATAAGAACAAAGATCAAATGTACATATGCTTCTGTACAAATATCAGACTGGAGAAATAAATGGAATGAACTGAAAAGCTTGATTTTAAATAAGACTACTGTTATACTGGGCATGTACAAAAGTTGGTGAAAAATAAATTATAATCTATGGAATCACTTCATATTAGGGAATAAAGCACTTAGAAATACTGAAGTAAAGCATGAAAGAGCAGTTTCAAACATGAAAAAAGGAAGAAAACATGGAGTGAAAAAAAAAGGCAAATACTTGAAGTATATCAACAAGCAGGATGATGTTTATATGAGTTTGAAGATCGAGGGATAACTCAGAGGAGTGTAACAGCTGTAATACAAGAGTATATACAGTTACTAGTCACCCTATTAGGATGGTAGCAATGAGTGTAGTGGGAAGAACTCAAAAGAGCAGAATCTACAATGGTAGCAAGATATTTTGATAACTGCTGTATAAACTGGCTACATTTTAAAAGACAGCTTCTCAGAGCAACAGGCCAAAAGGAAAACACCTAAACAGCATGGAGGACCAGTAGGTTCTTCAACTTAAAATCACTATAGGAAAGGAAAGAATCACCTACAACAATATTTCAGATGAGAGAGGAAAATGAAGCAACCCGTTGAAATATCTGCCCAGAAGGCTGGAATAGCTGCAGCAGCACAATAATTAAAAAATGTGACAATGAATCATCAGAATGAATATATACCCAACACAAGAACTACAACAGGAGAGGTGCGTAGAAGAGGGGAAAGGATGCAGACACAAGGCTTGCATCTTGAACAGAAAAGTAGATAAAGATAGTAGAAATAAAATATTCTTTTATAAGAGACATGTCCAACTGAGAGAAACAATAAAGGGCATACCAGGAAATTAAAACTTTGCATGGAAATACTTCAACAAGGCAAGGAAAAACTTACTAAAAGAAAAAATACAAAAATACTACAAATAAAGCTTCTTTTCCAAACACTTTGACCTTTATAGAATGGATAGAGTTAACAAATGATCAAGAAATTAAAGGAGCACTCTTAGACAGCAAGGAGAAAACAGAAAAAAAAGGAAGAATTATTTGGTAGTCCTTACCAGTATACTTTAGGGAAGATGCCATCAATATTTTTAGTGGGAGTGAATCTGACAAATTGTTTTGAATTGAAGTTTCAGTGGCAAAAGTTCGAGAGTACTACCTGCTTACCATTCTGGATAGTATATGGACAAAGCTAACAACATTTTCCTTGACCTCTTAACTTTTGTATGGTTTCTGCCGCTTTCAAATCGGTCTCAGGAGCAGAAGAACACAGAATTGTAGATGCAGTGTAAATTCTTTTTTATGTCAAGAGGGAAGAGAGTCTGCTGAAGAGCAATAGACTAGAAAACCTGGTTTATCTAGCAGATAAATTGGAAGACCATGTAAAGAAAAACAAAATTGTGTAGCACACAGTGGGCTCATGTTACCAATGATTTTTCGAAGTACCAGTGATGGATCATTTCATATTTCATTACTATGCCATATACTCCTTTAAAAAGGGATATGAATAGTGAAATTCCAACATTTGACCAGTATAACAGTAGTAAAACCAAAAAAACAATTGTACAGAGTTGCAAAAGGGTCTCTTTAGTACTAAGTGCTGCTGATGAACCTGATCTTTCATTTCAACATTTGCAACTGTGAAATAAATTACACAGGGCAAGAGGTAGGAGCAACTACATCTGCATAGAGACAATGATGAGCTCTGAGTTGGATGTTGTGACTGAAAACGTCTTCATGGATGGTTTCATGAAAAAATGTCAATTGTCACTCATGTCAGAAAAGAAAAAGAATGTTAGGAATTACTAGAAAAGAAATAATGAAAATGGAAAAGATAATTATGCCACTTAGAGATACTAAGAACAAATAAACAAGGTTATACACTTTTTGGAGTTCTACATTTTGTGATTCCGTTGATCAATGATCTTGACTCAAAGTTGAGGATTGATGAAAAGGCCAAGATTTTTGAGGTAATACATTTTTAGCTGATTTTGAGATCATGTGATTCTTAGAGTCATTGCCAAGTTTTATATGAAAATAGAACTTTAATCCACAATGATCTGAATTTAACAATCTGTAAGTACACGTTATATATGTGTGCACAAAAATACGTATTTCATTATATACTAATTATTTAACAGCATATTTCAGTATTTTGCCACAATGAGATCTTAAAACTAACACGCATCTTGAATTATCATCAATATAGAGATATTTCTTATTGCAGAAGTGTCACGTATAGCAGTAGCTAGCCTGTTGAAATCAAGGAAGTATAGACTCATTACCAACTTGAAAAGATCTATGCTTCTTGAATTACCAATATTATTCTTTTGGTGCTTGGATTTTCTCAGCAGGTCTTTTATTCAAACACTCAACCTTGCTTAGCTTATGAGCGCTGACAAGAATACAGCCTGATGTGTCATGAGTGTACAAAATGGTTATGGAAATGGTAAACCCGATTTTATTTGAAATTGGGTACTCAAATGTGCTCTGTAGCAGACATACTCTTAGTCAAGTTTCAGCCCACAGAAGGATGGTGCAGCTGAGCTATAAACTAGTAAAAAAAGAATTTGCAAATGAAGTGCTGACACGAGTGTCAGGCATAATAGGATGAGCACTAATTCATATATGAATTAGTCTTTCTTTCTTTCACAGTAGCATGTCATACAGTGTGCAAATAAGTCGGCTTAATGAACAGTTTTATTTAAAAAAGAGTTAATGTGGTTAAACACTCAGAGACAGTTATTGATATGTTAATTTTATGGACTGAACTAGGATGTGTACAATTAAATTTAACAAAACTCTAAAAATCACTAAAAGAAGTAAACTAAATGAAAGTGGTCATAGGCTAGCACATTACTGCTGGGTTGGGGTTTCAAACTTCAAGAAGCCAAAAGTAATATATCTTGCAGGGAGTAAATAATAAAAACCTTCATATAGAAATATATCTGGATAGTCATGTAATGTGTCAAAATAACTTTAGTTAAGCCACAGAAATCTACTGTAAAGAAATTCAAGATGAACCAATGGGGTCCTATAGGTTTAAGTTATAGGTATACACTAGTTACACACAGGTAGAAGGCTTATGGGTATTCACTACCTATCTATGCTACTGCTTGAGAGGAATAAGCATAACTTCAGATGGCTTAAAAGGACAAAAATCTCAACTGAGAAGCTTTGAATAAAATAGACGTACACAACAATCTTGAGGGGCTTAACTAATTATAGAGCTACTTATATACTAAACCTATATATACCCAATTATTATATTTGCTGGCTGTTACAGGCTCCAGCCACTGCTCTGGCTCCAACTTGATACCAGGTCCTGGCTTGGGCTGCCACAGTTCTATAGTCCCTGCTCAAAATGCCATGTTGGCTCCTGGCTGGCAGAGGCTGGGCCAGATGTAGAATCAGGCATTTGCATTTCGTTGTAGAAGTGCAACTGTGGCGCGTCAATGCAACTCATGCACCAAGAAAATTTATTCACAGGGTTGGAGAAGCCTGTGATCAGGCTTCTGCAGACTTTCTCCTTTTTCTCCTCAGATGCTGCTGCTGCCCTTCCTTTGCCCATTCTCCTTGTCTTGAATGCAGCAGGCCTGGACAGGGAAATGAACAGACCAGAGCACCTTTCTGCCTTCTCCCTTCTCACTCTGCTAGAGTTTCTTGAAACTTTCATATAGGGCCACTACTCTGCACCCTGTAAGGTACCTTACCTTACAGGTAAGATGGCCTCTGTGCTGCATAGTGTGGATGTTGCACAGAGTCCCTTGGTGGCCTCCTCGAGCACGTCTATAGCCCCTAGACATGTTTCAATGTGGCTTTGCCCCCCACACCCCTTTCTGGCACTCTCTTAAACCTAACCCCAAAATGTTATGGTTTGTTCAGCAGCCTTGTAAAGTGGGGGCCATGACGCTGACTTTACTTTTGTTTAATTCCTTTCTATTTGCATTTAAACATTAATTATTAATTTTTTCAGTGCTTATTAAGTGAAATTATATATGTATGGATTGTATTTATGGATATATATACTCTATATATAGGGACACAAACATTTTAAATATATTTATATACGTAAACATATAGCTATGTACACACACATATAAATATATCTTTCTAGATAAAGTATTTCTGTGGACACATAAAGAAAATATTTATCCATATTTTTATACTCCTTTAGAAAAATATATAGAGAAAGTGCACATGGTGGCTGGTGGAGGTGGTACTCCTGCAGGAAGTTGGAGTTAGTCACTGCCATGGATACAAGCTCTTTAGGAAGGACAGGCAGGGGCAATGAGGAGGGCTGGCATTGGCTGCGTGATGGCTCTGGTGCCTTATCCCCTTTGTAATGCCCTTGGAGAAGTGTGTATGTGCAGGGATGCCCAGTGCCCCTGTGTCATGCAGCAGGGCTTAATGGGGAGCCTGGGGGCAGCTGCCATGGAGTTCTTGCCCAGCAGCACCATGCCTCCAACCCCTTGCCAGCCAGCCGGGCTGACTTAGAGCAGTGGTGAGAGCTAGGAAGATAAGTGGCAGAGCCTGGTACACACCTGGGCTTCCTGATCTGCTAGACCTTCCTGCATTTCTTCAGTTTTTCATCCCCTAAAGAATTTTCTTTCTTCCTCCTTTTTATTTCTGGATGGATTCACCTCTCCTCCTCTTTTCTCTTTCAGTTTCTGGTGTTTTCATTCTTCTGAGGACATCGTGCCAAACTTTCATCCTACAGTGGAATTAGATAGGACAAGCCACAATCCACTGGAGCCAGCTCTTATTTTAAAGTGAGCTGATTTTACCTTCTGTCCTCTGAAGGGCCCATCAGTTGTTCAAAGCATGCCAGGGACTCTGCTACACTTCAGGGATGGTTGGAGAGAAAGCTGGAGGTGCCTAAACCAGAAATTGTTGAGTTAGCAGATGGCAAGGGAAAGCCTGGAGTAGTAAGTGACTGATTGCTAAGTTGCCACCCTAGCTCTTATGGAGGAAACGATGTTTTGCATCATCCATGTTTTGCACAGTCCACCCATCTCCAAATAGACTTGGTGAAGCTGTGATAAAGTAGGATTCGAGCAAAAGCCCTCTCAAGTTGACAGCTACTCCCTTCTGTCTTTTTAAAGGCATTTTGTTGGTATTTTGTTCGATGAAGCACAGGCCTACTGTATTGGAGAAACAACTTTCCCAGTTTTTCTTACAAAGTATCATTCCACAGAGAGGAGGAACCCCAAAAGCACAAGGGAGTGGCTGCTAGGAGAAGGCAGAGCAGCTCCTTGTCCTCATTGGAGAGTATCCTCCTTCCCAAGAGACATGGTGTCACAGTGCTTGTGGAGCTGCCATATCTCTGTGGTTTTGAACTCCACCACCGTGTCTCCTCCAGCTTCTTTGATGGCATCCAGCAGAGAGGACGCTGCATGCAGAAAGGCTTCTGTCTCATGGTCCTTGTCTGCTCTTCCTGCAGGGCCACTTTCCTCTTCCAAATGCAGGTCTAGAAAGCATAAGCATGTGCAGCAAAGTGACTTCTTGGACATAAAGAATACCTAAAGAATACCTAAAGCAAGTGCCTCATTAAGCTCTATACCAGTTGACTTCTCAATGTTTCTGGTAGCCCAAGCCCAAATCTGTGACAATCCTCATTTCCTCCTCATACCTGTGGGGCTCTCCATGGGTCCTGGTAGCTCCTCAGCTGATGGACAGGAAAGGCCAGCCATCTCCTCCCCAAAGATGTCACTGAAGTTTTCATCATGAACTCCAGCAGCACGTTCACCTGCAAAGCCTTGGTCTCGATCCAGGTGCCTGAAGATGTATCAAGCTGCCTTTCCCACTCCTGACCTGACCCACTCCCCTGTGCAGAGTGCTATGGCTGTTGCTCCTCCAGGCAACTACCCCACCAGCATTTGTGGCTGGAGAGAGGAGGCTGGCCACCAGAGACCTCTGAGCAGCCAAGCTCTTGTGGTCTGGGAAGGCTGGAGCTGGCTGCTCAAGACAGTGTACCTTCTCAGTCACCTCTATCATGGCCTTGAGAGGCTCCTCATTGGGTGGGACCAGCAGGTTTGGCCCAAGGCAGATGGCCAGATTTCTGGAGGTCATTCTGCTAGTGGACATGTTATGGCTGATATTCTAGAGCAGGGAGAGTAGCTGCTTAAGAAGGAGGAGATTTGCTGCAGGCAATTTCTTGGCCATCTGTTTTTTGGCAAGTCCCAGGCATCACTGCCAGTCCCTGCTCAACAGGCAGCCTGCTGGTCACACTAGCGCTTTCATTTCTTCCACCTTTGCCTGCTTGCTTGTCCTCTCCATGGCTTGCATCCAGTCTTCATAGAGGTGGGTCACGAGGAGTTTGGTGGGGATGCTTCAGAGGAAGTCCTGCAAGGCCAGGGGCTCCACCTGAGTCTTGGAACACTCCAGGCCATGCAGGAGCTCCTGCACATGCAGGTCAGAAGTGCTCACTTCAAGATACTGGTCAGCAGCAGTGCAGGCTGCCTTCCTAAGTTGATCTTTTCACTACAGTCCAGGGCCTCTCTTAGCTCCTGGCAAGTGATCCCACTGGCAGCTCTTTGGAATGTCCCCTGTTCCATTGGTACTTGCTTGTGTAGGACAGCCAGCAACTCCTGTAAGAGGTGCAGAAGGACAGTGACTTGGCTGAGCAGCTGCCTTCCAGCAGCAGTGGCTGGGGACAGAGCTCTGCCCCAGACTGGGCTTCCTCCTCCCACCAAGGGGCTGGGACCAGAAGCGTGAGCCATGGGTGAAGAGCCCAATCCCCATCCCTACAGTCCCTGGGGACACTGCCTGTGGAGAAGGTGGAGGGAGGGCTGGGAACCCACTGTCCAGGTTAGCTGACTTGCATTGGCCAGGGCAGTGTGCCATCCTCCCTGCAGAGCACTGCCAGGGGCTGCCCAAAGAGTGCCCTGCTGCAACTGGAGCCTGCCTGCCCTGGTGCCTGGGCAGTGGATGGGCTCTGCCACAGAACGAAGGGCCAGGGCAGCCCCTTCCTTCCCCTTTTGGTACTGCTGCTGTTCCCTCCTGCTGCAAAGGAAAACAGTTCTGAGTCTGTCAATGGAGATGACCAGGCCAGTGCTCCTGGATGGAGCCTGCCCTGCCCTGCCTGCAGTGCGGTGCTGAGCAGTGTGGCAGGATGGGCAGGGAGCCAGAGACTGGACCCGTGGCTCTGGCTCAGCAGCTCTAGGTCAGAGGCTCCTGAGAGCTGGTGTGCCAGCAGGACAGTGTGTCCCAGCCCTTGCCCTACCCTCCTCCAAGCTGTGGGCAGAAGCAGAGGCTTCCCACAGAACCATGTCCAGTGGCTGCTGCCCAGTGGGTGTCCTTGCTTCTCCAGGTGATGTCCTCCCTCAGGCTACCCAACCTGCAGGGCAACACTCAGGGGACAAGTGAATGCAGCTCAACCACTTGCAGGAGGTTACCTTTCTTTCCAAAACTCACCTGGTGCAGAGAAGTGCCCCCCCTGTTGCTGGATAGGCTGTTGCAGGTCCTTTCTTGGTATCAGCCTGAAAGAACCAGGCTGTGCTTAGAGAGCAGCAGAAAGGGCCACCGGCGAGCTGCTGCCCGGCACCAGCAGCCTGAGTGGGGCAGAGCTGGGACCTTCTGCCCTCCCAGGCTGTCTCATGTGGCAGGTTTCCTCCCAGTGCCACCAGCCAAGATGTGCCAGTGTTCCTGGTGGCTCCCCAAACATCTCCGCTTCTCGAGTGACACCACAGGATCCTCCCACACAAGATCACCACACATCCCTGGCACCCTGGCACAGCCAGAGGCAGGTGCAAGTCAGCCATGCTCACTTCTGCCTGGCCCTCCATCAGCCTCTCCAGGCTCCTGGCTCTTAATGTCCCCCATTGGGCAAGAGAGAAAGAGTGGAAGAAGATAAGCAGGGGTGCCTCTGCTGCTGGACTGGAGGACAAGTGCTCAGAGACAGAGTGCAGTCCAGACAGACACTCATGGTGTGGCAGCAGCTCAGCTCCTTCTCCAGGAGTTTGATGGATGGGAGGTGGGTCACTTGGGCTCCTTTGGGTATCTTATGCACCAGGAAGGCACAGGGAAGGAGCTGGCTGAGCCCCAAGCAGCCTCTTCTCTCTTGCCAGGCAGATCTGCCTGAGAGCTGCTCAGAGCCATGAGGGCAGCTCTCCCCAGCTGGAAGCTGTGTTCCCCAATCTGGCAGCACCTGTAGCATCCCCCTGCCTTACCCCATCAGTGTGCCCACCCACAGCTCCTTCAGCACCTGGGAGAACCAGTGTCAGGCCCCACTGCTCCTCAGCCCATGGACAGAGGTGGCCACCTGCAGGAAGGACATAGAGGAAGAACAAAGCTTGGCAGGGCAGAACTAGGGCAGAACCTCTCCTGCTCACCCAAAATTGGCAATGCAGGAGCCAGTGGGCCAGCTGAGGATGATGGAGGTCTGGTACTCACCACTACCCTCCTCTTTCTGTTCTTCTTCCTCACGTGCTGCCTCCTTCCTGCCACTCAGCATCCCACTTCAGCAGAGTGGACATGCCCGATGTCCCTGATGTGGTGCACCCTCAAGTGCTGAGCGACCTGGCAGATGGGCTTGTGAGGCCATTCCAGAAGGGAGAGGTGCCTGAGGACTGGAAGAAAGCAATGCCAACAGCTGGCGAAATACCCCAAAAGAACTCCAGCCGCTCCAGCCAGTAAGTCAGCTTCACTGGAGGCTACAACTTGAACGTCTGTATGCAAACACACAAATCACAGGGAATAAACGAGAGGAGTTAAAGATGTCCACATGCCTGCAGGGCTATGAACTTACAAGCATAATGGAGATATGGTGGGATTACTTCTATGACTGGAGTGTTGGAATGGAAGGACACAGGATTTTTAGCAACGACAGGCAGCGACGACAAGGAGATCATCTCCCCTATGTCAAAGATCAGCTGGAGTGCATGGAGCTCTGCCTGGGGCTGGATGAGGAGCTTCTGGGTTAGAATTAAGCGGGGGGGGTGGGGGGGGCATTTTAGTGTGGGTCTGCTACTGGCCACCTGATCAGGAAGACCAAGTGGGTTAGGACCTTTACAGGCAGACAGGAGAGCTTCATGTTCACAAGCCCTGGTCCTCATGAGGGACTTCAGCCACTCTGATACTTGTTTGAGGGACAACACAGCCAGGGCATAACCAATCCTGGAGGTTCCTGGAATGCGTTGATGAAAACTTTCTCCTTCAAGTGATAGAGGAGCCAATGAGGAGAGGTGCTGTACTGGACCTTCTTCTCACCAACAAGGAGGGGCTGGTGGACAATGTGAAGCTCAAGGGCAGCCTTGGCTTCAGTGAACATGAGATGGTGGAATTCAAGATCCTTAGGGCAATGAGGACGGTGCATAAAGAGCTCACTACCCTGGACTTCAGGAGAGCAGACTTTGACCTCTTCAGGGATCTGCTTGGTAGGGTACCATGGGACAAAGCCGGTCCAAGAAAGCTGGTAAATATTCAAGGATCACCAAGCCCAGGAGCATTCCTCATGTGCATCAGGTAAGCCATTAAATGCTTAAAATAAATCCTGCTTCTAGATTACTATACACATATTTTGAATTCAATAAAGGAGAAGATGAAAATGAAATTAATATAATCCAAACCACATTTTTCCTTCCTGTATGCTTAATTTTTTTTTACTATTTACTTGCTGGTTTTCCCCAAATTGCTTCTGCTTGTTTGTCTGCTATTCATCCACCTATGTGAATTTTTATATGAACCAGTAAGTGCAACTGGTAACATCTTTATAATATTTTTACTTATTCAGAATCTAAACAGGCAATGTTTGAGAGACATCCTTGGCAAAATACCATCACGTTATGGATGTGAAGACTGTGGCTGAAAAGAAGATAACAGTCTGATATATTACAAGATGTTCATGCTTGGGAAAGAAAACTGAACATGAAGGAAAAACAGTGACAGATGACAGAGTTTAAGATTTAAGGATAAAAAACAGTGTTCTTTCATGCTGGGCTGGTGGCTACATGAGAGGAACAGATGTGAAAGTGAAAGGAAGAAATGCTAAATTGGTAGACAAGAAGATTTAGGAGGTTTTGGTCAAAAGTTTTAAGAGAATTTGGCCTCCACTGTTCCTAAGGTGCAACAGGACAAGCCACTGAGTAAGTCTGGGACAGGGGAGAAAAAGGTTGTCAGTAAAATTGCAGACATACCAGTCTGTGAAGAATGTTGAAAGCAAAGAAGTTGAAGAGAATAGAGCACACAGAGCAAGTAAAATGTAAAAAACGTTTTTCTTCCTTCTTGCTCATTAGACCTAGTAATCAAATCCTGTTTTCAAGGAAGAATGTTTTCAGACAGTTGGAACAGACACATTGTTCACATACATTAGATGTGAGAAAGCAGGAAAACTCTACAATGACAAGGTAGTCTAAAGCAAGTTTCTTATAGAACTGTATGTATGGTCAGGGGCTTGGAGTCAAAGGAAGGATAAAATAAAGTATAAAGGAAAGAGAAATTTACAGAAGATATTAATATTGAAGGAAAATTTCTGCAAGTTTGAAAAAAGATAATCATCACCAACTAGATGATAATAGTTTCTGATGTCTTTTACTGTTACTATATAAGTCATATTGTAATGAGGGTGAACCCTGCAATCTAGGAAAGAAAGAAATAGTGATCTCATGATCAAATCAAGGCCTTTGGTTTGCTACACCAATGGATCCCTGGCTGTGGCTGTTTGGAATCTACTGGCAAGTTCAAAACTTGAACTCTTTCACTGGATGCTTTTGGACACTATTTTCCTTAGAAGTAGTACTGTAGGTTCTCAGTTAAAAATTGACTTATTTGGGGAACTGAACAGCAGAAGATAAGTTAGTTCAAAGGTGGGTATGAAAGGTAGCAAAGGTGGATCTTGTGATTAAAATTTTGATTTTTTTTTTGGTAGCATTTTGTTCATTAGAAGTTACTAAACAAGAAATCTGTAACAGAATCTATATTTCAAACAACAAATTTGAGAAACATATATTTTATAAGCAATTTGTGATGATGAGGAGGAAATACCCAACACATTTTACTCATTAGGAATGGTTCATAAGCTCAATGTTTTTGCAGGATTCTAATATGGTTTAAGAAAATGCCAGATAAAATCAAGTTGTCAAGCAAAAATTCAACATTTACCTTTTGAAATTCTTTAGCACATCTGGAATATAAATGTGAAAAAAAGCAACAGTTTTACAATGCAATGTTTAACCTAATATGATTTCTCCCCAGTTCCTGATAATTTCACTGCAAATTTTATTTTTACAAAAGCAGATTAAATCTAACTACTTTTCCCCTATTTATCTACCTATTCATTAACAATATTTATGGAGAGAAAGCTCACAATAAGAAAACAATGCTGTTCCTCCTATGTCATTAAAAAACCCAAACCCAAAAAGTATTTTATTTCTGCTTAATAAGCCCATTGTTTGCAGGTAGTCAGATACAGCAAATTAAGTATTTAACTATAAAACAAGCCGATACTTTACACTAGAGGGTATTAAAGTCTGACTATTAGAAATGTTAGTTTTAAGGTAAAAACAATGAAAAATTTAGAATATCTGTGAGTGGTAAAGCTTTTGTCTAATGAAATATGAATTCTGCAAGTCAGCAACATTATATAATGTTATTGCTGTTGTATAATGTTTTACTGTGCTAAGTTTTATGGTGAAAATTAATATGTATTCTTTGTTTTTTGATCAACAGGCTTATAAATATCAGACAGTATTATTCAGGAAAATGAAAATACTGGGTTAGGACTTCACTTCTTATTTCAACATTAAGACAAGTTTACTTCAATGTATTGCAAAGTTAAAATGTGCAATACAGTAAGGCTTGAACATGAACACCATATGTGCCTACATGGCACAGGTGAGGTGAGTATCTAAAAAAAAGCATGTTCTGATTTATTTGCTGAAGTGACTAATAGTTGTAGCTCTTTTTATTTCATCAGATATGTTCAGTTAAAAACACTTCAACGTCTGGGGAAAAAAATGGAGCAAGAAGGTAAAGTTATTTGTGGGAGTTTGTTAATATTTTTACTCATTCAAGAATGAAAACACCAGTAATTTCCTAATCTTCTTGGAAAACATTTGACCTTGCTCATGCAAACCTATAAGAACACAATTAACTTTATGTCTACAAGCAGTCCCAGGAAAATGCTTGAACAGAATGATAAATAAGGGATTAGAGCAAATTTGGATAAACAGAGAAGAGTTCCTTCCACTAACAGATGGCTTTGCAGCAGGTAACAGAATAAGATAATGAGTAATCAAGTACAATGACTAAGCTGCCTTGGACAGGTTGTGTTTTGTGTTCTGCTTCCCACTTCATCTCTTCATTTCCTTGTCTGTAAGGATCCAACCACTAACCTACATATTGGTGAAGCTCTCATCCTTAAAATACTTCAAAGAGAACAAAAATATTTCAGGAGCATTAACTATGATCTGATAATTGTGAAGGAGAAGATTTGTAATCTGGAATGAAGATATGGATAACACTATTTTGGAAAATAAATTTTGTCTCAAGATTACGTAGTTTGAGATTCCTGCCAGAATCACTAAAAAGAATATGAAACAGATTGGTGATTTGATAACCAACTGCTAAGGAGAGGCAGGAGGCCTTCTATCTAGTCAGGAATTTTATGTTTTTGTCATAGACTTGAGTCATAAAGTGAGACAGCTATTTTGAAAGGACAAAATACAGAGTTATAGGGAACATTTAGTAAACCTTATTTGGCGTGAAGGACCAGGTGCTAAGGGAACTTATTTAAGCATGTTACAGAAGAAAGAATTTATCAAGAATTCTGCATTATAAATAGTGAAAAACAGACTTTTTGTTTAACAAAATACAAAGTGTTCTACATTTATGTAATGGAAATCATAACAACAAGGTTCATCAGAACTTTATATAACTTATAACTAAATAGGGGATCACATGAAAATGCATTCTTAAAAAAAACAGCTTGGAAAACAACTGAATAGGAGAAAAAAATTAAGTGTATTTGCAGTTGTCCTTATGGTTTCATAAAGAAGGGACAGATGGCAGGAAACATAAAAGGTGAACTTTTGTATGTATGATGCATGTGTGTTTTGAGGGTACAATGTTTTCTCAAGAAAAACAGCTAATGAAGCAGGTCAGCCTGTTGTTATGGGAGAGCACTGATCTCAGTGAGAGGGAAGCAGAAGCATACTAAAGAACACTAAATAAAGAAATCCTGTAAAAACTCAAGCTCACAAAATTGCGAAGAAAATCAGTTCTTAGTTTGCTTTGTTATCAAGGCTAAATGTTAAGAAAAAATAAGTAGAAATTCTCAACTGCATGAAACATTTTATACAGGTGCTATTACCAAAGATAATGATTGGAGTGATTCACATGACCAGAACACTGTAAACTGTTTTACCTCATTCAGAAATTTACAACACATAAGTTTGTATGGGCAAGAAAGATAATTTCTATATTAAATAAGTAATTTCCTAATTTAAGGCTGCTCAAAACTCAGAAATGCTAGATCTTGAACACCTACAGATCGATCTGTTAAACAGCACAGCTCAGCATGAAATGCAGGAAGGGTCTGTTCTATATTAGTCAAATCAAACTAGAGAACAGGATAAGCTACCCTTTTAAGGCATCAATTTATTATGAATAGGGACTTCTAATTACAGATGTAGGCTGGAGAATGCCTGTAATAACTATTATAAGAGGACTGTGTTGCAGGAATTATGATATTTCAAAGCTAAGAAAACCTTTGAGAGAAAAATCGAAAGGAAAATATTACATGAGAAAGTGAACAAATATTGAGAATGCTTGGTAGGTCACAACTTCATAGTCCAGGATGAATGTTTTAAATAAATTAAAGTAAGAAAATTTCAGTCTTACATCATGCTTGGCACAGGTAGATGCCAAAAATATTCTTACCAAGGTGATGTCTCTCCTCCAAAATACCTATTTCAGGTAAGTAACTTGTGCTCTCTTGTAACATATATGGGCATTTCTCTTTTCTGTGGCCTTGGCTAAGCCTGCCTATTTCTTCTTTGTACAGTTTAATACACTGGACAAGCCAAGTGGTGAAATGAAGCCAACAGATAGCTATTAAAAACTATTGTATAATCAAAGGAAAAAGGAGATGAGAAAATCATAGTCAGTAAAAATTAGAAGTTTGAAACTGTAGAAAATTGACAAGAGAAGCTGGAGATGGCAGAAAAATTCCTGGCTCTTAATGCAAATCAATAAAAAAGTGGGTTGGGCGTGTGGGGGGGTTGAACTATATTTAGAACATAATAAATCCTACTGGTTGTTAAGCCAGACACCAGATGGAGATTATGAACCTTTGAATAACAAGAAAAGGCACAGATATTCACTAATAAGAAAACCTGATTTTTGTTTGGGAAACTGTGGAATTACGTAGGTGTGTGTGGTAATGTGATTGACAACAATGAAGCACTTTCTAGTCCATTAGTAACAGCAGACAGTAGATAGCATCTGCTAGGGATTCACCTTTTTAAATTAGTAGGCCTAAATGACTGTGGGGTATTGTGGATTTTGCTCTCAGGGATTAAATTTCTTAAACTGGTGTGGAACTCTTTCTCCATTTGGGGTAGGTCAGAAAGCAAATGAGATCTCTTAAAATAAGCTTAAATACTGAGCAAACCTTGAATACCATACACTTTCCCAAAGATAACTGGGGGAAAATAGATTTTAATTTTTCAGTTTTTAAAATATCTACTGCAATAGATATACTGAGGTAGCCCCACAAAGCTGTTGTACCCTTTTTTGGGAAAGGTAAGCAAGACAACCTTCTTTAAACAGGTTAATCTAACAAGCTTCCAGTAAAACACCAGAAATTCAGAAGATGGAGGAAAAAAAATAATGGAAAAACCTTCTCAAACTGATAAAGCCACAAAAAATATTAAAAATGCTCAATACATCAAACGCAAAATCTCTCTTGTGGTGTAAACTTATTTTCAATATTTGAGATTGTAATTTTTCTGGATAAAGGTAACTGTATACATATAATGCAGTTGCCTTCAACATTGTGATAGGAATATAGTACCATATCTATAAAGCCCATTCGAAATTAAGAGCTAGCTAGTTCACAGATCTCAAATGTAGTTGTCCCTGGGGATATTCTCTAGCAGAATCTTGAATACATAAATAATAAGTCTGACATTATTTAGTATTCCTTCAGTAGTCCAAACTAAATATGAAATAACTTTAAAGTTCCTTATGAAACCTGGTGAACAGCTAAACTGTCAAGGTATCATTTAGACTGAGTGGTAAATTAAGCTTACTGAAAGAAAAAATGATAATGCAAAATAATATGCACATAACAATAAATAATACAGTTAATGCCTATATGAAAGGTAGGAGACCACAAGGAGCAAGGAGAGAGGCAGCAGCAATGGTAAGTGCTGTGCCTTAACAAAAAAGTATGCCAGATTGAGATGGACAAGGGGGTTCCCAGAGCCAGAGAAGCCCGTGGAAGAGTGGAGAACTCTGACAGGAGTTGGCAGCTCTCGCAAGAGGCTGATGTGGCTGGGGGTGTTGCTAGGGCAACTGCAGGACATTTAAACGTGGACATCGCAGAGGAGCTGGGCACGTGCGTGAGCATGAGGGGAGTAACCGGCCAAACCGGAAGTGCCACTCAGACAACAAGAGTGAAGCAGGAGCTTTCTCGTTTAAAGTGCGAGCAGGGCATGTGGGAGAGCTCAGCCATGGACTCCACCTGGTGGCAGGCAATGGCCCAAACACTCGCCAGAGTGGATGGGACAACTGTATCCGAAAGGATTAATAGTGATGGTCTGTGGCTGAAAAAAGATAAGAGAGGAATGAAAGTTTTCAAAGAAACAGAACACTGAGAGGAACCTGTAATTTGTACATACCATAGAGGGAGGTAGGAGCAACCGTTTGTGGGCTCAGCACCTGAACAGCAGCTGCATAGAAAGGACAGCCAAAAGACAGAGGGAGGTAGAAGAAGATAGATGAAGTAACACCAGGGGTGGTGTCATGTATCCCAGACCCAGCTGGTTGCGCATGCATGTTTGGCCTCGTGTGATGTAACCTGGGTGGGACAACTTGTGACACAGGCCGGCCGGCCACCTTTGTCAGAACTCCATCCCCCTGCCAAGAATATACAAACTGGGATTTTCCTGAGGGCACGGGACTAGTGCATCGCTAAGGTCACTGTTGCCTCCATGGGGACGCCCATGTAAAGTGCTGTGCCTGTCAACTCCCTCTTGCACCACATGATGTTACACCTTGGGCTTGTGGGTCTTCATCCCTGTTGGGTCGGGATGTATAAACTTTAACGAGTATTACTGCTTTTGCTTTTGTGTAGGGAATTAGTAGCTTAATAAATTGCATTTGCTTATCTTATGAGTGTGTTCATGTGTCTCCCCTTTTGAGCCACTAAATGAATCCCTAATCCTACTCTAAAACAGCAACCCAGACAGAACTCCAACAGAAACATGCAGCTGTCCAGGTCACAGACTGCAAGGAGTGCCAGAGCCTTGCACTGGCAACAAGTGGCAGTTATGAGAACTGCTGCATCCACTGTGAACAGATGGACGATCTGCTCAGCCTGGTGGCAGAGCTGCATGAGGAGGTCGAAAGGTTGAGGAGTATTAGGGAGGCTAAACAGGAGCTAGACTGGTGGAGCCATGCTCTGCTCTCCTTACAACAGAAATGAGAGCGTGCATCAGAGATCACTCAGGATCGAGGGGCCTCTGTATCCTACCCGTGTCGGGCCAAAGGTAGAAGCCTAAATTAAAAGAGTGAGAGGAGACAAGTTTGTAGTAAGGACCCCAGGCCAAATCCCCTCTTGCTCACCTTGCCCCACTTAAGTGCCTCTGAGCGTTATTGGACCTGATGGTCAAAAATGCAAGGGAACTCATCAGGGATGTCAAAATTGAAGGCAGCCTGGGCTGCAGTGACCATGCACTAGTGCAGTTCACTGTCCTAAGGGGTATGAGGCAGATGAGAATCATAGTCAGGATTCTAAATTTTAAGAAAACAAACTTCCAGCTCTTCAAGAAGTTAGTGAATAGGACCCCTGGGAAACAGCCCTCAGGGACTAGGGAGCAGAACAGAGCTGGCAGATCTTTAAGTATGATTTCCATAGACTGCAAGAGATCTTGCACCCCGAGTGTAAGACATCGGGCAAGGAAGGCAAGAAACCAGCGTGGCTGAGATGAGACCTGCTGGTCAAACTATAAGGCAAGATGGAACTACACAGGCAGTGGAAGTGGGGACTGGTATTGTTGGAGGAGTATAGGGATGTTGCCTGGTTGTGTGGGGACAAGGTCAGGAAGGCCAAGGTGCAGCTGGAGCTGAACTTGGCAAGGGATGTAAAGAAAAACAAGAAGGGCTTCTACAGGTAATGTAAACCAGAAAAGGAAGGTTAACAAAAGCGTGCCCCCCTGAGGAGTAACAAGTAATGAACTAGTAACAACAGATGAGGAAAAGGCTGAGATTCTCAACAAGGTTTGTCCTCAGTCTTCACTGGCAACCCCTCTCCTCATGGCTCTCAAGTTGATGACCCACAAGATGGATACCAGGGAGACAAAGTCCCTCCCACCATAAGCAGAGACAAAGATTGTGACCATTTGAGGAACCTGAACATACACAAGTCCATGGGACCTGATGAGGTGCATCCCAGAGTCCTGAAGGAATTGGCTGATGCAGTTGCCAAGACACTCTCCATGATATTTGAAAAGTCTTGGCAGTCAGGTGAAGTCCCTTGTGACTGGAAGAAAGGAAACATTACACCCATTTTAAAAAAAGGGTAGAAAGGAGGACCCTGGGATCTACCAACCTCTCAGCCTCACCTCTGTGCCTGGGAAGGTCATGAAACAGATCATCCTGAAGTCTCTGCTAAGGCACATGGAGGACAGGGAGGTGATTCAGGACAGTCAGCATGGCTTTACTAGGGGCAAATCCTGCCTGACCAACCTAGTGGCTTTCTACAATGGAGTGACTGCATCAGTGGACAAAGGAAGACCTATGGCTGTCATCCATCTGGTCTTCTGCATGGCCTTTGACAAGATCCCCCACAACATCCTCCTCTCTAAGTTGACAAGATATGGGTGTGATGGGTGGACTGTTCAGTGGATAAGGAATTGGCTGGATGGTCACATCCAGAGGGTAGTGGTCAACGGCTTGATGTCCAGATGGAAAACGTGACAAGTGGTGTCTGTCAGAGGTCTGTACTGGGACGAGTGTTGTTTAGTATCTTCATTAATGATATTGACAGTGGCATTGAGAGCATCCTCAGCAAGTCTGCCCATGAAACCAATCTGACTTGTTGTCCCGGTCCAAGCGGTGACTCGGACAGGCTCGAGCGGTTAGCCCTTCTGTATTTAGGATTCGCCCCTGATTTTGGGGATGGCGATGATGCCAATGTATGATATACCAGAAGCCCTAAATAGGAGAGCACGCACGTCCACACGCAATTAAGACCAGACACCGAGTTATATTTTATATGTTTTAACTGTTTGAATGGAGTCACAAATATGTAGGAGGTAAATTTAGAAGGTAGGATACAAGGGGGAGGGGTCTGTGTATATGTGTAATAGTTTAGATTGAAAAGAGAAGAAAACTTATGATAGAGGGCACTGGTATAACGCGCTGTAGTTTCCCTCTCAATAGGGTCGATGTTGTGCATGGAAGCGAGGGCCGCTTGTGGTTTTACCCTGGGGAAAGATTGCAGTTAATAACAGATGTGAGAGACGGACTCTATAATGGCCTTTAATCCAGCGACATTCACTGACCATTCCTGGCGATGCGCCCCCCCCCCCAGCACTCGTGGGGAGAGGACAGAGGTACCAGGCGCATGCGCACAGACTACAGACTACAGCTCCCAGGAGGCACGGCGGGGCCGGAACCGGAAAAAAAAGGGAGGAGCAAGAAGGCGCGCGCTCTGTGAATACTACACGGATCCAGCCGCCGCGATGAGCGTACCGCTGCGGAGGCTGCCGTGCCGTTACGGCGCTGCTCCCTGTGGTTGTTGGTGTGTGGGCGTACCGAACGGACCGTTTGCCTGGAGTCTCAAGGGAAAGGACGTGGATCCCGACCAGGGATTGGTTTCGGCCGTACCCCCGGTGGTGAGAATTGCGAACATCTTACTAACATTCCTACAAACATTCCTACATAATATTCACACATACCAGACACTCACTTCTCTTTTCCAATATTCTTCTATTTCCCAAAGGCTCTCTCCAGGCTTTCCCTCTTATCCCTGTCCGGGAACGGGAACAGGGGGGAAGGGGAGAGGTTCTCTCTTGTTTTCTGTGTGTGTTGTTATTGGTATATAGATGTATAGTTGTATAGCTGTTGGTATATGGATATATAGGTGTGAATATAGATATAGAGATAGACCTTGTGTGTTAGGTGATATCGGACTTGCCAAACCCTCAGTGCCTTTAATAAATCGAGTGATTCCTAAGCGTTGTTTGTGAGTGTGACGGGGAGTGGTCTTCAGCCCTCGATTCCCCCGAGGTGGGGGTGTGGGTCGCGGCTTTACCTATCTCGGTCCGCGACAACAGAAAAGAAAGAAATATTATTATTAGATCTTATAGTCTTGGCAAGCTGCCCGTGGCGGTCTGTAGCTTTGAGATGGCGGCTTGCGCGTGGCAGCAGCAGCGGCGGCGGCTCGCAGGCTTCAAGGCAAAGGCAGCAGCAGCGCTGGGTGTGATGGTGGTTTGCAAGCTTCACGGCAGCTGTAGCGGCAGCTTTAAGACTGCGGGCTGTGCTATAGCAAAGCAGCTCGCAGCAGAGGGTAGGCTGTGGGCGTCTTCTCTGATGGGAGGAGGGAGAGAGAGAGAGAGCGCCTTTGGGGGAGATTCACTGCTCTTTCAGGTTCTCTCGAGGCAATGGGGCTAGCAGATACTGAGCTTACAACTCCTGCTTTAAGCCCAGCTCTCGAGTAGTGATCTTATAGTTCTTTCAGGTTTCCCCTTTTGGATTCTTGGGTGGAGACCTAGCCTCTGTAGCCGAGATCCGTGGCTCTTTTACCTCTCTTCTTTCTTCTCCTCGGCTCAGACTGGTGCAGGTAGGCAGGTGAGGTAGCAAGGCAGTGAAGCAGTGAGGCAGCAAGGAGGTCCAGCAGCAAAAAGAGAGTGAGGACCCCGGCGAGCAGTCCCTTTATATCCCCTAGGAGCCTTCTGATTGGTGCATCTTTTGAATCCATTTATTTGCATATAGTTCCAGCCAATCAGATAGCTATTTAGCTAGCTGCAGAGTTCCATCCAGGGCTTAGCAGCAGTCTTGGTCTAAGCCTTGTCCAGGCTTGTCCTGGACTTGTCCTTGATTGTGTAGTAGTTCCTGGTGCAGCCCTCTTGTTTCCTTTACCAGGTGAATAGTTCTTTATGGGAGACAATTTTCCCTTGGTGAGGGGTAAAACCCTCACAGTGGTGCAGTTGATATGCCAGAGTGACGGGATGTCATCCAGAGGGACCTAGACAAACTGGAGAAGTGGGCCCAGGTGAAAATAATGAGGTTCAACAAGGTCAAGTGCAGGGTCCTGCAGTTGGGCTCGGGCATCCAGAGATATTAATGCAGGCTGGGGGAAGACGTGCTAGATAGCAGCCCTGTGGAAAAAGACCTGGGGGTAGTAGTGGATGAAAAGCTGGACATGAGCCACCAATGTGCAGTTGCAGCCCAGAAGGCCAACTGCATCCTGGGCTGCATCAAAAGAAGTGTGGCCAGCAGGTTGAGAGAGGTGATTCTGCCCCTCTACTCTGCCATGATGTGACCTCACCTGGAATACTGCATCCATCTCTGAAGCCCACAACACAAGAAAGACATGGACCTGTTGAAGCATGTCCAAAGGAAGGCCATGAAAATGATCCAAGGGCTGGAGCACCTCTCTTATGAAGACAGGCTAAGGGAGTTGGGGTTGTTCAGCCTGATGAAGAGAAGACTCCGGGGAGACCTTATAGTGACCTTCCAATACCTAAAGGGGGCCTATAAGAAGGCTGGGGAAGAACTGTTCACAAGGGCATGTAACAATAGGACAAGGGGTAATGATTTTAAGCTAGAAAAGGGTTGGACATTAGAAAAAAGTTCTTTAATATGAGAGTGGTGGATCTCTGGAAGAGGTTGCCTAGAGAGGTGGTAGAGGCCCCATCCTTGGAGGCATTCAAGGTCAGGCTTGATGGGGCTCTGAGCAATCTGGTCTATTTGAAGATGTGTCTGCTTCTTGTAGGGGGGTTGGACCAGATGACCTTTATAGGTCCCTTCCAACCCAAGACATTCTATGATTCTATGGGTCCAGGATCAGAAAGAAGAGGCTACATCAAGGAGACTGTGAAAAAGATTGTGATCAGAGCAGGTAAATAATTCAACATGATCTGTAAGTGTGATGTTGTGGCAAATGAGGCTGTAATGGTGTCTATGGCTGCAGAATCAAGGAAGCAGTAAGAGAACAAAATAAACGTTCCCCATTTCTATTCCCATGTAGAGCAGTGATTTTAACAAAATTGGAATACGGCATCTAGTTTTGGGGCCCAGTTTTTAACAACTATGGAGAAATACTATATTCCAGAAAGATGAGACCTGTAGTTAACTTTCAAGAAATGCTCAAAGAAATGCATGAAATTACACACTTTAAAAAAAATAGATTAAAAAGCTTGTGGTTACAGTGCATTAATACTTTCATAGGAAGAAACTATAGGATATGCTACAGCAAAAATATTTAAGAAAAATTAATAATTGGAAACTGAAGCTAGACAAACTGGAAAAAAAAAACATTTGAATGGGGCCATGATTACTGATGACAGCAAAACTAAAAACTAAATGAGAATTTTCCTCACCTCTTGGCCTTTTGGTGCCATATTTCTTTCATGAAAATCTGATCCTTTTATTTTCCTTCTTGTTTCAACAATTGAAGTGGTTTGGGATATTGTGGGTCTTTCTTTCTTTCTCCTGGCTTTTCAGCTGCTCTGTTGTGTGCTGCAGCTTATAGTTTCTGATTGCATCAATCATATTGTGTTTTCTGAGGTAAATAATACGTTGTCAAGTTATGTATGATTTAATCCTAAACAGGGTCTCCACATGTGAATACACAAGTATAAATTTACAAATCACTATGGTGCTGGAAGATTTATTTGCCAGAAGGTATGAAGGAAGAGATTAGTTAATTCATTTTGTCTACTATTGAACTTGAGTATTGACTGAAAAGTTCAAGTTGAACTTGCATCATCCACTTAGGAGATATGATATCTGTCCGGGAACGGGAACAGAAGGGGAAGGGGAGAGGTTCTCTCTTGTTTTCTATGTGTGTCGTTATTGGTATATAGATGTAGTGTTGTATAGCTGTTGGTATATGGATATAAAGGTGTGGATATAGATATATATAGATAGTCCTTGTGTGTTATTAGATATCGGACTTACCAAACCCTCAGTGCCTTTAATAAATCTATTGATTCCTCAGCGTTGTTTGTGAGTGTGATGGGGAGTGGTCCTCAGCCCTCGATCCCCTGAGGTGGGGGTGTGGGTCGCAGCTTTACCTATCTCGGTCCGCGACCCATGTGCAGTCGTGTCATCCCTCATTCTGGCAGGTTGGCTGATGTTGCAGCCACAGACCCAGCT
Organism: Hemiprocne comata; assembly: GCA_020745705.1. NCBI lineage: Eukaryota > Metazoa > Chordata > Aves > Apodiformes > Apodidae > Hemiprocne > Hemiprocne comata. The sequence continues at coordinate 61,022,664 of CM036588.1, read as the reverse complement.
GAATCTCTCAGGTGAGACAGATCCTATTCTAACACAATGTCTCTAACAAACATTATCAGATTCTACTGTACAACATCACATAGGTTTAGCAAATTTAACGCACAAATACATACCAGCTACTACATTAACCCTTAAGTCTCTAATTCACTACTACCCCTCAAAGCGAAAACTAAGTGCTCAACTCCCTCTCTGAAATGCTTGTACACCAATGCAAACGGTATGGGGAATAAGCATGAGGAGTTGGAGATCTGTGTTAGGTCACAGGGCTATGATATAATTGCAGTTACTGAGACATGGTGGGACAGCTGCCATGACTGGAATGTTGTCATGGATGGCTATGTACTCTTTAGGAAAGATAGACCAACAAGGCCAGGCAGTGATGTTGCTCTTCGTGTGTGAGAGCAACTGGAATGCATTGAGCTCTACCCAGGGGAGGACAAAGAATGGGTTGAAAGCTTGGGGGTAAGAATTAAGGGACACGCAAATGTGGGTGAAACTGTTGTGGGTATCTACTACAGACCACCAAACCAGGAAGAAAATGTTGATGAGGCCTTCTACGGACAGCTGGAAGTAGCCTCTAGATCACATGCCTTAGTGCTCATGGGTGACTTCAATCACCCTGATATTTGCTGGAAAGCCCACACAGCTAGGCACACTCAGTCCAGAAGGCTCTTGCAGTGCATCAATAATAACTTCCTGATGCAGGTAGTGGAAGAACCAACAAGGAGGGTTGTGCTGCTGGACCTTGTATTAACTAATAAAGAAGGCCTGGTTGGGGACATTAAGGCTGGGGACAGTCTTGGCAACAGTGATCATGACATGGTAGAGTTTAGTATTTTACAAGGAAGAAGCAGGGCAATAAGCAGGATTACAACCCTGGACTTCTGGAGAGCTAAATTTGTACTCTTCAAAGATCTACTTGGAGGAATCCTGTGGGCTAAGACTCTGGAAGGTAAGGGGGACCTAGAGAGTTGGTTAATTTTCAAATGTCACTTCCTCCAAGATCAAGATAGGTGCAGTTCTTTGAGTAAAAAATCAGGTAGAGGAGGAAGGAGACCTGCATGGATGAGCAAGGAGCTCCTGAAAAATGTCACGTGGAAGAAAGAAGCTCACAGTTTGTGGAATCTTCCACAGTTTGTGGAAGAAGGGTCTTGTCACTATAGGAACACTGTCAGGGTATATAGGAAGGCAACAAGGAAGGCCAAAGCCCTCTTAGAACTAAACCTGGCTAAGGGAGGAAAAGAGAACAAGAAGGGCTTCTTCAAATAGATCAGTGCTAAAGGGAAGAATAGGGAAAATGTGGGCCCACTTCTGGATGAAGTGGGAGTCCTGGTAACAGAGGATGCAGAGAAGGCAGAGTTACTTATTTTCATCAGTCTTCACTCCTAAGAACAGCCCTCATGAATCCCAAACCCTGGAAGTAAGAGAGAAGCCCTGGAATTAACAGAGAAAGCCTGGAGGAAGGAAAACTCTCCACTGGTCAATGAGGATTGGGTTAGAGATCAGTTTGGTAAACTGAACATACACAAATCCATAGGCCCGGATGGGATGCACCCATGAGTATTGAGAGAGCTGGCTAATGTTCTACAACTCTCCATCATTTTTGAGACATCATGGCAAACAGGAGTGATGCCTGAGGACTGGAGGAAAGTCAATGTCACTCCAGTCTTCAAAAAGGGCAAGAAGGATGATCCCTAGAAAAATGATGGAGCAGCTCATTCTGGAGGTCATCTTTAAGCACATGGAACCAAAGAAGGTTATCAGGAGTAGCCAGCATGGATTCACCAGGGGGAAATCATGCTTGACTAATCTGAGAGCCTTCTATGATGGTGTGACTGAATGGGTAGATGCAGGGAGAGCAGTGGATGTAGTCTTCCTTGACCTTAGCAAGGCTTTTGACACTGTCTCCCATAACATCCTCGTGAGCAAGCTCAGGAAGTGTAGGGTAGAAGAGTGGACAGTGAGATGGATTGAGAAATGGCTAAACAACAGAGCTCAGAGGGTCATGATCAATGGTGCAGAGTCCAGCTGGAGACCTTTAACCAGTGGAGTCCCCCAGGGATCAGTGCTGGGCCCAGTCTTATTCAACATCTTTACCAGTGACCTGGATGAGAGGACAAAGTGTATCCTCACAAAGTTTGCTGCTGATACAAAACTGGGAGGACTGGCTGATTCACTGGAAGGCTGTGCAGCCACTCAGCAAGTTTTTGACAGATTGGAGAGCTGGGCAAAGATGAACTTAATGAGGTTCAACAAGAATAAGTGTAACATCCTGCACCTCAGAAAAAATAACAACATGCACCAGTACATACTAGGAGCTGACATGCTAGAAAGCAGCTCCATGGAGAACGACTCTGGAGTCCTGGTGGACAAGTTATCCATGGGACAGCAATGTGCACTTGTGGCCAAGAAGGCCAATGGTTCAAGAGGGACAGGGATTTACTTGAGAGAGTCCAATGAAGGGCTACGAGGATGATTAAGGGACTGGAACACCTGTCTTATGAGGAAAGGCTGAGAGACCTGGGGCTTTTTAGTCTAGAGAAGAGAAGACTGAGAGGAGATCTTGTAAAAGTATATGAATATCTGAAGGGTGGGTGTCAAGAAGCAAGGGCCAATCTCTTTTCAGTCATGCCCTGGGACAGGACAAGGGGCAATGGATGCAAACTGGAACACAGGAAGCTCCACCTCAACATGAGGAAAAAAATCTTCACTTTAATGGAGCACTGGAACAGGCTGCCCAGGGGGTTGTGCAGTCTCCTTCTCTGGAGACTTTCAAGACCTATCTGGGTGCATTTCTGTGTGACCTGCTCTGACAGGGGGATTGGACTCCATGATCTCCAGAGGTCCTTTCCAACCCATAACATTCCAGGATTCTGTGATTCTAATCCTGGCTATGGTAGATACTTTTAGATCAGCTCAATGCTGAAGGCAGTAAGTGCACTTGTTTTAATAAAGCCACATCTCACTCAAAATATAATCAGGTAACTTAAGATGAGCTTTAACTTACAATGCCATTTTATTCTTTTTAGCATGATATTAATGTATTGTTACAGATTATTTGGTTAATACATGCAATCAAATAAAAATACCTTATATTTTTAGTTTTGAACACATAAAGATGACATCATAATGTCGTAATAATCCCAAAAATAACTGGTATATAAACACTATGGCGTTCAAAAGTACATACAATTTTTCAGAAATTAAAGGAATCCATTTTTTGACATTTTGTAATTAGCAATATTGAAACTTTAAAAGCTCTCATATTTTGCATAAGAAGAATAAAATTCAAGCATTTCAGCAATAACTGAGCCTTCTCTTCTCCAGGCTGAACAACCCCAACTCTCTCAGCCTGTTTTCATAGGACTTGGTCAAGGAGCTCCATGTCCTTCTTATGTTGGGAGCTCCAGAATTGGACACAGTACTCCAGATGGAGTCTCACAAGACTTGAGTAAATGGAGAGAATCCTCTCCCTGGACCTGCTGGCCACGTTTCTTTTGATGTAGCCTAGGACACGCTTGGCTTTCTGGGCTGTAAGCATACATTGCTGGCTCATGTTGAGCTTCTCATCCACCTCCACTCCCAAGTTCTTCTCCTCTGGACTGTTTTCAATCCTTTCTCCACCCACCCAGGCTGTAGTTGTGCATGGGATTGCCCCAACTCAGGTGCAGGACCTTGCACTTGGCCTGGTTGCACTTCATGCAGTTTGCACAAGCCCACCTCTCAAGCCTATCAAGGCTTCCCTCCAGCATGTCGACCTCACCACACAGTTTGGTGTCATCAGCAAACTTGCTGAGGGTGCACTCAATGCCACTGTCCATGACACCGACAAAGATGTTAAATAGCACCAAGGGTCAGTCCAAATACTGACCCTTGGGGAACACCACTCGTCAGGTCTCCGTCTGGACATCAAGTCGTTGATCACCACTCTTTGAGTGAGACCATCCAGCCAGTTCCTTACCCAATGAGTAGTCCATTCATTGAATCTCTGTTGTTCCAGTTTTGATACCAGGATGTCAATTGGGACAGTATTAAAAGCTTTGCGCAGGTCCAGGTAGATCAGTTGCTCTTCCTTTGTCCACTGATGTCATTACCCCATTGAAGAAGGCCACCAAATTAGTCAGGCAGGATTTGCCCTTGATGAAGCTGTGTTGACTGTCACCAGTCACCTCTTTGTTTTCCACATGACTTAGCAGAGCCTTCAGGAGGATATGCTCCATGATCATGCTGGGCACAGAGGTGAGACTGACGGGTCTATAATTCCCTGGGTCTTCCTTTTTTCCCTTTTTGAAAAAGGGTAAGGTGAGGACATTAGTTTGAATATCAGTATAAGTAATGTTACAACTAGTACAGAATTCATACAATCTGCACATGTAACTTCTTAGTCATGCATAATTCATGACTGCAGTACTTAGACTTATCAAGTTATTGAAGTTTCTGATCAAGCTAGTAAGTCAATTTCTTAGTTCTCAATTTGTTTATTTTTAACTATAAGGAATGATATAGTGGAAATCAGAAGCTGTAGATGCAAACTTACCACCTAGAGAATCAGAGCATAGCTTGTAATCAAAATCAGAGTGAAATACAACCATGAAATTTAAACAATTATTTGCAAAACCGTATTTTTTCATCACATAAAGTTGTGTGATTAAGGTTTTTAGGCAATGCAAAACCCAAAAGACTTTTGAATACCACCATAAACAAGTATTTGACACTCATCAGGTGAATGATGCCAGATGTCACACATGTAAGTCATTAAAGCAAAACTGAAAATTACTGGATAATAACTTAAAGGATCTCTATTATATTGTAAATATGTGTAAATTTGAGGCCTCAAATATTGCTGCTTATATGACTATGATGAAGTGATTCAGTGGAGTACCAGATATGGATTAAGCCTTAAATGTACTAGAAATAATAATTTTAAAAATCAAAGGAATAACACACAGCCCTGCCCCTCATTAGCACTAGATGAACTTGTCAAGGTTTGACTCAGAATCGAAAAATAAACCAGAGAAAACAATGCTCTCGATCCCCTCCCACCCAGGTAGGGAAGGAGACAGAGAATTAGGAGAGAGACTTAACTGGATTGAAAACTAAATTAGACAGCTTTAATTATATGTACAACTATATACAAGTATGTTCAGGAATATGCAAAAGCCTCTTGCCTCCCCCCACCCCCAGCAACTCTCCCGGCACTCTCCTGAGCTGTGAGCAGTCCCGAAAACTCTTGGACCACTGTCTGAGATAACAGCAGAGCAGACAGGGCGGTGGGGAGAGTTATGAGGGTCAGGGCTCAGCCTGGGGTTGGACAGTGATGGATGGAGTCCTCCCCAGACACTGGCCATGGATGGAGGAGAAGGGAAGAAGAAGCAGGAAGGAAGCTATCTCCTGTGATCTCTAACCTTCCTTGGAGCTTACGTAGATATATGGAATGGAATACCTTTGGTCAATTCTGTTGTCTAGTCCAGCTCCCCTACGGGAGGGTCACAGATATGACTCTCCTGCTCTCAGTAGCATCTGCAGTGGCAGATTCACTGAGTAGAACAAACTGACCTTTGAGTCTCAGCAGAAACATAAACATTCCAGTGTTATCAGTCCACTAGCTGGAACACTTGCTGCTAGTTAAAAGAAAGCTTACTGAAGGAAAAAAAATCAGTAAAAAGAAAATTAGCTTAAACCTGGCTCAACCCAGTACATTCCACCCCTTATTCCGTACCATATATCACATATAGGCTGTATATTTTACCAACTCTCAAATTAAGTATTCTCCCCCAGAGTCAGATTACCTTGAGGTACATATTGTACTTCACCATCCTCCATCACCACACACCAGGTATGTCCAGGTTCCTGAGCAAAGCAACACCCTGGACAGGTTTACCTTTGCCTGAAGCAGGATAAACCCAAACACTTTTACCTAACACGTTTCTTTCACATACCACAGAGACTTTATCCCCATCTGCAGTGTGTAGAAGGTCTGACTGAGCAGGACCAGCCCGATGGATGGATCCCCTGGTATTAACTAACCAGGTGGCCTTTGCCAATTTTTTTGTCACAATTTTTGAAAGTTGCACCACCCATTGCCTTCAGGGTAGCTTTTAACAGACCATTGTACCTTTCAATTTTCCCTGAGGCTTGTGCATAGTATGGCATATGGTATATCCACTCAATACCATGTTCTTTGGCCCAGTCAGTCACAAGACTGTTTTTGAAATGAGTCCCATTGTCTGATTCAATTCATTCTGGAGTACCATGTCTCCACAAGATTTATTTCTCAAGGCCCAGGATAGTATTCTGGGCTGTGGCATGAGGCACAGGATATGTTTCCAACCATCCTGTACTTGTTTCCACCATTGTAAGCACGTAGCACTTACCCTGGTGGGTCTGAGGCAGTGTGATATAGTCAATTTGCCAGGCCTCCCCATACCTGTACTTTGACCATCTCCCCTCATACCACAAAGGTTTCAACCTTTTTGCCTGCTTAATTGCAGTGCACGTTTCACAGTTGTGGATAACCTGCACGATAGCATCCATGGTTAAGTCCACCCCTCAGTCACGAGCCCATCTGTATGTTGCATTTCTGCCCTGATGACCTGAAGTGTCATGGGCCCATCGAGCTAAAAAGAGTTCACCCTTATGTTCCCAATACAAGTCTATTTGGAACACTTGAGCAGTTTCATCTGCTCGTTGGTTGTGTCGATGTTCTTCAGTGGCTCAACTCAGAGGTACGTGTGCATCTACATGATGCACTTTTACAACCAGTTTCTCCATCTGAGCTGCAATGTCTTTCCACAGCTCGGCAACTCAAATAGGTTTACCTTTTCACTGCCAGTTGTTCTGCTGCCACTGCTTTAGCCAACCCCACAAGGCATTTGCTGTCATCCACAAGTCAGTGTAGAGATAAAGTCTTGGCCATCCCTCTCGCTCAGCAATGTCCAAAGCCAGCTGGATGGCTTTTACCTCTGCAAATTGACTCGATTCACCTTTTCCTTCAGCTGCTTGTGCAACTAGTCATGAAGGACTCCACATGGCAGCTTTCCACTTTCGGTGGTTCCCTGCAAGATGACAGGAGCCATCAGTGAAAAGAGCAAATTGTTTCTCAGTCTCTGGTAGATGATCATATGGTGGAGCTTCTTGAGCCTGTCTCACCACTTGTGGTGGCATTCCAAAATGTGTGCCTTCTGGCCAGTTTGTGATTGCTTCTACGATACCTGGACAATTAGGCCTTCCTATTTGAGCTCTCTGGGTAATCAAAGCAGTCCATTTACTCCAAGTAGCACCGATGGCATGATGGATAGGAGAAATATTACTCTTGAACATGAAGCTCAGTACTGGTAATCTGGGCGCCAGGAGGAGCTGCGCTTCAGTGCTGATCACTTCCGAAGCGGCTCTAACTCCTTCATATGCTGCAAGTATTTCCTTCTCAGTTGACGTGTAGTTGGCCTTGGAACCTCTGTATCTCCAGCTCCAGAATCCCAAGGGTTGACCTCGAGTCTCTCCTGGTGCTTTCTGCCAGAGGCTCCAGGTAGGACCCTTGTACCCAGCTGCAGTGTAGAGCAAGTTTTTGATGTCTGGCCCTGTTCGAACTGGTCCAAGGTCCATTGCCTGCACAATGTCCTTTCTAATGTGCTCAGAAGCTCTCTGTTGGTCAGGACCCCATTTAAAGTCACTCTTCTTTTGGGTCACTTCCTAGAGAGGTTTCACAATTTCACTATAATCTGGAATATGCATTGTCCAGAAACCAACAGTCCCTAAAAAGGCTTGAGTGTCCTTTTTAGTGGATGGTGGGGCCATAGCTGTTATCTTGTTAATCACATTCATTGGGATCTGGTGACATCCATCTTGCCATCTAATTCCCAGGAACTGGATCTCTCGTGAAGGTCCCTTGACCTTGCTTCTTTTTACAGCAAAACCAGCATCCAGAAGAATTTGGATGATCTCTTTACCTTTCTTGAAGACTTCTTCTGCTGTGTCACCCCACACAATGATGTCATCAATGTACTGCAGGTGTTCTGGAGCTCCACCCTTCTCCAGTGCAGCGTGAATCAGTCCATGGCAAATACTTCAGCTGTGTTTCCACCCCTGAGCAGTCCCAAAATGTCTCAGCCCGCAGGCAGGAGATAAGGCAGAGCAGACAGGGGCTGGGTTATGAGGTCAGAGCCCAGGGGTTGACGGTGATGGATGGATGGAGTCCTCCCCAGACGCCGGCTATGGATGGAAGAAGCAGGAAGAAGAAGCGGGAAGGAAGTTGTCTTCTGTGATCTCTGACCTTCCTTGGAGCTTATGTAGATATATGGAATGGAATACCTTTGGTCAGTTCTGCTGTCTGTCTAGTCCAGCTCCCCTATGGGGGGGGGGGTCATAGATATGACTCTCCTGCCCCGGTAGCCTCTGTAGTGGCAGAGCTAAGAAGCGACCTTGGAGTCTCAGCAGTAACATAAACATTCCAGTGTTATCAGTCCACTAGCTGGAACACTTGCTGCTAGTTAAAAGAAAGCTTACTGAAGGAAAAAAATCAGTAAAAGGAAAATTAGCTTAATCCTGGCTCAAACTGGGACAATATTGAATAGTACTGGTGCCAGTACTGACCCCTGAGGGACTCCTCTAGTCACAGACGTCCGACTAGATTCTGTCCCATTGACTGCAACTCTCTGACTTCTTAGTTTCAACCAGTTCACAATCCACCTCACTACCCAATCATGATATCTGATGTGATCATGGTTCAAGTAAAATCTACTAGAGAACCGTCTAGGAAAGCAACTTTCCTGAAATCAGTGGTAATCTAAATCTTTATGTTAAATGAGCATAGAACTTAATTTCAACTGAATTTCGACATCAACGTTCAGCTGTTTTTTTGGCCAAAATTTGCTACCCTTATAGTGGGTAGTCGTGGATAGAGCAGGAAAATTATGAAACTAAAACATATCTCAGCCTAAAGCAGTCAGACTGATGGCAGTCCATGATAGAAATGTTAATTATATTTGTTATTGTGATACCTCACATGAAATACAAATATTTTAGTTGAGTTATGTTTGACCAACCTTATAGTCTTCTACAATGAGATTACTTGTTCAGTGGATGAGAGAGAGTATTGAATACTACTTATCTTGACTGTAGCAAGGTTTTTCAAGCTTTCTCCCATGAAGTACATGCCAGGTAAGTGAGATGAATTGAGGTAGGTGGATTGAAACTGGCTGACCTGCTAGGTTCAAATGGTTTTGATCAGTGACACAAATTTCAGCTGGAGAGCAGTCACCAGCAGTGTACCCAAAGGAAGATACTGGCACCACTACTGTTTAATGTTTTCATTATTGGCTTGGATGTTGGGGCATAGCGAACACTCAGAGAGTTTGCAAAGGATGCAAAATTTAGTGGAGTGAATAATATGCCACGTGGTTGTGCTGCCATTCAGAGGGTCCTTGACAGGGTGCAGAAATGGTCTGAGAGGAACCACATGAAGTTCAACAAAGGGAAATGCAAAATCCTGTACCTGGAGAAGAATAACCCATGCACAAGGCCAGGCCTGGGGCTCAGCAGCTGGAAACCAGTTTAGCAGAGAAGGACTTTGGGGTCCTGGTGAACAACAAGCTGACCATGAGCAAGAAATGTGCCCTTGGAGCAAAGAAGTCCAACAGCCTCCTGGACAGCATTAGGCAGAGAACTGCCAGCAGGTCAAGATCTTTGTCTTCTCAGCACTACTAAGAGATGGCTGGAGTGCTGAATCCCATTTTCTGGGATCCCCAGTACAAGAGACATGTACGTACTGGATCAAGTCTGGCAAAGGTCCACAAAGACAATTAAGAGACTGAAGTATTTCTCATATGGGTAAAGGTTGAGAGAGCTGGGACCATTCAGCCTGAAGAAGAGAAAGCTCAGGGAGGAATCTTACCAGTGTGTATAAAGGTCTGATGGGGGCAGTGAAGAAGATGGAGTCAGACTTCTCTCAGCAGTGTCCAGTGAAAGGACAAGAGGCAATGGGCACAAATTAAAACATAGTTGAAATTCCATGCAAGACTAAGGGCAAAAATTTTACTGTGGGAGTTCATCTGGAAGAAGTTACCCAGGAAGGCTGTAGAATCCCCATCTGTGGTGATGTTTGAAACCTAACTGCTCGCAGTCCTAAGCAATGTCTTGTAGCTGACACTGCTCAGAGCTGGGGGTTTCGACTAGAAAATCTCCAGAGGTGTCTTCCAGGCTCAACCACCTTGTGATTCTGCATATATCTAAACTTAAATTAATTTTTTTCTTTCAGACTGAAATGGTATTAAAGAGCCAAGATCTTAATAAGGTTAAAACAATGTTGACATTATTATTCTCTGAAGTAGATAGTAAAACAATATTCATAGTAACTCAGAGGGTCCAAATGTTGGGCTTCTGGTTCACACAATGTGTTAATAACCTGATATTGTTTCCACTTTCCAGAGACAGTGGACCATTGGTTAATGCCAGGGCCCTTGCTCTTCCAGTGAGAATATTTAATGCTCCATTTTTATTTTTTTTTTTTCTGAGCCTTTGAGAGTCCTTTAATTAGCTATAGTGGGAGAATTACATCAGAAAGAATGGCCCAGAGATGTTACCATCAGTTTTTAGTTGGGAATTGGGATTCTTTTATTTGGGTAGAGCTGGCCCTTTTTGATAGTACAAATCAGCTGGCCAGGAATGCCATGGTATAAAAATATTCATTGCATACAAATATTCTATACAAATACAATCCCTCTTTGATTTCATATAAAAATTTTTAAAATGGCAAAGCTGCCTGCAGATAAATTGGCTCATTGCACACAAGGTATGTTTTGTTTTGTGATCCTGCCCTATTACAAATTACTTATTAGCTTTATCAAACAAGCAAACTCTCCTCTATAGGGTCTGAGGAGTGGGCAATCCTCATATTTACTATTTCTCTTCACAACAGGTATTAGTCATTGTGGGAAAATTAATTTAGCCACCTGCCCTAAACCAAGTTCAGAGTATAATAATTTTTCAAGGAAATCCCCATCATTGCCAGATGTCAAGAAGCAAGATCAATGGTAAGAACTCTGACCTAACCTAGGTGTCTCTTAACATAGACTTTATTCCACAGAGTATTTGCCTGGTGTTTTTCAGAAAGTTCATGTTTTTCAGAAAACTGCAGACTCTTCCTTACAAGCTCCCTGGAAACCAGGTAGATGCAGTTTAGCACTGGGCTTGCCCTGGGCTAGTAAGTTTTGCAGAGAGGCAGAACATAGCATCTCAGCCCTGGGACTGCTTTTCTGGGTTTGGTAACATGCAAACTGCATTCATATAGCTTTGCTTTATGTCACGACCCATACTCTCAAAAGAGCCTAACTTTGCTAAACTCTCCATGTTGCTAATGCCAATGGAGTGGAACTGCATTTAACTGTTGGCATGGAATTCCCCATGGGTTAACAAATACTTTGTCTGTGACTGCATAGGCAAATCTATTGGCATAAGCTACTTTGACATAGAGAAGCTAGGTGAAAAGGACTTCTGAAATGCAGGTGCTGTTTCAGTCTGTTCTGGTTTGGTTTGGTGAGTTTTTTGGTAGTGGGAGATGGGCCCCAGGGGTGGCTCCGGTAAGAAGCTGAAAAAGCTCCCACAGCTTCAAAACCAGCTAGCCAATGAGCCATTAGAGAAAGACACTAGATGCACCTCCATGATTAACCTAAGAAAGAACTGAGATAAGACCTGAGGAGAGAGCAAGCAGGAGCGAAAGAGCTGTGCTGGAGAGGTGAAAGCACTGCCAGGGTGAAGATCCTGAGGTTGGTGAGGAAGAATGGGAAAGAAGGTGCCCAAGTAGGAGCTGCACTGCTGTCCATAGTGAGATGGCAGGCTGTCCCTCTGCATTCATGGGGGAGCATGGTGGAACGTTCTCTGAAGGCACCAGGAGGAGCAAATGTGAATTTGCAGCCTGTGGACTTGGATTATGCAGCTGTGGAGGACTCCAGCACCAGGGCAGGTGACTGTTCCCGAAGCAGTCCATTACTCTGTGGGAAGTCCATGCTGGAGCAGCTTGCTCCTGACCTCGTAGGAAGGATTCATGAAGGAGAGGTTTGTGAAGGACTCTCTTCCATGGGAAGGACCCTGTGAGGAAGCAGGAGAGGACTGTAAGGAATGCTTCTCAGAGAGAAGGAAGGAGCGGCAGGAACCACCAGACTGTGAACTGACTCTAAACCCCATCCCGTGTCCCCCTGTGCCACTGGGGCAAAGGAGGGAAAGAAATTGGGAACAAAGTAATTTGGGCTCAGGAAGAAGGGAGGGGTGGGGGTAACATATATAAGCACTGCTCTGTGTGTTGTCTGTGTCTTGTGTGCATTTGATTGGTGGGAAATTAAATTATTATTTTTCCCCAGGTTGAGTCTGTTTTGCCTGTGACTTCAATCGGCAAAGAACCCTCCTGGTCCTTTGTCTTGACCCATGAGTTTCTAGTTGGCCTTTGTCCTCCCCACTTTGTGAGTGTGTGTGTGTGTGTGTGGGATGAGTGAGTGGCCATGTGGCTGTTTCTTTGTTGTCATGTTAGGCCCAAACCACAACACAGTCTGTTCTTACTAGTAACCAGTGGGATGGCCAAAAAGCTGCCAAAGGCTGAGAGAGATAACAAAGGCAAAACACATTCCTGGGAGCCATGCCAGTGTTTTTCTAAAGTTAAGCTGTGGCATAAAGAAATGCCAGAGAATGTCAAGACTCCACTTCAAGCTTATCAGGGAAAAGGCACAGAATGAGCAGTTGGGACAGATTTTCCTCCAAGAGACTACCACAAAGAAGCTTTGAGCTGTGCTGAAGAGATAAACAAGATCTGTCACATTGTTAGAAACTTTAGAGGTAACCCATATCCATGGTCTTTACTGCTAATGCAGTGCTCCAGTAAATGGAGAATGAGAATCCTGCTTATTCATCCTGTATGTCACAATATGAGTTTCAATATTGTGTATCTCATTAATGCTTGTTATTTGATAGCTGGTATCTGTTTAGAAGTTTGCCATATATGTACTGCATTTGCTGGCAGAGTTTTTTCTCAAGTAGGCTTGAGAGTTCTCCATTGCTTTCAGTCTTGCATTTTCTTGAATTCCTCTCATTCCCAAAGAGGTCCCTATAACAGTGCTCAGGGTTAATGAATTTGCATATAATTTTCACTTATTTCTGCATCTGTGTTGTTCCACTTTCTCCAGAGCTCTCCCACATACCTTGATTTTCCTTAATACCTCAATCCCTTTGCACCACCATTCTTCACTTTAAGGAAATGCAACCTTTAAGACAAAACTAATATATCAAAGGCAGTATTACTTTAAAAGGTGGCAATAAATATACTGGTAACTCCTTCAGAATATAGAAGTACAACTTGATCATTGCACAGGGCTATTTAGATTTTTTGATATGTAAAATTAAACAAAGTTCTATCAGGAGTTTTATGTTATAGTGTGTGGGAAATATACAGCGCTCTGCTTCTGTTAATGATTGTTTGATGTATTATATTGGTATCTGCCATTGAGACTGTATTCTTATGCTCAAGAAGTGAAGTATTGTAAGGATTCTCTAATTAGCTAGGAAAGCTAATTAAGCTTTTTCAACACAGAAAGGTAGGGGACGTTTGACTATACCTGTGTAAGTACATATTCTTGACAGTATTTTACCACAATCACATTAAAACAGGTTTCAGTTACAGTTTTTCTAGATCTAAAAAGCAGCCAGACTGTTCAGTATCTTACATCTTCTCCAGTATTCTCATTTTACATTATTCTTATTTATCTTTTCATTATTAACCATTAAGTACCTCCAGAATAATTCTGATGCTCATGTCTTCTGCTAGCAATTTCTAATCAAATATTCAGCCCTGGAATTCTATAAAATGCCTTCTTTTTCATAACAATATGCTAATTCAAGTTAAAGATTTGTACCCTGCAATTCAATTCATAGTTCTCCATAAGCATTTTCTATTGATTCAATCAACTTATTTTTCATCACCTGGCAACCTCCAAATTCAGAAAACAGAAGTGTATCTCTGAAAAGATATTTTATTAATTTTCAGCTCATTGTCATAGACATTTTATAGTGTCCTCAGCTGAAATTAGAAAGTTATCTTTTGACTTTGAATAATATATTTATCAGGGAAGTTTTTATTCCACTGAGGTTATGGTGCACCGAATGAATTCATTTGCAGTTCAGCAGCCACCTGAGGTATTCATTGAGAGTTCAGAACATCTGTGTTTCTCATCAGATTTAGCTGATAGCACATTTGCATTAATTCAATATCTGCAGAAAACAAAGTTTTTATTTTTAATCAGGCTACACATTTAAGGGAAACTTGAATTCATAATGTTGGTATTAAGAATTTTAGTATATAAACAAAAGATTAAAAATAATATTATCTTGGAGAACAGAACAAAAATTATTTTATTACTTAGCACCAGCTTTATGTAGGATCTTTTGTGGAATTATATTTCAAGTTTAAAGTCAATGAGGCAAGTTTATAAGGTAGACACAAAGCTATGAAACTCGTTGCAGAATTACAATCTTCATATGGAAATTCAAAATTCTCAGTTGAATTTTAGGGTAGGGAAAGAACATTTTGAGCAAGGCCATGGTTCCATTTTCATTTTAAAGTACTAAGTTTTGTAGATTTTGCACACTTTAGTAATTACTTAGTTGTCAGATAAGTTCTGTAGGGTCTGTTTTAATACAGAATAATAGAATCACAGAATAGTCATGGTTGGAAAGGACCTCTGAGATCACTGAATCCAACCATAAACAACAAACAGACAAACCCCTACAGAACACCACAAATCTCACCCCCAAAGAAACCCCACAACACACCACCTACAATCTTGGCCACTAGAGCATGCCCTGAAGTTCCTCACCTACATGTTTCTTGAATACATCCAAGGACAGTGACTCCACCACCTCCCCGGGAAGGCTTTTCAAGCACCTGACCACTCTTTCAGTAAAGAAATTCTTCCTAATACCCTATCTAAACCTCCCCTGCCTCAACTTCAGGCCATTTCCTCTGGTCCTGTCATCATTCACTTGGGAGTAGTGGCCAAGGCCCACCTCCGTACAACCCCCTTTCAGTTAGTTGGGCAATGAGGACTCCCCTCAGCCTCCTCTTCTCCAAACTAAATATCCCTAGCTCCCTCAGCTTCCCCTCATATGACTTGTTCTCTAGACCCTTCACCAGCTTGGTGGCTCCTCTGTGGACATGCTCCAGCACCTCAATATCCTTCTTGAAGTGAGGGGCCCAGAACTGAACACAGTACTCGAGGTGCATCCTCACCAGTGCCGAGTAGAGGGGCACAGTCACCTCCCTACTCCTGCTGGCCACACTATTCCTGATGCAGGCCAGGATGCTGTAGGCCTTCTTGGCCACCTGAGCACACTGCTGGCTCATGTTAAGCCAGCTGTCAACCAGCACCCCCAGGTCCCTCTGTGCCAGGCAGCTCTCCAGCCACCCCTCCCCAAGCCTGTAGCATTGCCTGGGGCCTTATTGAACATCATACAGTTGGCCTTGGCCCATCGATCCAACCTGTCCAGGTCCCTCCGTAGAGCCTTCCTACCCTTGAGCAGATAGACACTCCCACCCAGTTTGGTGTCATCTGCAAACTTACTGAGGGTGCCCTCAATCCCCTCATCCAGATCATTGATAAAGATGTTTGACAAGACTGGGCACAAAACTGAGCCCTGAGGGACACCACTGGTGACCGGCGCCAACTAGATTTGACCCCATTTACCCCAGCTCTCTGGGCCTGGCCACCCAGCCAGTTTTTTATCCAGTGAGGAGTACACTTGTCTATACCATGATTCACCAGCTTCTCCAGGAGAATGCCGTGGGAGATGGTGTCAAAGGCCTTAACAAAGTCTAGGCAGACAACCTCCACAGCCTTCCCCTCATCCAAAAAGCAGGTCACATGGTCATAGAAAGAGATCAGGGTGGTCAAGCAAGACATCCCCTTAATAAATCCATGCTGGCTGGCCCTGATCCCCTGACTGCCCTGCACTTGCCATGGGAGCTCACTCAAATGAGCCTCTCCATGATCTTTCCTGGTACCAAGGTCAGGCTGACAGGCCTGTAGTTCCCTGGATCCTCCTTCTGGCCCTTCTTCTAAATGGGTGTCACATTAGCCAGCCTCCAGTCATCTGGGACCTCCCCTGTTGACCAGGATTGTTGATAAATGATGGAGAGAGGCTTAGTGAGCTCCCCTGCCAATTCCCTCAGTACTCTCGGGTAAATCCCACCCAGCCCCATAGACTTACGTGTGTCCAGGTGCAGAAGCAGATCATTAACTGCTTCCTCCTGAATTATGGGGGGTTGTTCTGCCCTCCGTCCTTATCTTCCAGCTCAGGAGGCTGAACACCCTGGGGGTAGCTGGTCTGACTATTTAAGACAGAGGCCAAGAAGACATTAAGTATCTCAGCCTCTTCCTCATCCTTGGTTGCAACATCCCTCTCTGCATCCAGTAACCAATGGAGATTCTCCCTGGCTCTTTTTTAATTGTTGATGAATTTATAAAAACTTTTTTTGTTGTCCATTATGTCAGTGGCCAAGTTGAGCTGCAGCTGGGCTTTTACCTTCCTAATTTTCTCTCTGTATGACCTAACAAGATCTCCATACTCCTCTTGAGTTACCTGTCCCTTCTTCCAAAGGTGGTAAACACTTCTTTTTTTCCTAAGTCCCATCAGAATCTCCCTGTTCAGCCTGGCTGGCCATCTTCCCCACCCTTTAGTCTTGCGACACACGGGGACAGCCTGCTCCTGAGCCTTTAAGATTTCCTTCTTGAAGAGCACCCAGCCTTCCTGGACTGCTTTGCCCTTCAGAACTATCTCCCAAGGGACTTTCTCAACAAGTGTCCTGAACAGGCCAATGTCCACCCTCTGGAAGTCCAAGGTGGAGGTTTTGTGAACTCCCCTCAATAAGAATTGAAAACTTCACCATTTAGTTATTGCTAAGCCCAAGACGGCCTCCGAACACCACATCTCCCGCTAATCCTTCTCTGTGAGTAGGAGGTCCATCGAGGCACCTCCCCAGGTAGGCTCGCTTACCAGTTGCATCAGGAAGTTATCCTTCACACACTCGAGGAACTTCCTAGCCTGCCTGCTCTCTGCTGTGTTATATTTCCAGCAGATGTCTAGCAGGTTGAAGTCCCCCACCAAAATAAGGGCTTGCAATTGCGAGACTTCAGCCAGCCACTTATAGAATACTTTGTCTGCCTCCTTGTCCTGGCTGGGTGGTCTATAAGAGACTCCCAGCACAATATCTGCCTTATTCACCTTCCCCTTCATCCTTACCCATAGACATCCAACTTTGTCATCACTGTAGTTAAGCTCTATACAATCAAAATGCTCCCTAACATACAGAGCCACACCTCCGCCTCTCCTTCCCTGCCTATCCCTTTTGAAGAGGTTATGTCCATTCATTGCATCATTCCAGTCGTGACAGTCATCCCACCATGTTTTTGTGATGGCAACTACGTCATATGTGTCCTGCTGCACAATGGCTTCCAGCTCATCCTGTTTGTTGCCCGTGCTATGTGCATTAGTGTAGATGCACTTGAGCTGGGCTATCAATTTCATCCCCATCCTTGGCCCTTTACCCCTAGGCTCATCTCTGGTGAGCCTGGTTTTATCCCCCTCCCACTTCAAGTCTAGTTTAAAGCCCTGTCCATGAGCCCTGCTAACTCTTGCCCTAGTACCCTTTTCCCCCTGAGAGACAGGGTTTTCCCATCTGCTGCAATGAGGCCCAGTGTCCTGTAGATCAAGCTGTGGTCAAAAAACCAAAATCCTGCTGGTAGCACCAGGTTTGGAGCCAGGCATTTATCTGTTGGGTTTTCTTGTTTATCCATTCATCATTCCCCAGAACTGGAGGGATAGAGGAGAACACAACTGATGCTCCCCATCTCTTGACCAGTCACCCCAAGGCCCTGAATTCTTTCTTCATTACCCTCAGACTTCTTCTCTCTATGTCATCTCTGCCTACCTGAAAGATCAAAAGAGGGTAGTAATCTGAGGGCCGTATCAGGCCAGGGAGTTTCCTGGTTATATCCCTAACCTGGGCCCCAAGGAGGCAGCACACCTCCCGGTGAAAAGGGTCTGGCTGGCATATGGGACCCTCAGTTCCCCTCAGAAGGGAATCTCCTATAACAATCACCCTACTCTTGCTCTTCACAGAAGCAGCCCTAATGCATGGAGATGGCTGCTTCAGCAATTCTCTGGATGGGGCTTTATCAGCATCCTCATTTCTCTGGTCCTTTATCTCCAGTGCCCTCCATCTGCACTGTGAGGGCACCTGGGAAGGCAGAGGAGGTCCAGAGGGGACTCTTCTGCTGCCCCAAGCAGGGACATTCCTTCCTGTCCTCACCTAGTTCCCCTCCTTCTGCCCAATGACAAGAGGGCAGGGAATCCTCTACCTCTTCACTATCCTCACTGCTACCAGCCATTTCTTCCTGCAGGGCCCCAGACCTGTTCTGCAAGGGCACTGAAGGTGGTGAAGGTCTTAAGGGGACATGCCTGCCCCATTTAATGTCATCAGGTGTAACACCTGTTGCCCTTGTCCCTGCTCCTGTAAGGTAGCTCAGGAAGGCTAGGAATCTGGTGCACCACTAATGAGGTGTGCCTCCCCAGCTAATTTTGCTGAGAGCAGGCTTTGAAAACACTGATCTAGCTCCCTCACACTCTCCCTGACACTCCTCAGTCTGATTACCTCTTCCCTGAGCTCTACCACTTCATCCTGCAGCTGTGCCACCCAGCAGCCGGACACAGCCATGGTCAGAGCTGCCAGCAAAAGGCTGTGGCATTCACAACAGTCTGTGACCTGGATAGACACCTTCTTCCATGGGGGCACCCTCTGAGTACGCACATCTATTTTGGTGGGTGCTGGGAGCACAGTCTTCCTCTGCCGGGTAGACACCATTATTCCTGACCTGAGCTGGCAGTTCTCAGAGAACTGCCCTCAGCACTCTTTGTTTGCTCAGCCCCTCTTGGGTCATGCTCGAGGTTGCTCATTGCTCCCTGGGGCAGCTTATTTATGGGAGAGGGAGTGGCCTCGTTTCTCATGGTCCAAGCAGAGCTTCCGGATTTGCTGTGTTTAAAAGTCCTGCGGTCTCACTGGTACCACCCCCAGCCATGTCACCAGAGTTGCCAGCTCCTGCCAGAACTCCCCGCACTTCCTCAGGCTTCCCTGTCTCTGGGGCATCCCTGACTCTGGGAACCCCATTGTCCGTCTCACTCTGCTTTCTTTTTAATATAAGGCACAGCACTTACCACCACTGCTGATTCTTTCCTTGCTTCTTGTGGTCCAAGAGGCCATACTGATCTTCTGCAGCAGAATTCACAATATTACAGCATCCAAATCCTGTAATACACACATGTGGAAAGAACAGACATTTCTGAATAGGGGTCATGAGAATGGTAAACCAAAAGGAGGGATTTCTAAGACATGCTAGAAGGAACAAAGCAGAAATTCTACCTCTTTCACACAGCTGAGTGTGCATGAGATTTGATTTGGCAGATTGTAAGAGCTGCAGTTGTGTATGTGACCTTGTGGATTTGGGTGCCTTTCTCAAGTTTCTCTGGGAAAAACACCCAAGTGTGTTTTTAGACCCCTATCACTCAAGCAAAGGAAACTCCAGTTTTACATTCCCATTAGCCTTAAGTGGTCCAAATCTACATCTCCTGTCTGTCTCTGCCTGATCTTAGGTTTGATGGGCTACATTAGAAGAGAAATTTATCTTTATTATCTTTTATTTGAGAAAGTGGCACTGGGATGAAAAAAATAGTCCTAACTGGTGCCCCATCTTGGGGATGATTAAGATTTGCTCACTTTTCTGCCATTGGACCAAAAAAAAAAAGGACAGAAAAAAGGACAGGGGAGAAAGAAATTCAGAAATCAATAGAAAATTACACCAGCGTGCATATATATATATATATATATATATATGTATTTAATGATAATTTAAGTTTTTAGATACTTATTTCTGTTTAAATATTGTTTTCAAGCTCTTAGTTCTTCAATCACCCCATCTATGTTGGCTTTTGTAAGAACAAGATTTACGGGGCTGAAATGCTCACAGACTTAGAAGAGGATGTGGTCAGATGTACAGCTGCAGCTGAGTCAGCCTTAGGAGATCACTCCTCAGGCTGCCCATCCTCTCTCCAGCTGACATCGCTTGACCTGCTGGCACATTTGCATGTTACAGTCCTTCTGGAGCTCAGCTCTACTAAAACAGTCCCCATTTTTAAAAAAGCCAACAAAAAGTCTACTATTGACAGCGTTTATACTAACCCAGAGTGTTTTGACAGGAGCAGATAGGGCAGTGACTGCATTGCAGGCTCTGGCTGTGTGAGATGGCGGCTTCATCTGCAGCATAGAGATAGCTGGGGAGGTGACCTGGGGACAACAGCACTACACCTGACTCAGCAGCCACCAAGACAGCATGTCTAGCTAACAGAATGACTTTTCTCTTTTTTTCAGCTTTCTTAGCTTTAATGGTGCTTGTAAGATCTGTGTCTCAAGCAGACATAATACTGATTTCTCACATGATAGCTGTTGTTGCGGCTGCCAATTTGTGTGGTCTCTGAAATCCTGAAGAAAAGACAGCATTTTTGAAAGGTCAGTTCCACACTGAGAAAAGAACGTGAATCCTAAGTTGAAAGTGGCTGACTTCGTACATTTGCTGTATGTTAATCAACTCCTCAGAATTTATAATTTTTTACTTGAAAAACAAAAAATCTTCTCAGTAATGTGTCTGTTTGCCACTGTTTTATTTAGCCTTTGGGTGGATGAGGATTCTAGCATGATCAAAGGTCTTCTTCCTTTTTCATTTTCTTAACAGAATGAAAAAGCTGTAGTCTCCAACAGCATCTTTATTTCACCGAGGGAATACATTTTGTGAAGGTAACACCTAAGTCTAGCAAAAATAAGCGCCCATCACCAGTCACAAAATTGAAAAAAAATTATTCTTCATCTGCTTGTTTTTGTCTGTCTGCTTTTGTATTGTCAGCCTGTCAGTTAGTGGTGATAGGACTAAACAGAGGGAAAGGAGGAAAGCAATTTAGCTGTGAAGCTCTGCCAGTGAACTTTTTTTTTTCATCAGAATCATATATGTGTTGTCAAGCATTTGCAGTTTCATTGTTAATTGAAACTTTTTTGCCTGACTGAATTGATTACATCATTAAAAAAAAAAACAAGATGGACAGGTCATATAGGTGAACAAATATACAGGGTTCATATATGGACTATAATATATAAAGCATAAATTACAGAATCAGCAAGCTATCTTACACATTGTTTTAACCTTTCCAAATAAGATCACACTGTGGAACTTCTGTGCACATTCAAAAATCAGAAAGAACCGTATTTGGACAATTTCAGCCAGCACCTACTATTTTCCAGGTTTTTAAATATTACTTACTAAAAAGTCATGTTTGTTAGCTCCACAAGCAAGCAATTCTGTATTGTTTTAGAGGAGAAATTGCTCGTATTTTTCATACTTATTTGTTGTGTTGTGGGAAACGTGGTCTTTTAATGTAAATTCTGTGAATAAAGATGTAAGGATATTTCAGGACCACATTATTAACATATATTACAACATATATTTCAGCACCACATTATAGAATCATAGAATGGCTAGGGTTGGAAGGGACCTCAAAGATCATCTAGTTCCAACCCCCCTGCATGGGACAACTCCCACTAGACCAGGTTGCTTAAGGTCTCATCCAATCTGGCCTTGAACAACTCCAGGGAGGGGGCATCCACAACCTCCCTGGGCAACCTATTCCAGCATCTCACCACCGTCCCAGGAAAGAACTTCTTCCTAATGTCTAGCCTGAATTTCCCCTCTTTAAGTTTCAAACCATTGTCCCTTGTCCTCTCACTACACACCCGTGTAAAAAGCCCTACGCCAGCTTTCTTGTAGGCCCCCTTCAGATACTGGAAAGCTGCTATAAGGTCACCCCAGAGCCTCCTCTTCTCTAGGCTAAACAACCCCACCTTCCTCAGCCTGTCTTCATAGGGGAGGTACTCTAGTTCTCTGATCATCTTTGTGGCCCTCCTCTGGACATGCTCGAGGAGTTCTATGTCCTTCTTATGTTGGGGACTCCAGAATTGGACACAGTACTCTTAGTGGGGTCTCACCAGAGCAGAGCAGAGGGGGAGAATCACCTCTCTTGACCGGCTGGCCATGCTTCTTTTGATGCAGCCCAGCATACGGTTGGCTTTCTGGGCTGCAAGTGCACACTGACGGCTCATGTTAACCAGCTCAAGTGCATATATGCCAATGCCCGAAGCATGGGAAATAAACAAGAGGAGTTAGAAGCTATTGTGCACCAGGGAGACCATGATATAATTGCCATCACGGAAACGTGGTGGGATGATTCGCATGGTTGGAGTGCTGCAATGGTTGGCTATAGGCTCTTTAGAAGGGACAGGCAAGGGAAGAGAGGTGGTGGGGTGGCGTTATATGTTAAGGAGTGCTTTGACTGCCTAGAATTCAATGTTAAACACACCAAGGCAGAATGTATATGGGTGAGGATAAAAGGGAAGGCCAATGAGGCTGATATCCTAGTGGGAGTCTGCTACAGACCACCTGACCAGGATAAAGAGACTGATGAGATGTTCTTTCAACAACTAGGGGATGTCTCATGTTCGCTGGCCCTTGTTCTTGTGGGGGACTTCAACGTACCGGATGTCTGCGGGAAGTACAACACAGCAGAAAGGGGCCAATCCAGGAGGTTTCTGGAATGTATAGAAGATAACTTCCTGCTACAGCTGGTAGGTGAACCTACCAGGGGTAGTGCCATGCTAGACCTACTCTTCACAAACAGAGAAGGACTGGTGGAAGATGTAGTGGTTGGAGGTCGTTTTGGGCACAGCGACCATGATATGATAGAATTTACAATTTGTGGTGAAGTTAGGAGGGTTGTCAGCAAAACCTCTACCTTGGACTTCCAGAGGGCTGACTTTGGCCTCTTTAGGATGCTGGTTGGGAGAGTCCCTTGGGAAGCAGCCCTCAAAAACAAAGGAGCCCAGGAAGGCTGGGCTTACTTTAAGAATGAATTTATGAAGGCGCAGGAGCAGGCTGTCCCTGTGTGCTGAAAAAGGAGCCGGCGGGGAAGAAGACCAGCCTGGTTGAGCAGGGAACTGTTACAAGAACTCAGGAATAAAAAAGAATGTATCAACTTTGGAAAAAAGGGCAGGTGAATCAGGAAGTATTTAGGGATATTGTAGGGTCATGTAGGAAGAGAATCAGAGATGCAAAAGCCCAGCTAGAACTTAAACTAGCCATCTCTGTAAAGGATAATAAAAAATGCTTTTATAAATACATTAATAACAAAAGGAGGGTCAGGGAAAATCTTAATTCCTTATTGGATGAGGAGGGGAACCTAGTAATGGAGGACAAGGAAAAGGCTGAGGTGCTTACACCTTCTTTGCCTCAGTCTTTAACAAAAAGACTAGCTACCCTCAGGACAACTGGGCTCCTGAGTTGGTAGACAGGGATGGGGAGGAGAATCCCCCTCCTGTAATCCAGGAGGAAGTAGTTAGGGACCTGCTGTGCCACTTAGATCCCAGCAAGTCCATGGGTCCGGATGGGATTCATCCTAGGGTGCTGAGGGAGCTGGCAGAAGAACTGGCTAAGCTGCTCTCAATCATTTATCACCAGTCCTGGCTCACTGGGGAGGTCCCAGATGACTGGAGGTTGGCCAATGTGACGCCCACCCACAAGAAGGGCCGGAAGGAGGATCCGGGGAACTATAGGCCTGTCAGCCTGACCTCGGTGCCTGGCAAGGTTATGGAACAGACCATCCTAAGTGCCATCAAGCGGCATGTGGAAGACAACCAGGGGATCAGGTCCAGCCAACATGGGTTTAGGAAAGGGAGGTCCTGCATGACTAATCTCATCTCCTTCTATGACTGGGTGACCCGCCTAGTGGATGAGGGGAAGGCTGTGGATGTGGTCTACCTCAACTTCAGCAAGGCCTTTGACACAGTCTCCCACAGCATCCTCCTGGAGAAGCTAGCAATCCATGGCTTGGACAGGTGCACCCTTCGCTGGGTCCAAAACTGGTTGGATGACCGGGCCCAGAGAGTGATGGGGAATGGAGCTGCATCCAGCTGGCGTCCGGTGACCAGCGGTGTCCCCCAAGGATCAGTAGTGGGCCCAGTCCTATTCAATATCTTTATTGAACTCTCTTTATTTTACTCTCTTCAACTACCTGAAGGGAGGTTGTAGTCAGGTTGGGGCTGGGCTCTTCTCCCAGGCAACCAGTGACAGGACAAGAGGGCATAGCCTGAAGTTGCTCCAAGGGAGGTTTAGGTTGGATATTAGGAAGCACTTCCTCACGGAGAGGGTGATTAGACATTGGAATAGACTACCCAGGGAAGTGGTGGAGGCACCGTCCCTGGATGTGTCCAAGGCAAGGCTGGATGTGGCACTTAGTGCCATGGTCTAGATGGTGTGGTGGTGTTGGTCATAGGCTGGACTTGATGATCTTAAAGGTCTCTTCCAGCCTTGGTGATTCTGTGATTCTGTGATTCTGTGATTCTGGTGGACAACTACCCCCAAGGCCTTCTCTTCTGGGCTGTTGTCAATCCTTACTCCTCCCAACCTGTATTTGTGCATGAGATTGCCTTGACTCAGGTGGAGAACCTTGCCCTTGGCCTTGTTGAACTTCATGCAGTTTGCATGAGCCCACTTCTAAAGCCTGTCAAGGTCCCACTAGATGGCATCCCTTCCCTCCAGCTCCTTGACTTCACCACACAGTTTGGTGTCATCAGCAAACTTGCTGCGGGTGCACTCAATTCCACTGTCTATGCTGCTGACAAAGATGTTAAATAGCACTGGCCCAAGTACTGACCCTTGAGGAACACCACTCATCACACGCATCCATTTAGACACTGAGCTATTGATCACAACTCTTTGGGTGCGACCAGTCAGCCAGTTCCTTATCCAACGAGTGGTCCATCCACTAAATCCATATTGTTTCAGTTTTGAGACTAGAATGTCATGCGGAACAGTGTCAAAAGCTTTGGACAGGTCCAGGTAGATGACATCTGTTGCTCTGCCATTGTCCACCAAAGCTGTGACCCTATCGTAAAAGGCCACCAAATTAGTCAGGCATGACTTGCCTTTAGTGAAGCCATGTTGGCTGTCACCAATCACCCCTTTGATGTTCTTGTGTCTTAGCAGGGTCTTCAGGAGGATCTGTTCCAAGATCTTGCCAGGCACAGAGGTGAGACTGACTGGCCTGTAGTTCTCTGAGTCTTCTTTTTTTCCCTTGTTGAAAATGGGGGTTATGTTTCTGTGTTTCCAGTCAGCAGGAACTTCACCAGACTACCGTGACTTTTCAAATATGATGGACAGTGGCTTTGCAACTTCATCCACCATGTCTTTCAGGAGCCGTAGGTGAATCCCATTAGGTCCCATGGACTTGTTCACCTTTAGGTTCTTTAGGTGGTCTCGAACCTCCTCTTCATCTACAGTGGGGGGGACCCTCCTTTTCCCAGTCCCTGCCTTTAGTTTATATAACATGGAGGGTGTGACTGGAGTTCTTGCTGGTGAAGACTGGGCAAAGTAGTCATTGGGTACCTCAGCCTTCTCTACATCTTGGATGACCAGCTCTCCTGTTTCTTTCTGAATTGGGCCCACATTTTCCCTAGTCTTCCTCTTATCATTAACGTACCTATAAAAACTTTTCTTATTACCCTTAACTTCCCTTGCCAGATCCAATTCTCTCTGTGCTTTTGCTTTCCTAACCTGATCTCTTGCTTCTCTAACTACCTCTCTATACTTCTCCCAGGGTACCTGGCCTTGCTTCCACCCTCTGTAACTTTTGTTTTTACACCTAAGTGTGTCCAGGAGTTCCTTGCTCATCCACGCAGGCCTCCTGGCACTCCTGCCTGCCTTCTTCTTTGTAGGGACACATTGGTCCTGGGCATGCAGGAAGTGTTCCTTGAATATGGACCAGCTTTCCTTGGCTCCCTTCCCATCCAGGGCTTTGTCCCATTCTACCCTAGCAAGCAGATCCTTGAAGAGATCAAAGTCTTCCCTTTCAAAATCAAGCATGCTCAGCTCACTTTGCACTTTTCTCGCTGCCCTGAGGATCTTGAATTCTACAGTGTCATGGTCACTGCAGCCTAGTCTCCCAGTCTCTCCATCAAGTTTTGGTGATACAGAAACAGAAAGAATAAATGTAACTTCCCCTCCCCCAGATCTACAGTGAATAACAGAAGGATCATTGGGCTATATCTAATTTTCATAAGAAGAGTCATCTGTTCTTAGACTAGATCTGGTCTTAGTTAGTTGGGTTGCATCACTAGCCTGTGCCAGCTGATCTGAATAAATTCATATTTGGGGTAAAGTCCATCAGGATTGTGAATGGTGTTTCCTAAGACAATATTCAACCAGGTACTTTGATTTTGTTCATAGTCTCTGTAAATACCTAATCACATAAGACTCAGGTGAATTACTAGCACCACTAGATCAGAGAAAACATCTTCACTCCTTGTCCAGACCTTTTTGTGTCAATGAGTTGCTTCTTTTCACATTGACCTCTTAACTTGTGTTTGCTTTATATCTCCACCAAGAACATTTCAACTTCTTCAGAAATAAACATTAAGTCACTTCAGACAACCTTCTTTATTTCCCAGTCTCTAGCTTCACTGCTAGCTTCATTGCTTCAACTTCCCTTCTGAGGTGGTCAGAAAACAAGAAAAAAAAAAAAGAGGTATCCTAGTTATATGTTACTCCTGAACTCTACTGTTTAATAATGTCTTAGCTTGCATTTTTACCATCTGAATGTTTATGATGAATGTTAAGATGTCTTAATAAAAACTATGTCCTACTCTTTGGGTGAAGAATTTAGATGTGAAAATATGTTTGCTCTAGTGACTCAGATACATGAAATATGCTGCTCCTCCTCTGATCCTGGTTCTACAAACACACACAAATGGACCTAATTTTCAGTGTATTGTTTTCGACACTGTTCTTTTATGAGAACTGTTGTGGGTGAGCTCATGCAGAAACAAAGACTCTTCTCCCTTGCCTCTGACCTGAGACAGTGTAATTGCATGGTGACAACAGAAGTGAGGCTTCTGGAAAAAGCAGAAATGTTGCTCTTGGTAGGTTGTCATCTTTACAGATTCTCTGTTACATTTCAAAAAAATCTTGGTTAAATCGGCAAGTTTTGTGGCATGAAATACTGTCTAAATTAGCTTGGCAGGTACAACAGGTGTGTTCATCAGAATTTATATTCTGTAATAAATTATGACATGCTCATGTGAGATGCTACTAAAGAGAAATATGCCTATTTGATGACTAAAAGGATTAAAATGTATAGGACATGGATTACATCTTCGATTCTATCAGCAAGTAAAAGAATATAGTTCATAACTTTCTGAAGGTAATTTCTTCAGCTGCCTAACTTGCTTAAGTATTTTACCTGTTTTGGTCCTCAATGTGTCTATTAATCTAGAATATGTCACTTCTTATCCAACTATATTCTGGACTTCCTAATAAAAGAGATGTGATCATATTGGAAATGGACATGGACATGTTGCGTACTGGACAAGAGACATAGATGTACTGGATGAATTCTGGTGAACAGCCATAAAGATATTTAAGGGGCTGGAGCCTCTGTCATACAAAGAGAGGCTGAGACAGCTGAGACTGTTCAACTTGGGTAAGAGAAGGCTTGGGGGTATTTTATCAATGTGTTCCAACACCTGGTGAGGGGAGTAAAGAAGGAGCCAGACTTTTCTCAATGGCCTGCAGTAAAAGGACCATGGGCACAAACTGAACAGGAAATTCCATTCAAGCCTATGAAAAAACATTTTTCCTCTTGAGGATGGTCTACAACTGGAAGAGGTTGCCCAGAGAGCTTGTAGAGTCTCCATCCTCAGAAATATTTAAGACCTAGCTGGGCACAGCCATGAGCAACCTGCTCTAGCTGACCCTACTCTGAGCATGGAGTATGGGCTAGACAGTCTTCAGAGGGGCTTTCCAATCTCAGCAATTCTGTTGTTTTGTGATAATTTCTCTGCAAAAAAAAGTGAAACTATTTATAAATTCCTCATAAAGTAGAAAATTCAGAACAATATTTTTAGATTATAATTTCCTATTTGGGTAAAACAGGATTAAATTTGAACAAAACAATTGAGCTGGCTGAAAAATTAAGTGATTTGACATTAATCCAGCCAGAATTGTTTAAGGAAATACAAAAGTGGCAGACATAGAACAGTATGTCCTGTATTCTACCTTTAGTTCTCAGCTGCTTTAACCTTCAAAGTTCTCCAAATGAATTTAGTTCTTTGTAAATTATTATGTCCCTTGATTTTTACTGGCATCTTATGTGTGAAATCAATAGATTGGATGAATTTAATCTGCTGTTGACTCTGTGGTGGTTTACAAAAAACCTAGTAAAACCATGTTAAAATAAATAAAAATAAAAATAAAAATTTCTGATTAGCTGTAAAAATCCCCTAGGTCTCTGTATTAGAATACATGGTGTCAATATTCTGTTTTGTAATAAACAGTTACTCGCTTGTCCTAAAGTTACAGAAATAATGACAGGTAAACTGAAGTTTAATTTCTAGGGTGACATTCTATGGTTTTGGAATATTTCCCTATATTTTTATTATTGTTGTTATTACTAATATGAATGTCTAAACCAGAATTTTAATGAAACATTTGAGAAACACAGTGAAGAGACATATTATTATGTGGAGATCATACTTCTGACACAATATGAAATAATGGCTAGGATTATAATTGGATTTTTAACAGTCATCTGGGTGATTGTGGCCAAGCCCATTTTGTAGCTATGCAAAGCATGGCAGATGGTCCATTCTGATTTCACAGCATCTCACAAAGTGCAGTATAATCTTCTTGATTCTTTGCTAATGCTCATTCTTATGAATCTGCACCAAAAAAACCTGGAAGTGTTTTCAATTCCATGGAGCAAAGATTTAATATTAGGAAAAACTGCTGAGAAAAATTCATGTGTTGCTGGGATGTCATTATTTCTAGAATATGTATGTAGTAGGATAATGTACAATATTAGATAGCTGACATATGTGACATATGTCCTTATTTTTTGTTTTGATTTCTGATACATTTCTAAGCTTGGTACAATGTATGAACAATTCAGTAGGTACTGAAAATATACAACTTAACCACATAGAATCCTTCATTCCTTATTGCTGAACCTATGCATAAATTGGTACGCAAGCTTTTGGGGTTTTACCTCTTTGTGTGCATTGAGGTTCAAAAGCTACACAGTGCATCTGCTTAATCACAAATTACTTACTGTGAAAATTATTCATTAGTTTCTTCTTTTTTAGTCTTACAGTAAGAACTACTTGTAGACATTTGTGGGTGAAAGATGTCTCTTTGGTTAGAAATCTCTGCTTTAAGTAACTTTTACTGAGAGTGATTTATGGGTATGATTTTTTTTTCCCCATGCACATTTTTGGCTATTTGAAACAGTTGTGTTTAGGACTTCTAAGCTCCACTTCAGGATGGGATCACTCTGGAATTCTGAGAATACTGTGGACTGCTTGTGTTCAAACCGTCCCATAAAAGGATGCATCGGGAGCAGAGCCTGTCATAATTTTTGTAAAAATAATTAACAACGAGAAGAGTTACATTTGAATTCAGACTTGTCTCACATTAGGAAATTGTTTAGTTAGATTTTTTTATACTAAGTTCAAAAAGTTCATAATATTTGCCTTACCAACTCTCCAAGATATCTAGAACAGACTGGACAAAAGGCCTGTAAAGTTGATCAAATAAAAAATCTGTATAACATTCATCCAAACTAATTCTAAGATAGTTTCTGAATGAAGCATAAATATTTATTTAGGGAGTATGTGTCTCTATTCTTACTTCTTAAAAAGTTAGCTTACAAACTGATGAATTACTCTTCCTTTTAGCCACAAGATGTGCCTTCCTTTTCCATTTAGAATCCTGTAGTAAGGGATGTGTTAATAGCAATCTCATGTGGGAATGCTCACATAGCATTTGTTAGATATTTAGATTTCTTTCTAAGCCTCTGGGTAGATATATGACCTTTTATACCATCATATCTAGCACTATGCTAATTTTCTGGCATTTGACAATAGTTTTTCCTAATGTTTTAAAAGAATATTTGTGTTGCTATGTAAGTACAATCTATTTTGTTCTCATCCTCACTGAGAAGTCAGAATAATTTATGTCTGTCTTTTAATAACATCCTTATTGCTATTTCCTGACAATTTTGTCTTCCCTGTGTTATTTTTTTTCTTGAGTCTAAGCATGGTCCTTTATAATCAGCTTCACTTTCCTAACTTTTAATCACTCTCTGTCATTCAAGGTTGTGAACTGTCTACTTTGTTTGCTCTCTTTTTTAAGAGTGACAAAAATGTTGAATATATAATTTAATGTTTCAACTCCCATACTTCAAATTATTCATAAATTTGATTAACTTATTTTCTTATTTCAGTTCTCCAGTCTAAGCCTTTATTTGAATCTCAAGAATCCCTAACTAGGATTTTCAAGGCCCAACTCAAAACTCAGTAGTCCAACATGAATTAAGGAATTAATGCTAATCACTTGGACTGATATTTTGACTGGTTGTACCTTTCCGTGAAGTAGCTAAACTAATCCCTGATCTTTACATGTTTCCCAGAATAGTTTTAGGCATTGCAAGGTGCATACTCGGTGGTTGTTGCTTCTCACAAGCTTCATCCAAGACTTCTTTCAGCTCACCATTCTGGTTCTGTGTTCTTTTTATGAAGCCCCTGCTTTATATGACAAGATTTTTAGAAAGTGGTGGGTCTAGAGAGCATCAATTCCATGTATTCAGTAAGGACCCAAGCCTATGTTTTCTGTGGAAGAAGAAAAGGATGGCAGTCCTCTGTGTCCTCTTCTTGGCTTCTTTCAGACAACTCAGAAGTAAAGCAATCCTGTGTGGGATAGAGGCTAATCTTCATGCATGTTTCCAATGCCTAATTAGTGTATCTCTGAAGAATAATCTCACTGACAGCAAGAACAGCAACCTTAATTCCCAGGGAGCTCATTCATTACAGCTGCTGAGCTACCAGGAGAGGAGCACAGCTATTTTTTCCCTGGTATCTGCTGAAGCTTTGCTGCCAGTGGAAAGAGCTACAGCTGCTACAAGGAAAGGCAGCAGTGCTGATAGGTCTACTCTGTGAACTGCAATGCCAGGGCCTCCTTCCATGTCCAGATCATGAAGACTAGGTCAGGCCATAATGTTTATAAGACCTGCTATAGATAATTTGTGTTGGTGCTCTGCTAGCTTTTGGGAGGAGTTTGTGGCATTTTGACGTTTTCTTCAACACAGATTTCCTTTCCACCTCACGATGACAGGGAGATTTTGCTGGTCTCTCCTAATAAAGCCTCAGTGCCTTCCTCTCTTTGTCACAGTGCTTATCAATAAAGTCTCTTACTAAAGCTACACAATTCAATTGTTAAGCAAAGCACACTTTTCTTTGTCATCCATTTCTTCTTCCAACAAATTGTTTATTTTTACTTCTTTAAGGTTTTCTTACTATTAAGACTATGCTAAGTACATTAGGATGACTCAGCCTTGCAGTATGAAACAGAAAAAGCACCAGATATTGTCCTGGCAACTAATTTTTTCTGTTCTCGAAATGAATCTTCAACATGCCAGTTAAAGACTGACTTGTGAGGCAGAATATGTGAGTGAAATAACATGTTGTGTTATCTCAAGAGAACCTGAAGGAAGGAAGGAAGCATGACTTAGTTAAAATAGACTTTGTTCAGAAGTCTTTGTTGTTAAAATGAAGTGAGAGCTAGTTGGGCTAGTAAAGCAGGAGTAAAAGCTAGGAGTAAAGCAATTTTACCAGAAGCTTTGGCAAGCAAATAATAATAGGATTCAAGCATAATACAGTGAAAAACTTTTTCACATAATATCTGAGCTGGTAGTTTTTGAAATACTGTAGTGCTGGCTCCAAAAGTTTGACAACACCCTTAAGGAAAAATAGAAAAATCAATACAGCTATCGGAAAGGACTTTCTTTGAGCTTACATAAAGATTAATTTTTATTTGCTGTATTCACTCAATTTCAGTGGGATTTAGGAACGTAGCTCAATAGAAAAACCCAGCCTAAGATTTTTAAATATTTTTTCCCTGTTAGCCTAATAATCAGCTCTAACCACAACCTTGCTTTTGTGAGTCTTTCTGCTCTCTCCCCAGTATGCAGCTCTATCAATAGCTTACCTCGTATCAAGCAGGAATATAATTCTTGGTATAATGGCTAGAGGTGTTGCCAAACTACTAGTATAGTATCGTATTTTGAAAACAATACAACTCACAGGTGGTAGGCAGTATTCTTAACACATCTTTCTTAGGGTATGCAGAAAAAGAACATCAGCATTATTTAAGATTTTGAGCTTGAATAACATCTCAGAAGGGGACTATCTTTGCAGCCCAGCTTTCTGTCTACAGTTTTGGAAGATTAATATTTTCTGTCACTCACATGAGATTCTATTAACTTTACTGGAAGAAGTGGTCTGGGCCTTTAATGACTAATGTAAGAAGTCCTTACATTAGCAAAGCACTAAGCAAGCATTTTCTGTTACTTCTGTGTGTGCCACAGGGACGGGTGCAGATCAAAGCAGGAGTATCAGTCAGTTAAATGTTAGTAAGATATTTAAGAAACATTCTTACTAACATCTCTAATTAGTTCTGGACTAACTCAGACCTTTCTGCAAAGTTAAATTTTGGGGCTCTTTATAGCTCTAGTTAGCAGCTTAAGCAGCAATGCTTTCTTGCTCCATTTCATCTTCTCTAAATATATTTTTTTTCATCTCTTTGTGTACTACAATAAAACACGCTCACTGGAAATTTTCCTAGAAACAAAATTTCACTGTCCTAATATTTTCAAGAAGCAAGCATATAAAAATATATAAAATGAAATAAACAAGTTGAAGCAGACATTTCACTAGCAAGCATTTATGCCTACCATAATTTATGGTATAAAACCACGTATTTTTAGATGGTACTGGAACAGTGTGGATGAGTTTAATCAGATACATTATTTTAATACGGTATTTTTCTGCAGTTGAATCTAGGAAAGAATGATACTGTCAGAACACTGATTGGCCCTGACCATCTTCACCTGGGACTAACACCCACACTGACTGCTCCAGGGCTCCATGTAAGCCCAGGCCTGGGACCTGTTTCTTCCCCAAACTATGTCAAAGGAGTGTTGGTTTCTGGCCTTACATCTGAATGAAACTCAAACCTGTGCCCTAAATAGCTTCTCTCCTGGAGAGACTCTTTAGGTGTCTGTAGTTGCCTTGTCTCCAGCCCCATTTATGGTCTAGTGTCCTTTCGTTCTTGGCTAGACCTTGGGCATAGTTCAGTGCCTGGGCTGTCAATAGAACTTGTTGCCAGTGCCTGGCTCTGACCATCTGGCTCAGCGGTGAGGTCTCCTCTCCATCAGGATGGTGCTGCCTTAGCTGGAGTCATCTTCTCCTTAGGAGCACCCTGTCCTTGCTGCTCCCTGAGAGACAGCAATTATCTGACTGGTGCTTGGGGAAAAGCTGACATATTTTTATTCAGAGAAAAGATGAGGACATCTTTGGGGAGAACGAGTTTCTCAAATAAATTCATTGAACAGGTCTGTGCCCTGCTAAATCTTCTGCATTTCTTAATTTTAAGAGGGATAGATTCTATAGATGCAACCCAAAAGACTGGTTTTCAACTAAGTTGCATCTTTTAAAGCTGTGTTGGCAACTTAAGAGACAGAGACATTTAACTTATTTCAGTTACCACTGTTTTTTAATCTTGTCATCTAGCTCCGGTCAAAATAATAAGTTATGTGAATGGGATATGAGGCAAAGTTTTTGTTTAATAGAATATATAATTTTTTCAAAATTTATGACCATCTGATGTAGCTTGTGGGTATAGATTTGTAGCCTATAACAGGAATAGTAATATGACATGAGTGCAGGAAAATGGAATTCTGTTTTTACATGTGATGCACCTCATTGGGAGCTCCCTGTCTGCATATGTCTGGGGCAGAATATGGTCATAAAGCTATTCCAGATCATTAACCAGCAACTACATTGACACATGTTGTTGACTAAGTTGTAGTTCATCACTCTACAGAGCCTAAGGAACAGAACCACAATAGGAATATAAAAGCATGTAATCTCTCTCCTTTGTGATGGATTTTAGTTGTGTTTTGTTCCTGCCTAGTGGCTAGAAGGATTGCATTGGTGATATAAGAATTCAGAATACACAGTCTTGTAAGGATGTCGAGGTGGCATATGGACTTCACACAACTCTGTAGGAGTTATAACTGAAGACCTTTATTGTTAAAAATGGCGGCAATTTATACACCTCTGACTCCAGATGGTTCACCCCAGTACAAACCCCATTGGTTACATACATACAAAGTTCATATATGATTGGCTACGTGTCTTGTCACTCACTGTCCGTGTCACATGACCCAGGGCTTTTGCTTCCCAGCCGGTGCCTCTCAATTATTGCTACAACATTCTTTCCTCACTACTTCATGAGATAACAACCATGGGATACTTACTTGTAGGACACCTGCTGTTTACTGGTCCCATGGGGCAACGGCCTGTGGCGTACCAGCCTGTGAGACACCAGCTTGTTTATTGATCCCACGGTTTGCTTCAGGGCGCCTGACAATTTGGTCAGCAGCACCTGCAACACTGCTGTTTTAATTCAGGCATATTAATTTTCTATAAATCCTACATTAATTTTCCATAAATCCCATACTAATTTTCCATAAATCCCCACAATTCCCTTTTTTGTTTTGGTAATAAGGTGGGTATAATCCAGGTTTTGGGGTATCAATTTTTGTCAATCACAGGCCTTGTGGCCTGTCCTCCCCACCTGTATGGCCCTCTAATAATAGAGGAGGCCATCCCTCACATCAAGGTCTGGTATGGTATATGTCTCCACCGCCCAACACCTACTGGGTTGCAGCCAGCAGTGGAGCTCGAGGTTCTTCTTGGTGGCAAACACAGAGACCAACCCAGTCTTGCCCTTGATGATGGCAGGAGATGCTTGGCCAGCCCTAGTCCTTCCACCTTCTTTATCCAGTAACAAACTGCTACTATGGGAAAACACACACAGGTTATATCAATACAACAGGTTATTCAATATAAGTAGCAAAGCACACAAAGATTATATCAGTTCAACAGGTTATTCAGTATAACAAAATACAAAATAAAAGGTGCATAATGTAAAGTGCAATAAACTCTTGTTATTACAAACCACGGGGTTTGAGAGAAACTTGGTTCATATACCTTTTACAAGGAGGACGAGGTTCCAACACATGGGGCCAACATGTGCCACAAGCTGTCTCACTCTGTTCACTATTGTCCATTCACCTTCCCTATTTTTATTTCATAGCCAAATACTTGTGACTATGTTCCTCCAAAAAGGACCCTACAATTTTCCTCTTTTTTTTTTTTTTTTCTTTTTTTTTTTTTTTTTTCTGTGAACTACCCATATCCCCTTCATAGCTTTCTCTATCATGTGGTTAAGCATTTTCAAAATACATGGTACAACTGACAGCACAACCAATATTACTACTAGTACGGTAAGTCCATATACCATAAGATGTTTCAACCATTCAGTAACACCCCAGCCTGCCAGCCATCCATCAAGGCCTACACTCGAGTGAGTTAATTGCTTTGTGAGATGTTGAAGATCTCGGATCTTCTTCTGCATCGACTCAGAATGGTCAGACAGGTTCATGCAACACATACCCTCAAAATCCTCAAATCCATGTTCTTGTGCTAATAGTAAAAAAACAATAGCTGCACTATTTTTGTAGCGTGGCATATTACTAGGAAAGGAACCTGACAGATCTATCTCATGTGGTTCAAAGTCAGTTACATTTAAAGCTGCAATCATGGAAACTACTCGTGAAACACTCATTTCCTTATCTAAAAGCTTTTTATCCTTAACATACCGAGTAAATGAATCAAAAGTACTCAAAGGGAGCCCCAGTAAGCAAGTTTGAAAAGGGTCCCCTGCTTTCGCTACTAATAAACAAAACGGTTCCTGCTGGAAAAAGAAAAAACCCGCAGCGGCAGCCAGACGCCACCGGTGCTTGAGAGGGGAAGGGGTGGGCCGCAGGGGAAGGTGCTTTTCTGCAGCCGCCGGTCCCTTTCTCAGGCTGGGGGTGCGGGACTGTATATCAGCTGACATTTACTATTTCTTTTCTGACCGCCCCCCCGGTCGGACATTCCTTTTTAATTTGATCCACTTTTCCACAACCAAAACACTTCAAACCCACTCTGCCTACCATAAGCTGCTGAGCAAGGGCCTCAGCCAGCGTAGATACCTTAAGTGACTCTGAGCCCACATTCTAACACAACTTTAACAGCTCAGCAATCGAGTTAGCAGAGTGCCTAATTGGGATGATTGCCTCCTGGTAATCTGCATTTGCATTTCCAAAAGCCAGCTGAAAAAACACACGCGCTGCATTCTCATTCTCTACCTGCCTTGAAATAGCTGTCTGAAGCCTATCTATGAAAGAAGCATAGGCCTCCTGTCCTGTATATATATAATCTAGTAGAGCTTGTGTAAACGGTGCTTGCAACCTATACGTTAAGGCAGATTGATTAGAACCTTTGTCTACCAAAGTTACCATATACATAAATATCAACCCTGACTCAAGCAACTCTCCCTCCCACCAGGCAGCAGAGCACACCTCCCCCCACCTCCTTCTCGGATCGTACGCATGTTTCCCTTGTCCCACCCCACACGCACTAGATTCACTCCCTGACTCCTTCCAGCCACTAGCATCGCCGGGCAAGGGCGCATACAAATCTTCAGGTTCTCTTCCTTCCAGTGAGGTCGTGTTGCTGACCTTCTTCCGTGGCCCTGGTCGGTGCAGTTCCGGACCACATGGGCAGTGATTGGTGCAGCTCTGGCAAATGGGTGGATACTCTAATATCACTCATCGGATCTTTTCTAGCAGCGCATCGTCTGTGTCTTGTGGCTCCAATTTTCGCGTCGGCTCTTCAGTGCCAGAAGCGCACGGACCCATCAGGGCTGTGTCAGGAGGAGGGGGTGGTGGCTGCGACTCCGTCCGGGCTCCATCGGGAGGCAGGGGCGGTGCGGATGGTTTTACCGTGGCGCTGTGTTATGGGCGTTTGGGATTCTCCGCCGAATCAGCAATCGGGGCAAAAATGGTTGGGACTTTCAGAAAAGGTTTAGAATCTCCGGGCCATATGACGTGAGGGGATGTCAGCGTCAAGTCCATGCCGGCGGCTTGTCTTTCTGCTCTCATGGCTTGCAAGGTTTGTGTAACTAGCTGCCAGGCAGTAGCGAGTTCACTAGCTGTCTGGTCGCCTTTACTAATTGCTTCCCACAGTTTGTTCCCTACTGCATCCCAAGTCTCTACCTTAAATGCTAATACAGGCTCAGGAGCGAAACCCTGGGTCTGGCACCACTTCAACAACTTCTTCAAGGTGCCCTCGTCATACTTTATCCCTCTCATAGAGAGTATATGTAGTAGGATCCTAACTACTGCCCCTTCTTCTTGACTAAGACTCTGACCCATGCTACTCCCCGGCTGCTCACCTCTCCGGGCGAGATACCGTTGCAACGATTCCACTTCACTTAGGCCGTCGTCCGAACCCCTGGGCTGGTCCAGCCGGCCAGCTTCCAGCTGGTCCCTCGTGTCGCCTCTGTAGCGCTCCTTTGTAAATCATGTCGGGGTCACCACTTGTCGAGGCGGTGTATGGACTTCACACAACTCTGTAGGAGTTATAATTGAAGACCTTTATTGTTAAAAATGGTGGCAATTTATACACCTCTGACTCCAGATGGTCCACCCCAGTACAAACCCCATTGGTTACATACATACACAGTTCATATATGATTGGCTACATGTCTTGTCACTCACTGTCCGTGTCACGATGACCCAGGGCTTTTGCTTCCCAGCCGGTGCCTCTCAATTATTGCTACAACATTCTTTCCTCACTACTTCATGAGATAACAACCATGGGATACTTACTTGTAGGACACCTGCTGTTTACTGGTCCCATGGGGCAACGGCCTGTGGGGTACCAGCCTGTGAGACACCAGCTTGTTTATTGATCCCACGGTTTGCTTCAGGGCGCCTGACAATTTGGTCAGCAGCACCTGCAACACTGCTGTTTTAATTCAGGCATATTAATTTTCTATAAATCCTACATTAATTTTCTATAAATCCCATACTAATTTTCCATAAATCCCCACATAAGGATAGTTTCAATGACTAAATATAGCTGATTTGTTTAGATTAATTGGGAAAAGAATCTGCCAACCCTACTTGAACAATGTCCTATGGGACTCTAATTTACCCAGTCAGGTCTGAAATGGACTATTTACGAATTATTGAAAAGAACAAAACTGGAAAAACAATAAGAGATTAATAAAGGCACAAATAAATTATATTCCCTGTGTTTAGAGACATAAATTCACAACGGCTTGCCTGTAAATACAAGTTTGGTTCTGCGAATAGTCGTATTGATTTCCATGAAATGTCCCAACACATGGAGAGTTCAGCACGTAATGTGTCCTTGCAGTAGCAGGACTTAACTCAGCCTACAATTCAGCATTTTAAAATAACATCTGAACTCTCTTTTAAAAAGTTTCTGACATATTATAATGTCAAGTTTCAAGGGAAAACTATCAAAAACACTAATAATTTTTCCACTTGGTCTGTTTATCTTAATGTTAAGAGACTCCAACATGACACTTCAGTTTGAAAAACAAAAATACATTTTAAAAATCTGTGGAGATCCTCCAGGAGACCTGCTCTGAGATCTCTAAAGAAAATAAAAATGTTATCTTAAATTTTGTGTATTTAAGTTTTTGTCTCTCATCTACAAAGCAGTCAATCTGCAGGTCTAATGTAGAAATAAAAATGAGTAATACTTGTAATAGCCTGAGCCAGAGAAATGAAACAATTTCACTGAAAGAAAACAGTAAATAAAGGGCAGAACTGGGCTGAGAAATCAAGTAGGTTACCCAGTACAACAGGTTGCATTGCAATGTCGATTGAGAATATTATGGTTTCAGTTGGTGCTTACTGATTTGCTTCATGAATCGTAGTAAGATTTTCATTGCTTCGAATTGTGTATATTTTTATTTACTGAGTTTCTTATATAACTTAATTTCATCTTTATATGCATATTGAAAAAGAAATACTTCTAAGAACGTAGAACTGGCATGCCCTGCTTCTACCTAAAACACCTTGTTTGTAATAGGATATTTCAATAAGTTAAGATTCATTGAATAACCTGTTCTGGACAGCAATAGTGAATAATTTCATTATTACCATCTTCCAAGATCTCCAAGTGCATTCATATGCCTCAAAAGAAGAAGCGTGTTTCCCCATGAACAGGAGTTGTCTCTCTAACACCATGGTTCCACTGATTTCAAATGAGTTCACAGAATCACAGAATCATAGAATTCCAGGTTGGAAGGGACCTCAAGGATTGTCTGGTCAAACCTTGTTCTGGTTTCAGAATATAGTGGAGGGATAGCTCCCTCCATTTGGGAGGGATAGCTCATAGAAAATAAAGCTGTTTAATGTCCTTTTACTGCTGTTCATGAAATACATTGTGCTTTTAAAACATTTAATAATTAATAAGGGCTACTGAAGGAATCTGAAGAAATGTCAAAACAAAACGTGCCTGGACACATTCCTGTGTGATGTACTCTAGGTGATCCTGCTCTGGCAACAGAGTTGGACTAGATGATCTTTCAAGATCCCTTCCAACCCCTAAATTCTGTGATTCTGTGATTCTGTGAAAAAATTGCTAAATAATGTCTGCAGTAATTTTCTTCCTTTTATAATCCTAGGATTCACATTAACTGATGTGAGATAAGCTTGCATGGTCTTAATCAGAAATATTATATTTATTATTGTTTTCAGGTGTTGTGAAAATGTTGTACTTCAATGGTTAGAACTTGTTCAAAGCTGGTTTAAGCATACCCTGAAACAGAAATGAGAGAAGCTTAAGTTGCCTTGTATGGTACTTGTGATGAAGGTGTTTCTATCTGCCTTGCAGGCATTTAAGTGTATGAGAACCAGAATCAAAATATTCTTTCTACCCATTAGCGTTGTCTAAAATAAATTACGCTATCTGTTGTATGTCTAGTGAAAGACTGTTTTCATATAACTAAAGAGAAAAACAAATTATTTTACTATCAAAACTGAGGTGTGTTATAACATAATTTTGATGCTCAAAAGCAATTCCTACTAAGCATACTGACAATTAGAGCTGACAGTTGACTTTTTTCCAAATCCTATTAGATTGTTTTTGTCCCTGAAAGAGGCAAATTCTCCAGGAAGCTTAGAAATGAAGCTGTTTCTGCACAGCACTACTATTATTTAGACTTTTTATGAGGTTGTTTTTTTGTTGGTTTTGTTTGTTTGTTTTTCTTTGTTGTTTTTGTTGTTGTTGGGTTTTGTTTTTTAAGAATAATCAAAGGAATAATTTATTTTACAAAATGTGAAGACCTGAAGTGAGACTGGGTTCTGTCACCTTACCCTCCATCTCCTTTTGTTATTTTGGCTTCCTTCAAAAATTATATTTGAAAATATATAAATATTATAGTTACATCACATTGGAAAGCTTTCCCTGTAAAACCAGATTATTTGTCATTTGCCTTTTAAAATGCCCTTTTCTACAAAGTATCAAAGGAAAATGCCCACTACAACTCAAATGTGTTCTTACACTTCATGGCTTGTCTCATGAGGCATGGTGGAGAATGAGACATTACATTTAGCTTGCAGAAAGACATACTTTGCTTAAATCATAGTCTGGGGTATGCCTTCATTGTCCCTCACATCTGAAGGTGAGTGAGGTGTTTTTTAGGAGATGGAGAACGCATGCGTAAGCTCTACTTCTGCTGCACTGTTTGAGGTCATCTATGAATGGCAGTGGAAATGAAGGTCCGGAGGCGTGCTCATGGTGGTACAAAAAAATGCTGGACTGTTTCTTAATGCTATCACATCTTTGGAGGGCTTTAATGTGCTGGTGAGTCTAGTGAGAAGACTCAG
This sequence comes from Hemiprocne comata, assembly GCA_020745705.1. Taxonomy (NCBI): domain Eukaryota; kingdom Metazoa; phylum Chordata; class Aves; order Apodiformes; family Apodidae; genus Hemiprocne; species Hemiprocne comata. The sequence goes on along the minus strand of CM036588.1, from coordinate 60,981,612 downwards.
TGTGGCTGCTGAAGGATTTCAGCCAGTATGTCCCACCCAGTCCTGGCATCATGCAATGTGTTCATATGTGGTAATTGATGCATCCACCAGCCTTTTGGCCTCCTTTTCTCTGTAGACCTTTGGTCTTCTCATGAACATGGGTGGCCTGTGGACATCTGTCACCAGGGGCCAAAAGAAGGGAAAGATCAGCAACATGGTGGATTTCCTTTGATATGTAGCAAAAATACTAGGGGGGAGAATGTCACTAGATATTTTACGGTACTTGCTTAGGATTTCTCACTGTGTTAAGGGTTGGATGTGCTTTTAATTCAGCCACCACTTAAAGACAGAGGCTATAATTACAATGGGCTAGTTGGCTGATTACTACGGATCTATTACACACTGTCGATCTTGTTTTCCTGAGGGATGACTGTTTACCAGATTACTATCACTTCAGCTAAGGCTTTCTCTGGATTTGCTTTTCTTAAGAAAATAGCAAAAGCATCGCTGAGGTTAATCTTGGATATTTATTAACATTCTTGCTCTTAATGTCTGCCAAAATATTAGAAAAACCTCTCAACAGAGAATAAGAAATAGTAGAGAAGGACAAATGAAGAACAAAGGCACAAGCAATCATAAAGTAATATATCTATTTGTCAGGCTTTCCTGATAAGTTAGTTTAAATAAATCTCCCATATTACATCTCAAAGGACTCCATTACATTTTATACTTTATCACTACTCCCAATATACATCTTGAAATAAAGAGTGGTTTTGCACATTAATAGTCATCAGCAATTAACAGTTACTTTCTGTCTCTCCATTCTCTCTCCCCCTTTTTTTTTCTTGAAACCAACCACAAAATTAAAACTTGTGCTCACCACAAATAGGTATGAATGATGATACCTTGTTATTGTATTGTCAAGCATTTAGAAGAAAAGCCAAGACAGATTATATGAGACACTGACATGAGAGAGGATTATTCTGCCACTTTGCAAATCCTTTGTTACCAGAGAGCAACCATAAGTAAAATGCAAATACATAGCAGTAGATATTAATGAGAATTAGAATTTATACTGATACAAGCAAGAAAAAGGAACTTTATGTAGTATGCATGCTGCACTTCTTCTCAGGCTCAGATTAGATTTTTGTGGGTGATTTGGAGTGTCACCTGCTGAAATTCATGACTGACATAATTTCAAGTGATAAATATATTAGAGAAGTGTGGTCTCTTTTGGGAATTTGTGCAATCGGAGAGAAAGATAAAAATTTGTGAAATTATGCACCATTCTAATATTGACTAATGATGTAGTCTGTTTCAGAAGGAATGAACTAAGGTTCTCAATGTGCTTCCTAGCTGGACATGTCGGCAGCATGGATTCCTGTACTTCGCTTGACGGCAGCTTCACAAGACAAGATAGACTGCATGGTCTTACAGATCTAATAATTTTTTCCTACCTTGTGGTAGGAAATTCCCTTGAAATAAGAACACTGCCCACAGAACTAGAAACAGCAGGATTAAATTTGCTTGCTAGAAAATCTTGAAAGAGAAATGTGGAAAGCACATGTAGCTATTATGTGATAACCAAGGAAACTTCATAATGCTACACTGGAAAATCACTTGGCTTCCCCTTCCTAATACCTTTTTTTGTCTTCTGTTGGAAACACCACATGAGTAGAATACCACGCTTTCTAAATTTAGACAATCTTTTTAAAGTAAGTTAAATTATTTCTTGTATTCCCTCTTTATCTGGTTGTCTCTAGGATCATTATTGGAAAGCAAAATTCTCCCAACATTTCATACAGAACATCATATCCTTGATTAATTTACTGGCATCAGTAATAGTTGTTGAACTCTGCCTAGAGCACTGTACTTGAGGACTGGGTCTCCATGGAAGCTCTATAAAGCATGCCAGATGTCATGAGTACTTTTTACCAATCTGAATACACTTGTCCAGGTTATTTTGTTTCTTCTCCTTTTTTTCCCCTTATTTTGTACAAAGAGATCTTAACGCTTGGCAAGAGCTCATGTAGAGGTATTGGTAATAAAAATATATAAACATTAAAATGGTTACTGTAGCTGTCAGAACATACAAGAAGTCTAATAACTGGTTGACGTGCACAATATTTACAAAAGAACATAGAGAGAAATTAAGATGATCCTTATAACAAAGAGTTTGCATTATTTTTTTTTTCCACATTGAGTAAATGTTGCCAGAAGATAAAAAAATCCTAATAATTTCTTCCATTACAAAAATCACAGACAACCATCTGGTGATGTAAGTGTCTAAAATAGGTATAATTATTGATAATTAAAATAATTAGCTAGCAATCTGCTTGTCAATTTCTATCAGTCAGCAGTTGTTTACTTTCTAAAAAAAACTGTTGTAGTTGCTTTATTTTTTCCTTTTTGTGTACCATTCTGAAATAATTATAATCATGTCATCATAAATATTAAAGTAACATCATTTCAAAGATCAACAGTCAAATATCATGTCACCAACTCAAATAGAAAAAAATATTTCTTTTAATAACAAACTCCCACCAGAAATCTGGAAATATCCTAATCTTAATTCTTACTCATCTCTGGCTGTCCAATATTAATTTCCATTTGTATTTTCTTCTGTGCTTGAATGGTGCTGTTGCATTTTAATAAATTCTAACCCTTCCTCATGTCTTTAAAATGTATTTCTTATGTGCTGGCACCACAGTCTTTCTATAAACATAATTTTTCAATGTGACTTTTTAGTTTCATTAGTTTTACATTAATAAATCAAACCTTAAAAATATTCTTTTTAATGATACCTCAAGACATGAAAAATACCTGGTAAGGTAAGATAATTCTCAGAGATAATAATCTTAATGAGTTGTCATTTTTTAACTGGAGTAATAAAAGGTGAGGTGACATTCCAAAGAAACTATAGACTTGATTTTAATCTCACTGATCTCACACCATTTCTGGTTTTTAGAAATACTTTAAAGCCACAGCTGTGTGCATCTAAATGTGAGACAATTGCATTAATGGTCTAATTAATGACAGAGAGGAGTGGGGCAATTACAAAAATAGAATTCTAGTTTAGGTAAAGTCACAGTCTTTTTGCCAGGTCCTCTATCAAGGTCGTTATTTTCCCCTTTTTCAGTGAAACAAAATCAATCCTCAACCCAAGAGACTATACTGAGGCAGGTGCTTGCAGATTTATACCACCTGTCTCCGTAATTTCTCTGAAGCAACCTCATTGTGTGTACCACCTAAGGAGCTGTTTCCTAATGTCTTCAACTTATATATTGCTATTTTCCCTGATGGAATATAAAACATTTTATAAATTACATAATTTTCTTTGCAATTGAAATACAGCTGTCTCTGGAGATATTAACAGGTTTCTTTTTGGCAGTAGGTAACAGAACTTGTACAAAAAGTAAGGACTGTGTTTAATCTATGATAAGAAAAGCAGGAATACACACAAGTATGTAAATGTGGCCAGGGCATTTGCTATTAATAAGAAAAATGCTTTAAATTTTGATGGGACCCCGTGGATACTTACAAGTAATTCTGAGATATCTTGCAGCGTAAGAGACAAATGTGCTTTCTTTTCAGTCAATTTTTAGTGCAAGAGAAGATACAAAAGTCATGCTTGGATCACCTTTGCTGGCTTGAGTAAAATTCTAAGGAGATGAAGTTCAATTTATTTTTCCTTAAAAATAAATACTAATGCTATACATTATAATGAAGTATGCAATCTAGAGTTGATAAAGGCAAGTTTGTATATGTGTGATTTTTTTTTTTTCCTCATTTTTGGTTGATATCAGGGATTGGTGAAAATGTTTGAGAACTCTGGATTCCAGTAAAAATGTGTAATCTAAACCAGACGGGTGGACTACTTGGTTGAAAACATAGTAGGAGAGAAAATGTAATGCTGTACACTTGAAACTAGCTAAGGAATATTTTTAGAGCTTTTAACTATAGCACCAATGTGTTCAATTAACAGTTACTTTTGAAAGTTCTATAATGACTAACAATAAAAAAGTTACTATGGAGTCACTGTAGTCTCTTAATTTGTCCATGACATATGTTATAATGCTTCATATTACCAACTTTTAATATTAGAATCATAGAGTGGGCAGGGACACTGCCCAGTACACCAGGTTGCTTAATGCTTCATCCAACCTGGCCTTGAACACTTCCAGGGAGGGGGCATCCACGGCTTCCCTGGGCAGCCTATTCCAGGGTCTCTCCAAGCACACAGTGAAGAATTTCTTCCTAATGTCTAACTTAAATCTCCCCTCTTCCAGTTTAAAACCAATACCCCTTTTCCTAGCACTACAAGCCCTTGTAAAAAGTCCCTCCCCAGCTTTCCTGTAGCCCCTTCAGGTACTGGAAGAAGGTCTTTCTAGAGCCTTCTCTTCTCCAGGCTGAAAAACCCTCACTGTCTCAGACTGTCTTCATAGGAGGGGTGTTCCAGCCCTTTGATCATCTTTGTGTCCCTTCTGATTTATTCTGATTAAAACATTTAAATGTACTTGTATATAAATATTTTATGATACTAGCTTCTTGCATTTTTTTTTTTTTACATTTCTACCTTTTAAAGCCAAACTAAGACAAAATCTAGTAAAATCAGGATTTTTGGCAGAATAGAAAAGCTGCACAATTGATGTCTCCTATTGCATAACTTTCTGCAGACAGACTATGACTTGTATGGTCTAAACACTGCAGGTGGAATTTTTTTTTAAGTAGACTTAGGCTTCCCTCCTTTTTCCAGGTAATTTTGGTTGCGTTGGGGTACTTTGTATCCATCAGGGCTTTTTCCTACTCATGCCTCACTTCTGCAGGCAGGTAGCAGAGGCATTACACAGCTTTCACCAACACTGTTTTTCAAGGAGGAAAATAATAGACCAGTCTTTAAAGACCAGATCCATTTGCAGTGGAGTGGTGAATCACCATTTTTCTTGTCCCTGTCAGAGTAAGATTGCTACTTAAAGGGGGTATGGTAGCAAGTCTAACTCTGATGTTCAGTTCCTGTTTAGATATTGAGAACAGTGTCTAAAAAACCCAGCCATAACAGTTTGTACGTTCAGTTACCCTGAAGATTCTTCTATTCTTCTATTTGCCATTGTTAACTTCTAAGTTAAGTTTTATGGAAAACTTGTACAGATACTGCAAAATAAGAACTTTATACATAAAAACTTGAGAATCCTTTTACATATACGGTCCTACTGAGCAATATGTCATTACCAAATTCTCATAAGGATATATACTGAGCTATTTACAGGATGAAGCCAAGTAATTAGATATATCTATTGTAATTAGGAGCTGGTCAGTATGTCATCTGACATAATTATATTACAGTATAGATAATTTTCTTGAATAGGAGATATTGCATGGAAATGTCTACTACTATGATGATCCTTCTCCAGATAAAAATTTCAGTGATGACTAGAAAACTAAGATATTGCAATGATTGAAAAAAACTTTAACAAAGTGAGTTAATTTCTTCTATTATTCATATGGCTGCAATAATTCTACCTTTTTTTTTTTTTACATTTTCCATGATTTTGTTGTAGAAAAGTAGTCTTAGTGTTTAAAGAAGAAGAATCAAAATTAATTTCTTGGTAGAGCTTCACTGAAGTCAGCAGAGGTGCTGCAAGCTTGTCTATTTTGAATTATTTTCTTCTAGGTATGTAATTCTAGATATACTGTATTAATTGTAGGACTGGGGGAAATTTTTAAGAAAATCTACACTGGAAAATGCAAATTGTTTACATAGCAATAAACACATAAAGAATTAATGGGTTCTTATTTGAGGAGTTCAGTTTTTGCATGCAATCTCTCTTCTAATAAAACACTTATTGGAATGAAAATCATTTAAATGATTGTCAGAATCACAACCCTTTTGTTGCAAAATTTCCAGGTTGGCACTCAGGCCCAGCCCAGTTGAGTTAGGGCTGGGAAAGATAAGAGCTTGAGTGGCAGTGGGAGTGGAGCTAGAAAGGGCTGCATGAGGACAGTGTGGGCTGGAAAAATGGTCGTCCCTGATAAATTTGTCATCTGTAGGGTCCTTTGTGGTCTTCAACTCAGGTTCAGCCTATTGCCAGAGTTTATGCAGAAATAGTTCTGCTTTAGTTTATTTCGGCTGTCTTGCCTCTGGCTGATGATGGCAGTTTAATTTGGAAAGTGGTTTATTTTCATGGAGGCTCTCCCAAGCAACTCTGAATTAAGAGTTCGGAGTTCCAAAGTCAAAAGACTCTGTTTTCCTGACAGAACTCAATGTGTTAAATTACACATCTCTGGGCCACTTTTCAATTTGTGAAGACAGACACCTGTGGTAGATTCCAACATTTTAAAATAAGACAACTATTGCGGTAGCAGGGTACCGCAGACTAGTTGAACTAGACACCAATATCTGTGGCATAAATGAGGCACTTTTACAGGGTAATAGAGAAAGCTTAAGGTCTGGATTAGAAACCGTTTAGGACTACTGGTCATACACTGTCTATGAGGCACAAAGCGAAAAATCAAGTACCATTGCACACTCCTGGATGTTGGGTGATGATGTCTGCAACCAGGTGCTTGGCAAAGGAGGATGCAGCAATTGATAAATCTTACTTCAATAGTCAAGCAATGGCTGGTATATGGTGCATGTAAATGGGAGACGCTGGTTCTGAACTGGCCTCCAGCCCCTATATCCCAAGTAAGTAGCGTAACTATCAGGTGGTAACAGGGCACAAATAAGCAATACAAGAGCCAAATGGCTAGAAGAGGCAGACAAGAAAATTAATATCTCTACCTTTTCACCAGGGCTTTAAACAGGGAAGAAGATAGACTTTTGTTCTGTCTGCATTTGTCTCTACCTATTTTTATCCAGTTTCAGTATAATTTTAAATGTCCTTGCACTATGTCTTTGTCATTGTGATACTTCTCTATCATAAGAGAAGTCTGGATCCAAAACCACTGAAGTTTTTGGTACAGAAGACTTCTCCATTAAGCTATTGTGAAAAAGGTGAGAAACCTTCTCCATTTTGTTAGTCATGGTTTGAGAAAAATTATTACACTGTGCTTCTTACAGGGAGTTAGTAATTAGGTGTGTCTCTGTATAAAATTGAATTGCCACAAACCGGAGTAAGCTTGTGCTGAACATACCTAAACCCTACAATATGCTCACTGATTCTGGCCCTGCCAGTGATATGGGGTTGCTTTTCAGCAAGGAAGAACCTACTAACAACACAAGCACACCAGTATTAATGTTACTTTAATCTCATGTTATGGTAGAAACCTGATATGCATTGCCAAGCTGGAGGACTAAGCCCAACCATGACACAGCTTTCAGAGTAACATTATAGGAAGGCTACATAAAGGAAGGGTAGGTTGAAAAAAAAAGCTATGACATTATTTTAGCTGAATGCTCTCACTTTGTCTGCATCTTAAATAGCAGATACCTGTCGTATAATATTATTTTTGGTAAGAACATTAATTGGTAAGTCAAATTTGAAAAATGCTATACAACTGAACTAAGCTCTAATAAACAATATTTATTATAGTACCGACAAATGAACCCAGCCAGGATTAGTAGACAATTAATAAGGATGCTAAGTATCTAGTAGGAAAATAACCCTGCCTCTAAGCAGAAATCTTTTTTTGAAGGAAAAAAGTTTAAAAAATCTTTTCTATTAACCAAAAGGCACGCAAGTTGGGCAATCTCTTCCCTTTCTTCTAGAATGGGATTTTTGCAATATGATGTTGATGTACACAATGGCATCTATCCCATAGGCCTGCTTTTAGCTCTTCAAAGCATTCTTGTAAGAGCATGGTGAAACCAAAGTATGTTTAAGGACTACAATAGATTATAAATCTAATACTATCCTTATTATACTGTTTAGCTAATTGATTATATCAATAAGCTGTTTTCAATTTACCTTAAAAGGCTGAAAAACAGGTATTTTGAAAAGAAAAGAAAAGTGGGAATGTTATATGAAATTTATTGGTAGGCCTGACAGATATTTCCCAGTGATTCACCTATAACCTGTCACCCTAACAGGAATATTCTTTTACAGTAGCCTTGAATTTCCCTCTATTTGTCCAATGAGAATGTCCTGTAAAATCACAGCCTATTGGAGAGTGGAATAACCTTTATCACATCCCCTGTGCTTAAATGAGCTTAGAGGGAATTTACTAATGACCTTGTCTGGATATTTTTGGGGCTCAATTTGTGACAAAATTAATTAATACTTTTTTTAGGATTCTCGCTAAGAACTGCATCACATACTGTTATTGATTTCTTTCTACTGCCTTTGAATGTGGTGCTTGATACTGATTAATTACCTCTCCTTTCTCTTTCCAAGGTGCATTTGCCAGGTCTCATCTGTGATCACAGATGCCACTATCTGTGTATATTTTTATGTTACTGTATTAACTGTTTGCTCTCTAAAAGCCTCACAGCATAAATGATGACTCCGAATTTTACTGAGTCTGTGCTGCGCATGTGACTGAAGGGCCAGACATACTGCCATAAAGGCTTGTTAAGGTCAGTTGCTCTTCTCCTCCCACAGCAGTGGGATTAACCTAATGAGAAACAGACAAAAATGTTGTATTGATACAGGCAGTGTAAGGGTCAGACTTATGAAATATGGTGAAATCATAGCTGCACTGGCATGATTCCAGTCCTCATATATTCCCACCACAAACGTTTACAGTACATCCTTGCTATTTTTGCTTCCACTTGCTTCCTTCAGCATTATGCTCAGAGATAGAAAGCAGGTCTGAAATCTATTCCTGTCGACTTTTAGTGTTTCTGAAAAAAGAAAATCATAGTGATCCAAAATACTTATAAATATTTGCTATTTATTTATATTTACTGAATTACTCTGAATATACAGAATACTTATAAAAATAAATCTTCCAATATATTATCAAAATGCCCAAATCCCTTTTTTCACATTTCCCTTCTTGTTAGCACAGAAACATGACCTTGATAATGACGTACCTTTGTTAAGGAAAAAAACAACTCTGTGATTACAGATTGCAATGGGCACACAAGGAAACAACATAGATTGTACAAGTCCTATCTGTTGCATGTCCTGATGGGGTTTTCCACTCTGTTTTCTCCTTTTCCTTGTTTAAATAAATATAATGCACTTCAAGATTGAACACAATCACTGTAAAATATATAAATTCCCCCCCCCGCCCCCCCCGCCCCGCCATGTGGTCTCATTTACAATAACTCTGGAACCAATTTCTCCATTAATTTATGACTCTCAACTCATTGACCTTGATAATATCATTGATTAATAAAGGTTTTTTCAGGTGTCTAATTTTGAGGTGCTAACAGACTGGAGCTTAGTAAACATGTTTTTCACTTTTATTTTGTGATATTAGGTAGTTTAAAAAGAAAAGCACCAATCCCCAAAATAATTATATTTCATACAAATTCTATCCTGAAAAGTGGCATTGAAATATGTAATTATAAATACCTTGTTTATCCTTTTAGCAACTTCTAGGCAAAACTACACCATTTACAGTGAAGTAGGTTTCAGTTACTATCTGTAAAGATGGTGCCTGGAAATTGGCCTGGAATCTGAAAGCCATAATTCAGCCTTCCAGGCTCAATAATGAAAGAGATTTTGCCATGGGAGCCTAAAATAGTATCTCAGTACTTAGACAGCCACCTCTCCAATTTCTGTACGCCTTGTATGTCTAATTCATTTAGCCTATATGGAGACACTCAGGCTCTAATAATTATATTAAGGATTTGAGAATCACAATATATTTCTCCCAGAGACGCATTGTCTATTCAGTGCTAACAGAAATAACATTTAAACCTTCAGACAAGTCATCTGGGGCATGCTAAAAAACATTACAAAGATTCCATTTGATGAATAAGAAGCTGTTTGCTGTTTGGTTTTGGTTTGTTTATTTATTTTTTGTTTGGTTGGGGTTTTTCACTTTTTAATAAGCCCCTGTCACTGGAATAATTAATTGAAAATAATCCTAGAGGCAGCTCTAAGATTTTTTCACTGAGTGAGGGACCAAGATAAACCTATTTTATCAAGCTTTATGAGAACAGGAGTCAGGGATAGTGTCCAGGTGAGTGGTTTTTGTGTTTCTTCTGGGAGAATGGAGAAAACTTTTGAAATCCCACCTGGTAAAAAAATTATCTTTGATTTAATTATCCCAAACACAGAATACATACTCTGAGGAGATAACTGAATGTCTTTACTATGTCACCTGTGGCTGCAGTTAAATATGTGATACATATTTAACCCTATGTATCACAAGGTTTATTTTAAACCTTTCTTCACTTTCCACATTTGTATTCAGTGAGGGGCTGAGAAAAACTGAGAACACAGTTAACCCCATTCTGAGCCTGCTAAAAAACTAAGCACCCTCTTTTGCATCTCTTTACAACTGCACGTGCCTTTCTGTTCACATAATAAACTCTTCAAACTATGTAGATGCTTTCCTGTTGATAGAGGAAGAAGACAACTGATAGGAAGGAGGTGGTTGTGTCCTGTTGCATGGGTTGGGAATGAGAGCTTTTCTCCAGAACATGGGGACATAGGAGGAGGGTGGGTTGTCACATCCCAGCAATCTCCTATGACCTTATCTAAATTTTACATTTAAGTCTGTTGAAAATGTATCAAAAGGTAAAAACAGAAAATTACTCTTTTAGCCAAATCATCGCAAAGATTCAGAAAAATAAAACTTTTGGATATGTCACAGGGAAGCACTATTCAAAGTATAAGTAGATGTCTTGTGCCTTACTGTCTTTTATGGGCCTAGGTTTAATAACATGTACCATGATGCAGCATAGACTGGGAGTCCCATGTGGCTCTATCAGGAGGGAACTTGGCATTTATTGGCCTCTAAAGAGAGTTATGATGTTAGTTACCTGAATGGTTGCTCCTGTGAGGCATAGTTAAACTGTTTCTTAACACAGTCAAGTTGTACAGTTTAGGATGGAACTTTTGGAGGCCTGGTTTGTTTTGTTTTTTCTGAAAAGCTGAAGATTTCCAGCAAGCTTGAAAAGAATTTATGCTGATTCTAGAAGAAGTGTCATCATTCTTCATCGATCACGCAGCAGCGCGGAGCAGAGAGCGGCAGCGGCACCGGTGAGAGCTGTTCCTTTAAATTGCAGAGGATTTGAGAAGGGGTCGGGCTTCCCAGAGACGGTGAAGCTGGGGCAGAGAGAGGAGACCCGAGTCTGAGCGGGAATCCTGCGAGGAACAGGAAGGCTGACGTGGCAGGGGGCGTGGCTGTGAATGGCGGCAAGGTTTAAAAGCGGCCATTTGGCAGCCTCCTCTAAACACGCGGCAGCGCAGAGCAGAGAGAGGCAGCTAGTCTTCACGGGGGAGGCGTGAGGGCGGCAGGCGGAGAGCAGACAACACTGGTCGCTTTCTCATAGCAAGACAGGCAAATTAGCTAGCTAGATCATGGTCACGACGCGCCCAAAAACCACAGTGAAAAAGAGTGTGGCAACTCAGACGGAGCTTCCCAGCAGGCACGCAGCCGTGCAGGTCTCTGGCTGCAGTGAATGCCTGAGCCTGGCACTGGTATCAGAAGGAACCAGTGACATGGCATGTGTGCGGTGCAAGCAAATAAATGATCTCCTCGGGCAGGTGGTTAAACTGACAAAGGAGGTTGAAAGACTGAGAACTATCAGAGAATGTGAGAGTGAGATAGATTGGTGGGGTCGTACCCTGAGGCAGGGGCAGATGGAAGAGGCTGTGAAAGTGATGGATCCCCTCCCCTCCTGTCACCAGACAGATGGAGAGGACTTAAGGAACATGGAGGAATGGAGGGAGGTCCGACCTCGGAGAGGCAAGCATAAGCCCTGCCAACCCCCTCCACCCTCCCAGTTGCCCTTGAAGAACAGGTATGAGGCCTTGGAAATTCAGGGACAGGAAAATGAAGTTGGAGGGGTAGACTTATCTACTGAAGCACATAGGACTCGTCAGTCACCCCAATGCCTTAGGACTTCTTCAATCAAGAAGAAAAGGAAAGTTATTGTGGTGGGTGATTCCCTTCTGAGGGGAACAGAAGGGCCCGTCTGTCGACTGGACCCATCCCACAGGGAGGTCTGTTGCTTTCCGGGGGCTCGGATTAGAGATGTTAAAAGGAAACTCTCTGATCTGGTGCAGCCCTCTGACTATTATCCACTGCTGGTTTTCCAGGTTGGCAGTGATGAAATTATTACAAGAAATGTAAGGGCAATGAAGAGAGACTTCAGAGCCCTGGGACGACTGGTTAGGGGGTCTGGAGCGCAAGTAATGTTTGCCTCCATACCTCCTGCAAGAATGGGTGGGGAGGTAAATAGGAAGAGTTTAAGGGTCAATGAATGGCTTAGAGACTGGTGCCAAAGGCAGAGCTTTGGTTTTTTTGATCATGCGCTGCTATATGAGACACCTGGCCTGATGGTGGCAGGTGGGATGCACCTGTCCCAGAGGGGGGAAAAGGCTTTTGGGGCAGGACTTAGCAGGGCTCATTGAGAGAGCTTTAAACTAGATGTGAAGGGGGAAGGGGAGAAAACCGGGTCTGTTAGGGACAAGCCCAAGAGGAACATACCCGGGCTCGAAGGCAGGTGGTCTAAAGAGGATTTGGTCCCACCAGTGTGCTCTGCTTGCTTCCTGAAATGCCTGTACGCCAATGCACGCAGCATGGGGAACAAACAGGATGAGTTAGAGGTCTGTGTGCGGGCTAAGGGTTATGATCTGGTAGCAATAACAGAGACATGGTGGGACAGCTCACATGACTGGAATGTGGCCATGGATGGCTATGTGCTTTTTAGGAAAGATAGGGCAGTGAAGCGAGGTGGTGCAGTTGCTATTTATGTGAGAGAGCAACTAGAATGCATCGAGTTTTGTGCAGGGGCTGATGAGGGGCAAGTTGAAAGTCTAAGGGTAAGAATTAAGGGGCAGGCTGGTGTGGGTGATACAGTGGTGGTGGTCTACTACAGACCTCTTGATCAAGGCAAGGAAGTTGATGAGGCTTTCTGCAGGCAACTGAAAGCAGCCTCACATCTACAGTCCTTAGTCCTCATGGGAGATTTTAACTACCCCGATATCTGCTGGAAGGCTCACACAGCCAGCCTTTCACAGTCTAGGAGGTTCCTCCAGTGCATAGATGATAACTTCTTAATGCAAATGGTGGACAAGCCGACTAGAAGAGGAGCGTTGCTGGATCTTGTGCTCACCAACAAGGAGGGCCTTGTTGAAGCAGTGGTGGTCAATGGCAGCCTTGGCGGCAGTGATCACGAGATGGAGTTCAGGATCCTGTGTGGAAGGAACGGAATACCCAGTAGGACCAGAACCCTGGACTTCCACAGGGCAAACTTTGGCCTCCTCAGTCAACTGTTAAGGGAAGTCCCATGGGACAGGGTGCTAGAAGGTAAAGGGGCTCAAGATAGCTGGTCAACATTCAAGGACCACTTCTTGCAAGCACAGGATCAGAGCATCCCAATGGTTAGGAAATCTAGTAAGGGAGCTAGGAGACCAGCATGGTTAAAAAAAGGAACTGCTGGGCAAACTTAAGTGGAAAAGGAAAATCTACAGATCATGGAAGGAGGGGCTGGTCACTTGGGAGGAATATAGGGCTGTTGTCAGAGGATGTAGGGAGGCAATTAGGAAAGCTAAGGCTTCCTTGGAACTTAACCTTGCAAGTCAGGTTAAGGATAATAGAAAGGGCTTTTTCAAATACATAGCTAACAAAACTACACTAGAGGCAATATTGGCCCACTGTTGAATGAGGGGGGAGCCCTGGTGACAGAGGATATAAAGAAGGCAGAGGTACTGAATGCCTTCTTTGCCTCTGTCTTTACTCCTGCAGGATTTCCCCATGAGCTCCAGACTTGTATAGCCCCAGAGGTAGTCAGGATGGATGAGGAGTTTGACATGGTGGATGGGGATTGGGTTAGGGATCAGTTGAGTAATCTGGACATCCTAAATCGATGGGTCCAGATGGAATGCATCCAAGGGTGCTGAGGAGCTGGCGGAGGTCATTGCTAGGCACTCTCCATCATCTTCGGTAAGTCATGGGTAACAGGAGAGGTGCCTGAGGACTGGAGGATAGCAAATGTCACACCAGTCTACAAGAAGGGCAAGAAGGAGGACCTGGGTAACTATAGACCGGTCAGCCTCACCTCTATCCCTGGAAAGGTGATGGAACAACTTGTTCTTGTCACTATCTCTAGGCATATCAAGGACATGGGGGTCATCAAGAGCAGTCAGCATGGTTTTTATCAAGGGTAAATCATGTTTGACTAAACTCATAGCCTTCTATGAGGAAGTTACTAGGTGGATAGATGATGGTAGAGCAGTACATGTGGTTTATCTAGATTTTAGTAAAGCATTTGACACCGTCTCCCACAGCATCCTTGTAGATAAGTATGGGTTTGGTGATCAGGTAGTGAGATGGATCAAGAACTGGTTGAAAGGAAGGAGTCAGAGAGTTGTAGTCAATGGGGCAGAATCTAGTTGGAGGTCTGTGACTAGTGGAGTCCCTCAGGGGTCGGTACTGGGACCAGTGTTGTTCAACATCTTCATCAACGACCTGGATGTGGGTATAGAATGTACCCTCAGCAAGTTGCTGATGACACTAAGCTGGGAGGAGTGGCTGACACACCAGAAGGCTGTGCTGCCATTCAGAGAGACTTAGACAGGCTGGAGAGTTGGGTGGAGAGAAACCTGATGAAGTTCAACAAGGGGAAGTGCAGAGTTTTGCATTTGGGGAAGAGAAACACCATGTCCCAGTATAGGTTGGGGGCTGACCTGCTGGAGAGCAGTGTAGGTGAAAGAGACCTGGGGGGTCCTGGTAGACAGGAGGATGACCATGAGCCAGCAATGTGCCCTTGTGGCTAGGAAGGCCAATGGCATCCTGGGGTGCATTAGAAAGGGTGTGGTTAGTAGGTCAAGAGAGGTTCTCATCCCCCTCTATTCTGCATTGGTGAGGCCGCATCTGGAGTATTGTGTCCAGTTCTGGGCCCCTCAGTTCAAGAAGGACAGGGGACTGCTTGAAAGAGTCCAGCGTAGAGCCACAAAAATGATTAAGGGAGTGGAACATCTCCCTTATGAGGAAAGGTTGAGGGAGCTGGGTCTCTTTAGCTTGGAGAAGAGGAGACTGAGGGGTGACCTCATCAATGTTTACAAATATGTAAGGGGTGAGTGTCAGGGAGATGGAGTTAAGCTTTTCTCAGTGGTGACCAGTGATAGGACAAGGGGTAATGGGTGCAAATTGGAGCATATGAGGTTCAAGGTAAATATCAGAAAAAACTTTTTTACTGTGAGAGTGACAGAGCACTGGAACAGGCTGCTCAGAGAGGTTGTGGAGTCTCCTTCACTGGAGACATTCAAAACCCGCCTGGATGCGTTCCTATGTGATGTACTCTAGGTGACCCTGCTCTGGCAGGGGGGGTTGGACTAGATGATCTTTCGAGGTCCCTTCCAACCTCTAGGATTCTATGATTCTATGAAAAGTTAAAGTACCTGCTGTATTCCTCATCTACATATCCCCAAACAATAAGGAACTTTCAGTATAAAACTAAGACCTTGCAGCTGCTTTCCTTCGAGACTCAGAAACAAAAGTCTGGGCATCAAAATTTACATTTGATTTACAAAAAACAGAATTACTTCTGTTTCAAACCTTTGCTAGTTGACAGCAGGGTAACTTACTTGAGGTCTGACAGGATGAGATTTGAATTAGCCAAACTTCTGAATCTTCTTGATATTTCTCCATTGCTGTTTGTCTCTCCAACAAAACCTCTGATATCTCCTGAGAAATATCAAAATCCAGTGGACGTGAGAGGAGACAGTCATGAATCAACTTATGATGGTTTCCTCAGTATGTAATTTTAAAGTTCTGAAGAAAAATTATAACCCAACAGTTTCTGACAAAATATAATAGAAAACATTAGAAATAATTAACCTACTCTATTTTTTTAAAATAAAAATATTTTCTTAGCAGGGTGGAAAATTCTTCTCTCCAACAGAATATATAAATATTACAAGAAATAGTAAGTTAAGGCTGCTTTGGATCAGGAGAAAATGAAGAGGACAAAGGAAGGAATAACATATGGACACCAAAGGAAGAGGATGAAGAAAAAAAATCTACAGCAGATTTTGAAGTATTGACATTCATAACAGATATTTCCCAGCTATTCTGCAAGTTATATGACCAGGAAACTTGAATCTTGACTACTGATCAGTGAAGTGACATGTTCAGTTGTAGAAAACAATTAGGCAACAGTCCTAAGTCAAATACATGAGCACGAATAATGACCATATAAAACCTGTTAATATATTAATTATTATAGTGCCTCAGTCTGTGAAACTTTACATAGAGTTAACTATCACCATGTTAGTGAGTGGTATAATGATAAATACTGAGTGGGTAAGTTCACTTGTTCAGTGCATTTGAGGAGTTAGGTATTCATTATTATGAATTAGAAGTGAATAACCTCAATTTTCCCACAGTTCCTCTCATCCACACTATTAGTGTTAGTGATTGCACTGCACTGGGGATGCAAATAATTACAAGCTGTTCATTAACAGATGTTAGCTGTGTATCTGTTCCACATTTTGTTAAGGTGTCTGAGAATAGTGCCACTATTGTCTATCAGTTCTGTGCATAGCAATATTTTTTTTTTTCTTTACCTAAATTTTTGGGGAAAACAAGAAGATTGGAAGCAGTCTCCTGATCTCATTCAGTGTTTAATGCTTACAAACATCCATTAGACCTAGGAAGAATAGCAGCCGGAATCTAGAAATACCTTATTTTCAATAGTCATTGTCTTGCTGCTTTAATTAATGATTTCAGTACCCAGGAGCCGGTTTAAAAAAAACACTTTGGCAGATTACAAGAAGTGGCATCTGAATTTCACAGAAACCCAACAATAAACCTGTCTTCATATTCCTACACTGAGTTTTGAACACTGTGGTTGGTATTCAGCAAGACCTTGTGGCACAAGGCCAGACCAAGTATATTGTGCCTCTTTTTTGGGGGAGGTAAAGGTTATAACTGCTAGGGTTCGTAGGAGTCCCACTGGGAGTGAGCACCTAGGGTGTCATAAAGGAAAGGGTACAGTGCAAAAAATATTTTGTGTAGTTATCCCTGAGCCTATTGCTCAGCACTTGTCCAGGTTCCCTGCTCCATCTCGAGTCTCATTATTTTCTCAAATTATTTAGTTCCCACACTTTTAACCTTCTTTCATTTTGTACATGTGTACTGGAGACTTTTTGGTAATTGAATGCCAAAGTGAATGCATGATTTCACCTTTTGTAAGTTTCTCCTCAGACAGGACTTTTCCAGTCTGTCAGTCGCTTTTTCCCATTACAAACTTCTATTCTTATTTTACTGTACATTGAATAAACTCTTACATTGCTTCCACATTGGCTTGCATATCAGTATTCAGCCCTGCAGAGCCTTTTGCTGAACTTCTTATGAATAATGCTAACTCGGCTGTTGTGCCTGCCTTTAGGTGTAAGTGTGATTTGCTTGCTAGAAGGAAGTTTCCAGTCTTTTGTGTATTTCATTGCTTAACTTTGTCTCACATTTGAGACATTCTGATAGTCTTTAAAACAGCAGTACTCTGGGTGATGGCTTTTCCTCCTTCCCAGGATGAAAATTTACAATTAAAGTTTTTAGTCATAACCAGCACTTTATAAGGTAAATTTTATTTTAATTTGTTGTATTTTAAATGATTGTATAACTAGTTTTCTGTCACTGTCAACAGGTCATCTGCTTTCATAAATTTGAGTATACGGCATATAAAATCAAGCAACATTTTTTTTTGTTTTTCTTAATTCCTGACATTCTCCATGCAGCTTGAATATGCTCACCTTGATGGTGAGGCTTAAGGCTTGACAGCAACTGAAGTTTTACATCGGTCTTGCAATGACTTTATTAGTAATATTTCACAGTTACTTTAAGTACAAAGAAAAAAGAAATCTAGGAACGGCCGGGGTCAGTGAGGACAAATTATTTTGTTTAAGTGGCCTGAGCTTAATTCTGAACTGCAACTAGCAAGAGGAAAATCCTATGCATCCTATCTAGTTGCCTAACTGGCAACTGTGAAAGAAAAATTAAACAGCACCACTTAAATTTTCTCAACTCAAGTCTCTTTTGTTTCTCAAATTTAAGACATTCCATATGCCTTCAGCTTCAAATAAGCACAGAAAGATAGAGGAAGGAGCAGTGAAGGTGACATCGGTTTTGTCAGGTGACCTTTTGCTGGAAAATATCATCATTTTCTCCATGTCCCACTCAAACCACCTTCAGCCCAGCTGTATTCAGTTTGTTTAGGAACAGGTTGCAGAATTATGTGAAAAGGGGTCCATAACTATTTCCTTCAGGGTTTTTTGCAGTTACAAGAAGTAAAAACATGGCTGATTGCCTAAAATCAAGGATGGTGTTGCCTTGATATTAATGCAGTATTATGAAATGAGCAGTTTATACCTGCTGAAAAATGGATTTGCAGCTTCATCTCTCTGTAACTATATTTTTATATATAATTTGAAGTATATATATAAAAACAAACATGCTATAAAGTTTTTCATATATCATATAACCTTATAGGATATCTTTTTTTGAAAAACTGGCTTCTTGCATTGAGACAGGAGAGCATAATGCTTAGCAAGCAATTATCCCATTCTCATGGCACCTCTCCAGCACTGTATGCAGTTTGCCATGTTCAGTTCTCTTATGGTGATCTGGATGAATAAAACATACCCTACTTTGGAGGGCAACGCTACTGAATAAATCTTATTACTGAACTAGCTTGAACACATTGATAACAGTTACACTCAATCATTCCTATTTCTGTAATTAGTAGTATGGTGAAACTCTAATCAAAGACAGAGAAAGATATGGAAAGGGAACATACTGAGGAAAAGAAGTTCATGCATGCTCTAAGCATACACAAACACTTGCATTTATTTTGCACATATAAGATACACATACAAGGACATTAATGGAAACTATTTAGAAGAATGAACTGTAAAGCCGAATAGTCAATAAATTAACTTTTTCTAGAAATCACTGCATTACCAGAGTTCACCTGTGGGAATAAGAGAGATATTATATTTGTCTGTGATGAACCATGGATACTTTTCTGAAGACTTCAGATCAGACCCCATAGTGTTCAGAAGTACAAATACTGATTCAAATAATCTGTATTCCTAATGCTGATCTGAGGAAAACCAGATGGCCTCCCTTGGTAAAAAAGTACTAATACATAAGGAGTAAACAGGATGGCATTGCTTAGGATAGATAAGGCTTGGAATGTATAGATAAGGCTTGGATTGTGACGGAAGGTATTGTGTGAGAGGATGTTCCCACAGAAAATTGCTGAGAAAGCAAGAACATGGTGCAGCTCCCAGAAACTAATGCCGAGAGGTGAAAATTGCACAGCGAGGAAGACATACAGCCTTCATCCCAGAGACCCCTGCCCATGACCACCAGTAGACACTGCGCAGGTGCAACAAGGAGGAGCTCTTGCGGGGCAACTATGATAATGATTTCTGGGAACTAATTGTAATAACCCCTCCCTATCCTCGGACACCTAATGCATATGCAACAACATGGATGACTATGTATTACTTTGTGTCATATAATGAGCTTGCCAATAGCCCTAGGGTGTGCATGCTTGTGGAGGAGCGATCCCCCGTGCACCCAGCGCTGAATAAACATACCTTCTTTATCACCTTACTGGTGGTAAAGTCGTTATTCCGCACATCAATACTGCAAATGTATAGTAATTTGAAATTACATCAGGCCCAAGTAATAGATGAGTCTAATCAAAACTAGCACTTTTCTGACTATTTCCACTTCCAATTCCCAATCACTGTAGAGAAAGAGGAACTTAATTAAATTTATTAAAAACTCGAAGAAGGTTTCATTTCAGACAAGCATGAGAAAAAAAAGATCCATATTGGTTCTCGTAATGGAGTGGAAGCACTGAACATTTGTTTCCTTGCAGTACAGTATCAGTTAGTGGATGACACTGAGGATGACTGTCAAAGAGCCTAATAGCTGAAATACCTGTTAAAAGAACAGTGATATTATGAAAGACTCAGGATTTTACAGGCTAGGAAGTAAGTTCAGACAGGAAGAGGTGCAGACATCAACTACAAAAAAGGTTCAAAAAATGGAGACTGTTTTGTAGGAGGAGTTCAAGACAACCAGGCTTGGGCAGCTGAGCACATCACTGTCAGAGGAGACAAGTCAGCTCTCCAAGGGCACACGAGGAAGGAAAGCAACAAAGAGAAAAATAACCCAAACTGAACCATCGTACAATGTTGGCATGAAACCAGAAGTGTGTAAAACACCCATGAGTACAGCAAGACTGGAAATCAGAGACTGTCCGTTACCTAACCAGGATATTTGACTTTATTTTAGTGTTTCTATCATAAAGCAAGAACAGGGAAAGAGTCTAATCATCCCAGCCAGTTCCTTTCTTCTGCGCATATTTTCTAGCATTTAGTAACTAAATCTGACCCCACACACAGCCCTTTTTTTTTGGTATGTTGATGTCATTACTTTTTATTAAAATGGCACAGTGTGGACAATTAAGCCCTCTGTCCAAATTTATATCGCAGTCCCCAGCACAAAATAGGAATACAAATAAAATTATCATTCTGCTGTACAATAGTGTGCTGGTTTGGTTTGGCAGGATTTTTGGTAGTGGGGGAAGGGCCCCAGGAGTGGCTCCGGTAAGAAGCTGAGAAGCTCCCCCTGCTCCAAAACCAGCCAAGGAGCCATTAGAGGGACAATAGATGCACGTCTGTGATTAACATACGAAAGAACTGAGATAAGACCTGAGAAGAGAGAGCACTTAGTAGGTAGGAAAAAAAGAAGAGCTGAGCTGGAGAGGTGAAAGGCAGTGCTGGGGTCTAGATCCTGATGGTAGGTGAGGAAGAAAGGGAAGAAAGTGCCAAAGTAAAAGTTTCCCTGCAACCTATGGCGAGATGGCAGGCTGTCCCCCTGCATTCATGGAGGAACGTGGTGGAGCATTCCCTGGGGGTGCCAGGAGGGGTGAACTTCGCCACTGGACTTGGATTTTGTGGTTGGTGGACTCGGATTTGCTGCCACCGGACTCGGATTATGCAGCTGTGGAAGACCCCAACACCAGGGGAGGTGACTGTTCCCAAAGCAGCCCGTGACTCTGTGGGAAGCCCACGCTGGAGCAGCTTGCTCCAGGCCTCGTGGGAAGGACTCATGAAGGAGAGGTTCGTGGAGGACTCTCTTCCATGGGAGGGACCCCATGGGGAAGCAGGGGAGGACTCCAAGGAAACCTTCTTCCTGAGGAGGAAGGAGTGGCAAGAACCACCAGGCTGTGAACTGACTCTAAACCTCATTCCCTGTCCCTCTGTGCCACTGGGGTGAAGGAGGGAGAGAAACTGGGAACAAAGTAATTTGGGCTCGGGAAGAAGGGAGGGGTGGGGTAACATATTTAAACAATGCTCTTTGTGTTGTCTGTGTCTTGTGTGCATTTGATTGGTGGTAAATTAAATTATTATTTTGCCCCAGGTTGAGTCTGTTTTGCCTGTGACCTCAATCGGCAAAGAACCCTCCTGGTCCTTTGTCTCGACCCATGAGTTTCTAGTTGGCCTTTGTCCTCCCCACAGTGTGAGTGTGTGTGTGGGATGAGTGAGTGGCCATGTGGCTGTTTCTTTGTTGTCATGTTAGGCCCAAACCACAACACAGTCTGATCTTACTAGTAGCCAGTGGAATGGCCAAAAACCTGCCAAAGGGGGAGGGCGGGGTGGGGAGGGAAGTTGAATGAGCGGCCACGTGGCTGTTTCTCTGTTGTCGTGTTAGGCCCAAACCACGACATTATAGGTGAGCCAGCCAGGAGAGAGACAAGAAACCACAACAGATACCATTATTAAGCCATTATGATACTGAAAGACCCAATGAAGAACCACACTCCATTGCATAAAATGACTGAGGGTATTTTAGTCCAGCACTAGACTAAAGCTACACGCTCAGAAACATGGCAAACAGCTAAAAGATAAGTACAGTACAAGATGATGCTGGTATCATTAAACCACTTGAGGGAGAACTTACTGTCTTGAGTATCACTATAAAAATTGCCCCACACTTAAAAAAAGTCAGAGTGGATATATCATACATATCAGACTGGACCACTGCCTAGATTACTAAAGCATTAAGAAAGATGTCTTAATTTTTTTGGTATTTTGTCTGTGAATCTGTAGGATATTTTTAATTAGAAGTAATATATTTCAGATAGAAATTTGGAAAATACTTAAGGATTTCATTATATATGTACAAGAAGCTGGGTTTTGTTTGTCAACAATAATAAGTCAAATAGCTTACAGTTAAGCAGCATGGTAACAACAATGTACAAAACATTTTGCTGCATGGAAAATGTAACACTTCGTAACAAAAAATAATGGGACAACTTACAAGAAAGATACTCAAATCTTGTACTGATGAGACAGTGCAAAAGGAAGAATAAAATGCCATGGAGGCAGAACATGGCAGAAAAATGAAGTTATATTCTCTGAAGAATGTGTGTGTGTGTATGTGAATATGTGTGTGCACACTCACATCTGAGTGACAGAATTTTTATACAGTTCATCTCTTTCTTGCAGAAAAAAATAAATATATTTTGGGTCATTGTGAATTTCTGGGCTTAATGCTGCTAGTACAGGGAAAAATGCTATGCAGAGTGTCCTTTCTCTTTAAAAAATATAATAAAAATCTCTTCCGTATGATGAATGGAAATCTAATATGAAGGAGTTTTTAACATGTGTTTATCAGAATACATTGTTGATGTTATTACTTAGATATGAAGCATTGATTGTATTTTTTTCTTTTCAGCTCTTTCCTCACTGGATTGACCTCTTTGTCAGCTACTTGGACTGCAAGATCTTTGGGACAGGCCCTTGAATTTCTTTCCTAGACTAAGTAAGACTCTGGGCTCTGAAAATGCTACAGCTACACAAAAGATATGGTTACCACTGAGGTCTTTCTATATTTTAGGTAATTCATATCTCCATCTGCTTTAATATAAAACATATTCTCATGACTATCATTTTATTTTTGTAACCTAGACCAACCATGAACTATTTTAACTTAGCTCTTCACTTTTTTTTTTCCCCACAGCTGATAACCTCACCAACCAGCATTAGCATCTTACATGGAAAGAAGCCAGTAGCCTGTATGTTTGGTAAAAGGAAAATTTGCTCTTCAGCTCATTAAAATAAGTCAGTTTGGATCTACACCAGAATTATTCTGACCAGAATTTAGCCTGACATGCTTAATTGTCAAGGCTACTGTATGTTTGGGGACAGGCTATTAGAATGCAAACATAACACAGCAAATACCATTTGGCATTAGCATTAATTTTCATGCAGCAGAGGCCAGCTGAAATTGCTGATGCAAGAAGTTATATTTTTCTTGATGTGAGATGAATAGGAAATTTTAAATTTAGTACCAAAGTAGAAAATAATTTAGACTCTGTTACAGGAGAAAATGCTAAAAAAAAAAATAAAAAAATTAATGCAAAATTAACTTATCAGAGCTGCAACCGCCTATGAATCATGAAAAGGGGATTTAAATAAATTAATATAAATTAATATCATATATCATGAGTACCTGAAGCAATGGAGAAAATGACACTGCTGCAAAGGCCTGTGGCAAACTTCCAAAATAATCCCCTTCCTTTCTGGTATCTTTGCCCAGGTATTTTTTACAGTTTTCTTCTCAGTTTGGTAAAACTTACCCTGAATTTGGAAGTCACAATTAAACATACCTATTGCCTCTGTTGTTTTTTGGTTTATGTCTAAGTTTGTCCATCCAAAACTGAAATAATAAGGACTACATTATAGTTTCTGCAGGGACATGTTGTTATGCTCTCATCTCATTTAATCATCACCTTGTCAGGCCCTGGCACCAGAGCTGTACATTATACGTAGTACATTTCTCATTTTAGACCATTAATCTCTACTCTCCACAGTGTGTCCTCCTAGTTTAATGTTGTTGCTAATGCACGAGAGGGATCATTAGAGTTTCTACATCCTACAGTGGTATTTTTGGCTGTTCTTCCCACTCAAGACAAAATATGGTCATGGGGTGACAGCAAGATCCCCACCAAACACAGCAGAAGTCAGTACATGCCCTATCCATTCTGCACCTTCTACTGATTGCAGGTGCTCTGCAAAATGTAGACATGCTGTGAAACTTGCCTTTTCATGGCCAAGAACCTGTTCTTTTCTCCCTAACCCTCTCAAGCCTCAAACTTCATCTCAGTAATATATCTTCCTTCCTGAAATAGTGCCATACAACCGTCTTTCTTCAAACCACAGGGTTAGCTTAGGGGTGCCGTGATTATAACTTTTACTGTTTTTCAAAACCTATATACATTAAATCATTCGTACTAACCAAAATGCAGTTTACAGAGCTGTACATACACAAACTGCACACAGAGCATGAAAACAAATATTTCCATTTAAATAATATGTAAGTAAGAAGCCTGTGATTATTTTCTGTCTCTTCTGTGGTGAGAATTATTATTTGTCTTCACTTTGTGAATCTTCAAACTTAATTTGTTGGGCTATTTAGGTTTTCTGTTTATGTAACAACTTTTGCTCCTGGGTTGCACCTGGACAGGTACCAGGTTAATAATTTAACACTTTTTAATACTTTGAATGATCGATGCCTTGTATTTTGAGGAATGAGGAATGAGCAATTTTAAGATCAAATATATGTGTATATAGTTAATTTCCAGGCAGAAGGATCAATGCAATAGTGGAGATCATCTGGTATATGTTTGCAAGATCCAGCCATCATTGTTCACTGTGGAACTCATCCAGTCAAAGTAATCCCTGACTCAGGAGATTTCAGGGTATAAACGAGGCAAAGTAGTTTGACATCAAATGAAACTATGTACTTTTCATTATTTATCACTAGCAGTTGCAGCTGCTTCTGAAGGTACGTGAAAGGACCTTTTAGAAGAGTTGCCCAAACCCTCACTGCTCAAAAACATAGTAAAAAGAATTCTCCAGCTACTTTTCACACATCAAATAAACTTTCTGTGTCTTAGTTTTCCATCTGGAATAACAGCACATATCTTTTTCACTGGAGAGCTGTACACTTTAATTAATCAGCAATTGTAGATTGCTATATAGAGCAGATCATACAATCTGGAGAGAACAGTTTATTCAATTAATTTAGCCTACTTGCAGTAAATCCTTGAGCAGATGGTGTTGTTACCAACTACAGAGGAAAAGAGTAAAAATCACCCCTGTTTGAATATTTTTCCTTTGTTTTATTTCACTTACAGAATTCTCAGCCCCAGGGAAATATTTCTCAGGGATGAGGATCCTATTCTTTACAGCAGTCTAAGAACTGCCTTCAAAAAGCCAATGCCCATAGGACTGCTGGTGCTACCTCTGCACAATTCCCAAGGAGTGAGATGGAGGGGTCTTCCATATGCAGCTTGACTGATTGAAGACCATGGGGGATTGTCCAGACTTCAGGGAAGATTTTACCATATCCAAAAAGCCTTTTAAACCATGTTCTCTTACCTGAAGGCTTTTGATAACTGGATAGCCTTTATTTGACATCAGCAACTGAAACATACATTTCCAAGGATGACAGAAAGAGATTCAATCCAGAATGCTTTTTACTTTGAAATACTAAAAATTTCTATCTATCATGCAATTTAACAGTGATGTACAACATAAATTGACTGCTTGCTATTCTAGAGAAAAGTTATGTTTTGGTATCAGAGAATTTATTTATTTCATTTTTATTGTGCCACATTTTATTTTGCTTTATTTTATCATTTGTATTCTCCTGGAGGCTAACTTAAGGTTTAGATGAATTTTCAGAAAGCTGTTTTATAAAATATAATGTTGTGTTAGTCACTGCATAGCAGCCAACACATCAAAATAATAACTGTACACTAGGTTATATGGATTGTATCTTGAGCTGCAATTAATAGCCTTGCAAGGACCCAATCACAGAATATTTGACAGCTAATGCTTAGTGTGATGATGGGAACTGTTACAAGCAAGCATTCAACCTCTTCACTGACATAGAAGGTAGACAAGATGTCAGTTTACAGATAGATTATGTAAAGAATTTTGCTGCTGAGTTAGAATTTAGATAGGCTTTAGTTTCTGGATTGCCTTTCTCTACCTTTCTTTTGTTGGTCTACAGTGTATCTGTAGCAGGACACTCCATCTCTCAGTATGCCTGCCTCAGTTTCCCTCTATTATTCAATTGCTTTCTGTCTCTTGATTTTACAGGCCCAGGCCTGGAGTGGAAAGATTCCCATGGGAAAGGAAAGGGCCTAGCAACCTCTGAGCTGGTAACAACCTTGAAAGTACAGAGGGTCAGGTTGATGTTCATAACACCAGCTGCTCTCTGGTGTTGAAGAACACAGAGCCCAGCCTAGCCACAACAAGGCCTGAAACTGAGACAAAATAAGAGTGAACAGATAAACAAAAGAGTGTGCTTGGTGAGAAAAGGGCCTTCTTGGATTTTTTTCCACTGTTTTCCTTTCATTCTCCAATGAGAGATTTTGGAGGTATGGCTAATGGTTAAATGACAGCAGTCAATCCACCTTGTTCTATAAAAGTTTGGTCCAATCTTTGATCAGGGGGACTCCCATCCACTTTTTCAGGATGTGCTGGTCTTTCTCCTCTCTAGTGGGGATGCCTTCCAGAGAGATTAATTCTCAAGAATTAAGGACTGGACAAAGGGATACCAAGATGCAGCCTAGCAAGTGTGAGAGATTTTAACTCCCTTACTGTCTTTACTGGTTAATTTAACATTAAGCAATCTTTAATTGTTAAGTTTTAAATGTTAAGATATTAGGATCCTTTTAAACTCGGTAATTAATGTTCTGGATCTAGTATAAAACTTGGTAATAAGTAAGTTGCCAACATTTCACAGAATCACAAAATCTTAGGGGTTGGAAGGGACCTTGAAAGATCATCTAGTCCAACCCCCCCTGCCAGGCAGGGTCACCTAGAGTACATCACACAGGAACTTGTCCAGGCGGGTTTTGAATGTCTCCAGTGAAGGAGACTCCACAACCTCTCTGGGCAGCCTATTCCAGTGCTCTGTCGCTCTCACAGTAGTTTTTTCTGATATTTACATGGAACCTCCTATGCTCCAGTTTGCCCCCATTGCCCCTCGTCCTATCACTGGACATCACTGAAAAAAGCCTGGCTCCATCATCCTGACACTCGCCCTTAACATATTTGTAAACATTGATGAGGTTGCCCCTACGTCTCCTCTTCTCCAAGCTAAAGAGACCCAGCTCCCTCAACCTTTCCTCATAAGGGAGATGTTCCACTCCCTTAATCATCTTTATGGCTCTGCGTTGGACTCTTTCTAGCAGTTCCCTGTCCTTTTTGAACTGTAGGGTCCAGAACTGGACACAATATTCCAGATGTGGCCTCACCAAGACAGAATAGAGAGGGAGGAGAACCTCTCTTGACCTACTAACCACACCCTTTCTAATACACCCCAGAATTCCATTGGCCTTCTTGGCCACAAGGGCACATTGCTGGCTCATGGTCATCCTCCTGTCTACCACGACCCCCAGGTCCCTTTCTCCTACACTGCTCTCCAGCAGGTCAGCCCCCGACCTGTAGTTGCACATGGGGTTGTTCTTCCCCAGATGCAAGCCTCTACACTTGCCCTTGTTGAATTTCATCAAGTTTCTCCCCACGCAACTCTCCAGCATGTCCAGGTCTTGCTGAATGGCAGCACAGCCTTCCGGTGTGTCAGCCACTCCTCCCAGCTTAGTGTCATGAGTGAACTTGCTGAAGGTACACTCTGTTCCCTCATCCAGGTCGTTGATGAAAATATTGAATAGTACTGGTTCCCGTACTGACCCCTGAGGGACTCCACTAGTCACAGACCTCCAACTAGATTCTGTCCCATTGACCACAACTCTCTGACTTCTTCCTTTCAACCAGTTCACGATCCATCTCACTACCTGATCATCAAGACCACACTTCCTTAGCTTATCTATGAGGATGCTGTGGGAGACAGTGTCAAATGCTTTAATGCAATCAAGATAAACCACATCTACTTCTCTACCATCATCTATCCACCTAGTTACTTCCTCATAGAAGGCTATAAGGTTGGTCAAACATGACTTCCCCATGGTAAAACCATGTTGACTGCTCTTAATGACCCCCTCATCCTTGATATGCTTAGAGACAGTGCCAAGAATTAGTTGTTCCATCACCTTTCCAGGGATGGAGGTGAGGCTGACCGACCCAGGTCCTCCTTCTTGCCCTTTTTGTAGACTGGCGTGACATTTGCTATCCTCCAGTCCTCAGGCACCTCTCCTGTTGCCCACGGTTTACCAAAGATGATGGAGAGTGGCCTAGCAATGTCTTCCGCCAGTTCCCTCAGCACCCGTGGGTGCATTCCATCCGGACCCATGGATTTATGGATGTCCAGATTGCTTAACTGGTCCCTAACCCAAACCTCATCTACCAAAGCAAACTCCTCCTTTATCCTGACTCCTTCTGGGGCTATAGGGATCTGGGGCTCCTGGGGAGAGTCTGCAGGATTAAAGACAGAGGCAAAGAAGGCATTCAGTACCTCTGCCTTCTTTATATCCTCTGTCACCAGGGCACCCACCTCATTCAGCAGTGGGCCTATATTGCCTCTAATGTTAGTTTTATCTGCAATGTATTTGAAGAAGCCCTTTCTGTTGTCCTTGGCCTCCCTTGCAAGATTAAATCCCAAGGAGGCCTTAGCTTTCCTAATTGCCTCCCTACATCCTCTGACAACAGTCCTATATTCCTCCCAAGTGGCCGGCCCCTCCTTCCATGATCCATAGAGTCTCTTTTTCCACTTGAGTTTGCCCAGCAGTTCCTTGTTTAATCGTGCTCGTCACCTGTCTCCCTTACTTGATTTCCTACCCATTGGGATGCTCTGATCCTGAGCTTTGGAGAAGTGGTCCTTGAATGTTGACCAACTATCTTGAGCCCCTTTACCACCTAGTACCCTTTCCCATGAGACTTCCCTTAACAATTTGTTTGAAGAGGCCAAAGTTGGCCCTGCGGAAGTCCAGGGTTGTGGTCCTGCTAGGTGTTCTTTTCCTCACACACAGGATCCTTTATTGTTTGATCTGTCATAGAATCACAGAATCATAGAATGGTTGGAGTTGGAAGGGACCTAGAGATCATCTAGTTCCAACCCCCCTGCATGGACAGGGACAGCTCCTGTCCAACCTGGTCTTCAACACTTCCAGGGATGGGGCTTCCTCAACGTCCCAGGGCAGCCTGTTCCAGTGTGTCACCACCCTCAAACTAAATTTCTTCCTAATGTCTAACCTAAATCTCTCCCCTTCCAGTTTCCATCCACTTCTCCCACTATAAGCCCTTGTAAAAAGTCCCTCCCCAGCTTTCCTGTAGGCCCCCTTCAGTCACTGGAAGACTGCTGTAACATCTCCCTGGAACCTTCTCTTCTCCAGGCTGAACAGCCCCAGTTCTCTCAGCCTGTCCTCATAGGAGAGGTGCTTCAGCCCTCTGATCATCTTTGTGGCCCACCTCTGGACTTCCTCCATAAGCTCTACGTCCTTGTTATGTTGGGGGCTCCAGAACTGGTCACAATATGCTAGGTGGGCTCTCACATTGCCAGCTCATGTTCCCAAGTCCTTCTCCTCTGGACTGTTTTTGATCCATTCTCCACCCAGCCTGTAGTTGTGCTTGGGATTGCCCCAACCCAGGTGCAGGACCTTGCACTTGGCCTTGTTGAACTTCATGCAGTTTGCATGAGCCCACCTCTCAAGCCTGTCAAGATCCCTCTGGATGGCATCCCTTCCCTCCAGCATGTCGACCTCAACACACGCTTTGGTGTCATCAACAAACCTGCTGAAGGTGCACTCAATTCTGTTGTCCATGTCACCAACAAAGATGTTAAATAGCACCAGTCCAAGTATCAACCCTTGGGGAACACCACTCATGACAGGTCTCCATGTGGACATAGAGCCGTTGATCATCACTCTTCGAGTGCAACCATCCAGCCAGTTCCTTACCCAACAAGTGGTCCATCCATCGAATCCGTACTGTAATGTACATTTTATTGTTAAGATACCTTTTGCATTCTAACCTCAACTTGTGTTCCCTGGCTCCCAATTTCCCCACAATTTGACTGTGCCTTTTACTTCAAAACAGTTAAGACTCTGGTGCTGTTTGCAATAAATCTTGTTCTGTGCATATACATATTGTCTGCTATCTTGTCCCTTTCGGGACACCATCTCACCCTAAAAGTACATAAAACCCACAAAAGTCTTTGACACAGGAAGCCTGGGTAACTGCTGCCTTTGGGTCCTGGTTTTTCTTCAGCAGCAAGAAACTCTAAATGTCTGATGCCTCATTTTTTGTTAAAGTGAGTCCTGAACCTCTCTGTGTGTCAGCTCCTGATAGTAAATGTGAAAATTTCCTTTACTTTTCAATTATGCTGGAGATTATGACATGCTCAGTGCCCATGGTGACATGTTTTACTTTAGATTAAAAGTGAATATTCCTAATCAAATGAGAAAGCAAACATGATTATTTGAGTTGCAGATGGGAGAGTTACTTAAAGACATGTCAGTGAACAATAAAACTATTTTACTTGAAGTTCTTCCTCACAAGCCATCTGTAAAGGAAAAGTTAATTAGTAATAAATGTAATCTGTAACTATGAGTGAAACTAAACAATGGATGTTTTGTTTCAGAGATTGCTTGAAAAAAAAAGGCCTCATGGCCAAACATCATTGTAAAGATTAACATTGTTAGCGTTTATTTTAAGAAAGCTTGATGAAGGCAAATACAACTGTCTTTTCTGGTCAGTGCAACATACCTTAATGACTGATAGCTTTGTTTTGTGCAAGTATTAAAAACAATCTGATAAAGAATCAAACATGTAGCTTTCAGGAGGTCGCTTCCAAAAACAGAAAAGAAAGGATGAAGGGATAAGCCACTACATTGTTTCACTGCTGTTCCTCCAAGCATCATGAAATGTACAAGTTACTCACCCCAAATTACCAGCTACTGTATGAATTTATACCTCATTAACACCAGAAAGTTTAATTCTTGGACTCAGTACAGCCACTGTTTGGGAAAGCAAGCTCTGTGAGTAGCCAGGTACAGAGAGTTTTCTGCTTTCAGTGCCTACTTGAAGTAAAGCCAGTCAGCATTAGACTTAGGTTGTTAAACTCAGCATGGAAACGTAGAAAAAATCTTGCCTTGCTATAATTTCTTTGACCAGTCTTAGGCCCTAAAATGTATCTGATTTAATCCCTTTGAACTCCCGATGAAGTGCATTTGATCAGTCTAATTAAAGCGAAATGATTTTTTTTTTTCTTTATTGATTTTGGAAATATTTAACTTCACAGCATTGTCTCTAGAAAGAAGACAACACAACGCATCAGGACATCTTCAATTTTCTGCATAGTCATAACATACTAGACAAAGTTAACTTCTCGTAACCAGAGTCAATCAGCTCTGAGAAGCAGACTGTCATTATTTCACTATTCCTTATGCCATAAATTTTTTTGTATGCTATGAGAACTTCAAGTTGTTAAAATGAAGTCAATGTATTTTGAGACTGCTTATAGTTATGTAGGTTTCAGTGAATTGTTTGTATTAAACTGTTATTTGAAAAATTCATTATGAACTTCTGAAAAAAGCTCCTCATAAGCTTTGAAAGTAAAAACACCTGAGTAACTTTTAGAAGAGAGGGCTGGTTTTATATCTGCACCTACGATTTTCAGAATTTTCCCTTTCACACTGCTGCCATTGGTGGAAAATACACTGAACACAGAGTTGGAAGTTGATTTTACAGGAAACCCTGCACAATACCCATTTGTTAGTTCCTCTCCATAAGAAACGTAGAAAACAATCTTTTATCGGGCCTTTCAGCACCACCCATAATAGATGAAGATCTGCTTTCCCAAAATAAAAGTCATGACACTACCCTGAAACTGACAAAAGTTATCAATGAGATTCGTCACCAAGATGCACTTTATTTTTTTCCTTCTCACTGAGCCTTTGTTTTTATCCTTGTTTTTCGTGGTAAAAGTTGACAAGATGTAAGTTTCATCTTTATTCAGCCTTAGACCATTTTGTTTGCATTTTAAAAGACACTCAGAGAAAAAAAAAACAAACAATGTTCTGTATCACAGTGGGAAAACGTAAAAAAAAGGAGACATGCACCTGCTAATGAAATGGACATTTTTTAAACTGCTAAATATAAAAATACCAAGGAAACAACAAGTCTTTGTACATCTTAATTAAGATAATTATTCTGTGGATCCCAGATGTTTAAAAAAAAAGACTCCAGGCAAAATTCTGGTTTTGGTAACATTTGAATAATATGAAAACTTTGCTTAAATCTATTATTTAGTCATATTTCCATAACTAGATTCAAGTGCAGAAACCCAACTGTCATTCTTTGACAGCATATGTTACGTTAGATAAGCTGGACAGAGCTATAGAATATGTGTGCCATGTTAGACACATAGCTGAGAAAAGTCTTAAATGTATGATTTTTCTAACAAGTTATGCTTGTTGATTCTATTTTAAAATGAGTCTAAGCTTTACTAAGGGAACAGCTAGTATTGTTTTAGTGCCAGTATAAGGTCTAGAGAAAAGAGATTATGATTAAGGTGATGAAGAACTAGACAGAATGAACCAATGTGATCAGCAGTTACATATCACAAGCCAATTTGTCCAAAACGCCTTTTAATCCCCATTCAGTTCAAAACACATAAGAGCTAGTAATTCACATGGCTGGTTGTGGTATGGTACCACCATAGCTGAAGTAGCTTTGGTGATGGAAGAAGTCTAGTTGAGTTGACTAATCTGCCACAGTATCACTGACAACACTTTATGGATCATGAGGTGCCATGCCTTGACTTCCAGAGGCAGACAGCTCTGCTCTACATGACAGATTAATTTCCTTAATGAATTTGTCTTGTGCTTGCTGCATAGACTACTTCTACAGTGTCATTTCTTATACTTGAGTCAAAGTCCAAACTGGCACTTGTTGCAAGCACTAAATAGTTCTGGAATATAGGCTATTTCCTCAGGGATTTTCTCACCACTGCATAATGTCTTCTGCTTCTCATAGACCAAAGCTTGGAAGCATACCTCATTCCATGATTATTTTATCATCCTTCTCTCTCTGTGGATAGTTATTTTTTCATTTGTTTGATAGACTGCACAGGCTCAGAAAAGCCTTTGTCTTACACCCTTGTAAGGCCCCTGCAAATGAGCACTGTTTTGAGCTCCGGAAGTCCTTGGAAGCTTCTGCAACTGGATGTAATAAAGCGACTTTTGATTTTCTTTAGAAAGATATAGAAGTTTATTTAGAAGAAAAAACACAGAGAAATTGCATAAAAATCCACTTTCTTAGAATCTGACTTCCGGATAGTAGATTTTTATCAATAAGCACATTCAAGACAGCTTAGCCACTGTAATTTTCTAGTAACACAGCTGAAATATGCTGAATCTAATTTTGTCACCAGCTTGCTTTTGTAAGAAGTTTTGAAATTATTTAGACTATGCGCAGAAAATAAGAACTCTACATACCAAGCTCCCCTGTCTTTAAATTTAGCACTAAAATTACACTTCTATCTTGTGGAGGATTCTCAGAAAGACAGTTCCAAAGGTCTGTGTTCTACATATCTGGGAGCCTGTAGACACAACAGGAGATCAAACCAAGTAGTAAATAACAGATTAAAATCTCTGTTGTCCTCACAACCTATAAATTCCAGGCAAAAGTCTATTAAAAATTATTATCTTTGTGCAATGCACACTGCACTGTGATCCTAGACCTAGATCCTGCTAGGGCTGCATATTTTTATGAGTAGAATAAATTACAGGTTAGGCCACATTATGTTCATAAGATATTTCACATACTTTGTTTTCCTTTTGGAGAACCTCGTGACTGAAAAAATAAAGCAAGTTGCACTGCTTTCAAGGGCCAACACGACTTATGCACCCGTGCCATTTTTTGCTGTTCTAGAGATGAAAAGCAGCCTTTAGGCTGGCATTATACAATCAGTCTGGTTTAGTGGAGTAATGCAAAATATATACAAGCTGCATCTAAATGAAAGCTTATATACGTATATTACATCATAATGTAATCCAGTGTTAAATTTTACCAAAACTTCATAAGGAATAACTATATAAAGATCCACTGATGTCAGTTTGTCAGGATACTCAGGTTAATTTTAACCCAGGTTAAAATTGTATTTCAAAGTCTGAGCTTTCAACCAACCTTACATGACTGCCAGTGCATTAGCTTCAGAGGAGTTATATTTATTTTATACTGACTGAACTGAAAAAACTGGGACCTGAGATGTCATAGGGATAGTACCTTCTTCACTGAGCCTCAAATCAAAATGTCACTAATTTTAAACTCTGTTTCTATATAAACGTTTGTTACAGATTTTCTTTCCCAGTTCTAGGCGTCTGGCTCTGGAATAGCTCCTAATCACATATTCCAATAGCAGCAGCATCTGCATGCCTTTGTTGCCAGAATCTTCTCCCCAGATTTCACTAAAATCAGTCACACAATTTCCTTTAGGTGTTCTCAGCTATATTGTGCCATTTATTTAATATATTGCAGATATTTCTATATGCTTTCTAACACCCAACAATTGTGTTCCCCACTATGCCTTCCCATCTATCCACGGAGAAATCCTGTGGCACCTCTTTGTTAAGATTCTTGTGTATTGTATGTTCTTGAAAAATTAGGACTTGATATTCATACAGTCTCTGTGTGGCTACAGATAAATATAAATCTATGAAATCACAACTGGAACAAAACAAGCACAAATTATGAAAGTTTTAACACAATCTGCAGTGCTTACCAAATGATACCCAAAAAGAGCCTTGCACAGACATCAGTTTGGGTCACAAATCAGGAAACTTGGCAAGAAGAACAATTTACAATAGTGGAGACCCCACAAAGCACACTAAACTCACACTATAGTTACTCAGGAGAAGAACGAGGAAGCACTTTTTCCAGAAAAGCAAGTCTCTCTGTTGTGATTTATATGCTTGGAAACACTTATTTATATAGTGTTTAGGAACACAATCAAATTCTATTATTATTTCTGTTCCAAATTTTCTGTCATTTGGAAGTTTACTTAAATCAGTAAGATGCTGTGGAGATTAAAAAAAAAACAAACAAAAAACAATTACTATTATTTTTTATTGAAAATTATACTAAAGGAGGTCATAGCATCCCAAACGCAGGCCCTTCTCTGCAGAAATGCTTAAAGTAATCCCTAGATTCTGAGTGGCTATGAATCCATTTAAATAGTTTCTTCTTGTAAAAATAAAACACTTGTAAATGCAGAACATTATTGTCTACAAAACGGCAGAGTATTTGTAAATGTCAACAAGTACTTAAACAATGGTACATTTGGGATTATGGATATAGAAGGGCTTACTCGACACACATTTGGATGTGCAAGGATTGGAAACAGAACTTAACAAATTAACTTTGCAGCTGAACTTTACAAAATATTTGCCTGCAGCACAGAAGTAATCTTCTGCTTTCACTTTGTTTTTTAACTTTTCAAATAATATGGAATATTCTTCTTTCAAGTGAGAATTATTAAGATTATATAATACATCTCTCTGTGGGTTTCTTCTGCATGCCTCTAACACTTCATGGATAGATAAATGAGAATAAAGTAGGTACATTTTGCAAAGCTTGTTCTATGATGAGATCATATGTCACATTGTTATGGTTTGGGAGACCCCGGCACTGTGTTGGACACCTATCAGAGAGAGAGGGGTCCTTAGCACCCTGAGAGACTGGCAGGGGTCAGTATTCCCACCCACTTCCTGACACAATCTATAAAAGCCAGCAGAACTGGAAGCTGCTCTCTCCTTCCTCCTATTCCTCTTCCCCTGCTGGGTGTGCTGCTGCTTTCCTTCGGCTTCCCACGTGCTCGCTTCAGATCCAATTACATCGGGTGCTGTGAGGAGCCGTGGACCTCTTCTGGAGCGACCCTGCGTTCCCCATATCCTTGCCATTCTTGAGATCGGTTTTGTGTATTTGTATATAAATATTTACTCACTTCCCCCCCCCTCCCCCCCGCCTCCTTTTTCTCACTTCCCCCCCCTCCCCCCCTCCATACAGGAGGGGCATTCCCCAAGTCTGCAGAAGGGGCAAACCAGACTATGCTGTTTCAAAATTCTTTTCTTCAATCTCTGCTCAAAGAGTGTGACTTTGTTTAATTTTGTCTTTTCCAGGGGTTTTCAATGGGGCTTGTCTGGGGTTTGCCCTTCATTTCAGCCCATAATGAAGAGCTCCTTCTGAGGATGGAAAAAACCACAAAATGACAAAATGTTTTGTTTTGTGAACTCCAGTCCACATCTGCTAAATTTAAATTGTGAAGGAATTAGTTTTTTACCAAGCGCCCAAAATATTCGTGTCAGAAATTAAGTAGTGAGCTAAGGTAACTTGCTCTGCCTTCAAATCAGAAAATAGTTAAATGTGTGATCAAATGTTTTAGTTTAATCAAGTGGAACTTGAAAAATGTTCAGAGAATTCTTTAAAAATTAATAAGGAAAACTTCTTGCCAAGTCAAAGAGCAATGTTGGAAATAAAATGTATAGATAGTATGTTGCAGACTCAAGGTTCTAGTTATATTTCTCTTCCATTTTGAAGAATGCAGCTGATGGTGGGATACAAAAGAAGGCTGATTGTTCTGGGGTGAAAACGTTTTATTACTGCCATATTCACTGATTGAAAGTAAGAAGTGTGAAAAATCAAAATAAATATTAACTATTCCTTCTTAATGGGTCAGCATTCCTATTTCTCATCATGTTGAGTTTAAGATGTATCAGACACAAGATAAATGTTTCAGATTAACTAATATAAACATTTTAGGTATTAGATTAGAACATTATGTGTCCAGAAAAGGTCACTACATTTATCTTCTATTTCAAAGTTATTAATATAAATTTTTAGAATAAATTTTTACCAGTGTTTGACCAATTTGAAATTTTACACTGAAATTTCATCCCACTTCGGCTATTTGTGCTGCAAACATTGTCCCTT
The DNA here is from genome assembly GCA_020745705.1 of Hemiprocne comata. Taxonomy (NCBI): domain Eukaryota; kingdom Metazoa; phylum Chordata; class Aves; order Apodiformes; family Apodidae; genus Hemiprocne; species Hemiprocne comata. Next base: position 60,944,581 of record CM036588.1, on the reverse strand, counting down.
TTCTGCACTGGTGATGTTGCCAAATAGCTGTGCAATCAATACATTCCATTATTGCTCGTCTTCTGCCAGTGACACTGATACAGATTTTGAGTGACAATGTGCAATAACAGACATTTTTGCACTGAAGTATTAATGGGTAAGAAATCAAACTAGGTGGAAGTTTATTTCATGTTTTAAAATCTATTTTTATATATATAGGTATACATATGTATGTTAACACTGTATACATAACAGTTACAATTTAGGTATTTAATTAAAATTTTTAATACCATTAATATAAAATCAGTATTAAACTACTGTAAGAGAATCCTGGTACTGACAGGCAGAAAAAAAATCCTTCAAGTTTTAATCTCTGACTTTTCTCTCTACAGATGTACTCTAGGTGACCCTGCCTGGCAGGGGGGTTGGACTAGATGATCTTTCGAGGTCCCTTCCAACCCCTAGGGTTCTGTGATTCTGTGATTCAGTTCAGTTCATTTTCAGAATGTTTAAATTCCCATGAATTAAATACTTGCAGAGCCATGATTTCATGGTAGTTACTTGCACATGTCATGCATACCTGGAATAAATTTAAAAAATTCTTTCATGGTTTCATTACTGCTTATACCATTGAATATGTCCTTGGTTTTGGTGTTGTACTGAAGGAAACCCTCAATAGACTTCTTTGTCCCTAGCATGGTTAATTCCTTGTTGTGCTTTAAAGTACTGATTGCATTAAATAAATATTTATTTATAGCCCTTTTTATATCATTTGTATGTCTTACAAAGCCAACTTTGTTCCTGAAAGTTCTGTGTCTGCTGGAGGTAGAATTAAAAATAAATATTATATCATGGCTGTTTGAAAGATCTCAAAAAACTGTAAAATAAGTAGCCTGATCTAAGGACCATCAGTGGTCAATGAGCAAGGGAGATCATAAAAAAATGCAGGCTTAATAAAAATCTAGTTCGACCTTTCATCATTTGAAGTTCTTAAGCATCCCTGGATACATATGCATTATTCAGAAAAACTCTTGGTAGCCATTAGGACCATTTTGAAGACTGTGGCAAATATTTATCTTTACTTTCTCCAAAGCAGGTAAACAGTCATTACATTTTTTCACAGGAAGACAAAGATGCTCTGTACTATTGCTTTTAATAAAGGCACCTGAAATTATTCAAATGCTTAGATTTCAAATGCTTTAAAGTATTTCCTCAAGTAGAAATCAATGTAGTAGCCTGTAAGATGACATAAGATGACATCGGACAGGCTGGATCCACGGGCCAAGGTTCAATAAGGCCAAGTGCCACTTCAATCACAACCCCCCCAGGCAATGCTACAGGCTTGGGGAAGAGTGGCTGTAAAGCTGCCCAGAAGAAAAGGACCTGGGGGTGCTCGTTGACAGCCAGACGAACATGAGCCAGCAATGTGCCCAGGTGGCCAAGAAGGCCAACAGCATCCTGGCCTGCATCAGGAATAGCGTGGCCAGCAGGAATAGGGAAGTGATCCTGCCCCTGTACTCAGCACTGGAGAGGCAGCATCTTGACTACTGCATGCAGTTCTGGGCTCCTCACTATAAGAAGGACATTGAGGTGCTGGAACGTGTTCAGAGGAGAGCTACCAAGCTGGTGAAGGGTCTAGAGAAAAAGTCATACGAGGAGAAGCTGAGGGAACTGGAGATGTTTAGTTTGAAGAAGAGGAGGCTGAAGGGAGACCCCATTACCCTCTACAACTACCTGAAAGGAGGTTGTAGGGTGGTGGCTGTTGGCCTCTTCCAAGTAAATAATGAAAAGACCAGAGGAAATGGTCTGAAGTTGTGACAGGAAAGGTTCAGATTGGATATTAGAAAGAGTTTCTATACTGAAAGAGTGGTCAGGCACTAGAACAGCCTGCCCAAGGAGGTTCTTGAGTCACCATCCTTGGAGATATTCAAGAAACATGTAGATGTGGCACTTCAGGGCATGCTCTAGTGGCCAAGGTGGGGGTTTTTTTATGGGTGATTTTTGGTGGTGTGTGTGGTTGTTTTTGTTTGTCTGGGTTTTTTTGTGCTGATGGTTGCACTCTGTGATCTCAGAGGTGCTTTCCAAAGATGACAATTCTGTGATTCTGTCAGGAAAGCATAATGATGGTGAATTTTGTGTTACAAAGAAGGCCACAGCATCCCACCAGACCATGGATAAGAAAAGACCTAATCAAGCATCAAAGCTCCGTAATTTCTAAAAGCTCTGGTGGATGCTAAGTAGTATCATCTGAAGGCAATTTAGAAGGGATGAATCTTTGATGCTAGTTGCATATTCAGTAATAATACCAGTATTGTACTTTTCTGAGAGCAGCACTGCCTTCTTTTCTGGAAGAAATGTTAGTGTCTTATTTTCAAGATATGTGTTAGACGTTGAAAAGCTCACAATTTATATATTTGAGTGTAAGTTACCACCCTAAATGATCTATAGATAAGAAAATTCTCAACCAGTGTGTCTAAAACCCCCATATTTCACTTAAAAATATGTTTCATTTAACTAATAGTGGTTTCTTCCTTACATATTTTTATAACATACTATATTTCCCTCAAAGAAGTGCACAACTTCTTAAACTCAAGAAAATGTTTAGTAGCTTAAAAAGGAAATAAAGTGCACAATTCTAAGCCTCTCTCTTTTGTGTTAACCTCATGCTAGAAATGAAATAAAAGTAAAAAGTCTCTCTTCTTTGGCAGTCCCTTTGCAGTCACATTGCAGATGAAGCTCTAGGCTTGGTAGCTCTTTGTCACTTAGGCCAAGCCTCTAAAAGAGGGTCCTGAGGGTAGGAATCTAAGAGGAGAGTGGTCTAACATCTTGTGATAGAGCTTGAATTTTTCTAGCAACAAGAGAACTGTGTGAAGAATATTTGACTTGCCTTTTTTCCAAACGTTAGTTCTCATGGTTGTCTTGTGAAAAGGGAGTTATGGAGTTTATATTTTGGTTGTCATAAATCATCGTAACAACAATTGTGTTCACTGACGTTCACTGGGCTGTATATCACAATAAGTTACGTAAAGCCAACAAAACTATCAGGCTCAGACTACTGATGGAGCACCATCTGTTCAATTCTACAGCCTGTGGAGAAAATCAAGTAGTACATCTAATAATTCTGTTTCACATTATATAGTTACACTAGAGGCTTTTCATGCAACTTCATGATTTCTGATTTAGCACAAGGTGTTATTACAGTTGCCTTTTCTGAAGGGAAGTTACCTAAGAGATTAAATTCTCTGCTCTGATACTTTATTATTCCACATAGAAATCCTTTTTGTACCTAGTCATTAACCTATATACAAGTCAACAGACACTTACGTGTTTACACAAATTCTGTTATAATTTGTCACTTCTGTTTGTGTGGTGGAACTTTGCCCTGCCTCTTGTCTTTCACTTTAATTAATATAGATTTTTCACTTTAATACAGTACATAGCTTTTTATCAAAGCTTTCACAAAGAAACCTGATAGTTTTAATGTTTTCTTCTACTCTTAAACAGATCTAATTTCTGTGCATGTGGGAAATGTTAACTAATGGGAATTTTCTGAAGTAATTTGTAGAGTATATTTAAACATATAACCTCTTTTTGCAAAATTATATTCCAGGATTTTTTTCACAGTTATTTGATTGCTAATAAAATAATTAAAAATCAGTTTTAGGATGTTATCCAGAAGTAGGAATAAAACCAGAATGAGGAGAAATGTTTGGCCAGAAGTTACACACAACTTATTTGGAAATCAGGAAAATTCTAAGTAAGGTTTATTAATTTTTACTCACCTCAGTTTTCCTTAGCAGTCACTGAAACTGAAGAAAGAAATGCCAGAATCTCATGCAGAAAGGTATTCTTGATTTATTTCTGGACAGAATGCAGACAGAAAATGGTGAAAATTTTGGTAGGATGTCTTCTATTCCTTTACTCTCTTTTTTTTTTTTTTTTTTTAATGAAAGGCATTAAAATGAAATAACTAAGTTCTAAAGTAGCTTTTTTAATTTTTTAAAATTTTCTTTTTACAGTCAAAGAGCCTCTGAAACCTGAAGTTTATGCATATTTGAAAAAGGACAGCCCTCAGACAGATTGTGCAAACCAGACTACAGGGATAATTTTACCATAAAAATAAAGTAGTAGGCGTTTACATTAATAATAGATGTTAATTCTACACTGTAGTAGTAGGTCTTACAGTTACATTGTATCTGAAAATAAAACATCACTGGAAAACCAAGGTAATTCCTTAAGAGGATGCTGAAGCTTCCTTTATAAGACTGCCCATTTGTTGATTATTCTGCTTAGCAAAAGTGGCGGTAGCATCTTTTAGATGAACATTACCAAGATTAACACTCCATTGGTATGAATGAAAAAATTCAGATTTATGTTGAGTCCTCTAGATATGATGGGACTAATAGGTTGTAGATACCAATGTTGCAGAATGCTGAAGGCCTGGACAGATTAGTCTAAAGCCTCAGCAGTTCTACTTTTCCGCCACATTCCTATCAGCAAAGTTTTTACAGGACATCTGAGCTGTATCACACTGCTTTTTCTAGTGCTGGAGAAGTGACAGACAGGGGATTAAGAGTTTCTTCCCACTGGAAAATTCTCCATTACTTCAGTAGATCATAGTTAAGTTAAAATGGCATTCTTGCTTTCTCTCCAGGAGGTAACTGATATGTTGGATTCTGTGTTCACCGCTTGCTCAAGTGAACAGTGTCTATAAGCTGCTCCAAAGTAGCCCCATATGTCTCTGGGCATCTCTTTATGCTCCATTTTCAGCAAAGCTCAGCTAAAAGTAAGTAGTGCCTTCTTTTCCAGTGCCTGGTCATTTTCTTATTTCCTTACTCTGGTTTTTATGTGTAGAGATATATTCCAGTGTCTTATTATGCTCCTTGTAAATAATTGATAAACTCTAGTCAGAAGAGTGGGGGCACTTCATGATCATGAAGCTAAGCTTGTTACTACTTGGTGTTTTTTTAATATTCTCTGACAAGCCAAGGCTTCTTTTTAAGTTCTGTACTTGTGAATTCAATTTCTGGATTAAGTTTGTTATGCTGCATTTGGATGTTTGTGGAAAGTACTTTGAGAGACACTTTAGAATCAACTGATAAAATACATATACACTATTTTTACACGTTATGCAGCATTAGATACCAAATGTGGCAGAGCCATTTCTAACAGACTTGAATTCAAGAGGCATCTCCTTTTGCTCTATTGGCATGAACATTATATTTATGGAAAAAAAAAAAAAAACAACAAAAGATGCAATAAGGATCTGGTGTTAGATTGAAAAAAAAAAAAAAGTTCAAATAATGAGTTCTGATTAAGTCTTCAGAGTTTTTCTTCACAGTTATATTTGATGTCACCAAAATCTCATTAATTGTTTTCAGGCTTCAGTGTCTCGGTCTTGAGATGATACATAAAATGACTTCTTGGTATGTTGTATCATCTCTTTGAGAAGAAAGGGACTCAGGTAGAAAGGGATCAGCTGCCTTCTGCTCAAGATTGAGAAAGGCTTGAGGTTCCAAAATATGAATCTTGAATCTCCTTGAAGCCAGCCACATGAGATAGAATGCCTCATGCTTTTTGAGTATGATTCTGACAATTTCAAGCCTCACATTTGGAGGTATTAAGGAGCACACACATCATCCACAACTTCTTTGGAAAGAGTGGCCTTCAGCTCACCCCCTCATCAGATGACCTGGTGGGACATCCACTTTGACTCACCCCAGGCTATACCTTTTCTTTATGAGTTCCTGATCTGTTTTACTTTCCAGCCTCACATACATAAGGAAGATACTGTGGTCATTTAAATCTGCTGTGTTGCCTGGCAAACAGTTCAGAGAGAACAAAACCTGCACAGTTGCATCTCGAGAGACAAATACTGTGTTTGATTTGAGCAGAAATATACTTTGGCACTTAAATGCAGCAAAGATCTAGGACAGGAGAAGAAACTGAACACATTGCAGTTGATCTTCTGGGAAACTTAAATTACTTAAGCTTCTCAATGTTTCTTAAATGTATTTCAATCTCAGCATCTATCTATTGATAGATGGCATCTATCTCAGAAAGTTTTCATCCAGCTGTGTTAGTTAGTCTCACCATGAGCTTAACAATGAATCCCAGTGTGCCTTGACAGAATGTGACCTATCATCTTTGCAATTATGTTTGATTGTCATGCACAAGCAGAAACATTGTGGAATCAGAATCACTTTATGCAAACTTTTTTATTATTTTTTCTCCCGTGGGAGAGTATTATTATCTATACTGCTTGTGTAAATGGCCTTCTGATTTTCCTCACAGGAAATGTAACTTTTGTCCTGGTTTGAGCCAGGATGAAGCCAATTTTCCTCTTACTGATTTTTTTTTTTTTTTTCCTTTAGAAAGCTCTCTTTTAACTAGCAGCAAGTTTTCCAGCTAGTGGACTGATAAAGATGGAATGTTTATGTTGCTGCCAGGACTTCAAGGTTGCTTCGCTCTGCGACCTCAGATGCTACCAGGAGCAGAAGAGTCGTATCTGAAGCCCTCCCATAGGGCAGAGTGGACTAGACCGACAGCAAAATCCAGCAAAGTATTCCATTCCATATATCTACATAGGCTCAGTGTAAGGTCAGAGATCACAGAAGTCAACTTCCTTCCTGCTTCTTCTTCCTTTCTCTTCTGTCCATGGCTGGTGTCCAGGGAGGACTCCGTCTATCCATCACCATTGACCCATAGGCTCATGCATTCCTGACCCTCATAACTCTCCCCTCAGCTCCTGTCTGCTCTGCCACTATCTCCTGCAGTGGTCCAGGACATTTCAGGACTGTTCACAGCTCAGGAGATGCCATGGGAGTTGCTGGGGTTGGGGGGAGGCAATAGGGTTCTGCACATTCCTGAACATACTTTTATACAATTGTACTTACTTTCTTTTTGTCATTAGTGTTTAATTAAAGATGTCTAGTTTAATTTTCAATCCAGAAAGTCTCTCCCCTCCATTGTCTCTCTCCTTCCCTACCTGGGTGGGAAAGGGAGGGGATCGAGAGCATTATTGTTGCTGGTTCAATTGCTGATCCTGAGCCAAACCGTGACAACTTTGCATACATAGGACCCAAAACAATGCTCATGGCCATCAGTCAGAGACATAGTGTTTATTTCAATGGATTTTGGATTATTTCCAGCTTTCCCTAAGACTGTCTTCTTTCTGGTTTCATTTGATAAACATCTCTATGATAGAAGAGAAATTTTGCAATATTACTGTTCTTGTTCAATTTTTACTATTAAGTTCTGGTTTGTTTTTTTCTTACTCTTTGGAGTTCAGTGGGTGTGAACAGTAAAGAATTTGGGACTCATGACTTGCTTGATAACACTTGTGATTCCTTTTAGGTGAAATGGAGCAGTGGTGCTGGCCATTGTAAAGCAACAGATCAGCTTCTGTTATCTGACCATTTGGCCAGCAATGTCTAGCTTTGAAAGTAAAGACATTTCTTTTTCTTTTGTTCTTCTGTGTTCCACCACCAAGACAAAGGTTTTAAGAACAGATTTCTAAAAGCTCCAAAACACCCTCCAGGCTCTTTGTACCTAATAGATATTCACTTTGTCTTCCATGTAGCACTTAATTTTTGTGTAAACATTTTTTAATAGCTTTCTGTAAAAGAATTTTAACTGTTGCTTCCCTAGACCCTTGCTCTACCACAGCTCTTCAGGGCAGTTAGTGTTTGTTTCTCCTGTTCCTATTTTTTAGTTATTTTTTGAGATTAACCAAGTTAATGAAATACAATCTGATACAAACTGATCTCTACTTCTCCTTTTTCCACTTGTTTTTTTCCATTGGAGGGTGATGATGATACGTTCTCTTGTTCATCTCATTTCACATGATCAACTAAATAACCTAAAATATTTCCTATTTTTTTTCTAATGAAAGGTTGGCAAGTTAAAACATTTCTGGCTCTTCTGCATGTGTAAGGGGCTCCAGAGATGGACAACTCTTTTGCTAATTCAACCCATAAGATGGTTGTGTATGACCCAATTTCATCCTTTGAAATGCATTAAAAGTTTGCTGTTGGATTTGCTGACTTTAAGATCAGTCATGCAGACAGGTGTTTTTTCAATAAACACTTAAGGAAGAGGAAGCAGTACTGCATTGAAGCACATGATATGCCCAATAGAGCAGTGGCCACAGGTTACTGTGACTGCAGCTTAAAGTATTAACAAGCTGGAACGTGGCTCCCAGGGCTGTTGTCTGAAGAGCAGTTGAATGAACTGGTAAGTACATTTTAATTTTAAAGGTATTGACGGGGGGATTCATGTGTGGAAATTATTTCATAATTCAACCCTAAGAATCCAGTTACAGGCCAGAGTTACTGACTTAGCAGTTTTATCTAAACCATTGATTCTTTAGAGCTTTAAGGATAATTTGCTTAAATCAAGGTTACCCTAATTATGGAAACATGATTAATTGCTGCAGTGCTCTGGCTTTCTTGAAACATATTAATCCTAATAGAAGCACCAACGTACCAGCACCTTGACAAATGCCAAGTGTTGTGTATATGGCATGTAATTTATGTTATCAGCAATGTAACTGTTACATTCAGGGATGCATTGTTTCCACCAAGTGTTACAGCACCATTTTGTGTAATTGTTCCTGACTGGCCTAGCAATGTGTATGACAAATTAAAGGTAATACAATCAGATACCCAGGAATACGTTATGCATGGCTTGCAGAAATGCAGCACATAAATACAAAATAAGCAAGAAAGAACTGAAGTTGACTTTGATTGGAACATAAGGGAATAGTGTAGATCTGTTCCTCATGTTGTTTAAAGAACATGGCAAAGCAATTTCTAAAAGTGCTGAGTGCACTTGTCTGAAATGGCAAAACAGAACTGCTGGGATCAGTTCAGATGAAAAAGTAGTGTTCTTTGTCTTCTACTCCTTTCATTTCACCTCTTCTCACAAGGGACTAGGTGGCTCAGGGACGTAGCAATGGGATCTGGCACTTTTCCTTTTTTTTTGGTGACACATTGAAAGTATCCTTAAACCATGCTTTAGTACTGGACTGACACTCAAAAGAAGGAATAGTTAAGCAAGCAAAGGCTTTATAAATATTCAATATTAATATTTTCCTTCTCTCTCTTAAATTTGCCATTAGTGGTAAACTGGCAGGTTAATATTCCCCTTTGCAAGTCTGTCACACCATTCCTGTCATACTTGACATCACTTTTTAGTGAGACGGTTGTCTTCAGTATTAGATTCAGAAGTGTCTATTGCAACTGCCAGCTCAGACAAACAGGTTTTTTATTGACACGTTTCTTAGCTTGTTAACTTTTTTGACTGTTCAGCTAAACATAATGGGCATTGCTTAGTTTTTATAGTTGCTCACCATTTTATTTATTTGAAACACAGAAACATCTTGGGTTTTCAGCAGCAGCTGAGCAGCAAACAGCATGGCTTCAAAATAGTAGGCATGTGAATGATAATAGTTACATCCACCCCCTTAAACCCTCAAAGCTTTACAGGGTAAATTTACAGAAGTGCATAGGTTTACAGATGAAAAACAGGAGACTAATGGACTTCTGATTAGGTACGTTTATCAGCCTCACTAAGCACCCAGATGACTCTTCTAGCATCTAAATACCATTTAAAATATAGCCTTGAGCAATACTGTGCTCCTTTGATTCCCAGAATAAGTAGAAAGAGCATGAAGGTAGTTCTGTATCATGTGGGTTACTTAAGGTCCTTGTAATTTGTAGGCAGTCATTACACTGTCATGACCCCAAGAGCTTGTGTGGGTGGTGGTGAGGGACCTGCCCTGTGCTGCTTTTGTGCTGCCTTGCAAAATGCTGCAGAATGCCAGCTTAGAGTGGCTTGAAGCAGCTTCTCTTACAACAGAGATTAAATTCAAGACAAGATTCTGGCTACAGATGTTGAACACTCAAAAATGAGTGAGTAGAGGCACAGTGTGTGGTTATGCAGTCTTTATATGTGGAAAAATACACTTGTTTTAAAACGGATTACATTTTTACAAAGACGTAGTCTAGGACTTGGTATTGCCAGTATCTAAAATTCATGCTATAGAAATATTATCTAGTTACTTAACAGCAACAATGCAATGTTTGTGGATTACATGTAAGAAAAACTTTCTCTCTTCAGTTTATTATATGACTCATGGAATGGGTAAACTAAAAAAGTTAAACTGCAGTTAACTCCATGAAGTGTGTTTTCATCTAGTTCGCTTTTTTTTTTTTTAATAATTGGGAATGGGAGAAGAGTCCTGAAATCCATGTCCTGGATCATTTGAGATGTAAGAAATAATGAGTGAATTCGAAAATACAGGTTGTTAGGCCTTATTTGGAGTTTACGTTCCTTCCTCATTGTTGCCAATGTTTTTAGTGTGACCCTGGCAATAAGATAGAGATCGTCTGAAGAGAATGGCCTATGTTTTTCTCTTTGCTAAGAACAAAGTGCCATGGAGTCTCCTAACATGGGATTATAAGTCTCTACTTGGATTTTACAATTTATTTGGTATTCAAATGCCCTGCTTGGAATTAGCAAAGTGTATACATTTTATTTAAGGAAACATAAATTTTTACTTTATTATAGGTGCAATAATATTTACATGGGATGTGCAGAAATGCATTTACTTTCATCCTGCTCAAAGCAAGATAGCTTATCTTGTTTTCATTCAGTGTTCCCTACCACAGAAATTTAGGCAAGCCTGAGCATGTAATTTTTAGTAAAAGTGCTGAAGTCAATTGAGTGCTTGAGGGACTGATTCTTCGGGGTAGGAGCTCTCACAAGCCAAGAGGAGGGAATAACGTGGGAGTCCCGAACAACAGTCTTTTAAAACACAGATATTTTATTTATGAAGAATAGTAATATATATAATACTTCAAATGCTGGGATAATTTAACAACTTGCCATGTCACATTCTCCAATGAACCATAAAATTATTGAATAAAAAATGGAAACTCCAAGTAGAAAAATATGCTCATAACTTTAGATTTCCTAAAGTTTAGTGTAAGTCTTTTGGCCTTTCAGAATTTGAAAATGGCCATAGAAAGGATAAATCAGCCACCAAGTGCTGATTTGAGCTCTTCCAGGTAACTAAGAACTTTCAAACCATTTGAATGTACAAGGTAAACTTGTCACCGTAAGTTAAGATCTCTGTCACTATTCCCATTTACTTTTGCCTTTCTGCTGTTTTTAATACCATCAGATCCTGAAGAACTTTCAATTTTAAATTTAACATGTAAAAAGAAAAGTACTATGCTTACTCCCTGAGTTCCTGCTACCACACTGTCAGATAAAAATAAAGCACAGTAAGATTAAAATTATTGTTACAACAATTTTATGACTATTAAGAGGGGAAAAAAAAAAAAAAATCTCTGATTCTGTTGCCTTAAATGAAGACTCATCTGTTTACCAGAAAGGGTAAAGACTCAGAGCTTTAGAATCAGATGCTGCTGTTTACTTTTAGTACCTTCCAAAAGTCAGCTTGCTATTCTTAACTTAGATTTCAGAGACATCTTGTTACTGGAAGATCCAGGGGCTTCAGCTGGTGAAACCTGGTTCTCAGTCATTTGTCCACAGTCATGTGAATAGTTTCAATAACAGTTCAGTTTTTCCTGGTAAGGATGTATGAATAATTATTGTGTGGTTTTATATTGGTGCTAGTGTTGACAGTTGCATTTAAGTACTGTCTGAGTGATGAGACCGGAATCGTCTCAAGGAGGAGTCATGGGTTATTCTGCCTATAGAAATTCTTAGATTATGGCAATCCAGTAAAAACTGGGTTCAATATCTAGCCTAACATCTGAAAAAAGAGAACATTTTATATATTTAATCCACTAAATTGTGTCAGACTAAAAGTAATTCTGAAGGAAAATATCTAGTTTTAGTCTGGAGACATCAAAAGAGAAAAATCAATGCTTCCCTTCAAATTTTGTCCGAGTAGTTAATTGTCTTCATTTTTAAAAGCTAAAAAAACCAGGACTATATATATTTTGATTGAGCTTTCAGAGGATCTCTTCTAGATGGTATTTCCTTTACAATCAGGTAATTTTCCTGCCTGAACAAAATGCACAGGAAAATCCTCAGAGAGTTATAGTTCCAACCTACTAAACACCAGCCAGGTCACAATGATATAGTATAGCAGGCTCCTTGTGACATTTGGGACCCTTCCATCATAGGTCTAGAAGGGCACAGCCTGCTCTCCCAACTGCAGTAGTATTTCCTTATCTCTTTATTGTCATTAACTCTGTAGTTAAAATATTGGAGATTCCTAATTCAGTTTAGGAAAATGACCCCTTAGTAATTTTTTTTTTTCACATTTACAGTGTAAATTAGGTACTTTGATAGGTGTATTGGTTTGGTTTTGCTTGCTTTTTCTCTAAGACAAAGTTTGAAGACTTTGATTCTATTTATTTTTTTTTTTAAAGAAACAAGCTTTCTCTGCCTTCACTTTGTGTTTAGAAGATGGGATCTAACTTTGATTTGTGTAATATGGCAGCCCCTTCTAACATACCCTTTTTCTCATGAGGATAATTATCTGTAGTTTAACACACAGCTGGAGGATCACTTGCCTTATATGAGTACATGAACACTGATGCTAAAGTAACATAGGATTCAGTTTCTTAGGCTGAGCTCAGCAATGAGTTTTTGCCATCAGATTTTGGCAAGAAAGTGGTGCACTTGCCAGTATTTTAGGGCATGAAATTAATTAGTCTATACAAGCTGTGTGTGCATATTTTGCACATTAACTCAACTCACATGATTAGTGGATGTTGACTGATTAAACACTTAAAAGGAAAACTTGTTTTCCAGCATTACTCTCCAATGCTGGATCCTTCCTGAATATCATAGAAAAATCTAAAAGAAGTAATCACAAACTCATCCCCCAAACAACAATACAAGCAATTAATAAAAAAGCCCAAACCCAAGCCTGTCTTTTATGCTTGCTAGCACAGGGTAGGACTCACTGATGCATAATTTCCTGACCTTAAGAACTAATTAGATGAGCTGTTTACAGCTAGGAATGAAGTCTTACATTCTGAAAATAGTCTGAATAGTTTCAAGGACAGAAACCCCTTCGGTATCAACCCCCACCTCCACACCCCCAAACCCACCTCAGTGTTCTGCTCTGTACACTTCTCCAAATACTAAAGATACAGATACAATTCAAGGTCTTTATCCTGATACTTGAAATTTCCATAGAGATTTTTCCTGGGAGGAATTTTCACCTTTACAATTGAAACTGTCAGCCATGAGAAAAGCTCACACAGACAAGTAGCAAATACCTCAGAGAGGTAAACAATTACTCTGAAATTCAGTGCAGTGGAGATGGCTATGTGCCTTTTCACTCTGAAAACAACATGAGAAGCTATCATTTTCACTCAACAACATTTTTTCAGACAACACATCCACTAACAAAAACAAGCCAAAGTATACAGGCCAGACAAGCTATTTCCCATGGCTGAACAACAAAGTATAAAAGAGAGAAAAATTAAGGTTATAAGTCTTATTTCTGGGTTTGAATAAGTGCAATATTTTCAGATATTAGAGAGATAAGCACATTAAAAATATAATGATTGCTTTTCACTTCTTGAGAGTGTATAAGCTTTTGAGTCATCAGTGCTCTACTGCTTGTTACACATGCTATGAGATTCATGCATAGATGTCAAATTAAAGTATGTCGGTTTTACCTCAGTCTTGCTCCATGAAGCTAGTGTAGGGACTTATGCCATAATTTCCCTCTTTAATGTATTACATTCCAAAATACATGTATTAGGTAGGAAATGTCTTTATGCCCATCTTACAAACTGGACACTGTTGCATGGAGAGATATTTTTATTTACAGTTAGGATCTCAGTGATGCAGTGATGTCTAATGAGGTGTTTAGAAATGTCTGAGCTCCTATAATCACATCCAAGCTTGCTCTGCATTGTTTTCTCCAGTTCCTGTTGGCAGTGAAAGGAACAAATCAAATTTATTGAATGACTTGTCCTGGCAATCTGGCTGGTGGATCATATGTCTTATTCCAAGCATGAGAAAAGGCAATAGCCACAGACAGAGAAGGAGCAGCCTAAATTTCTGCATGCTAGCTAGTGCCATGATGTTGTGTAAAAAGGACATTTGATAATCTCAGAGTCCCAAAAAAAGACTTCCACTGAGGCAGCTTCGCAAGTTGCCTCTTCAGAGTACGACCAAAAGGACTTTGACTGAAGCGCTTTGCCCACCTCAGAGCCCAAGCAAGGACTTTCACTGAGGCAGTTTTAAAGCAAATTAAATATGATTTATTGATGCAACAGATATAACAAGTTCTGGATATCCATTGATAAATTCAGTAGCTACATAGATTTCAGGTGAAGATAGTAAAGACAAAATAAAAATATCTAACAGAGTCAGAGGTGCAAATCTTACCAAAAAGCACCCCCTTTTCACAGAATCACAGAATCACTTAGGTTGGAAAAGATCTTCAAGATCATCGAGTCCAACTGTTAACCCTATTCTACCAAGTTCAGCATGGAGCCATATGCTCAAGTGCCACATCTAGATGACTTTTAAACATGTCCAGGGATGGTGGCTCAACCCCCTCTTTGGGGAGCATGTTCCAATGTCTGACAATCCTTTCAGTGAAAATGTTCTTCCTAATGTCTAGTCTAAACCTCCCCTGCTGCAGCTCGAGGCCATTTCCTCTTGTTCTATCACCAGTTACTAGTGAGGAGAGACCAGTGCCTACCTCTTTACAACGTCCTTTCAGGTAGTTGTAGAGGGTGATGAGGTCTCCCCTCAGCCTCCTTTTCTTCAGGCTATTTATAGCCCCAGTTCCCTCAGCCGCTCCTCATAAGACTTGTTCTCAAGGCCCTTTACCAGCTTTGTTGCCCTTCTTTGGATACATTTCAGCACATTGATGTCTCTCTTGTATTGAGGTGCCCAAAACTGGACACAGTATTCAAGGTGTGGCCTCTCCAATGGCAAGTACAGAAGGATGATCTCCTTGGTCCCGCTTGCCACACTATTTCTAATTCAGGCCAGGATGCCATTGGCCTTCTTGGCCACCTGGGCACACTGCTGGCTCATATTCAGCCATCTATCAATCAGAACCCCCAGGTCCCTTTCTGCTGGACAGCTTTCTAGCCACTCTTCCCCAAGCCTATAGAGTTGCATGGGGTTGTTGTGGCCCAAGTGCAGGACCTGGCACTTGGCCTTATTGAACTTCATACAATTGACCTCGGGTCATCAATCTAGTCTGTCAAAGTCTCTCTGTAGAGCCTCCATACCCTCGGGCAGATGAACACTGCCTCCCGACTTGGTGTTGAATGCAAACTTACTAGGGTGCATTCTATCTCCTTATCAAGATTTTTATCACTAATGTTAAAAAGCAGTGGTACCAATAATGAGCCCTGAGGAACAACACTTGTGACCAGCCACCAGCTGGATTTAACTCCATTCACCACAACTCTCTGGGCCCAGCTGTCCAGCCAGTGTTTTACCCAGAAGAGCGTGTGCCCATCCAAGCCATGAGCAACCAGTTTTTTCATCAGAATGCTGTGGGAGACACTGTCAGAGGCTTTATGGAAGTCCAGGTAGACAACATCCACAGCCTTTCCCTCACTGACCAGGCAGGTCATCTTGTCATAGAAGACCCGCTTTTCTCCCCCTTCTGAGGGGGAAGAGAAGAGAAGAGAGGATTCAGGCCCATCAACCCATCCAGATACCTGTTGTTCTCTTCCTCCAAAGAAACAGAGGATTCTAAGACTAATTTATACTAATTGACAGGATGCGACTAGGTCATAAATAATTTTCTGATTGGTACTTTCGCAGGCTCTTATTTATTAATTAAAGGAGGGGAGGGGAAAATGACCAGTGTCGCTCTTGATGCAAATTTCTCAGGTGTAATTGTTTCCATTCTTTTGGCCTATCGCTACAACCGCAGACCACAGAATCTTCATCCTGTTTCAGAAGTTGTGCTAATTGCCAGTCATCAAGTTTGCAGTCAAGATGCACAAGCCACGTGCCAGAGTTTTATCTTGGCCAATACTTTGGCTGATACAATGGTTTATTCCTTCTGCCCCTACTTCTTATCTGGTATAAGAATCACAATGATTTAGCCTGATGTCTTTTGCAAGATAGTCCCTCTGTAGGGTAGGGGAGAGGGGGTGGGCAGACTGGCAGGACTGCATTCGTTGTGTTAGATTTAACAAAAGGGTCTGTCCTGTTGTCCCACATATGAACATGGAGAGGGTACGTGCAAGTTGTTTTTGTTTTGTTTTGTTTTAATGAGTGATGTTATATCTGCTTTCCAATTCCTAGCTGGGCTTCCATGAAGACCTCAAGGAAGACAGAAAGTTTGTGCTGTCTCTCTCTGACAGAGATGCACAAGGAAGTATAAGGACTATTGCTACAGAAAAGAATTCCCCAGGCACTGGCGCTTGTACTATCTGGAGACAGTAACACTTTTCTCCCCTTACACCATCAAAGGAGACACCTGCTCAAGTTGCTAACCCAGTCCTGGAGAAACTGATCAGTCCCCTTACTCTACTCATTTTCTTCTGGGACTCCTTTAATTCCCTAAGCACAGCTTCTTACTGTGGCAGAGACTGTGTAGATGACTCCCCTACATCCTCAAATCTTCCCCACACAGCTTAACCTTACTCCACACTGGGACTTTATTAAGTCCCTCCCCTTTAATCCACCAGATTTTGTGTTCAGTGGAAGAGCAAGGGCAATGTGTGTATGTATACACTTATGGCTCTATTGTTATTTTCACTGTTGAACCTCAAGATTTTACAGGTTGACTGCATAACCATCAAAAATACCTTTAATATTCTTTATGCAGTACAGCAAGAAATGCATACTGGACTGGGAGAGGGGAAAAAAAAAAAGCACAGATGTGTTAACAGCATGCCCAGCAAAAGCATTTAAATGTTTATGCCACTGTATTCCAAGAGGCAAGATTTAACTTTCTATTATTGTTCAAAATTATTAAATATAGAAGGAAATGAAAAATCTTCCACAGTAGGGTGCTGACATGAAGGACATCTTTTCCCTTCAGAGCTACATAACCCTACCTGAATGAGGGTTAAAGGGATGTAAGTAAAAGCAGCATATGACCATTAATTCTCAGTTTCCTTTGAGGTACAAAAGGCAAGCCTGAGAGGTGTGAAGTTGGCCTGAGTGTGAAAATGAAACCATAATGAAACATGAATAAAGTGCAAATAAATGGAACATTCCCTAACCAGGGGTTACAGTGTCATCTGCAGCCCAAGATACAGCCTGAACCATGGTCTCTGCGGGTACCTCTGCTTTAGCATCACTGCTGCTGCTGCTTCTGTGGCTATACACAGAGACTCTTAACAAGTAGAAGCTGTTGGCTGAACTAATGAGCCTGGGAAAGAGCAATGAAAGTCTTAGTTCACTAAAGCTTCTGCTGTAATTCTGGGCCTTTTCTGTTCTCTTTGGTGAGAGATACAGCAGGCCCTGCCTTGAAAATACAGGCACTTGCTGAATTCATTCCTATTTTGGAAACTGCTGAAAGATTTTCATAGCTTCAAATGAATTTTTTTCTTGAACCTACAGAGAAGGGTGTCTTCTTCCATCTTTTCACACGGTTCATAAAATCAAGGCCACCCTGAAATGTGTGGAAATCAAGCACTTCTGCACACACACTGCTCCCCACATGTTTTCCAAACAATTGATTCTGATTATAGTCTTTACCCTAGGGCTGCTTGGTCCAGTTGAAGTTCCAAAGTCACTTAGGCATTTGAAGCTGTAAAAATTATATATAAAAATGGAAAACACAGCATATTTCCAACTTTGCCAGGTAGTGGATTAGGCAGGTAACTGAACCGTCCTTGGCCATGCAATTAGGATGTTCTGCATGCATTTAATTTTCATACAAATGCTTATCCATTTTCACTGTTCCATGCTCTGACTTCCCATATTAATATTATTATTTTAGCTGTTTTTCTGAGGCAAAAAAACCATTCACTTGGTACAGTCTTAAAATTTTAACATTAAACAAAGGGGAGCTAATAGCATCTTGTTGTCAGATGTACATGCAAGGCTATAACTGACTGTCTCAGTGACACTAAGCATGAAAGGCATTTTGCCATGAGAAGACACTAGAAGGTACCCTGCAGAGCCAAACTACTGTGTATCTCCATGCACTATATGACTTACAACACCTGGCCATACACCAAAGAAGAAAAATTATCTAAGCAAGACATTAGCATTATGTAGACACTTCTTGCTGGTATTTTATGACCTGTGTAACAAACTTACATTGTCATAATAAGTATCAGGCTATTTAGTGTGTTTGTTAAAGAATTAGTTTCTGGGGGCTTTGGGATATGGAACCTTTCAATTTTTATTTTAAAACACCTGAAAATCTCCCTTGTGGCTGCAAAACAAACTCTGGAAAATGTGTGTTATGCAGGCTCAAAACTCAGAAAGAAAATATAAAGGAATGAAAATATAAATTTTTAAAGTCTAGAAAAAGAAAGATTTTTTTTTTTATTGCCCAACTTCAGATGTTCTATAGTTTTGAATTGTTGAGACGGTACTATATTAGAGAATTTTACTATAAATAGAGAAATTAACATTAGTGGTGCTTGAAATACAGTTTTTTCCATGATCTGCATGTAATTCTATTGTACTAGTTTTTAAGTCAATATACAATGCAACTTTTTTCATTTATTTTACCATTAAAAATCTTGCTTTCTAGTAAAAAACTCATTCTGTTAATATTTCTTTATAATTTCCGCTATTTTTAAGCATCCAAAAATTGCAAGTTATGGAAACTGGAGGACAACTTAGCAGTTATTTTAAACACTTTATACTAGTTGACTTGCTAAATCAAGATAAATTATAGTCAGCCTCAGACACATTTACAAGCTTGTTGAGATCACAACCTGTAAACACATGAAAAAAAACAGGGTATTCACTTCTATATGCAAGCTCCAGTTTTAAAGTCTTGAGGAAACATTGGCTCTGAGTTCCTCTTAAGCATGAGAGCTTTAAAAGGCAGAACGCTGACTGCTAACTACCTGAATGAAAATGTGTGCTTTCTGAATGTGTGATAAACTGCTCTTGAAACACGAGAGCGAGCAAACAGGATGTGGTTTTCAGCTACACATTTTCTAGCGACTATATAGTTGTTCCAGGCTAGTTTTTGCATTCATTTTGCAAACTTTGCTTTAACACAAGACCTAAGTGGAAGTCACAAGAGCTGTCATGTGTCTCACATTTTTCTTTTTAACTGAGATATCATCCGTGAGACAGTGCTGCTACATGCTATTGGCATTTTGGTAACACAGTCCTCATGGCCACGACAAAGAATTTGGCAGATGCAATCACTGAGCTTAGCTTTGTGGTATGAAGGTGAGATATGGATGCTGTGGAAATGAGGTTCACACAACTTGCAGCATTTCAAGAATGATCCTTGTAGCTCACTGGTCCAGATTTTGTTGACTGGGCCAAGACTTAGAGTTTCCAAGACGCTTTTTGCAGCTAGCTGCCACTGATCATGGAGGAAGGCTTGTTCTTAAGTACCTTTGGATGCCTGGACCCAGCTGCTGGGAACAGGCATGAACACAGATATGATAATTACTTTTTATATAAGTACTTAAATGATACTATTGTAATGGCCCAATATATTACATAGTCTATATATAAATATTGCATTTAAAATATGTAATATTTTAGATATAAACATCAGTCTTTCATAATCACCTGTGACTTCCAGGTTCCTCTCCCTACCATAGGCCAGCCAGGTGGGCTCCCACAGAAATTCAGAGCGAGAGGACAAACAGTCTTGTTAAAGCCATTTATAAAAATGACACATTTTGGCCTTTGCCATATTTTTGAATATTTTATTATTTATAGTTAGTATTTTACAGTCATCTTTCCTTCCTCCCACCACAAGAAAATGAATGCTGGTACATTTTGATCTATTTACATGCCAGAAATGTAAAATTACTCTGCTACCTCTGTATCCACTGATTATTTTACAAAATACCAATTCCAGCATACCAATTCCAGCATTCCAAACAACTTTCCCGCCAACTAAATGTGATGCTTCTCCCCATTGTAACTACGGAATTAACTTGAGTCATGCCAATATGTGACACGCAGTCTCTATTTTTTGGGCCATGCATTGAACTTACTTCAGAGATCTCCCTGAAGAGTAAGCTGAGCAATACATACAATGAACTTTTTCTGTTATACGTGTAAATATTGGTTTAATAATTGTTTAACTTTTTTTTCCCAGTGAAAGTTTGCAGTATGTAGATGGATACTGATCAGCCTGCATTTGGTAGTCATATTGAAAATAAAGGCAGAGTCATGCTTGGAGGGCTGTACGGTTACAAAATCAGTGGTTGCATATGTTGAATGCTTTTCTGCATAGGGTCAGGTGTAACTCTTCTCTGCAGTGTTTTGCATATGATATATTGGACAACTTGTCTTCCACAATATTCTGCTGCATGGCTGACATATTCACAAGTCAGTGTCATAGGCTTTATTATCTCTGCAACAAAAAAATAATCAGAAAATATGTGGAAATCCTTTCTGTTAATATTGCAGTAAATGGGTGGCTAAGCTTGTGTTAAGCTCACTGCCACCAGCTGCAAGGGTCATTTGGTTTTTCTTTTGTTCATTTTCCCTTTTTTCTAAGCAAGTGATTTGTGGTCAAAACTGAAAATAATAAATTATTTATAAGGCTTTTATCACTATAATGATCTAATTACCTGATCTCTTGGACCTTTTTTGATTATTGCAGTGTGACAAGCTAAACTAAAAAAAAAAAAAAATACAATCTCTTGAAGCAGAAGCTCCATATTAATATACATTAAGACCAGTGTGTGCAAATACTTCTTCCTCTGAGATGAGTTTTGCACATCAGTAGCGCAATAACTCTTGGTAGTTTAGTGCTTGCCAGTGGAGGATGAGCCCTACAATTGCAGGACTCATTACAGAGTCCTTTCAAGAAACAGACATTGACATCAAATCAGTTTGTTTTAATATGGATTTGTATTGATCCAAAGTGGTGGAAGAATTTCATTATAGTAATGTGACAGGGTATGTTTCGAGTTTATTCAGTCTTTGTACCAGGGAAACAACCTTGCTTCTTAAAACAGGCAACTTCATGCTGTTACTTTGTTGTAAGTATGAATTAAAGGAAAAGTTTATATGTCTTCTTGTAATAGCATACAGTGTTGTTCTGCAAGGTACTGAGTGCCTTTAATTTCCAGTGTCTCCATCTGAGACTTAAACTTGTACTTAGCCATGACATTGTCTTCACTGTAAAGTAAGACCTGATGCTTCTCAAAAAAGTTACATATTTTTATCCATTTTGGTTTACTGTTTAATTCATCTTGCAAATAGAAGAGCTATTATGGGCATCATCCACAGTAAAGTGTCAGTAAAACTATTTCCCACGTCAGCATTGGCATGTGTGTTCAACAAAGAGGAATGCTAGCAAAACTGTATCTTGCTTCCTCTGTAACTATTTTCCCTACTGATTAATATTGCAAAACATTTATGTTTTAAAACATTGGTTTTTACAGTGTTTTTTTTCACATTGGGTTGAAAGCCTACCATATTACAGTAAGAACCGCAAACAGAACAGGAACTGAGAGGTACATGCAAATGGCTGGGAGAGGGAGTGGGCCTTATATGAAAAACATCAGCCAGGCTTCCATGTGTGTGCCTGGCTTAGCTTCCACAAACCATAGCTGTTGCTGTAGTTTTATGTCCGCCATCCAGAGAAAGGAAGAAGACATAAATACAAGATAAATTAATTAAATGGATATGCATACTGTTGTGGAATGGATTAATTCTGTGTGTCCCATTTGTGTCAAATCTTCTTTGGTCTGTCACAGCACCATGTGTGGAAGAGATGAATTCTTAAATCATGTCCTAATGTCTTAAAAACTGAGACATATGCTGTTGTCCTACTTCAATGTAATAAACATTGTTCAAGAAGTTTATTTTCCCATAATTGCTGATGATTTTAAAGCCAAATAGATTTTGCTCAATGATTTGCCAAAATATACTAAAAATTATTGTTCAAATTATTGTATAGGGTTTGAAGGGAAAAGCAAAGAAACAATAAAATAGATAGTATTTTAAAAATATTCTTTCCCTTTGAGTTTTGTAAACAACCATTGTTTGTTACAATGGTAAAAGTAGTATGAACCACATTACTTAACCCCTACAACAATTTTGCAAATATAAACATCATACTCTTCAGTAAAAATCTGATTTTGAGGAACTAAATTAAAAATAAGTACTCTGCAAATGTTTCCTAACATTACATTACTAAAAATTTTATATTTTAAATAATATTCATATTAGCACAGTATTTTTCCTTTTTAGTACAGGCATTGTTAATCTATAAATAATTCATGATAAATTCAAGGACCTCCAAGTTCAGAGCAAATCGAGATTTGCTTTTTGACTGTGCTTTTACCACTCTTTTTTTTATTTCTACTGAGAATAAAGTGTTTTTTCTTGCTGACTTATGGGCAATAGACTATTTTATTTACTTAAAATTGTATACTAAAGTCCTAAGATACTGTCTTCCAAGGTTTTTTCCTTCTTTTTTTTTTTTTTTTTTTTTTTTAATGGAACTAATGGAAACTACCAGTTTCACTCAAAAAGGAAAGGTGACAGTAAAAGATGAATTTAAAAGCTATTAAGTCATGAAGGAAATACGAGTTCAGAACTCACAGATTTCCTGTCACTGACTCTAGTTTTGGGAGACATATATTACACAAATGAGCCATAACATTTTGAAAACATATTTTCATTAATTCTACAGAGATCCTACAGTTGGTTAATACTATTTTCTCAATTTCTGTGTTTTAGGTCATAAATTAAAATTGTCAAAAGTAAAAATAGAAGCTATAGCAATTTATCTTAAAAGTTTGGTCTAATGTGTTGTAAAAGAATGACACTGCTCAGGGTCTTCCTTCTGCTCTGGGTCTCCTTTCTGCTCTGGTTCTCCTTTCCCTTTCTCACCTCTTGCAGCTTCTCTTCAAAATGTCTTTCTTCTGCCAGTCATTCTGTGCAGCTGCCCATGGATGGCTGCTGCGCTGTCAAACAGGCATTCCTGTAGTTGCACAGTAGACTGGCAAAAGACTAGTTATTACAGAAGTAAGGAGAATAGCTTAAAGCTACTTCGAAGTTTTTTTTTCCTAAATCATTAGTTTCTATACTGGAAGGGGGAAGCAAAACTTTTTCTTTCCTATGAACATCACAAACACTTCTTTTTCCCATGTTAATCACTGGCAACAACAAATATCAACATCTTGAGGAAAAAAATGACTGAGATATTTGAATTTTGGGCTAGTTATAATATGATTGTGGTCATCTGGAGAAGCTGTTTTAAATTCTCTTAAACGCTGTGTGTTTTCTGTATATGACCACTTTATATTTCCATCTGTGGAAAGAAACATTTGTTCCAGATTGCCTTTCCACCATAAAAGAGTTCTTCTGAACCTCACGTGTTGGAGCATAAAGACCTTCTGTACTTATTGAGCTCAGGGTCACATTAACAATCATTATAATTTAAGTGGATTTTAGGATTGTCCCATACATCCTTTTCTTGGGAAGGTTTTCTATGAGAAAACCAACCAGCTGCAAGCAGATTGTGTGTATGTCCCCAGAAAAAGCAATTAGAATACCCAATAAAACGTAAACTCCATTTTGTCCATAAGATTTTTCCTGCTTTCCTGCTTCATTAACCACATACCATATACGTGTAAGTGTTAACCAGTGGTAGTGGATGTTCTAATGCCCTTTAGCTGGCAGGGCTCTTCTCCTCAGAGTGCTTCTGTGCAAGCAGAAGGTGCTTTGGGTTCTGACACTTCCTGCTGGGGCAGGGTTGGTGCTGGCATGTGTGCTGCTGCCATCCCTGCTTAGGGCAAGAGGCAAATTACTCAGGCAAGATTTTAACAAGGTAAAACTCTGAAGTTTTGATAGGGACAGACCTCACTGTCCTCAGTGTTAGAGGTGCCCTGGACCTGTAGACTCAGATCCCCTTAAACATGATGAGCCTATGTGTGCTGTCAGAGATACAGAAGAGATAGCTGGTGTACCACAGTTACAAGGGTCAGGTCCTCTGTGTAATGGGCAAGAAGGTGTGCAGAGGAAATGTGCATGGAAAGCTAAAAGAAGTGCCTTTTTTATAACCTGTCTAAGCAAAGGGGAACTTAATAGAAAAAGAACAAATGAACTGGGGTAAAATACAGCTGCATGCAAAGTGTCTAGCCAAAGGATGGCTTTGGCAAGACTCTGAGAATAAGATTAACATTGGCATTTTTCTATGAACAGAAAAGGAACCATGTGCTTCTAATTGTTTCACATAATGCATTCAAAACATATGCTTGATAACCATGGAGAACAGTTGATGGAGTGTTTATAGAACAAGAAGCAGACCAATTAGAACAGCAGATCATTGTGTGACCCAGAAGTGCTCTTATTTCCCCCATACCTCCTTTCCTTAGCTCTGCTGGCTTTTTCTCATTCTTAAAGTCTTTTCAGATTGTTGCTCCTCTGGCAGTTTGGGCTGATTTTAAACATCTCATCTAACTTTCCTAATTGCATTGACAATATATCTTGTATTCCCCTCCATCTGATCCACACTTAACAAAGCCCTGATGAATTTCTGTGTTTGAGCTTGAGCTCAACCAAACCAAACCAAACCATTATCCTCTCAACCACTCATTGTTATGCTTTGTAAAACCATGAGGCAGTCTGAGAGCAGCAACCCCGCACTTCCTGGCTTCTCACCTTTTTTTAAACTTGACTTCTCTAACCTGTATTTTAGCAAATGCAGAGCCAGAAGAAGGTCAGATTGTCTCCTTGCTGGTGTGGAGGAGCTTGGAGAATGCCTGAATGCTGAAACCACAAAATAAGGACTGCAGTACAGCTCAACACTGGTGCCAACCTGCTGAAAATAACTTCGACATTGGGTGTTGCTGTGGATGTACTTCAATTACCTGTCTCTTGATTATAGATTTCCATTTCTTTGGCGTAAGTCACATTCTGTGTTAATAGATATTTAGTTGGACTTTGGCTCTGGCTTTATTCACCAGAAGTTCAGGAAGATAAAATAATTAATTTTAAAACTGTGTTGATTTTGGTGATTTTTTGGGTAAATGATATCTTCTGGCAACGGGTAAGAGTAGCGTTACATGAATTCACACATTCAATTGATTAACTGAGCTAACTGAACTGAATGATTTTCATTTTTTTCATCCCCTGCTCTCCACAAACTCAGTCAAGTTTAAAAAAAAAAAAAAAGGTAAAAAGTAGTTAGAATCTATCCAGTTTTGTTGTATCTGTGGGTGACATGAAAACTCTAAAGTTCAAGTCCTAACTAAATTTGTCTGTGATATCTCCCTTGATCTGAAAGACAGCAAAATGCATATGCAGCAGTAGTATGCATGTGGATGGCTGTGCCTGTGCAGGTGTGTGGCTAAAGTTGAAACAAATCCAGCTTACATTCCCATATCCCTAGCTGAGATCTGATGAAGCCCTAATAAGAAAGAAGAGCCAAAAAATTGGAGAAAGAAGTATAGTGCTTACTGTGCCTTAGTGCAGAGGCTGAAATTGATGTATGGTTCATGATTATCTATGACTGATGCTGTGATATAAAAATCATTCCATGGCATTATCATAGGAGGTCCCTGACACTATCTCAAGGGTTGCTTTTTTTTGTTTGTTTTTGACTGACTGGCTTGTACTTTACAAGTATCTATTCAGATGCCTGGAGAATGAGGACAACCATCAGCTTTCCATACGGAGAGTTTCTCAAAAGGAAAAAAACATTTGATGTGCCTATATGTCTTCAGTTCATATCACACATCTGATAGCAGATGTTCTCTTTGTTTCTAGCTACCAAATGGTGTGATGAAGAAGGCAGGGAAAGGGAGGAGGATTGGACAAGCAACTCAAGGCACATGTTTTATATGTTCTAAAAGATTTAACTACTGAATAGAATTTAAAATATCCTGTTTATTTTTAGATTTTGTGCATAATGTGTATTTTGGGAATATTTCCACATGATACCATTAACAAGAACACTGTCTCATTAAAGTTGCCTCAAAAGGAGGCAAACAACAGAAGGGAAAAGAAATTTTTGAAGGAAAACAAATTCCATCATGAATACTGTTTTTTGCACAGGATGTGAAGCTATTCAATATTACATTTTTGTATTATATTGTATCTATTTTCTATTAGAAATGTTAAAAGTCTGTGTAGTATTCACAGTTACATACATGAATACCTTGTTATTTCCTTTTTTAGTTGTTTGGTACATCCCCACAAAAATGTTAGACTGGTATATTGAAATGTTTTATTATATTACTTGGTTTTGGTTGGATGTAGCATATTAATTTTTTTAGTCCCTCAATTGACAAACACAGGCTTAGCTTTGCCATAGCAAAACTCTAACTGTAATCCAGTGTTTCACAGTTCTAAAGAGTATTCAGGTAGCCTGGGAGATGAGAATTGAATACAAATAACCTGTTCTTCTTTGTCTAGACTAGTCTACAAGAGCCATGAGGAGGGAGCTGCAGTAAGAAACCAGACTGTAGCAGTTCTACAAGAGGTTGAGTTACAGTCCATACATGACTGCTGCAGCAAAGTGCAAACTTTAAAAAAAAAAAATTCACCTTTGCAAAAGAGGAAATATGCTTTAAATTCAGCTCTACACCAGATTTGGGTAAACTGTGTGTGCAGGGTTGCTCAAGAGGAACGTGGTTGAGGAGGGCAATCTAATCTTACATTCATATAGAGGTTTGTACACTGTGTTTTGCTTCAGCAAAGTTCAGCTATCAGAACTTTCAGAAGTTGGAAAATAACATTTTTCACAGATTAGGTTAAAAGAACAATGCAGGTAATGTGAGTATTTTACTACAGGCAAGCATGAAGTACAACTGACACTTGTCTCTAGTGCAGTGCCATTAGGATAAGGTAAATACATTATGGAAATCTTTTATTATTCTCAAACAAAACATTATAAAATGCTAGGAAAGTATGTTGTAACCTGCTAGGAGTGCATTTTTTTAATCACTTACAAAATTTATACTTGCCTTTTACCTTACTTAATATGAATGGAGTACTTTTTAGAGCAATATACATTTTATTTGCCATTTCAGGTTATAATGGTAAGGGCACTTTGATGACACTTGGATATTTTAGTGTTACTTATCCTGGGCAGAGCTAAGATACTTTTAGTGACTTAATTTTTAAATTGCCATACCTTAGTGCAGTAAGACATTATAGTGTTTCTGAGTTTGCCAAGAACATAATTTTTACTGAAGTAATTGAAATATTACTGCTGTGGTTTCACAGTTAAGAAACCAGCAGCTACATCCCTAGACTGAACTTGTGTTGAGCTCAGACTACATCTGGCAGTCTTCTCTTTTTAACTAGTAAAATTTTCATACAGGAGGAGTAAACGAGAAACCTAGAGAGAATGCTAACATCTTATATTTCCAATAGCACGAAGCTACATATAAATATTACATGATGCATCAACATCCCCTATGGAGCAAATATATGTAATTGTCAGGACGGCAGATGTTGAAATAATAATCAGTTTTTCTTTGGTGCAATTTCAGGGAGAAGCCATAATTACATAATGAAAATATACTGGATTGACTCTACTGTTTATAAAAACTTCCATAAGTAATCTCAGCAGGAGAGGCACATGCTAAGAGATTATTTCAGTTTGAAAAGGAAGACATTTTTCTTTGAGTGTTCACTATACATTTGACAATAAGTGATGTGACTTGTATTGTGGCATTTTTAGATATTTATATAATTATTTGAAATGTGGTTGTGCAAAAAGGAAGCCACATTAATGTACATGCTAAACAGTTCCATCAGGCTTTTTATTGAGGGTTGGCTTTTTTAAGACATACTAAGTGACAGTTATATCTCTAGATTTTGCACCAGATTAACTATGCTTGTATGATACTTCTGTATCTTGTACATTTTTACTCTTTCATCAAAATAATCTCATATACTCTAAGTACCTCTTTATTTGGAATTTCCAGCAGACTGCTCATTTTCAATTCAAAACATAAAGAAGTGCTGGCTGTTCATGGCCCAGTACCATCTTCGCATAACATCTTTCATTCACAAATGAAACTCTGACTTGGCAGATCAGATTAAAAAAAACAGATTACATCCTGCACCCAGATCGGCTCTGTGTTTGGAAATGGGTGAGCTGAAGACTTAAAAATCTGCTTTATTTGGAGTGTTATGGTTATTTCACTGTCCATTGCTGATGGATTTTGCTCTGGCTTTTTCTCCTGCATCACTAACCTCAGCAAGTGGAGAGAATTACATGGCTCGGGGTTTATGCACCCTATTAGTTCTTCAGCCCTGCTATTTATTTCTCAAGCGCAAGCAAAAAGCGTGAGGAATTCAACTGTGCATGAGGCAGCCCTCCAAGCCAAGTGCACCTGATGCACCACATTTAGCTACAGACAGGAGAGAATGCAGGTCTAACTGAAGAAAGCACCAGTCAGACTCTCAAAATACAGAAAGAGGCAGGTGCATTTTCATGCTGTAAATTAGTCCTTCTGTAAAAGCCCATGCCTCTTGATGGACTGTACTGTGCAGGAAAGCAGCAATGACATTTAGCCAGAGCCATAGGATTTACAATTTACCCAGCAAGGGTAGGTAGTGTTGAGCAGCCAGGTGGAATCTGGCTTTGCTAAGCCAAAACAGGACTTGAAATTAGCTACCGTGTCAGTGTGGGGCTCCTTTGCTTTCCATTCCTGTTCAATTTATCTGACAGTTATAGCAACCATCAGTTAGTTCTCCATCTATATATGCCCTCCTTTTCCTGTTAAAATGTCACACACAGAATTACAGAATCTCACAGAATGCTTCAGGTTTGTCTGGTACAAAAAGAGAGCAAAATAAGCTTATTTTCTTATATATAGGAGAGGATCATACCTCTACGCATACCACAGCCTCTGCCTTTTTACCTTCTAGATGATACATCTTCAGTTTATGCAAATGGTCATTGCTACACTGACTTCTGTAGCACCATACTGATTCTCAACAGCCTGTCACTAGGAGTTACAGACTGATGTCAGATAGTTATTTGATATGTATAAGCCCACATCATACATTTACAACATAGTGTTCCTTGCTTTCTGCCTTCACTGCTTTATCTTAAGATTTCCAATAAAATGTCCCCTCTTACTTTCTAGGCCTCACCAGCCATCTCCAATATACAAAAGTGTAATATACAGTATACAAAAGGGTTGCAGATTAGATGCAGCCTTGAGTAGAACTGGTTTAATATCGATTCCAAATTTACTTCTTGTCTGCATCTCTGAGGATGGTATCTTCAGAGGACAGGGAGGTTTTTAACACTGTGTTTCAGGGCCTTGGTTCCGCTTTGTTAACTCCAAAGATGTGTGATGTATATGACAAAGACTGGAAGCCATTTAGAGCCCCATGTTTCAATAACAATGTCATTTTACACAGTAGTTTATTGCCTGCATGTTATCTTCTGAGAGAGTAAGAAGCATCATTAATTGTAACTTGACTTTTCTTTTGTTCATTTAGCAAATAGGCATTGTGAAAAAAATTCTCAGCTTTACTCAAAAGTCTTTTCTTTAAATATACAGATAATTGAGTTAGGCCCAAAATATAGCCTTTTGTTGTAAATGGATACAGAACCATAGTGTGAGTATGACTGTTGAAGAAGTATTCCTAGACTATACTATAAAAATTTAAGTTAAAAAATAAAACAGTTTTCTGATACTATTGAAATTTCTGACACAGCACTATTTTACTGCTTCATAAGAACTGGTGAATGTAACTCACAAGCATCATTTTCATTTGTCCCAAATTTGCCATAGTTTTCTCTGCAAAGTCTTTGTGTCACTAAAACTCTCTTTCCTATCACAGCTGTAATCAGTTGAGCAATGTAGGGGGATGGAATAACTCATAGCTAAGCCATAGATGGAGCAACTGAATTCTGAAATAGCAGAGTCAAAAAGCTTTTTCAATTTGAGCTAGATTTGATACTTTTTAAGCTTTCTTTTTATTTTGGAAATGTTTATTAGGTACAAGAAAGAAGGTGTACAGTACCACTGATCTTACAAACACCTCACAGCACTGAGTGTGACCAGTGCTTTCATTTTTGCAGGGTCCTGACTGTACTGTGATATGGATATGCCAAAATACAGACATGATGAAAATGCTAATGGGATTCCCATTGTCCTTGGCTGTTACCTTCTCTCTTGGTCATAAATCCGTTAGAAAAATACTGAGAGACTCAAAAGAGGATTCAGCCTCGATTCTCAGTGGTTGCTCTAAGTTGTGCCTGCTATAAAGGTGTTGTCAAAACATTTCCCATATCCTCTCTGACATGGGTTTCAATTGCGTGTATTTTCAGTATTTGTTAATTAGGAGTAACTCAAATAAACATAGTTTGAGGACTGGCAAAGTTTTATCACTTTACTTTAAAAGAAAGTAAGAATAAACCATCATATAACAAACAGGCTCTTTAACATGTTTAGCTGAACACTAACACTGCACAGAGACAGACACTGAATAAGCCTCTGTTAAGTGGCATTGCAGGGTAATATTTGGTCTGATCTCCTGTACCTTGGCTCTCCTAGCACTGCGTCTCTTTTGAGAAGGCATCCCCCATTGTTCAGCACCATTGAAACTGGATGGTAAGCTCCATTTTGGGCAGCTGCTCTTGGGCTGAGGGGCTGAGACCACAGTGACATTGTCCATGTGTTTGGTGCTCTTAGGCTGTGATAATTCTGCAATTTGTGTAGCTGCATTGCTATTTAATGCTAGACAATTTTAAAGAATCTATTGACATTTATAGCAAGATAAGCATTAAAATACTTTGCTTGACTAGCTAAGGATTTTCTATCTCATTAGATGTCTCTGAATACACTGATAAATAAAATGAAACTGATGAAAATTTTTCTCTTAGGTCTGCTCTAACTACTGGGTTCCACCCTGTCTTTTTCACGTGCTTTGTGAATCTAGTCTTTTTCTCATTTGCTTTCTTCAAATAATCAGACTAAAATGTTCCAGAAAATACTATCTTCAGAAGTACTCTGCATTAGCTGAATGTAGCAGGCATGTAAGCAGTCACTTATGCCAATGACATTAACACTGTCTTCTTTAACAAAGAGACATGGGAACCAAGCATATTATCCATTAAATGAGGCTGTCTTATCTCCTTTTTGTAGCTTAGCATAGATTTTCATCCAGTTATTCCTTTATTGAACACAGATCCCCATGTTTAGGGGATTAGGTGTTTAGGCTTCAGACATCACCATCCAAGTTAGAGAAGGCGAAGGCATGAACTGTGAAAAGGAAGACTTCCCCACTGTAGGAGAAGAGCAGGTTTGTGACCATCTGAAGGACCTGAAGGTGCACAAGTCTATGGGACCTGAAAGGATTCATCTGCAGCTCCTGAAGGAGCTGGCTGACAAAGTTGCAAAGCCTCTCTCAATCATATTTAAAAAGTCTTGGAAGTCTGGAGAAATTCCCACTGACTGGAAAAGGGGAAACATAACTCCCATTTTCAAGAAGTGAAAAAAAGCAAGACCCAGTGTCCTGGTCTGAGCCAGGATGAAGCCAATGCCAATCATATTTGAAAAGTCTTGGCAGTCTGGCTAAATTCCCACCAACTGGAAAAGGGGGAACATAACCCCATTTTCTGAAAGGGAAAAAAGGAAGACCCAGAGAACTACAGACAAGTCAGTCTCACCTCTTTGCCTGGCAAGATCATGGAGCAGATCCTCCTGAAGGCATGTGGAAAAAAAAGGGGTGATTGGTGACAGCCAACACAGCTTCACCAAGGGCAAATTCTGCCTGACTAATTTGGTGGCATTCTATAACAGTGTCACAGCATCAGTGGACAAAGGAAGAGCAACCGATGTCATCTACCTAGACCTGCAGAAAGCCTTTGACACTGTCCCGCACGACATACTGGTATCAAAACTGGAACAGTAAGGATTCAATGGATGGACCACTCATTGGTTAAAGAACTGGCTGGATGGTCGCACTCAGAGAGTGGTGATCAACAGCTCTATGTCCAGATGGAGACCTGTGACGAGTGGTGTTCCCCAAGGGTCTGTACTGGTGCTATTTAACATCTTTGTTGGTGATATGGACAGTGGCATTGAATGCATCCTAAGCAAGTTTGGCGATGACACCAAAGTGTGTGGTGAGGTTGACATGCTGGAGGAAAGGGATGCCATCCAGAGGGACCTTGAAAGGCTTGAGAAATGGGCTCATGCAAACTGCATGAAGTTCAACCAGGCCAAGTGCAAGGTTCTGCACCTGGGTCAGGGAAATCCCAAGCACAGCTACAGGCTGGGTGGAGAATGGATTTGAAACAGATCGGAGGAGAAGGACTTGGGAGTGATGGTGGATGAGAAGCTCAACATGAGCCAGCAATGTGTGCTTTCAGCCCAGAGAGGCAACTGTGTCCTGAGCTGCATCAAAAGAAGTGTGGCCAGCAGGGCCAGGGAGGTGATTCTCCCCCTTTACTTGAATCTCATGAGACCCCATCTGGAGTACTGTGTCGAATTCTGGAACCCCCAACATAGGAGGGACATGGAGCTCATGGAGGAAGTCCAGAGAATGGCCACAAAGATGATCAGAGGGCTGGAGCATCTCTCCTATTAGGACAGGCTGAGAGAATTGGGGCTGTTCAGCCTGGAGAAGAGAAGGTTCCAAGGAGATGTTATAGCAGTCTTCCAGTGCCTGAAGAGGGCCTATGGCCTATGGAAAAGCTGGGGAGGGACTTTTTACAAGGGCTTGTAGTGAGAGGACCAGGGGTAATTGACCAAAACTGGAAGAGGGGAGATTTAGGTTAGACATTAGGAGGAAATTCTTTAGTAGGAGGGTGGTGAGACACTGGCACAGGTTGCCCAGGGAAGTTGTGGTAGCCCCATCCCTGGAAGTGTTCAAGAACAGGTTGGATGGGGCCCTGAGCAACCTGATCTAGTGGGAGGTGTCTCTGTCCATGCAGGGGGGTTGGAACTAGATGATCTTTAAGGTCCCTTCCAACTCAAACCATTCTATGATTCTATGATTCTATGATTCCTATGATCTTGTCCTTATTACAAGAGGTTGAGGCTGTTGTTTTCAACAGGAGAAAGAACCTGAGGGTCTCATCCACATGGTATCACTACACAGGTGTCCCTGTTGCAATACTAATTTTTTATGGTTAAAGAACACAATTTTCTGTGTTTTGCCTATTTCTATTATATTTAAAAGCCAGGAACCTAAATTCAGAATTATGCAGCTTTCATTAAATTTTAAGTTTTCATCTGTTTCATTGCTAAACTTCTTACTGGTTAAAATTCCTTACTGTTCAGAGAATTGACAAATCTCAAACTGCTTTGTAAGCTTGAATATTACTGGATGGAATGCTGTAGATATGTGCTGTCTTGCTAGGATGTTGATACTGTGGGATCGTTTTACTGTCCCTATCAAAACAGCATGTATATTTTCTCACACTGTTGCTTGCTTTTCTTTAACTTCAAGTACTTTAGTTCACTGACAGTTTAACTGATCAGTGTGACAAAATTCACTTTTAGTTTAGCCACTGACTCTGATAAATGTTATTGGCTGAAGAAAATTATCTTTTCAATGGCTCTTCGAAAACTGAGATTTAAAGCAATAAAAGAATACAGACATTTCTTGATGAGGCGTGTCTTTGTACAAATGGGGTAGAAAAGGCTTGTGCAAATCTAGTTACGCAAACAGTTAAGTTTCCAGACACACAGAAACACAGAATCACAGAACTACCAAGGCTGGAAAAGACCTTTAAGATCATCAAGTCCAGCCTATGACCTAATACCACCACATCAGCTAGACCACACAAGCAGCTCAAGCACAGGCTTCCTCTTCAGCTCAACAAGCTTCCCAGCCTTCCCCACCAAACGTACAGGAGCAGAGACAATGGGAACAGGTCCCTGCCTGATGACACAAATGGGGCAGGTGTGTTGCCTTAAGAACTACACTGCCTTCAGTGCCCTTACCGAAAAGGTATGGGGCCATGCAGGAGGAAATGTGAGATAGTGGTGAGAGCACCTCACGCAGGCCAGAAGTGCCACCGAGACCAACTTGCTCTAGGCCAACAATTAACTCAGGCCAAAAAGAAAAATAGAAGTCCTAGTTGTGGGTGACTCCCTCTTGAGGGGTGCAGAGGCCCCAATATGCAGACTGGACCCACTTAATGGGGAAGTCTATTGCCTCCCTGGGGCCCAGGTAAAGGATGTAGTGAGTAAACTTCCCACCTTCATCAGGCCTTCGGACTACTACCCACTTTTGGTCTTTCAGGTGGGTAGTGATGAAGTGGCAAAGAGAATGTCAGAAGCCATTAAGAGAGATTTCAGGACTCTAGGGCAACTGGTGAAGGGATCAGGAGCACAAGTTGTGTTCTCCATCCCTCTAATGGCAGCGATAGATGAGGGAACCAACAAGAAGGGCCAACAGGTTAACTCATGGCTCTGAGAATCATGTCTGCAGCAGAGCTTTGGGTTCTTTGATAATGGGTTAATACACAAGACACCAGGCCTGCTGACACATAACAGAATGCAGTTGTCCCCGAGGGGGAAAATGATCCTTTGGCAGGAGTTATCAGGACTCATTGACAGGGCTTTAAACTAGATTTGAAGGGAGGAGGGGATATAACTGAACCAACTGCCAAAAAACCTGGGGTATGCATGATGGGATTTGCAGGTCTAGAAGTCATTGAGGTAACAGGAAACAAGAAGATAGCATCCATGAAACACCTTGGGGATATAAAAGGGTGTCCCTCTGAGAAGGTGACACGTCCCACCCAGCTGAAGTGCCTCTACACTAATGCACGCAGCATGGGCAACAAACAGGAGGAGTTGGAAGCTACTGTGCTACAGGAAAGCTATGACATAGCCGCGTTTATGGAAACTTGGTGGGATGAATCCTATGACTGGAGTGTGGCTATTGAAGGCTACAAGAAGGGACAGGAGAGGAAGAAGGGGTGGAGGTGTTGCCCTCTATGTAAAGAATTGGATAGAGTGTGAAGAGTTGTCCCTAAAGAATAGCCATGAGCAGGTTGAAAGCTTATGGGTAGGAATTAGAGATCGGGACAACAAAGGGAACCTTGTGGCTGGACTCTACCACAGGCCGCCCGATCAAGTGGAGCCTACCAATGAAGCCTTCTTACTCCAGCTTGAGGAGACATCGCGATCTCAGGTTCTCATCCTGCTGGGGGATTTCAACCATCCTGACAGCTGCTGGAAAAGTAGCACAGCAAGCTGTAGGCAATCCAGGAGATTCCTGGAATGCCTTGATGACAGCTTCTTAAGTCAAGAAATTGACAGTCCTACCCGGGGGGGATACATTATTGGACCTGATGGTCACAAATGTGAGTGAACTCATCAGGTACATCAAAGTTGAAGGCAGCCTGGGCTGTAGTGATCATGCACTAGTGCAGTTCACTGTCCCAAGGGGAATGAAGCAGATGAAAAGCTTAGTTAGGACTCTTGAATTTTAGGAAAGCAAACTTCCAACTCTTCAGGAAGTTAGTAGATAGGACCCCATGAGAAACGGCCCTTAGGGACAAGGGAGCAGAAGAGAGCTGGCAGATCTTTAAGGATGCTTTCCATAGGGCACAAGAAGTCTCAATCCCCAGGTGTAGGAAATCAGGTAAGGAAGGCAAGAGACAAGCATGGCTGACTTGAGACTTGCTGGTGAAACTAAAGGACAAGACGCACGTACACAAGCGGTGGAAGAGGGGACAGGTTTCCTGGGAAGAGTACAGGGACACTGCCCAGTTATGTAGGGACAAGGTGGGAAGGCCAAGGTGCAGCTAGAACTGAACTTGGCAAGGGATGTAAAGAATAACAAAAAGGGCTTCTATAGGTACATAAACCAGAAAAAGAAGGTTAAAGAAAGCGTACCCCCCCTAATGAGCAACAATGGTAAATTGCTAACAACAGATGAGGTGAGGTTCTCAATGACTTTTTTGCCTCAGTCTTCACTGGCAACCCCTCTCCTTAGAGCTTTCAAGCTGATGGCCCACAAGATGGAGACCAGAGAGACAAAGTCTCCCGCACTGTAAGTGAGGACATGGTTTGAGACCACCTGAAGAACCTGAAGATATACAAGTCCATGGGACCTGATGAGGTGCATCCCAGAGTGCTGAGGGAATTGGCGGATGTAGTTGCCAAGCCACTCTCCATGATATTTGAAAAGTCATGGCAGTCAGGTGAAGTCCCCAGTGACTGGAAGAAAGGACATGTCACGCCCGTCTTTAAAAAGGGTAGAAAGGATGACCCAGGGAACTACTAACCTGTCAGCCTCACCTCTATGCCTGTGAAGATCATGGAACAGATCCTCCTAGAAGAAATGCTAAGGCACATGGAGGACAGGAAAGTGATTCAGGACAGCCAACATGGCTTTACTAGGGGCAAATCCTGCTTGACCAACCTAGTGGCTTTCTACAGTGGTGTAACTACATCAGTCGACAAGGGAAAAGCAGTGGATGTCATCTATCTGGATTTCTGCAAGGCCTTTGACACGGTCCCTCACGGCATCCTTCTCTCTAAATTGGAGAGATATGGTTTTGATGGGTGGACTGTTCAGTGGATTAGGAACTGGCTGGATGGTTGCATCCAGAAGGTAGTGGCCAATGGCTTGGTGTCCAGATGGAGAACAGGGACAAACAGTGTCCCTCAGGGGTCTGTACTGGGACCTGTGTTGTTTAATATCTTCATCAATTATATTGACAGTGGCATTGAGAGCACCCTCAGAAAGTTTGCTGCTGACACCAAGCTGGGTGGTGCAGTCGATACGCCAGGAGGGTGGGATGCCATCCAGAGGGACCTGGACAAGCTGGAGAAGTGGGCCAAAGTGAACCTCATGAGGTTCAACAAGGCCAAGTGCAGGATTCTGCACCTGGGCTGGGGCAACCAGAGATATCAATACAGGCTGGGGAAAGACATGCTAGAGAGCAGCCCTGTTGAAAAAGACCTGGGGGTACTAGTGGATCCAAAGCTGGATATGAGCCACCAATGTGTAATTGCAGCCCAGAGGGCCAACCACATCCTGGGCTGTATCAAAAGAAGTGTGGCCAGCAGATTGAGAGAAGTGATTCTGCCCCTCTACTCTGGCCTGGTGAGACCTCACCTGTAGTACTGTGTCCAGCTCTGGAGCCCCCAACACAAGAAGGATGTGGACCTGCTGGAGCATGTCCAGAGAAGGGCCACAAAAATGATCCAAGGGCTGGAGCACCTCTCTTATGCAGACAGGCTGAGGGAGATGGGGTTGTTCAGCCTGAAGAAGAGAAGGCTCCAGGTGGACCTCATAGCAGCTTTCCGGTACCTGAAGGGGGCCTACAGAAAATCTGGGGAAGGGCTTTTTGCAAAAGCACATAGTGACAGGACAAGGGGTAATGGTTTGAAACTGAAGGAGGAGAGATTTAGGTAGGAGATCAGAAGGAAATTCTTTAGTGTGAGGGTAGTGCGACACTGGAACAGGTTGCCCAGAGAAGCTGTGGAGGCTCCATCCCTGGGGGTGTTCAAGCCCAGGTAGGATGGGGCTCTGAGCATCCTGGTCTAGTGGGAAGTGTCCCTGCTCATGCAGGAGAGTTGGAACTCGATGATCTTTAAGGTCCTTTTCAACTCTAACAATTATATGATTCTATGAATGGAAGTGACACTTCCTCTCTATTTTGCACTGGTGAGACCACACCTGGAGTATTGTGTTCAGTTCTTGGCTCCTCAGTACAAGAGAAACATGGACATACTGGAGAGAGTTCAGTGAAGGTCTGCTAAGATGATGAAGGGAACAGAGCATGTCTCATATGAAGAAAGGCTGAGAGAGCTGGGACCATTCAGCCTGAAGAATAGAAGACTCAGGGGAGCAAATCTTAGTATGTATATAAATACCAGAAAGGAGTGTGTATAGAAGATGGACTCAGGCTCTATTCAGTGGTACCCAGTGACAGGAACAAAGACAGTGGGTACAAACTGAAACACAAGAGGTGCTGTCTGAACATCACAAAACACTTATTTACTCTGAGGGTGACCAAGCACCTGCACAGGATGTCCACAGAGTTAATGGAGTCTCTATCCTTGGAGATACTAAAATCCTGTTTTGACATGGTCCTGGGCAACTGTCTGTATGTGAGGTTGGATAAGAGATCCCTACCATTCTCGATTATTCTGGTTTTTTTCTGTTATTTGGGAGAGAAAAAAATCTGCTAGAACTTCGGTAAAGCCATGTCCACAAGTGATTCTTTCTCCACATAACAAAAAAAGAATAAAAAAGTTAAAACCCCAACCCTTAGAAGTTTTATAAGCTTCAAATCTTTCAAAAATATAAATAAATGCTTCTTGTTTGGTTGGTTGTTTTGGGGGGGGGCTTTTTTTGTTTGTTTGCTTGTTTTGGTTTGTTTTTCTTTTTTTTCATGCAGAAACAATCTCCATGTAGCTATAGTGCAAATTAAGACTAAGGTACACAGTACATGTGAACTGATAAGCATAACAGAGAAGGAATGGACCTCTTCCAGGCTTTCCCCTAAATAAAGAGTTGTTTATTTACCCTTAAATTCACCCATGTTTACAAAGTCTGATAGCCACACCACAGGATTTACTTTCAGGGTCAAATACTGTCAGCTCTCTTCTTATTGAAAAGCACAGTGGTATGTACCTTAGGCTGCAGTTCTTGTCAGTGTCACCTTACAAATTCAACAGTCCAAGGCTTTGTCTAAGTATTGGCTCAACGTGCCTGCGTTCCTGGTCGAGGCAGGGCCTGCTGTGCCCAGTGCTGCTCCCAGAGCTTCAGCTGATGTCAGACCAAGTCAGATCCAGGCAGCCATGGAAGGAGGCTGGCACAGGAGAAGTTAAATATATATTTTAATATTGCTGTCTCTTTAAAAAGCATAACATTTTATTTGAATTTCATACAAGGTCTTGCTCATCCTTTGGAGGAGACTATGTTTTTCGTTAAGATGCTGATAATTGCTATTATAACTTCCATGGTTCCTTAGCAGAATATTGCACCCTTTATGCCAATCCAATACTTCCCTTATGTCAGAGAATGCAAAAATTACGGTATAAAAAACCAAACCAAACAAAAAAACTAAGAAACACTTAATTATGAAGAATAGTTCCCAAATTCAGTTCCCAAATAGTTCCCATTGCCAGACTCAGGAAACGAAAAAAGAGATTTGTTTCTCTGTTTATTTTGGAAGCCATAATAAAAGGACAATGCATCTACATCCCAACAAAGAAAAGGTTTATCCCTTTCTGAATTTTTAACATCATGGAAATTCAGCTATGTCTGTAACAACACAAAAAATATAAAATCTACCTTTATTTGTTTTTAAGTGTGGAAAGGAACAACATATTTAGAAACCAGCCACTAGGCAGTAAAATTGATTTCTGGTTTATCTGGCATAGCTCTGAGTCTCTCACTGAGCTGGGAAATAATTGATTACTTGAAGCCTTGTAGCAGTAGTTAAAAACTTACAAACGCTAAAGCTGACACTGTGTTTTATTGGTTCTCAAGAATTGTGGAGCTTCTATATTTCTTTCTGATCACCAACTTTATATCATGAGGTGAAATTTAAAAGACACTTTATCTTAGTCTTTGAAAAATATATTCAGCAAACCTGAGACCTTTCTCTGCAAGAGAAAAAGCAAAACCTTTAGTTACATAGAAGTAATCAGTAATGTACAAAGCCAACTGAGCTTTTTGCATGTCAACATAGTGTTTTAGATCAGCTGTTCAGATTACATTAAAAAACAACCATTTATGTCCGTAACCATAGCTTGTTAAATCAATGTCTAGAAAAATTATTGGTATTGATAGGTAAGTTGCTGACCCATGAAATGAACTGCTGTAAAACATTGCAGAACTATTTAGGAAAGAAATACTGAGAGATTTCATTAATACAGGTTTTCATTTATTAATGCACACAGATGGCTTTTTATATAAGCTGACTATTGACTATCATATGGGAGTAATCTTTAACATCTTTACTAAAATATAGGAAGCCAGATTTTCTCTCACTCAATTCCAGATACTTTGCATACTGTCAGCAAGAGAAGGAGGTCCAATAGTTGCTCAGGTGGTTATTTTGGACTCATATCTAGACTTTCATAGAAAGAGATGAAATTATTTTATTTTAGATACTTTTGATATCCTACACTGGATATAACTCAAAACAGATTATCAGATTAAACTGGTATTTATGGGGTCCCTGACACAGTCCCAAGCTGTAACAGTAAGATGGTTTATTCAGAGAATCTAGCTACTAAATGACTTATCTGTAGTAATTATTGTCATCTTGAGTAGTCACCATAAGAAATCTAGGACAAAATACAACTGTACACAATATAGTTTAGAACTGTGAGCTGAAAATTACATTTTATGAAAACAGTGAATGAAACTGTACTGCAAAACTTCAAGGTAGTTTACCAAAATAAACCCCTGAAATGAACTGTAAAATTCACTTTTACTTCATGTGTATAGAATCAGACTCAAACTGCATGAGAAATAAATCTCAATTAACTGTTTGTTTTAAAATTCGCTATATGCATCTTAGTACAAATTATCACAGCATAATGATGCTTTTTTTACATCAGATTAGTAAATCCCTTAGTTTCATATCTGTGCTTCACTGAAATTGAAAAGCAGTAAATGAAAGAATCCAATACCGAGGCAAATTTCACTACTAGTTCCTTAATAGAATAGAAAATATAGCAGGCAATAGAGCTTAGACTCTGCCTTTTATGTCTTCTACTTACATTTAGAGGTAGGACTCAAATTATTTATTTGCTGACTATTTTGCTTAGCAAACAAAAACATTTTAATTGTTTCTGTAAACTCAGCAAGTCACTACTTCAACATTGCTTGCAACATCTGTGATGTAACTGAAGTTTTCATTTGCAGATCAGTGAGACAGGTGATTAGCATGAAAATAGCTTGTTTATTTATAAAAATATGGGTTTTTAAGGCCATAGGTTTATGCTGATCTTCAAGTCAGAGCACGTCCTGCATGACACAGACCATAACATTTCACATTGCAATGCTTGTAGCAAACCCCCATTGCCTTAGGAACACTGTAGTATACTGGTATTTTTCTTTTCAGTATTAATGTTTTAGAATGTGTCCGGACTATCAGTTAATGAGATGGAGACTTAAACTATTATTACAATAATGACAAAAGTAAGTCCTTCTCCACCATTTGGTCCCTTTCTTTTTCTACTTTAGGACTGTTTTATCTACTGCCCCAAGAGAGAGGACAGAGGGGAAAAGAAATGCAGTCAAACACAACCATATTCTGAAGGAGCTGCTTTCTTACTGAATCTCAAGGCATTTAATATAAACTAATTAAAATGTCCATGGGGGAATTAATGTTATATTTTTTTTATCATGTTCTCCTTCCCCCTTTTCACCTCTAAACCATACAGTGGAGGCATCTGGAGCTCTAGCAGAGCTGAGGAGCCTACAAGGTCTCAGCTTTCCCCTTGTCCTGCACATGCACAAACTCTTCTAACCCAATTAACTTCAGTACTGCAGTTCTAGTGGTGCTGGCAAAATAGATGTTAAACACACAGTCATGTATCTTGAAGTGCTACACTCTCCCCATGCGAATAAGTCCATGTGTGTGCTTTTCATCAGGCTGAGCTAAGAGAGTTATGTTAATATAATCAGCATTACCTAGACTTGAAGTTAGGCTGATGACTTGCCACCAGGAATTTATTGCTGAGGAATGCGAATGTCTTTTTAAAAAATACATAAATTTAAAAATACATAAATTTATATGTATTTATTAAATTGAATTAATTTAAATTCATTAATGTGGCCAGAGACTTCTGCTTGGCCCAAACAGTTAAGAGTTTGTATGCTATGAGATAAAATATGTCACCTCTTTGATTTTGCTTTCCCTAATATAAAATGTACCTTTGGGCAGTTTTTAAAGAAAAAATATCTTCAAACAAGAGAAGTATGAATTATCACAAGTCTAATGTCTTTCACCCAAATCATTAATTTTGTATGGACAGTGAATTTGTCCTAGTAAAGAGTGGCTCAAATTGAGCAATAACAGTCCAGTGGATCCCAGATGTTTGGGATTGGATTCATTTGGATTTGAAGCATGGCCTCATTCTGTGCCCTTTGCACCTAGTAAGAGCAGAACTTTTCCTAAATGCTCAACGTTCAGGATTTCTGATCAGTCTTCTCATTTCCTGCTCTCATCTTTCTGCAACTTTTTGGGCATCAGTGGTGTCGCGGACCGAGATAGGTAA
This sequence comes from Hemiprocne comata, assembly GCA_020745705.1. Lineage (NCBI taxonomy): Eukaryota > Metazoa > Chordata > Aves > Apodiformes > Apodidae > Hemiprocne > Hemiprocne comata. The sequence continues at coordinate 60,902,306 of CM036588.1, read as the reverse complement.
AGCCGCGACCCACACCCCCACCTCAGGGGATCGAGGGCTGAGGACCGCTCCCCGTCACACTCACAAACAACGCTTAGGAATCAATAGATTTATTAAAGGCACTGAGGGTTTGGCAAGTCTGATATCAACTAACACACAGGGTCTATCTCTATATCTATATCCACACCTATATATCCATATACCAACAGCTATACAACACTACATCTATATACCAATAACAACACACACAGAAAACAAGAGAGAACCTCCCCCCTTCCCCCCTGTTCCCGTTCCCGGACAGGGATAAGAGGGAAAGCCTGGAGAGAGCCTTTGGGAAATAGAAGAATATGGGAAAAGAGAAGTGAGTGTCTGGTATGTGTGAATATTATGTAGGAATGTTATAGAGTCCGTCTCTCACAAGTGGGCACACAGATTCATAGGTGGGACAGACTCACACCCAAATGTTGTGCTCAAAATCATGTACACCCACAAAAACAAAACTGTGCCGAGATACTGTGCAAACAATACATGTGGCTCATCTTCCTAATGATATATACCATTAGAAGTAGACAAGTAATAGTGTAGGATGCAAAATAAACAAGCAAACGAAGAATATCTCTTGCTGTAGCAATCTGTCTTGCAGATTAGCAGGCAGTTTGTAGAAAAAAACCTTCCAATTTTATTTAAATAAGCTAGATTTTAAAATTGTTAAATTTGTACTTAGTTTATCAAAAATCCCCACTGAAAGATGAGCAGAGAACCATCAGCCAATACTCAAAGGTCTGAGGTAAGTCTTTATTTAAAAAGAAACATGATAAATCATCGCATTTGCTCAGTTCTTTTCTTTAAATATTTTCCATTTCTACATAATTCAGATCACTCTGTTGCAATAAGAATATATTTTCATTATATGACTTAAAATATTGTCATATAATATGGCATCATCTTTCATTATGGAATCTAATTTCAGTCTTTGAATTGAAATTACTTTTCCTTACTCATTACATGTCTTTTCTGTAACTTTAATTATAGGCGTTTTTCTTCTGATGATTCAAAAACATCCATAACTTCTGATAATTTGTCTCCGAGGACAGAAAGATAAATAAGGTTTCCTTGAACAGCTCTAATCTCTTGATCTTGATAATGCAACTACGTATTATGATGGATGTTTAGCAGCAACTTTATTTGGGTTTATCATTTTATCATGTTATGATGTAAGACTACATAAACTGGAATATTATAAAAGTCTTTAAAAATTATGTTTTATCTGAAAAAGGGTAAAAAGACTTTAAGCAGCTGTCTATATCAACCTGTGAAGTACACAGAACAACACTAATTTAACTGTGGGATCATCGACCTAGCTAATGTGGCGTGGCACCTGCTGTGCAGCATGCAGACCTGATGGGCCATCTTACACACATGAGAGTTCAGTCCCAGATTCAACAAGAACAGAGAAGTACATGATTGGGCATCACAGAAAAGCTTGCTCCATGGAGCGCTTTGCTTTGTGTAGTCCAGGAAATGAGCTTCAGATTTAGATTAGACATTAGGAGAAAATCCTTCACTGTAAGGGTGCTGAGACACTGGAACAGATTGCCCAGGGAAGTTGTGGAAGCCCCATCCCAGGAAGTGGTCAAGGGCAGGCTGGATGGAGCTCTGAGAAACCTGATCTAGGCTGGATGGAGCTCTGAAAAACCTGATCTAGTGGGAGGAGTCTCTGCCCATGCAGGGAGCTAGATGATCTTTTAGGGCCTTTCAACCCAAACCATTCAAATATTCTATGATTCAATGATTATTAAAAGTCTGTTGGCCTACTGACCTGATAGAGCAGGGTCTCAAGACTGGGATTGCCTTGGCCTGGATTGGTTTTAGCTTGTTTTAGCAATTGCCTCATAGTGATGCAACTCCTGTCCAACCTGTTTGAGCACAAGCCATGAAAGTACTGTGTACAGTAAATTTTTCACTACCCAACATGGCCACCATGCAACAGACAATAGCACTTTATAGCAATCAGAGCTGGGGAATGCTTTTGCACAATGCTTAGATGCCTTGGCCTTTTCTGTAGTCGAAGGCTCTTCTTAAACTCTGTATCCTACCTTTCACTGCAGCTCTGCACCCTTTTACCTAGTCAGCTCTGGCAACAGTTTCCAGGGCCCCCTTTTGGAGAATTTGTCCCTGGTTGTCCTCATGTTGCTGTTCTTGTACTGTTTTTCCTCACAGCCTTGCACCTGCAAATATCAATACTGTTATCATGGATGTTTCTCATGGGAGGCAACTGCCAACTATGTGAGAATCACCCCTTCTTCCTCTCTTTTTTATACCCCTTCACTGTAATTTTTGGTTTACATTGGGAAATCCAGTAAAAAGGATATGGAAATCTTGACAACAACCAGCCCCTGATCAAAGTATGCTCCAAGAACCACTACTTCAGGTGGAGAAGATTCCGGCTTTCTTGAGAATCTGCTTAGAAGAATCCCAGGGGGTACAGCCCTGGAGAGAAAGGGTCAAGGAGAGCAGGCTAATTTTCAAGGATTAGCCCCTTCAAGATCAAAGTCAGACCATCCCAACATGCTGGAAATCAAGAAAGGCAGCAGGAGACCTGTACAGATTAACAAGGAGTTCCTGACAAAACAGGATCAGGTGACACAGGTGGAATATAGAGATCTTGCCTGAGCATACAGGGATTGCATTAGGAAAGGCAAAGTATAACAAGAGTTAAATATGATGAGGGACATGAAGGACAACAAAAGAAGCTCCTACAGGTAAATAATCAGAAAGAAAGAGTAGGGAAATATGGGCCTTTGTCTGAACGAGGCAGGGGACCTGGTGGCATATGACATAGAAAACATTAAGGTGCTCCATGTCTTCACTTCAGTCTCTGCTGGTGAGTTTTACCTCCAGGAATCTCAGACCTCTGAGACCAGTGGGAAAGTGTGGAGCAACAAAGACTCCTTTGGTGGAGAACAATCAGGCAAACCATTTCCAAACATATGAAGGACAGGAAGGTGATCTGGAATAGTCAGCATAGTCACAAAAGGAAAATCGTGCTTCAGCAACCTGATAGTGGTTACAATGAGATGGCTGGCATGGTGGATGAGGGGAGAGTTGTGGATATTGCTTATCCTGACTGTAGGAAGGCTTTCAACACTGTCTTCCATGTCATCCTATGACTGTTATCTCAACTGCTGTGCCACTTAGATCCCAACAAGTCCATGGGTCCGGATGGGATTCATCCTAGGGTGCTGAGGGAGCTGGCAGAAGAACTGGCTAAGCCGCTCTCAATCACTTATCACCAGTCCTGGCTCACTGGGGAGGTCCCAGATGACTGGAGGTTGGCCAATGTGACGCCCACCCACAAGAAGGGCCGGAAGGAGGATCCGGGGAACTATAGGCCTGTCAGCCTGACCTCGGTGCCTGGCAAGGTTATGGAACAGATCATCCTAAGTGCCATCAAGCGGCATGTGGAAGACAACCAGGGGATCAGGTCCAGCCAACATGGGTTTAGGAAAGGGAGGTCCTGCCTGACTAATCTCATCTCCTTCTATGACTGGGTGACCCGCCTAGTGGATGAGGGGAAGGCTGTGGATGTGGTCTACCTCGACTTCAGCAAGGCCTTTGACACAGTCTCCCACAGCATCCTCCTGGAGAAGCTAGCAATCCATGGCTTGGACAGGTGCACCCTTCGCTGGGTCAAAAACTGGTTGGATGACCGGGCCCAGAGAGTGATGGTGAATGGAGCTGCATCCAGCTGGCGTCCGGTGACCAGCGGTGTCCCCCAAGGATCAGTAGTGGGCTCAGTCCTATTCAATATCTTTATTGACGACCTGGATGTGGGGATTGAGTCCACTCTCAGTAAATTTGCAGATGACACCAAGCTGGGGGGGAGTGTTGATCTGCCAGAGGGTAGGAAGAGGCTGCAGGAGGACCTGGACAGGCTGGATCGATGGGCTGAGGCCAACGGCATGAAATTCAACAAGACCAAGTGCAGGGTCCTGCACTTTGGCCACAATAACCCCAGGCAGCGCTACAGGCTGTGGGAAGAGTGACTGGAGAGCAGCCTGGCAGAGAAGGACCTGGGAGTGCTGGTGGACAGCCGGTTGAACATGAGCCAGCAGTGTGCCCAGGTGGCCCAGAAGGCCAATGGCATCCTGGCTTGTATCAGGAATAGTGTGGCCAGCAGGAGTAGGGATGTAATTCTCCCCCTGTACACAGCACTGGTGAGGCCTCACCTTGAGTACTGTATACAGTTCTGGGCCCCTCACTTCAAGAAGGATGTTGAGGTGCTGGAGCAGGTCCAGAGGAGAGCAACAAGGCTGGTGAAAGGACTAGAGGGAAAGTCTTATAGGGAGAGGTTGAGGATGTTGGGGTTGTTTAGCCTGGAGAAGAGGAGACTCAGTGGGGACCTCATCACTCTCTTCAACTACCTGAAGGGAGGTTGTAGTCAGGTTGGGGCTGGGCTCTTCTCCCAGGCAACCAGTGACAGGACAAGAGGGCATAGCCTGAAGTTGCTCCAAGGGAGGTTTAGGTTGGATATTAGGAAGCACTTCCTCACGGAGAGGGTGATTAGACATTGGAATAGACTACCCAGGGAAGTGGTGGAGGCACCGTCCCTGGATGTGTTCAAGGCAAGGCTGGATGTGGCACTTAGTGCCATGGTCTAGATGGTGTGGTGGTGTTGGTCATAGGCTGGACTTGATGATCTTAAAGGTCTCTTCCAGCCTTGGTGATTCTGCGATTCTGAGATTCTGTTCATAAAACTCCTGCTCAGGTTTTGGCCTAACACACACTCATGCTATGGCCTGATATAGGCTGGCATAAATGCAGTTAGGTCACAGTGAGAGCAACATGAAGGCAAAACATGATGGACAGGAAGGAACAAAGGTCATTATGCAGCCATTATCACCTGTAGCTTTCTGTCTTCTTGTCTGGCAGTTTCTTCATTGTACAATGGTTTCTCATAATGGTATAGACCAAATTTCCAAGCTGGAAGGTATAAATATATCAGCTTACCAAAGGTTTTGAAGAGAAGCCCACAGAAGCTGGACTGCTGAGGTTTTCATGCCCCTGTGATACAAAGGATTCCTATACTCTGATGGAGGAGGAAGGATGGGCACTCTCACTGTTGGCCGGGTAAATATTTTGCTTGTAGTTATGAGTTACGAATTATGAATCACTGGTTACAAGTTATGAATTAGAGAACTTGTAAATTAGAAACTTCATGAATTAAAAAAGTGATGAATTAGTGAATTCACATGTTAGACTAGTCTGTACAAAAGAGATTCAGGCCTTGGTCGATGTGTTTGTTTTCTTTCCTAAGGACCTCATGAAATAAATTTTAATTTACAATGTATGTTGTCCTGTAAATTTGAAAGAACCAAATAGAGTGTGATGCATCCTCATAGACTAACTGATGAAGTACAGACTATGTCATTGGTCAGTGAGGTGAACAGAAAATTACCTGAACTGCCAGGCTCTCTTGATTGTGATCAGAGGCACGAAGTACAGCTGGATGCCAGTAGCCAGTGATGTACTCCAGGGGTTATATTTAGGCCAGTTATGTTTAACATCTTCATAAGTACCTTGATTATACAATAGAGCACACCATGAACAAGTTTGCAGAGAGTACAAAATTAGGAGGAGTGGTTGAGACACCAGATGGTTGCACTGCCATTCAGAGGGACCTCAACAGGCTGGAGAAATGGTCTGACAGGAACCTCATTAAGTTCAATAAAGGGAAATAAAAAATTCTGCACCTGGGAAGGAATAATCCTGTGTACCTGGATGGGCTGGAGACTAACTGACTGGAAAGTAGCTTTGCAGAAAAAGACATAGGGGCACTCATTTACACCCAGGTTGAACAGAAGACAGAAATATGCCCTTTGGGCAAAGAAGGCCAATGGCCTTGTGGAGAACAGTCCATCTTCTCCCCCCACATAAGACTAAATAAAATGCCTTTTAAGCCAGCAGAGGTGATTTTTGCTGTTTCCCAAGGATAGACAAGAACAGGCCTGCCTGTTCTACTGATAGGGCCAAAGGCAAGAAAAGGAAAACAAAGGTTGTGATACAAAGGCAGCAAAATGGACAAAAGGTGATGGACTGCCCCTAACAATGCCTGCTTTGGCTTTGGACCCATGAATGCTAATTGGCTTTGGGCATTATTTATATGTTAATAAGAAGAATGCATTGCGGGGCTAACTTGAACAGTGACACTAAGTTGGATGGGGGTCCCTGCAATATAGAAGGCAACAACTTATGCTGGTCCTGTGCGGCCTGCTCTGGACGCCACCCGCGGAGGACCTGCTTGACCCCCCACTGGGGAGCTGCCTGTCTGCCATGCTGCCGCCAGAACGCTGCCACCGGGGAAGCTACCTGCTGCTGCCAGGACACCGCTGCCACTACTGCCTGACCAGGATCTGCCCACTGCCGGGACACCGCTGCCACTGCCGGAAGCCCTGCTAACGGGGAAGCCACCGCCGGAGAGGCTGGATGCTGCTGGGGTCACCGCTGCTATGGCTGCCGCCGCTACCAGAACGGCTGCAGCTGGGAAGCCACCCCCCCTGCAACTCACACCGAGATCTCATGGGAGGGTAACAAAACTGTGCACCCTATCCCTTAAATCCCTGGCCTCACTGCAGTCCCTGTCCTCATACTCACACACATATCACGACCTCTAAAAGAGGATTTTCGTTGGGCTCGCCCTCCTCCCTTTTACTCCATTGATCCTTGCACCCCTCCCTCAGAGTGTGCATTTAATAAGGGCATATTACTTTTCCCTGATATATCCATCAGTCTACCTTTCCTGAATCCTTGTCCCTTAGTTTGGCATTTCCCTTAATAAACTGGTTAATTCGTAAATTTAATTTGGTGTCAGTAACAACTTGTGAGCATGGTGAGGGCGGCATCTTTCTGCTCTAACATATAGTCTCAAAGTGGCTGTTCCTCTCTGTGAGGCAAACGCTGCTCACAGTGCTTGATCTCTTTTAAACATCCCTCTCAATAGGAGAGGAAGTCGTGGAAGCATCCTGACTGCCAGCGGCCCGCTACTGCAGCCGTCAGACGGTGACAGGCCTGGATTAGGCAGATCACTGCTAGTGCATCAAGGGTGGTTGAACCTTGCTGTCCACTCAGCATTTGAGTATAATGCTATAATTATCAATGAGGATATATTCTATACTAAGTATGTCTATGAGGAGCTTGCTCTGCTCTGAGCTGGGCAAATACATGACAACAACATTAGGTGCATAATTAAGTTGGTGTGGTGTTGGGCCTGTGCTGATAAACCTGACTGCAAGGCCAGGTGTACAGGACAGCCACAGTGACATGGCAATATGATTATACAGCTTCTGTAGTGGATGCTTATATAAAAGCTTAGGATATAGTAAGACCCTCCTTGTTATGCTGGCACCCATCTCTAGAGATGTTCTCTCCAAGGCTCAGGACTGTTCTCAAAAGTGGCTTAAGCATCATGTCTTGGATTCATCCTATGCAGCTGAACAGCTTTAGGTGGAAGTACAGTCACATTTGAGAGGTTCTTGGTTCTTTCCATTGGAGTTAGGGAGAATGGCCACATTGGTAATTATCCATAAGCCTTCACCATACAGCAAGGAATGTTTCTATGATTCCATTGCCAATATAAGGTGCCTAGAGCAACCACAGATATTGATTCATTGCATCAGTTAGGTGCCATGGGCAGGGGTAATGCTCATTAAAACTCCTAAAGGCCTGAGTGGCTTTTAGAAATAGTTTTAAGGACTGTAAATTAGTTAGACTATTAAATCTCTTCAACAGTTTAAAACTGGACAAAAAAGGTTTGAAAAGTAAGACTACTTTCACAAAATTACATGAAATAGTTGACAAATCTGAATAAGGAAACCTTTCGCTCTCCTCAAGACTCTATCTGGTTTTAAAAATTAAGAGCTTGGGCCTAGGACAATGACATCGAAGTGTCTCAGTTTTTCGTAGAACTGTAGTACGTGTTAAGTTTCAGGATTTATGACTTTCTTTGTGTATTTGGACTCCGATTCACAGAAGGAATTGGAGTGAGAAGGTCCCTGGAGGTTATAGAGCTTGCAGACTGGGGCCATCTATATAATGCTTGGTAATGAAAAAGGCAGATACAGAAATGAGAAATTGTAAGTAAATATGACTGCTTAAAAAAAAAAACAATTCTCACAGAATAGTCATGGTTGGAAAGGACTTTTCGAGATCACCGAGTCCAACAAACAAAACAAAAAACAAACAAACAGACAAACGACACAAACAAAGAAAAACCACAACCACACAGCCTACAATCTTGGTCACTAGAGCATGCCCTGAAGTTCCTCATCCACACGTTCCTTGAATACATCCAAGGATCGTGACTCCACCACCTCCCTGGGCAGGCTGTTATGTCAGTTTCTTTTTATGGGATGTTAGATTTTTCTTTGGATTCAACATTTTTATTGCTACTTAAAGGTTTTTAGTGCTGAAAAATGAAATATAGAAGTAATTCTAAAACATTGGAGTTAGGGAGAATGGCCACATTTGTAATTACCCATAAGCCTTCACCATACAGCAAGGAATGTTTCTATGATTTATTTCTATTGCTTAGAAAAATCTAGAAAGGCTGTACAATATAGCATGCCCTGATACTAGCTTTACTTCAGCAACCTTACTGAAGCTTAACTTAATGAAGTAATAAATTCAGAAATGTGTTTCTGCATGCATTTGTTTCATAGATTTATTATAGATAAATCCACTTATAAAATGCATCAGGATGAAAAGTTGACATTGCAGAAACTTCCTAAATACTGATGCATGTATTACAGTCTCCATTACCAATAACCTATAGAAAGTAGAACATTTACTTTAATGATGATGGACAGAGGCTAGACACAGACTGGCTGCTGTACAATACATCAGTATGGTTAAGTATAATTCTCAATAGCTGTTAGAAGGAACAGGATATTGCCTCTGTATAGCAGATAAATAACTTCATATTTGTGCAATATAATTGCTCTTGTTCCTATTTGACTTACATGGAGACTATAGACTCAAAAGCAGTTAGGCAAATCTACTTATATGAATGTATGCATAGTATAAATCTTTGTGAGTCTGCTCCAGTTCTTACCTGATTTAAAAGAAATATTTTCATTTAATTCATCAGGAATTGCATCAGCCCCTCCTGGGCAAAAAGTTTAGGGAAAAACTAACATTGTGACTTCCTTAAAAAGAATATCAAGTTTTTGCTAACATTTCTGGAACCCCATGCTGGCAAGGTTCTGGCAGACTGGGCACACAGTATATAAAAATATTTTTTTATTTTGCAAAGTACAAGTATGCTTATAATATAAGAAAATTACTTTCAAAGTTTCTAATCTTCAACATTGAAATTGACATTAGTAAACATTTAACAATCATCATGTGTGTGAGAAATCCTGCCAGTGAAATCACCACAATATCTAGCAAAATTTGTCTCATCACCATATGCCTTCCAACTGAAACCATTCTGATTCTATAAAGGAGCAAATCACTGTAAGAGGAAAGAGAATACAAGGTCTGCCAAATCAATTTTAACTCAGTATCACCTGGACTTACATTAAGACTTAAAGGTAATTCAGAAACAGCTTTTGCAGTGTTAGGAAACCTCCCCTTGCTTTCTTCCAGCTTTTTTTTTTTTTGGAAACTTTTTCAGACATGCCAGAATGCTCTTCTGTGTACGGTGCCTCACTAGTTATAATTTGAAAGACTTCATTAATGAGTAACAATGAGAAATAAAATATAACATCTATTAAAACTTCATGGTTGCCCATTGGTGGATAAGCACACAAAGTACAGGCAGTTTCAACTGAATTTGCTCAATAGCCCAGTGGAACTAATTTCTGATTTTCTTTCCAAGTAACACCAGAAGTGAAGACGAGTTATTAATCTGTGAATTCATACAAGTTGAAGAAACTCATAGTCATCTACTTGCCTCATATATGCATTATTTTTGAAATCTCCAGTACCAGCAGGTATTTGTGTGCATATATTTGAGCCAGTACATACTTACGACTTTAACATGCTCATGAACCTTTGAGCTGCACTTTCCACACACCTATGTATGCATATCCAACGTAGAATGTAAAACTGTACATGAATAGTGATGTCTATCAGGGCCCGTTAGGGAGATGCACAAGGCACCTTTAAAACGTGACTGCAAATGACAGGTTCAAAATAGTTTGTCCATATCAGCCCCGTTTCTCCTTCATGTCTCCATGTAAAGATGAGGTTATGCATGGCCTCTGATCTTCTAGATATGGAATAATGAACACATTCATACTGAAGAAAAACATTTGACAACAGCTTCATTTTCAACAGTGAATTGCAGATTTCAGTGCATTGCATAGAATCATAGAATCCTAGGGGTTGGAAGGGACCTCAAAAGATCATCTAGTCCAACCCCCCCTGCCAGAGCAGGGTCACCTAGAGTACATCACATAGGAATGCATCCAGGCGGGTTTTGAATGTCTCCAGTGAAGGAGACTCCACAACCTCCCTGGGCAGCCTGTTCCAGTGCTCTGTCACTCTCACAGTAAAAAAGTTTTTTCTGATATTTACCTTGAACCTCCTATGCTCCAATTTGCACCCATTACCCCTTGTCCTATGACTGGTCATCACTGAGAAGAGCCTAACTCCATCTCCCTGACACTCACCCCTTACATATTTGTAAACATTGATGAGGTCACCCCTCAGCCTCCTTTTTTCCAAGCTAAAGAGACCCAGCTCCCTCAGCCTTTCCTCATAAGGGAGATGTTCCACTCCCTTAATCATCTTTGTGGCTCTGCGCTGGACTCTTTCAAGCAGTCCCCTGTCCTTCTTGAACTGAGGGGCCCAGAACTGGACACAATACTCCAGATGCGGCCTCACCAAGGCAGAATAGAGGGGGACGAGAACCTCTCTTGACCTACTAACCACACCCTTTCTAATACACCCCAGGATGCCATTGGCCTTCTTGGCCACAAGGGCACATTGCTGGCTCATGGTCATCCTCCTGTCTACCAGGACCCCCAGGTCTCTTTCACCTACACTACTGTCCAGCAGGTCAGCCCCCAACCTATACTGGGACATCGTGTTGTTCTTCCCCAAATGCAAAACTCTACACTTCCCCTTGTTGAATTTCATCATGTTTCTCCCCGCCCAACTCTCCAGCCTGTCTAAGTCTCTCTGAATGGCAGCACAGCCTTCTGGTGTGTCAGCCACTCCTCCCAGCTTAGTGTCATCAGCAAACTTGCTGAGGGTACATTCTATACCCTCATCCAGGTCGTTGATGAAGATGTTGAACAACATCGGTCCTAGTACTGACCCCTGAGGGACTCCACTAGTCACACACTTCCAACCAGATTCTGCCCCATTGACTACAACATCAGATCTGGTAGAGAAGGCTGCAAGAATACATCAATGTACTATTGCATTTAAACAGGCTAGCAAAATTAAGAGGAAGTTAAGATTATGCTACTGGAATAATTTCTATGGTAACTACCATAAAGTTTTCATTACATCCTGGAACTGTTTAGTAAATAAATATTTTTTTTTTAAATGGCAAGGTATTTCCATACGGTAATTTCTTCCTTCAGCTCAAAGGCAACATGCAGCCTTCAAAGGAACTACTGAACATTTTATTCAATTGAAAACAATGTGATGTACAAATTCACTTGTAAAAATACTGTCCTGTTGTACTTTGCATGTGCACATATGCATGTAAATGAGAACAGAATTTGGCCTGGAATTTACAAACACAGTCTACACTGTTACCCAGCATTTTCAAAGAACATCTGTAGTGTATCCTGAGACTCTTTTCTGTGACTGAAAGCAAACTGTATTATTTTGGGAACTGAATAAAACCTCTTCAATACAGAGAACAAATATGTATTGTTTAGTCTGTAAGAATCTGTGAGACTCTTAAATGACAAAGCTCAAAGTGCTTTTCACTGATTCAGGAAGTGGCTTGCTGTACTACAAGTCCCAAGGAACCAGCTATAGATGTACACATTTAGCATATGGATGTTTACACAATTGCATCTAACTGCAAATGATAATTTGGAACCATATTTAATGTATAAGTTCATAGTATTAAGTTCCATTCACATATATACCACTTATAAAGAATAGTAAGGAAAGTTTTTCTGAGGAAAAAGAGACAAACCTATTTTAATATATGTATGTTACACACAGATGTGTATATGTGAGTTCAATCCAATGGTGGTACATTTAAATACTCTCAGAATATGTGATCTAATTTTGTCATCTTTATAGCTTATTAAAGTAAGCACATTTAAAATCCAAATACGCAAATAGTTATGCTGTCTGGCACTGTATGTTTTGGTGAAACTTGGTTCATGTTGAAGTGAAAAACTAGCTTATTGCACAGCATTCATGTTTGCTACTTGGGATTTCATCTTCTGGAGAGTGAACCCCTGCTCACAACATGCAACTACCACAGGTATCATTTGGGTCTTATTCTTTTTTAAGTTCCATTTTCAAATGGTTTCCACTTGTGTTTCAACTATTCCCACCTCGGAGTTTTTTTTTAAATATTAGAACAGCAGAATCTTTTTGTACTGGGCAAAGAAATGGGCTTGCTTTTTTTGGTATAATTGCTCAAAATTTCTCCTAACTATAAAGACACTCCACTGTTCAAGGTCTGATGGACCAGAAAAGCTGCTTGGATCACAGTGGGAAAACCACTGAATTTTTAATAAATTTAATTTTTAATAAATTCAGTAATTGCTGGAAATTATAACACAGTATGTTGTGCATTGTATAGGGAGAATGCTTTTGTATCATCATCTGTTGATTACAAAGTTTATTACAGGTGCTTGGCAAAGTGTTTTGGTTTGAGCAAGCTCTTGCTGATTTATTTTTTTTTCTTTCAGTGACAGTGCCAGTGGACTGATAATAACCAAGGTCACTTCTGACTGTCTGCAGCCTCCCCCCCTACGGGGGAGCAGATTAGACCGAAGGCAGGATCAGCAAATCAGAATATTCCCTTCTCATAATATTTTCTCTATTTGGCTTTCAGTATAGGTTAAGACATCACGGAAGTCAAGCCTTTCATTTTCTTTTTCCACTCACTTTTCTGCTTACTGTCGCTTCTATCGCCCTCTCTTTGGCTCTCTCTCTCTTTTTTTTTCATTTTTCTTTACAGCCAACACCCGAGGACCCTGTCCGTGCACCTGGACACTCCCCCCTTCAGCTGGGAGTCACCAGGGAGAAGAGTTGCTGTGAGAGTCGCTGGGGGAGGAGGGAGGGGATCGGGTGTTGCACATCCCTTTATATATTCCCTTGTCACTAATAATTAAAATCAATCTGTTTCCCTTATCACTAATAATTAAAATCAATCTGTTTCACTTTTCAACCCAGAAAGCCTCTCTTGCTCATTTTTCTCCCTCTTTCCCTACCTTAGGAGAGGGGGGAAGGGAGGGGTGAATCATGAGTGTTATTGTTATTGGTTCGACTGCCAACTTGGTGCCAAACCAACACAATAATTAATTGGCGAGCCAGGCAGGAGCTGAATGGACACCATTTCTACTGAAGGTATGGACGGTTTGAAAACCGAACAGATGATTTTTGCACCCAACATGCAGTCGTACATGTCCTATGTGGCTGGGATACTACTGCTTAGTGTATCTGTTCTTGTTATTGTTCTGTGGTTTATTGATAAGACTATAGCCATAATCAACCGTGTAATAACCTATTTAGAGATAACAGGGGTCGTGATATTGATCTGTATAGGGATACTGTATGTGTGCAGTGTGAATGTGCATGTGAATAGGAAGGTCTATGTTGGTAATGGCAGACACACCCATGTTCCGGAGGTTTGCGCAGGCTGTACCAGCAACACATGCCCATATATTCTCCTTCATGGGATGTTTTAATGAACTCAATAGACCAACAGTACGTGAATTGGCTTTCAAAGCATGACAGTATGGAGATATGTTTTGTGATTATCATCAGTTCCACACCTCAGCTGTTGAAAAGGTGACTGACAGAAGGAATCTGGACAGATGGGAAGGTAAACCCCAGTCTTTTCCTATACCCCAGTATCTCCCTAAGGACAACTGGGCTCGCGTTGCAGCCATCAAGAGGAGACGCCCTGCTACGAGACAGCAATGAGAGAGACAGGACCCAGTTCGATGTCACCGGTGGCTCCTCTTGTGTGATTATTTCAAAGAGGATATGAGAACCTGGGATAATAAACCTACTGATATTCTCCAGCTATGTGTACAAGAGCTGCTAGGTAGAAAAGGTGCAGTAGATGGTTCTTCCTAGAAAAAGGCAGCTCCAATTTCCAGCAACCAGTCCTTCAACCAAGATGGTGCATCAACCTCTAATGGTCAGTATTAGAGGTGCCCTGCCTCCAGCCAGGGAGAGGAGAGGGGCAACCAAATTTATTGGACTGTGTGGATTCGGTGGCCTGGCACATTGGAACCACAAAGGTATAAAGCCTTGGTTGACACTGGTGCACAGTGCACCTTAATGCCATCGGATCACAAGGGGACAGAGTCCGTTACTATTTCTGGAGTGACAGGAGGATCTCAAGAACTGACCATTGTTGAAGCTGATGTAAGCCTCACTAGCAATAAGTGGCAGAAGTGCCCTATTGTGACTGGCCCAGATGCTCCTTGCATCCTTGCAATAGACTATCTCAAAAAAGGGTATTTCCAGGACCCAAAAGGGTACCGATGGGCCTTGGGTATAGCATCTGTAGAGACTGAGAACATCGAACAACTGCATACCTTGTCTGGCCTTTCAGATGACCCTTCCCTAGTGGGGTTGCGGAAGGTTGAAGACCAACAGGTGCCAATTGCCACTTCAACAGTGCACAGACGACAATATCGCACCAACAGAGACTCTGTGATTCCCATCCATAAGCTGATTCGACAACTGGAGAGCCAGGGAGTGATCACCAGGACTCACTCACCCTTCAACAGTCCTATCTGGCCAGTGTGGAAGCCTGATGGCGAGTGGAGGCTGACAGTGGACTATCGTGGCCTGAATGAGGTTACACCACCACTCAGTGCTGCTGTGCCGGACACACTAGAACTGCAATATGAGCTGGAGTTGAAAGCAGCAAAGTGGTATGCCACTATTGACATCGCTCATGCCTTTTTCTCTATTCCTCTTGCACCAGAGTGCAGGTCACAGTTTCCTTTCACCTGGAGGGGAGTCCAATACACCTGGAATAGACTGACCCAGGGGTGGAAACACAGCTCAACTATTTGCCATGGACTGATCCACACTGTATACTGGAGAAGGGTGAGGCTCCAGAACACCTGCAGTACATCACTGACATCATTGTGTGGGGTGACATGCCAGAGGAAATCTTTGAGAAAGGTAAAAAGATAATCCAGATTCTTTTGAGAGCTGGTGTTGCTGTCAAAAGGAGCAAGGTCAAAGGACTTTCATGAGAGATCCAGTTCCTGGGAATTAGATGGCAAGATGGATGTCAACAAATTCCAATGGACGTGATTAACAAAATACCAGCTATGGCCCCACTGACCAACAAAAAGGACACTCAAAACTTTTTAGGAATGGTCAGTTTTGGAGGATGCATATTCCTGAGTATAGTCACATTGTGCAACCTCTTTACAAGGTGACCCGGAAGAAGAATGACTTTGAGTGAGGTGCCGATCGACAGGATGCTTTTGAGAAGATTAAAGATGAGATCGTGCATGCGGTGGCCCTTGGACAAATTCGAACAGGTTCAGACATCAAAAATATACTCTATACTGGAGCTGGGCACAATGGTCCTACATGGAGCCTCTGGCAGAAAGCACCAAGGGAAACTCGTGGTCGTCCCCTGGGATTTTGGAGTAGGAGCTACAGAGGTTCTGAGGCCAATTACACCGTAACTGAAAAGGAGATACTGGCAGGATATGAAGGAGTTAGAGCTGCTTTGGAAGTGATGGGTACTGAGGCGCAGCTCCTTCTGGCGCCCCGATTACCGGTACTGCACTGGATGTTCATGAGTAATGCTCCTCCTGTGCATCATGCCACCGATGCTACCTGGAGTAAATGGATTGCTTAATCACCCAGTGGGCTAGGATAGGGAACCCAAATTGTCCTGGGATTGTGGAAGCTATTACAGACTGGCCAGAAGGCATACATTTTGGAATGCCACCTCAAGAAGTGGTGAAATGAGATGAAGAAGCCCCACCATATAATCAACTGCCTGAGGCTGAAAAACAATATGCTCTCTTCACTGATGGCTCCTGCCACCTTGTAGGAAACTGTCGGAGGTGGAAAGGTGCTGTATGGAATCCTACACAGCTTGTTGCAGAAGCAGATGAAGGAGAAGAAGAATCAAGTCAGTTCGCAGAAGTAACAACCATCCAGCTGGCTTTAGATGTTGCTGAACGAGAAGGGTGGCCAAGACTCTATCTCTACACTGACTCATGGATGGTAGCAAATGCCTTGTGGGGGTGGCTAAAACAGTGGCAGCAGAACAACTGGCAGTGAAAGGGTAAGCCAATTTGGGTGGCTGACCTATGGAAAGACATTGCTGCTCGGGTGGGGAAATTGGCTGTGAAAGTGCACCATGTAGATGCACATGTGCCTCTAGTCGAGCTAATGAGGGACATCAACACAACCAACAAGCAGATGAGGCTGCCCAAGTGTTTAAAATAGACTTAGACTGGGAACACAAAGGTGAGCTGTTTTTAGCTCAGTGGGCCCATGACGCCTCAGGTCATCAGGGCAGAGATGCAACATACAGATGGGCTCATGACCATGGGGTGGACATAACCATGGACACTATTTCACAGGTGATTCATGAGTGTGAAACATCTGCCGCAATTAAGCAGGCTAAAAGGTTAAAACTTTTATGGTATGAGGGGAGGTGGTCAAAGTACAGGTATGGGGAGGCCTGGCAAGTTGATTACATCCCACTGCCTCAGACCCACCAGGGTAAGTGCTATGTGCTTACAATGGAGGAAACAAGTACAGGATGGTTGGAAACATATCCTGTGCCTCATGCCACAGACCGGAACACCAACCTGGGCCTTGAGAAGCAGGTCTTGTGGTGACACGGTACCCCAGAGAGAACTGAGTCGGACAATGGGACGCATTTCAAGAACAATCTTGTAACTGACTGGACCAAAGAACATGGTATTGAGTGGATATACCATATCCCGTACCATGCTCCAGCCTCGGGGAAGATTGAAAGGTACAATGGTCTGTTGAAAGCTACCCTGAAGGCAATGGGAGGTGAAACCTTTAAGAATTGGGACAAACATTTAGCAAAGGCCACTTGGCTAGTTAACACCAGGGGATCCATCAGTAGAGCTGGTCCTGCTCAGTCAGACCTTTTGCAAACAGTGGATGGGGATAAAGTCCCAGTGGTATGTGAAAGAAATCTGTTGGGAAAAAGTGTTTGGGTTTATCCTGCTTCAGGCAAGGGCAAACCTGTCCAGGGTGTTGCTTTTGTTCAGGGACCTGGACATACTTCGTGTGTAATGATGGAAGATGGTGAAGTTCAGTACGTACCTCAAGGAAATCTAACACTGGGAGAGAATTCTTAATTTGATAACTTATAGACTCTGTGTAAAGTATTATGACAATGGAATAGGGGTGGAGTGTTTTGGTTTGAACCAGGGTGGAGCTCTTTGCTGATTTTTTTTTTTTCTTTCAGTGAACTTTTTAGCAGCACCAGTGGACTGATAATAACCAAGGTCACTTCTGACTGTCTGCAGCCTCCCCCCCTACGGGGGAGCAGATTAGACTGAAGGCAGGATCAGCAAAGCAGAATATTCCCTTCTCATAATATTTTCTCTATTTGGCCTTCAGTATAGGTTAAGACATCACAGAAGTCAAGCCTTTCTATTTCCTTTTCCACTCACTTTTCTGCTTACTGTCGTTTCTATCACCCTCTCTTTGGCTCTCTCTTTTTTTTTTCATTTTTCTTTACACCCGAGGACCCCGTCCGTGCGCCCGGACACTCCCCCCTTCAGCTGGGGGTCACCAGGGAGAAGAGTTGCTGTGAGAGTCACGAGGGGAGAAGGGAGGGGATCGGGTGTTGCACATCCCTTTATATATTCCCTTGTCACTAATAATTAAAATCAATCTGTTTCACTTTTCAACCCAGAAAGCCTCTCTTCCTCATTTTTCTCCCTCTTTCCCTACCTTAGGGGAGGGGGGGGGGGAGGGGTGAATCAAAAGTGTTATTGTTATTGGTTCGACTGCCAACTTGGTGCCAAACTGACACACAAAATCCAGCAGTAATTCTTAACATGCAATTAAATAATTTCTGCCTCTCAGTCCAGGATACAGCCTTGTAAAATTGTTCAGCCCCAACCTCTGCTCCTTTGACCTCCACTACTGCTAGCAAACCTGCCCTCATTCATCCACACAGAGCTCTTCACTCTGCTGATTTGAGAGTCTTTATTTTACTCGCTTACTTTTCTGATATAAAAGTCACCGTAGTGGAATTTCACTCCCATAGAGATGCTTTCCATGCACAGAAGTGCCTGGTTTGTGGTCACATTATCCATATAGCTGACTAGTATTCCTAACAAGTTGTTATAATGTCTTATTATAACCCCTATCACAAGTTATGTGCTTGTCCCTAGATATCTCTATGATTGAGTCAGTAAGCAGAATAGTTAATTTTACATAACTTCTTAAAAACTGAAAATCCTTAGATTCTTCGGTGTTATTTAAACTTGTGTCACAATTAACACAATAGGCTAACATATTTTCATTGGTTTAAATGTTTGACACAATTGTATAGTGACTGACTCAGACATAGAAAATTGAGGTGCTAGGTAACATACTCCTAGGTTCAGTCTGTGGTACGGTAATAAATTTATTCAGGACTGTTATCTGGCAGAGTCCTATCATCATGGCATAACCTAAGTCTATGCTATTAACCTTGTGGCTTCTAAGGCAGGATAACTACCTCAAATTGTCAATGTGGGATCATCCTTGGCTTGTGCTAACTCTTATACTATGTCTACTTATTGTCTAGGAAAATGCTAGATGTCCTGAACAAAACTGTGCCAGGGACCATGAGAGTGGAGGCAATCACATCCATTGCTCATGTGCACTTCCTGGCACAAGTAATTTCCTCATATTGATGAACTATCCTGCACACTGTCTGATCCAAACTCCCATTTATTCAGAAATTATTGAACCCCATATAAAAGTCTTTTTTAAAAGAAGGATTGAAATTATGATGTGTCAGCAAGTTCTGAAATATGCAAAATGGTTTCAACCTGTAAAGCACAGAGTAGTAGCTCTGTGTTCTAGAAACAGCATCTTATTTTCATAACAGAATAATTTAATTAACTTAAGGTCAAGTTTTTCCTTCCCCATCCTCTCCTCCATTAAATTTAAACTGTATTTTTGGGGAAAATGCAGTGTTTTGTAGAGGGAATAATATAATTTGTCATCACAGAGTTAATTTCTGTACATCAGCCAATTTCAGAGAACTTAAATCTTTGTAATTAACATCTCTGTAGGCACTGTTTTCTTCCCTTAACCCTCCATATATAATTTTATATGACAACTTCTTTGCACGTTTACTATAATAATTATGCACAAGGTGAGAAAATAACTCATGTAGAGGCATGAAATGCATGCAGGAAGACTTCAGAACTGATATTTAACACTGGTCTTGTTTAAAACTTGGCTACAGACACAATAGCGTTTTGACTCAAACGTAGTACAGCTGGCATATATTAAGTGGTGAAGCAATCTTGATACTATAGACAATTAAAATATAGAAACAGCTAGCTGTGGAATGTGTGTTTGGTGTTTCTTGATATTTTTAAATCTTGATGGTGAAATATTATTAACAAATTTCCATGTTTTTTTAAGGATAAATCGACATACACTACAGATTTCAGTATTTCATTCTTGTTATCATGTGTGCAGGACGTAAGGTGACATTTCCATCTGCATGATTACTTTCTCTGACATGGCTGCAGAAGAGTGCCTGAGAATGTTTCTTATACCAATTACATCAACTATTTCTTGTTATCACACTAAATCATCTGCAACCATTTGTATTCCCTGTGTGCTAGAAATGCAGCTGCTGCTAAGGCTGTAGAAGCCTGAAGTACAATGAGGAAAGTGATCAACTGGCAGGAGGGGCCAGTAATCAGAGCAGTCACGTGAGCACCTCATGTTATCCAACACACTAATTATGGCTGTGACACAGCCTTCCACAGACCATGAGAAACCACCTACAGTATGCCAGTGACACATTGATTGTGTGTCTTGACGGAAAGGCAGTAGGTCTTGTAACTTCCATTTCTACCACTACACGTGTGCTAATTCCAGTACTAACAGTGACCACCAACAGATGAGAGGCTCTCCTCTGTGCTGGGGGTAAGTAATCACAGAATTCAGATGAAGAGCTGTAAGTGTTCAAGGACAGGTTAGATGGGGCTTTGAGCAACCTGTTCTAGTGGGAAGTATCCCTGCCCATGCAGAAGGGTTGGAACTAGATGATCTTTAAGGTCCTTTCCAACCCAAACCATTCTATGATTCTATGAGAAGTTTAAAGGGAGTAGCTGCCCTTCAAAAAAATCAGCATTTGTGCACTGAAATATAAGAAAGCATACCTTGAGTGTAGGGCCTAGCATGTGCTTTGAGATCCTTCTAGTTGAATTAAAAGATGACCTTTCAGTCATCTCCAGTGCCACAGCTGTTATCATACATCATGGAATGTCCAGCAATGATTTTCAGTGTCTTTTGTTTTCAACGTTCATAGAGGAAAAACACTGGAAGGCAAGATGGATACCTCAATTGGAAGCCCCATTGCTGGCAACAGCATAATGTGAAAATCTCTGATGCCTGGTGCAGTCCAAGGTCTCTAGTGTCAGAAGAGTCACAGAAGTAGCAGGTCTGTCTCCACAGCCTGTACAGAGCCTTACCTTCTGAGTGGAAGGATGAAAAGGAGCAAGGCAAGCAACTTGACACCTAGGAATTTTGGTTCCTTGGCTATCTCGAGGTGCCAGAACTGTGGAGTGGGGTCAGTTTGGGCCACTGAGAAAATGAAGGAGCAAGACTTTAAGCTGTGGTAGTTGAGAGAGAAACAAAATGGTCCCTAGATACTTGTACTAGTGTGTAGCTTCAGTAACATGTAATTTGTACTTTGAGCAAGATTCTGATGGGGAAATGCAAAGTGCAAAGAGGGACAGGAAGAGACATATGGAAGAAGAGGGCAAGCTGAGGAGCAGGAAACAGGGTTTTGTGGCTATCTGCCTGCTGGGCACTAACAAGTAGCACAGTTTGTAGAGGATGGCTCAGCAAGCTGGAGTCCAAAGGAGGCCATACCTCTCAAAACACGGTGTCAGTCCCTGACACATTTAAAATGCATTTCATTGCTGCTCTTTGCAATGAAATGAACAAGTGCTCCATGTCACCAACTGAAAGAAAGGGTAATTTACTGGGGAACTTGGAAAAAAAAAATTCTGCTGTTTAACCAGCTCTAACGGTAACCAGAATGCTGTATCAATTGCTTTCAACGTAGCAACTGCCACTTCTTTTGGGAATTTGCATCTTTTAAATGCATACTTTCAATCAACACTTTAGACTTCACATGCCACTACTGTTACTGCAATCACAAGTCATTGCTTATCAGACTGATTTCCAGCAGTGCACTTCTGCCAAAACTGTCAACACAGGTGGCTATAAGCTTTAATAAAATAATGTGTGTGTGTGCATGTGTGATTGGGTGAGATAGAGAGGGAGAGAGAGAAAAATAAACCAAATTGCACTTTTAAATGCTTGATGATAGAGCTGTTAGAGTATTACCCAACCGTGTGAAGTTATCAACTGTTCTAATTAAAAACAAAACCAAAAACAACAAAACAACAAAAATAACAAAACACAAACACACAATTCTCAGGTAGTAATATAGTTCAGATATGTGCATCTCAAACACCCTTTTGGCATGAAAAAGTCAACAAGAGTCACAAAACCTGTAGGCATGCACAAAAAGCCGTATTTGTGACAACTTAAAACAAGGATTAGAATTACAGTGTGCTTTCTGCAGAGAATCTTGTTCATGTATATCTGAGCACCACCAGCAGATAAACTGTTTGGGTTTAAAGTTGTCAAATGGTAACTAACACCAACAGTTGCACAAAATTATCTGATGTCTCTAACAACTGTCAACATTAATTTTTATTGTAATCTCATACCCCTCAAGGTGGTATAAAAGGTGTGAAATTCTTTGATCTTTGCAAAATACATTCTGAAATGCTGTTTTTTTCCTAGAATTCATATCTGTGATGAGATTTTTTGATTAAGTTGCAATTATTAGATTTTCTCTCACCGTAACTTGATTAATAGTTGTCCCTTCCCTGAAAAATAAACATGGATGTGCAAGTTAAAAGCGAACTTTATAACTGCGTTCTGGCAGAATGATACCCCATCAAGTCAATGGTGCTTCATGCAATCCTGGAAAGCCAAAATACTAAATATTCATTATATAGCTAATACTAAAAATGTCTGTTATGTGACAGATGACTGAGTTACTCTTATGCACTTAATATAAATCTGAAATAAAATAAGAAAAAAATTACTTGCATTACCCCTTGTTGTGCATATCTCACATAAGTATGTTAAAGAAAAGCCTGCTTTAAGCAAAATCTAATCCTTCCAGGTAGTAATCCTCAATATCTGTGTCACTGATAAAACAATGTGCATGAAAGATGTTCAGACAAAGATGATGGTCTATGACTCTTCACCTAGTGGTATTTGAAGCTTGTCTGTGGAAAGCAGATCTAAATATAGGGAATACTTAGACAAGATTTTGCATAACCAGGTCACTGGTTATTGCAAGCCTATGTTAAAATGAATGTAAGTCCAGCAGCTTCTGCAATGAAGCTTAGGAAGGCTTACACCAGTGTGTGAAATTCTTGAGTTTAGCTGGGTTGTTTTTTTTTAATAGATCTCCTTGTTTTTTTATACATCTCTGCAGCATCAACTGCCATTGCAAAGTGGTTTTAGCAGATTTCAGCCAAAGTTGGATGAGAAACAAATATGTAGACAGATCAACAAAGTGATCATGCAGATATTTATCTTTTGTTTTAGTAGTTCCTACTGGAGTAACCTAAATGAAATAAAGGGTTTCATGCCAATCCAGATGTTAGTAAGTATTTTGCTGATATTACCCCAGCTGTGACTGGGGTGAAGACTTTTACAGACCAAGAAAAAGTCTTGTAATGCACTTGTCTGTCTCACAATCCCGAGTCCAGCCTTTTCATCCAGTACATATTTTTGAACATTGCATTTGAAGTGAAATAGCAAAGTATGGTCCTGCTTATTTTGTTCAGCTACTTTGATATGTAAGTTTTAAGTATACCAACCAAAGTTCTCTCATTTTGTTTTCTTTAGTTTAAAGTAACATAATCCTGAATCAAAACTTCTGTTGGGCACCATTAATTTTACTGTAATAAACAACACAATACTCAGCAGGGCAGCAATATACAACATTCAGCAGAAAATTTATTACAACCATGTGTAATCCTTGTCCTATAATGAGTAAGATGCAAGATAAGAATCCTCCCAGCTTCAATAGAACTACATTTTTTTAAGGACAAATAGTTATTTTGAGTAATATAAAATAAAATAGAGATGGTCACATCTTAAACTCTCATTGACAAGACTGTAATTCCCATTAAGTGTTTTTTGTGGTTAATATTTTCCCATATTGTGTCTATGTTTTATTTGGGAGTTCAGAATATGCAATGGATCATCCTGAAATCTGCTCAGTAGCTGATGAAATTATTTCCCACGGATCTTCTGTTAATCTTTGGAAGTGTGCTAGGTTCCAGCAGGAAGTCCTGTGCTTGATAGAAAGAGGGCAGAAGAATCCTGGTTGCACTGGCAGGGCATTCAAGCTTCTGACAAAAGCAGGCTGCTGCAGGTGATTTTAAGATGTGCACTGAAGGTAAAGTTTCTCAACTTGTCTAATGACTGATGACTTAAACACCCAGGTCTCATGCTTCCTAAATGAATGCTCAAAGAATTACCCAGTTGGAATGTATACCCAAAGGCAATTAGTATTCTGGGTTTCATCCCTCTGTTATTCTTACTCCAGTTGTTCAAATATTTAGAAAGCCAGACAGAAAACAAAAAAAAATTCTACAATTTAAAGCACCCACCAGGGGCAACCAGAGCCTCTTCTCAGCTCTCCTACAAAGTAGAACAGCTTGCTTCATCTGATTAAGCCCTATTCCAGGATATAAATCAGACAAAAAGTGAACTAAATTTTAGGAGCTCTACATCATCAATGAAAAGAGGATAGGGAGCTTTGCTTGTCTCTTCCTGAGATACTTTGAAAGGCCAGCTTCAGTATTTTGTAACAATAGAATACCCTGTTGTTTTTTTTTTTCTTCTCCTTACTTCAGTGATGATAGAAACAGAGGTAGTATAATTTCCTAATGCTATCTGACAACACATAATTAATGAATTTTCATATTGTCTTTATTTTTCTATTGTCTCTTCCTTATTTTTTTCACATTAGATATACAAGTCAGTACCATTATATTCTCCTGATTTTTGCGGTTCTTTCTATTGCTGTAAGTTCTTTACCTCTCTCTAGAATAATATCTGCTTTTTTTTCTAAAATAAAATCTTCTTTCATTGGAAAAGGTCAATGTATTTGAAGCTATTATAAGGAAAGGGTACATTTTGAAGACTTCTTTAGTGTCAAAAATAGGAAAAAAATCTGAATTAATAAAATAATTGTGTTATATAACTTTCAAAATTAGGAAATTTTTTATTAAACTTTTTTTTTTAATTCCATTCATTATTTTGCCAACAATTCTGGTATGTTAAAAAAGAATGTAAGCATTTTCTCTGCTGATTAATTCCAATCAGTTCAAAGTTGTACATAAGTAAGAAAATATTTTTATTAGTTTCATTGGTGTCCCTTTCAAAGATCTTTGACAAACCTGGAAGAACTCAAGTGTTTCCTCTGTATTCTTAAATCCATGACTCCCCAATTACCATGACACTGGACTACCAGTACCATGCATTTTATTTCTATACAGCAGTCCTCATATATGATTTCACAAAAAGCATTTTGGACGCAGTTAGCATAACCTAAATGGAAAATGATGGTTTTATGGTGGGATTTAAAAAGCAAAACTGGCAATAGCTGTGAGGGAAGAAGTGAGAGGATGTCTGATGGCACAGCATGGCTAAAAGCCACACTGCCCAGGGGCAAGGGAGGCTGAGGGTGTTCAGTGAGGGTTGAAGAGCTCTTCACGGGCTGAGGAGGATAGGAGTGAGAAGGCAACCTGAGATGTAGGAAGAAGTGATCATAGACAGCAAAGTAGCTCAGTGTGCCCAGTGTTTCTCATTGTTTGTGTAGTGACTGTTCCTAATTATGTTCAGAGATGAGTTTGCTTCTTCCCACCCACCCTCTCTTTTTCTCCCTGCCTTCTTCTCTTTCTTTTTTCCTTTCTCTCTTCATCTTTTGTAAGGGTAAGGCAAAGGAAGATGAGGAAATTGATATTTAGACTATGCAATTTCTATTTACAGTTTTGTAAATAAAAATTCATGTTTTGTAAAATCATCTGTGTTTTCTTACACAGAGAGAAGTTTCAAAACATTATTTAGCATAACCCCTGTGTCCCTTCACTTACCAGCTATAATTAGATAAACATCCAACAGTGGATGTTGCCCTGCCCTCCAATTTCTAAAAGTTTTTCTGCAGCAACAGGTCTCAGGAGCTCAGGTGTTGGAGGAGTTTTTTATTCCAGTGCTGTGAACATTCATCTACCCCAGTATATATCCTTGTTACCATCTTTGAGTTGCATCATTATGGACACTTTCTGAAATATTCCCACCAACGTTTTTCCAAGGTAGAACAAGGAGAGATGCAACTGAAATGCATTATTAACTCAGAGCCTGGTGAGAAGCTGTCTTTTATTGCAAAGTTTTGGGTTACAGGACATCATGACCAGGAGCTTCCCTGTTTTGTAACTTCTCCACACCTCATAATCAGTTTAATTGTGGCTCACCATACCATACAACTTCTTCATATGAAAGATGCCTATTTTATCCTGCTTTCCTCAGTGAATGTTTGGAGTAATTTATTTGGCTGTATTTTCTGTTGAATACAGGGCATGGGTCCTGCAGAGCTCTGGAGTCTTTCTCACTTATCCGTGTAACATCTTCTTTTATCTAGGTTAATTTTTTGGAGTCTGTATTGTGTACCTCATTTATTAATCAAGTGAATGGATGAAACTCTCCCACATTGCTCGCTTCAATGTGAAGGAAGGACTTAATGAGATATCTTCCTTTGTGCAGATAGTCCAGTGCAATCCCATGCAGCACAGAGACACCTGCTAGGAGAACACCTGTCACCACTGAAATCAACGCGAACTCTGGCGTTTACTTCAGTGGATGTGGTGTTGACTTAATTGGGGTTTGGTCAAAAGGTAATTGGCATCCCTAGCTATTGAGCTGATTCATTTGTGTGGCTCGTATAAATGCCAATGCTGGGAAGGGACAAAATCCTCTTTGTAAGCAATTCAATGAACAAATTATAAATGTTACTCATAAACACATTCACTGGTCCTCACTGAGACGCTGTCTCTCTTATACGGGACATGAATACAGCACCCATTTACTATGTATGTCTGGAGATAAGGCCAGAATTCAGCCCTAAGCTGCCTTTGCTGCCATATTGCTGACTCCATTATGCCACTTCACCCTTCTGTCCCAATTGTTATGCATGTTTTCAGATATTCAGTGCTCACTGATACACAAACTGCTTAATCTTCCTCCAATTTAGCTTTCAGTATCATCAGTCTCTCACCTCAGTGCTGATCACTTGTTTCAATTTCCCAATGTGCTTTTAATAATCAGGTACATGTTTATTTCATCTACTGCTTAACAAAACATTAATGCATCTTTATCTCAATCTCTACTAAAGACGTCTCAGGGGATATTTCTATTTATTTACTTATTTGGTGAGTGTAAATTGTGTTTAAAGGTACTGAAATGGGAGAACCAGGAATACAAGACTTCTAATATTACGCTTGGCAAGTGCCAGACATGTTCCAATACATATTGCCAATATATAGGTTCTAAACTGAGCCTATCAGAGCTGGATGAGATATTACACATGGGCTCAGGCCATGAAATTGTTAGGAAGAGTTTTCTTCAGATTCTTTCTCTCTGAGTGTTCACTTTGATTCATTGCAAGGGGCATGGCCATCATTCCCAGGTAACAGCATGAAATTTCTACTGGTTGTTACATAAGCCAGAACCACAGGGAACAGAACCTTAACCTGTTGAAGAAGGGCATTTTATTTGCCCTTCTTTAAATGGTCTTGCATTGAATTTCCAGGCTTACTTACAGCTGGAAGCAAAGGGGAATTCCTCACAGGGGCAAGTGTGGAAAGGGTGGTGCTAACCTATGAGGCAGATCATCCTTCTACTACAGCCTCTTACTATTGAAATGTAGCATAGCAGAGCTTGTGTTGGCTTAATTGCCCCCCTCAGAATTGGCACAGAAGACACAGAAAACACAGGATTTGTTTAATATTGATGTGACAAATAATACAATAGGTAACAGTTGTACATGTATGCTTATCAGAAAGAGAAAATGTGGGACATGTGTTTTGTGAGAAATGCCAGAAAACAACAGCAAAAAACAGTTTGCAAATTTAAACAATTCATGTCATGATTTTAGTGCTAATTTTGCCATTTCTAACATCACATTTCTAACACATGCTCACTCCTGCCCAACTAACAATTCACTGACCTCTTCTTTATCTACATTTAAGAGTTCTGCTACTTCTCATGAGTGTTTTCCATTCTTTGTATATATGTTTGTGATGCTCAGTGCGCCCCACTGATCTTCGCAATGCAATGTGGCCCTTCCACATGTCTTTCTATAACTGTCTGAAAATATTTTGGCATTAATTTGCTGCAAAGTTTCAGGAGATGGGGATTTTGGGGAACTTTGAGATACGTGAAATTATTTTGGCACAGCCAAGAGTATAAAGTTACTGCCTAAAAAAAAGTTCAAACTTACTTGTTTTAGGCAGTTCTTTAAACTGTAATGGATTTTTTCCTCTTTGAAGTTATGGAAGAGGGCAGGAAGGCATCCTCCTCAAGCAGACCGGGTGAGACAGAAGGGAAAGTCCTTCTACTTACTTTCAGGAATGAGCTGTTCTTCTTTAGATGCCTCTTTCAATAAGATGCTAGTGGAAACTCCTTGACAACACTAAATCAACTCATGCCAGCTGCCTGTTAGCAATATAGATATACTTTTGTCTTTTGCTGAAAAGCACACTGAAATCTGTCAGGATATATTCTGTTATGTCTTTTCAATTAAAGACAAAAATCCATCATTTTAAGTTACCGAAACTGAGCCTGATTACTGATATTGAGAAACTTAGCTATTGCCACACTGAGGACTAGGAAATGTTTATTAAACTGAGCAGAACTGATGTTGGAACAAAATTTCTCTGCATTTTTTGTCCCTTCAAATCTTAGGACAAAGTAATATCATAGATTCCTGATAAACATTTTTTCCCTACCAATTTTATTCATGCCGTAAAGGTCCTCTGCTAGCTTGTTTCTTGCAGAATGCATGCCTGAAGCTTTTGAGAAACTTTCAGGGTAAATAGCTTTCCACAACAATAATCCTTCATGGATCACAATTACAACTATAGACTCCAGTGTGCTTTTTTCCAAAACTCATGATGAGTAAATTACTGGCTGGTTGCTATTTCCTATCTCCATTCACAGCACCTTTAGTTGCCTTCACACTAAATGTTTACAAATACCTGAGTAAGAAAAAAAAAGAAAAGGAAATTGCTTCTGCAGTTAAAATTTAGTAAAAATAAGTTGTAGAGACTGGTCTTCACAAGTTGATATTTTAGACCAAATGAATTAGTTTTTAACCACTCAGTTTTTCAGAGTGAACACTTTAACTAATAAAACCTGCAAATATATGACATCATGCTCTAAAACAGAGATGTGTCTTCCAAAAACACTGCAAAATATTTCTATTCAGATTGTTTAATTTAAAGAAAGCAAATTATTATCCACCAAATTATACTAATATAGACAAAAACTACATTCAACATAAAAGTATTAAATGTCTTGTCATGTGTGTTCTGGTTTAAATATTAAAGGTGAACCCCAGACAACCAGAGGACAGAATTGCTCTCTATTACCCCCAACCTCCTCCCTCCCAAGGGAAGATAGAAAGGGGAATAAGAGAGACTTCAACTTTGGAAATTGAAACTAGAAACAAGTTTACTATAACACAACAAAAAGGGGTAAAACGGAGGGGGGGGAGGGGGGGAAGTGAGAAAACGGAGGCGGGGCGGGGGGGTGTGAGTAAATATTTATATACAAATATACAAAACCGATCTCAAGGATGGCAGGGATATGGGGAACGCAGGGCCACTCCAGGAGAGGTCCACAGCTCCTCACAGCACCCGATGTAGTTGGATTCTGGAGCGAGCACGTGGGAAGCCGAAGGAAACCAGCAGCACACCCGGCAGGGAAAGAGGAATAGGAGGAAGGAGAGAGCAGCTTCCGGTTCTGCTGGCTTTTATAGATTGTGACAGGAAGTGGGTGGGAATACTGACCCCTGCCAGTCTCTCAGGGTGCTAAGGACCCCCTCTCTCTCCGATAGGTGTCCAACACAGTGCCGGGGTCTCCCAAACCGTAACATTCCAGCCCTTATTCCAATCCATTTCCCGTCACAATCGTTCACCAGGTTGTGAACTGTCCGTATGCAGTATAGTCCATTGAGTCCAGGCTCTGGATTTTTTATCCATTGGGGAAGTCTCTCAGGGCAGAGGAGGTGTCACAGGGGTCTTGGGACTTCATGCTCTTGTTCTGCAGGTTCTTCTTGGGCACCACTGCATTCTCCTGGAGAGAAAAACACTGAAAACAACTTATTACTATCATGCAGTAATTAAAACTACACAACTCAAACTAAACGCTCTCAGCCAGTGTTAAGCTCCCCTGTGGTACACACTGAACTTCACCATTCTCCTGCACTACCCACCAAGTATGTCCAGGACCTTGAGCAGAGACAACCCCATGGAGGGGCTGGCCTCTGCCCAAAGCAGGGTACACCCAAACAGTTTTTCCCAGTAGATTCCTTTCACACACAACGGGGACTTTATCCCCGTCCACTGTATGTAAAAGGTTTGACTGGGCAGGTCTGGCTCGGTTGACAGATCCCCTAGTATTAACTAGCCAAGTAGCTTCTGCCAAATGTTTATCCCAATTTTTAAAAGTCCCACCACCCATTGCTTTCAGAGTGGTTTTCAGCAGGCCATTATAGCGTTCAATTTTGCCAGCTGCTGGTGCATGATAAGGGATGTGGTATATCCATTCAATACCATGCTCTTTGGCCCAGCTGTCAATTAGGTGGTTCCTGAAATGAGTTCCACTGTCCGACTCAATCCCCTCAGGGGTACCATGTCTCCATAAGACTTGTCTTTCGAGGCCCAAAATAGTGTTATGAGCAGTGGCATGAGGGACAGGATATGTTTCCAGCCATCCAGTGCTTGCTTCCACCGTTGTAAGCACATATAGCTTGCCATAATGACTCTGAGGAAGGGTGATGTAATCAACCTGCCAGGCCTCTCCATACTTATATTTCACAGAATCACAGAATCACAGAATCACCAAGGCTGGAAGAGACCTTTAAGATCATCAAGTCCAGCCTATGACCACCACACCATCTAGACCATGGCACTAAGTGCCACATCCAGCCTTGCCTTGAACACATCCAGGGACGGTGCCTCCACCACTTCCCTGGGAAGTCTATTCCAATGTCTAATCACCCTCTCCGTGAGGAAGTGCTTCCTAATATCCAACCTAAACCTCCCTTGGAGCAACTTCAGGCTATGCCCTCTTGTCCTGTCACTGGTTGCCTGGGAGAAGAGCCCAGCCCCAACCTGACTACAACCTCCCTTCAGGTAGTTGAAGAGAGTGATGAGGTCCCCACTGAGTCTCCTCTTCTCCAGGCTAAACAACCCCAACATCCTCAACCTCTCCCTATAAGACTTTCCCTCTAGTCCTTTCACCAGCCTTGTTGCTCTCCTCTGGACCTGCTCCAGCACCTCAACATCCTTCTTGAAGTGAGGGGCCCAGAACTGTATACAGTACTCAAGGTGAGGCCTCACCAGTGCTGTGTACAGGGGGAGAATTACATCCCTACTCCTGCTGGCCACACTATTCCTGATACAAGCCAGGATGCCATTGGCCTTCCGGGCCACCTGGGCACACTGCTGGCTCATGTTCAACCAGCTGTCCACCAGCACTCCCAGGGCCCTCTCTGCCAGGCTGCTCTCCAGCCACTCTTCCCCCAGCCTGTAGCGCTGCCTGGGGTTATTGTGGCCAAAGTGCAGGACCCTGCACTTGGTCTTGTTGAATTTCATGCCGTTGGCCTCAGCCCATCAATCCAGCCTGTCCAGGTCCTCCTGCAGCCTCTTCCTACCCTCTGGCAGATCAACACTCCCCCCCAGCTTGGTGTCATCTGCAAATTTACTGAGGGTGGACTCAATCCCCACATCCAGGTCGTCAATAAAGATATTGAATAGGACTGGGCCCACTACTGATCCTTGGGGGACACCGCTGGTCACCGGACACCAGCTGGATGCAGCTCCATTCACCATCACTCTCTGGGCCCGGTCATCCAACCAGTTTTTGACCCAGCGAAGGGTGCACCTGTCTAAGCCATGGATTGCTAGCTTCTCCAGGAGGATGCTGTGGGAGATTGTGTCAAAGGCCTTGCTGAAGTCAAGGTAGACCACATCCACAGCCTTCCCCTCATCCACTAGGCGGGTCACCCAGTCATAGAAGGAGATGAGATTAGTCAGGCAGGACCTCCCTTTCCTAAACCCATGCTGGCTGGACCTGATCCCCTGGTTGTCTTCCACATGCTGCTTGATGGCACTTAGGATGATCTGTTCCATAACCTTGCCAGGCACCGAGGTCAGGCTGACAGGCCTATAGTTCCCCGGATCCTCCTTCCGGCCCTTCTTGTGGGTGGGCGTCACATTGGCCAACCTCCAGTCATCTGGGACCTCCCCAGTGAGCCAGGACTGGTGATAAGTGATTGAGAGCGGCTTAGCCAGTTCTTCTGCCAGCTCCCTCAGCACCCTAGGATGAATCCCATCCGGACCCATGGACTTGCTGGAATCTAAGTGGCAGAGCAGGTCCCTAACTACTTCCTCCTGGATTACAGGAGGGGGATTCTCCTCCCCATCCCTGTCTACCAACTCAGGAGCCCAGTTGTCCTGAGGGTAGCTAGTCTTTTTGTTAAAGACTGAGGCAAAGAAGGTGTTAAGCACCTCAGCCTTTTCCTTGTCCTCCATTACTAGGTTCCCCTCCTCATCCAATAAGGAATTAAGATTTTCCCTGACCCTCCTTTTGTTATTAATGTATTTATAAAAGCATTTTTTATTATCCTTTTCAGAGATGGCTATTTTAAGTTCTAGCTGGGCTTTTGCATCTCTGATTCTCTTCCTACATGACCCTACAATATCCCTAAATACTTCCTGATTCACCTGCCCTTTTTTCCAAAGTTGATACATTCTTTTTTATTCCTGAGTTCTTGTAACAGTTCCCTGCTCAACCAGGCTGGTCTTCTTCCCCGCCGGCTCCTTTTTCGGCACACGGGGACAGCCTGCTCCTGCGCCTTCATAAATTCATTCTTAAAGTAAGCCCAGCCTTCCTGGGCTCCTTTGTTTTTGAGGGCTGCTTCCCAAGGGACTCTCCCAACCAGCATCCTGAAGAGGCCAAAGTCAGCCCTCTGGAAGTCCAAGGTAGAGGTTTTGCTGACGACCCTCCTAACTTCACCACAAATTGTAAATTCTATCATATCATGGTCGCTGTGCCCAAGACAACCTCCAACCACTACATCTTCCACCAGCCCTTCTCTGTTTGTGAAGAGTAGGTCTAGCATGGCACTACCCCTGGTAGGTTCACCTACCAGCTGTAGCAGGAAGTTATCTTCTTACATTCCAGAAACCTCCTGGATTGGCCCCTTTCTGCTGTGTTGTACTTCCAGCAGACATCTGGTAAGTTGAAGTCCCCCACAAGAACAAGGGCCAGCAAACGTGAGACATCCCCTAGTTGTTGAAAGAACATCTCACCAGTGTCTTTATCCTGGTCAGGTGGTCTGTAGCAGACTCCCACTAGGATATCAGCCTCATTGGCCTTCCCTTTTATCCTCACCCATATACATTCTGCCTTGGTGTGTTTAACATTGAATTCTAGGCAGTCAAAGCACTCCTTAACATATAACACCACCCCACCACCTCTCTTGCCTTGCCTGTCTCTTCTAAAGAGCCTATAGCCAACCATTGCAGCACTCCAACCATGCGAATCATCCCACCACGTTTCCGTGATGGCAATTATATCATGGTCTCCCTGGTGCACAACAGCTTCTAACTCCTCTTGTTTATTTCCCATGCTTCGGGCATTGGCATATATGCACTTGAGCTGTGGTACAGATATCCCGACCACTTGCGTGGTTACCAACCTAATAGTGAGCCCTATGTTCTTGTTGCCACATTTATTCCCGTTTCCTGCCTTGAGTGGGACAGCAGACTGGCAGCTGTCCTTAGGCTCATCTCTGGTTTTGTCCCCATCCCCCTTCAAACCTAGTTTAAAGCCCTGTCTATGAGCCCTGCTAACTTGTGTGCCAAGACCCTTCTCCCCCTCCATGTTAGGCTTCCCCCACCTGTTGTCATGCCCGGTGTCCTGTAGGTCCATCCATGATCAAAAAAGCCAAAATCCTGTCTGTTGCACCAGTCCCGAAGCCAGGAGTTAATCTTCTGGCTCTTCCCTTTTATCCACTCATCAATCCCTGCTACTGGTGGGATAGAGAAGAACACCACCTGTGCTCCTGATCCCCTAACCAGCCGTCCCAGGGCCCTGAAATCTCTCTTCATTGCCCCTACACTTCTGGTAGCTACCTCATCACTGCCTACTTGGAACAGCAGTAATGGGTAGTAGTCTGAGGGCGGAACTAGGGCAGGGAGCTTCCTCCTTATATCCTTAACCCTGGCCCCAGGGAAGCAGTTGACCTCCTTAAGAAGTGGGTCCGGCCTGCATTTAGGGCCTTCCACTCCCTTCAGAAGTGAGTCACCTATGACAAGTACCCGCCTTTTTTTTCTTAACCGAGGTGGTTTTGATGAAAGGTACAGACTGATGTGGCCTCAGTGACACCTCCAAGTTTGGCAAACCATCATCCACAATATCATTCGGTTCTACTTGTAGAGCCTCATATCTGTTCTGTAAAGGCACCTGGAGAGGGGGAACACTAGGGGCCCCCTTGCCATGCTGCTTCCACCATGCAGAAACTCTCTGCCATTGCTCCTCATCCTGTAGGCTATCTCGCTCAGCCAGGCAGACAGGGGATAGGCAGTGGTCTGCATCATGAGCACCACCTGTCTTTTGAGAGTTGTTCAGGGATGCCAAGTCATGGCACCAACGATCTATCTCCCTCTCACACTCCCTGATACGCCTAAACCTCTCTACTTCTTCCTTCAGCTGTGCAACCATACCGAGCAGGTCATTTATCTGCTCACACCTCACACAGCTGGCATCTCTGCCATTCTCCAGGGGCAACAACAGGCTTTGGCACTCCCTACAGCCAGAGACCTGAAGGCCCACATGTCTGTGAGGAACCTCTGTTTGGGTTGCCACAGTCCTCCTGGTAGAGGCTTTTGACCGGGTGGAAACCATACTTAACCTTCTTTCTTTTCTAGTGGGTTTTAATGACCTCTCACACTCACCCGCACGCCCTGCCTGCTGCGAACTGCCTCGTGCAAACTGCCGTGCCCCGCCTCATAGACGTGCCACGCCCCTGTTTGCCCACTCCTGTTCGCTACACTCCGGGTCGCTGACGCTCCCTAGAGGCATTTAAATCTCCCGCGCAGCCTCTGGCCGCGCCCCCTCCGCGCCTGGTTGGCTGCCGCGGACTTCCTGGTTCCGGCCGGGGCTCGGGCGGAGAACAGGGGTCCCAGAGCTTGGAAACCCCCCTGTACCACACGCCTGAACCCCCACCTCGGGCTTACCTCAGTCGCTGCTGCCGCTGCCGCTGTCGCCGCCGCCGCCGCTACACCGAGTCGCTGCCCATTAGATCTTATCGGGTTTAAATCTCCCGCGCAGCCTCTGGCTGCGCCCCCTCCACACCTGGTTGGCTGCCTCGGTCACGGGCCCATCGGTGTGTTGCATCTCGTCCTTGATGCCCAGATGTGTCGCGGGCCCACCGGGCTAAAAACAGTTCACCTCTGTGCTCCCAGTCCAAATCTGTTTGGAACACTTTAGCTGCCTGGTCTGCTTGATGGTTGTGTTTATGTTCTTCAGTGGCCCGGCTCTTTGGTACGTGGGCATCTACGTGCCAGACCTTTACTGTCAGTGTCTCTAGTTGGGCTGCAATATCTTGCCACAGGGAGGCAGCCCAAATAGGCTTCCCTCTGCACTGCCAATTGTCCCATTTCCATCCCTTTAGCCACCCCCACAAAGCATTTGCTACCATCCAGGAATCTGTGTAGAGGTAAAGTATTGGCCACTTCTCCCTCTCTGCAATGTCTAGGGCCAGCTGGACGGCCTTTACTTCTGCAAATTGGCTCAATTCACCTTCTCCATCCTTAGCTTGTGCAACCTGTCTTGTAGGGCTCCAGACAGCAGCTTTCCACCTCCGCTTACTTCCTACCAGACGGCAGGATCCATCTGTGAAAAGAGCAAATTGCTTTTCATGATCTGAGAGCTGATTATATGGGGGAGCTTCCTCAGCACGAGTCACTATCTGGTGGCATTCCAAAATCTCTGCCCTCTGGCCAGTTTGTAATCACCTCCACCATGCCTGGGTGATTTGGGCCCCCTATTCGAGCTCGCTGTGTTATCAGGGCCATCCACTTGATCCAGGTGGCATCGGTGGCATGGTGTGTGGATGAGTCCCTCCCTTTATACATCCATTCCAGGACTGGCAGTCGAGGTGCTAGGAGGAGCGTTGCTTCTGTACCAATTACCTCAGAAGCAGCTCGGACTCCCTCATAGGCAGCTAGTATCTCTTTTTCACTTGGGGTGTAATTGGCTTCCAAGCCTTTATACTGCCGGCTCCAAAATCCTAGGGGATGACCTCTCGTCTCATCAGGTGCCTTTTGCCAGAGGCTCCAGATAAGACCAGTGTCACCTGCTGCAGTGTAGAGCACGTTTTTGATGTCCTGTCTGGTTCGGACAGGTCCCAGAGCCACTGCATGGACTATCTCTTGCTTTATCTGTGCAAAGGCCTGTTGCTGTTCAGGGGCCCATGCAAAATTCCTTTTCTTTCGAGTGACTTCATAGAGGGGTTTCACAATCTGAGCATACCCGGGAATGTGCATTCTCCAAAACCTCACAGTGCGTAGGAAGGTCTGCGTCTCTTTCTTGTTAGTGGGTGAAGCCATAGTTGCTATTTTACTGACCACATCCATAGGGATGTGTCACCGCCCATCTTGCCATCTAACCCCTAGGAACTGGATCTCTCTGGCTGGTCCCTTGACCTTGCTTCTCTTTATAGCAAAGCCAGCTTCTAACAGAATGTCAATTACTTCCCTACCTTTTTCAAAGACTTCCTCTGCCGTATTACCCCATACAATGATGTTATCAATGTATTGCAGATGGTCTGGAGCTCCACCCTTCTCCAGTGCAGTATGGATCATCCCATGGCAGATGCTAGGGCTGTGCTTCCACCCCTGGGGCAGTCGATTCCAGGTATACTGGACACCCCTCCAGGTGAAAGCAAATTGAGGTCTGCACTCTGCTTCTATGGGAATGGAGAAAAAGGCGTTAGCAATGTCAATAGTGGCATACCATTTAGCTGCTTTGGATTCCAGTTCGTATTGAAGTTCCAACATGTCTGGAACCGCAGCGCTCATCGGTGGTGTGACTTCATTCAGACCACGGTAGTCCACAGTTAATCTCCATTCCCCATCAGGCTTCTGCACTGGCCATATAGGGCTGTTAAAGGGTGAATGAGTCTTACTTATCACTCCTTGGCTCTCTAGTCGACGAATCAGGTTATGTATGGGGAGCAGGGAGTCTCTATTGGTGCGGTACTGTCGACGATGTACTGTAGTAGAAGCTGTTGGTACCTGTTGTTCTTCCACCTTCATCAGGCCCACCACAGAAGGGTCATCAGAGAGACCAGGCAGGGTAGACAGCCATTTAATGCCCTCAGTCTCTACAGCTGCTACCCCAAAGGCCCTTTTATACCCTTTTGGGTCTTCAAAGTACCCTTTCCGGAGAAAGTCTATACCAAGGATGCATGGAGCATCTGGGCCAGTTACAATCTGATGGGTCTCCCAATCATTCCCAGTCAGGCTAATGTCAACCTCCAATACAGTCAATTCTTGAGACCCTCCAGTGACTCCAGAGATGGTGATGGAGTCTGCCCCTCTGTGATTGGATGGTATCAAAGTGCACTGTGCACCAGTGTCCACCAGGGCTCTATAACTCTGTGGTTCTGTTGTGCCAGGCCACCAAATCCACACTGTCCAATAAACTCAGTTATCCCTCTCCTCCACCTGGCTGGAGGCAGGGCCCCTCTAATGTTGAGCATGACATTCACAAGTGACACAGGGGTTTGTGTGGCGTGCTGGACTCACATTTGAGTCTGCCACCCATCTGCTTGGACCAGCGGTTGCTTCCTGGGAGACCGGGGCAGTCATCATTCTGGGACCATTATCCCTAGAGGCACCACCCTGCAGCTGCCATACTCTTGCACGCAGAGCAGCGGTGGGTTTGCCATCCCCTTTGCTCATGTCCTCACCATGGTTGAGCAGAGTAGACCATAGAGACCTTCGTGTTGGGTTCTGCCCAACCTGAACTGGTCTCCTAGAAGGGCCCCCGTTTCTAATGGCTGATACATGGTTCCATGTATCAGGAGAGAAATAGGTGGTTTTGTCCCTCTCCAGTCTGGATACCCTATCGCCTAATGTCTTCCACTCCTCAACTGTTTTTTCCACAGCTGAGACACGGGCATTCAAGGGGTTAGAGATATTGTCTGCATACTGCCTTAGCTGGTTTGCAAATTCATCCACAGCTGGTAGTGTTTCACC
Organism: Hemiprocne comata; assembly: GCA_020745705.1. Lineage (NCBI taxonomy): Eukaryota > Metazoa > Chordata > Aves > Apodiformes > Apodidae > Hemiprocne > Hemiprocne comata. The sequence goes on along the minus strand of CM036588.1, from coordinate 60,864,246 downwards.
GTCCCCTGCAAAAACCCTTCCTCCCAAAATGGTGGGATACATAGGAGGAGCACACTGTGCGAGCATCTTTAACATAAGCTTACTACATGGCAGCTCATCAGGGCTTTCAGGTGTGTCCCCATTACTGTAGATGACCTCCCGGACTGCCATCTCTCTCAGATAAGCAATCCCTCTATCTACAGTGTTCCACCTACTGGGTCGGCATTCAATGTCCTCCCTATGGGGATACTGGCTTTTGACAGCCATTAACAGGCAGTGCCAGAGATTATGAGTACCGTTTTTCCTCCCAATCATCTTATTGATGCCTGAATCTCTGGCTATCGATCCCAACTGCCAAGCTTCCCTGCCCTCCAGGTCTATCCCATCAGCTCCCAAGTCATAACACCACAACAGCCATGAAATCAGTGACTCATCCTCCCTATGCGTATAATCCTTTCTTATGTCCCTTAACTCTTTCATGGACATAGACTTAACAATTATTTCAGGGTCCGAGTCACTATCATGTCTTGTTCCTGCCTCCGCCTGCCCCTGTCCGTGCCCATCGCCTGCCCCTCCCCTGTATCTGAATTCTCATCACTAACGCGGCGGTCGGACTTCTTTAGACGTTTCCTCCGAGTTGTTACAGGGGCGACCAGGACCGGTTCGGGCTGAGGGGGAGCAGTACCGCTCCCTACCGGGCGTGCCGCCAGTGCCAGAGCAGACCCGGAGGCGGCACGTTTCTGCGCTGCCGGCACAGGGCAGCTGCAGCTCGCGGCAGCAGCGGGAGGTGTCGCGGTGGCAGGGACCGCGGCGGCTCGGGTCTCCCGCGCTGCCGCCACGAGGCAGCTGCCACCCGCAGCCATTTTCCCATACCAGTTTTTAACTATAGACCACCCCTGGTACACATTCAGGCACACCGATATTACCAACAGCAAGTAACAGACATTCCCGAAGCCTCCAGACTCTGGGACGGTGAAATTGCCAGAGAAAGGAGTGGAGTAATTTTCCGTGACACTAGAAAAAGGGACAGAATAATTTTGCATAACAGCAAAAATCACAGAACGGCTCCTGAACGCCTTAAACCGATCAGCAGCCTAGCTCCTCCCAGCAGCACGTAATGCTTGACCACAATGGGAAAGTAAGAAACCAGGTACATATAACAAAAAACCCTGAACCTCTGTCACAACAAAAGCTGTGGCTATATGAAAAAACAGGTTTTTAACAATCCACATAAGAATCGCCATTTCAAAATAAATTTTCTTTTTCCAGTTTCAGTTTCCAAACTCACAATTCTTTAAAATAAAACCTAAATTTCGTGCCCCACGTTGGACGCCAATTAGTCTGTCCTGGTTTAACTATTAAAGGTGACAGAGGACAGAATTGCTCTCTATTACCCCCAACCTCCTCCCTCCCAAGGGAAGATAGAAAGGGGAATAAGAGAGACTTCAACTTTGGAAATTGAAGCTAGAAACAAGTTTACTATAACACAACGAAAAAGGGTAAAACGGAGGGGGGGGGGGAGGAGTGAGAACGCGGAGGCGGGGGGGGGGGGGGGGGGAACGGGTGAGTAAATATTTGTATATAAATATACAAAACCGATCTCAAGGATGGCAGGGATATGGGGAACGCAGGGCCGCTCCAGAAGAGGTCCACAGCTCCTCACAGCACCCGATGTAGTTGGATTCTGGAGCGAGCACGTGGGAAGCCGAAGGAAACCAGCAGCACACCCGGCAGGGAAAGAGGAGTAGGAGGAAGGAGAGAGCATCTTCTGGTTCTGCTGGCTTTTATAGATTGTGTCAGGAAGTGGGTGGGAATACTGACCCCTGCCAGTCTCTCAGGGTGCTAAGGACCCCCTCTCTCTCCGATAGGTGTCCAACACAGTGCCGGGGTCTCCCAAACCATAACATCAGTTGTTCAAATTAGTGATAATGGGCTCTGCATAAATACATATACATCTTTTTTTTTAAAGGATCCCACAGCCATTGAAAGGTCCATAGGATGAAGTTTGAGCAAGAGTGGAAAGAAACTGCTGTCAACAGAAAACTGTTCAGAGAGTGAAGTGAGAGAGTAAGAGCTTTGACTAAACATGGGCCATGGACTTACAATCATTTAAATCCAACCACTGTGGAAACCTGAAACGTCTGTGTGATGTGCAGGGTCTCGTGGAGGGTGGAAACTCCCTGGCATGAGGTTAGCATTGGCAGTGTCCCTGGAAATCTAAGTGGCTCCCAAAGATGAAATATTGCCTTTGCTCCTATACAACCTCCCAAAGGGGATTTTTCTCTTCCTTCTTATTTAAGAAACTTCCTAGCCATATAAGAAAAAGGGGCCTTGCCTGTTGGCTGGCTCCTCTACTGTAAATTGTACCTACATCACTGCTATGAAAAGATCTCTTTAGTCCAGTTTGGGATAAGTTTCCTGTCAAACTATAGTAAGATTGTCAGACTAAAGTAAACAGAAGACCACAGGTTCAGCAATCAGAGGAGAAAAACAAATAGGTAAAGTCTTTTAATTCTTCACTGGAAAAGAATTTCCTTTTAAATTGAGGGGGAAACATGAGCAGCTTTATTAGTTTGCATGTCAGAGCAAAACACAGGAGCAAAATGTGACAATGGACATTGCTATACAATTTAAACACTTAGTATTGCAAGTAATTAAATGCTCCTCTACACATTATTCATTTCTGCTTTCAGATACACATATAACATTATCCTTTACCATATAAAATAGATTTTTCTATTTATAAGAGAACATGAGTAAATATAAATTGTGTCCAACTTCAGATGGCTGAACAGGATACTCATATAGCAAACTTACTCAGTTAATGCACATGCCTGAAATACATCTTTGCCTTCCATACAGTCAGTGACACTGATACAACACCTGAGTGCTTTGACTCATCCTCTGGAAACTCCACTGACTGATAACTCCCTAGTTCACTCCCACTGTTATTAAGCTGTTCTTAAACAGTAAGGTTCTTTTCTATTATACTCATCATAGAACACAGGGGTTTAATCTCAGGTTAGTTTTCCACCCAAAACCCTGCAGGCTTTCATAGAGAGATAATGTTGCAAAACTTCTAACCAGATTCAGAATGCAAGAATCTGTAGTATTCCTTTAGAAAGATAATAGAGTTTTGGGCTCAGAAAACCAACTGCACCTTAAAGCCTATCACTACAGAGCTCAGTTATAGTAAGTGGAACATTCACCCAACCACATTCACCAAAACCATTTATAAGTAGCAATATCCCATTTTAGTGATGCCTTAATTAGCCAATATCCTTCTATAAAAATGTTTAAATATATTACAGGTGGGTAGAGTTCAGAAATTCACTGGACTAGGCCTGGGCTAGAAGTAAAGCATAGGAAACTTTCAGAATTCACATGGTATTTCTGAGACTATGACAATTGTTTTCCAGAGTCCCCATGTATATAAGGTGAATTTTTTATAGGTCATCCTATTTGGATTATCCAGGTCAATTTTAATATCTAAAGGAAGTAATTCGTTCAGCATAACAACAATAATTTATTACAGCCTTTGTGAGACCAAACTAAGGGGAGCAAGCAATTGAATATGGCCTTTTTTTTTCTAATGACATGATACATACGCAAGGCTTCTCAGCACTCTGCATCAACTAATGAGTGAAGCATCAATTCAAGCATACAGAACAGCTTCAAGCATCCAACAGCAGCTCACTCACAGGCATCAATTTTACAATTTCTTCTATTCAGAAAGACTAAATAAAATGTATTTGTATTTATAACTAGATATTTATATAGGCAAATATAGTTTCACATGAGAGCAAGTACCAGAATGCTGGACAAGAGAAACTTTTTTAGATTTTTCAAAAGCCATGAAGAATATTTAGTAACAACTTCTACAGGCATTAAAAATTAAGAAAATACAACACCAGTTTAGCATCTTATTATTAATTAAGCATAATGTGCATGTCTCTGTGTCCAGTCCTTTTGCATCAGCAGAGGTGTAGGACAGAAGACAGAAATGCACTCATTCCATTTCTTTAAAACTGCAGGAATTCCAGAAATGCAAATGGGATCATGTTTTCTTACAGCTGCTAAACTGTCACAGCTGATGTATTCTTTCATGATGCAAGTACAGGGAATTACAGTTACTGCCACTCCCTAGTGCTCAATGCTTTCTCAACATTCAAGGACAGACCTACAGCCAAGGCAAATATCAGATGGTGGGGTTGCAAGCAGGGAATAGTGTTATATTCAGAAAGTTGCACACTCTTGCAATTTGATGACATGTTTTTACAATAATTTGTATTTTTCCCAGTGGTGCAGATGCCTGTAGTACTGTATAAGTATACATTCATGTAACTACTTGAAATTTGCAGTTTTCATTAAAGAAAAAAAAGCCTGGTTGTAACCTGAGATCAGCAGGAGTACCGAGAAGGGCTAATGAGAGAAACTAAGAGTGTTTAAAATTGTTGTTGCCTTTGGCCTGTCTTACAGTTCCACAAGAGGGTGCTACCCCATGGATTAATAATTTTTGTGAACAGAACACTTTGGCACCATGAACCTCACCTTGGGCAGGGAATGACAGATGTGAGACAAGAAAGACTACTGTAGACATGAAACCCCTCTATACATGTTACTGCTGTCACTCTAGGCCAGGGGACAGCAGCTATTAATATTCCGCATCAGGTAAGTTTTTTGAAATCATCACTTTAAATCAGATTTTGGAAAGATAGAATAGGAATGACTTAGCAATGTGATTAAGATATCATTAGCGCATATCTAGTAAAACTCAGTTTCTTTCTGACACTACTTTAGTAGCAGGTAAGTATTTCCAGAATGTTAAATAGAGCATAAGATTTCTCTCACAGGATCATGTAATATAAAGAACACTTACCCAAGACAGTGATTTTACTTGTTCCTAGAGTTATCACAGAATCACAGAATCACTTAGGTTGGAAAAGGTCTTCAAGATCATCGAGTCCAACTGTTAACCCTATTCTACCAAGTTCAGCAAGGAGCCATATGCCCAAGTGCCACATCTAGATGACTTTTAAACATGTCCAGGGATGGTGGCTCAACCCTCTCTTTGGGGAGCATGTTCCAATGTCTGACAATCCTTTCAATGTTCTTCCTAATGTCTAGTCTAAACCTCCCCTGGTGCAGCTCGAGGCCATTTCCTCTTGTTCTATCACCAGTTACTAGTGAGGAGAGACCAGTGCCTACCTCTTTACAACGTCCTTTCAGGTAGTTGCAGAGGGTGATGAGGTCTCCCCTCAGCCTCCTTTTCTTCAGGCTATTTATAGCCCCAGTTCCCTCAGCCACTCCTCATAAGACTTGTTCTCAAGGCCCTTTACCAGCTTTGTTGCCCTTCTTTGGACACATTTCAGCACATTGATGTCTCTCTTGTATTGAGGTGCCCAAAACTGGACACAGTATTCAAGGTGTGGCCTCTCCAATGGCAAGTACAGAAGGATGATCTCCTTGGTCCCGCTTGCCACACTATTTCTAATTCAGGCCAGGATGCCATTGGCCTTCTTGGCCACCTGGGCACACTGCTGGCTCATATTCAGCCATCTATCAATCAGAACCCCCAGGTCCCTTTCTGCTGGACAGCTTTCTAGCCACTCTTCCCCAAGCCTGTAGAGTTACATGGGGTTGTTGTGGCCCAAGTGCAGGACCTGGCACTTGGCCTTGTTAAACTTCATACAATTGACCTCGGGTCATCAATCTAGTCTGTCAAAGTCTCTCTGTAGAGCCTCCATACCCTCGGGCAGATCAACAATCCCTCCCAGCTTGGTGGCGCCTGTTATAGGTCATATCATACAGTGTAAAATATAGGGTTAATTAGTATTGATATTTTCCTGATAACATTTAGTTCCTTTCACTTGCAGGTCTCCATGTGGTTTATGCATACAGTGAGACAGACAGAGGCGTGACATAGCAAGACAGCTCAGTATGCCAGTGGGATACAGTACTCACATCTTCAGGTCCCAGTGTACTGCTGAAGCCCTTAACAGAATAGTCTTTCTCATGCTGCTACTTAATTGACTTCTCAAGAGTGGTAAATGCAATGTAAATTCCTCATCAAGAAAATTCCATTAGCATTTTTTTAGAACAATACACTACCAGGAAAATTACTCATTTGACTACACACGTGATGTAAAAATCCAGGGCCTTTATTACCTGTGTTAGCAAAATTGCTATGATGTTATCTTTCATTCTAATAATTAGTACTACAGCAATAATGCAAGCTGGTGCATGTCCTTTGTCTTAAAGGGACCTATTCAAAACACAGGGAAAATGACAGGTTTATTTACTGGATTATTTTCACATTGTTGGAAATGCAAGAAAGGCGCACATAAAAAAATTCCATTTTTGAACTTTATTATAGGGGTTTTTTTTCCCCTTTAAAATTCAGTACTTTGTTCACTTCAGAGTAGGCTGAATATATACTAGATATGGTGCATTCTTTAAATTAGGCTTATAATTTAGAACATAAAATGAAACTACATGCAAACTGCTAAAAGACTCTCCCATCCAGGTTATTTAGAAAACCAGTATTTTTCTATGCCAAAGTAAAACTTTCAAGAGACTGGTTTTATCAAATATTTGCTGGATGAGTTGCAAAAGACCTGTTTCTTAAGCCTGCACCTTCAACTGAGCCAGTTAAAATATTTTTACCTTGATCCTCTTTATTCAATGAATAACCCTGCCTTACAGATGTATATTCTCACTGTTAATTCTACACATTTGAAAGACCACATAGAAAATACAGTCCACAAAATTCTTGTTTTCTCTTGTGGTATCTTAAACATGTCTCTGTTTCTTTAGTTTACATTATTTTATCATCACTGCACCACAAATCCCACAGAAGGCCACAGCAACAGGTTGATTTTATGTGGAGAGCAATCAGTTTTCCACGGTTGGAAGAAAGAGTGAATCCCAATTTCATTTCAAAATCTACATAATTTGGCCTCTCAAATCCACTTGATGTATGTACTAATTTTATGCTTAGATTGAAGTATAAGATTTCTTTCTCAAGACTTGCCATGATCATTTGAATCAGGGTTGTTTAGAATAGAGGAAAGGAGGCCAAAAAAGGGGAACATGGTAACACTTTCCATGTCAAAAAAATTGATTAGACAAAAGACATAGGATACAGAAAGGAGAGTTTGATTAAAAAATAAATAATTTTTCAATTATAGCAATAACAAACTACTTTCACAGATTGCCTGGGGAAGTCCTAGAGTAACTGTCTTTGTCAGTTTCTAAGAAAAAAATAACCATTCATAGCACTAAGGACAGAAAATCTGTCAGGAATAATATAGGGAAAATATTCCCATACTGGACTAGGTGACCTTATAAAGTTGCTTGCAATTCTACACCTCTAAAATTCTGGCAACTTTTTCTTATATAGCACATATCATGCTATCAAACTAGTCACATATCTCTCACAAAATAGTTCGACTCAGCCTATACTGGTATTTGAAATAAAAACTCTCTTAAGCTTAGTCCACATCCAAAAAAGTATTGGAGCATTAAAGGTGCTACTCTTTAATAAGGTAAATTCAGCTGTGGGGATTGAATGGCTGTGGTAGGAGCACACATTTATTTTCCCTTGCAGCATTAATTATTAATTTCCATTAAGTTTGCTTTCACAGCACTAAGGCACTTCTGCTTTCTGTGTTGTATTCTCTTGCTACTACTGGGATATCTTGCTCACTAACTTCATTGACCATTTTATCAAGTACCAGACAGAGTAATTTTACATTCTTCACTCAGTTTTACAGTCAAGTATCCCAGAACCTTTGCCAAGCCCCAGTGCCATTACAGCTGCTGAAGATGTACTTCAGCTTCTAGACTGCATGCAATAGAAGTTGGAATAGGAGTGGGTATTAGTCATGAAGCTTTGCTTACATCTTTTTCCATTTTCCTTTTGATTATTCTTTGGCTTGTTTCTGATGTCAGAACTGAGTAAGGAGATAATACAGTGCCATTGTGACAGCCCCTGTGCTGGCTGGAAATGCAAGCATGTTCTCTGGAGGTAATTTCTATCCCTTACTGTAGGCATAGCTACAGCTCTATGTTCAAGATTATTTGAAGGTAATTATTTTAATGAAATTGTTACTGCTGGTGCCTTTGCTAGCTGCTCAGATTTTATGGGTTGAGGAAGTACTACATCATTTAGCAAATACAGCAACTAGAATGAAAAACAGATGGTTATGATAAGGAAACAAACCAACACGAAGAGCAATAATAATTTAGTTTGTGGTTGGAAAAAAGTAAGTAATTAAAGACAATGAATAAGCCTGTCATTTCAAGCAGACTATTAAATTGTCTGCTAAAGCTAACTATTAGCACATTTCAGCATATACCTTTCCCACTTCTATGGCCATATGGTGCCCTTACATGCACTCTGAGCACATATGAGAGGCCTAATTCAAATTACCTCACGCACTTACATAATGCTTTGTATATTCAGAAATCTGTAAGATTCTTGGCTGGATACACTCTGCTCTTTTCAACACTATCACTAGAGAGAGCATTGGGATCCAGCCAGAACCTCTCTCCTAGCAAATTATAGTTAGTCCTTGCACTGACAGAAGGTGCAGATGCAGAAGCTCCTTTCCCCAATGCTGCTCCTATGAGCCAGACTGTAGCAGTAGTTTAACATCAGATATTTTTCCATACCAGAAGTCTGAGTTTTGATTCTGAACACTCTATCCATGAGTCCATCTAGTGGATAGTATGAGATAGCATATTTCTACATACACACACAGTACACATATATGTATCTCTAAACTTTTTTCCCCCTATTCTAATTATACCAGTTTTTTAAACTATTAAAAATGTGACAGCTTGGCATTGCTTTGAATAATTTCCTAAAGATTAAAACCCAGAAAAAACACTAAAATACTTGTATATATGTCTTGTTTAGAACTTAGCTTTGACGCTAAATAAAAACTCCTTCCTTCCAAAGGGCAGGAAGTTTTGTAGATGATGTGAACTGCAGAAAACAGTTGCTTCCCTTTGTGAATACTGAATTCCCCTGAACGATTTTTGGGAGACTGGGATTCTCCAGAGCCCTGTGCAACCTTCCACATGCTATCCTTGAAGTCTGCCCTAGTGCTCAGAAAATGCCACATTCAGGGCTACATCTGGTTACTAGAATCCAGGGGCAAATGTCAGATTTTAGTGGAGAGTGCAAATTCACTGGATTCTCCCTCTGACTTAGGCTTCAAACAAGCTCTCTTTTTTTCTCCTCAGAATCAGAATTTTCATGTTTGGAAAGGACATCTAAGATCATTGAGTCCAACCATCGACACAAAAAAACCCCACAACCTCAGCCACTAGAGCACGTCCTGAAGTACCAAACCTACATGGCTTTTGAATACCCCCAGGGATGGTGACTCAAACACCTCCTTGGGCAGTCTGTTCTAGTGCCTGACCACTCTTTCAGTATAGAAACGTTTTCTAATATCCAATCTGAACCACCCTTGCCACAACTTCAGGCCATTTCCTCTGGTCCTATCATTATTTACTTGGGGAAACAGGCCAAAACCCACCTCCCTACAACCTCCTTTCAGGTAGTTGTAGAGAGCAATGAGGTCTCACCTCAGCCTCCTTTTCTTCAGACTAAACAACCCCAGTTCCCTCAGCTGCTGGCTTAGTCCTTTCATACTTAGGCTCACAGGAGCTTCTCTTACTCTTGCATTTATACAATGCTCAGCAATGAGAGTTTTGGAGAAGAGCTACAGGGGGGAAAAGAGTGCAGTGCTGTGCAGGCTCCATGGGCCATACTGAGTTCATGAGTGCACCTCCCACAAATCTGCAGATGTACAAGTAGATGTGATGTTTGAATATTCTATTTTGCAAAATCCAAGATCAAAAGGGGCCCTCAAAACATTCCATGTAAGTTTGGAAAGAGTACATTAGCCCTTAATACTTTTTTTGTTTTTTACATTACTATGGCAAGCAATTAATGTTGCATAAAATTGAAGTTTCCTGCAAATACCTCTGACCACTCCTGCTTCTGAACTGCACAATTTTACTGTTAATACAACACGATGACCAACAAACTTAACAAACCAGCTGCCAGTTCAGGAAAAACATTGCACTCAAATATTAGCACCCTAGATGAACTTGGTGCAAACAGCTATAAACTTTAAAAAAAGTAAAAAACAGATCAACCAACACCCCATCAGCAAACCAGTTCACATATTATTTTGTATTTGCAGAAAACATTTTTTCTCCTTTTGAGTAGCAAAATTCTATTGCTAATGTCCAGTAATTTCTCTGTGAATATGTTTTATTATTTATATTTTTTCCATGCTATTCTTTTTCCCTGCTATTTGACAACCATGTGTTCTTATTACTGGAAACAAAAGTCTAGTTACACTAGATGCAAAATACATTTTAGTCATTCACAGTATGGGAAACTGGGTTAAAAACACCACCAGATGAATAGAGCGCCTTGCATCTATTACATACTTTGTTGATCCTTTTGTGAGTTTGTTTAGGAGATTTTCCCTGTCAAAAACAAAAACACTCATGCTACCAAATATTTTTTAAAGAAATAGCCTTAATACTTCTGTACTGGGAAAAGCTGAAGAGGAATAAAGCTGTTCCTTCTCCACTCCCATTCCAGCCCTGTCTCCAAACTGCAAACTTTTCCCACAGCACCAGCTGCAAAACTTTCTATATGGGGGATAGAATTATGTCAGGGAGAAAGATTAAGTATTAAATCTAGCATGTTATTGAAGGATGATAGTAGTGCTATCTCTGAAGATTAATAGTGGCACTTAATGCATGTAGTAGTTCAGTAATCAGTTTATAGACATTTTGTACATCATAAGGCGGAATGACTTAATGCTCTTGCAGATGTTTGGCTATAGGTAAGTCTGAGTAAAACTGAAAGCTCTTAGTGATATAGCAGTATCCTCAGACACTGATTTTTGAGGAAAAATCTTAACTTGTACTTTAGTCTTGCCTCTGTTGAAAAAAACTGTATTTCAATGAGGGAGAGGCATCAGAAGCCTCTCGTAGGGGGAACACAATGTTTTCTACTTTATATGCCATTTTATATGTGATGGGTGTCCCATCTGGATTCCAGGAGCTCCCACAGAGTACATCCTACAAGACATCCACTCCTTTACCTGCTAGCCAAGTTCCTCAGAGACTCAATGGCATGTAAGATGGCACTAGATAGCTATGTTTAAGAATCTGGATCGGCTCCCAGATTATCTGCTGGGCTTGCTGAAGATAAAAGTATGAGTGTTAGTATCTAAGATCATAATTATGCTTTACTGCTGGTGAAAGCCATTTCAAAATACATGATCTGGCTAAAAGACAGTCTCAACTTTGTATCTTCTTATCAGCATGAGCAGGTTTCACCAACTGGTCCTACTGTAAAAAAAAACACTTTTCCATTTCTCCTTTCTCATGCTTCCCATTCTCACTTCAGTGCTGAGTTAATTTTAAATCCTACCAAAATCGCCTCAACTTAGGTAACAAAATTAAATTCCTACCCCAAATACTTAACTGACTCAGATAAACATATTTAATATTACCCTAACCATTCTTCCCTGTTGGTCTTAAACTTAAGCCCATTGCTAATTTGTTTACATGCAATATTGTAAATTAGTGTAGATGACAGATGCATGACAATTTTCAGTAGCTGATGAAAGATTCTCATTCTTAATACAGTATTTTTTTAATAGTTATTTTTGTTTTGTAGCAAAGAAAGCAAACTAATACCGCATGTCAGAGACTAGTCAGACGAAACCATTTATTTTTCTTTAATTTGAATTAAGACCTTGAATTTTTGAAATCATGATGTATCATTGATGAAATTTTTATTCCATGTTGCCTTTTGGTGTGTGATTTCTACTTCCTTGTCTAATTAGAAATTCTGAATTAGAAATCTGTCCCCTTTCTTTCATTTTCCTTCCCCACACATTTAGTTTCCACTGAGATCTGAAAACATTGTGTGAAGAATTGTTTCAGGTTTTTTTTGTTCACTTCCTCAATGCTATGACTATGAATTCCAGAGCAAAGCTAGACAGTCAGAGGCATTGAATGGAAAAAGGAACAGAAACATGGGGAGTAGTGGCCATATTTCTGATCCTTAAAATGGTTCCTTCACGGCTTCATCCCTTTCATCTCTGAAGCACCTTCTAGACAGTGCTTGCTGAGAGCTATTGTCAAGTAGCTGACTTCAGTTTTTCTACTGTATATGCTTCTCTCAGCAACAGTGTCCAGGAGCTATAGATCACTGAAAAACTCTGCAATGTTGGACTTGAATACTACTTTGTGTATGGAAAAATATGTCACTACTAATAGTATCAATCTTCTGTTCTTTTGGGTCTGATCTTACTATAAAAATGGAGGGTTTAGGTAAAAAAACAAGTATCTATTTTTTCCCCACACATAAGACAATCATGAATATTTCATGGTTTCTTGTGAATATAAATATTTATAAATATTTATTCAAGGATAATGTTGACAAGAACAAAAAAAAGAGAAAGAACAGCATGTGATAGCTAGCATTATCATGACTACTTCATAAGAGGTCTGCTTGTTCTACAGAGACTTACGAACTAGAAAATGACTGCACAGAACAAGAACAGAGATAAAGCAGTAAAATAATTCTATTGATTTTTAATAAATACGCTTGACATCTGATATCATACATAAACATTTTTTTTCCGAAGACCTTTCAGGTCTCAAATGAGAGCTCACTATTCTTTTTATCACTTGCCATGACATGTATTGCACATAAAAATATATAAGAATTAAGGACTAATTTTTATTTGCCTTCCAGTTACTCCAGTATAAGTTCTCTTATACACATTGCTATCTTTATTTTACGCTTTAAATACAGCAAAGTAATCAACACAACCAGTCTATACTGGACATATGCATTACATTTTTAAAAGCTATACATTTTACCCCAATAGATGGGAATGTCATATAAGTCAAAGGAATTGTCAGATATTTTATATGGAATAGTTTAAACAGTCTGGCATTGTTATTAATATTCAAGAAAATTTACCGAATTTAGACCGTTGGTTTAATTCTGTATATATGTGTGGTTGAGTAAAACAATGGTTAAAAACCAGCAAGCTAACGGCTGGGCGGATGATTAATCAGTCGACCAGTAGAGTTACGAATATTTGCCACAGGAAATTTAGATGCAAATGGCTATTTCATTTAGCCTCAATGTGTGTGCATTCCTCTGGAAAAAGAGATGGGCATTGACTTGGTCCTTTTGCTAGATACATCAAAAGAAATAGGGAAAAAGGGATTGGCTACATTTTTTTCTGTATTACACATAATTTGAAATAGCATGTTGCTGACATCCATAAATATAGAAAGGTGTCTGCACTGTCCTTTCAACTATTCTTAGGGGTACAGGATCGTTTAAACAGAGTCTATGCAATTCTGTTCTCATTTGTTTGCATGTTTTTGCACACACTGAAGCAACTTTTTGTAGGAGTGAATTGTCTCAAAATTATTTCAATAGGAGGTCCAAAGGATACTCCTGAAAAATTTCACCCTCATTGGTTCAAAGGTAATTGTATTAGAAAGGAGCAGAAAGGGGACAATGATGTGTTTTGTTGGGCCATCAGTATTTTTTTAAATGATCTATCCTTTAAAGATCTTATTAAGAATTCTCACTTATGGGTCAAGCAAAGCAGTGCTAATTTCCAGTATAGGAAATAAGTTGTCAAGGAATATGTTTCTTTGGGTAAATAGAATAAGAAAAATGAAAATAAAGATTACATCTGTAATTTCAATGATGGGTTACTACTTGTTTACAATTTTAAGACAAATGACAAAACACTGTATGAAAAATAAATGATCTGACTTTCTCATGTACAGACATCTCTCTATTCCTTCATCTTTATAAATTACACTTCATTAGAAATAGGCATGGTTCATGCAAACATACCTTGCTGCGAAAATGAAAGCAGGTATCATACAGATACATGTGGATGAGACCAGCACAATCATGTTGTTTTGGGCACTGAAAGCCTTTTAAAGTACTTTAACAATAAATAGACAACTCATCACCACTTCACAGATTGCACAATGCATGCTGAAGTAATTATAGCTATTTTACTCTAACACAGACACATCGTACTTTATGTCCTTGAACTTAAATCACAAACTTTCCTGTTCCCTCTACTCTCCCTCATCTAAGACTATATCAAACCAGAAGACACAAAATTAATGAGATTTTCTGTTTTTCACAAATGGGCAATACGGTATCTACATGTGAGTAGGATGCTAGGGGAAAACAGGGAATAAATTAAATCACATATATGCATTCATACACCTACTGTAACTTCATTGCATATCTCAGTTTTACTTACTGTGGAGAAGTCTGCAAATAATTGCCACAGCTACCAACACTACTACAGCATTATCAGTGCTGGCAGTCCTAGCATAGATGGCACCCCAGCAGCCGTCAGTAGCATCATGCCTATTAAACCAGCTCAGTGCCAATCTAATTAACACTGTGCTGAAACAGCTGCTACTGCTGTAGAGCTGTGAATATTGCAGCTCCTCATATCACTTAATGTCAGTGGAGCTGCAATAGTGGGAATGTTCTGTAAATGTGCCCCTGTGCAGAACAAGCCTATGTTGGCAGTGACCTGGATTTCTGTCCTTGTTGGACATAATACTTAAAGGAAGGTGTCAAACTCAATTTTGTTCTTAAAATGTAAATAAAGACTCCCCATTCTACATGTTGCCTTACAAATTTTGAAGTCCTGGATTTCTGATGACAAACTCCTTCATGCATCTGACTTTAGCAGTGTATATGATCCTGTTGTTATAAAGAGAGCTGTACAGGCAATGCAACACATGCAATTGTTGCTCAGCACTGAAGAAAGCCTTGTGAAAATGCCAAAACCACTCCAGTAACAAGTCCAAAATGGGCACTACCTGGTTTTATAATTTCTTAATGAAAGAAGAAGTCACTATTTTTAGACTATTACAATGAAGTACAATTATATATACCTCAGTAGAGGATAAAGAGTCTTCAATGTTTGATGCCTCCCCTCTCTTATCACTTCAAATAACAAATGTACTACTATATTTCAGAGAGGTGTTCATGACTTGTCTGAGGAAATCACTATAATCACATTTGTCTTTTAAAAATAGCAATTATGGAATGATGCTTCAGGATAAGAAAAACAGATAAAATAGCAAACAAAGTATAATGAACTAGACAAGACTGTCAAAAAACAGAATTGTTTTAGATGTGCTTCCTCCCTTGGATAATGGTCTCTAACAATGTGCAACAGAAAAGACAGTTCAATGATCTCATTGGAAGACGCAGGAGAACCTTTTAACTGATGCAAAGTAATTTTCTCCTTGAACTGAAGTGATTTGGGAAGATATCTCTGTTTCTGGGGCAATACCCTAACAGTCTTCTCAAATACAGGGCTCATAATATAGGCATAAGGAGGGAAACAGGAGGACATAAAGGACAAGTGTCCAGAAAATACTTAGAAGAGTTCATATTTTGCAGGATTGAATTAAAGATAAGAAAGCTCTGCCTGATGTCTCTAAATTAATCAAAGTAACACTTTCTCTTGGCATACAGCAGAGGTGTAGCTCAGGTATAAATATTTATTGCAGTGAAAACATTAACGATAAGCATTGTCTCTTTTCCACACTTGCATAGCATAATGGGACCCTCTCAAGTACTACTGCCATATAAACATCTGATGACCCCTCACTGTGGCTTAAAGCTTCACATTTTCTCCAGTGAACTGTATAAATTAAGTGATCCACTTAAAACATTACTATGATAATTTTCCTTGAAGTCATTAATTTATTTGGCAGTACTTATATGAAACAATAGTAGAATTTTCATAGACTTTTTAAAGGTTAACTCCATATATGCTGGATCCACCTCCACAATACAGAAGTAAATGGCTATTTTTTTTCAGCAGCAGAACTAGTGTCTGTGAGATCTACACTCCTCCCCTCCCTCACAATAAGACAGCTGGGATTTCTGGACACAGAGTGAAATCTCCATTTCAGTACATTAGGAATTAAGACAATCTGTCCCCAAACATAGCAGTCTGTATAGATAGCCTTCTAAAGGTCCTGCTGGAACAGAGTAGTGGCAGATTGTTCAAAGAGAGATAGATTTGGGGAGTCACAAAGAAGACAGGGATAAAAGTTACATCCAGCTTTGTTCCATGTGCAATAGGAAGTCTATTATGTGCCCCTTTTATTTCCTCTGTTGCAGGAAGCAAGAGATTTTAAAGAAGTGAAGTTTAAAGACAGATGCTATAAAAAAATAAACATCTTCTCTGTGAGAATATTCATCTGAGTTCTTGTCTTTATATACCTAGAAATTACATGCCCTTTTCTGTGTATTTTAATCGCAGTTACATCTGTGTATGAATGTATGGATCTATACATACAAAATATATTCTGCCTGTTTATGCCCACACTCACTGAACGTCTTGTTACTATACCTACAAGAACAACAGGGCTGCTAGTGCTTTTTGCCTGTTTGACCTACAACACTCCCACCAAACTATACAGCAGACACTGTCTTTCCCTTCTCTGTGAACAAGGATCAGGGGCCTGAACATAGTGGGAATCCAGGTAACAGAACAGAAATACATACATGTTCCAACAACACAGTTTTTTATTATGATGCTCAAATCAGAATCAATGACAAAGAATCCTATTCCCAAGAACTTACACACCATTTCTCTCAGTCTGATAATCTGCTAAACCAAGATGCTTTGGAAGTCAAAGGAAATTATCACATCACAAAAATGTATCTTTCTATTCCCTTCAAAAACACTCACCTGCTTTTAAATCAAAGCTATTTTTTTGTTTGTTTTGTTACATGACATATTTTAAATGCAGTAATAGTTTCATGTTCTAGACAGAACCAGTCAACTGATACAATATGCCAAGAGGTTTTTTAAAAAAAGATATTCTAAGTTGTGTCATTTGTTGCTGAAAATAAATATTGCCTTAGAGAAGAGCCCAGTAGCTATTTAACATCCTACCCTAGTAATAAATAAGACAGGAGTTGAATACATCTTAAACTGTATCTGCCTCCAACACACTGTACCATGGCTAAGCACAAGGAGAGCATTGCATCTATAATTCAGCTTTCATGAATAAAGTGTATCCACATGGCTACTCTAACCAAACAAAACTACCCTTTATTAAAACAAAAAAGTTTAGAACATTTATAAACAACATCAGCATTAAATTATGAAATCTTACATGTCAGGAAAATGGACATTAGAACTCCTTATTTCTGTAGCAGTCTCATGACTTACCCGACTCTTTCAGTTTCACATTGAGGTCATTTAACAAGTTAAACATTTTTCTCTGTTCTTTGCAATTTAATCCAGCTTTATTTTAAAATACCCTTTAAATGTATGTTAACTACATGTCGAATAGATTAACCTATGATATAAGTAATACAAACTACTAAGCATTTTTTTTATATTTGCACTAGCGTTCACTTTTAGACAGCACAGAAATGTCAATGCAATGAACAGCCTAAAGCTAAACTTCGGCTTTTTTATTGGCAGGCCTAAATAGAAATATCCTCTAGTTATGTCCAGATTTGATTTAATTCTCAATCTGCTGGCTAATCTTTATAATAAATGAGTCAAAATGTGGTAAAATAAATTTATCTTAAAAAAGCTTTTTCTTGTTATCAGCTTGTATTTTGAATCAGTATCCTGAATATCAATGTAATTATTCACTAGTAAAGTACAAATAGGGGAAGACACAATGAAAGGCTTTTACTTCTTTTGGCAGAGGAAGGCAACAGCATCCAAACACTGGATTTTTGAAAAGATTTTTGCTTTTACTATACCCTCCAGGAATATTCCTTGATCATGAAGTATTTTTATTTATTTACTTGCCCTGTTTCTCCTAGTGATTTCCTTTTACTTGGAATGAGTTTTTATGAAAAAAATTAAACGAGAAGGAAGATGAAAATAAACATGCAGTAACAAAAGGAAAATCAAGTACCTCTTGACTGGGCTTGCTGCATTGAATGCAACATTCAACGCCATGTTAAGTAAAGCAATCATCAAGTAATCTTGCTGCAGTTGGAGCTATGGAGCAGAAGTGCAGATGATGGGAACTACAAATGAGTCAGTGACAGTGCATATGCGTACAAAAGAGATAACATTCAGAGCTTATGTAAGGGATCACACACCATCATCTTACCATACTTCACCTTTTTATTTGTTCATGTACTCTGGAGCCCTGGTCAAGCTCCTAGTAAAGCCAGGTCACATTCCTGTAACTTGAGCCCAGAGGAAATAACAGTGAAAGATGAGAATCACTAACATGGGAGCCAGTTCCTTGTGGTCCTGGCCAAACATCTGTACATGGGCAGAAAAAACCCAGTTCTCTGAGGTGCCACCTGGGCTCACCTAGCTTCAGCAAGGGAGTGTTCAGCTATGCAAATTATTGACCAACATATTGCTATGAATGCAATCATTTTAACAGGATATCATGCCAATTCCCAGTGCAGCATCCAAGCAAGAGAACACATGAAGTAAATGAAAAAGAAGAAATCTGAGCCTGCATAAGAAGCTGAGGTATAGAGGCAGCAGCAACTAAATCACTTTACCAATCTGATTTCAGCAGGTCTAGCTGATACTGTCTGCAATTTTACTCATTGGTTAATAGTGGGATTTTTGTTTAGGTACTTAGACTTCTTACTCACCATGCAGCTTTTTGGCCGCTAAAGCTCATTCCTACACTTTTCACTCAGACTGCAAAAGGCATTGCTTTTCTTTAGTCTAATTTTCTTCCTTTTCTTTTTAAAATGCATTAGGAAATTATTCTATAAATAAGAACAATGTATTCCACTGAGTCATTTTCTGAATGGAACAATCACTTCAAGAGTATTTTTTGTTCCCACTCAGGGAAGGGTGATGTAGGTTCCCTTTAAGAGATTTATAGAGAATAGACTTATCTTGCCATAATTTACCTGGTATCTTTATAATTTCCTATTTAAAAGACTTTGACTGGAAGGATTGATGAGAACACTACCTGTGCTCCCGAGCTCTTCACCACTGCTCCCAGTGCTCTATAGTCTTTTCTGATAGTCTTCAGGTCACTCCTATCTGTATCATTTGTGCTCATGTGAAACAGTAGGAGTGGTTAATCAGCAGTGGGCTGTAGAAATTTATGTAATCTTTCTGTTATGTCTTTGATTCGAGCCCCCAGTAAGCTGCAGACCTCTCTAGTAAGTGGGTCTGGTCTGCAAATGGGTGCCTCAGTATCCCTGAGAATGGAGTCTCCCATGACAATTGCTTGTCACTACTTCTTCTGAGCACTCACTGTTATGTGCTGAGTGAGCTGCCTTAGTCGGCTCTGGCAGCTTATCTTGCACAGGTTGCTTTTCCCATTCAGACTGCAGAGCTGAACAGCTCTGCAGGTGCACCTTTGGTTTTGGCGGAAATCTCTTCTTCCTTCAGGTTTTTGATTTTACTATATTCCATTCCTCTTTATAATTTTCCACATTATTCACTTCCCTCCTTTCTGTATTTGTTAATGGGGGAGATACTGTATCTGCATTTTTAGGTTCTGGGTTTGCCTCGGCATGTGTCTGGAGCCAATTATCTATCTCCTTTTCTGCCTCCCTAATATTCCTCAGCCTTCTTAACATCTCCTGTGGTTCAGCCACCTGCTGCAGAAGGTCCTCTACCTGTGCACACCTTTTGCAAGCAGGATTTCCCCCAGCCCCTCACCTGTGGGAGAAGACTAGGCATTTTCCACTGCCTGCAGTCTGCGTAAATATGACATGACTTGACTTCCATGATCCCTGACTTTATACCGAGCTCTACATAGATATATATTTATGGAACATGTCTGGCCAATTTTGCTATCTGTCTAGTCTGCTCCTCCCTACGGGAGGGTTGTAGATATGAGTCTTCTGCTCCTTTAGTATCCAAAGCCACAGATTCAACAAGCAGATTAAAGTATCCTTGGTGTCTCAGCAGTATCTATAAACATTCCAGCATTATCAGTCCAATAACTGGAAAATTTGCTGCTTAAAAGTGTTCACTGAAGAAAAAAACAACTAGTAAACAGAAAATTTGTTTCATCCTTGCTCAAATGAGGACAATAGGTAAAGTACTGAGTTTTGAAAGAGCTACATTTGAATTTGTAAACTATTAAATTTAAAGCTATGCTTGTGAATCGTAAGTAAATTCAAGACCTGTGCTAAGAGTCTAAACTCATCTGATCATAAAAATAAGTGGCACATCTAAATCAAGTAGGTTGCACTGATACAAAAAGAAAATACATTAAACCTTTTTACACACAGTTTAAAGGCTAAACTCTAGCCTATATTCTCCTTAACTACAAAATGTCACTACTGCTTCCTCTCATCTCATAAGTGGGTCATTTATGAAGTGAACTACTGAAGTACTAAAGTTCAGATTCTGGCTAGTTCTAAACTTTAAAGCAAAACCAATGAAATACTATTCATGTAGCATTCCCCTAATGATGGGGTCAGCTATAAGATGTTAGTATTTGATTGGCTATGCACACAAATGTACACGCATTTGCACAATTAACAAGTAGATGTACCAAGAAAGGGGTGGAAAAGACTTACTTGTCTGAACTGAGGAGAAGGTATGCTACACTTGGTAAAGAGATCAAGTAAACTACTTCCCCTTGGGGAAATGGGGTTACAGGCATTGAGTTACAACACCTGCAGCATAGCTACACATTGATCCTACTGAAGAGATGAACAGACAGACACAATCTAGCACTAACTTAGCAAACTGAAGAGGAAGAAGTGACAAAGAATTCTTTCAATACTTGCCTTCCTCTTAAATACCTGCTATCTTGTAGCTCATTAGGTGGTATCATTTGTCATAAAGTTCCTTAACATCCCTGAACATTGCTATGAAAAGTGGTAAGATAAAAGTTGCAGTAAGAAGCAGGGGCTTCTATGTACCAGTTGATGATTAAAATAACCTGTCGGTCTGTAAGAACAAGGCTATGGCCATAAACTTTCTCTTCTGTGATTTTTATCATTGTAAAAGACTGCATCCTCACAGCCAGCATTATACTTAGAGAGAAACTCAGAAAAACAAACTATGCTTAAAAACCAATAGACAATAAAACTTGGGAAAAAAATCCATTTGGCTTTTCATCCATTTTTTCTATAGACAGCTGAAAGTAGCCTCACAATCACAGGCCCTGGTCTTCATAGGGGATTTTAACCACCATGATATTTGCTGAAAAGGCAACACAGCTAGACACACTCAGTGCAGGAGATTTCTGCAGAGCACTGAGAATAACTTTCTAACACAGGTGGTGGAGGAACCTACAAAGAAAGGTGTACTGCTGGACCTTGTATTAATAAACAAAGAAGAACTTGTTGAGAATGTGAAGGCTGTGGGCAACCTTGGCTGCAGTGACCATGAGATGGTGGAGTTCAGTATCCTGAGTGGAAGAAGTAAAGAAAAAGGTAGGATTACATCCCTGGACTTCAAAGAGTTAAGTTTAGGCTTTTCAAAGATCTACTCAGAGGAATACCATGGATTAAGGCTCTAGAAGGTAGGGGTGTCCATGTGAGTTGATCATTATTAGAATCATAGAATCATAGCATATGCTGAGTTGGAAGGGATCCATCAGGATCATTGAGTCCAACTCCTGTCCCTGTGTAGGACACTCCAAGAATGTTCAAAAGCTACTTCCTCTAAGTGCAAAATTGGTGCATCCTTATGAGTAAGAAATCAAGCAGAAGAGGCAGGAGACCTGCATGGATGAATAAGGGTGGTCTGGAAAAACTCAAATGGAAGAAGGAAATTTACAGATGGTAGAAAACAAGGCTGGCCACTCAGGAGAAATGTAGGAACGTTGTCAGAGAATGCAGGGATACAACAAGGAAACCTAAAGCCCACCTGGAATTAAATCTGGTGAGGGATATCAAACACAACGAGAAGGGTTTTTTTTCAGTATTTCAATAGAAAAAGGAAGACTAGGTGAAATATGGGCCCATAGATTAATGAGGTGGGTGCCCTAGTAGTGGAAGGCAAAGAGAAGGTACAGTTACTGAATGCCTTCTTTGCTTTGGTCTTCACTGCTAAAGCCAGCCATTGTGAATCCCAGACCCTGGAGGTAAGATAAAAGGTCTGGAGAGGGGAAGACTTTCCCTCAGTAGAGGAGGACCAGGTTAGAGACCCTTTAGCCAAACTGGACATCCATAAATCCACAGGCCCTGATGGGCTGTGTTGAGACAGCTGACAAATGTTATTGATAGGCTACTCTCCATTATCTTTGAAAGGTCACAGAGAATGGGAGAGGTGCCTGAGTACTGAAGTTAGGTCAATGTCATTCCAGTCTTCAAAAAGGTCAAGGAACATGACCCAGGAAACTACAGGCTGATTAGTTTCACCTCTGTCCCTGAACGGTGGTGGAACCAATTGTTCTGGATTGCATTTCTAAACATGTGGAAGAAAAGAAAGTTATTGGGACTGGTCAACATGGATTCACCAAAGGGAAATCATCCGTGATATGATAGCATCCTATGATGTCATAACTGACTGCCTAGATGAGGGGACAGCAGTGAATGTCATCTATCTTGACTTCAGCAAGGCTTTTGACACTGTCTCCTGTAGCATCCTCATTAAGCAACTCAGGAAGTGTGGGTTAGATGAGTGGACAGTGAGATAGATTGAGAGCTGTCTGAGTGACAGAGCTCAGAGGGTCAGTATCAATAGCGCAGGGTTAAGTTGGAGACCTGTATCCAGCAGTGTTCCCCAGGGGTCAGTACTCAGTCCAGTTTTGTTCAAAATATTAATCAATGACCTGGATGAGGGGACAGAGTGTATCCTCAACAAGTTTGCTGATGGTACAAAACTGGGAGGAGTGGCTGACACTCCAGAGGGCTGTGCTGCCATCCAGCATGACCTGGACAGTCTGGAGAGTTGAGCAGAAAGGAACCTAATGAGGTTAAACAAGAGCAAATGTAAGGTCCTGCATCTGGGGAGGAACAATCCCATGCACCAATATAGATTAGGGGTTGATCTGCTGGAAAGCAGCCCTAAGGAGAAGGATCTTGGAGTCCTGGTAGACAATAAATGAACCATGCACCAGTGTCCTGGTTTAAATCATAAGGGTGAACCACAAAGCAGAAGGCAGAATTGCTCCCTATTACCCCCCCCTCCACCCTCCCAAGGGAAGATAGAAGGGGAATAAGGAAGAGAGACTTAAAGGTTGGAAATTGAAACAGGAACAAATTTACTATAACACAGATTTATGAACTTATATACAAATATATACAAATCTGATCTCACTAATCACAGGAATAGGTGGGGGAGAGTTCCTTCCAGCAAGGCTGCTTCAGGAGAGGGGTCCACAGCTCCTTGCAGCACCAGATGAAGCTGGATTCTGGGGACAACATGGTGAACCGGAGAATCTCCAAGCAGCAACCGCAAGGCAGGAGGTGCAGGAAGGAAAAAGGGCTCAACTTCTGCTTCTTCTGGCTTTTATAGATTGTGACAGGAAGTGGGGAGGAATACTGACCCCTCCTAGTCTTTCAGGGTCCTAAGGACCCTCTGGTTCTATAGGTGTCCAACACCTTGCTGGGGTCTCCCAAACCATAACAACCAGCAATGTGTCCTTGTGGCCAAGAAGGCCAATGGTACCCTGGGATGCATTAAGAGTGTGGCCAGT
Source organism: Hemiprocne comata (assembly GCA_020745705.1). Classification (NCBI taxonomy): domain Eukaryota; kingdom Metazoa; phylum Chordata; class Aves; order Apodiformes; family Apodidae; genus Hemiprocne; species Hemiprocne comata. Next base: position 60,840,567 of record CM036588.1, on the reverse strand, counting down.
AGCTCAAGGAAGGTCATCCTCCTCTTCCATTCTGCCCTAATGAGACCACATCTGGAATACTGTGTCCAATTCTGGGCTCCCCAGTTCAAGAGAGTCCAGTGGAGGGCAACAAAGATGATTGGGGGATTGGACCACCTCTCTTAGGAGGAAAGGCTGAGAGATCTGGGACTCTTTAGCCTGGAGAAGAGATGACTGAGAGGAGACCTTATGAATGCCTATAGATATCTTGTCCTGGTTTGACATATCTAAAGGGTGGGTGTAAGGAAGATGGAGCCAGAGTCATTTCAGTAGTTCTCAGTGACAGGACAGAGGGCAATGGGCAAGAGCTGCAACACAGGAAACTCCATCTAAATATGAGGAGAAACTTCTTTACTGTGAGAGTGACAAAGCACTGGAACAGGCTGCCCAGGGAGGTTGTGGAGTCCCCTTCTCTGCAGGTATTCAAAACCCGCCTGGATGCAGTTCTGAGTAATGTGCTCTTGGCAATTCTGCTTTAGTGGGGGGATTGGACTAGATGTTCTCTAGACATCCCTTCCAACCCTGACAAATCTGTGATTCTGTGATTTTACTGCTGCCTTCTTTACAATTTTAATTTCTTTAATAATTCACAAGAAGTAACTTATTTTGCCTTACTTTGTTTCAAGCTGCTGATGCATCTAGAAAGACTGGGGTTTTTTTAATGTAGAATCAGAGGGAACAACTTGCCTCTAAATGCAGAAGTCCTAACTTGACTGATTTGGCATGGAAAACTTATAATGGCTTACGGCTACAAGTTATCGTCTAACAACAAACCTCATGCACTACTGATACAACCACTCTGTGAAAGTAAAATTTCATTGCTACAACCACATTAAAACAGACAAGTATAGGTAACTTAACCAACACCACAGTAACAACAGAAATCTGAAGTATTGAATCAGTTATAAACAAGTCCCAATGAATTTTTCAACCTGATGATTATTTATCAGAATGTAAGCCAAACTTGCAAAGACATAAGCACACACACATGTTGAAAAAGCTATAGGGGCTGTAGGTTCAGCTAAAAGGGGTAATTTTGCTTACACCCACACTTCAAGCTAAAAACTGTATTGAAATAAAAAGTAGTTAAAATCACTGATCACTGGAAATAAGAGCTCCAGATACGGCTTGGCAAGAATATAGAACTGGAACAACTACTTGTAAAGTGTGAAAACCACAAAGAAGTACTAATACAATTTATGTGATCCCTAAACTTATTTAAAAAGAAAAGTAAAACAAACAACAACACTAAGAACAACAACCAACCCGTTTTGACTTAAGTGGTTTCTGTCTGCTTTAATCCATGTTTCTTTGGTCATAAATGAGTTTAGTATGTCTTCTTTTAGTACAGTTGGTGGTTTCTTTCTTTGAAAAAGGAAACCAGTGTGTTCCCTGTGTTTATTATTGTAACCAGATCTGCCACATTTTTGAAATTTCTTCTAAAGCCTTGCATACTATTAAGGTCAGACTAATAAGGCTACAACTGCCCGTAACCTCTGTCCCCCTCCACCCTTCTTCAAAAGGGTATTTGCTACATTTGCCATCCTTCAGTCATATGGAAAAAAAAGAGCTAAAGAGCTATTAAATTATTTGTAAATATTACTATTAAAATAAAAATTGCTATTATAAAATGTATAGTTATTCACACAGTTCTAATCTGAACAAAGAACAATTTTTGTCCTTCATTTTAGGTCTAGATGTGGCAGCATGCTGATTTATTTTTACCATTTATTATTTAGTTTTACTATTTACCACCAGATGCACTACCTCTAAGTCATCTTTACTAAAAACTAAGGTAAAATTGGACTTCAGTAGGGTTAGTTACACACAACAAGTCTAGTGTGTAGGTCACTCTTTAAAAGGCGATGGCTGCAATGTATACTATTTTGCTTCTAAATAAATAATATACTCAGATAATATGTGTTGATGAGAATATAGCTGGTAATAGGATTATAGAAATGGATTTTGTATAACCCATTATCTTTAAGTTCAAATGATCATTCTCTCTTTTTTTACTTAAATGAAATGGTGTAAGACATTAGCTCCATGTTTGCGACCATTCATAATTCAATGAATACAGAATAGCACATACCAGAAGCTTAAAACTGCATCACTCATATAATACAAATGTTAGGATACATTAACAAAAAAAAAAGGGGAAGGGGAAGGGGAAGGGAAGGGGAAAATAGTAAGAGGAGATGTACAGCTGTTTAAATTCAAGCCAAGACAGCATCAAAATAAACTGGTATTTTATTCTCCCAGATGTTTAGCTCCCACATAGACATCACTCTGTAACATACATTTCTACTGATTGTTCTATGCCTAACTTGATCAAAACACTTAAGGTTAATAATTGCAATGTTATTCAATATAACCCTCTCTCTTGCTTGCTGCACAACCAATATTCTGTGTGTTGAGTTGAACTGTGTCTTCTAGTGATACATGAACTCTTCCAACAAGCGAGCAGCAACATTTACTAGGTTGCAAATGGAATCTATTTTGACATACATAAAACAGATTTACAACCCTTATTTTAATTGAAATATAGCTATGTTATGGTAATATGACATCTCTTTAAAATGCCTTGAGTAATTTCTTATGCAGCATATTCTGCGTAACAGACATGAAATCTTTGGAGGACCTGTGGATATTGCCAGTGTGCTCATTTGGCCTCCCAAGAAAGATTCAAACTCAGACTTGAGGAGTTGTTTTGTTTCTAAATGAACTTTACTTGGAAATATACTGCTTGATCACTACCTGTGATCTGCAGTGTATTCCTGGATGAATTGTGCAGGACCTAGTGTACCCAAAATTAATATTGATTGTTTGGTTAGGGCATTGGCCTGGAACATAAGGGTTCTCTCTCTGCACTGATGTCCTTGCTTTTAATCACTTCACGATTCTTACTGTGACACAGAGCTGAGATGAATTTTCCTATGACTTTTTTTATCCCTGGATGAAAAATAGCATATAAGAACATAAGATTGTTATACATAGTACTAAAACTGCACATATTGACAAAAAAAATTATTTTTCAGATAGACAGTTACAAGTATTTCTCAATTATTCTTCCTTCCTAAAAAAAAAATACACTGTGAAGTTTTTTTTAAAAGTATGGTCTTAAAAATATTTAATCAGGTTACCAAAAACAGATATATGTCTGCAAACCTAACTTGAAGCTGATTAGTTTTGACACTATGGAGAAAGAATGCAGACCAGATTATTTTCTGTCTCTCAAGACATTCTTCGCAAGTAGAACAAGACTCCCGTGTTTGTGTTGTAAGCAGACCTTGTCAATACTATTCTGTGAATACATCATTCTGTAAATGTTGCCATTTTCCATTGAATATAATTCAATTAATGTTTTTGCAGTATTCACACTCATATAAATTATTCACATAACAATGGCATTATTTATAAAATAATTAGTCCTTTCTACTGTTTAACCAGTCCTAGCTGCAGAAAAAGTACACAGAATGTTTCAGTCAGCACAGAACAAGCACAAGTTATTGCTACGATTAATCCAATGTGGACACTTCTATTTATCTGATTTCTTATGAGCACATGAACCTGTTCTTACTATGAGCATAATGAAGTCTCCTCCAGAGCTTCTTGCAGTTAGTGGGAATATTTGCAGTTATTTTCACTATCTTCGGATCAGAATCTGGTAAAGCTGATGGTACACAGATAGTCCTCTTTTTCTTACAAAAACAATGAAAATAAACAAAAGAATTCAGGTTCAGGCTCAGAAAAGCATCCCTACACATGAAAAATACTATACATGGACTTCTAACCTGATAAATACGTACTCCATTACATGTGCCACTGTCAAAAATAAACTTACATGACAATTAAATGCAAATTGCTCCTTGACCAGTCAGAATGCAAAGAATTGCCAAGACTAACTACACTGGTGTTAAAGAACAAAATTGACTAACCCATGTCACTTAATAACAATGACCTGCATTGTGTTGATCTTTTATCCAAATTAGGCTTGGCAAAACAAGTCACTTCTTCAGGCTTCCCTTCTCTAAATTACTCAATATAAATACAGAATAATAGCACACTTGAAAATAAGTTTTATACCATACTTTTCAAATCACAGATAAAAATGCAGACATTTGATTTTGAGAAGCAGACTTCCTGACTCAGATATGTATTATCCCACAAGTCAGAGGCAAATTCCACTCTCCCAGCTTCAGAAGGGTGAAGAAGCAGGTGCTGAGAGAGAAAGAAAAACGTACTGCCTTGTTTGAAACAACAATATAATCCTTAGCAATGCTAAAACTGATGTACTTTTGTGAGTTAATTGACTCATGTGGGTAACTGAATTTGGCTGCATAATGATTATGCAAGCAACTTTATGGGATTAGTCACATAAATAAGTGCTCACTAGAGTAGCAAAGAGCATCTTCCTTTAATCATCTTCCTTTTCTTTCCCTGTGGAGGACTGGCCTCCACAAAAGGTATGTCTCTCACACAAATTGATTGCAATAGAGAGACCTAAAAGTCGATAAAAGAAAAAAAAAAAAACAACAAAGGAGTGACAACCCTGGCGGGTGTGCGGGGGCCGGGGGGGCGGGGGGCGTGGGGTGGGGTGTGTGAGGCTCGACTTATACAATGCAGGGCAGAGACCCCTGCCCCCTTGCTATGTTTGCAGCTAGGACCCAGCCTTTGACTGGAGCATGGCAATATTGTTACAGGAGCCACAGGTAGGAGCTGAGGACTGAGCAGACAAAAGGCCAGACCAGCCTGCATAAGCATGTAAATAGGACGACAATTATGGGTCGTTATCGGTCGTTGGCACCCATTGCTCTCTGCTGCTGTCAGAAAGGAGAGAGAAGAAAAGAAGAATAAGGAATAGGAGATAACAGAGCCTTTGGTGGCTGGGGGTGACTCCTGCTATAACTCCTGCGTTCTTTTACTCCTGCCTCTCTGCACCCCTGCACTCCGGGACTGCTGCAGTTCCCTGCTTCCCGCTGGCTTGCACTCCTGCCTCTTCTCTCATGGAGCCTGCTCACCAAGGAGCTGCGTGAAAGGAGCTGAAGAAACGGAAAAGAGAGCTAGAGCATACTGAAAAAGGTAAAAGAGCTGGAATCACTGCTCGGTCCCCAAACCCTCTGTCATCAGTGCTCCCAGTACAGTTGGTGCAGCTCCAGCCGGTTGTAGCCGTTTGCCACAGCCACATGACACCACAGTAGCCCCAGCTGACATCGCAGCTGCTGCTGCCCGAGCCGAGGCAATCGCCATGGACCATCGTCAGCACGTGCTGTAGCCACCTGCGCTGGAGCTCCAGCTTGCAGCCTCTCGCCACTGCTGTGCTCACCGAAACTGCACTCACCGAAAGCCCGCTCTTAAAGCCACAGACGCCGCCAGACCTGTCAGTGCTTCTAAGCCTGTAAGAGAGATCCACTAACTGAGAAATCTTTCCTTTCTTTGCGTTCTTTTCGCCGGGCAAAACTAATTGGCCACATTCACACATGCACCTCGTCTGCCCTATATGGGGAACTCACTGGGCATGCTACCACCAACTATAATAGTGTTTCTTTCTTTCTCTTTACATATCACAAGTTACACACCCCAAGTTTGTCTCCTGTAACGACATTGGCATATCCTCTCCCCCCCACATTCCCTCTGCTCCAAAGCTGTTACAGTAAAGTGGTATTTCAAGCACAAAGTCTCTGTGTTTGTGCCGGTGCACGTGCGCATCTGGGCAGGGTTTGTGTTCTATAGAAATACCCAGTGTAGCCAGCTGGTCCCAAGCTAGGGATGGACCCACTGGGAAATTAAAACCAGCCAGTTGGGGGCTATTCCTCCTGTAATTGAGGAGAAGAGAAGGGACATTCCGTGACTCGACTCAAGTTTTCCAACCCAGGTCAAACTTGGACTGCAACATTCCCTTTAATGTAACACAACACAATTGCAAGCAGACATCAGGAAAAATAACAAGTATGGGCTGACTTAACAGGGCATACAGGGAGTAAAATTTCTTATTCAGCATCATACTAACAAGACAGCCATTTTGTGGGTTAAGCTAGCATGAACTGTCCAATGAATAACAGCAGCGTGAACTGTTCTTATACTAGCAATATACTAGCAATTTTTCCTGCTGGCAAATGCCAATTCTATGCCAAAATATGGTGTTTTCATTTTATTTTTTTCTTTCATGAATGCGTTAATACTTTGCCAAGAATTTGTACTCAGTAATTGATCATATTTAGCTCACATGCCACATTTCTCATGCAGTTGTTGGAACTTACAGGTCTGATACTTACTAACAGAAGACTACTGAAAAGTGGTAAGTTATCCTGTACACTGTATTACATTGCTTCTCCTTTTGAAGACAAAGTCCAAATAAAATACAGCTGCCACCATGACTCTTTGTTTTGCTCCTGATGCTGTATATATTAGCAGCAACATCTGTCAACATTAGCAACGAGGAATGTGGAACTTAACTTCAAGAAATAATAGCAGCTGGTTTTACACATGAATGATTTCCTCTATCTGTGGGACCAAACACAATAACTTCTTATCTTGGATGCTCTAGATTGTCTTGAATAATGCTAGAATGAATGAAGAACAGACAGAAATGTTGAAACTGCACCTTTTCTTATAGTAAATGACAATATTATTTGCGTTATTCTGGATCTTCTTTTATTTCTGGTAATTTTTTTGTGTACGCTGTAGTGTGAGAATGGCTTCAAAGCACCTCGATAGACACACTCGGGACTGCACTTCTCTTAGATTCTGTACTTGACTGCTTCCTTGTGTGTTCTCCAAGGTTACACCTAAACTTCATACCACTGGCTCAGAATATTAGAACCATAAATTATGGTAACTTCTCTGGGCATGGCAAGCACAGGCAGTCCCATGTTTGCCTCGCAGCTGGTCTACAGGTTTTCTTCACACAAGTTTCTAACTGCAGCACCCTGAGCACTTGGAAAGTCTCCTGCCTGCTTTTCCAGCTCCTGACAAGCCACTTCAAAGACTTCAGGCCTCTTGTCTGCTCACATGCCACACTGAGTGGCCACATGCTTGTACCTGCAATGCACTCACAAAAAAGAGGATTGAAAGGGCTATAAAAGTGGTACTAGCTACAGTCATTTGGGCATGTCCTGGCAGTTTGTGCGGTTAGTCACTCGGAGGTCCAGCTATGGTGGCAACCAGGCCAAAGGCTGTTGTCAAAAGAAACGTTGGGACCCAGACAGAGGTCCCACACAAACACGTAGGTGTCCAGGGCCCTGTCTGCAGAGAGTGCCAGAGCCTGGCACTTATGACAGAGGGTGTCAGAGACAAGACCTGTGTTACATGCAAACAGGTGAAGGATCTGCTCAGCATGGTGGCTGAGACAAAGGGGGAAGTCAAAAGACTATGACACTTAGTGCCATAGTCTAGACGGTGTGGTGGTGTTGGTCATAGGCTGGACTTGATGATCTTAAAGGTCTTTTCCAGCCTTCGTAGTTCTGTGATTCTGTGATTCTGTGACAAAGAACAATAAGAGAGCATGAAAGGGAGATAGACTAGCAGAGCCAGACCCTACCATTCCTGAGGGAAAGGCAGCAGTCACAGGCTCCACAAGAAACAGGGGATCACCTACCCTGTTGTCACCTGGAAAAAGTAGGAGACCTAAGATATGGGGTGGGGAAATGGAAACAAAAGAGGCAGGCAAATTCCCTCCCAACCTCCCTCATCTTTCCAGTTGCCCCTACACAACAGGTATGGGGCTCTGAAAATTGAGAAGCAGGTGAATGAGGATGGAAATGAAGGTCCTATCTGGAATAGATATGAAGCCCTGCCGGAAGACAGCCAGTCTAATGGGGATGTGGATGATAGACAACCTATACCATGGTCAGATAAGCCTTCCAGCCATATAACAATCTCCTCCACAATGAAGAAGTGAACAGTTGTAGTTGTTGCAGACTCGCTCCTAAAGGGAACTGTCACGAATGGGACGGATGGCAGACGAGATGTATATGCACAGATCAAGATATATTGCATATAACGTTGGGGTCTTAACTCCTTAAATAGAAGGCACAAGTACAGTCAAATTGTGGGGAAACTGGGAGATCGGAACAGAAGTTGAATTTTGAATGAAAGGGGTATTTTAACAGTGAATTTTACTACTTATCGCTAGATAAAACAATAAAGGTTAACCATGTAAATGCTAGCAACTTACTTATTACCAAGTTTTGTGCTAGGCCTAGAACATTAATTATCAATCTTAAAGGATTCTATAATCTTAAACTTAATGATGAAAATTACTTCATGTTAAGTTTGCTACTAAAGACAATGAAAGAGTTAATATCTCTCACCCTTGCCTGGCCACAGCTGGGTATCCCTGCGTGGATCATAATTCTTGAAAATTAGTCTCTCTAGCAGGCATCCCCATTGGAGAGGAGAAGGTGCAGCACACCTCCTGTTAAAAGCATACGGGAAGTCCGCTCGATCAAAGATGGGACCAGGCTTTTATAGAATAAACTTGATTGACTGCTGTCATTTAACCATTAGCCATACCTCCAAAATCTCTCATTGAAGAATAAAAGGAAAAAAGCAGGAAAAAATAATGAAGGCCCAGTTCCCACCAAGCAAACTCTTTTGTTTATCTGTTCATTCTTACTTTATCTCCCTTTCGGGCCTCATTGTGGCTGGGCTGAACTCCATGCTCTTCAACACTGGAGAGTAGTAGCTGGTGTTATGTATGTCAACTTGGCCTCTGTTTGTACCTTTCAAGGTTGTTACCAGCTCAGAGTTTGCTAGGCTTCTCCCTTCTCATGGAAATCTTTCACTTCAGGCCTGGGCCTGCAAAACTGAGAGACAAAAAGCAGTTGAATCACAGACTGAAACTGAGACACGCATATTGAGAGATGGAGCATCCTGCTATAGGAACAGAGGGCCCAATATGCCAGGTTGACCTTTATAATAGGGAACTCTGCAGTCTTCCTGGAGCACAAATCAGGGATATCACTAGGAAATTCCCCAACTTGGTGCAGTCCTCAGACTACTACCAACTACTGATCTTCCAGATGGGTGGGGCCAGGTGGCATAAAAGAGACAGACTCAAAACACTTGTTGCACGTGCCCACCATCCAAGGGCCAAGATTGTCACTGGATCCAAGGGTGGTGATATCTTTCCTATCCCCTCTTTCTTAATCTCTCTCTCCCCCTCCCCCCTCCCCATTTCTAACCTTATTATTGGCATCTATTGGTAACATAATTTCTAGTTTTGCTAAGTTTTTCTAGTTGTAACCTGTTGTTTTGAGCATACCATTTTGCTAAGTTCTGTTAGTTGTAACTTGTTGCTTTTAGAGTGATATTGTTCTGTGTTTTTTGACAAGCTTTATGATCTTACTCATTTTTCAGTAAAGTTGTGCTTTGTATAAGGCTCCTGGGTAATGGTCTTACTCTTAGAATACCACACCGTGTTAATCTTGCTGAATGAGTTGTTAAAAGATATTATCTAAGAAAGGGTTGACCCCCCCTCTGGGGAACTCTAGCCATACCCACCTGGTGGGATGTGACAGTGTATGAGTCAATGTCTATTGAAGCCCATGGACAGCTTCAGCTAGATTGCCTTCATCATGAGGCCATTCTTTAAGGCCCTTCAGGTTAAAAATACATAGTCTATCCACTTAATACCACTGTCCAGGAGAGGATGTTTTTCCCAGTAGCATTTCATGTTCTGTCTTTCAGAGGGAGGAAGTGTCCATGATCAAAGTGTTTTTCATCCTAATCAGTGTAGAATAAAGGTGTGATGCTGCACAACCTATCCCTCTCATGGGGAGAAAGGTCCATATTTGTGCTTGGGTCTGGACCATGATGCTGCCATGATGTCAAGGCACATTGAGCAACAGAGAAAGCACAAAACAAAAAGTCACTGTTAAAAAGATGGAAACTCATTATCTACACTATGTCAGCATGTTTATCCTTTTTCTCACTGTCCCATAAAAAGAGGTAGCCTTCAACTTTTGATCACTGCTTTGACTGGAAAAAAAGCACACACTGTAATCCTCCTCACAGTGGCACAGGGAGATGAGCAGAAAGGCTGGGACTGATTGTGGATGCCACATGTACAAGCATGGGGATTCCAGGGAAACCCACACACACCCGAGGCCAAGACACAGTGGCCTGGGCATGTGAGAGTCCTCCCTGGGCATGACAGTCCTAATATGACCAGTTTTCAGACATCCCAGGCCCTAGAGATCAGGGGGAAGTCTGGAGCAAAGTAGAGACACCCTTAGTGCAAGAGCATCTGGTAGGCTCAGGTGGAAGAAGATAAGGTTAGAGAACACTTAATCAAAATGGACAGCAACAAGTCCTGCATGGGGCCCAATGTGGTGTACCATCAGGTGTCAAGGTAGCTGGCAGATGGCCTTGCAAGGACACTCTCCATAATCCTTGCATGATCATGGTGAATGGGAGAGGTGAATGAGGATAACAGGAAAGCAAGTCAATCTAGACTTCAGGAAGGCCACCAGTACCGTCTGCAAGAAGAGCCTAATAAAGAAGCTGAAGAAGCATGAGCAGAATGAGTAAGGAGGTGGATTGAAAAGGGGATGAGGGTGACCAGCAGCATAAAATCTAGTGAGAGGCCAGAAACAAGCAGTAAAGCCCAAGACAAGGGGCACTGCCAGCAAGTAGAGGGAGGTGGTCCATGCCCTCTCCTGTGTCCTGCCCTGGGCTCCCCAGTGCAAGCCAGCAGCAAGCCATGTTTGAGGGAACCTTCAATCCCAGGGATGGGGGAGACTATCAGAAGGGTAAAACTGTGTAAAACTCATGGGCTGAGATAAAGACAATTTAACTAGCAAAGGAAAAGGTGCTTGCACAAGCCAAGCAAAACAAGGAATTAATTCACTACTGAATTAATTCACTACTGTTCAGCCACCTCCAGGAAAGCAAGGCTCCATCACACGTAACAGTTACTTGAGAAGACAAATGCCATCACTCTCAATGTCCACTGAGCATGATGTCATATGTTATATAATATCCCTTTGGTCCATTGGGGTCAGCTGTCCTGGTTATGCTCTTTCCCAGCTTCTTGTTCACCCGCACACTAGCAAAACATGGGAAGTTGAACAGCCCTTGATTTCTTAGTAACAACTAAAAATGTCAGTGTATTATCCACATTCTTCTCATACCAAATATCATACTAAATCCAAAACACAATGCTATTCTAGCTTCTAAGAAGAAAATTGGCTGTATTCCAGCTGAAACCAGTACAGTGCTAGATTTCATCACACTAGCGCATTGGAGTATGTAGAGTCTTTCTAAGTCAGCCTTGCTTAAGGACTTATTCTGAATTTCAGTTTTAGCAATAATCTGACATGAAGTAGTACACCTCCTGGTGTTTTGAGTGGTAGAGTAATTTCAACTCTGAGGAGTGCTGAGTCAGAACAAAAAATGATAATAAATGTTAATGAACATCACCTTTCCTCAAGATTAGAGTTAGGCACATCAAAAAGCAAGAAACGTTGTGGGGAAATCAGCAGAAGTGGTCGTGAAACAAATTCTCAATCCTTGGAGGTAAAGCCAGGTTTTTGAGCTTTGTTTGGACATAGATACATATCAAAAGGACAAAAAAATGAAGGTTGTAGGCTGCAGGAGGCTGAAGAACATAGTGATCTCCTGTTAAAATCCTGAATTTGTGCTTGTTCCATTGGTGGCAAGAATTTTTTTTTTTCTTAAGCTTTTTTTTTCTTCACCTCAGGTATGCATGTTATGTGTAGAGGATCTGATTGACTTCATGCTCTTCATGATTGCTTCATGCTCTTCTCCCCTCTTGGAAACATCCTGTTTTGAAATTACCAGTGCTTAATCTTTGTAAACTACTTCTCCTTACCCTTGTAAGTTTTTTATGAATCTTTAAGTTTCCATGACAAAGACTCTAATCAAAGTTATTCAAAGAAGCAAGGAAAAGAGCAACTGGTAGCGAAGATAAATACAGTGGAGTTCCTGGGAGCATGAGGAAGCAGATATCTACAGTAGGAAGTTCTGCAAACTACCCTGATACAAACAAATCTCTGAACCATTTATAGAAGCTACTGCATAATTTTATATATATATACATATTTCAGAAGAAAAAGTTAAAGATCTTGAGAAATATACTACTGTTAATGGGAAGAAAAGAATAATTGAGAAACTGAAAAATCTCCATCCCTTTTGAAAATTGTGAAACATTTCAAGGAACAGGACTAGGAATTGGTTTTGCAGTCCTATTATTGTATTCTATATGCTTTCTTTGACATCATCAGTGTAAAGAAATGATACCTTCTTGTAACTTAGAAATAGTCAGAATATGCCATTTGAGTCACAAGACTGGTATTTCAGTAGCATGTTTGGTTCAGGCTTATATGATCCACTCCTTTGTCTCCTGAGGTTGCTGAGATATTGTCAGCAGAAAAAACCCCAAACCACTTTACTTTGAGATGACAAAGTCCCCATCAGTGATTTCCCTGGATGGCCTACTGGTATGTACTAATTTGGAAAGATGCAGGATAGGTAGTGGATGTACCAGGGAGAAAACGGATTTCTCTGTATAAGCTTACATCCCTGGAAAATACTGTGTCTTACATTTATTACCATCAAGTAGTGAAACAGTAGTATGTTCCCTGCCTCTCTTGATTTATATGTCCTCTATGAATTTGTAAATACTTTGAGTAAAAAAAAAAATCTAAAACAGGAGTGAGTCATGAGAGGTTTAAATTTGCAAGTTTTTTTCTTAATACAGGCAGTAAGAAGATAGACCAGAGAGAACATTTTTTACCTATTTCAGTCATCTGGTTGTGTAGCTGATTTTTTGCTGACACTCTCCTTAAATTAGAGATAATTTTCAGACAATTTTAAATCCTCCTGTGAATATTTAAATATTTTTATTATTTAAAGGGTCAAAGCCCTGGAGGGTAGAGGAGGCTGAGAAATCTGTTTAGACTTAAAGGATCACCTCTGAAGTGCCACTAAGATGATGAAGAGACTGGAGTATCTCTCATATGAAGAAAGACTGAGAGAGCTGGGATTGCTTAGCCTGGAGAAGGCTCAGGGAGGAGCTTATCAGTGTGGGCAAATACCTGAAGGGAAGGAGCAAAGCAGAAAGAGCCAAGCTCATTCCATTGGTGCCCAGTGACAGGGCAAGAGTCACAAACTGAAACACAGGAGGTTCCTTGTGACCATCAGGAAACACTATTTTTCAGGGTGCCCAGAAAATTTGTGGAGTCTTCCTCCTTGGATATACTCAGAAAATGTCGGGACATGGTCCTGGGCAAGCAGCTCTAAGGGGCCCTGCTTGAGCAGAGGGGTTGGACCAGGTGACCTGCAGAAGTTCTTTCCAACCTCAACTATTCTCTGTGATTTTGTGCTTTGGTTTAACTCTTAAAGCCTCTGAACTCAGTCCTGATGCCTGCTGGAAAGATTTCTGGGATGGTGGATGATCCTGAACTCCTCACTAGAACTCATCACAAAACAAAATCTATCTGTTCTAGAATACCATATGGCAGACACAGTCTTAAGGGGAAAAAAATATAATTTTATTGTGGACATCAACTGCAGGATCCCAGGAGCCATGGTGGCTGAGCTAGGAAATCCAACCAGTAACTGAAAATTGCCACCTCCAACAATAGAGTCAAAAAGCACTAATAAAACCATAAAGGCAGGAACAGGCATGCTTTTGCTTCCCTTTCTTTGGGAAATACAGTTTTAAATGAATTGTTTATAGTCCAAAAGAGAGAACAGTCATGGGCATTGACTAGCTTTGGCATCCTACCAACATGGGCAATAGCCTGTTTAGAGACCTGTAAGTTTACAGAGATCTACAGTTCCACTTTGCCATGCAGCAGGGCTCGATAGGGAGACCCTGGATAGGCACGATGTAATTATTTCCAAACACAATGCTGTATCATCCCTAGTTTTCCTTTGCAAGGTTTGAGGGCAAAACATGTTCCCTTGAGCAGAGCAACATAGCTGGCTGGTATTTCATTGCTTCCAGGACTTAAGTCACACTTTCTGCAAAACACCATGCTGAGCTGTCTGGTTTTACCAGTTTGCACTGAGCCATTCCAGACCACTTTGCTCTCTAGTAGGCCATGCATAGAAAAAAAAAAAAAATACAAAGGCACCAGACTAGAGCCCTTCTGTATAGGGACCAGATGTTTTTGTCTTCTCTTTTTAATTTTCCCCCCCTCTAAGTTCCTCAGGTGAAGTGTGGCCTTTTTTAAAAGTGCCAATATCTTACTGTCTTAAGTGACTTGGAACAAATCCTTGCTGCATATTTGGGATTCAGACTATACCAGGCAGTGTGAGGATTGCCAGCTGACACAGACAAAAAGTAGGACTTTGCCTCTTTATTTGGGTAGTAGGACAGTTACATAGCTAAGAAGTATGACTCTAGTGACCTTGCCGTGGTGCCTGCTTACCCTAGAGCAAACAGAACTTAAATAAGTGCAAAACATAAACTGCAAAATTTGGATCAGCATTTTCCTCCTGACAGATGTTTTTTTTTTCAAAAGGCAGGTTCATGCTTCTTACCTGGGCCATCTTTTGTGCATAGAGAAGTTCATATACGTAGTCCAGTGTTCAAAGCTTTGGGAGATTGATAGCAGAGTCTGTTACATACCTGGGCTTCTTGACCTTCCGGGATTTTTCCAATTGTTGATACCCAAAATATTTTTTTCTCTCCTTCTCCTTTTCTTGTGTGCTTTCACTCTCCTGTCCACAGGCCTGTTTTCTATTTTTGTTTCTCTGGTTTTCATTTTCCTGTGAAGACTCTGCAAACCCTTATATTCCAGTGTTATTTGACTGGTAAAACCACAATCAACTTCAACCAGTTCTTATTTTAACCAAGGTGAGCTAATTTTACCTTCTTTCTTCTGAAATGCTTTTCAGTTCTTCTGGATGTACCAGGGAGTCTACTGTGCTCTCTGGGCTGATTGCAGACAAAGGTACAGGTGCCTGAACCAGAAACGTTAAAGTTAACAGGTGGCAAGACACCTGGAGTAGTAAACTACAGTTTTCCAAATTGCTACCTTAGCTCTTTGGTTGGCTTGTATTCTCCATAGTTCACAGTGCCCTGACCCAAAATAGACTTCACAAAGCTCTGATGAGCTAGGATCTTAGCAAAACTCCTCTGAACTGGCAGCTACAGCCATGACTGCACAGCAGAGCAAATTCTAATGGGATTGTCTCACGAAGTGCAATGGCAAACCTGCACTGGCCTTAGTCTTAACTTATGCAGAGCTGCAGAC
This sequence comes from Hemiprocne comata, assembly GCA_020745705.1. NCBI lineage: Eukaryota > Metazoa > Chordata > Aves > Apodiformes > Apodidae > Hemiprocne > Hemiprocne comata. The sequence continues at coordinate 60,825,319 of CM036588.1, read as the reverse complement.
TGATGACCTTGCCGCCACTTTCAGAGGATTTTAGTCTGCAGCAAGAATGATGTCCTTTCCTCAAAAGGCCTTACTTTTGAACACAGTTTTCATATGGGTGTGTGACGCTCTGTTAATTTGTAGGGGTCATTCATCCAGGAGCCTGCAGTCCTGCTTGGGGCTCACAGGGGATGCAGCAGTTGCACAAATGAGCCTGACATGGAGATGTGCAGAAGGAGCTGACAGGCTTCCCCTTGCAGGCTAAGGCTTCACAGACTGGGGGACCTCTGAGTGTAGGATGGAACTCAGAGAAATGCTGGGAAAGGAGAACAGGAGAAGGCTTGTGAACTTCTTTCCACTGGGATCTCTTCTGGCCTTCCAAGACATAATTCTGCTGTTATCCCTTTGGCAGCAAGACCATTTTCTGAGGTGGGAGCCTTTTCTTTTGAAATCTTTTTGCATTTAACTTCTTGTAGGTGTCTAATTTGACTAAGCACATGCTTAATGCATCTGAGAAACATCCTTTCTGTTTTTTCTTTATATCATTCCAGGGTGAAAAAAAAACCCACAGAGATCTAAAGCCAGGAAGAGGCACAGCAGCTACTTGGACTTCTCAGAAACTACTGTCATACATGAGAAATTTCACAGTGTTTATCGAGGTGACATAACTCTCCTGTTTCCAATTCCACCACCATATATACCCCTGTGTCTTTAGAAGGGAGGGTATTATGTCCGGGAAGGCTTTTGCTTCATGCTCTGTGTCTGCTTTGCCTGCATGGCCACTTTGTGGGTGATGGTGGCTGCCTAAGTACCTGTAGCCCTTCCTGGCCATCATGTCTGCCTACATGTTGCCCTTGCTATGAGCTGATTGCACTGCTCCCAGCACACTTCAGGCCATAACATGAGCTGTGTGTTAGCCAAAATGAGAGCAGGACCTGAGTGAACAGTTATGCCTCCAGAGGTTCAGTCTGGCTTCCACCATTCTGTGTGACTGTGCTGAGGTTTGACTCCTAAAGCACCTGTACTCAGCCCTGATGCCCACTGGCAAAGATTCTGGGACAAGGGATAATCCCAAACTCCTCCCCAAGAATTAATCCCAGCACAACAGCTTCCCAATCCAGAACATAATATGGCAGACAAAGTCAGAAGAGGGAAAAGATAACTTTATTGTGGACATGAACTATGTTTGGGGAGGGCAGCCCAGGTGTCACAGGGGTTCAGCCAGTAACAGGAAAATGGCACCTACAATGACAGAATCAAAAAGCTCTGATAAAGCCACAAAGGCAAGAATAGGCATGACTTGGTTCCCCTTTATTTGGGGAACACCATTTACAAGGAATTGTTTCTAGACCAGATGAGAGAGCTATTGCTGGCACTGGCTGCAGGATGGCTCTGGCACCTTATCCCCATGGGAATGCCCTTGGAGAGTTGCGCATATGCAGAGACGCCCAGTGCCCCTGTGCCTTGCAGCAGGGTTCTATGGGCAACTGCCAGGGAGTTCTTGCCAAGTCCTGCCCAGCAGCACCATCCCTTCAACCCATTGCCAGCCAGCTGGGCTGACTTAGAGCAGTAGTAAGAGCTGGGGAAGATGGATTGCAGAGCCTGGTACACTTCTGGACTTCTGGACCTGCTGGACCTTCCAGTATTTCTTAATTTTCCATCCCCCAAAGCATTTTCTTTCTTCCTCCTTTTTATTTATGGATGGATTTCCCTTTCCTCTCCCCAGACTTCTTTTCTTTTTGGGTTTCTGGGGTTTTTGGTCTGCTGAGGAGAGCACTCAAAACTTTCCTTGCCACAGTAGAATTAGGTGGGGCAAGCCACAATCCATTGGAGTCAGTTCTTATTTTAATCAAAGTGAGCTCATTTTACCTTATTTCCTCTGAAGGACTCATCATTTTTTCTAGGGACTCTGCTGCGCTCTCAGGGGTGGTTGGAGGCAAGGCTGGAGATGCCTAAACCAGAAATTGTGGAGTTAACAGGTGGCAAGAAACAGCCTGGAGTAGTAAGTGACTGGTTACCAAATTGCTGCCTTAGCTCTACAGAGAATAGGCTGTTTTGCATCATCCATGTTTTACATAGCCCACCTATCCCCAAATAGACTTGGTGAAGCTGCGATGAAGTAGGATTTGAGCAAAAGCCCTCTCAAGTTGACAGCTACTCCCCTCTGAATTTTCAAAGGCATTTTGTTGGTATTTTGTTTGATGAAACACATGCCTAATGTATTGGAGAAACAACTTTCCAAGTTTTCCTTATAATGTGTTTTTCCTGGAAGAGGAGGAACCCCAAACACACAAGGGAGAAGCTACCAGGAGTCAGAGAAATTCCTTGGCCTTATCAGAAACTACCTTCCTTCCTGAGATATGCTGTCATGTCATGGCAGCTTGTGGAGCTACCATACCACTGCCATTTTGGACTCCACTGCTGTGTCTCCCCCAGCTTCTTTGACAACGTCCAGCAGAGAGGTAGATGCACGCAGAAAAACTTCTGCCTGATGGTCCTTCTCTTCCTTCAGGGCCACTTTGCTCTTCCAAATGCAGTTCTAGAAAGCAAAAGCATGTGCAGCAAAGTGACTTCTTGGACATAAAGAACACCTAAAGCAAGTGCCACATTATGCTCTATACCAGTTGACTTCTCAATGTTTCTGCTAGCCCAAGCCCCAATCTGTGAAAATCCTCAGTTCCTCCTCATACCTGGGGGCTATCCATGGGTGCTGGTGGCTCCTCAGCTGATGGACAGGAGAGGTCAGCCATCTCCTCCCCAAAGATGTCACTGAAGTTTTCAATAATTAATTCCACCAGCACATTCACCTGGACCCATAAAAGCCTTGGTCTCAACCCAGGTGCCTGAAGATGTATCAAGCTGCCTTTCCCACTCCTGACCTTTGCCTCTGTGCAGAGTGCTATGGCTGTTGCTCTTCCAGGCAGACACCCCACCAGCATTTGTGGCTGGAGAGAGGGAGCTGTCCACAAGGGACCTCTGAGCAGCCAAGCTCTGGTGGTCTGGGAAAGCTGGAGCTGGCTGCTCAAGACAATGTACCTTCACAGCCACCTCTAGCATGGCCTCAAGAAGGAGCAGGTCCTCGTTGCGTGGGACCAGCAGGTTTGGCTCAAGGCAGATGGCCAGATTTCTGGAGGTCATTCTGGTGGTGGACATGTTGTGGCCGATATTCTGGAGCAGGGAGAGCAGCTGCTTGAGGAGGAGGAAATTTGCTGCAGGCAATTTCTCAGCCACCCTGAGGGAACAGAATCACAAGGTTAATAAAGCAGATGTTGCCTACAGCCACCGCTGAGGCTTGCACAGGGCAAATGGGTGCCAGTGGTCAGTGCCCTTGTGCTTCTGGAAAGAAGCACAGCATTTCTTCCTAGTTCCTGATTTCACCCAAGCCCATGCAAAGGAAAGCTCCCTGTCCATGCCTTTTCCCCCAAAATCTAACCCCAGCACAGCAGCACCTAGCTGCCAGAAAACACAATTTTTAAGGAGACCATCCCTTTTTGGGCAAGTCCCAGGCATCTCTACCAGTTCCTGCTGAATAGGCAGCCTGCTGGCCACACTTACACTTGCTTTCATTTCTTCCACCTTTGCCTGCTTGCTTGTCCTTTTTATGGCCTACATCCAGTACTCACAGAGGTGGGACATGAGGAACTTGGCAGGGATGCTTCTGAGGAAGTCCTGCAATGCCAGAGGCTGCAGCTGAGCCTTGGGACACTCCAGGCCAGGCAGGAGCTCCTGCACATGCAGGTCAGAAGCACTCCCTTTCAAGATGCTGGCCAGCAGCAGAGCAGGCTGGCTTCCCGGGTCTATGTGTTTGCCATGGCCCAGGGCCTCTCTCAGCTCCTGGCAGGCATTTCTGCTGACAGCTCTTCAGAATATCCCATTTTTTTATCACTCCTTGCTTGTGTAGGACAGCCAGCAACTCCTGCAAGAGGTGCAGAAGGACAGTGACTTGGCTGAGCAGCTGCCTTCCAGCAGCAGTGGCTGGGGACAGAGCTCTGCCCCAGACTGGGATCCCTGCTCCTGCCAAGGATCTGGGACCACAAGTGTGAGCCATGGTGAAGAGCCCAATCCCCATCCCCACAGCCCCTAGGGGCAGTGACTGTGGAGCAGATGGAGGGAGGGCTGGGAACCCACTGTCCAGGTTAGCTGACTTGCATTGGCCAGGGCAGTGTGCCATCCTCCCTGCAGAGCACTGCCAGGGGCTGCCCAAAGAGTGCCCTGCTGCAACTGGAGCCTGCCTGCCCTGGTGCCTGGGCAGTGGATGGGCTCTGTCACAGAACGAAGGGCCAGGGCAGCCCCTTCCTTCCCCTTTTGCTGCTGCTGCTGCTCCTTCCTGCTGCAAAGGAAAACAGTTCTGAGTCTGTCAATGGAGATGACCAGGCCAGTGCTCCTGGATGGAGCCTGCCCTGCCCTGCCTGCAGTGCGGTGCTGAGCAGTGTGGCAGGATGGGCAGGGAGCCAGAGACTGGACCCGTGGCTCTGGCTCAGCAGCTCTGGCTCCTGAGAGCTGGTGTGCCAGCAGGACAGTGTGTCCCAGCCCTTGCCCTACCCTCCTCCAAGCTGTGGGCAGAAGCAGAGGCTCCATGTCCCCACAGAACCATGTCCAGTGGCTGCTGCCCAGTGGGTGTCCTTGCTTCTCCAGGTGATGTCCTCCCTCAGGCTACCCAACCTGCAGGGCGACACTCAGGGGACAAGTGAGTGCAGCTCAACCACTTGCAGGAGGTCGCCTTTCTTTCCAAAACTCACCTGGTGCAGAGAAGTGCCCCCCTGCTGCTGGATAGGCTGTTGCAGGTCCTTTCTTGGTATCAGCCTGAAAGAACCAGGCTGTGCTTAGAGAGCAGCAGAAAGGGCCACCGGCGAGCTGCTGCCCGGCACCAGCAGCCTGAGTGGGGCAGAGCTGGGACCTTCTGCCCTCCCAGGCTGTCTCATGTGGCAGGTTTCCTCCCAGTGCCACCAGCCAGGATGTGCCAGTGTTCCTGGTGGCTCCCCAAACATCTCCGCTTCTCGAGTGACACAGCAAGATCCTCCACACAAGATCACCAGACATCCCTGGCACCCTGGCACAGCCAGAGGCAGGTGCAAGTCAGCCACTTCTGCCTGGCCCTCCATCAGCCTCTCCAGGCTCCTGGCTCTTAATGTCCCTCCAGGAGTTTGATGGATGGGAGGTGGGTCACTTGGGCTCCTTTGGGTATCTTATGCACCAGGAAGGCACAGGGAAGGAGCTGGCTGAGCCCCAAGCAGCCTCTTCTCTCTTGCCAGGCAGATCTGCCTGAGAGCTGCTCAGAGCCATGGGGGCAGCTCTCCCCAGCTGGAAGCTGTGTTCCCCAATCTGGCAGCACCTGTAGCATCCCCCTGCCTTACCCCCTCAGTGTGCCCACCCACAGATCCTTCAGCACCTGGGAGCTGCAAAGAGAGAGTAGAACCAGCATCAAGCCCTGCTCCTCAGCCCATGGGCAGAGGTGGGCACCTGCGGTATGGACACAGGGGCAGGACAAAGCCCAGTGGGACAGAATAGGAACAGAACCACTCCTGCTTGCTATGGGACTCACACAAAATTGGAAATTCAGGAGCTGGTGGGCCCGATGAAGATGAGGGAAGTCCTGTTCTCATTGCTTCTTCCCTCCTCCCCCTCTTCTTTCTCCTGCGCAGCCTTCTTCCTGACACTCAGCACTCACAGCTGGTCCAGGATCAGGCAGAGTTGTGGGCACAGGGTGGTACCATGTCTGTAGCGAGGAGAGGGAGGCAGTGAGCTGGAGGTGGCCTCCTTGGGGTCCCCCCAGGCAGAGCCTGTCTGTGCCCCACCTTCCCTTGGGACAGACCTTGGTGCATCTAGCACCAATGTGGCTGGGGCCTGGGGCTGGTGCCAGAGTGTCCCTGAACTGGTGCCAGGGCCAGGGCTTGGGGAATGTCCACTGGACTCTGGGACTCTGAGGGTATTACTGCAACTCTGCAACCACCAGTTCCTCTTGAAGGAGGAGAAGGTGCTTCGTACTTCTCTTGCAGCCCTGGGTCAGCTGCACATCTGTGCTCAGCACTGACTTGGCATTGGTGAGAGCCTCCCTGCAGAGCAGAGACCAGCAGGCATGAGTAGGCTGCTGCTGTGGGGCCTGGCCGTGACACTCTTTTATGTCCCTGAGCCATAGGACAGAGCCCATCCGAGGCAGCAGCAGCTGGCCTGACCCATCCCACCAGGGACAGGAGGGCCCTCACCAGACACCAAGGACACACTGCAGCCATCAACAGCGAGGATGGCAAGCTGGTGCTGGTGCTGGTGCTGGTGCTGATGCTGCTCAGCCAGCCCCTGCCTCCTCTCAGCACTGCTCAGTGACAGCACAGCTCTGTCCTGCTGGCTCTGATGGCCATTGGCTCCAACTGACCAATGTTTCGAGCCAAATGGAAAGTGGACAGGCCCTGGGAATCCCACTGGGGGAATGGCTGTGTGGTGCTTAGCTCTTCACCAGGGTTAAACCACTGATGATGTCTGACCCAGGAGGGGACTTGGATCCATTAAAAGAATTAAATGAAGAGATTGTGATGCTGTTGCTTAGATTGAGTGATGCCATAACCTTCAGACTATCATTTGAGCTACATTTGGTCAAATACCCTGCTCAAAATCCCCAACGCCAAAAAGAACCACCCCAAATACCACTTCTGGCACAAGGTTATATTAACCAGACAACCAGAATGCATTCTAAGCATTTCATGTGCAGTTGAGAAAGCCATTCTGTCTTCCATTTGAAGTATATATAAACTCTCTCATGATTGTTTATACATAAAAGCACAAGCCGAGCCCTGCTATCTCCCATTGGGCTTGTATACATGATTAAAATACACACTGAATTCCATTTTGAGTAGCACCTCTGCTCTGAATCTAGACTGTTAGTCAGTCCTGTTTCAGATGGGAGACACTGACGAAATATCTGGAGGAAAGCTGAGTCAAAACCATGTGACTATATGGGGTCTATTCTTACTGATAAAGAAATTATTAAGGTTATTTTTCATGCCTTCCCTCTTACAAAGCAATCTTTTTTGACACGCAAAATACTCTGCTTCTATCACAGAGAAAATTCCAAAAGCTGCTTCTTGCTAAAATCCTCAGCTATTTGCAACCATCTTTATTTTTACCATATCCAAAAACTACAGAGAACTGTGAGCAAGAGACATATGGTGCATTCTATAAAGAGCAAGCAATTGCCTGCCAACAGTTGTTGTGATTAATTGCCAGTTCAACAGAAGGCAGGAAGTCCTGAAGCAAAGGAGAAGGAAAAAAAATTGTCTGGAAAAATTGAAAAGGGTCAAGTAATTTATCTGGCTTGAAAAGATTTAGTAACCAATTAAGGCAAAAGAGAGCATGATAAAAGTGGGTTAATTCATGCTAGGTGGATAATTACAAGTAATGGATGTACATTTGAGACAATTAAAGTTTTCTTAAATTTCTTGTCTCTGCATGTATGAAGAGGAATAAGCAGACCAGGTAAAATCAGACTAATCTAAAAGTAACAAGAATTATTCATATTAATTTATAAAAGTAAATGCAAGATAATTAATATGAAACAAAAACCAGCTTTAAGAAAACAACTGTTCTTCAGTTCCTTCAGTTCACACACACATACACTAATATAATATCTAGCCTACAAAGTCAAAACTATAATCTTAATTCATCCCAGTCTTATTCATGTGTGCTGTGATCAAGTCTGCCAAAGCATTATACTTAAGTTCTCTGCTTTTATTCCCTGCACAGGACCTATGATAGCTTTTTGAATAAAGTTAGTCTAGGACTTCCAATCAGAGAAAAATTTAGGTTGGAAGTGACCTCTGCTCACACAGAAGATAGAAAGTGCTAATAGTCCAAGGGCTGGACAAGCCTTGGCAGGGCCTTTCCAAAATCCCAAATCACAAGAACCAAATATTCTAGACATCAAATAAGCTTTGGTGTCTCTGTCCTGCACATTTTCATGGTGTCTCCTATAGCTATCGCCTTCCTTTTCCCCCAACATGGGGACACTCAGATTGGGCATAGGTTGCTTTGATGCATCCCTGGATCTTGTTCATTCTCACCAGACACTGTATTTATTACGGAGTTACAGCTCTGCAGATGCAGCAGGAAACTTCCTCCCATTGCTGGAAGTCAGAAGCTTACAGTCTTCCTTACTCTCATAGCCATCCTTTGCTGTTTGACCACAGGCTCATTCTCAGCCACTGCTCTTGCCTCATCTTGCTCCATCCTCCCTGAGGGTGTGCACCCTGCTCACATCCTCCTACAGATCCTCCCACCCCACAGTGCTCTGGGCGAGGTGCTGGGTCACATCTCCCACAGCCCCAGAGGAGGCTCAGATGGTCTCCAAGCCTCATATCGGGGCAGTGTCACCCAGCCCCCCAGTGCTCTGGCTGGATCAAGGCCTCTACTGTGCTGAGGGCTCTGACACTGGAGCATGTGCTCTGCAGTGCGAGGAGTTTGCACAACCTCCCCAGCAGTCCCACATGGCTCGGGTAGGGCAGCTGGGCCCCCACTGCAGGCACTGTTTCCTGCTCTGCCCACCCACTGCACTGCAGAACCCTGACCCTCTGCCAGCAGCAGTTCTCCTGCCCCAGCAGCAACTGCCAGAGCCAGACAGCCTCAACAGAGCTCAAAGGAGACCAAAAAGAGCCCAAGACTACCACACACCCTGCCAGCACTGGCCGCAGGAGCCCTGAGGACTGGACAAGGGCCTGGCACACCATGACAGCTGCCATAGGGCGCCCATAGCAGCTGCAAAATGGCATCATGGTGGGCAGCACCGCCCCTGTCCCACCCCCTTGTGTCCCCATCCCCATCCATATCCCCATCTCCATCCTGTCCCTATGGAGAGGCAACCGGGAAATGAATGCTGTGGACTTCTTAATTGTCATGTCAAATAGGTTGATATTGCTGTCATGTGAAAGGTTGTGAGTGCCAGCTTCATGCAGCCAGCACAGCTTTCTCTGTGAGGCAGAATAGCATTCTGTTATGGAAAGATAAATGTTATATACCCTGGATGTCCAGAGAGCAGCTGTGAGCAGCAAAGAAGTGTCATTAAGCAATGAGCAGCATGTGTGAAGATCACAGAATCACAGTATTTTCACGGCTGGAAAAGACTTCTAAGAGCACCTCATCCAACCATCAAGCCCCGCCCTCCAAAAAAAAAAAAATTTCCCTCTAGAACATGTCCTCAAATGCCTCATCTAAATGTTTTTTAAATACCTCCAGGGATGGTGACTCCACCACCTCCCTGAGCAGCCTGTTCCAGTGCCTGACTACTCTTTCAGTAAAGAAATTCTTCCTAATATCTAGTCTAAACCTCTCCTGGTGTAACGTTAGGCCATTTCCTCTAGTCATGTTGTTATTGAGACAAGAGGCCAACATCCACCTCCCTACAACCTCCTTTTGGTAGTTGAGAGCAATGAGGTCTCCCCTCAGCCTCCTCTTCTCCAAACTAAACAATCCTGATTCCCTTAGCCTCTCCTCAGAGGATGTGTTCTCCTGCCCCTTCACCAGCTTGGCTGCCCTTTTCTGAACTCCTTCCAGCAGTTCAATGTCTTTCTTGCAGTGAGGAGCCCAGGACTGAACACAGTACTTGAGGTGTGGCCTCACCAGTGCCGAGTACAGATACCACATGTTGGTTGGTAACACGGCACCTTACAGGAAAGTGTAGAGGAGCAAGCCATGTAAAGGCCCAGCAATGTTTACAGGTTTAGGTTGGATATTAGGAAAAATTTCTTCACTGAAAGCGTTGTCAGGCACTGGAACAGGCTGTCCATGGAAGCAGTGGAGTCACCATCCCTGAAGGTATTTAAAAGATGTGCAGATGTGGTTTTCAGGGCCATGGTTCAGTAGTCGATTTGGCAGTAATAGGTTAACAGTTGGATTCAATGATCTTAAAGGTATTTTCCAGACAAAACAAATCTATGATTCTGTACACATCCTCATAGGCAACTGGAGGCTGAGGAATTTGCATGAGCCTTCAACGTGAACTAGCAAATTCTTACTTAACGCTGGCCCTCTTCTAGACTTATCCTTGAGCTGTCACTACTGCAATGTGCTTATATTTAATGTTAACATTGTGAAACCTGTGCTTCTCCAGGGGGGTTTCAATGTCCTTGATTCCTACAGCCATCATCCCCTTAGTATGACATGGGGCTGAGTCCTTGCTCAAAACACTGATTTAAAACCATTACCCTTTGTCCTTTTGTTACATGCCCTTGTGAATAGCTCTTCAGGTATAGGAAGGTCGCTGTTAAGGTCTCCGGGAGTCTTCTCCGGAGAAGGCTGAACAAACCCAACTCTAGAGCCCGTCTTCATAAGAGAGGTGCTTCAGGCCTCTGATAATTTTCATGGCCTTCCTCTGGACATGCTCAAGACATGTTCTTCTTGTGTTAGGGGCTCCAGAGGTGGATGCAGTACTCCAGGTGAGGTCTCACCAGGGCAGAGTAGAGGGGCAGAATCACTTCTCTCAATCTGCTGGCCACACTTCTTCTGGTGCAGCGTAGGATGTGTTTGGCCTTCTGGGCTGCAACTGCACATCGGTGGCTCATGTCCAGCTTCTCATAATTTAACTGTGATGTCCCCATAAATTTATACATTTCTTGCATAGGAATAGCACATTCAGGAGTTGAGGATGAAACTGAATTTTTCCTTTAATCCACTGATGACATTTTCAATTTCTAAAGGCCTTCTCCCTTGTTAAAAAAATAGTATCAGTGATTCTAAGTAAATATAACAAGGCAAGGCAAACCAGCTGAGGTGGAGCATGAAATTACATTTCTCAAATATCATTAAGATTGGGTTAATTTTGTACCACTGGACATTCTTCACTTTAGTCACAAGGATGGATTCTTGGTCAGTGGGTTAAATTTTGTCATGATTACTTTAATCATTACTCTACTGGGAAAGGTTGTTATTAGTCAAAGGTGATGGGAGCAGCAAGAATAAATAGCTTATTACTAATATGTGTCAGTATGTATGAACTCAGTACTTTATATTTCACCCATGTGACTCAAATTGCTTTCAGCAGGCATGCCTCTCTTTGCCATTTAACATGGCAATTCCTCTCTTTTTTCTGCCTTTCTCGCAACTGTGCCTTTCTTTTCAGCTTTTTTCCTCCTCTGCTGTGACACCAGATATGTGTCTGTTTTACAGAAGAGAAGGTAGGTCTTTGCCAAAAATTCATAATCCTCTAATTCTTATCCTCCATTTCAAACTTCTCTAATAATATAGTTTACTACATTTGCCTTGCTTATGCATATAGATATATACTTAAAAAAACCCTCAATTTACTCAACTATGTATATAAGACCTTTTGCATTCTTTAGAGCTGAACAAAAATGTTATTAGCTTCTCTGCTGTATGTTAGGGAAAGGACAGCTGTGTTTTCATGAAGTGTGCTGACCCTGACCACTTTTCAAGAACATAATACTGTTAGTAAAGGCAGCACTTAATCACTGGAAGGTTTTACCAGGCTAAGAGGAGGATTTTTCATCACTTGGAAAATATGCTTTTGTTGAACAACTAGTTAATTGAGGAAGTGACTAGTTTAGATTGTCAAGCCTGTAATTTGCAGAAGGCCAGACATGCTACTTACAGTCATCCTTCCTGGACTGAAAATATCCACCTCTAAATGAATAAGAGGAATGTACATAGGTAATATAAAGAAGGAAAATAACTATTCTTATAATGATTATATTTATATTAGATTCATGAGTGATGAGAAGAGTTGCTCAATTTTTTTTTCAGTTTTGTTGGGAAGATCAGAAGTAACAGTTAAAAAAATTTCCCAAGGGAATTCACATTTTGGAAGAAAAATTATTTTGTTTTTTCTAGCTAAAGAAATGATCAGCTAGTACAGAATGATGGATGTTATTTTCTTAGTATGTACTCCAGACCTCTTGTATCAGAGAGCTAAGGCAGATTCTCACAGAGCTCTATTTTAAGTTGCTCAGTATCAATATAACTGAACACTGAATATTTATAAGCATTTAATCTTAATTAGGAAGGAAAGAAGGCCCTAGACACTTTGCTCATAAGTCAGATAAGGCTAAGTTCAAAACAGTTTTCAGTTCTGAACTAAGGCTAAGTTCAAAACAGTTTTCAGTTCTGAACTATTTTGGTAAATACTCTGTTTCTCTTTTTGAATGGGATTAGGCCCAGAAGCACAAGCATAGTACAAGACAACCATCTTTCCTACTCAACTTATTCCTCTGAAACTATGGAACACTACAATTTTAAAATGGAAGCTTAAGAACATTTAATCAGTCCATTTTTCCCAATTTGATTCAAAGAGTTCTTGGAAAATCATTGTTAACTCCTGTTTCATATGTTAATATCATATAAATTGCCTTATTGCTTTGTGATGTACAGAAACCTTGATGTTGGCTTCTCTATTTTATTTCAATAATTCTTTTTTCTTATAAGCTTGGAAAAAGGATCTTCCACAACAAGTTGACTGCAAGACGTTTCAGTAATTGAATATTTTTCTTTATGCTGGGAGGTTTTCTTTAACTTTTAATGGATTTTTAATGCTGAAACAGTTTAATTTAAAACTGTTGCCATAAAACATGTTAGAATTTTCTATTTTAGTTGCAGGATTTTTTTTCCCCAAAGCCTTTTTAAAAGCTGAGGTTTAAGATGGTATTATTACAAGAAGAAATACAGTTTTCTGCAAGATAGAACTGTTAAGACTATCATAGAATCATAGAATAATTCAGGTTGGAAAAGACCTTTAAGATCATCGAGTCCAACCCCATCCTAACCCTATTACCCTATTTCAGATGACCCACCGCTAAACCATGTTCCCAAGCAGCACATCCAGATGACTTTTAAACACATTCAGGGATGCTGACTCAACCACCTCCCTGGGGAGCCTGTTCCAGTGCCTAACAACCTTTTCTGTAAAGAATTTTTTTCTGATATCCAACCTAAATCTCCCCTGATGCAACTTGAGCCCATTTCCTCTTGTCCTGTCATCAGTCACCAGTGAGAAGAGACCAACCCCACTCTCACTACAACCTCCTTTCAGGTATTTGTAAAGAGCGATAAGGTCTCCCCTCAGCCTCCTCTTCCCCAGACTAAACAGCCCCAGCTCCCTCAGTCGTTCCTTGTAGGGGATGTTTTCCAAAACCCCTCACTAGCTTTGTTGCCCTTCTTTGGACCTGCTCCATCACCTCAATGTCATTTTTGTGTTGAGGTACCCAAAACTGAACACAATACTCAAGGTGGGGCCTCACCAGGGCCAAGTACAGAGGCAGGATTACTTCCCAAGTCCTGCTAGACACACCATTTCTGATACAAGCCAGAATGCCAATGGCCTTCTTGGCCACCTGGGCACATTGCTGGCTCATATTCAGCCGACTGTCAATCAATACACCAAGGTCCTTTTCTGCCAGGCAGCTTTCCAGCCACTCTTCTCCAAGCCTGTAGCATTGCCTGGTGTTGTTGTGACCGAAATGTAGGACCTGACATCTGGCCTTATTGAATTTCACACAGTTGGTCTCAGCCCATTGATCCAGTCTGTCCAGGTCCCTCTGTAAGGCCTTCCTACCATCCAGCAGATTGGCACTCCCTCCCAACTTGGTGTCATCTGCAAATTTACTGATGGTGCATTCGATCCCTATCATGCTGCCAATCTGTTTTACAGTGCTTACCAGTACTAAAAGTTTTACATTTCAATAATAACTGGAGTGTTTTTTCAGCTGCAAGAACAAACCTCTGTGACCAAAATGTATAGGCCCTGTAAACTGAAGGCCTATGTACCACGAAGTTAAGTCAGTGGTTGTGCAGGAGTCCTGTCATCAGAGCAGCTTTCTAATCCCACCACCTATTAAAGGGGGATAATGAGTTTCTTCTCCTTGTTTGCTTTAATTGCACTCTCTGTAAAACCGGGCCCATTTTGCCCCCCACTGTTCCTTAGTGTAGGGTCAGCAGGATGCAGTGTCTTTCTGTGCTGTGAATCGAGGTCTAATGGGCAAGTGGTCTGCAGAGGGGCAGGAAGGGTATTAGGGATCACAACCCTCTCCTTGCAAGCCCAGGATGCACTCTGCCCAAAGACAGGTGGGCCCCATAAGGCAGCATTTGGGAATAAAAAAGACGCTGGTGAGGGCTCCCTGCACAGGGCTGTGCTCCACTGTTTGTGGAAGGAAGAGGTTTGATAACTTAGATATTTACCAAGATGAGTGCTTTATAAAATTATATACCCAAAAAGTACTATTTGAATTCATTTTCTGGGTGCAGAGAGCAGCAATTTAGTTGGTGGTCCTAAGCTACCAAGATAATGCAGCATAATAAGATACTACCTTTCACCTGAGCTACGGTAACAACAGGAATGTTCTAATCAGCCTGAGTTGCAAAGCCATTTGGCTAGGTAAGAACGTTCAGACAAAAGACATTTTAAGGATAGGATAAACCTTCAATGACTGTCTCTTGTAGTTAATCATTCACACTGATCTTCTTTTTGACATACTTTGACAAAATTTTAAAGTGTTCCCAAGACACAGGACAAGTGATTGGATCATAAGATCACAGATAGTTGAGATCCAGGTAGGTAAATATCCAAACTACCTCAAGTAACATAAAATTGAAGTTTTGTTCATCATAAACCAATCACAGAAATGAAAATTTATAAACATTTTAATATGAAAAAAGGAAAGCCAGTGGCTTTTTTTACTTACTCATATAATCTGGTCCTTTAAAAGGTATCTTCTGTTTTCATCATTATTGCAGTGAAAGTAATTACTCTCTTTATATGTATTTCAGACTCTCATACATGAATGAAGATAAGAGTACGATAATCTTCAAGGAAGAGTTGGTAGCTCACTCTTATGGAAAATTGAAAAATGACCAAATCAGGATCTATACACACATATTGACGGGAGTTTTTCTTATTTTGGTGTCTTTCTTTTGTTTTGCTTTGTTTTTTAAAATAAGTCATTCCCAGGGGACTCTCAGCTCATTTCCTCTGAAATCAATCCAAGTTGTGACATTCAACATCAAACAGAATGTCATCCTAAATTCCAGTATTCTGTTCATCCATTATCCTGTATCTTGCTTTTGAGCCATGGGAAAGTTGTTGAGCAGAAGGAAAACCTGTTTTAGCTCTTGCTCATACCAGTCAGCTAATCCTGTGATTGAACTCAGGAAGTTCCTCAACTGAAGTCAGAGCAGGTGCATCATTTTGCACATTCAAAAACAGTGTCTGGAAGATGAATAAGCCAGACTGATACTTAAAATGATGCATAGCCATTCTCAGACAGTTTAGCATAATGCATTATTCCAAAATCTTTTGAAAATACCAGCTTTTGGACACTCATGGTTTTTAATAAAGAACACTCTAAATGCATTTTAAAACATTTTAAGCCTTGTATCACTAAAAAGGAGACCTGAAAAATTAAGTCACTCTGACTTTGCATTAGTGGCCATGACAGCATATATTTATTTCTGACATTTACTGTTATTCCCATGAAACCCATAAATATTTCAGACAACAGCTGGTTGATCAAACATTGCATAGCTTAGCCTCTTCTATAATTTCTATTTTTTTTAAGTTAGGATTTGAAATATAGAAACTTTTTGTATATTTCATATTTATTTCTTTGCAATCTTCAAAAGGAAAATCTCGCACCCCAACCTCTTCTGCTCCATCCCATGAACAGTTCTTCCATGATGATTCCTATTGTTGCTAATATGTTCTATAATATTACAGATTAATGTGAGATATCTTTTTCCAACTCCTGTTTATGTCCTTGACCATGTGATTTCCTTCATTCTACTTTGGGATGTATGATTCACTAATTCAAGGCCATTACTGAGATTTTGCCTCTGCAGCAGTGAATCTCACAGATTACTTATATATGTCAAATATATTTCCCAATAATTCTAAAACATGCCTCTTCATTCCTCTTCTTTCTCTCCACTCACACTGCTAACTACTATAGTAAAAAGACCTCTAAACCTTATTTTTCCTGCTACCATTTTAGCTAGTCCCAGTGTCTTAAAACCAATTAAAGGTCATTTAGCAAAGCATGTAAAATGCAGTAATAGCATTGAAGCATATAAATATGTTACATATTTCATTTTCCTCCACTCAATGGAAAATGTTATTTGTATTTCTGGTGAAAGCTAGGCAGAAATTTATATTTCTATTATGTTTGCTTGTGTGGAAAGGTTTTGCTTTCTTAGAGCACAGTAATTATGCTCAGTAATTGAAGTCTGGGATTATTTTAGGCTATTGTGTGTTTACTTACTTCAAGTTAAATTTAATCCCTGCTATTTCTATTTTCCCCTGAAATGTTTCTCAGCCATCCATAATTTTCACCATCTCTGCTGAAGCAGTCTTCTCCGATAGTAGTACCAATTCTGTCCTGTTCCTGTCTTCTTACCACAGGCAAAAAGACTCAAGATTTTACACAGTGCAGCCATGTCTTATATTCTACTCCCTTCAGTAGTGGAGTTGTCATGCTGGTTTTTCTCAGTCCCTGAGACAGTTGGAACAGCTTCTCTTTTAAGTGACACTGGATGTTGTGCCTAACTGATGATACACTAGTCAGCAAAGTTACAAAAAGAGACAGCAGCTGGATAGTGAAGTCAAGAACGTTCAGACTAAGGCACAGTTTTTAAACACAGAAAATAATTTATATTTGTAAACCCGTTGGACAGCTTTAACACACTCCTGCTCTTTGTCAGCTTTTGAAGAAACATGCATCTCTTCTCAAAACCCAAACTTCTGTGCAGACACCACAGGGAAGTCCTGTAGACAGGTCATAGGTTGGATGTGCAAGTTCTGACAAGATAAATTTGCTCTCTAGCCTAGAGTCTGGGCCCAACTTCAGTCTGAGCCCATCTTAATGTGATTGATGGAAGTCAGCTTACAGAGTTGCCATCATCATTAACTGCATTCAGAGAAGCATTTCCAGCTGGGAGTCAGGACTGTGTCTTTAAGAGATAAGTATAACTATTTGAGATATAAGTGTAACTTCACATGCTTGTGTATTAAAAATTATAGTCTAATTCTTCATTTAGAGTCAACTAGCAAATGTTGTTCCATACCTTTAATTTCTAAGAGCCGGTTTTTCCACAACAACAAGTAAAGCAGAGTAATTTTTTAAATCTTCAGATGCTAGGCATTTTGCAAGTTGCATTTATTAGGCTATTCTCCCTAATGAGTATCGATAAATGGGGATGCAAGCCAAACTTTCTAGGTCTTAGTCCCAGTAAAATGAAGAGGATTGTGTGTAGAGCAGATATAACTTGATATAAGAAAGTAGGGTAGTACTGTGCCATGAGTATGCTGTATTTCTTACATCTAAAAACAGGCAGGTTTAGATTTTGAAGAGTTCTAAACCTGAAATTTTCCAAAAAACTTGAAAATTAAGAACTGCTCTTTTAGCCAAGGAATATCAATTTCAATATCATTAACATAACTGAAATTTTACACTGTCTAGAAAGGTCAGTCAGTTCTAACTCTGCAGAAACAAAATTGTTGGGAGACAACTTCTCAGTATATTTTTTTTGCTGGGAATATGTTTTAATCTCTTTAATATCTTATTTTTTTTCTGTTACAATGATAATAAGCATAATAACAACAGAGAAGGAACATGCTTTCTTTTATTGAAACAAATTCGTTGAAAATCTTTCTGTTACCCATTGGGATCTTTGCAATGGTACATTCTTATTGAGTTTCATAATTTTAGCATCTTGGTAAAAATACAGAATTAATTTATATTAATCCTTGTAAAGTACAGATCACTGCCAAACTACTATTTAGTTCTTGTTTCACAGTATACTGCATTGGCAAAATTGTGAGCTCAACAAGCTGATAGTATCTGTTTTGAAATATGGCCTTGATTTTATGAGCAGCTTCCCAGTGTTGTAATCTTACAAAATCAAATTCAGTTCATATTTCTCTCCGTGTGTGTAACAAGAGGATAATAATTTTCTTTACAGGAGGAGTAATAATTTTCTTTTACAGGAGGATGAAACTGATCCTGTCAGCTCCTATATGTATATCTTGCTCTATAGTCACAGAAGTTCGATACCTGAAGGAATGCAGGGCTGAGCCCAGTGTTAGCAAAAGGTTTTGGAGACGAAAGCATAAAGTGCTATTTTAAAAAGATACATTATTCAGCCTTCAACTGTGAAATCCCTCTACTATGTAAAGAAAATACTAATTTTCCTTTAAAAGAACAGTATGTGGGGTAAACATTTCTGATGGCAGGACTATGCGCAGCATATGTGCTTTAAATATAGATACGAAAACTAACCTTGAATACTGTTTCATGTGTAGTGAGAAAACTTGTATTATTTGGTTGAGCCAAACGCTTACGATGAACTTTGGAGTTGACATCCACAAATGTACCTTGACACCCAGGTCCTACTGTAACCAGTGGGCGTTAAGAACCTAAATACCTCACAGAAGCTGAACCTTATTTGTTGTGGTTGGTGCTTAGCTGAGATTTAGATTTCAGTTACCAAATTTGCCATCTACAGAAACTATTCAACTGCTGTCCAACTCTGGAAGTGCCTCAACTCCCCAGTGAGATCCATTTTTAACAGCAGAGCTCCAAGGAGACCTCCAAGCGTGTGCAGAAATTTCTCATTCATAGCATTAACAGGTAACTCAGTAAGTTCCAGCCAAGTCCACAAACTCAGTGTCCCACTGTTGAGGCGGCGTATGGACTTCACACAACTCTATAAGAGTTATAACTGAAGACCTTTATTGTTAAAAATGGCGGCAATTTATATCCCTCTGACTCCAGATGGTCCGCCCCAGTACAAACCCCATTGGTTACATACGTACACAGTTCATATATGATTGGCTACGTGTCTTGTCACTTGCTGTCCGTGTCATGATGACCCAGGGTTTTTCACTTCCCAGACGGTGCCTCTCAGTTCTTGCTACAACATTCTTTTCTCACTACTTCATGAGATAACAACCGTGAGATACCTACTTGTAGGACACCTGCTGTTTACTGGTCCCGTGGGGTACCAGCCTGTGAGACACCAACCTGTGAGACACCAGCTTGTTTACTGATCCCACGGTTTTCTTCAGGGTGCCTGACAATTTGGTCAGCAGCACCTGCAACACTGCTGTTTTAATTCAGGCATATTAATTTTCCACAAATTCCATGCCAATTTTCCATAAATCCCCACATCCCTCTTTTTTTTGCCCATCCTAATATAGCAAGGAAGTTACAGCCAACAAACCAGCTCATACTGTCTAAAATACAGTCTTTAAGACAAAGCCAAGGGAAGGAAGATGGTGTTGTCCCCCATCCTATCAGCTGAAACAGCAGCCTCATTTTTCAAGCTTTTATCAAGGAAGACCAGAGATCAGATTTTCCTGCCTGGTGGGGTCAAGTCCATCTCCTCTGATTTCGGTAATCAGCCAAATTATTATGTGCAGTGAGGAACATGTATTCTCAATATTTCCATAGAAGATATTCTCATTAGCACACATTAACCAGGATTAAGGACATAAGACGTAAACCCACAGATTATTACCCATTACTTATCTTACAAGTAGGCAGTGATGAAGTAACCACCAGAAGTCTAGGGGCAATGAAGAGAGAATTCAGGGCCCTGAGTCGGCTGGTTAAGGGATCAGGAGCACAAGTAGTGTTCTCTTCTATCCCTCCAGTCGTGGGGAATGATGAGGGACTAGTCAGGATGAGCCAGCAGATCAATACGTGGCTCTGAGCTTGGTGCTACCGGCAGGGGTTTGGCTTTTTTGACCATGGCTTGATTTACAGGAGACCAGGCCTGCTGACTAGAGATGGGTATAGTCTATCCCGCAAGGGGAAAAGGGTTCTAGGACAGAAGTTGGCAGGGCTTATAGACAGGGCTTTAAACTGGGTATGGAAGGGGGCAGGGGTGAAACTGAGGCCACTAGAGAGGAGCCTGAATGCAACATGCCAGTGCTTGTGGAAGAGGAGGGCGCTAGTAAGGTCTCATGATCTTGGTTCTTGGTGAAGAAGGAGGATGATATTAACTGTGGCATGAGGAACAAAATAATTGGTGAGAGTTTGGTTACTTTGGAAACTTCTGCATATGGTCTGGAGGATATTAGGGCTTCTCCTACCCAAAAGGTAGGTTGCCTCCAGCTGAGGTGCATCTACACTAATGCACGCAACATGGGTAACAAGCAGGAGGAGCTGGAGGCCATTGTTCAGATGGAAAACTATGATATAGTTGCTATCACAGAAACGTGGTGGGATAACTCACACAGTTGGAACACTATGATTGATGGCTACCAGCTTTTGTAAAGAAATAGGTAAGGAAGGAGAGGCGATAGGGTAGCCCTCTATATTAGGGAAAGATACGATTGTCTAGAAATTAATGATGGTGATGACATTGTTGAGAGCTTACGGGTCAGAATCAAGGGAAAGGCTAATAAGACAGCCATCATTGTGGGAGTCTGCTATAGACCACCCAACCAGGATGAAGAGGTGGATAAAGAACTTTATAGACAGTTGGGTAAGACTTCACAATCTCTACCTCTTGTTCTCATGGGGGACTTCAGTCCCGAAGGCTCCTAGAGTGTGTAGGAGATAACTACTTGTCACAGATGGTGAGGGAGCCAAGAAGGGGAAGCGCACTCCTGGACCTGCTGTTTGTTAATAGAGAAGGTCTAGTGGGGATGTAATGGTTGGAGGCCAACTTGGGCAAAGTGACCATGACATGATAAAGTTTTTGATCTTTAGTGAACCAAGGAGGGGAGTCTGCAAGACTGGCACCTTGGACTTCAGGAGAGCAGACTTTGACCTCTTTCGGACCATGGTTGAGAGGGTCCCTTGGGAGGCAGTTTTGGAGGGCATAGGAGCCCAGGAAGGCTGGGCATACTTTAAGAAGGTAATCTTAGAGGTGCAGGGGCTGACCATCCCCAAGTCACGGAAGACAAGGCGATGAGGAAGGAGACCGGCCTGGCTGAACAGAGAGCTTCGGCTGGAACTCAGAAACGAAAAGGAAGTTTATGGTCTTTGGAAGAGGACAGGCAACTTATGAGGATTACAAAGATGCAGTGAAGCTGTGCAGAGAGAAAATTAGAAGGGCCAAGGCCCAACTGGAACTGAACCTGGCCACTGTGGTGAAAAATAACAAAAAATCTTTCTATAAATATATCAACAAGAGGAGGGCTAGGGAGAATCTCCATCTTCTATTGGATGCAGAGGGAAACACAGTGACCAAGGATCAAGAAAAGGCTGAGGTACTTAATACTTTTGAGCCTCAGTCTTCAACAGTAGGACTAGTTGTTCCCTGGGCACACTGTCCCTTAAGGTAGAAGACAGAGATTGGGGAAAAGATTAGGCCCTATGTAATCCATGAGGAAATGGTTATGGACCTGCTTCACAACCTAGACACTCCTAAGTCGATGGGACCAGATGGTTTACACCCTAGAGTGCTAAGGGAGTTGGCAGATGTGGTTGCCAAACCACTCTCCGTCATCTTTGAAAAGTCCTGGCTAACTGGGGATATCCTATTGGACTGGAGACTAGCAAATGTGACACCCATTTTCAAGAAAGGCTGGAAAGAGGATCCCAGTAATTATAGACCTGTAAGTCTCACTTCGGTGCCAGGGAAGGTCATGGAACAGATAACCTCAGGAGCCATCACAGACCATTTAAAGGTCAACCAGACAATCAGGCCCAGTCAGCATGGGTTTATGGAAGGCAGATCCTGATTGACAAACCTGATCTCGTTCTATGACAAGGTGACCTGCTTAGTGGATGAGGAAAAGGCTGTTGATGTAGTCTACCTGGCCTTCAGTAAAGCCTTTGACACCATCCCCCATAATATCTTCATGGAAAAGATGGCTGCCCATGGTTTTGACGGGCATATACTCTGCTGGGTTAAACACTGCCTGGATGTCCGGGCCCAAAGAGTTGTGGTTAATGGAGTTAAATCCAGTTGGAGGCCAGTCAAGAGTGGTGTCCCCCAGGGCTCAGTGCTGGGTCCACACCTGTTTAATCTTTATTAATAATCTTGATGAGGGGATCGAATGCACCATCAGTAAATTTGCAGATGACACCAAGTTGGGAGGGAGTGCCAATCTGCTGGATGGTAGGAAGGCCTTACAGAGGGACCTGGACAGACTGGATCAATGGGCTGAGACCAACTGTGTGAAATTCAATAAGGCCAGATGTCAGGTCCTACATTTCGGTCACAACAACACCAGGCAATGCTACAGGCTTGGAGAAGAGTGGCTGGAAAGCTGCCTGGCAGAAAAGGACCTTGGTGTATTGATTGACAGTCGGCTGAATATGAGCCAGCAATGTGCCCAGGTGGCCAAGAAGGCCATTGGCATTCTGGCTTGTATCAGAAATGGTGTGTCTAGCAGGACTTGGGAAGTAATCCTGCCTCTGTACTTGGCCCTGGTGAGGCCCCACCTTGAGTATTGTGTTCAGTTTTGGGTACCTCAACACAAAAATGACATTGAGGTGATGGAGCAGGTCCAAAGAAGGGCAACAAAGCTAGTGAGGGGTTTGGAAAACATCCCCTACAAGGAACGACTGAGGGAGCTGGGGCTGTTTAGTCTGGGGAAGAGGAGGCTGAGGGGAGACCTTATCGCTCTTTACAAATACTTGAAAGGAGGTTGTAGTGAGAGTGGGGTTGGTCTCTTCTCACTGGTGACTGATGACAGGACAAGAGGAAATGGGCTCAAGTTGCATCAGGGGAGATTTAGGTTGGATATCAGAAAAAAATTCTTTACAGAAAGGGTTGTTAGGCACTGGAACAGGCTCCCCAGGGAGGTGGTTGAGTCAGCATCCCTGAATGTGTTTAAAAGTCATCTGGATGTGCTGCTTGGGAACATGGTTTAGTGGTGGGTCATCTGAAATTACAGAATCTTAAGGGTTGGATGGGACCCCAAAACATCATCTAGTCCAACCTCCCTGCCAGAGCAGGATCACCTAGAGTACATCACACTGGAACGCGTCCTGGCAGGTTTTGAATGTCTCCAACGAAGGAGACTTCACAACCTCTCTGGGCAGCCTGTTCCAGTGCTCTTTCACTCTCACAGTAAAGGAGTTTTTTCTGATGTTTACATGGAAACTCCTATGTTCCAGTTTGCACTCATTGCCCCTTGTCTTATCGCTGGGCATCACTGAAAAAAGCCTGGCTCCCTCCTCCTGACACTCACCCTTTATGTATTTATAAACATTGATGAGGTTGCCCCTCAGCCTCCTCTTCTCCAAGCTAAAGAGACCCAGCTCCCTCAGCCTTTCCTCATAAGGGAGATGTTCCACTCCCTTAATCATCTTTGTGGCTCTGCGCTGGACTCTTTCCCTGTCTTTCTTAAACTGAGGAGCCCAGAACTGGACACAATATTCCAGATGCATCCTCACCAAGGCAGAATAGAGGGGGAGGATAACCTCTCTTGACCTGCTAACCACACCCTTTCTAATACACCCCAGGATGCCATTGGCTTTCTTGGCTACAAGGGCACATTGCTGGCTCATGGTCATCTTCCTGTCCACCAGGACCCTCAGGTCCCTTTCTCCTACACTGCTCTCCAGCAGGTCAGCCCCCAACCTGTACTGGTACATGGGGTTGTTCTTCCCCAGATGCAAGAAATAGGGTAATAGGGTTAGGATAAGGTTGGACTCGACGATCTTAAAGGTCTTTTCCAACCTGAACAACTCTATGATTCTATGATTCTAACTGGGACAGTGTGTGCCTGACCCTCTAGTCTAATAGGAGGTCCTGGGTACCTGTTTCATTTCCAAGGACAAGGTCTATATTTTGCTTGTACATAGTAAAATGCACAAACAGTCCTCAGATCTAGGATTTGGCCCAAATATTCCTCCCCTCAGGAGAAAACAGTAACTGTGCACCACATTTCCATGTTTTGAAAGCAAAGTGTAAGAGTGCATTGGCATCTACCCGTAAGACGATCCTGTATGCAGCTATTTCTAGGTAGCACTTTGCAAAATATTTAGACTTCTGCTTGAGATACACTGAGGATTTAAAATTCAAAACCATTTTCCATGTTTTTCTATTAGCAAATTAGATGGTTTTCTGATCGTTTTGCTAGTTTTCAGGTACTCTCTACAGAGATGCACTGGGAGCCCTGGGAATTGGTGTAGTCCTCTGGACTTTTCTTTAGCAGAGAGGTCTGGGAGGACACACATATACAAACAAGGTATTGAGGCATTTAACTTCCTTTTGATACCATTACCCCAAAAAATCTATTTAACTCCTACAATGAAGATCCTGGAAATCTCTGGAGACTCCCAGATTCCACTCTCAGCAACCCCCTTTCTTAATTAAATGGTCTTATTTCTGGGAAGGTTGTGTTTCTTTTCTTCTCTGCCAATTTAATTAATACCTGCCCACCCAAACCTTCCCTCTGTATTTATTCCCAACATAGAAGACCATTTCCCAGTATCAAATCCAAAGTTGTCATTGTTTTTCTCTTACTGACATGAGACATAGTGTACCATGAGTCAGAAGAGAGTCCACATGTACACATTGAGGCTAAGGGAGAGGAAAAACAACTGTTATTAATTTTAATCCGTTATTAGGTTGATTAACTTTCTTCCAGACACAATGATATCACTGACCTCAGAGGAAGGGAAGAAAAATAGCAATGTAAAAACACCTTTATATTTCATGAATAGAGTAATGCAAAAACTCCGGGCATGAACACACTGCAGAGAACTTGCAGAGAACTTGCAGAGAATGGGCTAGACTTTTTTCAGCAGAGAGGAATCATGCTTTGGGCTACCATGTGCACATTGCTTTCTCTGCCTGGGCTAGGCCCTACTTACCTTTGTAAAACCACCCCAGTATATTGCCTTTGTGCAGCCCGGACATTTTGCTATCTGTCCTTTAACCATCATCTCTGTGTTTCAATGTGTCTCACTGGTTGGCAAGGCTCTGACTGGTTAATATTTAAATTCTGTCTGTGCAGCCATTAATTTTGCTGATGCAAATAATCCTGTGTGGCCTGGCCCACTACCCCAAAAATCTTTGGCTCAAGCCCATAAATGCTGTAGTTTACTGAGCTATGCTTCTCTCTTGGTTAACAACCACAAATACGAAGGAGTGTGCTGCAGCTCTGTTTAAAACATTAAAATGAGTATTAAACAAGTATATGTACAACTAGAGCTGAGCAGGGTTTCACTCTTTACCAGCTCCATGAATAATACATAACTTTAATTCATGTCTTTGGTTTCTAATGAATTCCTTATCTACCTTAATAATGTATTACCTAAACCAGATTTAGAGAACTTTTACAATAATCTATCAAGGGAAACTGTCAGATTTCTACAAATCCAGACACATTATTAATTTTATTTAATAGCTGCTCCCCATTCTAAAAGCAACCACTTCCTTTTTCGGTAATGGTGAGAAAAAAAAAAAACATTCTTGAAGTCATTACGTCAGGCTCTCTCCACTCAGATTATATGATGTGACTGCTTCAAAGAATTTCTTTTTCAAGAAAGAATGCCAATTTGCACTTGCAAAAAAGCTGCGCTTTGCTGGTTGCTGTCCTCACCTCCTACAGTGCACATTCCCATTGAAGCTTCAAGTCCATCACCTTAAATAGCTCCTTAACACCAGAAATAAAAAAAGGATGAAGAAAAATTCCACTATCTCCACCTTCTGTGTTATAGACAGATTAGCTGAGGGAGCTCATAAAGTACAAGCCTATCAGAAAAAGTCTCATATTTTATTACAAAAAAGTATATTCTAAACCATTGCAGCTGCAGAGGGAAGCTTTAACATGCTATTAATATGTTTTCAAAACTCAGAATATTAATAAATTTAACTCTAAAATAATTATTTTTCTTAAAACCTGGGTGTATGGGAAGTGGCCTCATATTTAATCAGTTGAGTAGTAGTATTTTGCTTCAAATAGGAACAACAGTGGAGATGGCTTGTTCAAAGAGGACAACTAACCTATCCTTGAAGAACAGTATTTGCCTCAACTGAATATTTGGTCAGTGTTGATTAAAAGGATAGTATCTTGCATTGTTATATATAGAAACATTCATCTTGTGAATTTGGAGTTAGCAGACTCAGTATTGCCAGCAACAGAGAACTGAAAATAACACGAAGCCTTGTCATATTGTTAAGAAGGTTTGATACATACCGTGTTGAAAAATGTCTTAATTCTTGTTCTCTGTGTAAAGTGAGAAGACTCAAGGACAGAGTAGCTTCTCTTTCATCTTGAAAAGCCTGCCATACACTTTTTGTATCAGATACGTGGAATTGTTGACTACTGCTAATCCAGATTTTAAAGGAGATTTTTTGCCCTGAAGAAGTTGGCACAGTGATTCAAGTTTCAAAGAGATCAGAGCAAATGCTGTTTTCTTCTTTGGTTAACTTTGCATATAATGTTAAGATGTATCAGTCTAATTTCTGATAAATGAAAGCAGCTGATGTTTGAAAATGTATTGTGGAAATGGCTGACTGGCTATTGACATCCAAGTGAGAACCAAGCTTGAAGGCATTTTAATGATACTAATGTTTTAATGTTGACTGTCAAATGAAAATGAAGTTTTATTTTTACTGGGGAATATGGAACTGCTCCTAATAGTTTGGCTAGGACTTCTTGTTATGTCTCATAAATTAATTTAATCAGATTAAGCTATGAAAAACTAACTATTAGACCATATTCATTTTTTATGTACTCCACCCACCTGAAGTCAGTGGAGTAAAATAAGGTATAACTTTGACCCAACAGCTGTATTTATTATAGCTAAGTCTAGTTTTAGATACATGTTCTTTTCTATAAGCTATTCTTTTTATTTACACGAAGAATTATGGGTAGGGCTTTGTATTTCTGAGAAGTATTGTTATAATAAATTACTGTCTGATCTTTTTCCATTATTTATATTGACTGAACTCTCAGAAACCATTCATAGTTGTTTATGATAGTGCATATATAAGAATCTACAGGTATGTCGGCAATAAGAGGAAGAGGAGGGAAACTGTAGGCCTACTTCAGAAGGAAACTGGAGGCCTGGCCATGCAGGACATAGAGAAGGCTGAGGTATTCAATTACTAATTTGACTCAGTCTTCACTGGCAAAGGCTCTGGTCACATCCTCCAAGTTAGAGAAGGGGAAGGCATGGACTGAGAAAATGAAGATTTCCCCACTGTAGGAGAAGAGCAGGTTCGTGACGATCTGAAGGACCTGAATGTACACATATGGTCTATGGGACCTGAAAGGATTCATCCGCAGCTCCTGAAGGAACTGGCTGACAAAGTTGCAAA
Organism: Hemiprocne comata; assembly: GCA_020745705.1. Lineage (NCBI taxonomy): Eukaryota > Metazoa > Chordata > Aves > Apodiformes > Apodidae > Hemiprocne > Hemiprocne comata. The sequence continues at coordinate 60,798,121 of CM036588.1, read as the reverse complement.
GCCTCTCTCAATCATATTTAAAAAGTCTTGGAAGTCTGGAGAAATTCCCACTGACTGGAAAAGGGGAAACATAATTCCCATTTTCAAGAAGTGAAAAAAGCAAGACCCAGTGTCCTGGTTTGAGCCAGGATGAAGCCAATGAAGTTGCAAAGCCACTGTCAATCATATTTGAAAAGTCTTGGCAGTCTGGCTAAATTCCCACCAACTGGAAAAGGGGGAACATAACCCCATTTTCTGAAAGGGAAAAAAGGAAGACCCAGAGAACTACAGACCAGTCAGTCTCACCTCTTTGCCTGGCAAGATCATGGAGCAGATCCTCCTGAAGGCATGTGGAAAAAAAGGGGTGATTGGTGACAGCCAACACAATTTCACCAAGGGCAAATCCTGCCTGACTAATTTGGTGGCATTCTATAACAGTGTCACAGCATCAGTGGACAAAGGAAGAGCAACCGATGTCATCTACCTAGACCTGCAGAAAGCCTTTGACACTGTCCCGCACGACATACTGGTATCAAAACTGGAACAGTAAGGATTCAATGGATGGACCACTCATTGGTTAAAGAACTGGCTGGATGGTCGCACTCAGAGAGTGGTGATCAACAGCTCTATGTCCAGATGGAGACCTGTGACGAGTGGTGTTCCCCAAGGGTCTGTACTGGTGCTATTTAACATCTTTGTTGGTGATATGGACAGTGGCATTGAATGCATCCTAAGCAAGTTTGGCGATGACACCAAAGTGTGTGGTGAGGTTGACATGCTGGAGGAAAGGGATGCCATCCAGAGGGACCTTGAAAGGCTTGAGAAATGGGCTCATGCAAACTGCATGAAGTTCAACCAGGCCAAGTGCAAGGTTCTGCACCTGGGTCAGGGAAATCCCAAGCACAGCTACAGGCTGGGTGGAGAATGGATTTGAAACAGATCGGAGGAGAAGGACTTGGGAGTGATGGTGGATGAGAAGCTCAACATGAGCCAGCAATGTGTGCTTTCAGCCCAGAGAGGCAACTGTGTCCTGAGCTGCATCAAAAGAAGTGTGGCCAGCAGGGCCAGGGAGGTGATTCTCCCCCTTTACTTGAATCTCATGAGACCCCATCTGGAGTACTGTGTCGAATTCTGGAACCCCCAACATAGGAGGGACATGGAGCTCATGGAGGAAGTCCAGAGAATGGCCACAAAGATGATCAGAGGGCTGGAGCATCTCTCCTATTAGGACAGGCTGAGAGAATTGGGGCTGTTCAGCCTGGAGAAGAGAAGGTTCCAAGGAGATGTTATAGCAGTCTTCCAGTGCCTGAAGAGGGCCTATGGCCTACAGAAAAGCTGGGGAGGGACTTTTTACAAGGGCTTGTAGTGAGAGGACCAGGGGTAATTGACCAAAACTGGAAGAGGGGAGATTTAGGTTAGACATTAGGAGGAAATTCTGTAGTAGGAGGGTGGTGAGACACTGGCACAGGTTGCCCAGGGAAGTTGTGGTAGCCCCATCCCTGGAAGTGTTCAAGAACAGGTTGGATGGGGCCCTGAGCAACCTGATCTAGTGGGAGGTGTCCCTGTCCATGCAGGGGGGTTGGAACTAGATGATCTTTAAGGTCCCTTCCAACTCAAACCATTCTGTGATTCTATGATTCTATAATCCTATGATTCTATGATATTTATTTAAAAGTATATTTATGTGTTTTATTAGAAGCCCACACCCTACAGAAGATTTATCCCTCTATTTCAAGGAAGAATGATATCTATTTTAAAGGAACATTGTTGGCGCCTTTTTTTCCCTTTAAAAATTGAAGAACTTTTAGACTACAACTTTACATATTGATAAATGTTTATGGTTTATACCATCATTCCTTTTCTTGAATGGTGTTTTATAAATTCTTATTACTATTAACTACTTAAAAAAAAATGTGTGGGAGTTCAACCAAATCTCATATGAGCAGACTTTCTCCTTGAGTCTATGCTACTTTACCTTGGGTCAGGAATGGAAAGAAAACAGTAAACTCAAATGTCAAAAATAAGTAGCGTTTGAAAGATGAATTGTGTTGCACTCATGTTCTGTGACTGATGAAAGCTGGGTACTTTTCCCAGCAACTACTGGTTTTACTCTTGGCAAATCATTTAAGTCTTCATCCTAAAACAGAAGCACAAAACTTCCTTCATCTACCATTTGTCTCTCACATCCTCCTTAGAATGTCAATTCTTAGGATGCATCTCAGACTGTATGGCCAGAAGAAAATAAGGTTCTTGATCTTAGAGCCTCTAACTGATACCTGAAGTGTAAATAATGAATGCTAATTCAAAGATAAAATCCTTGGATTTTTTTTTTTAAGTGTTCTGGTCAAGTTCAATTCTTATTCTACCTGAATTACTTTGGGTTTTTTTAGTTCTAATTATGTCCGAAAAATATTTGGCATTGTAGTCTTTAATGTTGCTTATCAGGGCAGTCTTGGACCATTGTAGTCTGAACATACCCTAAATTTATGAAAATTATTTAAAAAAAAAAAAAAAAATCTGCTTTCTTACAGGCTGTTGTATTTAGAAGAGAATACTTTTCAGCTGTGTGTCTTTCATTTGGTTGTTCTGACTGTAAGTTTAGCAGACATAGTCTTTTTTTCATTTAAAGTGCCAAACTCGATGTATTGTAATTAAAACAAAAATAATATTATTTCAGCATGAAGTAAAAATCTCAATGCTATGTTATCCTACAGTGATATTATATATGATTTATATGTGGCTGACAAACTGACATTTTACAACTTAAAGTACTGAGTGTTTTTATTCTTTTTTATTTTTTACTCTTTCATTAATTGGTAACTGATCCAACAAAAAGAAGGCTTTTGTGTTTGAACCATTTCTGGTCACTCAGGTTTTAAAAGTGCATACAAATCTCCATTATAAATCAAAGTTCCTGCATTGGGATTTAACATTATAATAAATGCAATCTGTTTGCAAGAACAAATTTCTCAGGCTACAAGTGCATGTGGCTCTATCACTTCCAGAAAAGGAAAGCTGTTTTTTTAATAGCTACTCTTTAATACCTAAATTAGGATGCTGGTCTGCTGGTCTTTGTGTTAATGGGTAGAATACTGATGAGATTTATTCAGAGCACCCAAGTTGGATCCTGCTCTGAACCACTTCCTGCAGAAGACAGACTTTAGACACTACATGAACAGAAAACCTATGGTGACCAGCTTGGTAAAATACAGAACTAAGTTAGTGTTGCAGTTCAAGTTCGACCCTGGCTGGAAAACTTGAGTCGAGTCACGGATTGCCCCTTCTCTTCTCCTCAATTAGAGGAGGAATAGCCCCCAATTGACTGTTTTTTATTTCCCAGTGGGTCCGTCCCTAGCTTGGGACCAGCTGGCTACACTGGGTATTTCTATAGAACACAAACCCTGCCCAGATGCGCACTCACTGGCACAGAGACTATGTGCTTAAAATAACACTTTACTGTAACACCTTTGGAGCAGAGGGAGTGTGTGTGGGGGGGTGGGGGCTGGATATGAGAATGTGGTTACAGGAGACAAACTTGGGGTGTGTGACATTGTTATTTGTGATAGGTAAAGACAAAGAAAGAAACACTATTACAGTTGGGGATAGGGTGCCTGGTGAGTTCCCTGTATAGGGTAGACGAGGTGGTTGTGTGAATGTGGCCAATTACTTTTGCCTGGGGAAAAGAACGCAAAGAAAGAGGAAGATTTATTAGTATGTGGGTCTGTCTTACAGTATCTGGCTCAGAAGCACTGACAGGTTTAGTGGCGTCTGCAGCTTTAAGAGCGGGCTTTCGGTGAGCATGGCGGCAGCATGCACGGCAGCTTTGGCAGGCAGCTTTGGGAGCGTGGTGGCGGTGGCAAGTGTGGTGGTGGCAAGAAGCTTTAGCTGCAGTGGGACACAGTGACGAGTGGCTACAGCTGGAGCTCCAGTGCAGGTGGCTACGGCACGTTCTGGCGGCAGCACGTGGCAACTGCCTTGGAAGCACAGCTTGGGCAGCAGAGGCTGCGATGTCAGCTGGAGCTGGGCTGGGGCTGCGGTGGTGTCATGTGGCTGTGGCAAACAGCTACAAACGGCTGGAGCTGCACCGACTGTTCTGGGAAGACTTGATGATGGAGGGTGTGGGGAGTGAGCAGTGATTCCAGCTCTTTAGGTTTTTTAGTATGCTCTAGCTCTCTTCTCTGTTTCTTCAGGTCCTTTCATACAGTTCCTCGGTGAGCAGGCTCCACAAGAAGAGGCAGGAATTCAGGAAAGCAGGGAAAATGGCAAGAGTCCAGGAGTGCAGGTGTTAAAAAAATAAATTCAGGAGTCCCACCCCAGCACCCGAAGGTTCTATTTTCTTTTGTCTCCTATTCCTTTTCCTTCTATCTTCTTTTCTTCTCTCTTTCAGCAGCAGAGAATGATGAACGCCAATGACTGATAACGACCCACAATGACTGTCTTATTTACATTCTTATGTAGGGTGGTCTGGCCTTTAGTCTGCTCAGCCCTCAGCTCCTGCCTGCAGCTCCTTTAACACTACTATGCTCCAGACAAAGGCTGGGTCCTGGCTGCAAACATAGCAAGAGGGGCTGGCTCTCTCTGTCCTTCATTATGTAAGTCCCGGCCGCAAACCCCCCCCCCCCCCCCCGCAGGGTTGTCGCAACTTTGTTTTAGTTCTTATTCTTTTTTCGACTTTATGTTTCTCTACTGCAGTCAATTTGTGTGAGAGACATACCTTTTGTGGAGGCCAGTCCTACACAGTTAGGTGCCCAGTAAAATAACTATTTCTGTAAAGTCTTCAAGCCTGAGCATAAACTGATGTTGCCTGAAATTGGATCCTCAGAGGAAACCACATCAGTGTTGCATCAAAGTGTAAACTAGTTGAATGTTGCAGAATGGCTTGCAGAACAGGGCCACGAATCCATGGAGGAACTGTACAAGCAATCTCCTTGCTAGCTTAGCATAAGTAGGCCTGACTCCATTTTGTAGAAACTGCAAAATTACGCTGACAAGGGAGAAAAGCAAGGGCACGGTGTCCTTGCCAGTTTTGTTTAGAGTGGGAGTAGGGAGTATAACGGTAAGAATGAGGAAGAACCTCGGGCTAGAGTCTGCAAAACAGGAGGAGGGTGTAGACGTAACCACCTGTGTGTAACCAATGCAATTACAATACGTATGCATAATTAGTAGAAAGAGTATATAAGCACTGCTGTATCCTAATAAAGTTGAAGCTTGCTTTATCAATCATATTGATTCGACTGCTTGTCTTCCCTCGCCGTCGTCAGTTGAAGAAGGTGTAACTGCTTGGTCAAAAACTACATATATGGGAAATCGTTTTTTTAAGAGAAAATAGGAAAAAAACTGAAATGAGGAATGGACAGGAGCCATAAGAGAGCTAGATGTCTGTTACAATTTGACCCATAGCAGAGGAATCATATACAAATTTTAGAGATTATTTTCCCTCAAGTCTTCCTCTAAAACAACAGCAACAAAAAGCCCTACTTTTTGAAAGACCAAAAAAATTTATTTTTGCCTTAAAATCCAAAGTTTCCAGGAAATTCTGTGCTTGTTTATCTCTGCGGGTCAGCTGTTCCACTAGTCATACCTTTTATAGTAGGCAATACATGATACTTCAGAGGAAGTGTAAAGCAAATTACTTGTCCAGAGGGATTTATTTTTCCTAACTGCCAGAATTAGTGAGCTAGGTTGTGTTCAAAAGTTTCACGTTTTCAGCCTATAGTAACAGTTTCTTTTCCTCATTCTGTTTTAGTTCTATGCTTCTTCTGGGACCAGAATCAATAAAAATAACAGAGTAGTGTAAGGGCCTGCAAATAGCCTGGCTGGATAAAGATAAGTACTAAGAAATAAAGCAAAAATTATTCAGGTTTCCAGATTAATTTATTGACAGAAAAGCACTGGAGGAGCAGAAGCTGGCAGACATTTGATCTCCAAAACAAAAATCTGCATTGTTCTTCATGCCATTTCCATCCCTGCTATACTCTGCATCACCAATGCAAGCAAGAGAAAGCAGCACACTGACATTTCTTCTCTTTTCCATTTGCAGGAGTGGAATCACATCCTTCTCAAGTGCTTTTAAAATTATATTTTACCAGATGTTCTTTCCTTTTAGGGTAATTTTGTTAGGAGAGTAGCAAGGGTGTCATGTTAGTAAAACTTAGCTATTTTACTAAATGTCAGAAACATGCCAACAACAGCTTAGGCAGCAGGAGAGCCCTTTGTTTGACCATGAAAGCTGGGGATTGTTTCAACAGAGCAAGATGAAAAGTTAAGGAAAAAACTGTGTGCTTTATTTCTCCTCTTTCTCTTCTTAATGCTCTTGGAGTTAATTGACATTTTTATATATATTTTTTTTTTATTTAATAAAATATAACAAATGAAGGTAAAAAAAAATACTCTGCTTTTTGGGGTAGATTTCCAGAGGTGTGAAAATAGAAATAAATTATCCAGCAAATAGAGGGTTTTAACAGTTGCATATTGATTGAAGTCAACAGGCACATTTTCTGAATTATTCACATGCAGGAGAACTTGCTCCCGGCAACATCAGGCAGCTCACACAGACATGCACATGCACATAGACATACACATGCATGCAAACATGCAAACACACGAAGAGCTTAAGGTAGAAGACAAGTCCCTGCAAAAGATGGTACTAGGGGTTGACTTGACTTAAAAATTCAACTCTCGCAAAGGAGCTGTCCTTCTAATTGGTTGTCATCAGTTTGCGTTCATGTGATTGAGACAGTTAAACCTTATAATCCATCCATCCATCCATCCATCCATCCATCCATCCATCCATCCATCCATCCATCCACCTATCCATCCATCCATCCATGCCCATGGGTGTAAGATTTTAAATGTTCCCTACTTATATCTGTGGCTCCAGTACAAATAAACCTACAGAATTCAGGCCCATTTTTCCATGTACGTCCCTTGCCACTACAAAAAAGTACATCAGAAACCAATAAAGAATTTTAGGTAAGAAGCAAAAATGTTACAAAAAAATCTTCAGAATTAACAACTCAGAATTTGGAAAAACTTACTTTCTGCCCTTGCCTAGTTAGCCACCTTGTCTATCAACTCTAAAAGGGGAAAAAAAAAGCAAACTGAGAAAAGCAAACACAAACTATTGCAGTATAAGTCTGTGGTTTGAGAAGAACAAAAACTTCTAAATCCCCTCCTGGAGCTCATGTATTTCTGTAAATATACAAATATTTTGCACTGCTTTCTAAACCAACCAATCAAACACACAGAAATACAGTTCCTAATGAACCAGAGCCACTGCTTAGGAAAGGAGAATATTGATATAAAAAAAGAGGAACTTTGTACTTCACTCCAACAGGAATTTAAACCTAAGGAAAGCATTTCCAATGTAAAAGCACTGTCAACAAATGGACTGATTTTGCATGACAGAAGAAGTGTGAAGAAAAATAATTTTAAGCTCCTTGACCAAGCCAATCAATTTGCTATTCTACTTTTCCTGTGTTTTTTGGAGATGCACTTTCTTCTAAAACAGTAGAGCCAGACAAAAAAGAAAAACCTTATTCATAATCTAGGAATCCTTTAATAGCAAGATATCTTTTTGCTAGCACAGACACAGAAATCCACTTGACATCCTATCAAGTATGGAAGAAAGATAACTTCTCTGTGTTTAGTCCACCCAGTTGTAGAACAACAAGGTCTTTGGGGGATTCAGCACTTTAAGTTGGCACAAAGAGCAATTCACTTTTCTTATTTATTCCAGTCCTTCTCTGGTGTGTGTTTGAAAAGAGAACAAACATATATGTTGCTAAGGCAGGTCATACAAATATTTAAAGTTCTGTTTGGATTAAGATTTTGCAACATGGATGTAAAATGAAGTTGATTTTTTTCTCTTTCAACAGCTGAGTCCTGGGGAACATCAGTGAGTTAGTAGAAGCTAACCTAGACATTTGCACTGGAGATTAAGGAAAGGTACCAGGACAGCCAAGATTTATTCTGCACTGATTTAGATGTCACATATTTTTGTAATGGTGCAACAAGAAAGCTTGCTTTTGATTTAGTCTGGAGAAGAGAAGACTGAGAGGGGATCTTATTAAAGTTTACAAATATCTGAAGGGTGGGTTTCAAGAAGAGTGGTCCGGTCTCTTTTCAGTGGTGTCCTCTTATAGGACAAGGGGCAATGGATGCAAACTAGAACACAGGAAGTTCCACCTCAACATGAGGAAAAACTTCTTTACTGTAAGGGTTACGGAGCACTGGAACAGGATGCGCAGAAAGATTGTGGAGTTTCATTCTCTAGAGACTTTCAGGACCCATCTGGATGCATTTCTGAGTGACCTGCCCTAGATTCAGTGGTGGTCCTGCTCTGGCAGGGGGGTTGGACTCGATGACCTCCAGAGGTCCCTTCAAACCCAAATCATTCTATGATTTTGTGGTTCCAGGTTGGTTAATAGAAAATTATTATTTAGATTACAGTTCCAGACAAGATTTCACCCCTAACTGAAGTTCTGTTGTGATAAGCCTTGTAATACAGTATGGAGTTCCTGTTCTGAACACTTGCTGCAACAGAGTACTGAGGTAATAAGTGAATCACTGCAAATCACATAGCATGGCTGATGGAGGCTCCAGTTCTCTAGAGTCATAGTTCAGTGTCCCATCCCAAAGACCTACTCAGCTTGTGCAAATGTTTGGGATAGTTGGGGTTTTTAGCTCCTTTAGTCTCTTACAATTTTTCCAAAGGCTGAGCTTATGCATATTAAAAGTTTGAAAGAAGGGTCTTCATGTGCACTGAAAAATTATCTGCTTGATCAGTGTACCACTGCAAGATTCATTCCTATACGAGAATGCTACCCACAGAGATCCAATTATGTAAGTCATGGTTATTAAACAGCTACTAAGTTTGGATGCATGAGTGTGATATACTGGAATAAAACCCCCCCATCATTTTCATCACCTTCAGCAATGCTTGGCCATTGCTGCAGCTTATAAATATTGAGAAAGTAGTATAGTTAAAAATAAATTTGCTGTTGCAACTTCCAGATTTAAAAACAAAACAACAAACAACAAACAAAAAACCCACAACAATTCTGCAGCAATAAGGGAATTACTTTTTGATGCTGTATGTCCCATAGTAAAGAAGAAAATTAGCTGATGTGGCTGGCACTGAGTTGAAGCACAGATACAGAGCTATGCAGTTTGTTGAGGGCTGCTCTTTGCTCCAGGCAGTATAGCCGCAGACCTTCTGCTCCCAGCAGCACTAACCTTGAACAGTACAAATCCAAGCTAGTCCCTGTTAACTGTCTTTAGTATCAGTGCTTTGATTTGATGTAGCTAACTAATATGACATAATTAACCATGGCCATGCACAGACTTCATTAAAAGACAGTGCAAATGTTTCTTTAGATTCAGGACAATAAATCCCCTCACTATCAAGAAAAATATATGTGTTTTTCATGGAGAATAATTTATAAGAAAGCTCTCTGTGAATGGGAAAATGACATGAAAATAGCTAAGGAGCTGATGGAATGTGTCCTGTACTCCTAAGACCATGTCCTTAGCTGATACAGAATCATAGAATTGTTCTGGTTATAAAAGACCTGTAAGATCACCCAGTCCACCCTTTAACTTAACTCTCCTAACCTAGCTCTATCAGCCCACTGCTAAACCATGTCCCTAAGTACCATGTCTATACAGCTTTTATACACATTCAGGGATGGTGATTCAATCACTTCCCTGGGCAATTCATTCCAGTGCTTAATAACCCTTTCTGTAAATAAGTTTTTTCTAACATCTAACCTAAACCTCTCCTGGCATAACTTCAGCCCATTTGCTCTTGTCCTGTTATTGCTAGTTACCAGTGAGAAGAAGCCACCCCGCCCCCTCGCTCCTTTCAGGTAGTTGCAGAGAGCAGTGAAGTCTTCCCTCAACCTCCTCTCCTCCTCCTCCTTGGACTAAACAGCCCCAGTTTTCTTAGCTGCTCCTAATAAGATTTATTCTCCAGACCCTTAACCAGCTTTGTTGCCCTTCACTAGACCCCCTGCAGGACATCAATGTCTTTCCTGTATTGTGGTGCCCAATAGCTTTATGAACAGCTTTATGCTGAAGACAGACTCTGACAATGTCAGGGGAGTAAGTGTCTGAAGAGCCACAGGCACCCGCATTTTCCTCCAATTAAGTTACATAGTGATCAGATTTCTCGTGGTGATCAGACACAGCAATGTTATTTCCTTGGTTGTGCTATGGTCAGTCTTCCTACTCCACCTTAGAGATTTACAGTTCAGGTACCAGCCATTGCTCGGTGTGCTTGTCCTACAAGAATGGCAGTGGTCCTTCAAGGTTCTGATAATGGGCATCCTTTGATATGCCACCAATTTTGTGGAATAAAATGTTATTGTTCTTTACACAGGCATTCCCTCACATTCATTCTATCATTAATCCAACATAATTCAACCCCAAGAAAAGAGTTAGTCTTCCTCCATCACATTTGCTTATACACTCTGTTGTCAACTGCTAAGTGTTTAATGGATCTTTCTCTATTTGTCTCCTGGAACTGTCCTTCTGAAGAGTTATGTGGCAGTTATTAAAGTTACATTAGGGAATACTGCACCCTTGCACCACAGACATAAACTCAATGCAAGTTCAACATTCTTTACAGAGAAAATCAATACATCTTATAAAAAAGCCAAACCTTCAGCAGTTTCTTATCCAGCTCAAAAACCCCTTTGGTTCAGCAAGTACAAGATGAATGGCAGATAGCACTGAGCTAATTTCAAGAAAATAGCACCAAGGCAAAATCCTCAAATGGTTTATTATTCCTGAAACCATTGAATGTACACATTTGTCTTTATATATGGGGCTGTGTCCTGTTATATGGTTAGGACAGTTATTCTACTGATTAAATAGTAAATCAATAAAGCCGTCTAATGCATCATTATCAAAGCTTAAAATGCATGTTAAAATAATCTAAATTCTAAATTATAAATTAATTAATATTTTATTATGACAGTGGTTTATAAATGTAATTATTTCCCAGGCAATCCAGACTTCCTTTTTCATTTTTCTTTCCTTTAGCTTTGCTTTATTGCCCCAATAATAAAATTATAAACCCTCTCTTAAGCTTACATTGAATCATTGCACTGTCACCTTATACTTAGTATCCATATAAGAAGAGTTCATTAAAAAATTTGTAAAGACTTGATTCCTTTCTGCTTACATATGTAGAAGCTCTAACGTTGGCAAAAAGTACAATTGGGTGGTTATGGCAGAGGGCTTAAGCAATTGCAGTATGTCAGTTTCACAGACAGTATGTTTCAATAGTTAAGAAAATCCCAGACCATAAAATTTCCTCATAACAAGTTGCAGCCAACTAATACCATCATTGCTGTTGTGTTTTGGTAACTTTCTCTTCTTCATTTACATACTTCTTGCACTCTGCTACAGACTGCAGAGAATACTTATTGTAGCATCATAGAGGAAGGCTTTGCTATAATTTCTCAATCTGTTTTCTTACAGAACAACTTTTGAATCCATGTAGTAAAGGTGAAGTAAAGCTGATGTTGATATGCTGATTTCACTGAGGTACATGTAAATTGTTTACTAGATGGCTACTGACAATGAGATGTTACACCTGAACCTAGCTAGCAGAAGTCACTGAGATCAAAGTCAGGAAGAATGTCAGTACCATGAAGATAGGATGCCTAGGGAAGTTCTCACTTTTCACAGCATAGTGGGGAACTATGGTTAATATAGCAAGAAGTCATGAAGTAAAACAGATGGAAGCAACATTCTGAGTGTTAGGGAGGAAGCCAAAGAAGGAAGTAATAAAGGAAGATTACTTGTTTTGCATGAGCAGTTAGTATTCTGATCAGATTTCAGGGTCAGATTTTACATATATTCATTTTCCAATCCTATCTTTTTCACTATTAAGCTAAAAATATTATTATAGTCTCAGAGGGATTAGTTTTGAGAATGAGTGTTTGTCAGTTGTCTGGTTAAACCAAAACTTGAACTTTTAAACTTTAAATAATTCCTTTTTTAAATTTTTTATTTTTCTTCTTAAGCTTTCCACAAACAAGAAAACAAATCCTAATAAGTCTACATGAAAAACATCTGTGATTTAGAATCACAGAATCACCAAGGTTGGAAAAGACCTTCAGGATCATCAAGTCCAACTGTCTGCTCTACAACCCCTAACCACTAAACCATCTCCTGAAACACCATACTTTACCAGTTTTTTTAACACCTCCACGGATGGTGCATCAGTCGCCTCCCTGGACAGCCTGTTCCAATGCCTCACCACTCTTTCAGTGAATAAATTGTTCCTAATATCCAATCTGAACCTCCCCTGACACAACTTGATCCCATTTCCTCTTGTCCCATTGCTAGTCACTAGGGAGAAGAGGCCAACACCCACCTCCCTACAACCTCCTTTCATGTAGTTGTAGAGAGCAATGAGGTCTCCCCTCAGCCTCCTCTTCTCCAGGCTGAACAGCCCCAGCTCCCTCAGCCTCTCCTCATAAGACCTGTTCTCCAGACCCCTACTCTGCCTTGTTGCCCTTCTCTACACCCTCTCCAGCACCTCAATGTCCTTCCTGTGCACAAAACTGCACACAGTTGTCTAGGTGCAGCCTTACCAAGGCCAAGTATAGGGGCAGGATCACCTCCTTGGTCCTGCTGGTCACACCATTCCTGATGTAGGCAAGGATGCTGTTGGCCTTCTTGGCCACCTCGGCACATTTCCAGCTCATGTTCAGCTGGCTGTCAATCAACACCCCCAGGTCCCTCTCTGCTGGGCAGCTCTCCAGCCACTTCTCCCCAAGCCTGTAGTGCTGCTGGGGGTTGTCGTGGCTGAAGTGCAATAGTCGACATTTGGCCTCATTGAAATTCACACTCCCACCCAACTCAGGGTCATCTGCAAACTTACTGAGGGTGCACTCTATCCTTTCATCCAAGTCATCAATAAAGATGTTAAGCAGGAGTGGCCCCGGCACTGAGCCCTGGGGAACACCACTCGTGACTGGCCACCAACTGGATTTAACTCCGTTGAACACAACTCTGTGGACCTGGCCATCCAACTGATTATTTGTCCAGCAAAGTGTATGTGCATCCTAGCCATGAGCAGCCAGCTTCTCTAGGAGAATGCTGTGGGAAACTTTGTCAAAGACCTTGCTAAAGTCAAGGTAGACAACATCCACAGCCTTTCCCTCATCTAATAAGCAGGTCCCCCTGTCACAGAAGGAGATCAGGTTAGTCAAACAGGACCTGCCCTTCATGAACCCATGCTGACTGGGCCTGCCAGCTCTTTCAGCCCTCTTGGGTGCATCACATCTGGCCCCATAGATTTGTGCACATCTACGTGGTCAGGTCACTGACGATCTCCTCCTGCATTGTGGGGGGATCGTTAAGTTCCTGGTCCCTGTCACCTAACTTAGGGAGTTGGATTCCCTCAACATAACTGGCCCTGTTACTAAAGACAGAGGCAAATAAGTCATTAAGCACCTCAGCCTTTTCCTCATCATTCATCACCATGTTTCCTTCTACATCTAATATGGGATGGGGGGTCTCCCTGGTCTTTCTTTTGTTGTTAAGATATTTATAGAATGTTTTGTTGTTGTCCTTCACCATGGAGGCCAGATTAATTTCTAGCTGGGCTTTGGACCTTCTAATTCCCTCCCTGCATAGCCTCACAGTATTTTTGTAGTCATCATGACTGGCCTGCCCCTTCCTCCAAAGGCCATAGATTCTCTTTTTCTCCCTGAGCACCAGCCAAAGCTCCCTGTTCAGCCAGGCTGGTCTTCTATGCCACCGGCTCACATTACAGCACATGGGGATGGCCTGCTCCTGCATCTTCAAGACTTCCTCCTTGAAGACCATCCAGTCTTCCTGGACTCCTGTACCCTTCAGAACAGATTCCCAAGGGATTCTAGCGATTGGGCTACTGAAGGAGGTAAAGTTTGCTCTTCAGAAGTCAAGGGTGGCAGTTTTGCTGTCCCCCCTCCTGGCATCTCTAAGAAAAGAGAACTCTAACAATTTGTGGTCACTGTGCCCAAGATGGCCTCCACCGTCACATCTCCTACCAGCAAAGAGCAGGTCTAGCAGGCACCTTGCATGGTTGGTTCACTCACCAGCTGTGTTAGGAAGTTATTTTCGACACATTCCAGGAACCTCTGGGACTGTTCCCTCTCTGCTGTGTTGGAGTTCCAGCAGACATCAGGGAAGCTGAAGTCCCCCACAAGAACAAGGGCAAATAACGACAAGATTTCGCCAGGTATTTCTAGAACAGTTTATCCACCTCACTGCCCTGGTTGGGAGGTCTATAGCAGACTCCCTCAGCAATATCAGCCTTGTTGGTCTTGCCCCTAATCCTGATCCAAATGCACTTTACCTTGCCATCATTATAGTCTAGTTCTAGACGTTCATAATAATTCCTAATATACAGGGCCACCCCACCACCTCTCCTTCCTTGTCTGCCTCTCCTGAAGAGCTGGTAGCCATCACCTGTGGCACTCCAGTTATGTGAGGTACCCCACCACGTTTCTGTGACAGCCACTATGTCATAGTTTTCCTGCTGCATCATAGCTTTCAGCTCCCCTTGTTTGTTGCCCATGCTGCTTGTTTTGGTATACATGCACTTCAGATGGGTTAATGATCTTGGCACGTTTTTATGGGCACGGGCCCTAATTCCTGCCTAACTCTTCTTAGGTATTTCTATGGTTTCTAAACCATCAATAACCCTTGCCTTTTTGCTTCCCATTATATCTCTATCCCCTATCTCAACGGAGGGGGCAAAGCAAGAGTTCCCTCTAGCACACCATCCTACAAAGCCCAGGATGCATCCCCCGGGATTATTTACAGTAGGCCCAGTTTTATTTCCTTCCCCCTTTGAATCTAGTTTAAAGCTGTGTCAATGAGCCCCACTAACTCCTGCCCCAGGATCCTTTTCTCCCTCTGGGACAGGTGTATTCCATTTGTTGCCAGGCCTATTGTCTTGTATAGTAACCCATGATCAAAGAACCCAAATCCCTGCCGATGACACCAGTCCTGGAGCTGTGAACTTATCTGTTGACTCTTCCTGTTGGTTCCCTCATCCATTGCTGCCATTAGAGGGATGGAGGAGAACACAACTTGCACTCCTGATCCATTAACCAGTTTCCCCAGAGCCCTGAAATCTCTCTTGATTGCTTTTGATGTTCTCATTGCCACTTCATCACTACACACCTGAAAGACCAAAAGTGGGTAGTAGTCTGAAGGCCTCACCAGGGTGGGAAGTTTGCTTACAACATCCTTCATCCAGGCCCCAGGAAGGCAGCAGACTTCTCTATGAAGCAGGTCTGGTCTGCATATTGGGCCCTCTGCACCCCTCAGGACGGAGTCACCCACAACAATGACCCATCTATTTTTCTTTCTGGATTGAGTTATGATGGTTTGTCTAGGGTAAGTTGGTCTTCGTGGCACTTCTGGCCTATGTGAGGTATCCTCACTGCTATCAGCCATTTCCTCCTGCAGGGCCCCATACCTGTTATGCAAGAGCACTGAAGGTGGTGAAGTTCTTAAGTTGACATGCCTGCCCTATTTGTACCATTGGGCAGGGACCTGTTCTCATTGTCCCTGCTCCTGTAAGTTAGCTTGGGAAGGCTGGAAAGCTTTCTGAGATGATAAGGAGTCCTGAGATGATAAGGAATCCTGTGCTCCACTAATGAGGTTTGCCTCCTGAGCCATTTTCGTGGAGAGCAGGCTTTGAAAACACTCATCTAATTCCCTCTCACTCTCCCTGATACCCCTCAATCTGCTCACCTCCTCCTTGAGCTCCATCACTTCATCTTGCAGCTATGCCACCCGGCAGAGCAGGTCTTCAACCTGCTCACACCAGACACAGCCATTGTCAGAGCTGTCTCCTGTTAATAGCAAAAGGCTGTAGCATTCCCAGCAGTCTGTGACCTGGATAGCCACCTTCTTCTGTGGGGGCACCCTCTGAGTACCCACATCAATTTTGGTGGGTGCTGGGAGCATGGTCTTCCTCTGCTGGGTTAAACACCATTATTCCCTAACTGAGCTGGCAGTTCTCAGAGCCCTGCCTGTGCACCCTGCCCGTGCCAACTGCTGTGCTAACTGCCCTGAGCACTCCCTGTTTGCTCGGCCCCTGTCCGCCCATGCTCCAGGTTGCTTGGTGCTCCCTGGGGCAGCTTATTTATGGGAGAGGGAGTGGCCTCGCTTCTCGTGGTCCAAGTGGAGCTTCCAGTATCTCTGCGTTTCAAAGTCCCACAATTAACCCACTACCATCCCCCAGCCATGTCCACCTCTCTCACAAGAGCTGCCGACTCCTGCAGACTTGACATGCAGTGATGCAGAAAGAGAGAACCAGGTAGAGAGCTCTTAGTCCTTTTAGTCTCTGCACAAAGAAGGGGGCTAGCAAGAGGCTGGATCATTCACTGAGCTCCATCCACACTATTCAAGGGTCCTATTGCATTATAGCAATACATACATGACTGCAGTAACATTGACTTTAGCACAATGATGATATGGCTACAGCGCACATTAACCAAAAGATTCACCTCTTCTAATTCCCCAGTAGGTGAGCAAGATTTTAGTGTTGTTTATCCAGATTATAAAATCAGTACAGATCAGTGTAATAGTATTGGAGTTTGTGAAATTGAAAATCACAAGTATTTGTAATGGTGTTGTAGTAATGTATGATAATTTGAAAATTTCCTTAGTATTCTTTTTATAAGCCCCGAATTACTAAAAAATACAGAATAAATACTGTTGTTGGACATCATCAGTTTTGATTTTTCAGATACCTACCAGCTACCTAACAGCATATTTTTTAACTATTTTCTCTCCATTGAGCCTATCACTTGTACTTTTTGTGGCTACCTGCCTGTATTATAGCCAAGAAATTCAATCAAACTAGCAAAGGATTCTAGATTATTTGAATAATCATTTTCTGAGCATCAAATTATTCCAAATTAAATCTGAAACAACATATCCATGACCACTACAAAATCTCTCTCAAATAATACCTGGATATAATATCATCAAGGATCAAGGAGAGAAATATGGGTTTGAACTGAGACCCACTCTGCTGGTAGAACACGATATAGAAAAAACCTTAAACAAATGCTTTATTTGAATGGAGAAAAATTATTGTATTTGATGTGCTGAAGGTGATGAGACATTTAAATGTCTATTTAAGAATATGAGGAACCCTAGATACTGGGTTTCTGGGCCTGCCCATAAGCTTTTACAGTCATGCTGATTCAGGGATTTCAGGATTTTTCCTATTTCCCCCCAAATAATTGAGAATTTCGCCATGGATTCAGATCAGCATGTGAAAAGACTTGTAATGAGCAGATAGCTTTACTTGGAGGTAAGCATCACTTGGGGGAGGCTCTGTCTGGCCAGCCTTTCAAAGACTTCTAGTATCCTCTGGTTTGCTGTTTGTGCTGAGTCCTGTACCATACCAACTGCCATCTACTGCAACAGCAGAAACAGCAAAGAAAAATTACAGTCTCAGTGCTGCATGGGTCAGCAGAGCTACCACACCTTGGAAGTTTTCAGGCACTAGGTCTACAGGATCTAGGGGCTTTAGAGAGAAGCATGTTGAAGCATGGGTGGGACAAGAAACTGCCACTGAGCTCCTTTACTCCACTACAACACTGCTAAATAGTCTCATCAAGTCCTCCAGGTGGGACTGCTAAATGCTTCAGCAGGTAGCGATCACAAACCCCAACTGCTGACACATGTGTGCAGGCAAGGACAACATGTTTCTTACCTCGTACCCACTGTAATGAACCAGCAAAGAATCAGTGTTAATTTGGCAGGGTGAATGTTCATGAACTTGAAAAAGAATCTTCATCTATTTTTCCAAAATGCAAAAAAATATAAATCATGCTATCCCATTTCAAAGTCTATTAGCAGGCAGCAGTGATGTGTAGTTCAACCTAACACCAGGGTTGCCAGTGGTAAGCAATGGGATGGTGTGGCAAAACTTGAGGAACCAAGCACTAATGGGATCCCTCATTCTGCTTTGCGAGGCATTGGCTGCAATGTAGCACACGTGAAGTGTTTCTACACTAATGCACGCAGCATGAGGAATAAACAAGGTGAGCTTCAAGCCCAGTCCCAGAGATTTGACATTACTGGCATAAGTGAAACTTGGTGGGATGAGTCCTGTGGATTGGAGTGCCCTGTTGGATAGGTATAGACTCTTCAGGAGAGTGAGGCAGGGCAGAAGAGGCAGGGGAGTAGCATTGTATGTAATGGAAAGGCTAGAGTGTATGGAGCTCACAGTTGGTAATGGCACAGTTGAGTCTTTGAGTGAGAATTAAGGGATAAAAAAATAATGCAGCTGTCATTGTGGAAATATGCTATAGACCTCCTGGCCAGGGTGAGGATGCAGATGACCTGTTCTTTGAGGAATTTAGGGAAGCTTCCAAGTCAACTGCCCTTGTCCTTATGGGGGACTTCAACTTGCCAGAAATCAACTGGGAGCAACATACAGCTAGCACAACTCGGGCCAGAAGATTTCTGAGCCACCTGGATGACAACTTTATGGAACAGGTTATAAGGGAGCCATATTGGAAGAATGCCTTCCTTGATCTGCTGCTTGTCAATAGAGAGGATCTTGTGACTGAAGTGGAGATTGGAGGTCGTCTCGGCCACAGTGACCACGAGGCAATTGAGTTCAAAATCTCTTTTGACAAGAGGAAAACCGCCAGCGAAACTTCAACACTGGACATGAGGAGAGCAGACTTTAGGTTGCTCAGGGAACTTTTGAGTCAAGTACCCTGGAAAAATATATTTACAGGAGCTAGGATTCAGGAGTGCTGGTAACTCTTTAAACATCACCTCCTAAGGGCACAGGAGCAGGCAATCCCAAAATGTCAGAAGTCAAGCAGATTAGGCAGCAGACGGGCTTCGCTGACCAGGGATCTGCTCTTGCAGATTAGGCAAAAAAGGAAGGTGTTTGCCCAATGGAAGCTAGGTCAGGCAGTGTGGGAAGAATACAGAGATGCTGCTAAACACTGTAGGGAGAAAATTTGAGAGGCCAAAGCTCAACTGGAGATGAAACTGGCCAGAAATGTGGGGGGAAATAAAAAGAATTTTTTCAAATACATTAATGGCAAAAGGCAGTGTAAAACAACATGGGTCCTTTACAGCATAAGGACAGTTGTTGGGATTTGTGGAAAATTAATACGGGATTTATGGAAAATTAATATGCCTGAATTAAAACAGCAGTGTTGCAGGTGCTGCTGACCAAATTGTCAGGTACCCTGAAGCAAACCATGGGATCAATAATCAAGCTGGTGTCTCACAGGCTGGTACCCCACAGGCCGCTGCCCCACGGGACCAGTAAACAGCAGGTATCTCACGGTTGTTATCTCATGAAGTAGTGAGAAAAGAATGTTGTAGCAAGAACTGAGAGGCACTGTCTGGGAAGCGAAAAGCCCTGGGTCATCGTGACACGGACAGCAAATGACAAGACACGTAGCCAATCATATATGAACTGTGAATGTATGTAACCAACGGGATTTGTACTGGGGTGGACCATCTCGAGTTATGACAAGTATGCATAATTAGTAGCAAGAGTATAAGAACGCTGCTGTATCTTGAATAAAGTTGAAGCTTGCTTTACCAATCATATTGATTTGACTGCTTGTCTTCCCTTGCCGTTGTCAGACAGTCACCTCACCAGCAGGGATATAGACAAAGCAGAGGTATTTAATGCATTCTTTGCCTCTGTCTTCAACACTGATGTGTTGAACCATGGGGGTCTCAATGACCAGAACTGGAGGACCATGACTGCAACAAGGATCAACCCTTCGCTAACCCTGAACTTGTGTGGGATCTGCTGCTACAGTTAGATCCCTACAAGTCCATGGGGCCTGATGGGATCCATCCAAGAATCCTCAAAGAGCTGGCTGATGTCATCGCCAGGCCTCTCGTGATGATCTTTGGGAGGTCCGGGGAATCTGGAGAGATCCCAGTTGACTGGAAGCTGGCTAATGTTGTTCCAATATTCAAGAAAGGCAAGAAGCAGGACCCTGGAGACTACAGGCCAGTCAGTCTAACTTCGGTGCCTGGTGAAATTATGGAAAAGATTCTTCTGAGAGGTATTGAAAAACACCTGGAGGCCAATGCAGTCATCGGTCACAGCCAGCATGGCTTCACAAGGGGAAAGTCCTGCTTGTCAAACTTGATTTCCTTTTATGACAAGGTAACCCACCTAGCTGATCAAGGCAAGCCAGTGGAAGTAATATTTCTGGGTTTCAACAAAGCTTTTGGTACTGTCTCTCACAGTGTTCTCTTGGACAAAATGTCCAGCATACAGCTGGACAAGCGTACTGTATAATGGGTGAACAACTGGCTCAGAAGTCAAGCACAAAGAGTAACAGTGAATGGGGTAACATCAGTCTGGTGAACGGTCACTGGTGGGGTCCCGCAGGGCTCCTTCCTAGGCCCAGTCCTTTTCAACATCTTCATCAATGACTTGGACGCAGGACTCAAAGGAATTCTAAGTAAGTTTGCTGATGACGCAAAACTGGGAGGAGCTGTCGACTCCCTCGAGGACAGGCAAGCCTTGCAGAGAGACCTTGACAGGTTAGAGAGATGGGCCAACCACATGAAGTTTAACAAGGGCAAGTGCTGGTTTCTGCACCTGGGACGGGGCAACCCTGGTGGTAAGTACAGACTACGAATGAGTGGCTGAAGAGCAGTGCGGTGGAGAGGGACCTGGGGGTCCTGGTTGATGGCAAACTGAAGATGAGCCAGCAGTGTGCCTTGGCAGCCAGGAGAGCCAACCGTGTCCTGGGGTGCATCAAGCACAGTTTTGCCAGCTGGTCGAGGGAGGGGATTGTCCCAGTCTACTCTGCACTGGTGCTGCCTCACCTTGAGTACTGTGTGCAATTTTGGGCACCACAATGTAAAAAGGACATCAAGCTATTGGAGATTGTCCAAAGGAGAGCCACGAGGATGGCAAAGGGTCTGGATGGGATGTCTTATGAGGAGTGGCTGAGGTCACTTGGATTATTCAGCTTGGAGAAGAGGAGGCTGAGGGGTGACCTCATTGCAGTCTATGGCTTCCTCATGAGGGGAAGAGATGGGGCAGGTACTGATCTCTTCACTCCTGTGACCGATGACAGGACTCAGGGAAATGGCAGGAAGCTGAATCAGGGGAGGTTTAGGTTAGATATCAGGAAAAGGTTTTTAACCCAGAGGGTGGTTGAGCACTGGAACAAGCTCCCCAGGGAAGTGGTCACAGCACCAAGCCTGCCTGAGTTCAAGAAGCATTTGGATGATGCTCTCAGGCACATGGTGTGATTCTTGGGGTGCCCTACACAGGGACAGGAGTTGGACTCAATGATCCCAATGGGTCCCTTCCAACTCAGCATATTCTATGATTCTATGATTCTGAGGACAAGAAATTGACAGCCCTACATGAGGGGATGATGGACCTGATGGTCAAAAATGGAAGCGAACTCAGCAGGTATTTCAAAATTGAAGGCAGCCTGGGCTGCAGGGAACATGCACTAGTGGAGTTCACTGTCCTAAGGGGCATGAGGTGGATGAGAAGCATAGTCAGGACTCTAAAAATTTAGGAAAGCAAACTTCCAGCTCTTCAAGGAGTTCATAAATAGGACCCCCTGGGAAATGGCCCTCAGGGACTAGTGAACAGGATAGAGCTGTCAGATCTTTAAGGATGGGCAAGGAAGGCAAGAAACCGGCATGGCTGAGTTGAGACCTGCTGGTCAAACTAAAAGGCAAGATGGAACTACACAGGCAGTGGAAGCAGGGACAGGTATCCTGGGAAGAGTACAGGGATGTTGCCCAGTTTTGTAGGGACAGTGAACAACAATGGTAAACTACTAACAGCAGATGAGGAGAAGGCTGAGATTCTCAACAATTTTTTTGCCTCAGTCTTCACTGGCAACCCCTCTCCTCATGGCTCCCAAGCTGATGGTCCACAAGATGAAGACCAGGGAGACAAAGTCCCTCCCACCGTAAACGAAGACAAGGTTTGTGAACATCTGAGGAACCTGAACATACACAAGCCCATGCAACCTGATGAGAGGCATCCCAGAGTCCTGAGGGAATTGGCTGATGTAATTGCCAAGCCACTCTCCATGATATTTGAAAAGTCGTGGCAGTCAGGTGAAGCCCCTAGTCACTGGAAGGAAACATTACACCCATTTTTGAAAAGGGTAGAAAGGAGGACCCTGGGAACTACCAAACTGTCAGCCTCACTTCTGTGCCTGGGAAGGTCATGGAACAGATCCTCCTAGAAGACATACACATGGAGGACGGGGAGGTGATTCAGGACAGCCGGCATGGCCTTATGTCATGGGCCAATATCAAAGGCTACTGGCTGTCAGGATGCTTCCACGACTTCCCCCCCCCCCCAACGGAGAAGTTTGTGAATGAGACCGAGGGTGCACGCGCAGCCACTGCGGGACCGTATCTTAGAGTGTAGATTGGAATACTCTCTCACCACGCTCAAAAATTGTTACCGAGGCCAATGTTTAACTTACAAATTAATTGGTTTATTAAGGGTTAACACAAATTGAGGGACCAGGGTTCAGGGAAGGTAATCTAGGCATATATCAGAAAGGAAAATCAGGGTTCTGTGGTATTAGTAAGTGCACTCCCCGTGAGAGAGGTGTAGGATCAATGGAGGAGAAGGGTAGGAGTTGAACCCGGCAGGTAGGGGTGTGTGTGTGTGTGTGCGCGCGTGTGTGCATGTGTGTGTGTGTTACCCTCCTTCCAGTAGCGAGGATGTGACTGGCGTCCCAGCGACTCAGCGGTGGGGCGACCCCTCCAGCAGGCAACAGGCAGGCACGGCAAGCTTGGTACTGGTTCGGGCAGCGATTCGTTGCAAGCAGACAGGCTCCAGTGAGTGGCAAGCAGTGATCCCCTGCGAGCGAGCACAGGACCCCCCATGGAGCGGCTGCAGTACTCGCAGGCAGCTCAGTCTATCACCAAGTCCGGCAGACGAAGAAGATTCTCTGATTCTCTGGCACAGCTTGCTTTCTTTGTTTAAATAACATTCTGTTCGACTTAGCCAATCAGCAGTGGCCAAGTGCCCAGTCTTTCAGAGGCAGTCCTTTAGCCTGTTATCTGTATTTTTGCCAGTTCTGTTTCAGTTCGTCCTTGGTTAAATCAGCAAAAGGCACTTCGCTGGCTTGAAAGTCATTCCGCCTAAACTTATGTGGGGGGGGGAAGGAAAAAAAAGGGTCCGTTCCCCACACCTTACTAGGAGCAAATCCTGCCTGACCAACCTAGTGGCTTTCTACAATGGAGTGACTGCATCAGTGGACAAGGGAAGACCTATGGATGTCATCTATCTGGATTTCTGCAAGGCCTTTGACACGATCCCTCACAACATCATTCTCTCTAAATTGGAGAGATATGGGTTTGATGGGTGGACTGTTCAGTGGAGAAGGAATTGGCTGGATGGTTTCATCCAGAGGGTAGTGTTCAATGGCTCGATGTTGAGATGGAAAACGGATCCATCCACAATGTGAAAGGGAACACTGTGACTGTAATTCTACTCTTAGTCATCTGAGAGTATTGAAAAATTATGACATGGAGGAAAAATAAAATCAATTACAACTTTTGCAATAAATCTGTTTCTCTTCTTCAGTTAATAAGGCTTTTGAGGTGTCATGGGCAATCTTTTTATTTTTGTGGTGGATTGACCTTAGTTGGCTGCCAGACACCCACGCAGCTGCTCTCTGCTTTCTCAAAGTGACAGAGGCAGAAAAAAAGATGGAAAAATTAGTGGGTCAAGATAGGGGCTGGGAGATCACCCATCAACTACAGTCACAGGCAAAACAGACTTGACTTGAGGAAGATTAATGAAATTTCTTGCCAATTAAAATGGATGGTCACATCCAGACCATAGTGGTCAATAGCTCAATGTCCAGATGGAAAATAGTGACAACTGGTGTCTCTCAGGGGTCCATGCTGGGACCAGTGTTGTTTAATATATTCATTAATGATATTGACAGTGACATTGCGAGCACTGTCAGCAAGTTTGCCCAGGAAACCAACCTGGGTGGTGCAGTTAATGTGCCAGAGAGACCTGGACAAGCTGGAGAAGTGGGCCCAGGTAAACCTCATGAGGTTCAACAAGGCCAAGCGCAGGGTCCTGGTCTGGGCTTAGGCATCCAGAGATATCAATACAGGCTGGGGGAAGACATGCTAGAGAGCAGCCCTGTGGAAAAAGACCTGGGGGTACTAGTGGATCCAAAGCTGGACATGAGCCACGAATGTGTAACTGCAGCCCAGAGGTCCAACTGCATCCTGGGCTGTATCAAAAGAAGTGTGGCCAGCAGATTGAGAGAGGTGATTCTGCCCCTCTACTCTGCCCTGGTGAGACCTCACCTGGAATACTGTGTCCCTCTTTGGTGCTCCCAACACAAGAAGGACATGGACCTGTTGGAGTGTGTCCAGAGGAGGGCCATGAAAATTATCAGAGGCCTGGAGCACCTCTCTTATGAAGACAGGCTGAGGGAGTTGGGGTTGTTCAGCCTGAAGAGGAGAAGCCTCCAGGGGAACCTTATAGCGGCCTTCTAATATCTGAAAGGGGCCTATAAGAAGGCTGGGGAAGAACTGTTCACAAGGGCATGTAATGATAGGACTAGTTATAATGCTTTTAAGCTAGAAAAGGGTAGATTTAGGTGGGACATTAGGGAAAAGTTCTTTAATATGAAGGTGGTGGATCACTGGAACAGGTTGCCCAGAGAGGTGATGGAGGCCCGATCCCTACAGACACTGAAGGTCAGGCTTGATGGGGCTATGAGCAATCTGGTCTAGTTGGAGATGTGCCTGCTTCTGGTAGGGGGGTTGGGCGTGGTGACCTTTATAGGTCCCTTCCAACCCAATACATTCTATGATTCTGTGATTCTATGATATGTGGTGTGTGTGTCCTCTGAGTGCCTATGTCAGCTGGGCGCACACTTTCAGCCTTGCAGTGCCTGGGCCTGGGGGCATGGAGCAGCAGTAGTATCACCTCTCTTGGGGTGTTGAATTTGGCATGATATATCTTCCTTTGAAACTGTGATCAACTGCTATTAGAAGTCTTCATTATAAAAAAATATATCACAAAATGATTAAAAAGGAGAACCGTACCTCATGTAGACTATGTATATGTTGCCCAATGATGGAATGAATACAGAATTAATAAAGTTATAATATAAAAAAAAATATCATTCCGCTATAACCTTGCATAATTCTACATACTAAAATGTGACTAGATAAAATAAATATTTTTTATTTCTTCTATATTTTTTAGGTCCACTTTATTTAATTTCCAGGTAGAAATTTCAGAGTAACTGGTGTTGCTTCAGGGTTCTGTTTATTTATGCAGAATCCTACAACTGGAATATATTACTATTTTAACTCCACTTTTAACCCTAACAGTCTGTTTCGGTGCAGGAAAGATGAAAAGTGTTAATCCATGAACATGAGAAATTGCATTTCATTTTGAAAAGAGCCTAACAAATGTAGGCCCGTGTTCTCCAATAT
The DNA here is from genome assembly GCA_020745705.1 of Hemiprocne comata. Classification (NCBI taxonomy): domain Eukaryota; kingdom Metazoa; phylum Chordata; class Aves; order Apodiformes; family Apodidae; genus Hemiprocne; species Hemiprocne comata. The sequence goes on along the minus strand of CM036588.1, from coordinate 60,772,642 downwards.
TCTTCAATATTTAAAACTGTAGCTGGGCTTTTAGTGAGACTTTGAAAATCACCTCCATGACACATGTGAATTTCAAAGGGGATATGAAAGCACTTATTCCTGAATTTTATTTTGTTTTTTATGTTTCTGTTCAGTCTATAGATACCCTTGAAAAAATGGATTTGAGGCATTTTTCAGATTTTTACTCATATTGTCTAGTGAAATGTTTTATTTTTGTCCCTCTCTGAAATCATAGTATAGATGGGAGCAGTCATTACAAACTAAGCATTTGACCTATCTCCATTTCTTTTGAGCTCATTCTCTTCTGATGGGTTTTGTTTGGCCTCCAGCTCATGATATTTATTCTCAGAGCTTCATGGAAAATGCATTTTCCAGGGTCAAGGCTCCTGCTGTAGTTTTTACTTGGCTTCGTAAACAGCTTTGGTGTGCTGTACTACGATAACTGTATGCACTTCTCATTTTCACTATCTTTTCACTCTCTCCTGGGGTTGCCTCAGGTTTCCCAGAGCAATACGCATCAAACAGTACCTTTGCTCTTCCAAACTTTTTTTTTTTTTTCTGGTTCAGAGATAAATCCAATATAATCAGATTATGAACACTTTTATATTAGTGAAAATTACTTGGGAAGCCTTGGATTTGGCTTATGAAATGGCTTGAAGTGAACTGATCCACTTAGGGCAGTGTAATTTCTGTCAGCAACCATGTTAACACAGTTCGAGGAGGTTAAAGGAAACATTTAATCTTTCTCTGTTGTTTACTTGCAAGTATTTTGTTATGTTTTTTGCAGCTTCTGGGCTTTTAAATCAGCTTGTGTCCTCTTGCTGTTCCTGTGAGGAGATGCCCTCCAAGTCCGTGCCTTCTTGTTGCAGCTTAAGTGTTTGTAGCATTTGGCCCAACATCTCTTCAGAGATACCTCTTTAAATGAGATTTTCTGCCCTGGTGGTTTTGTCTTCATCTTCTTTTTGACCAGCTTTTGTCTTCTCTAAGACTCCCTCTTTCTTTGAAGTCCTAGGCAGCACAGCTGCTCAGGCAGACCGACCAAAGTCTCTGGATAAGGAATGGTCGCCCCATTCCTGTCTGTATTCCCCAGTTCCTTCCCTTTCCTGGAAGTGGGATGCAGGTACATCTAAGTCCAGGTTTAAACTTTTACACTAATGGAGGGCAGAAATTAACACAAGTCTATTCAGCTTTAAGGAGAAGAACTGTGGTGAGAAATTCCCAGTACATACTCTGCTCATCTTTGAATCATTTGACTGAGATGGACAGTGAGCACAAGGAAAGTGTCTGTGGATCCAGAGAGGCAAAAGTAGGACAGCAGATGCAAGATTAGGGCTGGTATCAGCGAGAGTGCTGTCTACCTGCGTATATACAAAAGATAACAAGATGTGATAAAAGGAGAAATCGTATTAAATTTAGAAAAAATGATGGATAAACAGGGCAATGAAGGATCAAAACTACCCCAGAACATTCAAAACAGGGGAGCTATGGTAACGCTTGTACAAATCTGTCAATAAGGAAGTATAAAGGTCAAGCTATACAAAAATGTCAATAGCTTTTCTTAAATAGAAGGCATTATGAACAGGAGAAGAAAATCAGAAGTGTAACTTGGATGAGAAGAAAAAAATTAGTCACAGAGATGGAGATGAGGGAGTCATCTCTATTCTGAGGCAAGAGACCTGGCATAGGGGAAGAGCAAACTGGGAAGAGGGATTCCTCTGTGTGGGAAAGTCAGGACTGAGGCCTGGGCGAGATATGATGCTTGGTTCAGAAATTTAAAATTATATTAAAAGCATAAGACATCAAAATAAAGACACAAAATCTGAGGAAATGTATTATAATTAAAATATTTACTGTACATTACAGTATCTGGAAAGGACAGCTAGTGGTCAAATCAACAGACCATGTTAAAGCATTATTTTTTCCCCTTGAGCAAGAATATTTTAAATAGAAAGTCAACTGTGAAATGAGATATAATTCCCATTCAGTTGAATTCCCTATTTATCAGCCATTTCACCTACCATGTCATGTACCTCACATTTGGAAACAAAATTACCCTCTGCTAAATCAAATGCAAGATCCAGAGAATCAAGTACATTGCCTAGAAAATAAAATAAATATAAAACCAAATACATTCTGTACCAGTTAATTGTCAGCTTTTAAGTTCCTTTTTTGTTCCAGTATAGAGTTCTTCATATCCAAGGACAAATGTATTTGTTTACATATGTACATATGCTAAATATTAATGTTTATCTTAGCCTTACCTTGAGAGATAACCTAAAGCAGTTTAGCAAGTTTCAAAGACTGTCTGATGTAGCTTTTAATCACTTAATAACTTAGAAAGGTAACATCTTCTGGATAGCTGTACCATGTTGTTTACTAGCTCAGTTTTAGCGAACATAGCATAGCAGTCTTACAATGCCCAAACGTTCTAAGTTTTTTCTTACTCTGCTCTGTGCTTGCATACTACTTAATTACTTTTTATTTTATTTCAGAGAGAATATAATGTGGAGATTTAATCTTCAGAACAAAATTTCATCTAGCTCTGGAGGGCAGTTTTAAAGTGTATGTAGCATTGCATTTAAGGTTGCATTTACTGAGAAGCTTTTCTTAAAAAAAACCAAAAAAAGCACAAAAAAACGCCAAACAAACAAAAAAACCCCAAACAAAAAAAGAAAACAAAAGAAAACATCTAAGTGCTTACATTTGAAAAGAATGCTCACCCAATTATGGTTCCTACTGAAATCGAGAAATGCTTGTGAAATGACCTTAGGGATAAAGCTGTACAGCACTGTGGTAAAAATGTAGTAAAGATGTGAAAGGCCCTGAATCTGTTACAATCTACAGTATTGGAGACAACTGAAGACAGGTCTCTGCCTTCTCTGGTGAGTGGTGTAGGGGAGACCAGCACATTTGTATTGGATCTAGCCCTCCTGTGAGCTGTACAGGCTGCCCTTTGTTGTACCCTACCATAAATTCATATGCAGATTTTTCTCAGATGTTAATTTCATCTTCAACTTGTCTAGGGAAAAGGGAAAAAGTACAAGGAACAATACTTCTGTTAATAGAGAGAGAGAGAAAGTATTTCCAGCATTACAGAAATTATTAAACTAAGAAGCAGATGTCACAAAGGAATTGTTTTATATTTCTTTACTATACATATTTGATATCTCAAGAACCTTAGTGAAATATAGTATATCTATTGTTTATCTAATCTATTATCCTGACCTGTGTGCTCTGCTATCCTCATTTGTGCACTGAAAAGTTAGAAGTTTGACAGGTGGAGTTTTTTTAGATTGTAGGTTACTTTTGAGATACTAAATACAATAAATTAATAAAGGCCACTGCATAGCAATTGTGTGATATAGAACAGAGCTTCTAAGTAACACTCACCTGGTGACTTCATTTCCCAAAGTCAATATAAGAGCTACAGAAGAACTCGCAAAGATTCAGCAAATGAAGTGTATTCATCATTTCGCTGATATCTAACTTTGATAGCAAAATTATTTTAAGAATAAGGAATGTAATTAATCCTTTCTTGTTGATTTGATTTGCATTTTCAGAACCTCACTGAAAGACCACTTTTAAACGTGATTTCCTTACACAAATTGTCATTTAAGCATATCTTCTCTTTTCTCTGAGCTTATTAGAATATGTAATAACTCTGTCAAATAGATGTGACTGTATGCATCATCTTGTATCAAATGTAGCCTTCCCACTATTGACACAGAGGAACAGTGAATTATTTGGACAGTACATATGTAATATTGAAGTACAGTATGTATTTTTGAAAACAGATTGGACCATTAAGTAGTACAGGTTAATTTTTTTATTTTTTTTTTAAAGTCCTTTAGGTAATTTAGTGCTTTTTAGAACATTTCCTTCTTGGTCTCTAATAAGCTTAGTAAAAAACCAGAACAAAATCTCTTAACTTGGCATTTAATTAAAACTTTCAGAGAAATCCTGGATGGAGATCCCTCTCCTTCTGACACCAGCAATGGGACGTGATTGTGGAATTTTATTTCCTTAATACTCGTATTCACTTGGCTGTTCGCCCTGCTACCTGAGATTTTAATTTGAGGTTGATGTTATTATGGACCTGCTCCATGAAAGCTGTGTCCTGCTGTCCTTGCTGATGAGAGGTGACTTCGGCAGTATCACTGAGTGGACATTGTAGCTTTGATATTTCCAACAGGGAATAGGGTTTTGGAAAGGTACTGCAAGACATCTGTTTTCTTAGAGCTCTGGAGAAGACTCTTCTGCCTATTCAATTTTTAAGTAATACTCAGGAGGTGCGTTAAAGAAATTGCTAGGAGAATGTGACAAATCTTAGTCAATTTAAGTGGCAGAATCAAAGTTACTTCTCTTCTAATAAGCATCAAAATAGCACAAAAGGTTACAGGTGAAAATTAGTGCCCCTAAATGATATAAACTTCTGTGTTATCTTTGTTGCCTTCCTAAAAAATTAAAAAGTTGTTAGGAATTGGCTTTTTTTATTCTGCTCCCGGTGGGGCAGAATATCACTTGTGGAGAGAGTTTAATTCTGCTTCTCCTAGGTCAGCCTGCCTGTTAAAGGGATTCAGTCTGGACAAATGTCTCTGTGTTGCTCTTTTTTGTGGCAGGCAAGACATGTGGCCTTAGAGCACTCCTGAACTGCCGTTAGGACTGGTGATGAGAGCCTGAGGCACTTTCCTTCAGCCTCATTTCTCTCCCTCTCTGAGTTATTACAGTGCATGCCTGCCAATCCAGTATAGCTGCCTTAACTACGTGGAAGTACAACGCTGAACATCTTCAAATGCATGAGCAAGTGATCTGACACAGAGATAAGTCTCAGCTCAATTCCAGGAGACAGTTCATATCTCAGGGTCTTGAAGGTAAGATCAGAAAGGTTCTATGCCTAACATGCAATACAGGCAAAACTGAGGTATCCAGTGTCCTGGTTTGAGCCAGGATTAAGACAATTTTCTTTTTACTGATTTTTTCTCTTTCAGTAAGCTCTCTTTTAACTAGCAGCAAGTTTTCCAGCTAATGGACTGATAACGCTGGAATGTTTATGTTACTGCTGAGACACTAAGGTCACTTTGCACTACTTGTTGAATCTGCGGCCTCAGATGCTACCAGAGCAGAAGAGTCATATCTGCAGCCTTCCCGTAGCAAGGAGTGGACTAGATGGACAGCAGAATTGACCAAAGTATTCCATTCCATATATCTACGTAAGGCCAGTATAAGGTCAGGGATCATGGAAGTCAAGCCCTTTCCTGCTTCTTCTTCCCTTCTCTTCCATCCATGGCCAGCGTCCAGGGAGGACTCTGTCTATCCATCACCATTGATCCCTAGGCTCATGCACTCCTGACCCTCATCACTCTCCCCTCAGCTTCTGTTTGCTCTGCCACTCTCTCTGGCAGCACTCCGGGACATATCGGAACTGCTCACAGCTCAGGAGAGTGCTGTGGGAGATGCTGGGGGTGGGGGAGGCAATAGGGTTTTGCACATTCCTGAATACACTTCTGTATAATTGCACAAATTCTATTTTGTCATTAGTATTTAATGAAAGCTGTCTAGTTTAGTTTTCAATCCAGGAAGTCTCACTCCTTCTATTCTCTCTCTCCTTTCCCTAATTGGGTGGGAGGGGGAGGGGATCGAGAGCATTATTGTTGCTGATTTAATTGCCTATCCTGAGTCAAACCATGACATCCAGGTTGAGAAGTGTGATGGTAAGAACTTTTTCTATATTTACTTGTTCATGTGGAATGCTACATAAATGCTGTAAAGACACATCCATCCTAGCTAGCAATTCATCATAAGCAGAAAGATCAGCAGATTGACTCCTGACTTGCCAAACAGTACATAAACAAGGGCCTGAGCTCCAGTAAGAATGAGAGGCTACAGATTCCTGTGTGTAGCATTTCACTGGGCAACTAGAGGCAGCTTCCTGCTCATTGTCAATCTGTATAATTCATGCTTACACAAGTCCCTGACTCTCTCTTAGCTTTGTCTTACCTGCCTAAGTGGTGTCTTGGCCTGTATGCTTGACTGAAGCTGTGCAGGAATCTTTAGGACACCATAAGGCCTCTGGGTTCATTAACTGTAAGCTGTTATGACCACAATCATTGCAACCGGGTGCTGTGTTTCTGTTCCTTGTCTCCCTTGGTCCCCCGAAAAGGGGTAGTGATGCTCCCTGCTCACACAAACAGGCTTACCAGTACTTGAAAAGCTCTGGGGCAATTCAGTGATGAGCACTAGAATGTGAGAAGTTGGGCCCATGCAGCCACACAATGAGCAGGGGGTACAACAAAGTGACCACACAGCAGCAATGGCCTTGGGAATGTGGCCACAACTCCTTTGTGAAACAGGAGTTTATGTCCTTGGTGTTCATGTTTACATTCATGTAAAAAGCCTTGGAGGTCTGGCTTAAGGCTTCGCTTTAACTTCCAATGACTAGTTTTGCAACCTCAGTGCCTTTATTGTGACAGATTTTATTTTTTATGCGCAAATATTGTGGAAGTGTCCTGATTTTATTCTCACAAAGTCTGTATCCTTTATATGAGGAGATGTAAGATATATGCAGAACAACTCAGGGGCCAAGGTCAGTAAAGGGGAGTCAGAGGTTTTGGGAATGTTGCATATTAAAACCTCTTCCACAGGCAGGATTCAATAATGTAACATTTGAAAAATGAACAGCAAGTCAGGAATTTCCTCTTAATCTGGCAGGCTTCTTGTGTAAGGCTTTTATTGTCCACTGAGGATTATGGAGTAAATTAAGAAAATCAGTCTTTTGGGTGGTTGTGCTGAGGCAAGGCACTATATTCAGCAATGGACCAAACCCCTTGAGTCAGATGTGGCTCTCCACAAAACTAATATGATATAGCTATCCACTTTTCACCTCTAATGCTACCCTGTTTCTGAAATGATACGTAGTTTTGAAAGAAAGTAAAGTAGATTTCAAATAATAAGATGTATTCTTGTAGCCAGGAGAACATACTTGTTTAAAGAAATACTCAAACTAAAAAGGAATTCTACCTACAGACTGCAGGATGCTCAATAGTGAAGAGAAAGAAATTGTACCAATGTCCAGGATACTCAGATTTTGATCAGTTTTAGCAATCTAGGAATTTTACTGCTTCTGCCATTCATTTCAGCTGTGTTTGTGTGCTAGACATTTGGAAACAAGTGATACAAAATTAAATGGAGAAAGAAAGAGAATGTTGAAAAAATCTGATCAATTGCATTTTTGTTATTTCTTCTGAGCAGAAGACTGAATATGCCCATAAACTAAAATAAACTTGACTGGATACCATTGTTGCTTGTTCTAAATTAACAGAGGAGAAATCTGCTATAACAGCATCCCTTCTGATACTACCTAATTTAAATTAATTGCCTGTCTGTGAGTCCAAGTCAAACATAAGGATCAGACTAAGCCTGCAGTATTAATATTACACCTAACTATTTAATCCTGGAAATTGTTCTTCCAGAGCTTGGCTTCCAAGGTCAACTGCTATGAGGTTCTATGTGGGTTGTTTCCAAAGAAAGAAAACATTGCCCTGTCTCCACTTCAGCATCTCCTCTTATGGAAACAGTGCAGCATAGTTTCTCTACCCCACTGAAAATTACTTTCTCTCGCAGCAGAGACATCCTTTCATTTTATCCTGCTCACCCCAGTTAATTGATGGTGATGTGTTTTTGCTCACAGCTATGTACAGCCTCAGCCTGGGCAGCCCTTCTACCTAAAAACAATCCAGAGCTCACAGGCAGAAATATGCAATTTTTTAAGATACAAAGAGAGTTTGTGTGTTCTAGAAATGAGTTTAACTGCAGGCTGTTTCCCCAGGATCTAGCGAAGGGGAACAAAAAAGGAATTGTTCCTGGTCAATTATCCTCAGTAACAGGTATAGTCACCATCTTACAGAAACACTCAGTGCTTTTGGGACACTAGAGCTCCTCCTGCTCCTGCTGCCTGGATTCTGAATCAGTGTCTACACAGAAGGAACTCAACTGTTAGTGAAAATCCAGGCTAAGCATTTAATTATATATTCTCTAAGGAAACACAGTAAAGTTATCCAGAGCACAAATTCTTTTTGGGTATTTCATTCTTAGCGAAAAATTTTGGTTGAGACCTTCTTCTCTCATCACAAACCTGGTTGTATATTGCTTTACTCCAACACTTGAAAAATACTTGCATCTACCCATGTCCTCAAGATAGTCCAGCTGGGGAGTTCCTTTCTTTTACTATTTTTCTTGTACTGCAGTCATGCTTTCCTTGCATCTCTGAATACAGGCACCAGTGGCAAGTGCAGTGCAGATAAAGAGCCCTGCAAGGACTCTTGAAGAAGTTAACTAATGTTTTTCTTGCTCTTGTATGGTTAATTAGCAAAAAATTCTACTATTCCTGCCTTCTTTCTGCCATCTTTGTCCTCCCACTGTTTCTTTTATTCCAAGATCCACACCTACCTCTTATACCTGTTGAGGTATTAATGTTCTGGGCACTGATGAGGCTCAGGTTTAGCTGATTCACAACAAACTCCCTGAAATAACTCAGGGGGAAAAAAATCCCATAATTCACATAAGTATCATTGCCTGTATATGCACAAGGAATACTGACTCTTCTCTAACATATTGAGCTGGTTTAAAATCTTTCTGAATCAAGCTCAGCACACTTGTTCTATACAGAAGAGAGCTTAATATGTAGAATTGCATTTTACAGCTTTCTTTGATACCTCATGATGATGTATTCTAAAATTGCCTTTCAAACCCAGGATTCCCTTGGGTTAATAATCCATATTTTTACATTCTGAGTAGCCATTGATGGAAGTTTCAGTTTGTTTCCAGAGATTAGCCTAGGAATGGTGCATATTTGTGGAAAATGGCACTCCCTTTACCACAAGATGATGTGATGGCATCTATGGGGCCAGTGAGTTGGACACTGAATAAAATGGGAGCAGTGATCCAAATATGGAGCTTGGAACTCAAAATGGCCGTTCCAGTGTTCCCTATGCCTCTGTCTGCTGTCCTTCAAGGACTGAGCCTCAAGGAGGACCACTGAAAGTGAGGGACAGCAGATGAGGGGGGATAAAAGATACATTGTTCTCATGTGCACCTGGACTGCTCAAACCCATCAGCCACTGCAAGAAAAGTAGCCATGGGATTGGACTAAAGCCCCGCTACATATGCAGATCAGGAATTAACTGACAGCACCCAAACTGCCTGATACATAAAAGGCAGACACTGGCAGCCCCTTGTGCTGGACCTTTGTGGGCTGGTTGCTGGCCGTTTGTGGGTGGAGTTGGTGTCAGAGAAGGAGTTGCTGGGTATTGGAGAAGAAGAAGGAGCTGCATGCGTGAGGACTACTATTGGCTGTCCGTGGGAGAATAAGAAGAAGGTGCTGTTTGTTGGAGCTGCTACTGAGAGCCTGCTATTGGTTCTGTGGTGCTTACTGGGAGCTACTTGCTGTGGCTGTCTCCCTTCTATTTGGATTTACCGCTGGGAGAGCGGGAAGACTGATGGACTAACGGAACCCAGCAGTCGTGTGACGTCTCTCTACCACTGCACGTGGATACAATATCTGTACTAGTGGGGAGAGTCACCCGTGGAAATTCTAAATCCTCAGACCGTCTCAAGGATAGTCAGGTGCTAAGCCCTGCTTCCTTCCCCGCTGGTCCCATGCCTCAGTCTGGCACGCATAGCGTGACCCTTTAAAGGAATCTAATGTCAGGCATTGGTCACTCTCACCCTCCTTTCCTCCTCCCCATTCTTTACTATAGTGCATCACAGGTATATTGTTATTCATAGTGTGTGTGTGTGGTTCCATATTCCTTATTTACTCCTCCTGAACCCTTTTTCCCTAATTGTAATTGGCACCCCCTAAATAAACCGTTTACTGTGAGAACCTTAAATCCATGCGCAAAGCATGGTTCTTTTGGGCGTGGTGAGAAGCGGTACCTAAGAGTTCACTCCAAGATTCAGAGCTGCAGTCTCCGATCCTCTGAGAGAGGCAGGCTCTGCGTGTGACCCTTGGTCCCTTTACATTTTTAAAACTTCCAGGAAGGAAGGCACGACTCTGATACATCCTGACAAAGCAGTGAGACGGTTCACCTTAGAGCCTCCACACCAGTTGTCACAATATTTATGGAGCATGTTTATAGGGAGAACATGTTTACACCGAAGCAAGCCATTCACCCATAAGGCATTGCACTGTCATACCTATCCTGCATGACTTCAGTACAATGAAGTCTGTGGCTGAGATTACAGTAATGGTTAGGATCTCAGTGTGGTTGATTGGAGAATGCTTTTCGCTAGTGATGTGGTTTGCTCAGTTATGGATTTGATTTAATAGGTAAGGGATCTGAATAAGTTGGTTGTGACTTTGATGCAGTGTACAGCATCTCTAATTTGATAGGTCATTAATCTGCCAGGCTTAACTAAGTAACAATCTGCAACTTTTGTCAGCTCCAGAAATAAAACAAGGCAGAGTCTTGATGATCTCTACATGGCATGCCCTTTCTCAGTAATTACATCATTTGGGAGACTTAAGCTTCTGGGTTGTGATTAATTCTTTAAAGGACCACCATTAAAGCAGGTATTTAATGCTAAGCAGCACTACATGAGATTTGCTAGTCAGCAACTCTGTCTTGAAAAGTAATGTTTCCACAAGCAGCCCAGTACTTCTAGGAATATAAATAAATATGCCCTGCTGAAAAGGTGTTCCTAAGTCTAGGTACACCTACAGCTCTCTCAGTTTCTCTGGCCCTACGCCCCTTACTAAGGTAGAATTGGGATTTGATAGCAAGGTGTTTTGATATAGGCTCAACTGATCTGAAAGGTGGTTTACTTTCTTTTAAATATAGCTTTAATAGCTTTTATTAGATTAGTTAGATGCATATGTGGCTATTTGTTTGACAGAACCTCTGATTTCTCTGAACACTAAAAGTTTGTCTTTGTATGCACAACTGAGCACAAACACTTCTAAATATTGGTCAGTAATTTTAAAGCTTGCCCAAAGTCCAGTGCAGTAGAGATCTCTTCCAGTACCGTCACCCACATATTCACAGTACTGGCACACAGAAAGCTTAATGTATTCAGAAGATCTGACAGGACCCAGAGCTTTCCACTCAAAGATCATCCAGGACTCTTCAAAATTGTTTTAGCAGGGCTTTGACAATTGAAAATATTTGTATTTTCTTGAAAAGTAAAAGATGTTGACAAATGAATTTTCTAATGTTGATGAGAATTATGAGGGAGAGATGAGTAAAAAAACCCATTCTTATATGTTGTGTATTATCTCCCAGCAGACAAAAATGAGAATATTTATCTGAAGGTTATGGTTAATTTGGGAGATTATAGAAATAAATAAATTTCCTTAATTTGTTATAAATTAGCTATATTTTTATTGTAATCTAACGTGGTTTTATCCATAAGTGGAATTAGTATGAGGAGATGTAAGGGTTGTGCCCCTTAACACAGAAAATATGTCTCCCATAAAACTATTTCACTATATAAGGGAGACTAAAGGGACGTTGCTCCTGTACAGTTGGCACCTGTGGAACCAGGAACCAGGCTTCTCAGGGAGGGGGACCTGCTTCCCTGGTGGCGGTCTGTTCTGAGACTCGAGATTGGCTGGGCCAGGACTGGCATGCAAATGACCAATGTCTTGGGGCACCTGAAACTGTGAGGTGGATCGCCCTAACCTAGATGGAAGCCCCTGGACGGGGGGGTGGGGCTTGGGTGCTTCTGCCCCTGTTGAGTGAGAGGCAGATCACTGGTAGCCTAAGGGCATGCCGCTCTGCTGGTGGATCCTCGCAGGATCCTAGGGAGCTGAGGGCTGAAACCACATTGCTCCTCTAGAGAGCACAGAATATAGACCCCTGCCTGTTCCCAGAGAAGACAGGAAGAGGCCCAATCCGACTGGAGCTGCACCAGATCGGAAAACCTACACCGGAGCCGGCGCCGAGCCGCGAGGAGCCGGGCAGAGCCGGGCAGAGCCGCGAGGACCGGAGCCGAGAGGAGCCGCCCCGAGGCGGGAAAAGCCAAGTTGCTGAGCCGAGCCGCCGCCGGACCAAGCCAGACCGGAAGGAGCCGAGCTCCCAACCGAGCCACCGCCGCCGAGCGCTAGCACGCACCGCCGCTAGCTGAGCACTGCCGCCGCCGACCCAGCCTCGAGCACTGCCGCGCGCCGCCGCTGGAGCCATGAGCGCTGCCACGCCGCTGCCGCCCACGTGGTACGTGCCGCTGCGTTCCAGCCCATCTGGCTGCTCAACGCCGATCACCAGCCGCTGGGGCTTGCCCAGGTGCCGCTGCTGTCGCCGTACACAACAGCCGGGAGTGTAAGAACCCCCTCTGCCAATTTTGCCTTTAATAATCTTCTCCTTATCTTTTGCACCCCTGTGGCTTGTATTATATTTGTATATTTAATTCTGTTTATAAAGCAACAAAACATAGAAACCTACATTCAGTGTCCCTCATTCCCTTTCTGAGCGAGAGTGTGTACTACCCGTGGGGGGGGTTTCAACAGGTATCAAGTAAAACCAAAAGGGGGAGGGGTTGACCGCTCAAACACCTTTCTCTCCCCTTTGAACCCTTACAGGAGAACGATAGTCATGCTAAATGTTGGCGGAGTTTCCTTACATTTGAAGAGGTCTAAATGTTGTACTTTTAAACCATGCATAGTGCATGTAGAAATAAAATTTTAATGAACCTATGAGTGGTAAGTATGGAAAAAATAAAATTCACTGGAGAAAATTCAAAGATTAATATCTAATGAGAACCCTGAGTGGAAGACACACATTTTCTTTATACTCTTTTCTGCCGGCTAACTTGTTTCTAACCTGAATTTAAAATACGATTTTAAGTATGCTTTAACTTAGTGAGGGAGCATCAGTTTATTTCACTATTCAAGGAGAGACCTGATCAAAAAAACCAAATATTGTGCTCAGATCCAAGTACAAAGCTGGGCGTTGAGGAGGGGGAAGATTATTTGATTTCCAGATAAAACGGTCCAGGAAATTTAGAATATAAATTCATTTAGGGGAAATGCATCCCTCTGCCGAGAGCAAGCAAAAGCCCTAGGCACCCTTCAGGCCTGCTTAAGCTCTCTCTGTGAAGGCTAATTAGCAGCATAGTATGAATTTTCAATTCCAGATAAATATGCATTTTCCAAACAGTCTGCAGAACTAGATTTATTGGACATGCTTGTGAATAATTTCAAGTATAGGACCCAGACATTTTAAAATGTATTTACAGTCAGTTTACAAGTGGGTGGGGAATAAAGAATCAAGCTTAAGAAATATTTGTTTAAAAATACCCTAATTTCTCTAGCTGTTAAAAAGGTTCAAATATGCTTCATGGTAGGGGAAACGAGGACTTGCTACACTTTGGGGGAGCACAATGTCTCTAAAAACTCTCTGGTGAGGCACGATTAAATTTTTAGTATTTTATTTTTTGGATCAGAGTATGTTTCCCCCTTTGGGGAAAGGAGTGCTCTCTGATCTGAGGAAGCATGTGGACAGAGTGAGATTTTTACGCTGTGGGAGTACAGGTGCGGGCTCCTTCTTTGTCCTCTTCCACTATGGGAAGGTTAATAGGAGTCTGACCCCAAAGAACCTAAAAGTAGTTTTATAAGAAATAGATGGTATAAGGATATTCACTTAATTTTTTTTCTTTTCACAAGCAGAATGAAGTAAACCTTTATAGCCATATAGTAAATGCTATGGGATACCTGTCAGGATGTATATGTGATGGAATACGTTAGATGTGCACATATTTATGCATTTCCACATGTGCACTTTGGTGAGAGGCCTAAGACCAGCATACTTGTTTTCAGGCTGTATACAGAGCAACTGGGCAGGTAATTTTTTTTATAAATCAGCCTGAAAGCACAGGTTCTTCTACTTCCAGGTACTTATCCTAATTTCTAACCATAATTACTTCATGGCTCGTTTATACTCCTTTTTCCTTGTGCCAATATTTTACTGGTTGCTTAAGTAATTTTTCTCTCCCTTCGTGTTTACATACCCAGATATAGGGAACAGTCATATCCCTTCTTAGCTGTTGTTTTGAGAAGCTGAACAAGCCAAGCTCTTTTCATCTCTCCTTGTAAAATAAATTATCCTTTATATTGCTCAAGCACATGTGTTTACTATGAGGTTATTTTTGTTCTGGCCTGCGCTTTAATTATTCTTCAGCTTTCTTATTTGTTAGGAACAAACAAGAAAAAAAATTGAAAAGAATCACAGGCAGTATTTTCTGGGCCAAAGAAGGCCTGGGATGGACAACATCATGTGTATAAATGACAGCTGGATAAATGTGTGCAAAAGCTGATACATTGCTAGAGTGCATTTGGGATGGGCTCTTTTAATGCATAATAATTGAGTGGATGTTAGAAAGCGGCATTTGCAAATTCATACCAAGAAACACCAACTCAGGAAAACAGTTCCTTTTAAAAGCTAAACTGAGTGAGTTATTTGAGTAAATTCAGCCTGGAAAATTTCTGAATTCCGTAACTGTGGAGACTACTTGCCGTATATAGAAAATTATTTCCTCACTGTATGTTAAGCTTACAGTGACTTAATGCTGAATGAAAAGGCAGATTTCCCTTCTGGTGGTTATTTCAAGACTTTAACATACATGTTTTCTCCCCAGTTTGATTGCGATAAAAAGCCTAGTGTAGAAAATATTCATAAAGAAAACATCTGATTTGGCTTGTATTTGAAATTTCTTCCTTCCTATAGGTCAGGTAAAAACAAAACAAGTTCTAAAATTAATGTTTTATTTTGGGAATGATGTACACAACTTTTCATTCACTGGTGGCACAAACCTTTGTGCAAGCTGCAATGGTCATTGGCATCCTCTCTTAGGAGGGCTCACTGTGTTAGGAGGGAGGGATTTGATTCAATCATAGCAATGCTGGTGCGGGACAATGAGGTCAGAATTACGGCTCTGTGAGACCTGCATCTTAATCCTCAGATGGAACAGACTTTTGCTTACAGAATCACAGAATAGTCATGGTTGGAAAGGACCTCTGAGATCACCCAGTCCAACCATTTAAAAAAAACCCCAAACAAACAAAAAAAACAAACCAAACCAAAAAACCCAAACAAAAAAACCCACAAACACAGCAACCTACAATCTTGGCCACTAGAGCATTCCCTGAAGTTCTGCATCTACATGTTTTTTTAATATATCCAAGGATGGTCACTTTACCTCCTCCCTGGGCAGGCTGTTCCAGTGCCTGATCACTCTTTCAGTAAAGAAGTTCCTCCTAATGTTCAATCTGAACCTCCTCCATTGCAACTTCAAACCATTTCTTCTGGTCCTGTCATTATTCACCTGGGAGAAGAGGCCAACACCCACCTCCCTACAAACTCCTTTCAGGTAGTTGTAGAGGGCAATGAGGTCTCCTCTCAGCCTCCTCTTCTCCAAACTAAACATCCCTAGTTCCCTCAGCCACTCCTTGTATGACTTGCTCTCTAGACCCTTCACCAGCTTGGTGGCCATTCTCTGGACATGCTCCAGCACCTCAATGTCCTTCTTATAGTGAGGGGCCCAGAACTGAACACAGTACTCGAGGTGCGGCCTCACCAATGCTGAGTACAGGGACACAATCACCTCCCTACTCCTGATAGCCATGCTATTCCTGATGCACGCCAGGATGCTGTTGACCTTCTTGGCCACCTGGGCACAGTGCTAGCTCATGTTAAGCCAGCTGTCCACCAGCAGCCCCAGGTCCTTTTCTGCTGGGGAAACAGCAGTATATATGTGTGTATACATATATAATGTATATGTGTGAGAGACGGACTCTATTATGGCCTTTAATCTAGCGACATCTACTGACCATTCCTGGTAATGTGCTCCCCGGCACAAGAAGAGGACAGAGACACCAGGCGCATGCGCACAGGCCCAGACTACAGCTCCCAGGGGGCCCGGCGAGGCCGGAACCGGAGGGGGAGCGAACGGGCACGCTCTGTGAACACTTCTACGGTGTAGCCGCTGCGGTGTGGACATCGCTGTGGAAGGCTGCCGTGTAGCCGCTGCGCACCTTTCCTCTGTGGTTACTGGTGTATGAGCACGCTGAACGGACTGCCCGCCTGAAATCGCTGGAGAACGGGGGTCCCGACTAGGGATCGGCTTCGGCCGCACCCCGGTGGTGAGATTTGCGAACTTGACTACACTCTGACGTTTCTTACTAACATTTACAGACATTTACCCATTCACACACACCTCTACTATACACTTGCTTCCTTTAATCTCCCCAAAGGCTCTCTCCAAGTTCTCTCCCTCATTTTCTGTCCGGGACCGAGATTGGGGGCGGAGATTGGGAGGGGGATAGGATTGTTTGTATTGTATTGTATTGTTATTGTATTGTATTGCATTATTCTTCCCTACGATTGCTGTTACTCTGTAGTTCTGTAGAAATAGACAGTAGTGCCTTTAATAAAGTGCCTTTAATAAACCTATTGATTCTTAAACACTGTTTGTGAGTGTGACAGGGAGTGGTCCTCAGCCCTCGATTCCCTTTGTGTAGGGCAGTGAGTCGCAGTTTCCCATCTCGGTTTGCGACATTTTGGCGTAGTCGGCAGGATTCGAGGGTCTGTGGTAGCCCCTGCACATAGACAAAACAAAATTGGAGGACAAAACAAGCGAAATGCGGATTGATATCGATGTTCCTAAGGAGGAGGAGTCTGGCGCTGAGTCAGGCGGCCCCGAGGAACCGGAGCAGGCGGTGGGAGACACTAGTCTAGTCTACTCCACTGTTCCCAGCAGTCCGATACATGCTGAGGTACGGGCAGAGCCTCCTCGCCCTGAAATGTACTCCTGCCCTTTGCACACCCGCGTGTTTGAACAGCGGGAACAGCGGGACGAGATAAGGACCCTAAGACAGGAGCTAGAGGCCCTGACGGAGCCCCTAAGACAGGTGTTGAAGCAGCAAGCCGAGGAGTTGAAGGAGTTAAAGCAACAGGTTGAGGAGTTGCCGCTGTTGAAGCAGCAAGTCGAGGAGTTGAAGGAGTTAAAGCAACAGGTTGAGGAGTTGCCGCTGTTGAAGCAGCAGGTGGAGGAGTTGCCGATGTTAAGGCGGAAAGTTGAGGAGATGCAGCCGCTAGTACAGGGGGTTGCAGAACTGACGAAAGAGCTTAAGGATATACAATTACAATATAGAGAATTACAGCAGGAGGTTGAGGCGTGGCAACAACAGCAACCAAAGAAGAAAGATTTAGGGGCAAGACGAAAGGAGGAGCAGCACCCTGATTATGATAAGTTGCTACAGGAATATACGCAGTATAAGCAGGAGTCTGAAAGGAAATATAGAGAGTTAAAGAAAGAACATGCTGACTTGCAGACAGAGCATGAAAAAGAGTTACAGGTTATGCAGAAGATATTGGATGGCAGGGAAAGGGATGCTAGGTTGAGGAACCGAGACATCACAAGATTACAGGAGGAGCTTGCGACCTTGGAAGGAACTCTTGAGCGGCTCCAACAGGGGACGTGTCCTACACTCCCTGATCCTCCTCAGGAGGAGAAGGAGGAGGAGAAGGAGGAGGACGCTGGTGCTTTGGAGCAGGCAATCAGCCAGGTCTTCCAGAGGACTGATATGACTACCAGTGAAAAGGGAACAATGATTATGGCGTTATGTGCCACTCAGCAGGAGCGGATCTCCACAGATCCGTCCTCCCACACTGATGTGGTGCAAAAGGCGAGGAAAGTACAGCGGGCCCCGACATTTGACCTTGGGGCTCAGCATGCAGAAGAGGCAGAGGAGGAACAGGAAGATAAGAAAGCCCTCTGACCTGTTAGGATAACCACTCGTACCCAGAGAGCAGGGGCTGCACAAGCAGATGTAGAGGTAAAGGAAAAATCCTATTCGTCTATGGAACTGGGTAAACTTAGGGAGAAATATAGCAGACTAAGGACAGAAACAGAAGCTGAATATGTCATGAGAGTGTCTCTCACAGGTGGAGATGATATTGCTTTAACTGAACGAGAAGCTGATGGCTGTTGGGGACCTGGGATTACCTTACAAACTGGAGATACAACACACCCATGGTCCCTGACTCAGCGTGCAGCCCTGAGTGTAAATGGTACTGACCTGCTTGACAGAGGGGAACCAAGTATCCTGCGGGGAGGTTCCATTATGGAAAATGTTCGTAGGGCTGCGGCGCTCCAGATGATCCATGAAGGAGAACTGGCAGCAGAGAATGCAAGTCCCATGACTCTTAGGATAAGAGCACCAAGGATGAAGGTGTTAATAAAGGGGCTTACCGGGATACTTCAAGTGAAAGCTGTACATTATCAGGAGGAGATTGCAGCTAGACGGTTACAGATGACATGGGGTGACTTAGGCCGAACCTTGATGACTTGTGCTAAGAACTGTCAGGAATATGAGGGCCCTACTAAGCCCTCTGCCTCTGTGCCTAAAAAAGCTGCTCGGTTGTCATATGCAGAAGCCGCAGCCAAGCCACCCCGAGACCCCCCTTCTCCTAGGCCAGACAGATCACGGGGTGACTGGAATGTGGTAAACAGAGATAGACAGAAGAAATCCCAGCAGAGGTCACCCAGGAGACAGATCTGTGATACACAGCATTCCTCAACACAAGATAACAAGGGGCCTTATGCTAGGCTTAAGGAGGAAGGCAGGCGGGCAGGAATGCCAGCATCGCTCCTAGCCAGGACTCGTCCTTATGAGGAGCTAAAGGAACTGGTTGAGTTCTTCTGTGAAGTGCTGGGACGAACCCGAGGCAGATCACAATCACAAACCCGAGCCAGATCACAAACTGGGGCCCGAGGCCGGTCACAGTCTAGAACTCGGGCTCAAGCACAGGGAAGGTCCAGTAGTTCGGGAAACTAGAACTCCCTCCTCCGGCTGCAACCAGTAAGACAAAGAGGCGGAGGAGGAGGGGTAAAAAACAGAGTAATCAGTTGGTAAAAAACCAACATGACTCACAAACAGATCAGGACGCTTCTGTAATCCAGGAACTCCCTAGTCCCCCAAATGATTGGCAAAATGTATTGCGACTCACCTATAACCAGGATGGTGATCTGGTACTCACTTGTGCTGTTGGTCCGAAACGTTATCCTGTTACTTTTATTATAGACACAGGGGCCCAAATATCTACGCTGAAAGCTGAGGAGGCGAGGCACTGTGGCATTACCACATCGTCAAAACCAATATGTGTAAGTGGAGCGTTTGGTAACTCTGTTTTACAGGAAACAGCCAAGGTCACCATACATCTTCCAGGAGATGACAAACCGATCCGGACCACGATGATTGTGGGCGATATTCCCTTTAATCTGTTAGGTTTGGATGTTTTGGCAGGTCGAGCCTGGAGAGATGAGCGAGGCTGCTACTGGACATTTGGCACACCAACACTGGAAGTGAAGTTGTTGCTACGTGGCAGACGGGGGGCACGTTGCAAAACAACAAGGGTAAAACAATATAACATTCCAGTTGCAGCCAAAGATGGTATCAGAGAGGTGATAGCTGATTTAAAACAGAAAGGTGTGATAGTGCCATGCCATTCACCATACAATGCCCCAGTTTGGCCTGTGAAAAAATCAGACGGTAAATGGAGACTGACTTTAGAAACTGAATTCAGGAAACTGAATGCCAACACAGAAGGACTCACTGCAGCTGTACCAAACATAGCTGACCTGGTGCTAGAGATCCAAGAAGCAGCACATCCTGTGCTGGCAGCACTGGATATTAAGGACATGTT
Source organism: Hemiprocne comata (assembly GCA_020745705.1). Lineage (NCBI taxonomy): Eukaryota > Metazoa > Chordata > Aves > Apodiformes > Apodidae > Hemiprocne > Hemiprocne comata. Next base: position 60,752,945 of record CM036588.1, on the reverse strand, counting down.
TTTCCAGGTCCCTATTGATACGGAGGACCAAAAGTATTTTGCCTTCACTTGGGATGGAGTTCAATACACCTTCACGAGGTTGCCACAGGGATACAAACACTCACCCACACTGGCCCATCATGCACTTGCGTGTGAACTGGAAAACACTCCAGAAATCAAAAAGAATTCTAAAGTGAAAGTCTATCAGTACATAGACGATATACTGATAGGGGGCCAGAGTGAGCGAGAAGTAAAAGCAGTTTATGATGCCATAATTAAGCACTTAACTGATATGCAGTTAGAGATCCCCGAAGGGAAGAGGCAACCACCATCCCAAGAGGTAAAATTTCTAGGAATACAGTGGAAGGGGGGGACCTGGAATATTCCATCTGACACGGTATCCCAGTTGACTCAGATGAAGGTACCATCTAGCAGGAAAGAATTGCAACAATTGCTGGGAACCCTTCAGTATTGGAGGAAACATATCCCTGATTTCTCTGTCATAGCACGGCCTCTTTACGATCTCTTGAAAAAGAATCGTCATTGGGAATGGAATAAATCTCATGATGAGGCCCTTGAACTGTTAACACTGGAAGCACAGACTTTCCAGACTCTGGGACCTCTTCACCCAGAAGACCCAATGATAATAGAATGGGGGTTTTCAGCTAACGCCTTATCATATCACTTTTGGCAAAGGGGACCTAATGGGAGTACAAGACCAATTGGCTTCTATTCACAATCCTTCAAGGACGCAGAGAAGCGATATTCCGCTCTGGAGAAGGGATTGCTGACAGTGTGCACAGCACTAACAGAGGTCAGTAAAATCGTTAAGAAACAAAAGGTAATTCTACAGGGTCCTTTCAAAGTGGTTAACCATGTGCTGTCTGGGAAAGCCCCTCCAGAGGGAATATCTCAAAGAGGAACAGTCAGGAAGTGGTATAGCCAAATCGAGTGCTACTCTAGCCTTTTCAAGCTAGAGGAGGGTCCGGACAAACAGCTAAAAATTCAAGAACACATCGAATCCTTGGAAGAAAAAGAGTTAACAATGAAAACTCCCAGTCCTATTAAGGAAGCCCCAGAATACAAAAGTGAAATGACTAATGCCTGGTTCACAGATGCATCAGCTCGGAGAGAGGGTAAGACTTGGTTGTTTAAATCTGCTGCAGTCAAACCCTCCACGGCTGAATGCATAATAAATCATGATAAGGGCAGTGCACAAGTGGGGGAGTTGGATGCTGTTCTCAGTGTGTTTGTACGGGAAAAGGCCGCCAAGGACGCTGCGTACATCTACACAGATTCCTTTTCGGTTTTCAAGGGCTGTGTGGAATGGATAACTTTCTGGGAACAGAACAATTGGGAAATTAACCGGGTGCCAGTCTGGCAGAAAGAGAAATGGCAACAAATCCTAAAGATTGCTAAGAAAAATCCCAATTTCCATGTAGGGTGGATACCTTCTCATCAGACTAACCAGAAAGATGAAGCTAGTAGGTGGAACAACTACGTTGATGAACTGGCTAAAATCAATGTAGTGGAAATCAGGACAGTAGGAGAAAATCAGGAGTGGGAGCGATTGCTTGAATGGCTTCACTGTAAAGGGGTCACTCAGGGGTTTTTGATTTGTATAAAGAGGCACAAACCCGGGGATGGCCTGTTACCCGTGAGCAGTGTAAAACAATCATTTCTGAATGTGATCTGTGTAAGATCAGATTGGGGGAACATCCCCTGACAAGTGATACTTTGCACATCCGGGAAGGAAAGGCCTTGTGGTCCACCTGGCAGGTGGACTACATTGGTCCTCTCCGTAGGTCGGGTAATAAACAGTATATCATTGTAATGGTAGAAGTGGTATCAGGTCTGACATGTGCTGAAGCTGTTTCTAAAGCAGATGGAGAAAACACTGTTCGCTTTTTGGAAAGGGTATTTGGGGTATTACCTAAACCTACAAATATTCAATCTGATAATGGTACTCATTTCACCTCACATCTAGTGCAACGGTGGGCAAAGAGTGAAGGCATCCAATGGACATTTCACATGCCATACTATCCCCAAGCAAATGGGATAGTAGAGCGTACTAATGGATTGATAAAAAGCCTTATTCGCCCACAGGACTCCAGATGGGATGAAAGGTTGCGATATGCAGTCACCACTATCAATAACAGATGGGGGGTGAACGGGTGTCCTCGTTTAACCGCTTTCTTTCCCACATCACCCACACCAGAGAAGGGGAAATACAACAAACCCTGCGGAAAGCGAAAGGTCTCCCTACGTCCTGGACAATCCGTGCTGGTACACCTGCCAAACATCGGGAAGGTTAAGTTGATCCTGCAAACACCTGTGAACTCAAACACCTGGGTTGCATCTGATATGAGTAACGGAAAACTCAAAATCAGTACAAATTGGATACTGCATGTGGAGTGAAGCAGAATATAAGAGTAGAGTGTAAATATGTATCTGTGTACTTGTGTATATAGTGATGTGTATATGCTACTTCAACAACCCAAAGAACCAGAGAGACATCCCAATCCAGGACAAGGTCTGATCAGCCTGACACTGGTTTGAGGAGGGGGTACCCTGTGCATACTATGGACTTGATCACCCCATGGTTTGCGCAATGTCTCCCACTTTGCAGCATCATGTCTCCTATAACTGCTTTCCCTTTGGGTTGTTGTATGTTAATAAGATACTAATGGTGCACCAAAATATTAAGATATCTGTACAGATATATGTATATGTTGTATCGCATATAGGGAATTGTTCCCTCAGAAAGTGCTATATGCATTGTTTGATATATGTTATAATTGTATATATATATATTGAAAAATACCAGGAAAGGAGGTAAGAATCTGGACAAGAGCCTGATAGGGTACAGATGTACATATATATATATAGACACCTACATATACATACGCCACACAAGGAACAAGTCGCTGTCATAAAAGCCACGGGGTGAGATGTGAGAGACGGACTCTATTATGGCCTTTAATCCAGCGACATCTACTGACCATTCCTGGTAATGTGCTCCCCGGCACAGGAAGAGGACAGAGACACCAGGCGCATGCGCACAGGCCCAGACTACAGCTCCCAGGGGGCCCGGCGAGGCCGGAACCGGAGGGGGAGCGAACGGGCACGCTCTGTGAACACTTCTACGGTGTAGCCGCTGCGGTGTGGACATCGCTGTGGAAGGCTGCCGTGTAGCCGCTGCGCACCTTTCCTCTGTGGTTACTGGTGTATGAGCACGCTGAACGGACTGCCCGCCTGAAATCGCTGGAGAACAAGGGTCCCGACTAGGGATCGGCTTCGGCCGCACCCCGGTGGTGAGATTTGCGAACTTGACTACACTCTGACGTTTCTTACTAACATTTACAGACATTTACCCATTCACACACACCTCTACTATACACTTGCTTCCTTTAATCTCCCCAAAGGCTCTCTCCAAGTTCTCTCCCTCATTTTCTGTCCGGGACCGAGATTGGGGGCGGAGATTGGGAGGGGGATAGGATTGTTTGTATTGTATTGTATTGTTATTGTATTGTATTGCATTATTCTTCCCTACGATTGCTGTTACTCTGTAGTTCTGTAGAAATAGACAGTAGTGCCTTTAATAAAGTGCCTTTAATAAACCTATTGATTCTTAAACACTGTTTGTGAGTGTGACAGGGAGTGGTCCTCAGCCCTCGATTCCCTTTGTGTAGGGCAGTGAGTCGCAGTTTCCCATCTCGGTTTGCGACAATATGTATATATATGTATATGTATATAATGTATGTATATAAATAATACATACATATACATATAAATATAATACATATATAATACTTATACATATATAATCCATATATAATATATATGTATATATAATGTATATATAATATACGCATACATTATGTACACATATAAACCCCAAGCCTGTAGTGTTGCCTGGGGTTGTTGTGACCGAAATGCAGGACCTGGCACTTGGCCTTATTGAACCTCACAGATTGTAGATATTTCCAAGGAAGAAAAAAAAAAAAGTGTGATCCCTAGATGTTAGAACTTCACTTGGCAAACATCATAATGATTTGGTGGAAACTGGAGAAAAAACATGAACTTATAGTCTCATTATGGGCTTGCCCAATGGTGCTGAGGGGAGCACTGTTGCACCTGAAGGGATAGGAATTAACAACACCTGCTTGCTAAATGACTGAACTCAGATCCTAGGAAATATTTATTAAAGGCTCATACTGTCAAACTTAGTTATTTGGTTGACCCAAGAATGTGCTGTAATCAGAGTAATCCTTTGCTTCTGAATTTTAGATGTCTGGTTTCTGTTTTTGTTGTTTGGAAGTGTTTTTTTGGCTAGTGTGCTGCAAGTTTTATTGTCCTTTTTTTTTTTTTTTTTTAATCTCATACTCTAATATGCAGTGAAAGCTACAATTCTTCTTAGTTTCCCATAGGCAAACTAGGACTGATGGAAGCTACAGGAGGGATGGTTGTCATAAAAGCACACACCTGAGGAATCTGTTTCTTTATCAGATGTTTCATTGAAAGACTGATAAAACTGAAATATAATCTGTTTTTCTCTTTTAGTTTTTGTTTGCCACATGCCATGCTGATTTTTTAATGGATGCCACTATGTCATGATGCTGTGCTTTAATATCATACTACACTCATAGTACCAAAATACCATATAACATACATAGCAAGCAAAACAGTTACTGTGTGAAGTGTTTACAAATGGGCAGCATACAATCATAGCAAACAATCCCCAAACATCAATACATTGTATTTTCTATTAGGCCTCAGAAAGGTCATCAGTCTATAAGAAGCAGAGAAAGCCCCACAGATTTTCATTTCTTGGCTTGGCATTAGCAGCCAGCCTGTCAAACCTGGCCTTTAGAGACAGATCTGACCTACAGTAAAACAGGCGGTTCAACAGGTGCCTCAATGGAGGGAGTAACTTGACAGCCAGCAGATGTCCAAGCTTCTAAAAATATTTTTTTGAGTTGCCTTTTATGCTGGATAAATGTAGGCACATAAAAACTACCTTTTCTGTATTTGTTTAGTCTTAGCCATCACTTCTGTTCAGAAACGCCACTGGCTTGATTTCCTTCTCATACTCATGTAACTGCTGTCTTTGACAGTGCTGCTTTGAACACCAGTGTCAATGAAGAGCAGATACTGTATTTCTAAATAAATGCGTGACTCACTGCCAAAACCATTTTGATATAGGATGGGCACTCAACTATTTCTCTCAGAGTGCACTGGGAATCAGCTCATGCTGATTCCTCCTCAGAGCAATTCACCTGGCAAAGACTTGCTTGTGCATGCAAACTCTTACTCTGCAAATAGTCTAATTGATTTCAGGAAGGAAGATGCTGAGTATTTCTCCTGGAGTCTCGTCTGCAGTACTTCATTTGGATAACTGGAAATTAACCTGCTACTCTGGTTATCTGTCCACCTTGGGGAGTATGGTATGCCTCTCTGCAGAGTGCTTTGCCTCTATGTGTGCAAATGCCACCACAAACTGAGTGCTGTGTACAGGAAGAAAAAAGGTGACCTGAGGCCATGCCCCTCAATGTGCTAGCCAGAAAGCAATGGGAAATGACACTGCTGATGTCTTCCTAACTCTTAAATTTAATGCATCTTCACTGTCCATCCTGTGAGCCAGCAAAATAGCCTAATTAGCAGTATTGGGCTTTAAAAAAAATTATTCTTAACTCAGGCTTTCCTGGATTTTCCTTCAGAAGTTAAAATGTTTCTTTGCTAGGAAGAAGTATGAATAGCACTTGGAAACAGTTGAAACATCTTGTTTTGTTTTCATTTTTGCTGATCATTATTTCAAAAATAGACAAGCTGATTTAAATGCTTTTCCTTTTAACTGACAAGAAATGTGATGTTTTTTAAGAAATGAATGCTTATAAAGGAAGCACTGACAAGCTGTCTCACTGCTTGCTACTGCCTGAATATCAAAACACTTATTTTAAATGCCTGATCTACAAGACTTTTGTTATGCAATCCAAAACACTAAATACTTTTTTTTAGTATGTGGCTGTATTTTTCAAGGTATTTAGCAGCCTGGTGCTTTAGTGATGGCTGTAAAGAAAAAGAGGATCATATGTCAACAGCAAGCCTGTCGCTGTCTCTCTGTCTTGCTTTTCCCTTTTTTCCCCTCATCCCTGTATATCTCAGATGACTCGATACATCACTGTTTTTGTAACATGAGAGAGAACATATGTCACACCTCTGACCTTAAGAGTAAAATATGCACTTACTAACAGTGAAGAAAACTATCCAAATGCCTCTTTTTTTTTTTTCTTTTTTTTTTTACCCTAACAAAATGAGAAGCCCCGATTCCACAACTTAATATGAACTTGAACTCTAAATGCAGAACTACTTGAGCTTCTTTTTCTACTGGATAACATGGGCTGAACAGGAGGTGATGTTGAACACTATTAATAACATCATCCTAATTGCCCTGAATATCTCACTGCAGCTGTCAACAAGGTGATTCTTCTACACATGACTAAATTTGGCAAACCCTGCAAACCCATTGCCACCGGGACAAACAGTCTGGCCAGGAGACTGGCAGGCCGTTCGGCAGGACATTCCTGATGCTTGCAGGTGAAGGTGCCCCAGTGCTGTGCAATTGATAACATAGGGCAAGTGATACAGAATCACGTTATGAGTGGGGACAGTGGTACGGTTATTTATATTTTAAGCAGATAGAAGGGCCAGATGTAGCTAATGAAATACTCTGCACAATGAGAGTATTTAATTAGCTAATTAGAAGCATCAATAATGCAGGGCTATCTTCAACATATATTTGCTGTTTAAAAGAGCTTTTATGAAGAGCCGAATATTTCACAGATTTCAGTTCAATATTATTTCCTCCTAAGTTCACCTGCATAGTTAAGCTGAAATGGATTTGGTTGATCTTCTTTCCCCATTATTTGCTTCTTCGCTTTTCTTGCCAGAACTATCACATGAACTAGGAAGTGTCATCCTGGATGAACTTTCAGTATATCAGAAAGCCCAATTAGAAAGTAATGAACAGCTGGGCCACATATTTTTATGAGCTTCCTTTGAATGAAAGCTGTTTGAGCATACTGTTGACAGTCAATATTACTCTGGCTCCTTCAAGTTTCCTTTTCTTTCAGTTAACCAATGTGTCTTACTAATTGGACATAGAAAATTAACCAGAAAAAAACTTGTGTTGAAAAACAAGGACCATTTTAATACATGCTCTTCTATTTTTTCTCTAAAAGGCATGCCTGATTTTCTGTCTCAACCCTGCTACTAATCTTGCACTGCTAGTTGGGAGTATGGGTTCCTGAAGTACTGGATCCTTCTGCAGCTCTGGAGTTTCAGATGTTTCTGGTGTTTCCATCAAAATGCTCCCAAGGATGTATTTATGCCTAGCAAGTAAAGACTTTGTTGGCATCACGGGAGTGGTCTTGGAATATTATTTCAAGCCTGGAAGATTTTACTAAAACAGAGTAATAGGGTAATACTGACTTGAGGGCATGTTACCAGACTGGACTCAGGAAATGGAGGTTGGATGACATCCCATGGAAGAAAACTCTTCTCCACTTTTTGACAGTGACAAATGATTCAGTCTCCTCCATCTCAGTTCTCCCAAAAGAACAAGAGTAAGGGCACTTGTTGACTCCCTTTGTTTGCTTGCCTCTACTATTTTGGTCTGCATGAGACCAGCTCTGTCTGTTGCCCCTCCAACTCAGGCAGCCTCTTTCTCAGTTATGTTGTAATTCTCAACTACCTTCTGGAGGCTGATGCATTAAAAAATTAATAAATCTCTCTATATATTTGGATAAAATAATGCCTGTGAAGAAATAGGGAGATAGCCGGATTTCCTAAGTTGTCTTCTACTCTGCATGTGGCATAGCCTGAGGATGGCTATGTAGCAGAGCTGGTAGGAATATCTCTGCTCTTCTCAGGAGCTGAGTTAACCTCATGGCACAGACAGGGAGGTAGTGAACTAGGATATTTAATGTCACTGAAATGTAGTCAAGAGTCAACTCGGCCAAAGCCACAGAGATATCATTACAGAGCACAGACAAAGGTGTCAAATTCATACACTTCTGTGTTCCCTTTCTAATTTTCACATGCTAATTGCATTTCTTCCATTCACAACTAGAACATAGAGTTCACTCTAGTTAGTTATAAATACAGATTTTGAATCTTTTAGTATCTTGCAGTACATAGGCAAATCAGTTTCTTTCTGGTGATTTTGGAAATCTTTTTGAAAGAAAGTAAGATTGCAACTTAAAATCTTGTATCTTAAAATGTTAGGTCATGCTGCACATCAGAAATGGATTAAATAATTTGATGCAGGGTTTTCTATTAAGCAGCCCCTTGTCAATATAGAGAACACAGTCAGATATTTTTAGTATAGTTTCTCCTGCCCTTTCCTCCTCATCTTTTTAGATACAAGCATTTTGGCTTGGAACCTTAGCTGCAGAAAATACCTTCACTGTCGATGAGCTCTTATTTTACAGGGCCTTTAGGTAGCTGCAGTGCTAAAATTAAACAGCACAGATTCTGAACTACTTGACTCCTTAGCCAACAGCTCTCCAGTACAGAGGAATAATGGCTGTTTTCCTTTGGTTTTAATAGCAATACAGCCAAAGACCCAAATTTTGGAAAATCCAATGTGTCACAGTTCTGCGGCAATTCCTACCGGTTTGTCACTGACACCTTATCAATGATGCAGCCTCAAAGCAGTGAATATCTTAGTCTTTGTGCATATTTTATTGATATGATTGCATTTTCATTGATTGCCTGCCACTGCAATGTAGTTGTTGTGAAGTATGGTCTTCTGCCGCTTTTGCAGAGATCAACTTCTTGACCTGAAGGACCCGTCAAGCGTGGGGGGTGTATTTTGCAGCCTTGTACACAATTTGACTCATGAACGTCACCCCATTGATCTCATTGTTGGCTGAAAAGAGCAGGAAGAGGAAGAAGCATAAGATGGGACAGAGACATAAAAAGAAGTGGTAAAGAAAGTTGTAATTTTCTGAGATTCTCAGACGCTGGAGATTAGCTCAGGAGACTGCTTATGCAGAGTGTGTCTGGAGGAGGCATCTTGTTTCACATGTGATAGAGACTGAGCCTTCTTGAAGAAGGGCGTTAAATGACTTACAAAATCTCTTTCATGAGAGTTTAGGGTGCTGAGGAGGTGGGAAGGAGGCAGTAGGAGGGGATTTGTGGGTAAAAGAGAACTTTAGAATTGCAGTGAAACATACAGGCTTATATTTGTTCTGAAATGCCCACTCAGAAACCTAACCTCATACAGAACAAAACAAATACAAGATAAAAATATTTAAGATGTAAAATGGAGCATTAGTCACAATTTGATGATGTTTGGCACTGCACTGTTGATGTGCTCCCTTAAGAATATACCAGTTTCTTCTCAACTTTCTTGTGAAGCAGAAGTAAACACAACATTAAACTGACTGTCCTTTCTAAGTACCTATGTACACTTAACATTTTATATATACAGCTTACAAGGAAGGTGTTTGCTTTATGAGTATACGTAACTATTCACAAGACTATTTTAGTTACATAAAGCATACTTTTATTTGCTTTCAGGAAAATAAGGGCAAATAAACCACACTCTCTTGAACTATTTTACTCTATTTTACTTGATACTGTCATAATGAAAAGTGTTCATCTTTAATATGCTGATCTAGACTGCAGTTCAGAAATATTAAGATTTGCAGGAAACTATTACTTTTGAAATTAAACTGACTAAATCTGTTACTTAATATTATTTTCAAGCTGTATGTTGTTAGAGGGACAATCTAAAATGGGAGGGGAAGGCAGAGGTGGCTGAACGAGTACAGCTAACATGCTGCAAACCAGAAATTTTGTAATGTAATATATGTTGATAATATCATTAATTCTTCCATCTTCTGCCATTCAGAGCAGAAGATGAGAGCAGTTTGCAGCAGCAGCTGAACAGAGATGAACTAAAAATGCCAGGCTAAAACTATGTGCTGCATTATTGATTATCTGGATTTTCTGACTTTTGCTTTGTATAATTTAATTTTCCCACAGCTGTTTGCAAAGGTTTGCCGCTATAAGAAACTATTTCTCATTAATGATTTTTGAGAAATGCCTCTTAACAAGGAGTGTGGATACTAAAACTGCAAGTTAAAAGCATCTCCTTTCAAATTGATTCTATCAATTTTGAAAATGGATTAATTTAATCTGAAACAGGCCTTCCTTCCTTCCTTCCTTCCTTCCTTCCTTCCTTCCTTCCTTCCTTCCTTCCTTCCTTCCTTCCTTCCTTCCTTCCTTCCTTCCTTCCTTCCTTCCTTCCTTCCTTCCTTCCGCCCTTCCTTCCTTCCGCCCTTCCGTCCTTCCGCCCTTCCTTCCTTCCGCCCTTCCTTCCTTCCCCTTCCTTCCTTCCGCCCTTCCTTCCTTCCGCCCTTCCTTCCTTCCGCCCTTCCTTCCTTCCGCCCTTCCTTCCTTCCGCCCTTCCTTCCGCCCTTCCTTCCTTCCGCCCTTCCTTCCTTCCGCCCTTCCTTCCTTCCGCCCTTCCTTCCTTCCGCCCTTCCTTCCTTCCGCCCTCCTCTCCTTCCGCCCTTCCTCCCTTCCTCTCCTCTCCCTCCTCTCCTCTCCCTCTCCTCTCCTCTCATCTCCTCTCCTCTCCTCTCCTCTCCTCTCCTCTCCTCTCCTCTCCTCTCCTCTCCTCTCCTCTCCTCTCCTCTCCTCTCCTCTCCTCTCCTCTCCTCTCCTCTCCTCTCCTCTCCTCTCCTCTCCTCTCCCTCTCCTCTCCTCTCCTCTCCTCTCCTCTCCTCTCCTCTCCTCTCCTCTCCTCTCCTCTCCTCTCCTCTCCTCTCCTCTCCTCTCCTCTCCTCTCCCTCCTCTCCTCTCCTCTCCTCTCCTCTCCTCTCCTCTCCTCTCCTCTCCTCTCCTCTCCTCTCCTCTCCTCTCCTCTCCTCTCTCTCTCCTCTCCTCTCCTCTCCTCTCCTCTCCTCTCCTCTCCTCTCCTCTCCTCTCCTCTCCTCTCCTCTCCTCTCCTCTCCTCTCCTCTCCTCTCCTCTCCTCTCCTCTCCTCTCCTCTCCTCTCCTCTCCTCTCCTCCTCCCTCTCCTCTCCTCTCCTCTCCTCTCCTCTCCTCTCCTCTCCTCTCCTCTCCTCTCCTCTCCTCTCCTCTCCTCTCCTCTCCTCTCCTCTCCTCTCCTCTCCTCTCCTCTCCTCTCCTCTCCTCTCCTCTCCTCTCCTCTCCTCTCCTCTCCTCTCCTCTCCTCTCCTCTCCTCTCCTCTCCTCTCCTCTCCTCTTCCTCTCCTCTCCTCTCCTCTCCTCTCCTCTCCTCTCCTCTCCTCTCCTCTCCTCTCCTCTCCTCTCCTCTCCTCTCCTCTCCTCTCCTCTCCTCTCCTCTCCTCTCCTCTCCTCTCCTCTCCTCTTTCCCCCCTTCTTAGGTGGATGTTCTAACAAGAATAGTCAGTCTATTCTCATGTCTGCCTCCAACTTATCCAAACTATTACAGCTCTGTTCAAGAACATGGTGGCATAATACTTCAAGTGTTAAGGATTTTAAAAAAACATTGACAGAAAGATGAACTAACATATTTTTGTGATTCTATTTCTGTAGTTTTCCATAATGTAATACAGCAGTCAGGCAAGGCCCTTTCAAAACTATGCCTATATATAAAGCAACATAGAAACATTGAATGGCTAGGGTTGGAAGGGACCTTAAAGACCATCTAGTTCCAACCCCCCCTGCAATGGTCAGGGACACTTCCCACTAGATCAGGTTGCTCAGAGACCCATCCAGCCTGGCCTTAAATACCTCTAGGGATGGGACTTCCACCACCTTTCTGGGCAACCTGTTCCAGTGTCTCACAACCCTCATGGTGAAGTACTTCTTCCTAAGATCTAATCTAAATCTACCCTCCTCTAGCTTGGAGCCATTCCCCCTAGTCCTCTCACTTTAAAAAGTCCATCCCCAGCTTTCTTGTAGGCCCCCTTCAGATACTGGAAGACCACAATAAGGTCTCCTTGGAGTCTTCTCTTCTCCAGACTGCATAACCCCAACTCTTTCAGTCTGTCTTCATAGAAGAGGTGCTCAAAACATATTAAACTTTCTTTTGACTTACAAAATTAGAGAGCTTTAACTTGTTCACCAATAGCTTTACTTCAGATTCTGCCACTACTGTTAAAAAATAAAAACCCCTAAAGCTCTAAGTTTGTTCCTGTTTAAAATACTGCTGGCGGTCATCAGCTAGTACTTCAGGGGTTTTATTTATTACAATATTTTAACAGAGCCCCAAATAATTATTTTCAAGAGTATCTTAAGGGTGCTAGAGAACAGCAGCAAACAATAAATTAACTGAAAAAGAATTTAACATTATGTTACTGTGAGAGACGGACTCTATAATGGCGTTTAATCCAGTGACATTCACTGACCAGTCCTGGCGATGCGCCCCCCCGGCACTCATAGGGAGAGGACAGAGGTACCAGGCGCATGCGCACAGGACTGCAGACTACAGCTCCCAGGAGGCACGGCGGGGCCGGAACCGGAAAAAAAAAGGGAGGAGCAAGAAGACGCGCGCTCTGCAAACACGGACGGATCCAGCCGCCGCGGTGAGGGTACCGCTGCGGAGGCTGCCGTGCCGTTACGGCGCTGCTCCCTGTGGTTGTTGGCGTGTGGACGTACCGAACGGACCGTTTGCCTGGAGTCTCAAGGGAAAGGACGTGGATCCCGACGTGGCTTCGGCCGTACCCCGGTGGTGAGAATTGCGGACATCTTACTAACATTCCTATAAACATTCCTACATAATATTCACACATACCAGACACTCACTTCTCTTTTCCCATACTCTTCTATTTCCCAAAGGCTCTCTCCAGGCTTTCCCTCTTATCCCTGTCCGGGAACGGGAACAGGGGGGAAGGGGGAAGGTTCTCTCTTGTTTTCTGTGTGTGTTGTTATTGGTATATAGATGTATAGTTGTATAGCTGTTGGTATATGGATATATAGGTGTGGATATATATAGAGATAGACCCTGTGTGATCGTTGATATCAGACTTGCCAAACCCTCAGTGCCTTTAATAAATCTATTGATTCTTAAGCGTTGTTTGTGGGTGTGACGGGGAGTGGTCTTCAGCTCTCGATCCCCTGAGGTGGGGGTGTGAGTCGTGGCTTTACCTATCTCGGTCCGTGACATTATTGGCGTAGTCGGCAGGATTCGAGGGTCTGTTGTAGCCCCTGCACACAGACGCGGTGATAGTGAGAATGGAGGACAAAACAAGCGAAGCGCTAATTGATATCGACGCTTCTGCGGAGGAGGCGTCTGGCGCTGAGTCAGGCAGCCCTGCGGGGGGGGGGCGGTGAGTCCAACGGGCGCTAGTGTTCCTAGCAGTCCGACCTACCCCGAGCTATCGGTGGACTTGTCTCGCCCCTCGTATGCTGAGGTCTTGGCACAGCCACCCGGAACATACCCCCTTTCCCGTGACTTTGAACGGCTGATGTTGGATATGATGATGCCCCTGAGGCAGGAGCTAAAGACCCTGAGGCAGGAGTTTGAGGCACTACAGCAGGAAATGCAGTTGAGGAAGAAAGATACAGGGGCGAGACGAAAGAAGGAACAGAACAATTGGGAGATTAACAGGGTGCCAGTGTGGCAGAAAGAAAAATGGCAACAGATCCTAAAAATTGCCAAGAAAAATCCTAACTTTCATGTAGGGTGGATTCCTGCTCACCAGACCAGTCTGAAAAATGATGCCAGCAGGTGGAACAACTATGTTGATGAACTGGCCAAAATCAATGTAGTGGAAATCAGAACAGCAGAAGAAAATCAGGAGTGGGAGCGATTGCTTGAATGGCTTCATTGTAAAAGGGGTCACTCAGGGATCTTTGATTTGTATAAGGAGGCACAAACCAGGGGATGGCCTGTTACCCGTGAACAGTGTAAAACAATCATTTCTGAATGTGATCTCTGTAAGATTCGGTTGGGGAAGCATCCCCTGACAACTGACACTCTGCATATTCGAGAGGGAAAGTCCTTGTGGTCTACTTGGCAAGTGGACTACATTGGTCCTTTCCGCAAATCAGGTAACAAACAGTATATCATTGTGATGGTAGAAGTGGTATCAGGTCTAACTTGTGCTGAAGCTGTTTCTAAAGCAAATGGTGAAAATACAGTTCCCTTCCTGGAAAGGGTATTTGGGGTATTACCTAAACCTACACATATTCAGTCTGATAATGGCACTCACTTTACTTCACATCTGGTACAACAGTGGGCGAGAAGTGAAGGCATCCAATGGACATTTCATATGCCATACTATCCCCAAGCAAATGGGATAGTGGAACGTACTAACGGGTTAATCAAAAGCCTTATCCGCCCACAGGACTCCAAATGGGATGAAAGGTTGCGATATGCAGTCACCACCATAAATAACAGATGGGGGGTAAACGGGTGTCCTCGTCTAACTGCTTTCTTTCCTACATCACCCACTCAAGAAAAGGAGACACAAAGAAAGCCTTGCAACAAGAAAAAAATTTCCCTACACCCAGGACAGACTGTACTGGTACACCTGCCAAATATTGGGAAAGTCAAAATGACCCTGCAAACGCCCGTGAATTCAAACACCTGGGTTGCATCCGACCTGAATAACAAACAACTTAAAATCAGTACAAATTGGATACTTCATGTTGAATGAAGCAAGCCAGATTGTAGAGATAGGTTGTAACTGTGTATCTGTATACTTGTGTATATAGCAATGTGTATATGCTAAACCAACAACCCAAAGAACCGGAGACATCCCAAGCCAGAATAGGGTCTGATCAGCCCGACACTGGTTTTCAGGGGTGAGGTACCTTGTGCATACTATGGACTTGATCACCCCATGGTTTGCACAACTCCTCCTACTATACAACATCATGTCTCCTATACCTATTTCCCCTTTGGGTTTTGGTCTGTAAATAAGATACTAATGGTGCACCAATATATTCATTATGGGTTTTCTATTTATATTTCTCTTATGTATTATATATATGAGTATGTATATATATATATATGTATGAGTTTATAAGTATATATGTTGTATAGGGAATTGTTCCCTCAGAAACATGCATAAAACGTTATATACGTTGTTTTAGATGTGTAGATATGAAATATGTGAGATTGTATATATGTTGGTCTCAAACAGGGAAAGAGGTAAGAGTTTGGACAAGAGCCTACTAGGGTACAGATGTACATACATACATATACAGACACAAACATACACCACACAGGAACCAAGTCACTGTCATAAAAGCCACGGGGTGAGATGTGAGAGACGGACTCTATAATGGCCTTTAATCCAGTGACGTTCACTGACCATTCCTGGCGATGCGCCCCCCAGCACTCGTGGGGAGAGGACAGAGGTACCAGGCGCATGCGCACAGACTAGAGACTACAGCTCCCAGGAGGCACGGCGGGGCCGGAACTGGAAAAAGAAGGGAGGAGCAAGAAGACGCGCGCTCTGCGAACACGCACGGATCCAGCCGCCGCGGTGAGCGTACCGCTGCGGAGGCTGCCGTGCCGTTACGGCGCTGCTCCCTGTGGTTGTTGGCGTGTGGACGTACCGAGCGGATCGTTTGCCTGGAGTCTCAAGGGAAAGGACGTGGATCCCGACGTGGCTTCGGCCGTACCCCGGTGGTGAGAATTGCGAACATCTTACTAACATTCCTATAAACATTCCTACATAATATTCACACATACCAGACACTCAGTTCTCTTTTCCCATATTCTTCTATTTCCCAAAGGCTCTCTCCAGGCTTTCCCTCTTATCCCTGTCCGGGAACAGGAACAGGGGGGAAGGGGGGAGGTTCTCTCTTGTTTTCTGTGTGTGTTGTTATTGGTATATAGATGTATAGTTGTATAGCTGTTGGTATATGGATATATAGGTGTGGATATATATAGAGATAGACCCTGTGTGATCGTTGATATCAGACTTGCCAAACCCTCAGTGCCTTTAATAAATCTATTGATTCTTAAGCGTTTGTGGGTGTGACGGGGAGTGGTCTTCAGCTCTCGATCCCCTGAGGTGGGGGTGTGAGTCGCGGCTTTACCTATCTCGGTCCGCGACAGTTACACAGTGCAAATAATTGTATGAGTTGCACTGACTGTAATTACTATCTAAAAAAGAAAAGTGGGATTTGCAAAGTCTTCTAATATGCTAAGTTCTCGTCTTAGAAATAGATCAAGCCTGAAAAGCAGAAAGGTTCTTCCTTCTTTTAAAAAGACTCAAACAACCAACCCCATCCCCTTGCCAAAGTGCAACAAACTGGTTTATTTGTAAATAAGTTGTCAAGATGCCCAGTGTCTCTGTACTGCCCTGATTGTCAAGCAGCAACGTGGCTGTCTTAGAAAGTCAAGGTTGCACTATGTGCTGTGGACATCTCACTCTCATGGTGAAGAAAACCCAGACATCTCCCTCCTGTGTTGCTGGCCCCCTTTTCAGCTGAACTGAAGCGAAAGCTTAAGTCTTGGGGAGAAAGTGAGCAGGAAGGAGTTTGTTCTCTCTGCCTTTAGCATTAGCATTAAAATTACATAGAAATAAAGAATCTACAACACTACAAATGCATACTAATTTTATATATATATATATAATTATATATATTTTCTTTTTATAACCTCTTAAGATGATCACTAAATATGTTGTTCATTGTTTCTTGAAAGTAATGTATTAGTATGGAAATGTGACCACATCATTCTGAACTGAGTGATCACAATGTTGCTATTAGTGTATCAAGGTAAGGTTCAAGTCTATAAATTGGCCTGATCACCAGTAGCAGACTCAGTTTATAAAGGCATGGTGGTTCTGTTTGCATCTGTGACTAACAGTCAGTCATGGGGATGAATTTGGCCTAATACATCAGTTCATCAAACTACTTAAAAATGTCTGCATGGGTTTGTTAGAAAAAGACCAAGATTGCACCTTTAGCAAGCAACCCTCTAAGCATATAGGTTGGGCCTTTGCTCCAAAGTCCATTCAGGACATTTTTTAGTAGTGCACACCTAACCTTCTTGACAACCACCTTTCTTGACAGCCAAATTATTTTTTTCTAACATGGGTGATACTGCATATCGTGATGTCTCCCAGTCATATTGCAGTTTAGTTAAACAGGAACAGTGGTGAGCTTGATATGGAAATGCTTTTGTCATATGTGAAAGGAAAGCTTCAGCATCAGTTTATCTAGGATGAAAAAGGAAAATGTGAAAGCTGCATGTCATTTAATTCAGAAAAATGACCTGACCAATTGTCAAATGTATTAAGAAGCAGCATGACAGCCCCTGTATGTAAACCTTTGAAAATAAGACAAGCAAGACAAGAAAATGTGTGTACTGAAACTAAACTCTGAGGCCGTGTGCATTTTCTTAAAGGGGAAACAAAAATCTCTCTGTAAATATTGGCTCATTTTCTTCCAGCAGTCAGAAATATCAGCTGAAGTTTGCCACATTATGGGGAGCTGGAAAATTTCAACCTGTAACTTGAATTATCTGTTACTTTGATTTTCTCTCAGGAAGCCTATCTTGGATATATCCCCCAGAGATGATTTATAGAAAATGAATACACTTCAGGACTATGAGAGGAGACCTTTGTTTTCCCATTCCTTCCTGTGTCCCTTTCTGTTCCCTAACAAAGCCCATTGGTTGTGTAAGATGGACTGGAGGTGGGTAAGTATGTGCAAAGGCTTCATTGACTGTCATATTGCTGGCAGTCTGAATGGCCCCAAAAAAGAGCTCTTGTACCTTCTTATCCCATGAGTATGTTATGTATGATCATTTGTAATCTCACCCATAATGTTGACAGTGTAAACTAGATAAATATTTTAATGATAATACTTACTATTCTATTAAGAAATTGTTTGGTTTTGTTTTGGGCTTTTTTTAATCTGCAAAACACTTTATAACCTGTTCTTATAAACTCCACCTTTCACCGATAGGGTGGTACAAGGAGACATTCATCCAATGTTGAGGAAAAAGCACATAAATAGTTACATCCTCCACTTGGAATTGAGTATCTCTGCTTTGGGACAGAAAAACAGACTGGTTAAAGACTGAGTTGTTTTGCAGTGCTGCTGTTCATTCTGTTTCTATTCTAGCAGAACCAATAAAAATACAGTTTCATATCTGCTGTCCTATTTTTAATTGTTTCTTTGGTGTAATAAGATCTTTGTTGATGGATAAAAATATGAATCTTGCATTTTTCTGCAGAGATAATTTATTTTCACCATTTATTTCTGAACAAAAAAAAACCTCATTCATTTTTATAAAACCTTTTTATAACCTATTTTATTCTTTCCTACTGAAAGTTAATTAAGAGATATATTAATTTTTGTAAGGTTCTCCCAGCTGTAGTATTTCATTTATGAATTATAATTACTATATTTACCATCTTTCATCACTGCTGTCAGTCTTCAGCTTTCAGGAACCTACAAGGTCAACATAACAATATTTTAAAATTATACCCAGAAATTGAATATCAAAGTTTCTATAAAAAGAAAAAGCAAATAATATATGGTAATAGCATATTCAGTATGAGAAATCTGTCAAAGGAAAATAATTTTACAGTAACTTTATCACTCACTTGGAGGAACCCATCAGCTCCTCTATGTTTTCCTTTGGGCCTGGTCTGCTAATATTACTTGATTCAGATCTTGCTAGTACTAATGTAAATCTCCATTAACTTTACTCAAGATTAACTGCCTATGCTGATGCAGGCAGAAATGAAGTCAGATACCATGCCAAGAAGCTGGGCCTCTTCAGGAGTGGAGGGAGAGTGGTTATGATGGGGCACAAGATAACACCTTGCTAATATAGGTTTTAAGCTCATGTCCAGCCAGCTGAAATAACGGAGAGAGGACTTTGTCAGTCTGCAGTCCCATGTCCTTACCCTTGATAAGTACCTTACACACAAAGGAGGGAAAGGAGCATACTCCCAACTTCTAGTACAGAGTTTTTTTAAGTAGTAATGTTTAAGGGACTAGAGAGATAAAGTGTGAAACAGGACAAGATTATACATACTTTTGAAGTGTGACACTTGACCCATGAGCTTTTTCATATTTTCTCTCCCTGTCCTGTTGAGGACAGGGACCTGAGGGAGTGTTTGGGTGGGTGTCTGGCTGCTGGACAAGGCTAATCCACCAGACATAGCAAGGCAGAGTCCTAGGCAAATTTCAGGTGTTCTTCATACCTTTATGTGATGAGCATGTGTGCCGATCTGATGCAGAATGACTGAGCATGGCAGTTCCCATTGTATGCTACCTGGAACTTAGGGTCTCTGTCCTCTCTCCCCATCCCACTGCTGAACACTGATCTCTACCTTACCCTCCTCTCATTCCATTTGCCCCAGGCCACTGTTCTCCTAGCCTCTATGTTTCCTGTCAGCTGCTTGCTTGTCTATCCAGACCCAACTGCTCAGATGTCTGATGCCATCGTTTGGGCTGGAAGAGAGGACAAACCACTGATTATGACTGAACCACCCAGGTAGCTTTTCCTGCTCCTTCCCTCCTCTCTGAAGCTCTCCTTCTGGGTCTTACAGCATGACTGCTGCTCTTTTGCACCCTGACTTTGATGTAGAGCCACACCAGAGGGACATGACTGATGAGCATGCAACCTGCCCCTCTCTGCCATCCTCCTGCAGCATGGTGTCCAGGATCAACAGGGTGGCCTTGTAAAAAGTGTGCCTTGGGAACAGGCCCCACCACCAGCCACAGCACTTGAAGTTCCCTTTAAGAGAGAACCTTGTACCTTGTTAGTGGAAACAGTGGATCTGGCTTGATCTTCAAAATAATGCAGGTAGTGGGATTTTGCCCAGGCCCTCCTACTGAGCCTCAGGAACACATGCTTCACAGTGGCAGATGTTCCAGGAAAAAAACAATCTTGAGGAAACCCAGCGCTAGAGAGCCTGCCGCTTTCTTTAGCAATATATTATAATGGTAATTAATCTTACTGATAAAAGGTGTGTCTTTCAATATGTCTGGCTTTAACTTCCACTTCCATGTCCTTATTATGATTTTTTCTTATCTCACATTTTCATCAGTAGACTAATACCATCCTTTAGCAGAAATGATCATTATCAATGGTAAAACAAATGTTTGATTTTCCCCTTAGAACAAGATTGTCACAAGTGTTGAAGAATGTTAAATACCGTGATAGCAAATTCCATAATTCCAATGAAAAGATATATTTTTTTTCCCAAAAGAAAAAAAAAGGTCTTTACAATGTCACTAATATCAACTTGGAAGAGGTTCAAAAGTTAATGTTGGAAATATGGCACATGAATTAATTTCAGGATAAAATCCACATACCTTAATTCTTTTTATAATTCCTTGAAAAAGAATATGTTACAAGAAAGCTGAGATCTTGCTTCAGATGAGTAGAGACAGAGGATGAGATACGTGACCTGGGCAGGCAAGGCACCATTCAATGTTTAGTGGTGATCATCTTTAGGAAGAAGAGCCCAAGGCATTCGCATGGAAGGGTGTATGTGTAGGTAAAGGGGTCAAGTTGTTGAAAGAAGACTGGCAAGTTTGAAGGAATCCACATACAAGCCAGACAAGATAAAAAGAGGAGCTAAGCTGCACATCAGAATTGCCTAAAGTAAATTCCTGTCAAACCAGCATCTCAAGTAGAAGAGAAGCATTCAGGCAGCTTTTGTCTCCCCAGGGACCAACAGGACTCATGAAATAAAGCAACAAAGTCATTTTAATAGCCAGTGAATGGTCACAATTTTTTGTTTCAGTTTGCCCTTGTATATCAAGCTATTTCAGCTGCTTGTCATCCATACGTCAGGACAGATATTTCAGCACTCCAGAATCAAAATGTTAATTAGAACAGAAATCCTGAATTCACATTTAAGAGATTAGAGGGAAAACAGAGGCTTTCTGACTGTGCAAGTAGGCCTGACTTGAATTTTGGACAGAGTGGTGAAGTTGTCTCATGGTCAGCAGGTACCCAGGAGTCCTAATTTTCTTCACATCTTAGTCATTTCTGCCGCTAGATGGGGGACAAATAATTTCACTCTCTGTGACTCAGTTCCTTACTTGTTAATCAGCATTAGAAAAAATAGATCGTGGTAGTGAAATAAAAAGGGGTATAAAGAAATAGAAAAAGACTGTTTGATCACATTTCAAAAATATTTTAGAATCCCTGATGGCAGGCAGTGATGATAATGATGAATGCAGTACAATGCCCACCATTATCTCAGTGCATGGAAGAGACTCCTCATTTCAGATCAACAGTCCCAAGATTTCTAAGAGCAAATAACCACCAGAGGACAAATCTTCCCATGGTAATGTGTCACAATGAAGTAACAGATGGCACTAGGTTTGTGTGTGTCTTTGAAATACAGTCTACAACAATTTACATGCCTGTGGTTTCCATTTGGAGGTTTACTTTGCAGAACAAATAGCATGGTAACTCTCTTGCCCTCTTCTAAATGGGTTGAACTCTACAACGTCCAAACAGTAGGACCCAGCTGAGCACCAACGTAGAGGAAACTTCTTTCTCATGAAAAATTTATGAGCTTTGTGCTTGTTACTCTCAGCGCTGTTGATTGATGGGATGCTGGGTTCCAAAATCAGCATTTGGCAGCATCCTGATTGGCAGCTGTTGTGGTGCAGCACTGTATGAGAGGGTGGGTAAAGCTCATTAAATCATGTTTTAGTTTCCATTGCAAAACAAAAAAACGTTGCTTGTCTTCAGACAATCTCAAGGATGCTGTGTCAGAAGCAAAATGGGTTAAAAATGCTGTCTATGACCCAAGTTCAAAATCCCAGTGCTGGGTTGATTCCAGAGAACTGAATTGGAAAATTTAGAGGTGTGGCTCTGTGTTGGATACATACTCAAAACCAATCACAGCAAGGGGATTATGAACCAAACTATTGCATTAGCAAAAGTGAATTGAAGAAAATAAAACATAAAACAATACTTAAACAAAGCAGATCATCTGAATTATTTGTCTGATGAATGATGAGTCTGTGGACATGGTGCCAGTCAGAACCATCAAAATAGCTTTTTTTTTTTTCCTCACCTGGCCTCTGGGTTCTTGACTACATCCTGACTGTAAGATTTTTATGGGTCTGATACTGCAAGTCTGTGGTCATGTCTGAACTCAGCAACAGACTTCTTGTAGAGATCACCAGACTGCTCCGAGTGTCCTCAAAAACAATATAGCTATGTCAGCCCAAAGCACAACCTGTATTAGCTAGTGCTGGCAAGTGACAGGTCTTATTAATGTGTGTGGGGCACAGCGTTAATGTGTCTATGCTGCTTTTGTCTCTGGAAGAGCATCTCATTGCTCTTGGCAAAGTAGATGCAACATCTCATATGGGTTCTAGAATAACGTCTCTGCATAGGATAAACACACTCAGAACACAGAGGTATGAATAGAATGTTTTATTTCTTCTTTCTATAGTCTTTAAACTATTCTAGACAGGTTATTGTGCAGTTATTTAAATTTAATAACAAGGTGATGAACTTACAGATAGGTATGTGGGGATATGTATGCAAGGTGATGAACTGGAACTACAGAATCCTAATGTTGAGATGCTTTGCCCAAATGTGGGGGGGTTTTTGTGTGTGCATGTTACCCTTGGCTGTAAGATCACGTCCATACAGCTGGAGAGAATGGGAAAAGAGCTTCTGCCTACTCTAGCCCACATAAGAATGGCCCTGTCTTAGCCCAGTGACCTACATGTAAGAAAAGTACATCTAAGTAAACCTGAGGCTGACCCTTTCTAGACCTTAGCATGTTGCCTTCTGAATTCAGGAAGACTCTGATCTTCTCTCACTCTGAGGCAGCAGGGGTTGTCAGGGCAGCTAATAGCCTCTGTGCCAGAGCCAGCATAAGGTAGGTGTACTAGACTACATGGACAGTGTCCTTCTGCCAGTTAAGGTACCCATATATTATCAACTCACGGCCCATCATGACTGCAGATTGTCTGATAATTTAAAAATATTGCACAGCATAGCAAATTTACAATTTCTGAGCTCTTAAGTACATAATAAAGAATACACTGATAATTGTCTATAAAATAATCAACAGTGTTAAAGTATGAATTTCTGGGGTGAAAACTAATAATCTGTGTGGAGGAAGACATGGAAACTTCCCATCCTCTCCCTTCCCCAACCCCAGCAAAGCAGAGAAAATAGGCATGAAATTTGTAATAGACCATAAAACTTCTTACCTGTGGACTCCTAGTTCAAATTCAATTTAGGCTACCAGTCAGGGAAGGTAATTAGCTGGTAGTTGTCCTGTGACCTGTGCAGGAGAAATTAGCTAATGAGTGCAGTCCACTTTCTTCCTTTCATACATGTACCTGCATCTCATACAGAACACGAGGCTCACTGCTACCCCGACCTGTCCTGTGGTTGGAGCAATGTTTGAGGGAGCTGAAGCCCATTTCATTTTCCCTGCTGAAAGGGCTTTAACCAGGTAGAGAGTCTTCACATCAGGCTAGTACTTGGATAAGCTGTAAGTAAGCCGGTCCTTTATTTGGATGTATAAAATCAGAATGCAGTTCCTTAATGTTCTCTCTGAAAGATCATTAATAGTCTTTAGATTCAGTTTTCTGTCTTTGCATTTGAATAGCATTGGTTTTCTTTCCCCATCCCCTGTCATCTCTGACTGCAGATTCCCAGCACAGAGGTCCCTGGCCACCCTTCTGCATTTACTTTTCATTACAAATGGGTGGAGGCAATGTCAGCTTAGCTATGTTTTAATTCAGTAAAATTGGGTTAATATTAGGGCAAATTAATGACTCCAACTGGGAGACAAGTAAATCTGCAAGTAACAGAGGAGGGATATCTAAAACTCGATTTAATCTCTGCATCTGTCCACAGATACAACAAGGGATGTTTTCAGGATTAGGGCCTTCACATTTTTACAATAGTAAGAAAAACAACTGAAACTATAGCAACAGTAAGTATTCCAGAGGTGAAGACTGATTACTACCTTGAATCAAAAAGAAAACAGCAGCTAAAGACTATTTCGTTGTTGTTGTTCACTTTAATAGAATAAAATGGAAAAGCATTTATTTGCATTTGTTTGTAATCCTTTAAAATAACAGGAAATAAATGTTTAAATACATAAACAGCTGTGTAAGTAATACTGTCATTATTCCAGTAATTTCCAGATTACACAGGAGTAAATATACAGGTCGGTAATCTTTCTACATCTATCTCCTACTAGGCTGTGTATTTTATCTCCTATCTTTGCAACATCATTTGCAATTTCTTCTTCCTGCTCACCGTCCAATCGCCACATTTCACATTCTGTATTGTGTTGGCAGGGAAGATTTGCATTTTGAGGCAAAAGCCAATTTAAGTGTAATACAATGTTCTGAAAGACTCGGCTCATTTTCCTAACCCATAAGGGCATGAAATGAGATAAAAATAGCTAGGTTTGCCTGTTTCTCTGAAAATACCATTGACCAGTAAGACAGGGACAGTAGTTCTTAGCTGTTCTTGTTTTTCTCCTGAATTCAGGAAAACAGGTTGTTGACTTTGAGTAGAAATGTTTTTAAAAATGTTCTCTTGAAAAAATCTTTATTTTCCAAAAGAAGTTGGAAAACTTCTTAATGCACTTAAGGCCAATGGAAGTTTTATTGGAAGGTTTAATATCTCTGAGTGTTATTTTCTTCTGCTCTAGGATGCAAGTTCTGGAGAGGAGATATTTGTAGCTGAGCTTTTCAGAAAGATCCAGTCAAACAAAGGCTCATATGTCTACTCTGGTTCCAGCATTGTACCCTGAGATGCTGTGGGTGGCCCTTGAGACTTCCCCTCTACATGAGGCAAAGTTAGCTGATAGAGAAGTGAACATTATTCTGTGTCTATATGCCACAGTTTGCAGCAGATTATGCACAGTTTGCATGGCAGCAATGATCAGGGCATCAATCTGTGATAACCTTGGATGTTTTAAGCACAGAGAAGCTGGTAGTTCATACATAGTACACTAGTGTGATTTGGGAACTACTCACAGGTCTGAACATGTGAGGAGGGAGGTATGACCTTCTGCACTCCTATTTCCTTCCGAAAGTATTCCCTTGCACCCACGTGCAGCAAAAAACCCAGCAAAATCTAGCAAATATTTGCAATAGCAAATATATCTACACAAAGTCAGGCACTGGTGGGAGAGTTTAGATGTGATATTTTATGTTTAGTCAAACCTGTGAACCAAAGGAGTATTTTCATCACAGGGCATGTGTGAACAGTCATTTTAGGTTGGTGCTATTAATTACAAAGAAAACCTCAGAGTGGGGTGTTTGCAAATAGAAATTGCTGATCATCGTCACAAAACACAACAGAAAGTCTTACAATGAAAAAGAATAAATTAGTGTGCAGAATGTGTATGAAGAAGTAATTTACATGTTTATGAAGGCCTATAAACTTTTTGTTGTATAGAAATGGGTTTTTGGCTTGTCTGCCTCTGAGTAAGTCTTAAAGAATAGAATTTATTTTGGATGGCAGATTATAGGATTCCAACCAAGGCAGTTTAAATCACATCTCCAGTCCACTTTAAGAAACAAAATTATTTTTTAGCTTTGACATGATGTATCCCGTGCAGTTTGAGCCATAATGTAGGGGTGCCCAATCCTGCTAGCCTGGGATGTAGCCATGAGGTCTGTATTTTTAGTGTCATTAAAGCAGTCTCAAGTATAACCAGATAGAGCTGTTATCCAGGAATAGCAAGTTAATTTTGGTTACCTTGTAAACATACTTGGCTATGGCTTGCAAGCAGGATGGCAGCTGAGGGCATTGTTGCTTTATGTGTGGAAAGAGCCCTTGTATTTACTTCCAGGTTCATCTGCTCGAAATTCACATTTACCTTGTTAAGACTTGTGTTTCTCAAACTTTCCATAGTTTGACTGGCAGGCTGCAAGCCAGAGGCAGTCTTTTCAAGGATGCAGGTAACAAGAAGGGCTGTGCAGGCATATCCATATAATTGTAAAGATAGAATGTATTTTGTTGTTATCTCTAGACTTTGTCAGACTATTTGGTAAGCCTGTTTTTATTAACGAATTTATAGCGGATGGTGAAAGACAGATGGAGTTTGGATAAATTTTCCTTCCTAGTGCAAAACTGCAAATGATGCTGTGCTCAATTTATTTTGCACTATAAATGCAATATTTGTAATTCCAAGAATATCACAACATTTGGGGGTATTCTTTTTCTGTTTGAAACAATTAAAATGAGGCGTGATAGCTCTTTATTCTCCCATTTAGAAGTAAATGCGAGCACCAGTACATCTCCCTAACATACTGGCAGAAAAAAAAAAAAAAAAAAAGCTGTTTACTGAGCAGTCCTTCTCTTCTCTTTCCATGCTGGACATGTTTCCATTCTGCAGAGTCCCTCGAACTGCCATCTCTCTCCATGCTCATCCGCCCATGACTGGAACTGAAGGGGGAGAGTGATTCCTCTCCCTGAGGACTCTGACATTAGCAACAAGAAGTCAGTCATTAGCAACAAGCAACCGGAAAGGCAGAGGAGGAAAATGACAGTGGCACTTCCTAAATGTTAAAAAAGCTATTCTGAGACAGAACCAGCAGTAAGTATTGGCAATGGAAGAAGATGAATGGCTAGATACAGTCAATTCCTTTTAGATGAAAGATTATTTTCACAATTATTAATGTAGTGCTTGATTTTTTTTTATTGTTTATTTGCTTTTTATCTTTTTCCTCCCTTCTTTTTCCCCATTTACTGTGATACCTGAGATTGGCTACACTGGTTCTTTTGTGTTATATTCTGCTTCCTCATTTGTTGTCCTACAGTTTGCTAGCAGAAAAAAGCATCACCTAGGTATTGCCAGCTTTTATGCATGCTTTATACTACTGGCTTCTGACCATCCATTTACACAGGCACAGCTTGGGAAAATGCCAATTACTAATTTAATTATATTTTAAGCTTTAATATGTGGTGCGAGACATAGCATGCAGACATAGGCACTCAAAGGACACACACACCACATATCATAGAATCACAGAATCATAGAATGTATTGGGTTGGAAGGGACCTATAAAGGTCACCATGCCCAACCCCCCTACCAGAAGCAGGCACATCTCCAACTAGACCAGATTGCTCATAGCCCCATCAAGCCTGACCTTCAGTGTCTGTAGGGATCGGGCCTCCATCACCTCTCTGGGCAACCTGTTCCAGTGATCCACCACCTTCATATTAAAGAACTTTTCCCTAATGTCCCACCTAAATCTACCCTTTTCTAGCTTAAAAGCATTATAACTAGTCCTATCATTACATGCCCTTGTGAACAGTTCTTCCCCAGCCTTCTTATAGGCCCCTTTCAGATATTAGAAGGCCGCTATAAGGTTCCCCTGGAGGCTTCTCCTCTTCAGGCTGAACAACCCCAACTCCCTCAGCCTGTCTTCATAAGAGAGGTGCTCCAGGCCTCTGATAATTTTCATGGCCCTCCTCTGGACACACTCCAACAGGTCCATGTCCTTCTTGTGTTGGGAGCACCAAAGAGGGACACAGTATTCCAGGTGAGGTCT
Source organism: Hemiprocne comata (assembly GCA_020745705.1). Lineage (NCBI taxonomy): Eukaryota > Metazoa > Chordata > Aves > Apodiformes > Apodidae > Hemiprocne > Hemiprocne comata. The sequence continues at coordinate 60,725,468 of CM036588.1, read as the reverse complement.
CACCAGGGCAGAGTAGAGGGGCAGAATCACCTCTCTCAATCTGCTGGCCACACTTCTTTTGATACAGCCCAGGATGCAGTTGGACCTCTGGGCTGCAGTTACACATTCGTGGCTCATGTCCAGCTTTGGATCCACTAGTACCCCCAGGTCTTTTTCCACAGGGCTGCTCTCTAGCATGTCTTCCCCCAGCCTGTATTGATATCTCTGGATGCCTAAGCCCAGACCAGGACCCTGCGCTTGGCCTTGTTGAACCTCATGAGGTTTACCTGGGCCCACTTCTCCAGCTTGTCCAGGTCTCTCTGGCACATTAACTGCACCACCCAGGTTGGTTTCCTGGGCAAACTTGCTGACAGTGCTCGCAATGTCACTGTCAATATCATTAATGAATATATTAAACAACACTGGTCCCAGCATGGACCCCTGAGAGACACCAGTTGTCACTATTTTCCATCTGGACATTGAGCTATTGACCACTATGGTCTGGATGTGACCATCCATTTTAATTGGCAAGAAATTTCATTAATCTTCCTCAAGTCAAGTCTGTTTTGCCTGTGACTGTAGTTGATGGGTGATCTCCCAGCCCCTATCTTGACCCACTAATTTTTCCATCTTTTTTTCTGCCTCTGTCACTTTGAGAAAGCAGAGAGCAGCTGCGTGGGTGTCTGGCAGCCAACTAAGGTCAATCCACCACAAAAATAAAAAGATTGCCCATGACACCTCAAAAGCCTTATTAACTGAAGAAGAGAAACAGATTTATTGCAAAAGTTGTAATTGATTTTATTTTTCCTCCATGTCATAATTTTTCAATACTCTCAGATGACTAAGAGTAGAATTACAGTCACAGTGTTCCCTTTCACATTGTGGATGGATCCGTTTTCCATCTCAACATCGAGCCATTGAACACTACCCTCTGGATGAAACCATCCAGCCAATTCCTTCTCCACTGAACAGTCCACCCATCAAACCCATATCTCTCCAATTTAGAGAGAATGATGTTGTGAGGGATCGTGTCAAAGGCCTTGCAGAAATCCAGATAGATGACATCCATAGGTCTTCCCTTGTCCACTGATGCAGTCACTCCATTGTAGAAAGCCACTAGGTTGGTCAGGCAGGATTTGCTCCTAGTAAGGTGTGGGGAACGGACCCTTTTTTTTCCTTCCCCCCCCACATAAGTTTAGGCGGAATGACTTTCAAGCCAGCGAAGTGCCTTTTGCTGATTTAAACCAAGGACGAACTGAAACAGAACTGGCAAAAATACAGATAACAGGCTAAAGGACTGCCTCTGAAAGACTGGGCACTTGGCCACTGCTGATTGGCTAAGTCGAACAGAATGTTATTTAAACAAAGAAAGCAAGCTGTGCCAGAGAATCAGAGAATCTTCTTCGTCTGCCGGACTTGGTGATAGACTGAGCTGCCTGCGAGTACTGCAGCCGCTCCATGGGGGGTCCTGTGCTCGCTCGCAGGGGATCACTGCTTGCCACTCACTGGAGCCTGTCTGCTTGCAACGAATCGCTGCCCGAACCAGTACCAAGCTTGCCGTGCCTGCCTGTTGCCTGCTGGAGGGGTCGCCCCACCGCTGAGTCGCTGGGACGCCAGTCACATCCTCGCTACTGGAAGGAGGGTAACACACACACACATGCACACACGCGCGCACACACACACACACACCCCTACCTGCCGGGTTCAACTCCTACCCTTCTCCTCCATTGATCCTACACCTCTCTCACAGGGAGTGCACTTACTAATACCACAGAACCCTGATTTTCCTTTCTGATATATGCCTAGATTACCTTCCCTGAACCCTGGTCCCTCAATTTGTGTTAACCCTTAATAAACCAATTAATTTGTAAGTTAAACATTGGCCTCGGTAACAATTTTTGAGCGTGGTGAGAGAGTATTCCAATCTACACTCTAAGATACGGTCCCGCAGTGGCTGCGCGTGCACCCTCGGTCTCATTCACAAACTTCTCCGTTGGGGGGGGGGGGAAGTCGTGGAAGCATCCTGACAGCCAGTAGCCTTTGATATTGGCCCATGACATAAGGCCATGCCGGCTGTCCTGAATCACCTCCCCGTCCTCCATGTGTATGTCTTCTAGGAGGATCTGTTCCATGACCTTCCCAGGCACAGAAGTGAGGCTGACAGTTTGGTAGTTCCAGGGTCCTCCTTTCTACCCTTTTCAAAAATGGGTGTAATGTTTCCTTCCAGTGACTAGGGGCTTCACCTGACTGCCATGACTTTTCAAATATCATGGAGAGTGGCTTGGCAATTACATCAGCCAATTCCCTCAGGACTCTGGGATGCCTCTCATCAGGTTGCATGGGCTTGTGTATGTTCAGGTTCCTCAGATGTTCACAAACCTTGTCTTCGTTTACGGTGGGAGGGACTTTGTCTCCCTGGTCTTCATCTTGTGGACCATCAGCTTGGGAGCCATGAGGAGAGGGGTTGCCAGTGAAGACTGAGGCAAAAAAATTGTTGAGAATCTCAGCCTTCTCCTCATCTGCTGTTAGTAGTTTACCATTGTTGTTCACTGTCCCTACAAAACTGGGCAACATCCCTGTACTCTTCCAGGATACCTGTCCCTGCTTCCACTGCCTGTGTAGTTCCATCTTGCCTTTTAGTTTGACCAGCAGGTCTCAACTCAGCCATGCCGGTTTCTTGCCTTCCTTGCCCATCCTTAAAGATCTGACAGCTCTATCCTGTTCACTAGTCCCTGAGGGCCATTTCCGAGGGGGTCCTATTTATGAACTCCTTGAAGAGCTGGAAGTTTGCTTTCCTAAATTTTTAGAGTCCTGACTATGCTTCTCATCCACCTCATGCCCCTTAGGACAGTGAACTCCACTAGTGCATGTTCCCTGCAGCCCAGGCTGCCTTCAATTTTGAAATACCTGCTGAGTTCGCTTCCATTTTTGACCATCAGGTCCATCATCCCCTCATGTAGGGCTGTCAATTTCTTGTCCTCAGAATCATAGAATCATAGAATATGCTGAGTTGGAAGGGACCCATTGGGATCATTGAGTCCAACTCCTGTCCCTGTGTAGGGCACCCCAAGAATCACACCATGTGCCTGAGAGCATCATCCAAATGCTTCTTGAACTCAGGCAGGCTTGGTGCTGTGACCACTTCCCTGGGGAGCTTGTTCCAGTGCTCAACCACCCTCTGGGTTAAAAACCTTTTCCTGATATCTAACCTAAACCTCCCCTGATTCAGCTTCCTGCCATTTCCCTGAGTCCTGTCATCGGTCACAGGAGTGAAGAGATCAGTACCTGCCCCATCTCTTCCCCTCATGAGGAAGCCATAGACTGCAATGAGGTCACCCCTCAGCCTCCTCTTCTCCAAGCTGAATAATCCAAGTGACCTCAGCCACTCCTCATAAGACATCCCATCCAGACCCTTTGCCATCCTCGTGGCTCTCCTTTGGACAATCTCCAATAGCTTGATGTCCTTTTTACATTGTGGTGCCCAAAATTGCACACAGTACTCAAGGTGAGGCAGCACCAGTGCAGAGTAGACTGGGACAATCCCCTCCCTCGACCAGCTGGCAAAACTGTGCTTGATGCACCCCAGGACACGGTTGGCTCTCCTGGCTGCCAAGGCACACTGCTGGCTCATCTTCAGTTTGCCATCAACCAGGACCCCCAGGTCCCTCTCCACCGCACTGCTCTTCAGCCACTCATTCGTAGTCTGTACTTACCACCAGGGTTGCCCCGTCCCAGGTGCAGAAACCAGCACTTGCCCTTGTTAAACTTCATGTGGTTGGCCCATCTCTCTAACCTGTCAAGGTCTCTCTGCAAGGCTTGCCTGTCCTCGAGGGAGTCGACAGCTCCTCCCAGTTTTGCGTCATCAGCAAACTTACTTAGAATTCCTTTGAGTCCTGCGTCCAAGTCATTGATGAAGATGTTGAAAAGGACTGGGCCTAGGAAGGAGCCCTGCGGGACCCCACCAGTGACCGTTCACCAGACTGATGTTACCCCATTCACTGTTACTCTTTGTGCTTGACTTCTGAGCCAGTTGTTCACCCATTATACAGTACGCTTGTCCAGCTGTATGCTGGACATTTTGTCCAAGAGAACACTGTGAGAGACAGTACCAAAAGCTTTGTTGAAACCCAGAAATATTACTTCCACTGGCTTGCCTTGATCAGCTAGGTGGGTTACCTTGTCATAAAAGGAAATCAAGTTTGACAAGCAGGACTTTCCCCTTGTGAAGCCATGCTGGCTGTGACCGATGACTGCATTGGCCTCCAGGTGTTTTTCAATACCTCTCAGAAGAATCTTTTCCATAATTTCACCAGGCACCGAAGTTAGACTGACTGGCCTGTAGTCTCCAGGGTCCTGCTTCTTGCCTTTCTTGAATATTGGAACAACATTAGCCAGCTTCCAGTCAACTGGGATCTCTCCAGATTCCCCGGACCTCCCAAAGATCATCACGAGAGGCCTGGCGATGACATCAGCCAGCTCTTTGAGGATTCTTGGATGGATCCCATCAGGCCCCATGGACTTGTAGGGATCTAACTGTAGCAGCAGATCCCACACAAGTTCAGGGTTAGCGAAGGGTTGATCCTTGTTGCAGTCATGGTCCTCCAGTTCTGGTCATTGAGACCCCCATGGTTCAACACATCAGTGTTGAAGACAGAGGCAAAGAATGCATTAAATACCTCTGCTTTGTCTATATCCCTGCTGGTGAGGTGACTGTCCTTATGCTGTACAGGACCCATGTTGTTTCTACACCGCCTTTTGCCGTTAATGTATTTCTAAATACATTTTATTGTCATCAAAGTTGTCATCGAGACACAGCAGGAGTCTCCTGGATTGCTTACAGCTTGCCATGGTACTTTTCCAACAGATGCCAGTGTGGTTGAAATCTCCCTGCAGGATGAGAGTCTGTGACCACTATGTCTCCTCGAGCTGGAGTAAGAAGGCTTCATTGATAGGCTCCACTTGATCAGGTGGCCTGTAGTAGACTCCAACCATAAGACTCACTTGCTGTCCCAATCCCTAATTCCTACCCATAAGCTTTTCACCTGCTCATGGCTATTCTTTAGGGACAAGTCTTCACACTCTATCAAATTCTTTACATAGAGGGCAACACCTCCACCCCTTCTTCCTCTCCTGTCCCTTCTGAACAGCTTGTAGCCATCAATAGCCACACTCCATTCGTAGGATTAATCCCACCAACTTTCCGTAATTGCCACTATGTCGTAGCTTTCCTGTAGCATGGTAGCTTCCAAGTTCTTCTGTTTGTTGCCCATGCTGCATGCATTGGTGTAGAGGCACTTCAGCTGGACTGCCAGCTGTGTCACCTTCTTAGAGGGACACTCCTTTATTCATGGATGCTACGCTGATATCTCCTATTACCTCAGGAGCCCCAGACTCATCTCTGTAAGACTTTGCCTGTGTTGCAGTGTCCACTGCATTCCTCAGGTCAACATAGATATATGTTTATGTGGCCACACAGAGAACAGACAATCAGAGCACTCACATTAAAATGGACTGACCAGCCCACTCTTTACATGAAATCAGACCTTTTACCCTCTCACCCCATTATTTTCCCACACCTTATCTTCCCCAAATCACCTAAACTCCTCCCAAAGGATTCTCCCCTAAACATCCCATAATAAGTCCTGTGCAATCCCAAACTGCTTTTCCTTTGTATCCCATAATGTCCCACATGTCAGTGATGGGCCTGGGAGTAACTGTCAGGGTATTAATTGGCCTCCCTCTCCTGCCATTCATAGAATCATAAGAATGTTTTGGTTGGCAAAGACCTTAAAGATCATCAAGTCCAACTGTTAACCCAGCACTGCCACATCCACCACTAAATCATGTCCCTAAGCACCTACATGTCTTTTAAACACCTCCAGGGATGAGGACTCTACCACTTCTCTGGGCAGCCTATTCCCACGCTGACAACCCTTTCAGTGAAAATTTTTTTCCTAATATCCAACCTAAACATCCTCTGGTGCAACTTGAGGCCACTTCCTCTTGTTCTAACACTTGTCACTTGGGAGAAGAGACCAACCCCACCTCACTACAACCTCTGGACTTATTCCAGAACCTCAATGTCTTTCTTGTAGTGAGGGAGATCAGGTTAGTCAAGCAGGATCTGCCTTTCATAAACCCATGCTGACTGGGCCTGATTGTCTTGTCGTTGTGATGGCAGTCAGGATGATATGTTCCATAACATTCTCTGGCATTGAAGTCTGACTGTCAGGTCTGTAGTTCCCTGGATCCTCCTTCCAGCTCTTCTTGTAGATGGAGGTCACTTTTGCTAACCTCCAGTCAGCTGGAACCTCCTCAGTTAGCCAGGACAACTGACAGATGATGGAAAATGTCTTCCTGAGAACTTCTTCCAGCTCACTCAGTACCCTTGGGTGTATCTCATCTGGCCCCATAGACTTGTGTGTGTTTAAGTGGTGTAGCAGGTCCCTAACCATTTCTGCTCTTATTATGGGTGCTTCAAACTGCTCCCTATCCCTGTCTTCCAACTCAGGGGACTGGGTACCTTGAGAACAACTGATCTTACTACTAAAGACTGGGGCAAAGAAGGCATCAAGTACTTCAGTGTTTTCCTCATCCTTTGTCACTAAGTTTTTCCCCACTCCCAATAAAGGATGGACTTTAAATAAATCTATATGTAATGTGAAATGCAGTCATGTTTGACAACACAGCTGCAAAGATCCAGTGAAGAATGCTATAGAGATAGAACTAACTTCTACTTTGACTGCAAAGTTACTTAATTTTGTTTCTTTATTCTATTCATATTCTAAAAAGTGGCTATATGAAGAGGTATTTAAACTTCCACAAATATAAATAGATGTTACTTATGTTCACACACACATTATTCTAGTATTGCTCCAAGGCTTTATTATTGTGCCACTTGACATTCACAACAATGGCACTGTGCTATGGTGTACCTGTTTGCAGAATTTCACATTTAGGGTTACCGCTCGCAGCAGACTCAAAAACACAGCAGTCAGGATGGCATGTTTTAATCTTAAATAATGCTCTTCCATATTTCTGATCAATGAATTTTACTTTAGTGTTCACTTTATTAACTACCTAAAGTTTAAAACTGCTATGAAACCAATAAAGCCCTTCCAGTGTTCACTATTCAACTCCCAAATGCTTTTTCTTCCTTATTATTTTTCCCTGCCTTTCTTAGGTGTGTTAAACACTTTACAGAAGTGCTGTGAAGACCCTAGCATAGGACAAAATTACTTTTCAAAGTTTGTGTTTAAACTATCTTTCTTTAAAATACAAAGTTGAATTTCTTGGAGTTGCAAATGACCAGTTAACAGTGCAGCATTAAATCAAACATCTTACCTGTCTGACTTAGATCACTCAGGTTCCATACAGATTGCATGATCACATATACACCTAGATCACTCAGGTTCCATACAGATTGCATGATCACATATACACCTTCATAAGTAAGTGGTTACTATGACATATTTCTTTTTTTGGATCACTATTTGGTTTATAAGTTGTCACGAGGCTTCATCCATATGCCATACTCCAATTTAAAGTGGACATAATAATTTGAGCCTTGTAGAAAAGATTTAATCCAAAGTGGATTACATTGTAGTGACATTGAAGTTGCATATATAAAAGTATTTGTATGCAACTATATATTTTTATTTATATATGCATACACAGATTAAATACACACACACATACAGATACGTATGAAACCTCAAAACCATCAGCAAGAGGTTGTACCACGTCTTTCTGATGATTAATGGCTCTGGCAAACTTGGTGTTGGCACAACAAAATTGCATGTGTCATGGTTTAACTCAGGATCAACAATTAAACAAATTACAACAATGCCCTCTATCCCCTCCCCCTCCCACCCAGATAGGGAAAGGAGAGAGAGATTAAGGAGAGAGGCTTTTGGATTGAAAACTAAACTAGACAGTGGTAATGAAATACTAATGATAAAAGAAAATATGTACAAATATATACAAATATCTCTAAGAATGAGCAAAATCCCTATCGCCTCTCCCCATGCCCAGCAACTCCCATGGCACTTCCCCTAAGTTGCCGAGAGTCCTGAGAAGTTCCCAGACCACTTTCTGGAAACAGCCACAAAGCAGAGAGGAGCTGAGGGCAGAGAGAAATATGAGGGAATATCAGGAATGCATGGGCCTAGGTATGAAAGAAGGATGGATGGAGTCCTGCCTGGACACCAGCCATGGATGGAAAAGAAAGAAAGAAGAAGGAACTTGACTTCCATGATCCCTGAATTTATACTGAGAGTTACGTATATATGGAATGGAATAACCTCTTTGGCCAATTTTGCCATCTGTCTAGTCAGCTCCTCCCTACGGGAAGGTTGCAGATTCTTCTGTTCCTTTAGTGTCCGAAGGAGCAGATCTGACAAGCAGACCAAAGTGTCCATGGTCTCTCAGCAGTAACTATAAACATTCAGGCATTATCAGTTCACTAGCTGGAAAACTTGCTGTTAATATCAGCAAATGTGCTGCTTAAAAGAGAGTTCACTGAAGAAAAAAAATCAGTAAAAAGAAAAATTTGCTTTATCCTGGCTCAAACCAGGACATTGTTAATATCTTCAGTCAGGAAGTACACTACATTTAGCCTCATTTATCATAATTAGCTTAAGCAATTTCAACATTATAATGAAGGCTATGAAATCAATTTTAGATGTTTATTTATTTTATAGAAAATATTTTCCAGTTGTCATAATTTCTGCTTTGCACTTGACCTTTTAATCAAAATGTGTACAATAATTTATTTTCATCCCATGCTTATTCACTGATTACTTTTGCTTATCATTTACATGTTGCTCAAGTGCTGAGTAACCAACAGCCGGGATGACTCATTAGCATGATATACACAGCTATTATGCTGTTCTGGGAGATGACTGAAAAAAAAAACAATGCAGGTCTGATTACCTTTTTGCACCTTCTCTTACTCTGTCGAGCTGCAAATAATAATCAGGGTGATAGGACAAATCTTGCAGTTTTCTACTGCCCAAGGAGCTGATGAGTTCTGAAACCACATCAGAGATAATTACTATTGCAGTTGGGCTTATTTCTGTGTTAGTTGCAGCAATTAAGCTATAGGAAAACTCAGAATCTGTCCACAAAACAAAACAAAACAAGACATATTTTACAGAAAAAAAAAAAATTACCCAAAAACTCATTACCAAATACAAGGCAAGTTATCTGTTGTGCAGCTATAATTAAAATTATTAATCAGGACAAATATATTAAAAAAACCACACCCATAGTACAGACTGAACCTTTCATAAGCTGTACTTCAATACAGAATCTATGGTCATTAAAAAAAGCTTTGCAATAAGCATTTTGCAAAAGGAACTAACTAACTCGCCTGATGTAGCTGATCAGCTGTGACACCTAATGCCTTCTTACTAGGTGAAACCTGAAAATCAGACTTCTTCTCATTCAGTAAAGATTTTTTCCAACTGATTGAAAAACAAAAAGAAAAAAGTATCTCTGTGAAGTTGTTTAAAAGTTTGCCCAAATGAGCCTTTCAAAGACTGGATTGGAAAGAAACGTGGTCCACTGTAAAAAGATATAGTTATACATTAAGCAATCCAATCTTGCTCTTACTCGATATACATGGAGAATATTGATAGTGGAACTCAATTATGAATGTCAGTAAAAATACTGAAAATTAATCTGAATAAAATGAAGGCCATTGATCGTTGTCGACAGCCCTCAAAAGCAAAAATCCAAAGAACAACAAACAAACCCCCACAAAAAAACAAAAACAAAGAAACAAACCAAACCAACAAGAAAAACCCCACCATATTTTTGGAAATTGAAAGTAGAACAATAAATCTGCTTGAATAGCCATATAGATCTAATAGCAATTGGACAATAGCCAGGTAGAAAAGTACCAGTCTAACGACAAATAGATTTTCAAATACGAAATGTAACATGAGAGTATTCTTCCCCAAGCCTTATAAATAACGGGACCTATAGTTTGGATATCCATCAGGTAACATATGGTTCAGAAAAGGGATGCAGAATTTTAAGAAGCCATAGATAGACTGTGCGATAAAACAGAGTTTGAAAATAAGCAGACTAGAAACAAAGCAATTACATTCAAAAATTTTAAAAAGGGAAAATAGCACAACTTTCCTCTAGAAGGAAATACAGTATATATGGTTTCCAGCTTCTGGATAGTATGATTCAGTAGTATTGCTTGAAGCTTGAAACTAGAATATTAATCAATCAGCCATTGACATAGACACCGAACAGAGGTATTCAGATACAACTTGTATTGATTTGAATTGGGGGATAGCGGAGATCAGAGAATTTCACCTGAAACTCCAGCAAAAGGAATTTTACCTGCACCTCAATTTCACCAGAATAGGTAAGCTAACGTGTATTTTGTGTCCTCAGCTTGAGTGAAAAAATAAAGCATCCATTATTTGGCTCAGGTGAAGGAAAATCTCTCAGCTAGCCCTCATCATTACTCCTGCTGATTACTCTTCTTATTTGCACAAATTTGCTTTCATCAAACTGGTTTTTATTATCCTAAATTACTTATAAATAAAAATGCTGAATCATAAAGCTGTGATAACAGATATTTAAATGAATGCAAACCAGATTCATAATATACCATCTTAAAGGTATCACTTTTTGATACCTTTTTAAAGCTATTACTATCAAAGGGTAAAATTTCGTCACATTTTAAAACTATTAATGTACTGGAATAAAATGGTCAACAGAGCCTTAGAGGAAAGAATATAACTCCTAAGTTTACACAAGTTATTTCTTAAAATGTTTGCTTAAGATCTTTAGGCAGTATTTAACTTCCCTTCTCCACATTCTGAAGGAAAACAATAGTACAGAAAATAATTGTAAAATTGTACTAATTTAAAATGTAAGATTAGTCTTAAATGGACTTGATTACAGTGACTGGAATTTATCCCTTATCTTACTAATCCTCTACGATGCACAGGTTTGACTTTGCAAATACAGAGATAACTTTGCTAATACAAATATTTGCTAAAATGCACCGGACACCTGCTCTTTAGTTTCGTTCCTCTGCAAAAACATGTCAAACAGATCTCTTAATAATCACCTCAGGAAAATCTCATTAGCTCTGCCTCTTTTTTTTTCTTTTTTTCTTTTTTTTTCTTTTTAAAAAATTTGTTAATTCCACAGCTTAGCATAGCTGGCCTTTTATTCCCTCGTATTCCCTTAAGAGTTCAGGAAGAAAAGATCATTAACCTATGAGCATTTTCTACTTTCAACAGGGAACTGAGAGCAGCCCTGAGGAGGAGGACTTGGGGGTGTGCACTTGCACCCCAGAAAGCCAGCTGTCTCCTGGGCTGCATCAAAAGAAGTGTGACCATCAGGTCAAGGAGGCGATTCTCCCCCTCTGCTCTCATGACACCCTACCAGGAGCACTGTGTCCAGTTTTGGAGCCCCCAACATAAGAAGGACACGATGCTGTTGGAACAAGTCCAGAGGATGGCCACAAAGATGATCTGAGGTCTGGAGCACCTCTGCTATGAGGACAGGCTGAGAAAGTTGGGGTTGTTCAACCTGGAGAAGAGAAGGCTCCAGGGAGCCCTTAGGGCACCTTTTGGTACCTGAAGGGGCTACAGAAAAGCTGGAAAGGGACTTTTTACAAGGACATTTAGTGATAGGATGAGGTGGAATGGTTTAAAACTGGAAGAGGGTAGATTTAGGTTAGACATCAGGAGGAAATTCTTTAGTGTGAGGGTGGTGAGACACTGGTACAGGTTGCCCAGGGGGGTTATGGATACCCCCTCTCTGGAAGTGTTCAAGACCAAGTTGGATGGGGTTTGAGCAACCTGATCTAGTGGGAGGTGCCCCTGCCCATGCAGGAAAGTTGGAACTAGATGATCTTTAAGGTCCCTTCCAACACAAACCATTCTATGATTTGACACATTTCCATTCACTTTGTGACAGTGCCTGCTTCCAACTGTTTTAAGAATATTCTTCTGAAACCCATTATTGAACCTAATTACTAATATGCTTCCAGTAATTAAAAAATTACATGAACCAAAGACAAAAATGTCTTAATTTTTGTTGCTTCCAAAATTAACATTTGTTTAAGTTAAATAAGATAAATAATACATAGCTTCTATAGCATATGCATCAGCTCAAAGGTGGTTAAAGGAGATTGAGGAGTGCAAGCAGCGAGTCCCAGTCTGTCCTTTCACCTGGCATGAAAAGTGTGCATTGGCCATGAGACTTGATAAACTTCAGTTTACTAATTTTCAAATACTGGATACTCTCCTATCACACACTAGACTTAAAAAAAGGAAAACTCACCTGAACTGTTGTTTGTTTATATTTAAAGGGCAATTTTCAGAGGAATAAAACATTCAAATGAGTTCTTTTCATAAATATAGCATCTCACCAGTGACAATGAATGATGGAGAATTCCGTTTGTCAAATTACTTTTCCATGGCTGCTACATGAGCTTGTGGCAGGCAAAGTTGATAAATAGCCAGTCCACAAATGTCTAACACATTTACCACTCCTTTTGGGAAACTACTCTTGATCAAGATACAGTCAGTCCAGAAAACTGTGAAAATAGAATCACCAGCTCTCCGGAAGCTGCACCCCTGGCTCGCCATGGAGGCTATATCCTTCTTCAGAATTACCTTTTTCTCCTTCTTGAAATAAGAGAATTTGCTGAATCCACTATGACAAAGAATGCAAATCACCCTCTGTCATGTTTGTTTTCCTATTGCACTCAAACCTTGATTGGGTTGTAGGATAAGATTGCAAAATGAATGTACATTTTTATATTGGAAAGTGTTTTGGACTTTTCCATTGTCCTCTAAATCTTCTTTCTTTAGTTTTTGTGCTGTTGATTGCCTTGTTTTTTCTTCATGGAATGGAAGCTTGCTCACTTCTAACTCTATTGCCATTGAGCAAAAACCTGGTGTAGAAGGTCGACCTTGATTATTTGCTCATTTTGGATAAGCTTCAGCTGAAATGCCAGGACTTTATTCCAGCCCCACTTCTACTTATTTTACAGATGACAATGAAAGTCTCTTAATTACTTCTATGCTGTGCCAATGAGATCAGGAAGCAATTTCAGAACACATCATCCTACACATCCTACACATCATCCTTCATTCTTCTACATCACTAGGAAACTTATTTTGTCATGAGCTCACACCTATGGGTGTTCGAGTTTCCCCGAACTGGAGCCTGCCTAGCTGTACTAGATGTTTTTCTCTCACACTTGCAGACTCAAGGCTGACGTACTTGGAGTTTATGGTAACTAAAATAACCCCATTTGACCAAATATTCAATCCCATTGTTAGTTCAGGCAGAGGACTACAGTCACACTATTTACATTAGAATGGCTAATGTTGCACCAGTGTTTTCATTATAAAATCTGTTCTAAAAATTCATTCCAAGATGAAATATGATTGGCATATCAGTTCAATACTTGAAAGTCTTTATAAAAACATTGAAAACCATTTGACTATTTTTAAACTGTAGAAAGACAAAAAGCAAAAGAAAACAAACAAAAAATTCTCATTGTTGTCTATACATACAGCATAAAATATTGTTTCTCTTTGAAGTCGGCAATCACTTCACTAGATTCACTCTATGTCTTTATGTAGGTGGAATGAGAGGTGTCAGGGAAAGAAAATTTGCAAAGATGAGAGAGGTATCATTGCAAAGTAAGGGGAAATCTGAATTAATTCTCCTTCACTATGAGAGTCTGATGTGCTAGTTGTGTGAGATAGGAGTGATGGACTGGTATCTCAGTCTGACTTTTGAGTTTCCTGGGTGGCAAATCTCTTGGTTACATAATCAGGTGTTTGCATTTCAGACAACCTTTCTGAGTGATACAGAATACATTAGTGCCATCAGCACTTCAGGTTGAGTTGATTAGCATGCAAGCCAGACAGAAGTGACCTGGTAGACTGTGACCATCACAGCAGGACTTCTGATTCCAATATTGTGTTCAGGAGGCAGACAACTTAAAACTGTTCAGCCAGAAGTCTTGGCAGACTCTCAGTTTCTTTCAGCCAGGCTTACTGATGAACTTTCTAGATCAATATAATCAAAGAAAACATGCACAGAAGGTGCCCTTCTAATTCCAGTCTGCAAGAAAACCACAGTTAAAGTTACTGGCATTTGCTTTAAACCATGCTTTGAGAACTTTTCTCTCTTGTTGACAAAAGATCAAACTGTCCCACTTAAAGAACAGTTTAAGAAGGCAGCTTACTTATGCTTTTGATAGTAGCCTTTGTCCAAGCAGAGTGGCAGGACTATCTTTCCCTGGCAGGAAACCGATTGACAGATGCTATATTCCCAGAGCAAGGTAAACTCTTGACATGACTGGCTGGACCAAAACCTTGGCATTTGCTATATAAAAAATACAATAAAATAAAAAAATCACTGTACTGTTTATCACAGATGCCTAGAAAATCTTTCAAGTCAGAAGAAGAGCTTCCAGCTTGCGCAAACATATTCTCTGCAACCATGGTGCCCAAGCTGCTGACAGACAACACGCTTGTAAAAAAGCTTTCAGAGGCTTGTTGGTTTAGAGGCTGCAAATATAATCTGTTTTGAAGCATGCACAAAATCACAAGGCTTTGCAGTTCACTGAGGCAGCAGCTTTCTTCCTGACCAATGGCCTGTTGGTGGGTGAAATAGAATTCATAGTCATGGTGCTCACTAGGATCTCTTAATTTGTTACTTCTGCCGGGCCCTTGGAGCTACAGCCCTACTTGCTACAGCAAATGTTTTCATACCTCAGATCTCAGCTTTCCTCTTCCTGCTACCAGAAATGGGTCAGGATTCTTTTTTTCATTAGTTATAATCTATTATCTCTGCTTTGATGCCAACAGCTGTTGCGGCGAGAGCTCGGACTAACGCACCACGACCAATGTGATCAAGCGAAAGCCGTTTATTGTAAACAAATGCCTTGCTATAGACCTCATTGCCCGGTACACACACAATAAGCCCCCCCATTATTGGTTAAATGCTTTTGTCCACACGAATAATGCTTCAGTCTGATTAGTGCACTGCTACTGTCCATATACCTGCTTCTAATACATGATTGGCTACTAGCCCTAAGCACACAAAGTCCTTACATAGCATGATCTCAGCACCTTTGGTATCTCGTTCCTTCTTCTGCAGGTGGGAGTTATTTCTCTTCTGCTAGTTTTCTTCTTTCCCAGCTATAATTATCCCTCCGTTGGCCTTGAGATAACAGCAGTCCAGCCAAAGTCTCTATAACACAGTTAAGCTTTTATACCAAAGGCTGGATTGCTCACGTGCCCATACTTCTGCAAGAAAATCTTCCACAAACAGCAAGGATATGCAATGGCCCTAACGAATTTTGCATGTTCAGTTGGAAAAGAGCCAGCTCTTTTAGCTACTTCATCTCCATACAAGTTTCATCAATTAGCTCATAATAGGTGAACACATCACTAGAAAATCTGAGCAGCAACTTCTTGCAGGATAGATTAGTAGTGTGTGTATGGGAAATCTTGTTTATCCAGGTTTTAAAAGAAAAGTAGAATATGAATACAGAAATCTCCTTAAGTATAGGAAAAAAAATCCTTCCAGTGAAATGTTCAAAGTCATGCTACAAATGTGCAGTCAGGACCTCCAGTGGTAAGAAAGAAAGGTTTCCTCAGAACCTTAAAGAGAGGGCAGGGTACACCCTTGGCACTATTCTGTTTGCACACATGAATACTCTGCCTGCATCTCCAGAAAGTAGGCTGTTATGAATTTCAGTATAGCAAGCAATTTTAGAAGAAATAAAAATTTAACTTAAATTTTGTCAATACCCATACTACTCCCTACAGTTTGATATGGTGACAAAAGCTATTTTAAGAATGCGTTTATTATACAAAAAATTAAGTATTGCAAAAATATTCCATTGTTGTTCTCAAAGATCCTGACTGCCCTGAGAACAGCCTGATCTCTGTGGAGCTGCTCCACATGCACAACATGGCGGAGGAGTTTGCAGAAGATGAAGAGGACAGTTAATTCTTCGGTTTGTTTGGGGGGGGAGGGGTGTTGGGGTTTTTTTGTTTGGTTTGGGTATTTTTGGTTGTTGTTTTAGGGGTTTTTTTTGTGTGTGTGTTTGTTTTTTCTAATGGAAAATGGCTTTTGTGAGCACTGGAAGCAAAACTGCGTTCCTACATTCCCTGTGCTGGTCCCCTACATTCCTAATGTTGGTTTCTCAGGTAGTATAGAAGAGGATAAGTGAAAAGCTTACCATGCTCAAGTGAGAAGGCATGGAAGACCTACCAATACAGAAAGAAGCAAAGAGAGAATAATAAACAGGCATTGGTGGAGGTTGCCAGCAAGTGGGGTGGAAGGCAGCAATTGGAACAGAAACCTCCACCAGCAGCAGGAATTGAAATGCAGTCAGGCAACAGCTTGGCAATTTAGCAGCAGAAGTACATCCCTCTCTAGTGCCAGATCTGTAGAGAGGATGACTTCATGCTGGAGATTTCCCTGTTAACTCCAATGGCTTACACCTGTGCTACTGACCAGAGATTGTAAGGTATTGCACTAAAATGTTGAGCATTGCTGAAATGCCTGCTCTCCTTTGCATAATCCAATATGAAAGATTACCATTGACCTCCAACTTTAATTACCACAATATCCTGTGATCCTAATGGGGCCAACATTTTGGTACAGGCCTACTGGAAGATACATTGATTGATTCTGAAATTTCCACCTGCCTCATTGTCTTTCAGCTGAAATAATGTGCATGTGGTTGGCTGCACTCACAGCAAACCATTCAAAAAGGTGGCAGGAAAGGGTTACAGACAAACAGGTCTCAATTCAGTTGCCTGGCTTTAAGTGCCTGTCTGTCATTTGAGAGGCAGTCAGATGCATAAGCTTAGGCAAAAGAAGCAATCCCAGAGACTGCTATGGTCCAAAACTCTGTTAAAACCTCTAATAAGCATTTCATAATCAGTACACACCAAATAGTAATCTACAGAGAAAAAAACACTGTGACAAATGGCTAAATTAAAAAGAAAAAAAAGCCCACAACAAAAAAACCTGAAGTAATTTTGTGACTATTTTTGCCAAAATGCCAGCATGTAACCAACTTAATCTTCTGAGCATCCAGAGCCTTCCACTAACATGCATTTCAGATTTATGTTTTGTGTTTTGTATGTAACAATATGTAATGCAATTTTGTTCTGCAAACTGAAAGCATTTCACACACGTTAACTAATTAGTCCTGACAAGACTCCACTGTGGCAGGTGGGAATGTATAATTTGCATTTTATAAGTGGGGAATCTGAGACAGAAGAAGATATTCCTGTCTCACAATGCTGTAAGGCCATTGAAAAATAAATCTCTATTAACTAAAGGAGTCCCAGGCTCAGATTAAATCAATGGCAAAGTTCAGAGCTGGACATTTTGTTCTTTTCACTGGTACCTGTGCTCAATCTAAAATATCACAGTGTATTTTGTGACAGAAGTCAACATCCTGCTTCTTCTTCCCTTCCCTTCTCTTGCATCCACGGCTGGCATCTGGGGAGGACTCCCTCTATCCATCACTGTTGATCCCTAAGCTCGTGCATTCCTGACCCTCGTAACTCTCACCTCAGCTCCTGTCTGCTCTGCCACTATCTCTGGCAGTGCTCCAGGACATCTCAGAACTGCTCACAGCTCAGGAGAGTGCCAGGGGAGTTGCTGGGGTTGGGGGCAGGCAATACGGTTTTCCACATTCCTGAATACACTTGTATATAATTGTACATATTTCTTATTAGTATTTAATGAAAGCTGTCTAGTTTAGTTTTCAACCCAGAAATTCTCTCTCCCTTTATTCTCTCTCTCCTTTCCCTACCTGGGGGAGGGGATTGAGAGCATTATTGTCGCTGATTTAATTGCCTATCCTGAGTCAAACCGTGACAGGTCCCTTCCTTTCCTGAGCAGTTGTGGTAATCAGGACTTTGGGGTTAATGTCATAAAAAGACAGAATCGTAGAATGGTTTTTGTTAGAAGGGACCTTAAAGATCATCAGGTTCCAACCTCCCTGCTATGAGCAGGGACACCTCACACTGGATCAGGTTGCACAAAGCCTCATCCAAACTGGCCTTGAACACCTCCAAGGAGGGGGCATCGATAACATCCCTGAGCAACCTATTCCAGTGCCTTACTACCCTCATAGTGAATAATTTCTTCCTAATATCTAACCTAAATCTACACTCTTTCAGTTTAAAACCATTACCCAATGGTGGCAAACACTTTTCAACTAGGTATGATCAAAATTTTTTTTATCGATGTGTCTCTGCCAGCAGAGACGTAGCTGAGGGACACAACATCTTTACCAGAACTGCTGGTAGGGAGCAAGCAGGGGAGAACTGGGAGTCCCTCTGGAGTGGCACCAAGAAGCTGGGATGCCCCAACAACCAACCAGGGAGGCAGAGGTTTCCCTGGCTCTCAACCCTCTCCCCACAAGCTCCTCACTTAACAAGCAGATGAACTCCACACACTTGTGAAAAATATTTGTCTGTTCTCCAGATATTTATCTGTAGAGTCCCCTAGCAGCTCCAGGGGAGAGTATATAATATATAAAGTACCAGGGAATACAGAGCAACTGCTTAAGGAGACACACAAGGCATTCCACTTTGGTCCTTGCAGCTGCCTTTCCACTCTAAATTTCCTTACATAAGAAAAAAGTAAAAAATACATTGTTTCATCCCAATTCACGATTTATGTATTTATTTTTACTCTTAAGAGCAAAGAGAAATGCCTGATTTCATCAACAATCAACTGTATTTCAGACTCCTAATGCTTCAAATAAATAATTTATTAAAGTTAGTGATGCCAAACTTTGGATCAGGTCGACTATTAATGCTGAAAAATGAAGGAGCTGAGAATACTTAGGAGAGAAAAAAAGAATAAGGGAGAGGGGAGGGGAGGGGAGGGGAGGGCAGGGAAGGGCAGGGCAGGGCGGGGCAGGGCAGGGAAGGGAAGGGAAGGGAAGGGAAGGGAAGGGAAGGAGAAGGGAAGGGAAGGGAAGGGAAATTGTTCTAAAATACACTTGCCTGGAAAATAGTAGTAAGCATGAACTTGAGGAGAAGCTGAAAGGGGCAGGCAGGGAAGATGGGTCAAACAAATGGAATTCCACCCACTATTCCACTATTTAACATGAACTGAAAAATTACTGTGGATTTTAAACTTAATTTATGTGCATTAACAGCACTTTAAAACAGACACCTTTCCTTGCAACCTGCATAACTATGCAACAGGGGTTGCTCACATTCCAGGCAGGCAGCTGGCTAGCAGAAATGGCTGAAGCACTATGCTGTAATCTCTCAGGGCCCTGTAAAATAGTGTGATGGAGGAAGGTTAATTTTTTTTCCTTTAGGTTTCTTGAAAGGTGACATGTTTTAGATAAATGATATCTCCCTTGGTAAATATTTTCTGCAAAAACAGGTTATGTGGAAAATCATCAATGTGTCACTTTTTGTGCTTGCATTTTGCAAAGCAGGGAATTAATGTCTTATTTACTAGTGATTCAACCCTCCAGAGTCAAAATGCAAGTCAACTGCTGCCTGATGTCTGTTCAGAAATGCAAAGATACAAGAAGGTAAAGAAATATTTAAATATTAAAGGGAATAAAACCACATGACACAAGCATGCAATATCACAGCTCATCTGATACTTCTGCAATTTAATACAATGCATCAAGGAACAACACACAATAGAGCATGTGACATAAACATCCGCTCTTAGCAGATGTTCTCTTTACTATGTTCAGGCCTTTTACTGTGCCCTGAGATATTTATGGAAGACTCACTTTTACTCTAATCCTGCGTAAGAGGTTATACTTAGGACTAGGATGTGAAGCAACATGAAAACAGTTCTGCAAGCTGACTAAATTCTCTGAAAAGACCACTAGAATAAACATTGTATATGGAAAAAAAATGAGATAGATGTCAGTGAAAACTGCAAGAAATCTACTGTCTGCATACATCATTCCCTGGGGCTAAATCTATCACTTCCATTGGCATATAAAATGTCTATACTACGGGGAAAAAGCAGAGCATTACTTAGACAGCTAGATCAGAAAGATGAAGCATAACTTCGAAGTTCTTGAGTAAGATGAGGGCAAAGCAAGCATTGTATCTCTGGTGATGCAAACCTCCCTGTTTACTAAGCCATGTTGCAACAATATTAACCAACATTGTTCTGCTTTAGTTACAACTACAGTGGCCTGACATTGTTCTTGTTTCAACAGCAAGTGCAACAGGCTGATACTATTTGGCACTTTCTGACCTTGCCTACTGGAGCAATGAGCCTGGATAATTCGGTATCTTTCTATCCCAGTGCAAATACCACAATTTGGGGTGATTAGGCATGCCCTAACTGTACTCTGCTTGCAGAACGTACCTGCAACGTACACTTCCATCCATTTCTAACACCTACATACCCCTTCCACCTAGTAATAGAATGAACCTTGCCACTGAATTCTGTTAAGTCGCGGTTTCATAAATCTATATAAAAAACACCTTTTCCTGATATCTTTTTTGGCAATTCTTTAAGTGGTGTGAGACACCAGCCCTCAGGATTTAGACTTGCTGGAATTGGTGTCAAAACTCCGTTGTAACCCCTAAAAACAAAGTCTCGTTTGCATCCCAAAAGGCCCACCTGAGAGGATGGAGACAGTGCTGATGGCTGCATATGACCTGAGGCCTGCATGTGCAGCCATTGAGATAAGGACAGAGGGGTGGAGGGGGCAGAGGCCCACTCAAGCTGCTCAGGCTTATGACTCAAACATGCTTGCTCATCCTTGCAAAACAAGGAAACTAGGCCTATAAAAAAGGGGGCTGTAATGGCAGGCTTGGGGAGCTTCACTGACACCAACTTGCTCCTGTTGGCTGGCCCAATGCTGGATCCAGGGCTGCTGATTTTCTACTACCTATCTCTGTGAACTTTTCTTCTCCTACTCTCTCTCTCTTCCTTCCTAACATCATTAAGTAACACAAGGCCTAAGCACGATTTTTTCTCAGGTTTTGCAGTTTAAACATGTACTTATTGTACTCTTGTGATCTAAATATCAGCCTTTATGATTGTGCAGCCTAAGATAATAATTGAAGTATCCGTATTCCTTCTATAGTTTTAATTAAACCTAATATTCAAATACAGACCTTGAGTGTTGTTTTACCTTAATCTGATCAAGGGGTATTGGACGGTCAAGCATTTCCTCGGACTGGGACATTTTAATCACTCTCTCTGGAAGGGCCAGGTCTGAGACAAAGTTTGGATCCAGCCACACCTGGGCTCCTCTCTGAGAAGGAGTTTAGAAAGCAAGGGGGTCCAATCTGAATCTACCTGGGTTGCCCTGCTTGGGTTGTGACAGACCTTTAGATCTTCCACTCTCATCTATGACAATTGGTGTAGTCGGCAGGATGGCAAGCGATATCACTGATTACTTACAAAAAGGTGATATCAAGCCAAGCCCCAGTTTCTCAGAACAATGGGTCCATGATAATTGATGTGATTGGAAAGCAGTAGAAAAAGAGTTAAATGCCACCAGAGGTTCAAGTAAAGATGGACAATATAAGGGTATACTTCATAAGAAGCTTCTAAACAGGTGCCTAGCAGTTTGCAAAGATAGGCGATAAAAACAAAAGGAAGAAGGACTTAAAAGAAGAAAGAGAAGGCAGAAAGGCAGCTGAATTAATGCTATGTTTGAAAATTGAACCGCTTAAAAAATAGTGACAGGAAAAAAAGGAGAAAAAACAACAGTTGGAAGAAAAAGTTAGAATGATACTTATGCAGGCTCCCCATCCCCTTGACATTGTACAAATTAAGAAATTAATTATATCCCCTGAAGACAGTAATATTTGGACTGACTTGATAGTAATGATTCAGATGAAAATAACTCCCTCTATTCATCTGAATCTCCACAATGTATTGCAACAAAATAAACTACCAGATCACAGGGTCAAGCAGGGGATTGCACCAAAAAAATGACACCATAAAATCTGATCCAAGTAGCTAATCTGCAGGAACTTTACACTAGCAAACCAGAAGGTGTTTCTTTGCTTCCTTCAGATACCTCTTAATATGAGGCTAGACCCATCACGAAAGCAGAACACATTATGATTTCAATTGGTCCTGGACAACAATTGGTAAAACTTCCAATAGGTACAGGACCATGAATTTCAAATCTAAGGCAAAAGAATGCTGAGAAGCTGGGTGTATGACCCGGATGGCAGAGAGTTAAAGTCAGTGGAGTAAAGGGAGCAAGTATTACTTGCCAAACTGCAAAGGTTAATTTAGGGTTCCTGAGTGAGAAGAGTATATTGTCTACTCACTTTGCAGTTCAAGAACGCAATTAACATATTTTAGGCGTTGATGTTTTTAACAGCCAAACCTGGCACCCACTGGACAGAAGTGTATGATCCTTCAATTTAGTCATTGACCTTAACCCTGACAGAAATCAGGAAGCCACAGTGTGTTTACTCCATGCAGCACCTGCACTCCCTGATTCAAAAATCACTAATGCCCCACAGTATCCAATTTGTGCTGCTGCTCAAACTGAAATTTCTGAAGTAATACCAGATTTGCAAAAGCGACATGTCATCCCCATCAGAACCCACTCCCCATACAATTCACCTGTCTGCCCAGTCCAAAAACCAGACAGGAAGCGTTGTTTAACAATTGATTATCAGTGCTTAAATGCTAACAGAGCTTCGTTAACTGCTACTGTACCAAACATTGCAAACTTAACAGCTACTTTGCAAGCAGCTGCACACCCATGGATGGCAGCACTAGATGCAGAAGATGTGTTCTTTATGGCTCCCTTACAGGAAAAAGATAATGAAAACATTGCCTTTACTTGGGAAAGTATACAATATACCTCTAACAGACTCCCACAGGGATACAAACGTTCTCCTGCAGTAGCAGCTCATGCTGCACTTGCCAAAGTCTTAACAGTCACACTCCTGCAAGATGTGAAATAGTGCCAATACATTGGTGATATTCTAATATAAGGTCCTTCCCACAAAACAGTAGGGGATGCAGCACCAGCTGTGTGCAATCCTACTACAGCAGAATGGAGTTTTGCAGAACATTACGCTTGTTGCTATCTATTCCAAACTGGCTCTGACAGACTGAAGAGACCTGTATTATTCAGTCCAACTGCTTTTAAAGAGGCAGAACAGAGATACTCTGTATTTGAAAAAGAACTTTTGTCTGTAGTCACAAAATCACAGAATCACAGAATCATGAAGGCTGGAAAAGACCCTTAAGATCATCAAGTCCAGCCTATGACCTAACATCACCACATTGGCTAGGCCATGGCACTAAGTACCACATTCAGCCTTTCCTTGAACACATCCAGGGACGTTGCCTCCACCACTTCCCTGGGAAGTCTATTCCAATGTCTGATCACCCTCTCAATGAGGAAGTGCTTCCTAATATCCCACCTAAACCTTCCCTGGTGCAGCTTCAGGCTGTGCCCTCTTGTCTTGTTGTTAGTTGCCTGGGAGAAGAGCCCAGCCCCCACCTGGCTACAACCTCCCTTCAGGTAGTTGAAGAGAGTGATAAGGTGGTGTAGGACTGGCCTCCACAAAAGGTATGTCTCTCACACAAATTGACTGCAATAGAGAGATGTAGAAGTCAAAAAAATAAAACAACAACAAAAAACCCCTAAGCAGCAACAACCCTGTGGGGGAGGGGTGTGTGTGTGCAGCTGGGACTTGCATAATGAAGGACAGAGACAGACAGCCCCCCTTGCTATGTTTGCAGCCAGGACCCAGCCTTTGTCTGGAGCATGGCGTTATTGTTACAGGGGCCACAGGTAGGAGATGAGGGCTGAGCATAGTAAGGGCCAAGACCATCCTACAAAGGGATGTAAATAAGACAGTCGTTGTGGGTCATTATCGGTGGTTGGTGTTCATTGTTCTCTGCTGCTGTAAGAGAGAGAAGAGGACAGAAGAAAAAGGAATAGGAGACAAAATAAAACAGATCCTTTGGGGGCTGGGGTTTTACTCCTGCATTCTTTTTACCCCTGTACCCCTGCACTCCTGACTCCTGCTATTCCCTGGTTCCTGCTTTCCTGCATTCCTGCCTCGTGGATCATGGAGCCTGTTTGCAAAGGAACTGCGTGGAAGGAGCTGAAGAAACAGAGAAGAGAGCTAGAGCACACTAAGAAAGCTAAAAGAGCTTGTGAGAGACGGACTCTATAATGGCCTTTAATCCAGCGACATTCACTGACCATTCCTGGCGATGCGCCCCCCGGCACTCGTGGGGAGAGGACAGAGGTACCAGGCGCATGCGCACAGACTACAGACTACAGCTCCCAGGAGGCACGGCGGGGCCGGAACCAGGAAAAAAAGGGAGGAGCAAGAAGGCGCGCGCTCTGTGAATACTATACGGATCCAGCCGCCGCGGTGAGCGTACCACTGCGGAGGCTGCCGTGCCGTTACGGCGCTGCTCCCTGTGGTTGTTGGCGTGTGGACGTACCGAACGGACCGTTTGCCCAGAGTCTCAAGGGAAAGGACGTGGATCCCGACCAGGGATTGGCTTCAGCCGTACCCCGGTGGTGAGAACTGCGAACATCTTACTAACATTCCTACAAACATTCCTACATAATATTCACACATACCAGACACTCACTTCTCTTTTCCCATATTCTTCTATTTCCCAAAGGCTCTCTCCAGGCTTTCCCTCTTATCCCTGTCCGGGAACGGGAACAGGGGGGAAGGGGAGAGGTTCTCTCTTGTTTTCTCTGTGTGTTGTTATTGGTATATAGAGGTAGTGTTGTATAGCTGTTGGTATATGGATATATAGGTGTGGATATAGATATAGATATAGACCCTGTGTGTTAGTTGATATCAGACTTGCCAAACCCTCAGTGCCTTTAATAAATCTATTGATTCCTAAGCGTTGTTTGTGAGTGTGTGACGGGGAGCGGTCCTCATCCCTCGATCCCCTGAGGTGGGGGTGTGGGTCGCGGCTTTACCTATCTCAGTCCGCGACAGAGCTGGCATCACCGCTCGCTCCCCAAACCCTCCATCATCAAGTGCTCCCAGGGCAGTTGGTGCAGCTCCAGCTGGCTGTAGCCATTTGCCACAGCCACATGACACCACGGCAGCCCCAGCCCAGCTCCAGCCAACATCACAGCTGCTGCTGCCCAGGCCGTGCTTCTAAACAGTTGCCACGTGCTGCCACCAGCGCGTGCCATAGCCGCCTGCACCGGAGTTCCAGCTACTGTTGCTCGTCACCATGTCCTGCTGCAACTAAAGCCGCTCTCCACTGCTGCACTCCCAAAGCTGCCTGCCAAAGCTGCTGTGCTTGCGGCCACCAGGCTCACCAAAAGCCTGCCCTTAAAGCTGCAGATGCTGCTAAACCTGTCCATGCTTCTGAGCCAGATACCGTAAGACAGACCCACGGACCGAGAAATCTTTCTCTTTCTTTGCATTCTTTTCCCCAGGCAAAAGTAATTGGCCACATTCACACACGCACCTCGTCTACCTATACGGGGAACTCACCAGGTACCCTACCCCCAACTATAATAGTGTTTCTTTCTTTCTCTTTACTTATGACAAGTACCAGCGTTACACACCCCAAGTTTGTCTCCTGTAACCACATTTTCAGATGCACCTCCCCACACACACACTCCCTCTGCTCCAAAGCTGTTACTGTAAAGTGGTATTTCAAGCACAAAGTCTCTGTGTTTGTGCCGGTGCACGCGCGCATCTGGGCAGGGTTTGTGTTCTATAGAAATACCCAGTGTAGCCAGCTGGTCCCAAGCTAGGGACAGACCCACTGGAAAATAAAAACCAGCCAACTGGGGGCTATTCCTCCTCTAATTGAGGAGAAGAGAAGGGGCAATCCGTGACTCGACTCGAGTTTTCCAGCCCAGGTCGAACTCAGACTGCAACATAAGGTCTCCCCTGAGTCTCCACTCTTCCAGGCTAAAAAACCCCAGCTCCCTCAGCCTGTCCCTATAAGACTTTCCTTCTAGTCCCTTCAGCAGCCTCGTTGCTCTCCTCTGGACCCACTCCAGTATCTCAATATCCTTGTTGAAGTGAGGGGTCCAGAACTGTACATGGTACCAAGGGGGGGCCTCACCAGTGCTGAGTATAGGGGGAGAACTACATCCCTACTCCTGCTGGCCATGCTATTCCTGATACAAGCCAGGATGCCATTGGCCTTCCGGGCCACCTGGGCACACTGCTGGCTCATGTTCATGGCTCATGGTTGTCAACCAGTAGTCCCAGGTCCCTCTCTGCCAGGCTGCTCTCCAGACACACTTCTCCCAGTCTGTAGCCTTGCCTGGGTTTATTGTGGCCAAAGTGCAGGACCCTGCACTTGGTCTTGTTGAATTTCATGCCATTGGCCTCAGCCCATCGACCCAGCCTGTCCAGGTCCCTCTGCAGCTTCTTCCTACCCTCCCGCAGATCGACACTCCCCCCAGCTTGGTGTCATCTGCGAACTTACTAAGGGTGGACTCAATCCCCACATCCAGGTCGTCTAATAAAGATATTGAATAGGACTGGGACACGGCTGGTCACCGGACGCCAACTGGTTGCAGCACCATTCACCATCACTCTCTGGGCCTGGTCATCCAACCAGTTTTTAACCCAGTGAAGGGTGCACCTGTCCAAACCATGGATTGCTAGCTTCTCCAGGAGGATGCTGTGGGAGACTGTGTCAAAGACCTTGCTGAAGTTGAGGTAGACCACATCCACAGCCTTCCCCTCATCCACTAGGCAGGTCACGCAGTTATAGAAGGAGATGAGATTGTTCAGGCAGGACCTTCCTTTCCTAAATCCATGTTGGCTGGACCTGATCCCCTGCTTTTTTTCTACATGCCACTTGATGGCACTCAGGATGATCTGTTCCATAACTTTGCCAGGCACCAAGGTGAGGCTGACAGGCCTATAGTTCCCTGGATCCTCCTTCCAGCCCTTCTTGTGGATGGGTGTCACACTGGCCAACCTTCAGTCATCTGGGACCTCCCCAGTGAGCCAGGACTGGTGATACATGATGGAGAGCGGCTTAGCCAGTTCTTCCGCCAGCTCCTCAGCACTCTAGGATGAATCCCATTAAAGGGTAACTTGTCTGGCAAAACCCTGCTGATACTTGTTTTGTCTTCCCTTCCCCGGAACAATACTGGAGATTATACCAACACACCTCTCCTGAAGACCAAATTAAGCATTGGAGAATTGTTTATTCTTCTCATGGGAGCAATCATCACCAGCATTAACCAAATTCAGTTCATATATCAATGACTACAACTTAGTGGGTTGTCGCGATCCGGGCTTTGTCGAGTGTATTAATTTGGGCGCGACTGTGTTGGATGCGTGGAAGTATGTGTTTCGCGGACCAGGTTTTGGTGGAGCGGTATGTCTTTAAGCAAGCACGCACACTCGCTCTGCCTTACGCTCGATTATTCAAACACACTCTCGTCCGCGCTGTCCTTCCACGCCTTACGCTTCCTCCGTCACCGGCCGTTTCCCTCGCGGGAGAACGGAACCGCGGTTCGGGAGTCCACACTTGCTTCGCAGCTTGTGCTGCGTCTCAGCCTCTCACACACTCACTCGGTTATAGGAATAGCCCGAGAACGCGCATCCGGGGACTCGAGCGGTCAGTCCCGTTTCTTAAGCGCTCATACAACCCCCCCCCACGGGTATTTACGGAAAAACCGGTGGAAAGAAGGGCTCCGGAAACTAGGGGCAATTTGAATTATGTGCTTTTTACTTTATAATTGATTTGAGAACACAATAACATTAGATAGTAACAATACAAATTATCCCAGGAACCAATAACCAATTAAGGGGATTGGAATTGGGCACCCGCGGCCGATTTGGGGAAAGGAGGGAAGGGACGAATGGATAGGGAAGGTTTCCCCCACCCCCCTCCCACCTCCCAGGGAGAATATGGGGTTTGAGGGGAAAGCGGGAAGGAGCGAGGTTTTGGGAAAATATTCTTACGCTCCGGCCGTCCTGTGGGAGTCGGAGACCAGCTCCGGCTCTTGCTGGCCAGCGGCTTCCTTCGGCGTCTTTCTTCTGGGCGAGCTCCGCTCCCCTCAGCTCCGTTGAGCCTTGAAAAAGGCTTTTAGGGAGTGGCTCGAGCCCTGATGGTTTCGGCGTGCGTTGGCTGGCAATCTTTGGCGTCTTCTCCCACAGCAGCTTCCCGGATCTCCTCAATCTTCTTCCTTCTCAGGTGACCCCCCCGGCGAGTGGCAAAGTGGAGCTCACCTAGGTTATTTTTATAGGGAATGGGCTGGCTGCTGATTGGTAGTGCAGTTTTCAATCCGCCAGCCCATTGGTCCATTTAGTGAAGCGACGGCTGAGGCGGCTGAGGTGATAGCAACATTGTTTCGTTTTTCCCACCTCTTCTTGCTTGCTTCACTCAGTTCCCAACTTGGTCCGTTTTCCCCTTACTACCAACATGAGGATCATTAGTCTGTGGGGGCGTGGCTTGCAGTTCGTGACGGCAGGTCCGCCACAGGGGTGGAGACAGTTTCCTGGTTTAAATATTAAGGGCAAAACAGAATGCAGAATTGCTCCCTATTACCTCACCCTCTCCCCCCCCCCTCCACTCTCCAAAGGGAAGACAGAAGGGGAATACGGAAGAGAGACTTAAGGGTTGGAAAAGGAAATGGAACCAATTTACTGTAACACAGAAAAAGGGAGTAACACGTGGGGGAAAGAACAGATATATACACTTATATACAAATACATACAAAAGCGATCTTGCTGATCGCAGGAACAGGTAGGTGAGAGTCCCTTGAAGCAAAGCCACTTCAGGAGAGGTGTCCATGGCTCCTCACAGCACCCAATGGAGTTGGATTCTGGAAAGCACGTGGCAAACTGAAGAATCTCCAAGCAGCCACAGCAGCAAGGAAGAAGGCGCAGGAAGGAAAGGCTGAGCTTCTGGTTGTCCTGGCTTTTATAGAGTATGGCAGGAAGTGGGGGTGATATTGAATTCTTCCAACCCTCCCGGGTCTTTCAGGGTCTTAAGCACCCTCTCTCTAGTTCCTCTTAAGAGGTGTCCAACACTGTGCCAGGGTCATTTAAACCATAACAGACCTTCACTTCTTTTATTTATGTTAATCAATACTGTGACTCCAGTACACCCTGCAACACATGTGTTTCTTAGTTGTGGGTGCAATCTACTGTAACAGTGATTATAAGGGAAGGTGATGAGGGCATATTGCCCACCAAAATTCAGAAAGTAATTTGGAATATTCAACTACATTTGAAAGGGATTTCTAATCCTAGTGGCACCTTGTAAATTTCACCTCTGACCCCATAAGTAGCAAATACACAGCTTTTTTTACTGACAGTATGCAATGCTTTGGTATACATCATATACCAAATCATTCCTCTGAGATTAAACCACCATGGAACTATATCCATTGGAGCATAGAGTATGGGCCCCAAAAAAATGAAAACTAATGGCAAACAACTGATGTTAGTTCATGTGTCATATGGTAACAGCAAGGATTTATCTGTGAAAGTAACACCATAAAGGCTCAAGAAATTTGACACTGAGCAAAATGTCATTTTGAAGTACACCCCAATGAAACTCCTGAAACTGTATTAGTATTTGATATGTATGTGTTTGCGTAAGAACCCTCTGTGATATTCTGCTTACAGATAACACCCATGTAAAGATGCATAACCACTTAAATAGCTGTGTTTGTAATTTACTAAAATTATAGGATGTGGCTTCCACTATCCAGTTCCTGTAAAAACTCATCAATTGTTGCAATCAAACTATACATCGTATTAAAACTTGCTACCTACCCCCATTGGAGTGGACCTTTTTACATTGGTAAAATAAATGTTGCAACACAATAAACTGAATGAAGTGCTAAAACAGATTTGAAATAATGGACAGAAAACCCTAATCACCATCCATCATGATGCAAGAGAAAATAGGGACTGACGACTGAAGAATGATCGTATATAAACTCAGTTAATAATGCAGTGCTGAAATTTGGGGGAAAAGATAGAAATAATTAAAATATTAGGTTTTTTCTAAGTTAATAAATAATCTTTAACACCATTTGTAGATGTGGTATTGCTCAGAGTGATTTTGCTTAATGAAATTGTATTGTCTGTCCAGATGAGCAGATAGAACATAAGGGGTATAGAACATTGTCGCGGACCAAAATCAAAGGCTATCGGATGTCAGGATGCCTCTGCGACTTCCTCCCCCCCCCTTCTCAGCGGGGAGCAGAGAGGATTGTAGATGGGACCACACATGCGGCCACTGTGGGACTGTACCTTAGAGGGTAGAGTGGAATGCCCCCCACACACACACTCACAAAGACAAAACATTACAGCAAGAGCATAGGGAGATAGAGTTATAGCGAGAGGTTGATGAGTTAAAGCACGAGGTTAATGAGTTAAAGCAGGGGCTTACAGGGAAAGCATCTGTCGCGGACCGAGATAGGTAAAGCCGCGACTCACACCCCCACCTCAGGGGATCAAGAGCTGAGGACCACTCCCCGTCACACTCACAAACAACGCTTAGGAATCAATAGATTTATTGAAGGCACTGAGGGTTTGGCAAGTCTGATATCAACAGGGTCTATCTCTATATCTATATCCACACCTATATATCCATATACCAACAGCTATACAACACTACCTCTATATACCAATAACAACACACAGAGAAAACAAGAGAGAACCTCTCCCCTTCCCCCCTGTTCCCGTTCCCGGACAGGGATAAGAGGGAAAGCCTGGAGAGAGCCTTTGGGAAATAGAAGAATATGGGAAAAGAGAAGTGAGTGTCTGGTATGTGTGAATATTATGTAGGAATGTTTGTAGGAATGTTAGTAAGATGTTCACAATTCTCACCACCGGGGTACGGCCGAAGCCAATCCCTGGTCAGGATCCACGTCCTTTCCCTTGAGACTCTGGGCAAACGGTCCGTTCGGTATGTCCACACGCCAACAACCACAGGGAGCAGCGCCGTAACGGCACGGCAGCCTCCGCAGTGGTACGCTCACCGTGGCGGCTGTATCCGTATAGTATTCACAGAGCGCGCGCCTTCTTGCTCCTCCCTTTCTTTCCCGGTTCT
Source organism: Hemiprocne comata (assembly GCA_020745705.1). Taxonomy (NCBI): domain Eukaryota; kingdom Metazoa; phylum Chordata; class Aves; order Apodiformes; family Apodidae; genus Hemiprocne; species Hemiprocne comata. Next base: position 60,694,427 of record CM036588.1, on the reverse strand, counting down.
GGCCCCGCCGTGCCTCCTGGGAGCTGTAGTCTGTAGTCTGTGCGCATGCGCCTGGTACCGCTGTCCTCTCCCCACGGGTGCCGGGGGGCGCATTGCCAGGAATGGTCAGTGAATGTCGCTGGATTAAAGGCCATTATAGAGTCCGTCTCTCACAGCATCACAGCTGGAGCTTACAGAGAAGGCATCACAGCAGGAGGTTGAAGAGTTAAAGAAGAAGTATAGTAGGCTGCAGCAGGAATTTGATGGGTTACTGCAAAGGCTTGAGGGCAGCTCTACAGGGGTGCAGAAGGAGAAGCAACACGAAAAATATAAGCAGCTGCAACATGTTTATAAGAAGTTACAGCAGGAATATGATGCGCTGCACCAGGAGGCTGTAAAGCTAGATAAGATATATAGGGAGTTGCACAAGACACATGAGGAAAAGCAACAGACCTTACAACGGACCCAAAGGGAGAATGTAGGCATGAAACAGGAGATAGAAGGGATGCAGCGAGATGATAGTGTCACAAAGAGAGCAAACAAAACTGCAACAAGAGAATGATATATTGCAACAAGAGGTTATTCATCTGCGAGAGCAGTTAAAACAAAAGGTTGCTCCCCCTTCTAAGAAGGAGGATGCGCCTGAAAGTGTTCAGTCAGATCCAACACAGGACACAGCAATAGTTTCCAAAGTGCAGGAGGATGTTAATCAGTTAGATCCCGATTGAGTAATTAGCCGGGTCTTTGAAATGAAAGAATGGTCTTTAAAAGAAAAGGTTGCTGCTCTTAACACACTCGTAGAACAGCAGCTGGCCACCGCCTGTCCGCTCCCCCAGTGCCCCCCCCAAGCTAGTGGAAGGTCAGAGGACATAAGCGTTAAGATAGATGAGCTGTGTTCAGAGCTGCGTTCAGAGCTGCGAGAATTGGCACGTTATATTAGGTCTCCCCAGCGTAGTGTGGAAGTGGATGAAGAGCAGGAGGCAGTGGAACATAGACATGTACGCCCAGTTAAGACAATTACTTATTCTCGAAGAGCAGGTTCTGCACATAGAGATGTGGAGGAAAAAGAAAAACCTTATACTCCACTAGAACTGACAAAGCTGAAATCACAATACAGCAGGCTTCCGTCTCAGACTGAAGCCGAATATGTGATGAGGGTATCCCTCACAGGGGGAGACAATATTATGTTAAGTGAACAAGAAGCTGACGGGTACTGGGGACACGGGGTTGTTTTAACAACTGGAGTACCAGGTCACCCCTGGTCTCTAACTCAGCATTACTGTGTTGGTCAATCAGAACCCACCAGCAGAGGAGAACCGACTGTCCTGAAAGGGAATCCCTCTAATATCCTAGAAGATGTCCACAGAGCTGCTGTACTTCAAATGATTCACGACCGTGAGTTAGTACAAGGTCAGAATAGTCCTATGTCTCTTAGAGTGAAGCCAAGAAGATTAAATGTATTAATTAAAGGACTCTCTCCAGCACTTAAGATGAAAGCCATTCAATATCAGGAACAGATTCAAGGTAGTGTCGTACAACTGACATAGGATGCACTAGCCAGAAACCTGGTATCTTATGAAAAGATGTATGACGAATCTGAAAGTCCTGGCAAATCTTCCGCAGTCAGACAGGTTACGCAACCTTCATATGCTGAGGTGGCTGCTAAGCCACCTCAGAACCCCCCTCCTCCTAAGAACCCCCCTTCTCCTAAGCAGCAAGGGAAATCACGGGGTGACTGGACCGTGGTGAATAGAGGTAGACAAAACAATAAACCCGGGGGTTCACCAGGAAACCAGCGCCCCGAGAAGCAACATACTTCATCTTGGAGTGGTAAGGGGCCATACGCTAAGCTTAAGAAGGACACCAGGCGTATAGGGGTCCCACATGCATTTCTGGCTGGGATTTACTATAGACAGCTAAAAGAATTGATTGAATGCTGGCGTGATCTATTTAGGTCAAGACAAAGTCAGTCTACAAGGCCTAGGTCACTGTCTAGGTCCAGAGGAAGATCTGAGTCCAGAGGGACATCCCGAGACGGATCAAGGGTAAGAACCCTAACTGTTGATTCGGAAAACTGAATGACCCTCTTTCTGCCGAGAATAAAGGCTAAAAGACAGCGGAGGAGGGGAAAAGCACAGGATTCCAATACAGAGAATGAAAATGCTTCCCAAGTAGACAATAATCACTCAGGCAAATTTCTACACTGAAAGCTGATGAAGCTGAGCACTGTGGCATTACCTTATCTTCAAAGCCAATATATGTAAGTGGAGCATTTGGTAACCCTCTTTTACAGAAAACAGCTAAAGTCACCATACACCTTCCAGGAGAGGACAAGCCAATTCGGACCAAAATGATTGTGGGTGATATTCCTTTTAATTTATTAGGACTGGATGTTCTCACAGGCCGAGCGTGGAGAGATGAAGAAGGCCGCTACTGGAATTTTGGCACACTGACACCTGAGATAAGGTTGTTACAGTGTGCCCTGTGCCTGCCACAGAGCAAGATAACAAAAGTAAAGCAATATTCCATCCTGATTGCTGCCAAAGATGGCATTAAAGAGGTCATATCTGATTTGAAGCAAAGGGGTATTTTTGTGCCCTGTCATTCACCATTTAATTCCCCAATCTGGCCTGTAAGGAAACCAAATGGTAAATGGAGAATGACAGTGGATTACAGGAAGCTAAATGCCAATACTGAAGGACTTACAGCTGCTGTACCTAATATTGCTGATCTGGTGCTAGAAATCCAGGAAGCAGCACATCCAGTGCTGGCCTCCCTGGATATAAATTATATGTTTTTCCTAGTCCCTATCGATCCTGAAGACCAAAAATATTTTGCCTTCACTTGGGATGGGGTACAGTACACATTCACACGGTTGCCCCATGGATATAAACACTCACCCACGCTGGCCCATCATGCACTTGCGTGTGAGCTGGAAAACATTCCAGAAATCAAAAACAATTCCAAAGTAAAAGTCTATCAGTACATAGATGATGTGCTGATAGGGAGCCAGAGTGAGGGAGAGGTAAAGGCAGTTTATGATGCCATAATTAAGCATTTAACAGACATGCAGATAGAAATCCCTGAAGAAAAAAGGGAACCTCCGTCCCAAGAGGAAAAATTTCTGGGAATAAGGTGGAAGGGGGGAACCTGGAATATTCCTTCTGACACTTTGTCTCAACTAAATCAGATAAAAGTACCATTCAACAAAAAATGGGAATGGAATAAATATCATGATGAGGCCCTTGAACTGTTAATAGTGGAAGCACAGACCTTTCAAACTCTGGGACCCCTCGACCCAGAGGATCCAATAATAATAGAATGGGAGTTCTCAGCTAGTGCCTTATCATATCACTTTTCGCAGAGGGGACCTAGTGGGAGTACGTAACCAATTGGCTTCTATTCACGATCTTTTAAGGACTCAGAGAAGCGAGAGTCTCCACTTTGGAGAAAGGATTGCTAACAGTATGCACAGCACTAATAGAGATCAGCAAAATCATCAAAAAACAAAAGGTAATTCTACAAGGCCCTTTCAAAGTAGTTAACCAAGTGCTGTCTGGGAAAGCCCCTCCAGAGGGAATATCCCAAAAGGGTACAATCAGGAAGTGGTATAGCCAAATTGAGCATTATTCTGGCCTTTTTAAGCTTGAAGAAGGCCCAGATAAACAACTGAAAATTCAGGAACAAATTTGATCTACAGAGGAAAACGATTTAATACGGAAAACTCCCAGTCCTATTAAAGAGGCCCCGGAATACAAGAGTGAAATGGTTAATGCTTGGTTTACAGATGCTTTAGCCCGAAGAGAAGGTAAAACCTGGTTGTTTAGATCTGCTGCATTTAATCCTTTCACAGCCGAACAAATAATAAATCATGATAAGGGCAGTGCACAAGTGGGGGAGCTGGACGCTGTTCTCAATGTCTTTGTGAAAGAAAAAGCCTCCAAGGACACTGTGTACATCTACACAGATTCCTTTTCGGTCTTTAAGGGCTGTGTGGAATGGATAACTTTCTGGGAACAGAACAATTGGGAAATTAACAGGGTGCCAGTCCTTTAATATTTTCCCATAATTTTTTGTATGCAAGGTTCGATACATCCAACCTTTCCAGAACCTTGGTGCTTTCTTCTGCACAACTGGCATCCTCTACATCTGTAGGGATACTCTCGGTGCTCATCTTGATAATGATTCCTTATCTATTGTTATTAAATTAGCTCTTGAGAGCATGGTCTGGGGGCTCCAAAAGACCCTCTATCCCACTTCCGACACCAGTTATGTTGCAGACTGATATCAAAGGCTATCGGATGTCAGGATGCCTCCGCGACTTTCTCCCCCCCCCCCTCCTTCTCAGCGGGGAGCGGAGAGGATTGTAGATGGGACCACACACATGGTCACTGTGGGACTGTACTTTAGAGGGTAGAGTGGAATGCCCCCCCACGCTCACAAAGACCAATGTTTCACTTACACACTAAGAGGTTTATTAAGGGTTAACACAGACTAAGGGACCAAGGTATATATTAGGTATGTGTCAGAGATTTATGGTATTAGTAAGTGCACTCCCCGTGGAAGAAAGGTGGGAAGGATTAATGCAGGGAAGGGCAGGACTCCAGCCCGTATGTGTACTTGTATATGTGGATGCGTGTGTGTGTGTGTGCGTGTGTGTGTACGTGTGTTACATCCTTCCGTAGTGAAGACGTACTCAGTGTCCGGGAGACCAGCAGCAGCGGCGGCAGGACCCCGCGGTGGCGGGGCGTGCCCGGCGGCGACCCCTCTGGCAGGCACAGCACAGCAGTCACGGCACGGCAGTCACGGCGGTCAGGCACAGCACAGTAGGTACCACGGTAGACAGGCTTCCCTGGCACCGGCGAGCAGCAGCAGGCACCGATCCAGACACTGCTTCGAGCGGCGAGCAGGGAGGCGGTGAGTCCCCGGCTCCGCCCCGAGCAGCGGGCGAGGGGGGAGACGATTCCCCCGCGGGAGAGCACCGGCCCCTCCGCGCGCAGCCGCAATACCGATAGCTGGCTCAGTGGGTCCAACGGCTCCACTGGCATATCCCGTCTCCCTTTAGGTAACGTTCTCCTTTAGTATGTGGCCAAGTGTCCAGTCTTTCAGAGGGAGCCTGCTATCTGTATTTCTGCCAAGGCTGTTTCAGTCTGTCCTTGGTTTCAAGAGGCACTTCGCTGGCTTGAAAGGCGTTCCGTTGTGTGGGGGGAGAACTAATCCATTCCCCACAAACATCATGGGATGAGACTCACTTCAGAGGTTCTGCACCTTAAATTCTTTTCAAACTCTCTCACAATCTCTTAATTTGGTCCAGTTTTAGGCTATTAAAATGCTCCAGCTTGTGACTGGTGCTGAACTTGGCCAGGATCCAAAGAATGATAAGAAGGGCTTCTAGAGGAATGTCAGCCAGAAAAAGAAGGTCAAGAATGTGTCCTCCCGTCTTTAGCAAGACTGGCAAACTGGTAACAACAGACAAGAAGACTGAGGAAAGCAGCAACTTTTTTGCCTCAATCTTCACTGGCAGCCTCTTCTTCCCACACCTTTCAAGAGGATGGACTGCAAGAGAGGGGCTGGGGGAACAAAGTCCCTTCCACTGTAAGAGAAGATCAGGTTTGTGACGACCTGAGGAACCTGAACATACATAATTCCTGGTGAGATGCATCCCAGAGTCCTGAGGGAATTGGCTGGTGTAGCTGCCAAGCCACTGTCCATGATATTTGAAAAGTCATGGCAGTCAGGTGAAGTCTCTAGTGACAGGAAAAGGGAAATATTGCACCTGTTTTTTAAAAAGGTAGAAATGAGGATCCTTGGAACTACTGACCTTCCCTGTCAGCCTCACCTCTGTGCCTGGGAAGATCATGGAACAGATCCTCCTATAAGCTATGCTAGGGCACATGGAGGACAGGGAAGTGATTTGAGACAGACAGCATAGCAAGTCCTGCCTGACCAGTCTAGCGGCCTTCTGTGATTGGGAGGCTACATCAGTGGACAAGCGAAGACCTACTGATGTGGTCTATCTGGACTTCTGTAAGGCCTTTGACATGATCCCCCACAACATCCTTCTCTCTAAATTGGAGAGAGAAGGATTTGATGGATAGAATGTTTGGTGGATGAGGAATTGGTTGAATGGTCACATCCAGAGGGTAGTGGTCAATGGCCAAATGCCTGAATGGAGATCAGGGATGTGTGGTGTCCCTCAGGGGTCTATACTGTTTAGTATCTTTATCAATGATATAGACAGTGAGATCGAGGGCACCCTCAGCAAGTTTGCAATGACACCAGGTTGAGTGGTGCAGTTGACACACCTGAGGGACAGGATACCACTCAGAGAGACCTGGACAAGCTTGAGAAATGGGTCCATGTGAACGTCAGGAGGTTCAGCAAAGCCAAGTGCAATCCCCTGTACCTGAGTCAGGGCAATTCCTAGTGTCAGTATGGGCTGGGGGATGAAATGAGTGAGAGCAGCCCTACAGAGATGGACTTATGGGTACCAGTGGATGAAAAGTTGGATATGAGCCAGACTTGTGTGCTTGCAGCCCAGAAAGCCAACTGTATCCCAGACTGCATCAAAAGAAAGGGGGCCAGAAGGGCAAGAGAGGTAATTCTGCCCCTCTACTCTGGTCTGGCGAGACCCTACCTGGAGTGTTGTGTACAGTTTTTGGAGTCCTCAATAGACGAAGGACCTGGATCTCTTGGACAGGGTCCAGAGGAGGGCCACAAAAATGATCAGATTTAACACCTCTCATGTGAGGAAACACTGGCGGAGTTGGGGTTGCTTAGCCTGGAGAAGAAAACCTTATTGAGGCATTTCAATACTTAAAGGGAGCTTATAAGAAAGACGAGGACAGACTTTTTAGCAGGCCCTGTAGTGATAAGAGGAGGGGTAATGGTTTTAAACTAAAAGAGGGTAGATTCAGACTAGATATAAGGAAGAGTTTTTTTACAATGAGGGTGGTGAAACCCTGGAACAGGTTGCTTAGAGAAGTGGTAGATGCCCTATCCCTAGAAACATTCAAGGTCAGGTTGGACAGGGCTATGAGGAACCCCATCTAGTTGGAGATGTCCCAGCTCATTGCAGTGGGATTAGACTAGAAGAACTTTAAGGTTCCTTCCAATTCAAAGTATTCTATGATTCTAGCATACACTGAACCAAGGCTTGTAAGTGAGCCTCAAGCACACTGTGTCTCCTCCTGTCCCTGTCTCCAGGTGAAGTGAGGCCAGGGCCCATGGGAGAACTAGGGCATGTTCCAAAGGGTTCTTCAGTCTCAGAGAGACTGGGACCATAGTACAACATTCATCTTCTGGAAAAATAAAAGGACAATGTCAGCACATTTTAAAAAAATGTATTAATGCCACCATTATTAATGTTTATTATTCCATTATTTGGAGAAGGCAACTTATACAAAATCTTCACTGGAAAGAAACACAACAGTGTGCTTGCTACATTTATACAATCACAATGATCTTATATCCCAAAAATTAAAATGAAAAGTATGATAGAAAATTACTTGCACTGTGACCCATTCAGGTCTCTTGGATGTCTTTATAGTTATAGTAGGCAAATAGATGTAAACAGCTCAATACTTTGCTCTGATCCACTGTTTTATTTCCCAGGTACATACTCAACACTAATGACTACCTGCATGACACAATGAAACTCATAATTGCTATTCATTTAACAAAACCCAACAAATGTTCATGAGGAGTTTCGAGTATTTCCCATAATTCAATATACTGCTTTGGGATTCTTAATCGGTTTGTAAACCTGTTTAGAGCAAGATAAACAGAGCAAGATAAACTTAAAGACTGATAGTGATCCCTAATTTTAGAACTTCAATCAAAGCAACAGGAAAATAAATATAAAAACAAAACAAAAAAGTAAAAGCCCATGTCATAATATAGTAAATTACAGATTATTATAATGGAGGACAAAAGTACCAAGGCCAAGGAGAACTTTTTCAAATTCTCAGAGAAAAAAGTACATTGGTGAAGAGATTTTAAAATTTCATTGAGTAAACGGAGACACAGAAGAAGAAATTATATGAGAAAAGGAAAAACCAAGATTGATAAAAAGAGATGGAGTAAATTACTTTCATTTTAAGATAAGAAATAGTGCTATGAAGAAGACAAATGAAAGGACAGCTGGGAAAGGGCATACAGGAAACTATGTACAAATTTCAAATTTAAGTTTCATGAAGTTTTCCTAATATCCTATTTTTAAAGAGGGAAGGTGGTGAGAAATGTAGGTAGCTTAGAAACTAGAATAAGAATAAAGACACAGTGATTTACATGAGCTCAAAACCACTAAAGATTTTTGAGAAATCAGTTGGAAATCACAGTAAATTCTTACCTTGTGAAGTCTCTCATCTGCAGAAAATTAGTGGTGGTTGTATACCATCTCCTAGCAAGAGTAAAAATATTATTTTTATGTTGGCAACTTTATAGGAAATGGCAATAAACAAACAGCTGTGAAACAGTCTTAACTAACTTCTTCTAAGAGTATTTGTTTTCTAGGTCAGCCAAGCAAATAATTTGTTGTGAATTACCCATCAGAATTTGCATATTTTTTATCCTTTTGAATTCTGTACAGAAAAAATATTTTGCAAACTGTATTTAAGAGTAGTTGTTTGAGATCCCTTCTGGTTCCTGTGCTACAATGTATGACACCGCAAGCCCTCAACATTCAAGGCTTGAAAAGTGAGCATCATTGACAGATTTTATTTGTACACTTAGCATTATTCTTGCTGAGAAGACTATCCTCTTAGCAGAGATTTGAAACTATTTCTGTATTAATAAATTAAAATAGCTTGTAAAAGCTTTATGCCTAGTTTCCCATTAGTAAACCAGAAATATCTCCTCCATTTATTTATATTGCTCAATGACACTGTGCACAGTTCCACTGTGACAGTTGTTAGGTTAGTTTAAAGGTAGATTTATCATTTCTGCCAGCAATAATGTTACCCAAAATATCTTTGGCTAAGGTAAAATACATAGAATTTTAAACTGTTTTTTTTTACTAAATTCTTTATAGAGGTCATAAGGTAGAGGAAGAAGAAGAAGCAGCTGGTTTGGTAGAAAAGTAAATGTAAGAAATAAATTACCCTAACTGTACAGTTGTGCTGTTTTGGATCTGTTCTAAAGGCGTAAAAACAGAATCTTAAATAAGAAACTGTCTAGAAAATATAAAGCCCTATACTCACTGTATTTAGTCTTCATAAAACCATTGAGCATAGTGCCATATGGCAAACTGTTACAGAACAGAAAGATAGAAATTGCAAGATGGATAAAGAACTTAAAGAAAAAACTTCAACATTTATATGCATAGGAGCTATACAGTATTACCAGCAGAGTCCCTTGACGTATATCTCAAGATCAGTTTAATCTACTGTTTTGATTAGCAACTTTGGCACAAAACATTGGAGCGGACTCCGATAAGTTTCTGAGGACATGAAGCTGGAAGGTACTATCAGTAAAGGAGTAGAGATACCATTGGAAAAAAACTAAATTATCTCAAAAGCAGAAATACTAAAATGGAATGAAATTCACTATGAATTGTTTAACTTCATACACTGAGAAAGTAATACAAAATGTTAGCCAGAAGTTCATCAACAGAGGAAGAATTAGATCAGTCTCACGATGCCTGTGAACCTCCAGTGTGAAGCAGCAGCAGCCACTTCAGTGTCTGCAGCCACAGTGGCTGTGTCTATTCTAGTTAGCTGAAGAGGAGTAGAGCCTGAGCTGGTGTGGTGGCCACACCATTGAACCTTGCACACCTGGTGGCTCATGTTTGGGCCTGCAGGAGCTAGCACCATCTCTTGTACTGCCCAAGGAAATGTGCAGAGCTGTGCAGGCCAGGGTCTATTCCCATAGGCAGTATTGAGAAATTCATCCCATCCTAGAGGAGAAGAGTGGACACAAGCTCTACCCTGATACTTGGCTTGAGGGAAAGGGGCTGGGTCTGGACTATTTTATTTCTCAGTAGAGACTTAGCCATTATTTCCAGTAGTTACAAGGGAAGTTTCTCTCATCGCAGAGGGCCATGATGTCCTCAGCTAAAGTATACAGACTTCTGGTTCCTCAAATCTAGGAAAGACAAATGCAAGCTAGGGCAGGTGCTAAGATGATAAGGAAAATGGAAAGTCCATCTTTCAAAGGAAAACCAGAAAAACCCAACTTGTTCAGCCTACCCGCTCAAAGCCTGTGGCCTGCTATCACTGTTGAATATGAATACCTGTGGGTAAATACAAAGAACAAGGCTAACTAACTGCAACAGGCAAGATTGGCAAAAGAACAATTTGGCGTGCACTGGCTACTAAGATATTTAGGCTGAAAAGTAGAAGGCAGGTTTAAGCTGTCAGAAGAGCATGGTTCTGTAATAGCTTTCTGAAATGCTGCCAGGGAGACAGAGGACCAGGTTACAGAGTCTGTCGGTCCTGTAGATTCTTCTTCCCTTGTATTCATCCTCAAAGCCTAGGAGTATTAAGATAAAGCAAAGCTGTATCCTGCTTTGCAAACTGTGGTTTACCACTGACATCTTGGTATAAGCAAGAAGGTGATGATTACTAAATCTCCAAATGAGGACCTATTGTTCATAGTTTTGTTTCTTGGTCACAGTCCAATTATTCACTGCAAATACACTGATCATCCAAGCAAGACATGAATCTTCTCCGGGGCATCTCCAAAGGTATGCAATGAACTCCCACTGGAATTAAACAACACCCCCAGCCTTAACTACCTTCTGCTTCAATGCCCCAAAAAAAAGCACATTTTTACAGGCAGAGAATAGGATGGATTCATTTATGCAGCATAAAGAAGTAACTCAAAATTTAATATGTACATAAATCTTCTATGAAAGAATGAATCAAACAAGAGAAAGAAATATAATTTAATCATATTGCAGTACTGAAAGAAGCTTAACATTACTGTGAATAGGTGGATAACAAAACCATGATAGAATAGTTGCATCTGACCTAATCTTTGTACTCCAAATAAAAGTGAAAAACCTGAAAGCATGGTAGTTTCATTCGGTGATCAAATATAAGAGTTTAAGATATATAAACAAATAATGAGTAAATTTTCAGATAAAGAAATTCAGGCGGGCTCTCTGCATAATTAGTGTAGTCAGTGAGGAAAGATTTCTTCTCAGTTTTTCCTTTGCATGGTTCCCTTAAATAAAAACAAATAAGTAATTCAGAGATGACAATTAATACTGTGAGTTACGTTTTGTCAAATATAACCAGTTGCAGAGGATCTTTCTCAATGAATGAGTAAATAAATAAATGCTTAACAAGCAGGAAAATAATACAGATTAGATCTGAGTACTTCATTTTAACTGAATTTACTGTTTTTTAGTGACTGTGAAACAAGCATAAAAAAATGGCATAGAAGAAAAAAAGACAATTTTGGATTCTGGGGGAATGGGTCCGGTCGACAGATGGGCCCTTCTGTTCCCCTCAGAAGGGAGTCACCCACCACAATTACTCTCCTTTCCTTCTTGATTGAAGAAGTCCTAAGGACTCGGGGTGACTGACAAGTCCTAGGTGCTTCACAAGATAAAGTCTACCCCTCCAACTTCATTTTCCTGTCCCTGAATTTCCAAGGCCTCATATCTGTTATTCAAGGGCAATTGGGAGGGTGGAAGGGGTTGGGAGGATTTTTTCTTGCCTTTCCGAGGTCGGACTTCCTTCCATTCCTTCATATCTCCTAAGTCCTCTCCATCTGTCTGGTGACAGGAGGGGAGGGGATCCGTCACTTTCTCAACCTCTTCGATCTGCCCCTGCGTCAGGGTATGACTCCACCAATCTATTTCACTTTCACAATCTCTAATGGCTCTCAGTCTTTCAACCTCCTCTGTCAGATTAACCACCTGCCTGAGGAGATCATTTACTTGCTCACACTGCACACATGCGGTGTCACTGGTTCCCTCTGGTACCAGTGCCAGGCTCAGGCATTCACTGCAGCCAGAGACCTGCACTGCTGCATGCCTGCTTGGGAGCTCTGAGTCCCCACATTCTTTTTCACTATGGTTTTTGGCCGCGTTGTGACCATGATCTATCCAGCTACTAGTTTGCTTTTCTTGTGAGAAGGCACCCGCGGCACCCGCTGCTCGCTCGCTCGCTCGCTCCCTCCCTCCCTGCCTGCCCTCGCGCCTCCCACGCGCCTCCCCCGTGAAGACTAGCTGCCGCTCTCTGCTCTACGCTGCCGCGTGCTCAGAGGAGGCTGCCAAATGGCCGCTTTTTAAACCTTGCCGCTGTTCACAGCCACGCCCCCCTGCCACGTCAGCCTTCCTCTCCCTCGCAGGCTTCCCGCTCAGACTCGGGTCTCCTGGCTCTGCCCCGGCTTCACCGTCTCCGAGACAAGAAAAACTCAAGGAGTGAGATGCAAGGGAAATCTGTGCAGCACAGGGGTTTTGGAGATAAAGGAAAGGAAATAAAAGAGGAAAAAAATAACCTGAGTCTCAGGTGGGAGCTGGAGAAGTTTTGCCAATGTAAGATACCATGAGAGCATGTTTTTGGGCAGTGTACAATTACAAAAAGAGAGAAAGGGAAGAGCCTCCAGCATAAGCAGTAGAGGAGGAAATTGAAGGGACAGATGAGACCTCCCAGAGTAGAATTCAAGTGCAGTATCCGAATCTGACACTATGGTGATCGGTGGCAAATGTGAAGAGAGATAGGAGGGAAAAGAAAGGTCCAAAGATGAAACTGTGCATTTCAAGACAAAAGAGATGTTGGAAATGTTAATATAAATTTCCTGTGGAGACATCAGTTTTATGACCTGGGGTGGGAGGAAAGGAGAGCAATCACTCTCTCATTATCTGTTGGGCTTTTTTACTGTTATTCTAGTGTGTAACTGTGCTGCCTTGTAAAGAAGGTGATAACCTGGAAAAGGATTTGGAAAGGTTTCTCTGAATGCATTGCCTGCTTGCTGACTAGAAGCAGGATCTCGTTCTCAACACCAGTAAGGAAATAGTCAAGAAAATCTACTCAACACTTGCTGACAGCCTTTGCAGCCTTGAGATTCTGCAACAGTGCAAATCCCAAAATAAATCTTCAATTCCAGTGAAATACAGAATTGTATTAATATTTAAAGAAAAAGAAGAGCATTGAATCCTGGAATTCAAAACACAACTGGCTCAATATTCAGGTTGTTTATAATAATCCTTTTGTTGGTTCCCTTGTTTCAGGAAAGTGAAACCTATTAGCAATGGTTCCATTAGAAATCTGCCTGCTGCGACAGGGAACCTGCAGTGACCACCTTTCATCACAAACCACAAGAAACTGATCTGTTTTCATGTGTACATATAGGGCAATAATACCCGAAGCAAGAAAGGATTGGGACACACATCTTGAAGGACCTGGCTGTGACCAGGCAAAAGTTGAATATTTCCTAAAGCTGACATCCTGTCAATGATTTCCCACATGTAAGGTCAGAATTTACGGTCATTGTCAAAAAATGGCAATTTTCTCTTCTCTCTGAAAAAGCTGCAAAAATATGTCTCTTCACCTTGTATTCCCCCCAATGAGAAAGAAAGAGATTTCTCATATTTAGAAATTTGTCAAGCATGAAAGAAATGCAGATTGAAAAAAACCAAACAGCTTCCCAACTTCACAATAATGCAACCAATCCAGAAATAGGAGACCTTTGATCAAATAATAAAAAGAATGCTCTACAATGCACAATCAGAAATAATTTCAAGTTTGATATTAACAAGTAATAGGCTTTAAATGCAACAATGCTTTACTCTAAAAATGTTATATTCTGTCTTATTTTGAGAAAGATAGTCTTCATCTCTAGTATTTTAATAAAAACGAGATTTAATTGTTGTCTTTGAATAAATGTCCTTATTGCTTTTAATGAAAATTGAATTAAAAGATGTAGGAGCTTATTTAAATAACATCTCAATTAAGTATTATAAATTCACATGCAGTTCATATAGTGACACTTGTGTTGTGGGCAAAGTTTTGCAGAAACAGTTCAAACAGTGGCATCTGGGGCTCTTGAAGACATTTGCTTGGACCCTTTACTATTGAGACAGCTTAAAAGACAACTTCTACTAGAAATCACTTTGTTGAAATTTAGATGCTTTCATCAAAAATTATGTGAAGAGAAGAATTCTTACCTAGCGATAACTAACTAGAATATGGCGCAATATGGAAGTCACTGGAGGACTTTCTAGGGGTCAGACATAATTTCATCTCACTAACAGTTTTCCTAAATTGTTTCCATTTTGTAACAGAGACACCAGGGAAGTATTCAAAAATAACCATACCTCCTAGCCTGACCTAAGGCAAGTATGAGTATCACCAGCCCCTAATAAGAACTCCTGTCTGCTGGACAAAGTAAAGGCATGGATCCCTGGAAAGCATATAGTCACTTTTCCAAAAGGTATGTTGTACAGTTTCAACAGGCTTCCAGGGAAAGCTTGAGTTGCAGCTGGGAATCATAGGATCACTGAATTATTTGGGTTGGAAGGAACCTTAAAGATCATATAGTTCCAACCCCCCTGCATGGGCAAGGACACCTCCCACTAGATCAGGTTGCTCAGGGCTGCATCCAGCCTGGCCTTGAACATTTCCAGGGAGTCTAAAGACTTCTGCCTATATAAATCTGTGCATAAGGCCACCAAGGATACCACAGTCAGCAAAACCTGTGGTCCCAGGATCTCTGAGCGGACTGGGGAGCAGTAGTTTCCCCTCCTGAAACTCACAGTAAAAGTCCACGTATATCCACGTAATGTATTCACACCTCCTGCTAAAGGACATGTGTCAGAACCACAGCTATGAACTCTTCTCTTTATGCAACCATCAGCACTCAAGAAACCGTCAGTGAAATGGAAAACAAATAACCTGTTAAGACAAAAACAGTTTTAACACTTATTTACAAACTGTCATTGCCACTTCATGCCAGATGGGAAACACAATGAGCTTGCAGTTGAGATGCTGCCAGCTGTCGAAGTCAGGTCATATGAAAACCTTCATTCTATCATTGCTCCTTTGGAAACACTTACCTTTAATTTTGGATTATTTTTTCTCTTTCTGTTGAACACACATCCTCAGAGGCCAGCTGAAAATGGGTGATAGGAAACACTGAAATGTTTTAAGGACAAGGAAACAACATCATCTACAAAATATTAACGTGAGCACAGACATATTCAGTACATTTTATTGGACGTAAGTGGTGACAATAGTGAAGTTCAGAAGTTGAAACAACTTCCAGGAAATACGAAAACAAAGTAGAACATACAAAACGTCATCCCATGGATGTCTAGGCTCTCTGGTACCACTAATTCAGTATTTCCTTCCAGTTTAGCTGGAAGGCAGACTGAATACAAAAGTTTATGAGCAACGGCAATGTGAAGGCTAACACCATGTCACAACAGAGATACCTCAGCATAATGTGTCAAAATGAGGCAATTGTCCTTGGGAAAACAGAAGTCTACTTTTATATAAATGTATTTGTATAATTTGAGATATATTTGCATATATTTATACACACTGGCATGGACACAAATTGACATTAAGTGTATCCACACTGATGAATAAACAGATCACATCTGTAAGCACACCATCTGATCTCAATCAAGCACTTTCTAAAAGCCCAGAAGAATGTGAATATCACTGGAAACCCAAGGAAGACAAATGCTTTTCTTTCAGAGCCACTTGGAAAACATAGATTGTGGGCACGTTACGTAAGACATTCAAATCCACGTGCAACTATAAAACCTGCATTTGCCATAAACATTGCAGCTTTTCAGCGGAAATGGTCAGAGAGGCCTTTGGTTGTCCGTGTGGCCCCTCCAAGGGCTGATGGAGGGATGCCCTCTTCTAGGGGCTTGGCCAGCCTAGATGCTGGTGGTCTTCTCACCTCCTGGTCACATCTACCTGCAAGAGTACTCTGCCACAACTATTTTGTTTCTATGTACCCTCCAGTTCTGAATACTCTTCTGTCTGAATTTCTGACTCTGGAAGTACCAAGATTACATTTAAAGGGTAGTTAACAGGCTTTTTGTTAAAAGTGTTGCTATCACTTGTTTTTTTTGTTTAATTCACCAACAGACTCTTGCGAGCTTTTTCCTAGGGAGAAGAGATCACAGATAGAGCAATGAGTTTTTTAAGGAGACTCCAAAACAGCATTAGAGGAAAAAAAAAATAAACAATTTCTGTGTTTCGTTATGCATGTTTCATTAGCACTAGTTCACTGAGGCTCACAAAGCTTTCAGACATGAAAACACAATATTTTCTTACTGAAATCATTGTTACAGGTTCTTCTTAAGGCTGGGAAATGGGAATACACATGACTAAGCACATCACTGTCCTGAAGAACTCACTTCGACTATGTTCTCTGGGGCCAAACCCAGTTGGAATATTTTTCTGAGCTGCAGTCTGCAAGCCAAATTTGCAAAGAATATTCAAGCTTTTAAGATTATTGTAGGTGCAGATTTATGAAAGGGTCTAATGAAGTTAGGTACATTATTTCCCCTGACATTCAGTGGGTTTTAGGCACTTCTCTCATTAGACACCACAATTTAATTTATCCTTCAGTTATAAGTTCTTCTGAATACCAAAGGAAAACACTTTCTTCCAGTAATTCCTCTAATTAAATGATTTGTCTCAAATGTGGCACATACCCAGTTTAAAAAAAAATAAATTTAAGAAGATGAGTGGTTTTATTTGTCTCACATTTTCCTATTTGTAGAAGATATTTCATCTGTCTTTGCCATTTTCAGGTTCCCTATCCTTACATAGAAATAAATAGAAAAGGTTTTTTATATTCCTGGGGAACAAATCCCAAACAGCTTGTTCCCCTCTACAATGGCAACTCCTGTGAAAACTAGAAGCAACACTTATACTTATTTACCTTACAAAGTAATAAAAGACTCTAAATTCTGCTCCTCAACTAACTGTCTGCTACAAACTGAGCTAAATATAAATCCATCATCATCTTATGCATTCATGCTATAGACTTTTACCACATCCTTTGGGAAACATACCTTTTTCCTTTATCCCTAAACAAATAAAACAGATTTCTATGAGCCAGCTGTAAAATGTTCATGCTTGGTTAAAATCTTGTCATCCTTGAGAACGCAGAAAACACAGGAATTGCCGTATCTGATCAGCTCAATGATCCATCTCACCCTCTATCTCACCTCCAGCCCTTGCCAGCATCTGAAGGGAGCAGAACAAAGCTGTTTTTTACAAGGGTGCTTGCTATCACTGTGCAGTGTGTATCTGATATGCCATTACCAAGGAAGTAAACAGGCTCTTAACCTCATTCAAATTACAGACAGAAGAAGATACAGCCATTATTTAGAATGTGCAGAATTCACAAGTTGAGAAATGGGTTGGCAAAAAATTTGATGTGCAGATCCTTGGCAGTACCGAGATCAATTGAGTTACAGGGAGCTGAGGATCTGCTCCAAATCATGCAACTTGGAATCCTCAAATTTATTATTATTTTAGTTTTTAAACATAGGCAACCATCTAACAAACTAATAATATTTTAGGGTAAGTTCTAAAGTAGATTGTCAGCTCTAATTTACTATTAGCTTCAGGAAGATCATGAAAATATTTTAGAAGCAGAAAGAAACCTGTAGGAAGGAATTCATATTAGGAGGTTGTGGCAATATGCTAAGACCTCTTTTTTATAGAAAAATATTTACTGAACATCCATTTTGCAAAACAAGTAGGGCATCAGGTAGGGACACATTCAGATTTCATGGATGGCTTGACTATGAAAATTAAATTGTTACTCTGTGATGATGTTTTTAAAAAAAAAAAAACAAAACAGCAAAAACATGTACATATTTAAAAGCTTTTTATACTCTGACATGTGGCATGGATTTAAGCTTTCAGAATGGCAGAATTTGCCTAGAGCACACATCAAGAAATACTAAATAATCCAAAGATTGTTCAAATAATTTTAAGACCCACAAAATCTTGCTAACTCTCCTTTGAGTCACCCTTGAGGCTGCAATGTTCTCAGGTTAAATTAGGCTAAAGCAGCACTGGAATTAGAAACTCTGTCTCTTCTCTTTCCCTTCTCTTATCCTTGTCCCCATGAAAAAAGAAAACTTGAGAAGAGCTGGAGCATCTCCTACCCATCTCTAGCTGCTGAATGGTGTAAAGGAGAAGGAATACAGCCTCACACATTTATTCTCAGAGACAACTGAAATCTGCTGTTCATACTAGCTTCCTCTATACAGTGAGGTGGTATGGTACAAGAGACATACTTACCCTCTGGGAGTTTAACCCAGCTTGCAGTCCACAGCCTGGATTATTTGTTGTGATTTAGTATGATGTATTCTGTCCCTAATAAACCATTTAATTCAAATAATTATTACATTATTCAACTAAAATTAGAGTAATAATAGTATGTGGATGCCTTCACTGAACTCATGCCCTCCGTAACAATTTCACAAAACAATGTCATTTGAAGTAATCACTTTTTAGTGTAATAGCTCAGTAACCATAAATTATTTTAAAAAATATTAATTGAATTAAAGTGACAATCTGCACTGAGAGGGGAGGGTATTATTTTCAAGGAAGAAAATACAAGAATACTGCCGCATTCAACAAGGCAGTCAGTCACTCACCATTTCTCTAAAAACCTTAAATGCAACACAATGAACCAGGAATTGTTCAAAAATTTAGAAATCTGGCTTATAAGCCAAATAGATGAGCCTGTAAATTGAGCTGTGAAGACTGAAGAAAGGCCTAAGCAAATAAATTTTCCTTCAGATAAATTTATTTTAAAACTACTTACAATTGGTCTAAAAATCAGTAGGGTGGAGATCACACAACTGAAAAGCAACTACCAAGCATAGAAAACATGAGCATGCTTTTGATTGATTTTCCATGGTCTCGTCCTGAAAAGTGCTGCTTTTTTTTTCCTTTTTTATTTCCTTTTTAAATATTAGAAACTCAACAGCATCATTAAGTTTTACTTCTGAAGTACTACTCAGAAAAATCTGTTGTGATGAACGGGGCTTTAACCCTGGAAATAGTATAAAATGAATACTAAAATGGGTTCTACAGCAGCATGAGGAACCTGTCAACAGTTTATTTAGGAACCACTGCTTACAAACTAGCTTCAAGGGTTTCCCAACTTCAAGGTTTCCCAAGCTTCATTATAACTGATAATGTTTCCTCAGTGCTCCAATGTGACCTTCTTGTTGTTTTCGGCTTTTAATGCAATTGTCTTTGCTTGCCAAATGGCCAGCAAATATCAATGAAGCACAAGGGTAGTGTAGAACCACAGCACTACAGCTTTATCTTGGAGGTGTCCATGATAACAACAAAAGCCAACAATGCTGAGGAATCAGTACTCCAAAACATAAACAGCACTGCAGAACTAAAGAAAGAATTAAATTGAAAATAATTGGTTTAGAGTCACTAATCTTCACTGACTGAAAAGCAAAATCCATCAAGATATTTTTTCATTTAAGCAGACTGTGACATGCATAAGAGTGGGAGATTCAAGCCCATGGCTATGTGGTAACCAGACAAGGGAACAGAAGATCTGGAAGTAGAATAGGGATTGATCTTCCAGAAAACTGGTGTTTGCAGGAAATATACCCAGGAGTGTGATCCACATTTAATATGTTGCCTTCTCCCCTGAGAAGAGAACCTGTCTGGAGAAAGATTACCCTCAGGCAAACACAGTAGCTCCTGGACTAAGAGACATCTCTCTGGACTCAAATCAGACTTTCAAAATAAAATTTGCAAGGTTGAAGCACAGAGCAAAGTCACACATTCTTAAACCAGAAGAGACAATCAATCTGGTCTGATATTCCACAAAATACAGGCAGAGTATTTTACCGACTGTTGAAAGGTTTACCTTTCCTTGGTACTGCAAGACAAGAAATATCCTTTCCAATGTGTCAGTGGATACCTGGCTAGTAAAGACAAAGATTGGCTTTCCCCAGCACAGAGTGGCTACTGCCAATTTATGGCTTTTAGAAGAACAGAAATCTGTGCATTTACTTGACACTTGTACAACATTTGCTCATTTATTTGGCACACCAAAATTTAGAAACACTATTACAGACTTTACGGAGAGAGAGGCTATGAATATTTTTGAGGCACCTTTCAGAGGCTGGATCCCATAAAAAACACAGTCCAAAATAAACCAAGCAAACAAGGAAAACCACACTCTGAACTCTCCCGTCGATTAATCCATCCATCTTATCACCAGCCCTCTTATTTTGTTTGGTGTTAGAGTAATTTATTAAATCAGCAAGTCCAACTAAACATGTTACCCTGGAAGAGTGTTTTCCTAACTGAAAAAGCAAAACATGAAAATTACTATAACAGAACACAAATTAAGAGCATGGTGTTAAAGGAGAAAGGAAATATGCTCAGGTGATGGCCAACAGCAGTCAATCTTATTATACTAAAGTTGAATTTGACTTTTTAAAGCCTTGGGAAAGCATTTTGTTACAAGTTACCTTTATAGGAAGAGAAAAGAAAAAACAGGATGGAGGAAAAGCTTTTGTAATTTCTCCTCTTTCATCACCCACCCACCCCATCCCCAACTTAATTTTTAAATGCCTGCTAACAATGACACTTTAAAAGTTCAGTTTGGTTTAGCTAAGTGGAAAAGGAGAGATCAGAGATTCTGGATTGCTATAAGTCACTCATCTTTTGTTGTGTCTGACTCTTACAGGCAGGAAAATTTCATAGCTTTTGAATGGTATGGCATGTTGATCACCTAATTTGTAGGTGAGTACTTGCAGCTTTCTTGGATCAGAGCATCTTTAAACCTCTTTAAAGCAATAAAAATGTCTGATAATTTCTTAGTTGAGTATAAAGGGTGTGTTGGAACGCCAAATCAGTCCTATAAACTGAATTAATTCTTTTATGAACAGTAACTGGGTTGAAACTCTTCACATAAAAACTAAACAGTATCAGTTTGAAAAAGAGGTCCCCACCTAAGAATTCACACAAAGACAACAGAACACGAGAATTAAGACTGCTTTAATTGCCTTTAAACAAAAGAAATGCCCAAGCCCAGAGGAAGCTATAAGGTGATAGGTAAGCATCAGACTGGGCCATGAGCTCTGGGTATACATCTCATTCATATTCTGACTTGTTAACACTTTCTGTCAAACAGCTTAGTATGTGTGCACCACTTGCCTTCACAAAATGGACATAATTTTATTTCTCTTTGAAAAGTTATTTTTCACCTATCAAAATGACCTTTTAAAAGATAGGAAGGAAATTCAGATTATCACCTTTAACTTAGATGATGCAGTGTCATAACTTTGCTCTGCAAAAACTTATTTCCTAGTTAATCCTGAGAAAGTCACTCTAGTGCATTTATGACTCATTTCCCCAGACAAAACAATAGCAGGAGTACTGAAAAAATGAATGTATCCAGCCAACTTTTCCTACTGAAATCTGTGTCCACTATTGCCTGTTACCTGATAGTGTTGCAGGTGCTGTTTTCTGCTTGTGGGATGATGACATTAGCATGATGTATTGAGAAGTCATGTAACTAATTAATTGAGCATATTACATTGATGATTTAGCTTATGTTGAGGAGAGAGGAGTGTCCAGCTGGATTCAGTTAATTGTTTCTTTATTCTTTTCAGCCTAAGAGAAGAATTGTATGATCATCTGACTACTTAATATCAATTTCAGCATGAATACACAAGAGGTGAAGCTATTAATGTTAAGGTGTGAATTCATGGTAACTTGGGATGGGCAAGGTCACTTCAGCGTTCAAATAAACAGTTAGTCCTGTCTGTAGTGTGTATCTTTTCAGGTAAAGATTCTCCATACACATGCCTATGGTATTAATTTAATTTAAGGAATGTTTCCTCTTATTTCCCAATACAAAGTAATACAGTTTTAATATTCATACAAATAAATAGTATCAACAGCATGTTCAAAATAACAGTACATGGAATACCTCTTCCATCTTGTAGGCAAGAGAAATACATTATGATGCTGACCCAAAAGATTAATATAAAAGTACATTGTTTGCCCACAAAGTGTTGACTATTTTTTTCTTCTTAAACAGATGTAAACTTAAAATTACATTTGCCATAATGAGAAGAAGACTGGGGATTTGAGAACCTCTTCTTCATTTTAAGAAGACATACCTACAGATTAAACCTGCTGTTAACAAGGACAGAAGTTGACCTAAGAAGGGCTGATGCCTGTTTGGAAAACTGCTTATACCCATAGATGAGACCTATCAACATAGTTTACATTGATAAGGTCAGACAGATTTCATAGATGTTTTAGTTGTGTGGGTTTTGTTGTTTCCTGGGTGTGGGTTTTGTTTGTTTGTTTGTTTTTGTTGGGTTTTGTTTGGTTGGTTGGTTGTTTTTTTAACTACCTTTGCATTTGTGAAACTATTCTGATCAGAACAGGAGCAATTTTTAGGAAACAATCACTTTTAAAGAAGCATTTTGTCTCCAAGACTAATGAACTTCGCATATTTACAGAAATGTGGACAACAGTCCCTCTAGCATCTTCCTAACAAAACAGCATAGCTGTAAGGTGTAGATTGTGAATTATACCAATGACAGGGCAGAACAAAAACAGGTTTTCCAAAAAGCTTATTTATTTACCCAAATCACAAAGTGTTTTTGCATTCTTCTGGAAACTTTTTTATGGAAAAACACTGCTCAAGATCTTACCAGTATTATTAAAAATTATTACTCTTAACCCAAAAATATCTGAAGGGCACATTCTGGTGGGCATTATGCAAGTGAAACAAGCTCTTTTCCCTCCTCTCTCTCACTTTTACAAATATCTGCTACTCTCATTGTGCTGAGAAGGGATAGTAATGCCTCACAAAAATACTTAATGACCCAGCTCCTGTTGAACAAGAGTGATTCCTCAAAATGCCAGATGTTGAACTTGCATGGTTTCCAGTTGAACATGCACTCCTAGATGCTCAGAAAGCATCTGAGAACCCTGACTGTATTAGATAGCTATCACTGAGAAAGCAAATGAGACAAATGCAGCCTCGCGTGGATCTGGTTAGGTAAGTGAGAGTGACATCATGTCAGTAACCATCCCCTTTCTATCATCACTTGGAAGTAAGAACAAATTATACTGTTATCATAGAAGTAGGTTTAGCAACCCAATTTTTTTTTACTTACTTATTCTGTGGAATTCAGTAAAATCAAGTGCCCTTTCACATAAAAGTGCATAAAACTCTCTCTAGATGAAGTGTTAGCCTTATTTGTAAAATGCACACAGCTCTAAAAACACCACAAAAAGACTATTTCTCAACTCTCATGCCTCTCAAGATCATGAGAATTGCCACAAGACCTATTGCAGCATCTGCTCCTTTGGCCATGTTTCTTGCTTTTCTTAGTACCCTCTATTCCAATTACATTTCAGTAAAATAGAATGACAGGAGAAATACATTCATTTATCCAGTAAAGCTTCTATGCACTTTCAAACTGTAGATTACTGTAGATCTTAGAATGCTTGTATTTGCTGTAAGCTTCGTATGGCATCATCACACATTCCATCTTTGCCTTACATTTTCATGCATACATATGAATGAAATAAAAATGGATAGACACAAAATAGTAAACTCCTTATGTTTTGTTTTCTCCACTCTTCCTTTAATGAAGGAAATGCTTTTCCACATCGGCATTGAAGAAGCTGTCTTTTGAGTGTAAATTCTACCATCGTGCCAGAGTTTGTGTCATACCCTCCATCCTGAAGACATAAAGATTCGCTAAAAAACACCCTGTAAAAACATTAGGGATCTCCTTCCATACTGCATTTCCTTAGTATATTTCTGTGCTTCCATTTCATTAATCATAAACAATCTTTATATATATTCCTCCTCAGTATCTTCTCCAAAGGCCTCTTGTTCTCACAGGACTCTTTACTTGTGATTGCATTTTTTTCATGTAACATGCCACAGTTAGGACCACTCTCTTTAATTAGTGTCACTTTTTTTTACTTGACTGCTGCTTTCAGATCACTCAACTTCAGTGGAAGGTAGACAAACTTTTATTTTACTGTTGGTCAACTTATCATTATCAACAACACTTTTCTCTCTTTCCCTCAATCTTCAGCACACATCATTTGGTGAGCTCTGTTACTGAATCACCATGAAATAAATTGCCATGTTATATTATAAGTTGCAAGAAAGATGGCTTACATGGAAAATAACTGTTTTTAAAAATAATTATTCAGTTTGTAAAATAGTTCTTAACAGTAGGCTTCTTTTTGCCATTCCTTTTATTTTCAGGTTGTTTCTTTTCTATCACATAGTTAGACCCATACTGAAAATTTTTTAAATGAAACTCTATAAACCACCCACAAACACAACAGTATAGACCCATTCTCAGAGTCTCTAGGCAGTTGAGGACTACTGAAAGCAGTATGATTAAAGAGATTAAGTTTGTTGAAGCCCATTATTAACACCAGGAAATTTTCCCTGAAATAATGAACCTTTAAAAATATAGTGATGAACGTAAAAAAGAGCAAACAACATGCTGTTTTCAAAGGTATTAGAGGAGTAGTATTTTTCTCTCTCTTGGCTGCCTCATGCATATCTTTAACAATCTCCTATTGAAATGTTAAATTGTGAATGCCTTAACAGCAAAAGTACATCTGTCTCAGCTATCTGACCCCTGATCCATATTCCAGAAGTAACCCAAGGTATTATACTGGAGTATACTAATTTGCATACTTTGCTATAAACATGAATGTTTTTGTTTCTGCAAGCAAGGCACAATGCTAAAATCTAAAAAGCTGCAGAACCATTTTATTTCTTCAACTGCTTCCACCATCTCCACTAAACAAAGCCCTGTTTATCAAAACCATGAATCTGCAATGAGCTCATTCATTGACATCTGCACAGAGTAGGACAGAACACATTTCTTTTTTTTTTTTTTTTTCTTTTAAGGAAAGAGTAAAATAACTTGAGAGAGTTATTCAGCAAGTCCTGAGAACAGCATAATGTTATATCCAAGACATTTCATGCTTGGATATGTATTGTAAAGCAAATGGTAAGTCTTGGAAGATGATGAAGAACTGGGACTCAGCCACAGCTAAATGTTCTGGAAAATGAATGTAGATTATAATGCAAAAAAATCCCAACAAAAGGTAGGGGAAATTGATGTATCAATCCTATCTATTTTAAATTGAACTCAAGTGAGATCTACACAAACACAAGGCTACGACTTCATGGTCACAAAGAAGGTGTAATTCCAAAGAGCCGTATGGCATTTTCTCATTATTCAATGACTGGGAATCAACCCCTGCTTACACAATGTGGTAGTGCTAGTGTTGACCAAGCATGGTAACTGCTGGAGTGCATGCGGTATTTTTTAGTATAAAATCTGCTGAAAATTGAATCCCTATATGCTTGCTTAGGTGTCATAATCAAGAAGATACAGCCTAATGTTACCCTGAAATTATTAAGGAAAGCTCAGATTTATCCACCCAGAGCAGTTTCAAATATCTTATTCAACATTTGCCTTACTGATCTATCAAAAGCCTTGAGAATTCTAATTAAATTCCTGATGATCCATAATTGAAAAGCACCACTAATACAGAGATTCTGTGTACCTGAAAGTAAGAATTTTTGAGCTTAAAACTGCTGTTCCAGAAAAGAAATTATATTAAATTAGAAAAATGCAAGTTTCTGCATAATAAGTAGTATATAGCATTACTACTACATGTTGGAAGCTCATTAGGTGGCAACTACAAAGAGGAAAATGTGGTTGTGCTACTGACTGACTACAGTGAGGGTGTACCATACACCTTGCAGTTTGAAGGCCTGGTATTCTAATAACAACATATTCTTAAGTCCTTGTACAGGATCTGCAATAGTTCTCTGCTGAAGAGAAAGCATTACTCCAAATTCCATAAAATAATAATATCCTTGTGAAGTATATCATTATAAGGAGGCAGTCATTATCTTCTAAAACATGATTTTTATCCTGCTACTAGCAATTACTGCGCTGTCCTAAAACGTCTTATTTCCTAGTAGGTACAGATAAGGTAATTTGGTTTTGTTCATTGTTTCTTGAGAATCTGCAATATGAATATCTGCACAGGCTTCAAGGTAAAGATGACAATAAACTTAATAGATGAAAAGGTGAAATTTTACCCGAATTCAAAAATCTTCAAGTAATTTTAATCTGCTTGAAAACCATATTTTCTACAAAGTATTGACATTTTTCCTGTTTGATGATTATAGACTTCCTAATAAAGATCATTATTTTGCTACCCATTTTGGATTATTCCAGAACAATAACATATTCTTAAAATGCAGCATTTACACTGTAACTACCTCTCAGCATTTTATTCTAACCATTGTGCTTTTAAAACTGTGGTACAAATGTGTGACAAGTCTGAAGCTGGAAAAGCCAGCTACTTTTAAGTCAAATATATAAAGAAATTAAGTGGAAACATATTTTATAAAACAGTATCTGGGTTGGGGTTTACCAGCCTGTTGTAACCCTAAAAAATTGTTGATGTATTGTTTGAACGCATCAGAAAAATAATTTTGGGTAGCAATAATGGGCACTGAGATTCCTCAGTTCAGCAGGAAGGTGGTGTAGATAGATTTGAGGTGGAAAGCAAGAATTTTGGCCACTCCTCAAGCAAGAACTTTCAGTAAGGAAGGCACACATGTAAACTCTCACTTGGAAAGGGATGGGCTGTGGAAAGGGTGGGGAAATGATCAGTCAAGTCCAGATGATTGACCCTGCACTGTGAATGTGACAACACAACTTGGGCACAGAATTGGGCTTTTCCTTTTTTTTTTTTTTTTTTTTTTTTTAATCTCCAGTAATACTAAAATGACTTAGTAATATTTACATCCTATAATTACCTTGAACATTTTCCTAATGACACCATCAGCTCTATCTTCTCCCTTTCTTAGCCTCTCCTTTGAAGGATGAGTTTTCTATTTTCAATCTGATTATTTATGCAGTGCATCATAGACATTGCCAATCTTGCTTTAAACAAGGTAACTCCCATAACTAAGTCTTGCCACAACAGCATAGAGCTCTGCTCAGGCTATTTTCTTCCTCTTCTACTCACTTCATGTTTTCAGATTTGCCATACAATGGTATTTTGATTTTTAAAAAATGTTAGAGTATCATCCTCTGCCTTGGCAATGCTAGCCTACACCACCAGTCCTCTTATTTAGTTTTTTAAAACTCTCAAGGCTCCCTTCTACAAACTATCTGCAAACCAGGTGGCTAAGAGGAGAAGCAAAATGAGAATAAACAACATGTAAATAATAAACTATGCTCTTTTTTTTCTTTTTTATTGCCACTTAGTTTTCTGACAGTTATAATTCCTGCCTGTGTGAAACAGTGGGTACGTACAAGGGGCTGTGCTCATTACAAGTGGAAAGCATTTAGTTCAGGATAGTATTGTGTGCACACCAAAACAAAATTCCTGCTAGGTTTCATACATAGTTTTTTTCTGCAACAAGGTTGCTTCCTCCCTCCTTGCCAAAGAAGGTTAGCCACATTTTTTACTGTCAGCTTAAATGCTCATTTAAGGTTATTTGAAACAAAGCCTCAGGCTCCAGTCTTGCAGCTTGAGACCAATTCCATCTGCATTAATGACCTCTATAATTGCCTTGTATAGCATAGCTTTCAAACCTCTAAACCTTTTAAAATTATTTAAATCACATTTTAAACTTACATAAATACTTAATCGATTCTGCTTGCACTTACCTGATAAGGTTTCTTGCTAAAAGTGCTTAAGCTGTATTTCCTACTTAACAAATTATTTTTTAAAATAAAAAATGTGTATCCAGAAATAACTTTTGTTTATTATGCAATTCTGCTCCTCAACAAAATAACCTTAGATTTAAACATGACATTTTTATCCATCACTTTCTCATTCTTACGAGCAGGCTCTGCGTCATGCCTCTGTTATTTGCCATTACCTGTTCATTCTAGCACATGCCAGAACATGCAGGGATATAAGAAAGAGTGAGGTCCAAGACTGTGCATGATAGTCAGAGGTCAGGACATTTATTTCACACCAGGTCACTTCAGCTCAGACATCCCATACATGTTACTCAGAATGCTGCATGTAAAATAGGGCAATTATACACCATGATCACTTTAGCTGGCCCAAAAATCTTTGTAGCTTATGGTACCTTTAAAATGTAGAAGCTAAATGGTTAATGAAGATGCTTATGAAGTACGTCCGAGAGATAATTTTATTTTACAGAAAAAATATCCTTTCACCACTGAGCAATCAAAGCATTTTCCCTGAATTTCCTACACTCAGTGTAAGCACCTAAGGCACTGTGCATAATCCATACTAAAATAAAGACGATATACTATCTCTGAATAGCGAAGTCAGGTGGAATTAGACATGTGCTTCGGAGGTTGTAGTAGATAAAGGAATACAGTTCTGTAGGAGGAGACGTTTAACACATGGTACAAATGCATACAACTCATAAAGCAGTCGCACTTTTGAGCTGTGAATGGAAAATGGATTGAGTGTCTGAAGGGACTGAAAGGATGGTGAGTAAGAACATTTTATAAATGGGGTGCAATCAGGCCACTGAAACTTCTTCCACAAATTAATGTTTAGCTCTTAGGAGAAGGCTATCCTCTCCTCTGTCACAGTCTCAACTCCATGAGCTTCAACTACGACTACAATTTACCTGCTGTTTGATCAGGCGAATTGACTTAAGAGTGGACAGCCCTTAGACTTAATGGATTTTGCAGTAGCAGCACTGTGTATTGGTAAAGTGTGCAACTTGGCAGTGTCTTTTTTTAGAAAAAAGGAAACAAACTCCATGTCATGAATGAAAAACATTTGGAAAAAAAGAAAAAAAGAAAAAAAAAAAAAAAAAAAAAAAAGAGGAAAAACCTTTAGTCCACAGTGTGTCTGGATACTGTGTTTTATGTAAGAACCAAGGAGATGAGAGGCATTACCCTGTTTTGGTGACTTTGCACTGACATTGCACCCTCCCAGCATTGCCTTTGCTAGGTCTCTGCTTCCTTTCCCAGCAGGGAGGGTGCTGGCCATGGGAAGTGGAACCGAAAGTAAGTTGTTTCATGATGTGCCACTGCTTGCTTTTACCTGGGAGGTAACTGTGGGCTGACTTCACACCAGTTATTGAAAGCACACTAAGTGTTTGGCCTCAACTCATAAATTAGAGTGACTTTAAAGAAGCTTGATCCCATATTAAGAGGCCAGTAGCTCAGTATCACTGAGTGCTACAATTCTGTCTAAAGCCAATGGTAGGCCTATGAGATTGAAATGAAAATTTATTTTATTTTTCTATTCAAAGCTCCTTGAAATCTGTGATGGAAGACACTGCATCTAAGAAGGAAAGTGAAACAGAAGTCCTACTAAAAGTCTATATTTTTAGATTTGTATCTTTACAATGGGCAAAGGATTTTTCGTACTACCCATTTTACCTCTACTCTTTTTTTCCAGGAGAATATCAGACAATGAGTCATAGCTCCTAGGTTTATGCATGTTACTAACATTTAGGGAATACTTAAGAAGTGCCATGATTTTAACAATGCTTTTGACCACCTTCTCATACAAGGAACCTGTGCTGGGAGCTATTACTCTTGCTCAGCATCAAAAAAACCACCTCTGCCTGGGCCTCGTTGGCCACAGCTATAGGTTCAGGTCCTGGCAGGGCTGACCTGTGTGGGCTGGGGAGAAATGTTTTCCTGCTTGTAGAAGCACGGGCTAAGAAACAAGTCTGACTATATGAAGGAAGTAGGAGGCAGGAGTGAGAGAGAGAGAAAGGCTTCTTGAGGACAGATCTTACTGGAGTAGCAAGCCTGGTATTTCAGAATAGGAAAAATTATGTCTGTTCTCTTGTATTCTGAAAACCAGGACTTATTTACAAAACAAACACACTGAGATTGTACCAAAAATATCATGTGCTTATGCTACCAATTTTTCCACCTACACAAAGCGTTCTTTCAGGGTCTTTAATTTTGACTAGCTCCTCAGGTTAGTGGAGTAGTGGTAGCAAATTCAGCTCCTGTTTGTATTTACAGACTGCCTTCAACACAATGAGATTGTGATATCAGTAACAGTTGATGCTTTCTTTAATACCACAAAAGAGATTTCCTGAGCTTGTAAACACAAGGCTACTAATAGATAAGTACTGTTTTCTACAGTCTTTGTCAATCCTGTGTCACTGGATTTGCAAATCAGCACAGGTCTGCATAGATACTTCAGCACTTCTTGTGCAGGAAGTTCAACATTACAGCAGGTCACAGACATAGATTAAATATCATGCTGTAGGGAATAAAACCAGCTATTCTTCAAAGTAAAGATGCTATATTAAATGTAAACAAATCAGATATGACCTGCAGATGGTGCCATGGCAAGCTGTGTATGAGAAGAAAAAATAATGATCAGGTGAATGACTGAGTGGAAATGTACACTTCATCTGAAATGTATTATTAAATTAATAGAGAAGTTGAGGTTCTTTTTTTCTTCTTTAACTGCTTTGGTCTCTTTCTTTACTAAATTTGGATATACAGGATGGAAAGAAAAAAAAAAAAAAGGATGTTATAAATAAAGAACTGAAGTTAGGAGAGCTGATAAAATACGAATAACATTCCAAGGAACTTTATGTGTCATAGCTGCATAATAGAAAAGGGAGTGAAGCGCCTTGTGCCCCTGCTGCTAAACAGTAGATTTGAAGGAGGCTGCAAAGGGAGCACAAGTCCTCATAGGCTGCTTTCCAAGGCATCTATTCATCTTATGAAAAATATGATGCTTTATTTAGTATCAAGTGTATGGATTGGGCTTTTTGTGGTTTTCCTTCAGAGAAACAATCAGACAACAGAGCAGGACACTGGAACCCAGTGCCTTCTGCCTTTCCCCTGCCCCCTCCCACCCAATCCTTTGTTACTTTTAAGCATCTCATCAAGTGTGTAAAATGCATCATTTATACAACATAGCCAGGTGTATATGTTGCAGATAACACGAAAGTGCATTTCTGTGATCATCTTTGCTGGTCTCAGAGGTGAACAGTAACATAGTAACCAGGAGCTGCTAAATACTGATACCTTGGTTCAGTGCAGCCCTGGTACACCTGCCATCTTCCATCTCCAAGGGAATCACTGTATTAAATTTACATCAAAGAAGGCTGCATGACTGACCCACTGGTCATATTAGCATTTTTACTCCAGTAAACTGGTCAGCAGAACATTTCTGTACCATGAAAATTATTCTGGTAGTCCATTGTTAGGAATTAAACATTGATGAGAAATTTTGTAAGAGCATATTAGCAAGAATGAGCAGGTAAGAAGTACAGTAAGGGCAGAGCAGTATCAATATATAGATCTGAGAAAGAAAATCAAATCAGATTCTTTTCATCTCAGAATGAAAGTGGACACCGGGAAACTGGCAGGAATGTGAGTGAAAGGAGTGCTCTATCTACTGGAAGAGACACAACAAGGGTAATGATGAAAAATGTGCTTAATTCCCCCTGCTCTTCTGCATTCATTGGCCTCTATTTCATGCAGACTCTTTCATCAGATTCAAAGTTTTCCCGTGTAAAGCAGATAAATATTTTCCTCCAGGTCCTCCGTTTTTAGATGAGCACAACATGCAGAGCTACTTGGATTTTACACCCTTGAGATTCAAGGATCAGAACACAAAACAGACAAGGGACTAATTGACATTTATTCTGTACTTGAAAGGAAAAATATAGCCGTATGTTAAAAAGGATCAGCTGGGAAAAGATAGTTGAAAGTAGAAACAGAAAATGCTACCTTGCAGCTGTAAAAGTGCAAAAGGAATAAAGAGGAACCAGCATGACCTGGCATTCAGAATGGAATAATAATGACCCTCACAGCCCATTAATATCTATTTATCTGTACCCTAGTTAATTCCACATGGATGAGTGTGACCAAAGAAAAACACATAAGCATACTTATTCGTACTGAACAACAAATTTAAGAATGCTCCAGCAATGAATTATATTATATTTAAAGGAGATTTGGCTAGTCTATGCCTTTTTTTTTTTTTTTTTTCCCCCATGAGACTGCCTTTTAAAAAACTTTTATTGGCAAGGTGACATCAACGTACTAAGGTAATTTCAAGAATCTCTCTTCTCTGTAGCTAGAAAAAAAGGAGTGACTGGTTGGTTTCCAACCTGGGATACACCTTCCCATTTTGCAGAAAATTAAGACTTAAAGCAACACTTCTACAAAAGGCAAGAAAATAATTTTAAATATTTATGTACTACTTCAGGTTGGGCATAATGGTTGAAAAGTTTTATAACTCCACTGAACAAAAGGTTTAAAGTTCTTTTGAGAGATTCAGAATTGAAAATTGGGAGGAATTTGGTTTTGCATCTTATTTACATGATGATTTCACAGGTATCATAAACACCTTCCATTTGGATCTGGCTATACACAAGGTAGTAAATGTAGCAATAACCTTAGAAAGACCAATTATCACTTCAGAAATTAAGGCTAGACTTTCAGCTGGGCTGCTTCCAAATAAACCACAGTGACTAATTTTTACAGTTTTCCCTTTTTTTCCAGGAAAATGCAGGTTTCTACAGAGCACAGGTATTCAGTCAGGTTGCAAATAAAAACCCTTTCACTCACATGCACACCGGTTAAAGCAGCAGATCTCTGACTCCATCCTCTGCTTGAAGGGGTTTGAACATGCATCTTCTATTGAAAAATAATGACTCAGACTACCAGGCTATGTAATATTTCAAGGGTTGCTCTTTAATTATCTTTAAACTATCCCACTTTCCATGAGGAGTGGAGTATGGAGAGAAAGAGTAGATAAGCATGAGCAGGAATCACTGCATCCTGGTGATTTCAGTAGTCACCTGGGGACGAGTTGACCTAGCAAGAACTTATTAAATGCATGATGTCAAGTGCATACTGAAGCAGGGGCATGAACCCACTTCATTCTTCTCTCAGAGAGACCCCCTAGTCATTAGGCTGTGGTTGAAATTTTTTCCACTCCAGCCCAATAACTTACTAATTACTTAAAGTAAAGTGAAAGAATGAAAACCTTCAAGCATATGTCACTCAGGCCCCTGCCACTGCTGAGCAGCAGGCGGTTATAGTGATCAGCTGCAAAATGGCAGCAGATGTTCTAGCTTTAAGGAAAGTGCACAAAGGATTTCATCATCCCGTCTTACTTTTGTAGCGGTGTTTCGTTAGGTACTTTCCAGTACTTTTTCTCATACCAGATGGGAATCAGATTGGAGATGGATTCTCTCCTGCAATAGACGGTGTTAACTTTGTTCCTAAGAGGTTCAGGGTTTCAGCCATTTTCTTCTCTCCACCATATTCTGCTGGTTAGCATGCACTTTTAAAGCTCTGGCTTTTTATACATCCAGCTCCCCTCCTGCATTACAGAGAGGATCCTGGCATGCAGGTCAGCACTGTTGAGTGCATCAGACAACAAACCACTTCAAAGTCGAAGCTGCAGTGTTGGCTGAACTCTGCCACCCACCCTCCAACACATACACCAAGATGAACAAGGTGGATTTTAAACTATAAAGGATGTGACCACTCTATGCCCTTCTATGAAACAGTATCAGTAACAATTTCCCCCCTTCCTCCTCATCAGACCTCTCAAAGATCACATTGGACAATCTGAAAGGCTTGCAGCAAGCCATTTAAAATCATGATGCCTTCCTGCTTTTGTTACTCAAGCCATAAAAGCTCTCAGAAAAATAGAAATACTTTTTATTTTTGAGCAGGGTACAGGCTACAAACCTGCCTTTAATATCACTCTCCAGGGTTTCAAGTAAGATCTTTTGATGTTTCAGCAGGTGCCTTGTATAATCTCATATTGCTAATGGGTTTAGGCAGTGACAAACAGGAAACTGTGCCTGACTCAGCAGTCCCTCACTTTCTATATTTATCACCTCAATGAAAAATGCAGCATTTCCCTGCTACCTATTACATTAAAACTTACATTATGCCTTGAAATAAACAGGGAGAAGCAGGCAATTATAAAGAAGGGGACAAGGAACAACAACCCAGATTTTTTATTTGGGAGCTGTTACATTGATGCCTCTCAAACATCTGCCTGCAACAAAAAAACTAAAACCTAACTCAAAGAAGCAGATATGTATTACTCACCGAAACATAGGTCACAGTTCTGCAATCAGGTAGCTTATGTGAACTGGAAGAGTGTTGGAGGAAGATCCCAGGACAACTACTGATCTACTTGGAGAGGCTCTGTCCCTAATCACAACTGAATCACAAGTTAATTATCAGGGCAAAATATATTCAAAATGTACTAACACATCATCTAAAATTCATACAACATTGGCCTACACAAAATATTTGATTAATTGAGGCTCTGAGTTTTCACTCCGAAAAACTGAGTCTTTACCTCACAGACAAATTGTCTGACATCTCTATTTCACATCTGAATCTTCTGAGACACTTAAATCACCATGGGAGTGCTCTTCTTAACCTCTCCAAAGCAACAAAGTAAAAAGCTCCAAAGAATGGTGACACCACAAGAAACTCAGGCTGTAGATGAGTTCTTCTGGGTTTCTGTTTTTCTGTTTCCTTAGAGAGGGAAATTTTAAGAAGTGGATGCAAAGTCTGAGCTAAAGGAATTCCAGTAAGTATGAGAGAGCAACCCAAAAGCAAAACCTAGGATGAATATTTCATTATCATAAGCAGCAGAGTGTTGAAGAATGGCTTGCAGAACAGGGCCACGGATCCATGGAGGAACTGTACAAGCAATCTCCTTGCTAGCTTAGCATAAGTAGGCCTGACTCCATTTTGTAGAAATTGTAGAATCATGCTGACAAGGAAGAAAAGCAAGGGCACAGTGTCCTTGCCAGTTTTGTTTAGAGTGGGAGTAGGGAGTATAACGGTAAGAATGAGGAAGAACCTTGGGCTAGAGTCTGCAAAGCAGGAGGAGGGTGTAGATGTAATCACCTGTGTGTAACCAATGAGATTACAATACGTATGCATAATTAGTAGAAAGAGTATATAAGCACTGCTGTATCCTAATAAAGTTGAAGCTTGCTTTACCAATCATATTGATTTGACTGCTTGACTTCCCTAGCCGTTGTCAGCAGAGTGGCAATGAGCTGTAGCATACTTTCACAGAAAAGTGAGAAGAAGAAAAGAAAAAGGAAAAAAAAAACCAAACAAAAAAACACCTGGAAAAAATCAATAGAGCATGGAACTTAAAGTTAACCATCCTGCTAACCTTTAAAATAAGAGATGGTGAGGAAAAGACCCACTCTTGCTTTCTGTTGGAGCAACGATTGTTTTTTGACAAAGTTAGGAATGAGGTTTTTTTCCCTATTTTAAAAAAGACCCTCTGCTTTGTTGCTTTACTAATGTCTCTCCCAAATCTTTTTTATTGCTGTTCTGATTTTGAAAGTATCACACACAATCTGCATCTCACATACCAGCTTTGCAGGGAGAACCTACAGCTCAGTGGCAACTCCAGTCATTCATCTCATGGCTCTGGTTTTCCTCTCACATACATCACTTTTACAATGCCATAATTGTATTTACTTCAGTGGAGGTGGTCCTGATTTACACTTACATTGCAGAGTCAGGCCATGTAGTTTTGACATCGCTCATTAGGCTGAGGACAGACCAGATCCTGCTGGACCACTGTGGAGTGGATGCCTTTCCCATGACAAGGTCTTAGGAGAACTGCCAGTTGTAAGGAAGGGATGCTCTGCAGTGGGTTCAGCATCTACGTGAGGATAAATATATGTCCACAGTCTGTGGAAGCTTCAGCTCCGCAAACATCTTATTTGTGGAAATACAGGCAGACCCACTTCTCCATCTTACCAAACACACATCTCATATGCTAGACATTACTTCTGTGCTTGCCTGGGGGTGAACACATCTGTTTCTGCAGGGAATCCACCCATAGCACAAATGTTTCTCAACATTCATCGTTTTGTCATAGTGGAATGCTTAACACTGGCAAATGGCAACATCATCAAAAAGATTTTAAACAACTGTCTGAACACTGCAGTTGCTGCAGATGATCTCAATGAAAAACTCAAAGGTTAGGATTCTAAGAGGATTTATGCACAGCAAAACGACTGCTTCTTGTGATATAAACAGGGGCCTGTCAGTCCAGAAAACAAGTATAAACCTGTTCAAAATAATTTTTAAAAAATAAATCAACCAGCAAAAATGTGCTAAGTGAGGACTAAAACTCTTTTCAGCTGGAAGAAGTGTGCTAAGTGAGGATTGAAATGGCAATGCACATTTAGAGAAGACTCCCCAAGTCAGAGGAAATGAATATGCCAGGAAATTATGCCAGTGAAGAGAGACTGGGTAAATATTAGTAGAAATGTGTATTATCAAAGGTATATCCTTCTTGGACAGGCAAAGCATTCCAGTGAGCCCAAGAGATGTGTTTCAGACCAAGGAAAAAGAGGAAAGGTCGAGTCAAAGAGTGCCCAGGGCAAGCAGGACTAAGCTGCTAACTTTCCAAAGTCATTTCACGTGCTTGCTCTCAAGGCAATTTTGTAACTGGGGCTTTGTTGAATCAGCCCTCAGCTACAGCAGCTAAGACCAGTCACGTCTTGTATAACAGTTTGGAGAAAAGGTTGCTTTCAGGTGCATTCTACATGTTCCTACTTCATGCCTCCCTTTTGAAACAGCCTTTTCAGCTTTGTAATCAGAAACTTATCTCTCATTTTAGTCTTACCTACCATTTCGAGTAGACTCAAGTGAATCTGACAGTCTCAAGTCACATGGCTTTTATGAAAATAACAAAATCCAAGTGAATTGGTGGTGCTGACAAACTCTTTGGCCAATCTGCAGCGAAAGCTACATTTGGCAATCCCAAAGGCTAGGTTAGGCCTCCTGCTAGCTTGCAGAAGTCATTTTGAGAGTGATACTACAAGTTACCAAATAAAACAGATAATGCTTCCTGTATCAGGTTTCATTCCATATCCTTTGGCAAAGCTCAGACAGTGGGGAAAAAAATGACATTGCTCTTCCAGCATTTATTTAGCTCAGAAGCTTCTGACTTCTGCATCCTCTGTCCCATTTTCCCCACTGGTCTTAAAAGGAAGTTGGTTTCCTCTGTTCAGTGCTACGTTTTCCTAAATTGCATATGAACACAATGCCTAAAGTAGCCCTTACATATAATGGATTCACAGCATAAGGTTATTATTATACTTAAAGAGTTGTAGGCCTTTTCTCTGAGTGCTCATGGGTATTTTTGATGTCTTGAGATTTTCAGTCCTTCAGAGCTGCAGTGGAGGAGAAAGTGCTGCAGGGTGTGCCGAGGGGTATTTGGAATAGAAGACCTGCAAGCTTCAAGAATAGCAGCAATGACGGCATCATAGGTGGGATTCCGGAGCTTGAAATAGCAGTTATACAACAATAAATTAAAATAAGATTTATAATTTGAAGTTAACAGTTTTATATCAAGACACCTGCAATACTTCAATCTTAGAATAGATTACTTCCTGTCCAACTACCTTTAACTCTATGACAGTATTACACCTTAACCTTGAGACACACTGAATCATAATATTCAGAAACTCTAACTGGGAAAGGAGTACTTCTTGCATTACTTAAGTATAGTTAGAAAACAGCACATGCCGCATTCTCCCATTTTCCAGTTCTAGCTGTCTTCAGTTTTGTTATTCGTCAAGCAGCTATCAGCTTCATCCTGTTATATTTGCCAGGCCATGACCCTCCAACTTTCTCTCAGCCACAAACCACAGATGCTTCACACCCTCTGAATGCAAATTACTCATGTTCTAGTGGCTCTGATGGATATTGCCCCTGCTTATTGTAGGGGCGTTGGACTAGATGACTTTTAGAGGCCCTTCCAACGCAATACATTCTAGGATTCTATGATTCTGTATTAAAACATCCCCTTGATGTCTTGTCCCTTTTTCTGAGATGTTATGCTTTTTAAAAAAAAAAACAAATGCCCAAACTTCAAGATCCTAAGAACATACTCTTACGAAAACTATAAGCAGATAAATAGATTAGAATAATGTATTTCTACAACTATCTTACATTTTTATTTTCCTTCTAGTTTAATTATTTTTGTGAACAGAAATATTAATGATATATGTTTATCAGATTTAACCTTTTTTTATTTATGAACACTCACAGTTCCTCCACTGTGTTACTTACAGGACTCTTGAGAATATTTCTTATATAAATATGTAATCTATTTGCTATGAACTGTAAAATCAGAGTATGCAATCACTGAGTACTCCATGAAGCAGAGTGGTGTTATTTCTTTCCTGAGTGAGCCACTCAGAAACACATGCAGTTAAATAGTGACATCTAATTTAAAAATAAAATAAAAATTAAGATAGATGTACTATTTTAGTGAAAACTTTCAGAACCCACTGATTTGTCACGTGTGTGTGACAACCATGTGGAAAAAATAACCACGAAAAGGTATAATGTAGCTGAGTTTTTATTTTTATCTTAGAATGAATGTTATCATCATAATCTTCCTACTACTGCTGTAAAGGAATGCAACTGCCTAAAGCTTCATTCATGGTTTTCTGACACTACTTAGGAAAAGCATCCATTGAAAATGTCAACAAAAATTACTTTAAGAGAAAGATCTATAAAATCCAAGGTTAAAGTGAGTCATCCCACAAATATCTCAAGTACAAATAGTCTGTACAAAACATTTGAATAAATCTTTTTGAGAGTGGTTTTCATTGCTAATTAATGTAATCTGACAAAATTATAGGTGCAGACACTTCATAGGAAGTTCTTACAAAGGAGGATCAATAAAGTGCTGTGCCCCCTCTTCTGTTACATGCAAAACAGGAGCAAGAAGCTTGAGTCGCTTAGAAAACTAGTCAGATTTTTGCTCACATAGTCCGTATTAAACTCTGAACATTCCTTTTAAATTATCAGAAAGCTCAACCACTGTCAGCTCGGACAACCCATCTGGAGTCCTGAATGCATCACTGGGAGCAGAACCTCAGCTGGCATGGATCGCCACAGGAGTGGTGAAGACACTTTACACTAGCTGAGCATCTGCTGTCAGCAGTTTTCTGCAACTGCCCGCATTTCTTTTACATGCATCGTTGGGTTAGCTGTCGAGCAGGAGTGGATGTACTCCTTATGTTCCCATTTCCACTTGCAGCAGGCACAATGAGAGACCCGCTAGCTTCAGTAGAGAGAGGCACTTGTGCTTTTGGAACAAACTGAGAAGTATTGTGGTCCTGATGGGTGAGAGAGAACTATCTGAGCTGAGGACTTCCATCCCACTTTGCTTACCAGAGTACCCTGTGCCCCATTGTTTCTCATGGCAAGGAGATGCCAGGATTTGCTCACCAGAGCCCAAAAGCTGGTTTCCCTGGTGTCCCTTCCATTCCCTGCTCAAAGTCCTCCTGCAAAACATAAAAGGAGATAGAATCATAGCATGTTTTGGGCTGGAAGGGACTTTAAAGATCATCTAGATCCAACTTCCCTGCATGGGCAGGGACACCTCCCACTAGATCAGGTTGCTCAGAAACCCATCTAACTTGCCATTGAATACTAACAGGGATGGGGCTTCCACAAATTCCCTGGGCAACCTGTGCCAGTGTCTCACCATCCTCACACTACAGAATTTCTTTCTAATGTCTAATCTAAATTTCCCCTCCTGTAGTTTTGATCCATTACCCCTTGTCCTCTCACTACAAGCCCTTGTAAAAAGTCCCTCCCCAGCTTTCCTGTAGGCCCCCTTCAGATACTGGAAAGCCGCTATGAGGTCTCCCCAGAGCCTTCTCTTCTCCAGGCTGAACAGCCCCAACTCTCTCAGCCTGTCCTTGTAGGAGAGGTGCTCCAGCCCTCTTGCCCTCTTTGTAGCCCTCCTCTGGACTTTCTTCATGATCTCCATGTCCTTTTTATGTTGGGGGCTCCAGAATTGGACATGGTACTCCAGGCGGGGTCTCACAAGAGCCAAATAAATGGAGAGAATCCCCTCCCTTGACATGCTGACCATGCTTCTTTTGATGGAGCCCAAGACACAGTTGGCTTTCTGGGCTTCAAGCACACATTTCCAGCTCCTGTTGAGCTTCTCATCCACCATCACCCCCAAGCCCTTCTCCTCCAGACTGTTTTTGATCCATTCTCCACCCAGCCTGTGTTTGTGCTTGGGATTGCTGCGACCCAGGTGCAGAACCTTGCACTTGGCCTTGTTGAACTTCATGCAGTTTGCATGAGCCCACTTCTCAAGCCTGTCAAGGTTCCTCTGGATGGCATCTCTTCCCTCCATGCTATTTCTTTCATTGCTGATGCCAAGAGTAACAAAATGAAGTAAATCCAGCATCAAATACAGCAGCTTGTCTTTGATGTCTCACCTGCCCTCACTGAAAGCAGGAAAAAATGATCAGCAGTCTCCAGAAAAAAAAAAAAAATTACACTTTCAATTAGTTCTTATGTTCAAACTCAAGAGCATGTCCTGAAATGCTCTCTATAGATTTCTTCATTCCAGAGTAAGCCTAATCTAGCCAAATCTGTCTTTGATAAGAGGACAAAGGCTACATTATTAATGTTTAAATCAAGGAAGGATAAACAAGCATGTTGGAGAAATTAGATACCAAATATACTTACTCTTTCTGTACCTTAGTGTAAGCATACCCATTTCTTTCAGTTCTGCTGAAAGGCGATCAATAAAGCAAATAATGGAGATTACTAGAAGGAGAATAGAGAGATAAAAAGAGTCATTATGTGTCTGTGTATTATACCTGTAGAGTGCCATCATTTTGAATGATGAAGGCAGTCCTGGTGCCCCCTTTCCAAAAGGCCACAGTAGAACCAGAAAATTTTCAGAAAAGAGTGACAAGACCAGTGTAGGCACAGAACAACTTCCACAGAAGGGGTGAATAAATGGGCTGCAACCTGAGTCAGAGATGTCAGAAGGGAATTATGATGGTAGTCTATAACAGCGTTTGTGGAACACAGAAACTAGTAGGACTCAGCATTTCACGATTCCTCCATCACAA
Organism: Hemiprocne comata; assembly: GCA_020745705.1. Taxonomy (NCBI): domain Eukaryota; kingdom Metazoa; phylum Chordata; class Aves; order Apodiformes; family Apodidae; genus Hemiprocne; species Hemiprocne comata. The sequence continues at coordinate 60,653,537 of CM036588.1, read as the reverse complement.
GGCATCAGCAAAGCTCTCAAGGAGCAAGAGGTGATCCAAACAAACAAATGGAGATGATTGATCACACAACAGATACATAGGCTGTGAGGAGGCCCTACCCCACAGTGTCAAAAGACCTGCAGCCTTACACACATTTCCAGGGTAAAATCAGTAAAGGGCTATTAACAAAGAGAGGTTGGAGACTAGGAGAATATTCTGGGGGAGTGCCATGACATGCTTACTCAGTTTTCCTACTCTTCACTAGATAACTGCTAGTAGGTTCTGTTTTCGATAGGACAGTGGGCTATTTGAACTTTTGCTTTGACTCACAGCTGTTGTTTCCTTATAAGCTTACCCCTCCACTTCACCTGAGGATCACTCCCAAACATCCCAGGTCCAGGAAAGTAATTGCAAAGGTCATACTCTACTTATGATGGATTGTTTTGGTTTTGGTTTAATTGGGTTTGCATGGTGGTGTTTGCTTTTTGGGAGGAGAAAAAAACCCACTCCAAACAACTACATCTTTGCTTAGCAGCTGAAATAATGCTAAATTAGTTTGTAGGATGAAGTAGTAATTTTGGAGGTTTAATCTCTTCATTGAACAGTATCTGTTAGAATGTTACCTCCTTTCAGTATCCTTCTAAAACATTTGGAAGTAACTCCCTTGAATATCTGTTCAAGCAGCTTGGCTAGATCCTCTGCTTATGTGATTTGTTTGGTTTACTCACTGAAGTGCCTCTCACACCAGCTGAGAAGCTGATCCTTTCCTGTGTTTCCCATATTTTAGTACAAACCCTACCTTTGCTTCATTTTTTTTACATTTTCCAGCTGAAATTCACATAATTAAAATTCACATTATTATGATTTACTGTCTCCAGAAAATAATTATTTTTGCATAAGCCGTTAGTACTGCATGAACTGGAAATTCAGACAACTCTATGCTAAAAATATTTTCTCCCAGATTTGTCACATTTATTATTACTTTTAATTCCATTGTAGAAATTTTAGTTAATAATAGAACAATGTAGTAGAAACTATATCAAAAGTTTTTAAAATTATAGAGCGATCACATTGTCTCAAGAAGAAAAAATCTTTGAAGAAAATGTGGTATCCACCTACCAATTTAAAGAAAAACACCAGAATTTAAAAAGGAGAAGCAAGAAGAAATTATAAAATAGCATGATACTATGCATTAAGAGGTCTTTAAAGTCTTATTGGTACTCTACTAAAATCAAAGGTAATTTTGCTTTATCAGTAAGTGATGGTACTTGCTTTTACCTTTTCTGTAAAAATTATCACCTTTGCAGTTAGATAGCTCCACTACATCCAGTATCATAATATTATTCTCCTTGCCATAAATGTTTCAGAGGACAGCTTTTCCATTAAAACTGGACCTTCCCTCAGGCTGACATCATCAGTCCTTCACAAACTGAAACCTCTTGTGTGAACCAAAAGTTCGATACAATTTTTGGGTACCATTTTCATCTATTTTGAAATGCAGACAGCAACAGGGGGGTTGGACTCTTACAATGATTAACTTGGTGCAGAAGCAAAACAACTTTATACTAACTTGGTGGCTGGGATTTAACTAGGGGACTAGTCAACCCATGGTGAGGTAGAAGCATTAATAATTCTGTCTCAGATTAAGCCATCACAGCCTGAAACTGGGAAACAATGAATTATATCACTATGACATGCAGCAGCTCCTTAGTACAGAACCACTCTGAGGCCTGGGATTGCCTCAAATGTTTACAACAAATAATTTTCTTACAAATAGCTAGTTTTTAATATATAACTAGCTCCTGAGTAGCTTGTTCATATTCATATCTGGACAGGAACATTTGCCAAGTAAGGGCTACTCAGAATGAGCAGGATTTTTACAATCTCACTTTTAAACTCAAAACTTGGTGATGCTCAAGATTGGTTTCTCCTCCAAAGAACTTATGTTATGCATATGTGCTGGGCTAAAGTAATTTTTATTTTTACATAAAAGGCACACTGTTATATCAGTAGAAAAATGACAGATACTATGTACTTCTATGCCAAAATCCTTTCACTGGAGAATTGGCTCATCAAGTAACCAGTAATTTAGGCAAAGCTGCTCTTGGCCTTTTCTCATGTGTTTTAAGAGAAATCTGAAGAATTCTTCTAGCTTGTGTCAGTTACTGGAAATCCTCCATTGCAGCAGCCACGTCTCTTCTACCTACATTTCAAAAACCTAACCTTGCTGATGTGTGTAGAGGGAGTGAGGCTTGTGAATCCAGCCCACTTCTTTGATGCCAAGTAGACATCAGCAGCTCTGTTTGTCTGACTGCTTTCCACAACCTGAGAAGGAAGGTGTGCCCAGGAAAGAGGGAAAAAAGCTATCCCAGTATGTAGAAGGAGAATCAGAGATGCGAAAGCTCAGTTAGAACTTAATCTGGCCCTTCCTGTTAAGGATAATAAAAAGTGCTTTTATAAATACATTAACAACAAAAGGAGGGCCAGGGAAAGCCTCCATTCCTTATTGGATGAGGGGGGGAACATAGTCATGAAAGACAAAACTGAGGTACTTAACACCTTCTTTGCCTCAGTCTTCAACAAAAATACTGATTATCCTCAGGGCATCTGGGCTCCTGAGTTGGTAGACAGGGATGGTGAGCAGAATACCCCTCCTGTAATGCAGGAGGAAGTAATTAGTGACATGCTGTGCCACTTAGATCCTAACAAGTCCAGATGGGATTCATCCTAGGGTACTGAGGGAGCTGGCAGAAGAACTGGCTAAGCCACTCTCCATCATCTGTCACCAGTCCTGGATAACTGGGGAGGTCCCAGATGACTTGGCCAATGTGATGCCCATCCACAAGAAGGGCCGGAAGGAGGATCCAGGGAACTATAGGCCTGACCTTGGTGCCTGGCAAAGTTATGGAGCAGATCATCCTGAGTGCCATCAAGCAGCATGTACAATACAACAAGGGGATCAAGCCCAGCCACATGGGTTCAAGAAAGAAAGATCCTGCCTAACCAAACTCATCTCCTTCTATAACTGGGTGACCTGCCTAGTGGATGAGGGGAAGGCTGTGGATGTGGTACCTAGACTTCAGCAAAGTCTCCTACAGCATCCTCCTGGAAAAGCTGGCAGCCCATGGCTTGGACAGGTGCACCCTTCACTGGGTTAAAAACTGGCTGGGTGACTGGGCCCAGAGAGTGATGGTGAATGGGGCTGCATCCAGTTGGCATCCAGTTACCAGTGGTGTACCCCAGCAATCAGTACGGGGCCCAGTCCTATTCAATATCTTTATTGATAACCTGGATGAGGAGACAGAGTTTACCCTTAGTGAATTCTCAGATGACACCAAGTTGGGGGGGAGTGTCAATTTGCTGGAGGGTAGGAAGATGCTGCAGAGGGATGTGTACAGGTTGAATCCATGGGCTGAGGCCAAAGGTATGAAATTCAAGAAGACCAAGTGCCGGGTCCTATACTTTGGCCACAATAACCCCATGCAGCACTACAGGCTGGGGGAAGAGTGGCTGGAGAGAGGCCTGGCAGAGAGGGACCTGGGAGTACTGATTAACAACTAGTTGAACACCTTAAGTACTGTGTACAGTTCTGGGCCCTGGATGTGTTCAAGGAAAGGCTGGATGTGGCACTTAGTGCCATGGTCTAGCTGATGTGGTGATGTTAGGTCATAGGCTGGACTTGATGATCTTAAGGGTCTTTTCCAGCCTTCATGATTCTGTGATTGTTTGATTCTGTGACTCTGTTCTTTTTCTAATACAGAATATTTTTTTCTAAGTAGTATTACCCACCAGATCCTCTCTTCATCTTCTTCTCTACTTCAGCTAGTAAAGGAAACAATACAGTTTTTTTCCAGGTTTTCTTGCATAGTAAACATTTAAATAAGTTTTTAAAACTCTTAAAACTCTCTGTTTTTCAACATATTATTATGTGTATTTGCATAATTCATAATTATTGAAAAAACAGTGTTTCAGGAAGTGTTATATTAGTATTATAAGTATTTTCAGCACAGTTCCAAGTTTTTCAGCTAATCTTGATGAAGTAATTCAATTAATAAGCTTGATGAAACAGCCGGACCTACAATTTCTATCTGTAATCAGCCAGTTAACCTGTGAGATGCACGAAATAATTTGAGAGCTCTTAACTCTGAACTCATGTCTCTAATGGCAACTAAGGAAGATTGTATTAAGTAGAGGTGTTATACTCATTAATAAGAAAATATCCTAGAGGAAATGAGGCTGCATAATCTTTTCATTTTTAGCACCTTGCAATGCAAAATACAAGATACACTGCACTGTAGTTTAAAAGGTACAGACTCACAGTTAGCAGTAATCCAAGGCAGAAGAGTGCATCTGAACCTGACTTCCTGGGAAGAAGATGCTCATGATCTTCCAGAGATTGAGTCTAGCACTGGTGCTACCTGCACAGCCCCCTTTCTTATATGATATATAGGAAGGAGAGATGTGAGACCGATGAAGGCTTTAGGATTTTCTGATGGATGACAGCTCTCACACTACTGGTGGCAACCATTAGTCAATGAAGTTTAAGATGAGGAACAACCACCAGACCTCAGGAGTCTAAGAAATTAAACAATTTCTAAAGAGTATTAGGAAAATCTAACCCTAGTATCTGAGGTACCCAGACACCACAGTGATAATTATCAAGGATTGCCCACAAACATACTTGGTCTAGAGAAACATGCACTAAAAGTTTTTTCTCCTTTCCAGCCATCAGATAATGATAATAATTGTGGAGGTACAAAAATAAATGTGAGACATTTTTCATCTGTCAGAAGATCATAATTCATAGGCTTTTGGCAGAGAACAATAAATAGTGGCAGGACAAATATTGTCAGTTCAGTCACCTGCTTTAGGGAGTCAGGAATCATTTAGAGTTGGGGAGGGGAGAAAAAAATCAGTCAAAGATTGGTTGGTGCAGAAGAAATCTGCTGCACAGGATTGTCAACAGCCCTCATAGTCCTGTTCTCTAGGCAAATCACAGAGCAACGGGAACAGCATCTCAAGAGGAACACTCATCACTGACATTCACCCAGACACAAGATCCTCTGCCAAGATAAGGCTGAGAAAAACAGCTACAAACAAAATAAAGGATCATTATGATAACATCCACAATGCGTAAAAAATAAAGGGACTTCTCTCCCCCTTCTTTATTGATATGAAGGGGGCAAGTCTTCATCTCATATAAACTGACATCGTTCTACTGCCTACCCTAGAGCCACACTGGTTTACCATCAGCAGAGTAGCAAATAATATACTTAATATATACTTAATAATAATATAACTTGTGTATACAACTAAGTGGTGACTTGAATGGAAAAACAGTTTATTCTGTTACCCTCACTTGAAAACGTCCTGTCTTAGTCTAGGTCAAAAGGTTTCTGTATATGGAAGACCTCATTGTAAGTCTAGAAATTGTTCTTTATAAGCATTTTTCCCCTGCCAAGAAAAGAGGAAAGAGAGATTATAACATTTCTGTTTTATTCCAAACCTCAAAATGGCTTGTTCAGCTTAGTTTCTGTTTCCTGACTGGATAGGCAGGATATGCAATATGCATATATGCAATAACTTTAATAGTTGCAAATACCTCTAGGAAGCATTTAAAGCATAATTCATATATTTATCCAGAGAACAAAAAGGCTGACAAGCAGGCTTTCAGCTTCATGACACTACTCATAACACTATTAAAAAACCTCAGGGAAAAAATATTGCTCTCATTGTGTGAACATCTGCCAAATGAAGTTCTCCCTTGGTCTTCAGAAACATTAGGAGATTCAGATGATCAGTATAATGCACAAACCCAAGTATGTCAACTGTTGAATTGTAGTCAGCTTCTACAGACAGTAAGTAAATTACCAAACTTCTCTTTTAGAAGACCTAAAAAATCTTACAGCTTAGATGTAAAGATAACCAGTTTTAAAAATACTATGTTGTGAACACTTAATGTGCTGAATTGAAAACCAAAATGTAATTAATAACTTGCCTTGCAACATTATTGCCACACTGATACAGAGTTTAAAAAAAAACAAACCAAAAACAACATGCTGAAAAATAAGAATGCAAAACCTAGTCACCCACAAAACTGACTGAAACCACCACTGTGAGAACACAGCTGAGACAGGAACAAAAATACATGAGAGGTCATCTCACATCTGCCATACTGTTCAGATCCATTAGCCAGACATGGGCTTCCTTGCACAGCCAGATACAACCTCACAGAAGCTGGCTAGACATGACAGAAACCTACAGATCTGCCTCGCTAGTATTCAGCAGACCTGGATGCAGAGCTTTACAGAGCCATCAGCTGGAACCATCTGTGACTGTCCTACTACCAATTTCTGTAGAAAGCAAGCCCTAGACAGACTGGAAGGGAAGGTCACTCTCACAGTCTCAGCTGTTAAAGCTGCATTAGCACTGAAAATTATTGTTTACTCTCTAATGTTGCTTCCTTGGTTGTGAAGACCCTATGTTCATACCAAAACCTAGACTTCACATTTCTTGCATTCATCTACCTCTCCCAGACAGCATAAGCTGTTAGATTACTTGAAAGCAACTATATTATTTAGGAACCTAAACCCATTGATTTTGTTGTGTGCCAAATGCACTGTGGAATATGACAGCAATCCACACAAGTTGTTAGAAGACATAGATGCTACTTCAAAAATTTTACAAAGCTTGGTAGACATAAGCTTGAACTAATAACCAGTTAGCACCAGAGAAAAAGAAAAAAATAATTAAAATATTTATGAATAGCTTTCATAATTATAGATATACCTATCAAACGTCATACAATGACTGCTATATTGACTCCTATATTTTATATAGGACAGTACATGAGAGCCATAATGTTAATTGGCACGTGTTTTAGAATGGCCACTTAATCAAGTAACTGCTTTTGAAAATTTCCTAGTTTATTAATGTAGTTATATAATAACATTTTGACATTAAGCTACTTCTGCTTAAATGTAGACAAAATGATAGCTCTTATACAAACACATAAATAAAAACATAACTAAAGGAATAGTTAAACTTCTCAGATAATTAAATAGGCACTAATTTCTTCCCACAGACCTGGTTCTTTCAGGAGTTTGACTTTCAGTTGAGTGATATACAAAATTGGTTGGACTTGATCTTTAAGGTCTTTTCCAACCAAAATAATTCCATGATTCTATGATATACTAAATATATTTAGTACAGCTAAATGCTTAAATAGTATTTAAATTTGTCACTGCACTTGCTCCAACAGGCAGGCCACAGTGAGAATGGATCCAGTTAACTCAGTTTCTGGATATCAGTGAATCACAAATATTACCCATTAAATAGCTCTCCACAGTAACTTAGGGAGCCAATGACCCTTACAAGAAATATTCTCTGTAATGATTGACAACAGGAAAAAAAAAATACCTGCAATATAAACTTGCTTTATAAAAAATTACTAACAGAACAATCTTGAAGGAAATTCTTTTTAACACTATAAAAAGACACGACTTAAATGGCAATACAACCCTTTCTCACAATTTCGGAATGGAAAGATTAATTGCCTATTTCAGAGTTGCTTGGTTTAAAAGTCTGGTCTTTTATATAGTTATGATAAAAACTGAAACATTTAAACTGACTAAAAATTATAAGAGCTGCTATATGGTGGATTTTGAAAAATCAAAGTTAGGGTTAAATATCAAATTTCCAAACAGTGGACAATCTACTGCTAACAGTTTCTACATGAGACTTTATGCATTGGTGCACTTTTATCTCCAAGGCTATGTTTGACCAAATATTCCCTTTACCACAAGGTTCACAAATGGCAAAGACACTGGTAACTGGGAGGCATTACTGAGAAGAGAAAACCAAAGACCTTAGCAGGACAAGGGGACAATGGACTGCACATCTGTAGCTGTTGTCAAAGCATTTTTTAAGATGGAAAAATAGATTTCAAATCCCACACTCAGCTCAGCATATCTTTGGGTCAGTGTTTCATACCTGCTTGGAAAGGCAAAGCTCCCTGCATCCTTCTACACTGCTCATATACAAAAGCTTCATAAGATGTGCAAATTTGCCCCTTTCTGACATCACGGAAGATGTTACAAAGACAACACCTTAAATATGTCTTCTTCATAATCAACCACAATTCCTTCATCCAGTTGGGCAGTAAATACCTGTTACATTTGGGATATATGGTGCTTGTCTCGAACAATCCAATAGATAAATAGTGTATTCAGACACTTATGGTGTCTGATGTTTGAAGACATCCAAGAGATACGCAGTGTTTAACAAAGAGCTGTCTTGGCAACCCACCGAACCGGTTTTACCCAACTGATAACGGCAAGGCTCCCTGCAATGTGGCAAATGCCAAAGGCAAACTGGAGAGTTTGGTGTGGGATGTGCTGAAATTGCAGATGAAAGAAGCATGCAATTGGTGCCACAGCTAGCACTGAGCAAGGACATCCGGTGATAACCAGGCCCTGAATTAATCAAGAGGCTCAGAGAGTGTTTTCATGCAAATCACCAACCTGGCAGAAGAGACTTAAAGTCTATACCAAAGAAATGCAGGAGGTGATAAAGACTTTTTACTGCAAATGCGGAACAGCGATTGGGTAATCTCTGTAGCACATCCCAGGAATTAACTGTATAAAGGAGAAGAGCACCAGTCTCAAGATGCCTTCTAGGACTGTACCACCACTCCCTTCTACTAGGAGACCAACCAGACCAACGGGATGCTGCTGGAGCTCTGGGTGGTGACTTTCGTTTAACTCTTGAGTTCCTTTCCTGATCGTTCTCTTTTTGTAGTTTAGGGTTAGGTATCATATCTATTAGAAGTTTATGACAAACATATAGTTATAACTCTTATCAGCTGATCTGTACCCAAATGAAAGCCTATTTGTGCACCCAATAATATTGTATTATTTTTATTTTGCTCTTGCGGGATTGCAAAGAATCTCCACATATCCGACTATCGGATCGTGAAAATACCAAACAGGGAAAGACAGCAATAACATCTGCAGTGGCTTGTCTCACCTCTCATTCACCTCTTTTAGACCACCACGTAGACCAACACATAGCCATGCCTGTCATCTGCCAGACAGACTGAAATTTAGCCATGAGTCAATTTAACAGATGGGTCCATGTCACGTCCCACAAGGTGGGTACGGCACTGTCACATCCCACAAAGTGGGCACAGCACTTTCATGTCCCACAAGGTGGGTACAGCTAGGGTTCCCAGAGGTGGGGGTCGACCCAGGGAGATTCAGATACAGTCCTCCTCTCTTAATTAATCTCTTTTAACAACCCATTCAATGAGATTAAGCTCAGGAATTCTCTGCGCAGTACTCTAAGGGTAAGACCGTTACCCAGGAGGCTTTCACAAAACACACCTTTACTTAAGACTGAGTAAGATTATAAAGCTTGTCAAAAGGAAACACACAACAATATCACTCTCAAAGCAACAGATTACAACTAGCAGAACTTAGCAAAATGGTACTCTCAAAACTAGCTGTCTGAGAGAGGAAAGTGGCACTTCTGGTAAAGTGCTTTTCCTTTTGCTTCTTCTCAAGAACAGATGTGAAGTGCCAACTAGAAGGTTGACATGGAAAAATACCAGTCTGGATAGAAACAGCCTAAGAAGTCTGTGTGAATCACATCCTGCCCATTGCTTCTGTGACACCTAATTGGAGACCATGGAGGAAAGCAGGACAGCCTTATAGAATTGAGTCACTTAGAGTGAAACTGTGATGGAAAATTAACACCTGCAGGTGACAGCCATGGATAGAAGAGGAAGGAGTCAGAGACCAGCTCCCCAACCTGCTCTGACTGTGCAGGGTGCCCAATGGCCATCACTACCATCAGTAGTAGCTTCTTGTAATTAGAGGTTCACTCAGCACACTTAAATGGAGGAAAACTGCAGAACAGGATACTATTAGGGCCTCCTCAAATATGACCGTTGTTGCTTAGGTATTGAACTTCATTTCACATACGCATGGTTTGTAGTCGTAAGGATAAGATTAGCTGCAAAATCACTCCTTCTTTGGCCAAGTAAAGACAGAGTTCCAATTTCTCCCTCACATACAGTTTTCAAAACCTCACAGCCCTCTTTCCAGTTCCCATTGCTGCATGGGTCATTTAAAATTTTTATTTCATTGACTAATTTTGCAGTTCTGACTTTGTAGACCTTCCCCTTCCCTGCCACACTGCCTCCCAGGGAAAGTATACTTCAAGTCTAATGTACAGTCAGTGCATTGTAAAGCACTCAAAATGTGTATTTCCACTTCTGGCATGTAAACTAAGATGACACATCACTCCAAGCCTTGATTCTTCAGTGTGCATTTCCTCAGCTCTCGTTCCTAATCCTTTAAAGGTTATGGGTCTGTGGACCCAGGTAAATACAATACGGTTTTTAATATGGAAATTTCAGTCTAAAGGATATCACATTTTAAAATTTCTCATTTGAATTCAGCTCAGTCTCTCTTCTTTTGTTTATGCCAACAACACTTACAAGCTGCCCCCATAATATCTATTAATTCGTCACAGAATTAGTGTAAAAATTTTGTATTAAGCTTTAAAAAAATCATATTGCTAGGATATACTTTTGTGACCCTCTCATGCCCCCAAGCTGTCACAGTATAATATTCCCAATATTATAGATGCTAGCTAGTGAATATGTATTTATAGGTCTCTAGGAAATGCTGGTTTTAAATAAGAGTAGTCCTCCACCTACTGTAAAATCAAGTTTCTAAGCTTTGCTCAAGCTAGCCCATAAAAAAAGGAGGCACAAGAGTCTCCCTGAATAGCTGTAAATAACTACATTTCTACTAGCATATATAATCTTACTAAATTCAAAGGATTTAATAAAGATTCACTGATTTCAAGAAATTGAAAAGAAAATGCTGGTTTCTTTTTTAAATTTGGATGAATGTCATGGCTAATTCTGAGCAGATTAACCATCCACTTCCTTTAGTTCTGATCAGAAATAAGGGGAAGAGAGAGAGTATTTTTATGCCAGAAGCAGAAGTAAACAGTTCTGTCCTTTTATCTTTGAATACACAGATACAAAATATGCATTGGAACATTATTCAGCCTAATACTTCCATCTTCATTCAATTTTCTATCATTAGCTATCCTCATCTTACTGAAATTCAAGCATTTCTTCTACATGGGGATTCATTATAAATCTTTCAAGACAGTTATCAAAGAGCATAGTACTCACTAGAGTATTTGAAAGCGATAAAATGCTTTAGAAAACAAATAACAAAACTTCCTACTGGCATTATCTGTTATCATGTGAAATAATTTTCCATGATAGGCAGTAGAAATGTCATTATTCAATATGTTCAAAAGAAGGTTAGTTCAAGCACTAGCAAATACACTATATTAAGTAATCCTTCATTATTAAAAAGCATGTGACTGGAGGACCTCAGAGGATCCTCCTCTTACCTGGTTTGTTATATGTAACAGTTTAGTAGACAAAAAAAGCAATTAGAAGAGGCTGAGGTAATTTTCACCATATTCAGATTGTGTGTGAGGCTGTAGTGTTTATACGTATTCATATATATATACAATAAATTAGTCAGAAAACTCCCTTAGGAGCTTAGGTTAGTAGACATACTCTAGAAATGTAACATCACAAGCTACTCTTTAAAAACGGTTCCCAAATACTTCACTTGCTCTACACCCACCTCCTCAAATGTAAGCAGCTGCTATGTTTTCTTTTCTGGTTTATTTAAATGTGTTAGAAATGTGTATAAAATTGATAATATAATGTGTAAATTATCCTATGGGGACTCATAGACAGTACACACAGTTTAACAATTTGTGTAGGACAGGTTTGATGTTTAGTGTATGCAAAAAGGCTATATGTTTTGGTTTTCAAATTAATTTCGCAGTAATTAGCATCTCTGCCTCATGCGAATTGAATCAAAGAACTAATGGATCACAAGCATCTCAGTGGATGAGGACAACTTTAAGAGGGATTTATCATTTTTTTGGTTGTAAATCAGTCTTATTTCAAGCCAATGAACTTTGCATTTCAATTCACTTTCCATGGTTTGGGGTTTTTTTAGATTTTTAGATTAGATTTCATATATTTACAAAGAACAACAAAAACCTCACCGATGTTCAGATGTATAGAAACTGTCTTTCTCAAATCCAACACAAAAATCCCATCCTAGATGGTTTCCACTTCTGATGCTTGAGAGCTGATTTTTAAAACATTGCTCTAGGGAAGTGCCATAGCATGGAGAGCTTTTGAATAAGCTCAGCTTCAAATGGAAGTTAGCAGAGCTGCAGGTGCTGTGCATCTCCACCCACTAGGAATTTGTTAATCCAAGTTCAACTCCTTTCTAGGTCAACACCGCCCAAAAGGAGGGGATTTCGCTCTCCCCTCAGTCTTGCTGGCATATGAATCTGCAGGACCTCCCAAGTGCCAGCACTATTTCTCAACTACTAATGCTCCGGTGAAGGCTCTTAATCTGGCAAGTTGGTTCAGGCACAAACAACTCCAGTCATCTCTCTTATAGCTGGTTTGGTGCTGGTGTAGTTCAGGTCTCCCTCGCTGTTCAAAGCAGGAATTCTGATAGCTGCACTGGAATGTTCATAATGTACAACTGCATTGAGCCAAATGGCATCTCATTACACATCATTCCTGCACTCGGCTCGAGAGCAATTCTTTCATCTCTTGGCTGCCATTTCAACACAGATTTCAAGCAGTTTAAGCAAGATTCTCATGGCCAGAGGGTTCTCAAAATCTGAGGGACTGTTTGACTTTCATTGAAGGATAAGTGCCTGTGCAATGAACAGCTATCCTGTAACTGCAGTTCTGTAGCAGAAAAAAGCATATAAGGAAGGAAGAGACAACTGGATACTTGTCAGACTTGTAAACCCTTAGAAAGACAATTAAGTGTCACTTTTCAACCTTTTGTACCTCTGTACTTGATAAAGGATAACATTAAATATCTACTGTGGCAACATTTACCATAGGTTGCTGAGTCAGTTCTATTTTAAATTATTGTTTTTTATCATACCTGAGGTAGGGGTTTGGTGAAGAGGTCTGATATTTTGAGTCCTTAAATCTTTCATTGCAATGCTCTGAGGAGGTCCCTGTGGTGGACTTTTCTTACAAACTGTGTTTTAATGTGTTTATCCAGAACTACAATGATTGGTGAAAATGCTGGTCATATTTCTAGACTAGTTTTAGCTTCATGGGGCCTCAAGATGTGTCTAGTGCAACTAGCACTTCTCATCTGGCCTCAACCAGCATTCCTCACTGACAGGGTATGATGAACCTCCGGAAGGATAAGGTTTTTTTACCCCCTCAACTCTGCTCTCCTGAGAACCCACCTAGAGTACTGTGTCCAGATCTGGAGCTCCCAACTTAAGAACATGGAGCTGTTGGGGCAAGTCCAGAGGAGGGCCATGAAGATGATCAGAAGGCTGCAGCACCTCTCTTATGAAGGCAGGCTGAGACAGTTGGAGTTATTCAGCCTGGAGAAGAGAAGGCTCCAGGGAGACATTATAGCAGTCTTCCAGGGTGGTGAGACATTGGAACAGGTTGCTCAGGGAAGTTGTGGAAGCCCCATCCCTGGAAGTATTCAAGGCCAGGTTGTATGGGGCTTTGAGCAACTTGATCTAGTGGGAGGTGTGCCTGCCAATGCAGTGGGTTGGATCTAGATGATCTTTAAGGTCCCTTCCACCCTAGCCATTCCATCATTCTATGATGATGAACCGTATGATAAATGTGAGATGAGCAGCTCGATCTAGTTGAAGATGTCCCTGCTCACTGCAGGGGGGGTGGACTAGATGATCTTTTAAGATCCCTTCCAACTCAAACTATCCCATGATTCTACAATTCCATGACCAGAACAGTGTCAGAGCAGAGCTGCACATGGCAAGACTGCAGCTCCTCCAGTCCTGAAACACATTTTCTCGCTGAGGTACCCAGCCCTCTTCCACAAGCTGTGCTTAAGATTTTTGAGGTTTTCAGTATAACCATTTGCAAGGAGGAAGAAGAAAGACATGATTCATGCCTTATCAGGCAATCAATTCCTGCAAACAACAAATAGAGCAAGAAACAGGTTTTCACTGTCATCCAAACCACTCTGAATGTGTAATGTGCAACTCTGTTATCTTCACCTCTTTCAGTTTCACAACGGTCATGACGCATTCAGACATTCATCTTGATCACTGCCCAATGGATTAATACCCCAAAATAATAAGAAAAAAAATTGATCTACTGTGCATTTCTAAAGTAGAACAGAGTATAGAGTTTGGAAGTGTTTAAAGTAACACATTTTGTTTGCATTTTTATGAAGGTTTTTTTAAATCACATTTAATTTGGCAGTGTGGTTTACATGTCAGGCATAACAGTGCTGGAGAGGAAATAAAATACTTCTGTAGTTTTCATTTTGGGTAAAGACCAAACATCAGACTCAGTAGAGATGGTACTGGAAGTACAAGGAATAACAATATTTGGGACTGAGTGGGAAGAATGTGTTATTCCATCACCCAGGAAAGTATGTGTTAAAATGTTGGAGTTTAAAACAAAACAAAAGCAAAGCAACAGCCAGCTACTGAAAAGACCTTATACTTCACTGAAAAAAACACAGTTATAAGAATAAAAGGTTAACTTTTTTATTTAACATGTTGCTGCTACAACTTGGGCCACCAGCTTCCTTCAATTTCTTTTCTCCCCTGTTCCAATGCTGCTTTTTTAGAGACTACATGAACTTCCATGGTGAATCACAACCATAAACTATCAACACACCATACTCCCTGACCCCCCATCAACAGGCAATCTCAAACTGAATACAACTAATTGTTATTTACTCTTTGTTAGAAAGTCCTGGCCAACCAAAAGCATGCACTTGAAAAACGCCTGCTCATGAAAGGGCAGTGCAGCAAAACTACATGTTAAACAGGAGGATGGATGTTACCTTTTCTGGAGATCAGTGTCTACAGGCTTTAAGAGCTTTAGTTACAGATTAATTGAGCTTGCTGTTGCATAAAAGTTTGTCATGTTGCAATCCAAGTTAAGGCTGCCTTTCATGTATACGTATTTCATAGCCTTAACACTTAATAGAAGAAAATTTTTAAAAAATGCTATAGGCCAGGTTTTATCCATCTCCAAAGAACAGACTGGTGATCGGTTCAAGCCGCTGAGTACCTGAAAGAGCAGCAGCTATTGAGACATTAAAATATGCTGTATTTATGTTGCCTAAAACAAAATGATAGCCATTAGAAAGATTTACAGCTAATAATCACAATAATGCTTGAAAGCATGGGGCTTTTGAAAAAAGTTTTTTTATAAAAACAAGAGCTTTATGGTGCCTGTTCATAACTATAACTTGTTTTGGTTGTTCAGCATATTAATGGAGTTTCTTTGGAGGGTTAATATTTAGGTTTTGGAAATGTGTGCCTATTCCCTGCATTTCATGCCACCTGGTCACTCAGAAGCGTCTTACAGTCTGCCCAGAATTTCAAGCTACCCCAGGAATTGGCAAAAATTCAGCCTGAATTTTAGAAGTGCATGAATCTCTTGATACACTCAAACCAAATATACCGGATTTGGGAGATTGGAATAGGCTCCTCTCACAAAGACTTCTTTTACCCTAGTCCCTCAAGTACTGCAACTCACTGTAACCACACCAAGCTGCATCAGCTGAGGCCCAAATCACTATGAATTTCCCTCCCAAAAGTAACACCAAGTTTAGTCATACTTTGGCAGTAACGATTTTCAGACTTCCACCTGTTACCAGTGTAACTCCCAACAAAATGCAACACACCTAAACTCTCAGCACTCCTTCCAGTTTGGGCTTGTCTTCAGCTGATGTGAGTACAGTTTCAAAGAGGTCATACAAGAGGAGAGAGTACATTTCCCTTGAAACATTACACAAAGTAACAACCATTTCTGCTTTAGTAAGACGAGGCTGTAGCAAAATCCAAAAAGCATGTACACCCCATTACATGCACAGCCAGGTAGTAGGACCTTCACAAGGATGGAGGAGCAGCTAGTCTTGGAGTGGTCATACGAGTCCTCAAAGACTCACAAAACTTTGGTGGCAATGCCATTTTTGAGGGGAAAAAAAAAGTTGTTAACTTTACAAATTAATGGATTAGGTTACTCAAATACTTTGTACAAGTATGAACTAAGAATTCTGCTTTTTGTTCTGCTGAAGTACTGCTATATTAATTGCTATGTTCCCTGATTTGGTGACACATATCTGTATTTATTAACCTATGTCATGATCTGATAGTCAGATACGTGGAGATTCTTTGTGAACCGCCAGGGCAAAAGAAAGATAATACAATATTATTGGGTGCACAAATAGGCTTTCATTTGGGTACAGATCAGCTGATAAGAGTTATAACTATATGTTTGTCATAAACTTCTAATAGATATGATACCTAACCCTAAACTACAAAAAGAGAACGATCAGGAAAGGAACTCAAGAGTTAAACGAAAGTCACCACCCAGAGCTCCAGCAGCATCCCGTTGGTCTGGTTGGTCTCCTAGTAGAAGGGAGTGGTGGTACAGTCCTAGAAGGCATCTTGAGACTGGTGCTCTTCTCCTTTATACAGTTAATTCCTGGGATGTGCTACAGAGATTACCCAATCGCTGTTCCGCATTTGCAGTAAAAAGTCTTTATCACCTCCTGCATTTCTTTGGTATAGACTTTAAGTCTCTTCTGCCAGGTTGGTGATTTGCATGAAAACACTCTCTGAGCCTCTTGATTAATTCAGGGCCTGGTTATCACCGGATGTCCTTGCTCAGTGCTAGCTGTGGCACCAATTGCATGCTTCTTTCATCTGCAATTTCAGCACATCCCACACCAAACTCTCCAGTTTGCCTTTGGCATTTGCCACATTGCAGGGAGCCTTGCCGTTATCAGTTGGGTAAAACCGGTTCGGTGGGTTGCCAAGACAGCTCTTTGTTAAACACTGCGTATCTCTTGGATGTCTTCAAACATCAGACACCATAAGTGTCTGAATACACTATTTATCTATTGGATTGTTCGAGACAAGCACCATATATCCCAAATGTAACAGGTATTTACTGCCCAACTGGATGAAGGAATTGTGGTTGATTATGAAGAAGACATATTTAAGGTGTTGTCTTTGTAACATCTTCCGTGATGTCAGAAAGGGGCAAATTTGCACATCTTGAAATTGAGCTTTTCTTCCACCAAGCAGAATAGATCCACAGAGTCTCTTCTCTGATGTTACAAGTTCTGGACTCTTTCTTATGGCCCTATAACTTATGCAGTCATTTTCACTAGGACATTGCAAGGGAAAAACATTTGCAAAATGTCAGAGAAATGACAGTATCCTAGGGGGAAGTTTACATAAGGCTTAGCAGATCCAAACTTGCAGGTCTTATTTGCACAGTCAACAAAACACCAGCATGCCTTTGCTGTTAACTGCCTAATGCCAACCTGGCTGTCATCTCCTTCTCTTGTCTCTCAACTTCTCATTTCCTAAAGTAACCCAAAATTTCAGGAGCATTAATGAAAAGGTGGGTATATGTTTCACTGTGTACACCAACTCTACAGCCTTAATTGAGTCACAAAACTTCCCTTTAGACTGCATTCTTGTACAAACAAATGCATTCTGCACAAAACGTGAAGCAAAGTCAGTGCAGCAATATTCAGTCTTTTTTCTTTTTTCTTGCTTCTTTGTTTTGAAACAGTGCCATGAATAATTCCCAGTGGAGGAGAAAAAAACCCTAGTTTCTTAATTAATTTCAATACAAAATTAATGTTGATGGCAGCCTTCAGAAGTTCACAACCTTGAAAACTGTAGTAACATTTACACTGTTCCGCTCAGCTTTATTTTGGATTGATAGGAATTTTATGATTCTTCCTCAAAAACTAATGAGTGCCTGTAACACCGAGTAAAAAAGAAACAAGAACTGGAAAAGAGCTGTTCTCTGTTTTCTCCTCATTTCCATTGCCAGGAAAACAGCTTCCCCATCAATGGGTGGCATGGGGTCAGAGCAGCTGCTTCCTCCCAAGGCCAGCTAAACTACATCACAGGGCTGTGTTGAACAGGTTAGGAATAAAACAGAATAAATGCACATCTCTCTAAAAAAGACCAGTTGAAACAAAACTTAGCAGAATTATGGATGTTCTAATTACGTCTTTTCAGAATGGCACCACAAGAACTGTCTCACAGAGACATCATAAATCCAAGATCCTGACAAATCATGGCCACTAAAGATCCCATGGCATCTTTTCGTAAGATTAAACACATTGTTAGTCTCCCGGCCTTGGCTGTGCTCCAAGTTGAATTATTGCATTCTGAATACAACATACCTAAACTCTCCTGCTGCTTAAGCATGACAATAAAGTGTTCGTCATTTCCTTTTGTAAGCACCAGGGTTCATCGCTGTTGCCATTATAATGGCATTATGCTACTGAAATGTCCAGGAGAAGTGACACAATCATTCCTAAGATGACACAAACAAACTCCTAATTCCATCCATAGCAATAATATAGTCTACTACACAAAAGTCTATTTATTACATATGTTCCACTTAAACACACTAATGGTTTACAAAAAAAATGATAATAATAAAGCTAGACATGAATTATGAAAGATCAAAAAATGATGGGGAATCTGTAGGGAACATCTATTTGCTACAATTTGTGATAATACCCCAAGGTTTTAATTAGACTTACGTTCTGACATTTCATCAGGTTTCCACATCACTCATTATCACTTGGATTATAAATTAAATTTCTACTTCATGACAGTGTTCTGGAAACATACATTAAACATTCTTATTATTAAAAGGCAATTAAAATGTTAAATTTTGCCCTGGTCAGCAACTATGGCCAGTGATACAAGACAAAAGTAAATTCCCTTCCTGACCTCCCACGCCTGGGGTTTTAGAGATACATTGTTATCAGCACAACCTAGGCAGGCGCCTACTCCCTCTCTTCATTTCCTGGTGTTTGTCCAATGGTGCCAAAGCATCATGAAACCTTACAACTAAAAAATAAAACAATTTGCAACAGGCAGCAGGAGGAACAGAATGAAAAGAAACCATCACAAAAACCAAAACTAAAATGTACGAGATAATCCATCCTGGTACATTTTGTGATTTGTTTCCAATATTATTCATGTTTACATATTTTGCTTTGCTCCTAGTGTTTAAATAACTTGCTATACTGTAAATTGTCCAATTGTATGGGATGTTAGCTTTCTTCCCAAAGACCCCCCTACCCTGCTTTTATTCACTCTGGGATACAGAATGACAGTGAAGTGGTCTAGACTTACTTAATTGCCAACAGGATCACAATCTGTCCCTGGTTTTATCTTTCTCTACTGTGACATATTCTGTTCTTTAACTTTAATCTCTCACATGATGAGATGTAATTTGAATTTACAGTGTGGAAAAGAATCCCCAAGCAGATTACAAACTCATCTGCCAACTGCACACAGCAGGCTGTTCCTCTTATTTCTGAAACACAACCACTTCTGCTAGGAAGCACACTGACTTCTGATGGCATCGCAACTGTTCAAGATGGAGAAAAAGATAGACGCCATATTCAGTGACAAAATCCAAGAGATTTTCAAGCTGATCCTCATTCCTTCAGTGCCTCTCAAAGCATTTCCCAACGGCCTCTGGAAAACTGCCTTAGTGTATCATGCAAGTCTCACCTGTTTTAACTAGTCTCCCAGCTTGTCTTTGGAAAGGCCATAATTTTTTTTTATTTGTTTCACCTCTGTATGGAAAAGCGACATCCAGCCAGAGGGAATAAAAATAAATTAAAAAATGTATGTTTTACTAGAGGACAACATACAAAAGGAAAGTAGTAAATATAATATCTGAAGAAATACTAAAGAATGGCACAAGCTATGGGATTATTCATGTCTGCAGACTTTCTAGAACATTTCTATTCATCGTCCACAAAATCCTATAACATTTGTTCCCACTTCAACAATTAGCTGCAGAAAATATTTTTAAAGTCCCAGAGAAACCAATTAAAAGGTGTTCCTGAACTGAGGCTCAAGTCACAATTAAGTTGCATATGACATTCTCATACAGTTGACTGAGTTATTAAAAAAAATATGAGTCACCAGAAATTACATTTTATTCCCATTTTGGCAGCTGTGACTCACTCTGGCATATGAATGGACTCTGGGATCAGTGACCACAACAGACTGAAGAACCTGTCAGTAGGATGTGCAGGAACTTTCCATTGCCAGAAAAGGCTTTTTGCATATGCCTCACAGAATTTCCCTTACTTCGATGGCATGCAGGGAGAACTTGACTGCATGGAAGATACGGTTTTGCAACCATACTTGCTGGGTCTGCATAACAGAGATGTAATGCAACAAATACAATTGCACAGCGTCCAGTTTGTCCAGGGTATAACAAGTTGCAGAAGCAATGTAAAAAAACAAACAAACAAAAAAAACCCCATGTCGTCCTCCCCCAGGGAAGTAAAGCTTTGAATATGTGAGGATTAGCAATACGCAAAGAAGCTAGGCAGAGAAGCTACACAGTGAAGAAAGAATCGGTCAAAAGAACAAATCCTCCCTTTCAAAGACACGAAACCTAGCACATTGTCAGGAAGGAGACTATCAAGTACTATGCACAAGACAATCTCTTTCTGTTGGTACAGAGCAGCAAAAAGACACCATTTCCCCATGAGTGAGGACGTTCATGCCATGGAGGGAACATCACCGAGGAAAGCAGAGCCAACAACTTTCCATTACACTGAGTTACGGCATCACAGGGAAGTACTGAATCAAAGCTAATTCCAACTACTTGTAGGCCTGTGACTTAGCAACTAATGATTTTTGTGGCATGCCACTCTTCACTAAGCAGAAACAAAATCTCTCTAAGCCCATGGAAAACCAGAGCAGCTTACAGTCCCCGACAGCTCCTCCAATTAACCCTCGGTCTGTATTTCTAGAAGAAAACACATGAAAGGGCAAACATGAACTTATCCTCATAGCTGAAACCCTGTCCCAGTTCCAGCCCCTGCTGCCGTTCTCAGACCTTGTTTTGTCACTGCATCGGAGATGTGATGATGGTGACAGACAGGTGAGCAAAGTTGGTTGCAGAGTTCAGCCCTTTGTTTCTATGGCCCTTGTTGGTTATTTTTCACTATGAAAGTCAGATAATGAATATACATATATATTCATTTCTGATCAAAGCCTAAAGTGTCAAGGAAAATGGTCAGGATTCTATTCTAGCTTGTAAATTAATCCCCATTGTATGAAGCTGCTTGAGCAAAATCCAGCCTTCCAACCTTTACTCTCTAACTCCGCTTTTCTACTAGACACACACAGATCACCTTTGAGTTAATAAGAATGGCCCATATATACCAAATTATCTTGAGATCATATCCATACTGAATCTCTTCTGAGATTAAAAATATTTTATTTTCACTTTTTTCATAGCTCTTCTCATTTTAGATTTGCCCCCAAAGGAACATATTGCTATAAATTACTTATTTTCAGAATGTGTTCCATGCTAGAGAAAATTAAGAAGTCCCAGGAGAAGTTCTGCTGTGAGATGTCTATATGAATTTTCTAGAGCCTGGAGGCTTGATTGAGAGCTAAAAAAACACAGTGTTAAATGGATGGAGCTTCCAGCTCCACACTGCAGAAGGGAAAGAAAGGTCACCAATCACTGACAGGTTCTGTCAATTCCTCAGCACGAGGAAGTTGACAATACAGTCTGCTGGCTAATTTTCAACAGTCGTAAACCCCAATTGAAGCTTATGACCCAAATAACTGCAGCTGGGTATTAACATTTCTTGGCTGTTATTCACCAACAGTCAGATTACCAGGAGAAGGAAGAGAAATGATCCCTCACACTTGTACAAACTACCAGAGCATATGATCATCACCATGGGGTAACACTGCATCCTCATACAATCTCATCGGATTTGCCCCTTGGTACACCCCTGTTATGATTTGAGGGGGCACAGGATAAAATTATGGTGTTAACATGAGAACCTAGGGGAGAGGGTGTTGTTTAGGATCCTGAGGGATCTGGGGGGTAGAACAGGGAGGGGTCAGTATTCCCTTCCATTTCCTGCCATACCCTAGAAAAGCCTGGAAGGTGGGAAAGTCCCCCCCTTCCTGTGCCCTTCTTCCTTGCTGCTCCCTGTGCTCAGAAGTCTTGGTGAGAGGTTGCAGCTCTTTGTCTTCACATCACCACATGCTTTGCAGGATCTGACTCCATAGGGTGCTGGAAAGAGCCCATGACCCTTATTCCCAGTCAGCTCCGCCACCAGGGACTTTTGAACACTTGTATCAGTGACCACTGAAATAAAGTTTTGTATATATTCGTATATCTTTCATTATTATCCTACGTAGTACTATCCTTTCCCTGTTCTATCAAACCTGCTCTAGTTTTAACTTCCAACCTTGAAGTCTCTCTTCCTTATTCACCTTTTATCTTCCCCTGGGAGGGTGGAGGGGAGTAATGGAGAACAATTCTGTGCACCCTGACAACTAAACCGAGACAATCCTTCACTTGTGCACCATGGCTAACAGCAGCCCACAGAGAACTATAAACCTTCCCCAGCAAGCCTAGTGTGACTCTAAATTGAAGCCTTGATGCAATGCTTAGGTCTCTAAGGTCAGTGAACTTTAAACAGGGTTGCATCACAGCACGATGTTTACTTGGACTGTACCAATTGCCCAGATACAGTTTGACTTTGTCTGGTAGATCTTTCTCTGTGTTTCCCCTACACTCTATTTGATGTCTAGGGTTATTCTGGCAGGCTTTTATCATCCCAGATGTCATGGTTTAACTGAGGATAGACCATTAACCCAGTGACAATAATGCTCTTGATCCCCTCCCCGTCCCACACAGGTAGGGAAAAGAGAGAGATAATTAGGAGAGGGGCTTTCTGGATTGAAAATTAAACTAGACAGCTTTCATTAATTACTAATGATGAAAGAAAATATGTACAAATATATACAAGTATTTGCAGGAATGTGCAAGACCCTATTGCCTCCCTCCACCCCCAGCAACTCCCGCAGCACTCTCCTTAGCTGTGAGCAGTTCTGAAATGTCCTGGTCTACTTTAGAGATAATGGCTGAGCAGACAGGAACTGAGGGTAGAGTTATGAGGGTCAAGAATGCATGGGCTTAGGGATCAACAGTGATGTACAGACAGAGTCCTCCCTGGAAGCCAGCCATGAAAGGAAAAAAAAGGAAAAAAGGGAATCAAAAAAAGGAAGGAAGGGGCTTGACTTCCATGATCCCTGACTTGATTCCAAGTCTTAGGTGTATCTATATGTATGGAATATCTCTGGCCAAATTTGCTGTCTTTCTAACCCATTCCTCCCTACAGGAGGGTTGCAGATAATACTCTTCTGCTCCTTTACCATCCAAAACTGAAGCAGAGCAAAGTGTCCTTGATATCTCAGCAGTATCTATAAGCATTCCAGCATTATCAGTCCACTTGCTGGAAAACTTGCCGCTAGTTCCAAGAGAGCTCACTGAAGGAAAAAAAAAAAAAAAATCAGTAAAAAGAAAACTGGCTTAATCCTGGCTCAAACCAGGACACCAGAGCAATTGAAGCAGATCATCTTTTCCCAATATCTAAAGACCAAAGTTTTATTTCCCTTTCACTGTTTCCAAGGCTCATTGTATCGGAGTGCTGGTATATAGCACAGCAGTTATACACTAGGAAATCTGTCTCCATCTGCTTTCCTGCATCTCCACCACATCCTTGTGCAGTTTGGTACCACAGGGCATGTCCTTCAATTCTTCAAGCTTTATCAGTATTTTCCATGGATTAATGATTATTTTTTAAATTGGTGGGGTTTTGTCGGTTTTTTTGTTTTGTTTTGTTTTGTTTTTCCCATTTCTACATCTTTAGCATGAAATAGCACTTGTGGTTTGCACATTTCAGAGGGCAAGAACCATATTAACCTCCCAAATAAAAATTTTTCATAGTTGGAAAGAACTCTGTTTACTCACTTTGAAAACCTGGCTCAACTGTCCAAAATCACATGTTGCAGAGTTACTGTTAAGAATGGTGGCAATCTTGAGCTCGCTCTTTGTCAGTCCCTTTCTCTGTCATATGCCCATACACACCCAAAACAACACAGCTTTTTGTAGACATATATAAAAAATGCCAGCCAAAGCTAAAGTACAATGAATATAAGCAGGATCTACAAAAGCATCACCCAAGGGGAGACAATTTTCATGGGAAAATTGAAGACTCAAAGCTATGATATAAATCAACCCATCCTGTAATCAAAACAAGAAGGATGGACGAGAGATGAAGAAGAAAAGAACCCAACAAACTAAATAAACAGCAGAATGTGCCTCTGGTACAAATAAAAGTTTCCTCTCTAAACTTCCACAAGGCTAAGCAGGATCATCATAGCTAAGGAACTAGCCCATGCATGAGTTAAGGAAGAACAAAACTTCTGCTAGTTAAGATGCACTTTGAGCTGTTTCAGAGAATTTTCATGCACCTGAAAAGGACAGACACCTGCCGCTCATGCAAACAAAGAATGGTATTAATATCCTGTGAATCATCTTCATATACCACACCTCTAACAATTAATTTGCTTGGTGTGGTTAAGCCACATTTCAGGAGTGGAGGAGAAGTACTACTACCATAGCTAAAGCAACATTCAAAAGGCAGAGTATCTCTTTCCTTTTCCTATTTGCTGTGGTAGAATGAAAACCATTAATAACGAAGAAAAACAGCGTGCTCCTGCAAGGTACCACAGAGCGTGGAGTGAGACAAATGTGCTGAGCATCATTACTCAGCAAAACAGACAGAATATGCACAGCCAACAGCGTGCTTTAGTGAAGTGTTGCACTTGTTCACTTTCTATTGCAGCTGGAGTTATACTCATTTGCTTTCTCTAACTTCCCCAAGAAAAGCAGCTGAATAGAGGGTGACATTGAACTACATGGTCAAGTGAGCAAAGTTGAAATATGAGGAGAGTTCTGGTAGTTCGGCATACCACAATCCCGAACTCTAGTTGTGACAAGTGTCTTGCAGGGCAAGCACAATACTTAATGCTGCCAAGTTTACATTGCAGACTGCAATACATTGTCAGATCAAAGCTAGTTTTAAACTCGCTTTCTGGGTGCTGAAAACAAGACTCACATAATGTTAGGGAGCTTTGAAAGTTATTTTACCATAATTCTCTAAACAGACAGAAGTCCAAGGCTTGCAGAATAAGATCAAGAGGCTGCAAATCTGTTCAGATACCAACTAAGCAGGTTCTTTTTATAAATAGAGAATTTATTAACACGCTTAAGACATGCAGCTGACAAATATATTATTATTACCTTTACAGTAGTATTTAGAGAGGCCTCCAGCTGAGATAAGGACTCCCAGCTGTGCTAAACACTATGTGGGCATACAGCAAAAGACAGACTCCATTCAGAAGAGCTCACAATGTATAATATACAATGTACTGTATATCTGTTCACCCGGTTCTGCTTGTCAGCAATGCTGCACACTAAACCCCTATTTTGCATCTGTGTCTTTGAGCAATTACTTAAGGATTTAATGTAAAACACTGTCCGATCCTAATATTATACCTGCCAGACCTCCAATAACTGATTTTTATGGTTAAACACAAGGGAAGTCTAAAGTTTTTGTATTTTTTAACAGTATGCTTTTTCTTCACATTTTATCGCTTCATCTCCTGTAGCTAGTCTGCCACAAAATATTTTCTACCTGCCTTTTCCATCATTGCTTTATTCTGTTCTATTGGTACCTTTTTCTGCTTCTAGAGATACCTTTGAGCTTGGTTGGTGTCTGCAGGCCCAGCTGTTACAGCAGGGAAAATTCTGTCCTGCTATAGAGAGGCCACTGTTCCTCAGCACTGCCTTGTAATAGCTTGTCTCGTGACTGCAAAAGAAGTAAGCAACATATGGCTAATGTGCCACTTTCACTTTTTGAAATAAATGGAAGGCAAAAGCTCAAGAGACTGTTTAATGAGCGATTATACTTCAGGGTGATACAAGGGGGAATGGTTTTAAGCTGAAAGATGGTAGATTTAGATAGGATATTAGGAAGAAATTATTTATGTTGCAACAGGTTGCCCAGGGCAGATGTGAATGTCCCATTCCTGGAAGTGTTCAAGGTCAGGTTGGATGGGGTTTTGAGCAATCTGTCTAGTGGGAGGTGTCCCTATCCATGCAGGGTGGTTGGAACTACATGATCTCTGAGGTCCCTTTCAACCCAAACCATTCTATGATTATATGTCAGTCACAACTGTACCAGGAGCATTCATAAAGGTACCTTTGAAGGCTTCATTAGCCAAGACACCATCATGCTCTCCCCTGCTTCAAGTTTTGTGACAATTATTCCTGGTTTTCCTAAGAGTCCCTGTAAAGTATCCTACAGCAGTCTGCCAATACATAGATAAAACCATAAAAACCCAAATTGTGGAATTCCAGGTATACTTTATTCAGATTATTTCTTACATCTGGTCAAGCCTAGGCTCAGTTCTGCATCCACAGAGATGCCTCTTGTTGGAAGACCTATAATGGGCAGCACATAGAGGCCAGTGGTCCCAAAGCATGCCAACAGAGCACACCTGCATAAGGGAATGGAGACAGTGAGTGCTGCCCAAACTATGGGACAAAAAATAAGAGGTTGAAGATGCCTGTTCTCATCACATATCCACCACATAGATATAAATGTAGAAAGCCATGTCCGGAAATGCACCAGCAGTGTACACGGGGTGTTAAAAGCCCATGGGGTCTCTCCATATGCTTGTGAGTCAAATATGCATGCAAAACAGTAAGAGATAAATATCTGTAATTAGGTAGTGTCTTTGAATAAAAGGAATCCAAGGTGTATGAAAATGGCACTGTGTGAACCTTTAGAAATGCAGATGCTCCAGATACAATCCAGATACAGATGATCCAGATACAACCAGCAAATTGCCTAAAACAATGTACCTGGGTATGGTGTGTCAAGGCAATTATACAGCAATCCCACACACCCTGCATAATATATTCATTTTGCTGAAATAAATATTAAGATTATTGTTTGTTAACACAAGGAGGCATCTTCCTAAATTATGATCTTAATTACTTGAGGGGAAGAATACAAAAAGGCAGGGCTCCTCAGCTATTTCTATCAAGAATGCCCTTTGGGACATGGGTGAGGAGGAGGGATTGGAGTTGTTGGGAAGAGATGTATTTTAGTCACTGTAAGGGGATTGCACCCAAATAAAAATTACAGTTTTTCTTAACTAGCTTACTGAATCAACATTTGCCTCTCTCCATTTATCAGTACTGCTACCTGTAAAGTAATATTTCTTTAGCTCACAGGTATATGATAGTTGTAGAGCTATTTTTGTTATGTGCTAGATCCTTGCCTAAAAGGCACTTACAGAAGTACCAGATATTGGAGGATGCATTCATTTACATGAAGTTAGCTTGGTTGTTTTAATGTTTGGCATCATCGTGGGAATAATCAAATACATTTACCAGGCATGCATTTTTTTTACCTACTTTCACACTGAATCTGCAAATGAGGGATTTACAAAGAGCAGACAGGACCTAGATTACATACTTAAAATGAAGGCACCACATGCACCTGAGGAAGGACATGAGTATGGAATATATGTAAAGAAGAAAAATGTTACAACTTTTGAATTAAATAAAGGACTAATATTGTTGTCAGTTATTAATTGAAATAAGTAAAATTTGCGGGAAAAATCACATTTGGGAAAAAATCACATAAAAGAAAACATAAGGGAGATGCAGAATAAAAACAATGCCTAGATAACAGTGAAACAGTAAGAATTAGACAAAACCAGATTCCAATTAGAGAAAAACACTCCCCAAGTAGTTAACAGCCCAGTCTTGAGTCAGGCCTGCAGGACACCTGCTGGACAGATGAAAGGGATGGAAAGAAGCTTATCTTGGTTACAGCCTTGAGCACTGGGGAAAAAACATATTGAGTAATTGAAATCACTGTATTAATACATTAATGAGCCATTAGCATACTAAAATTCACACCCACAGGCTACAGGCATTCCCACTAACAACAAGCCCCTTACTCTTTGGGCATGCTCGGTGAAATTCCTGAGCATTGCCAATTTAAATGGAAGTGACCAATCGTGTGTGCCAGTGATAGAATAATGTTAGAGATGAAGTTCTTTCTCACATTTTTGGGTATAAGAGTGGCACTTTTATTTCGGGAAACTGAGCTTGCTTTGTGGAATACCACCCTGCTCCCTTTTCTGGGCAGAACTGGATATTAAAGCAAGTATCGACTCTGTGTGTGGATTGGCTTCTTGCAAACTGGCTTTCAGGACAACAATATCTGCCTCTGAAGACTAATAAACACTGATAATCTGTGAATGACATCTACACCCTCAGTGCTGACTATACAATATCCTTACCTCTCACTTGACATGCTCCTTTTGGATTGCCAACTTTCCTACACATGCTGATTTTCTGTCCTGCTAGCTGGTTTTGATGGCTTGTCCCTGCTGCTACAGCTCACAGTTTGTTATCTTAAGATCTTTGCAGTGACAGGTCCTTGATAGGAAGGAGAACGTGGCTGTGATGACATTTTGGTCTCCAGGAAATTGTGCTTCCTCACCTATAAACCAGAGACAGATTTCAGCTCAGAGTGCCCTGTAGTTCTGCTTGTTGAGGTTAATAAGGCACTTAGAGCATCTAAGGTGCATACAGGTGCTCTGCATTCATATTTTTAGGATTGCATACTTCGGTTTCACATTTATATATCTCTACATAAATTACCTTTTTCATACAAAACTGATTTGAAGAGCAACTGTTCTTTCGACAAGATCAGTTATATGAAAAGAATAAGCATTGTTCACCAACTACTTTCCTCCTACTGAAAAGCTGGGGAAGCTATTGAAAGCAGAAACAATCATATGCATCTTCCCTGTAAAACATCAAGAGTAGGCAGTCAAGAACAGTTCCCAGGAATACACAGTTCAAAATTTATGCTTTAAAAATGTTCTCAACAGTAAAATGCACTTATTTTTTAAAACAAAAGATAAAGTTCTGTTCTTTGGAGAAGAGCTTCACAGTGTATACTTCAACTTCTCTCTCAAAAGATGAAAAGACAAACAAAAAAAATTCTCCATTGTTCAAGCTAGTTGTAGACGACACAGAAAACAAGTCTTTACAGAATCCAAGAACCAAACCTGGACAAAATCCTCCACTCTCCAATAGCCAAAGACTTCATGCCCCACCTTTCAAACTCAGCTTCGTATCTGTGCTGGCAAAAATAAAAAAGCTCGAATGTTGTCTCCTGCACCTGATAGCCATCTCCACCTAAAATCTTTACCATGTGTCACGTCCCACAAGGTGGGCATGGCGTTATCACATCCCACAAAGTGGTCCCAGCTCCCCAGGGCTTGGGGTCCAAACTAAATATAAATATCTCTTTTAACAACCCATTCAGTGAGATTAAGCTCAGGAATACTCTGTGTGGTACTCTAGGAGTCAGACCATTACACAGGAGGCTTTCACAAAACACACCTTTAGTTAAGATTGAGTAAGATTACAAAGCTTGTCAAAGGAAACATACAACAATATCACTCTCAAAGCAACAGATTACAACTAGCAGAACTTAGCAAAATGGTACTCTCATAACAACAGGTTACAACTGGAAAAACTTCGCAAAATTAGAAATGATGTTTCCCCCATGTGCTGAGAATAAGGTTAGAAACAGAGAGAGATATTAAGAGAGAGGCAGAGAGAGAGAGACAGAGAGACAGAGATAAAGAAATAGGGGATAGGAAAGATATCACCACCCTTGGATCCAGTGACAATCTCAGCATGACATTGTGGTCCTTGGATGGTGGGTGTGCACCCCAAGCATTTCAAGTCTGCCTCTTTATGGCACCTGGCCCTGCCTCTCCTGGCAAGGCTCAGCCTGCTTTGTGCAGACTCAGTGTTGGTTTTCGGATTATTCTGGAAATGAGTCAGTGGGGCACGGGGATCCAGATGATCACTTGCCGCCTCCGGGTTGACGGAGGAATGACCTCTATTTTCACACATGCACTCTGTCCTTAAACAAGACAGTGGTATTTCGCAAGATGGCACTCTGCCTCCACGGAGGTCCTCTTGCCAGCCACTGCTCCTTATCAACTAAGGGTAGTGTCCCATTTATCAGGGTGGCTGCCAAAGGAGGGGCTCCCCTTTCAAGGACAGTGTCCACTTTATCAGGGTGGTTACCAAACAAGGGGCTCTCCTTGCAAGAACAGAGTCCAGGTGATTATCGAATGAGGCCTCCACCCGACCACAATGTCCAGTTTGTCAGGGTGGCTGTTTTGAGACAATTATTCTTTTGGGGACTCTACACCATGACAAAAAAAAGTCCTTATAATTCCTTCTACCCAGGAGTACAGGAAGAAAAACTTGTAAGTTGGCAGTGACATCATCTGCTAGAAAGTGATTCACACTTCATGAAACAGCAGGGAAAATTAAATTTACTCCCAACCACCCAAAAGCTCTTTCACTGAATCAGTGTGTGGCAGCAAGGATAGTAGGAAATGTAAATCCTTTCTCTATTTTAGAAAGACAAGGATTGTGTAACAAGCTAGAGTGCACAGAGCAAAATTACCATATACTGTCACTGACATGTATTTTCCTTGTGGTTTTTGGAAAAAAAAAGGTATGAAACTGGAATAGAAAATAAAACAGGTGATGCTAGAGGCAGAAAGTGGATTAATACACATCACCAGCAGTATGTGACTGGCTTAAAAACCAGTGGGTTGCATGAACCGACAGTACCAGAAGATGAGCCTTTTAATATTCTCTCTGAAGCTGCCCTACCCTCAGAACATAGCCACACCTGAATATATCATAACTTTCACAGCCCCCGCCTTGCTCAAGAAACAGAAATTTTTAACATGTGAAAGATAAAGGTCCCCCACATCTCTTTAAACCCTGCTGGGCCCTGACAAAAGGAGAAATGAAATAATTGTCTAGCTTTTCTACATAATTCCTCAGCTGTAACAGCTATTGCTATTTCTATTACAGTGGTACCCATGATGAGCAGATATTTGCAAACAAATGTGAAGGATCTTGCCTTGCCACAGATAATAGCTGATTGAGTGACGTGACTTTCAGGCTGGTATCATTTTCTGTTCATGGGTCAAAGCATTGCATTGATCAAATAAATTAGGCATGAGCACAACACAACAGGAGAGAAATTCTCTAAAAAGTTGTCACTTATGAAGATAAATCAAGTTGCATCCAATCATGTAAATCTACCTTCAGCAAGAGCTACCACATGCTGAAAGGAGTGATATTTATCTAGCTCTGCAGAGAAGACAAGCCTGAAGTTCCATTTCTGTGTTGAAGAGGAGAAAAAGTCTTAAATACCTGTAAATGCAGTAGCCTACAGCCTTTCTTTTAGCTCCCAATAGTATGGTCCAGCCTATTATGAGGAGTCCATACACAGGAGAGCATGTGAGAGTAGTTTGATTCAAAGAGTAATAAGCATCTGAACCATACAAAGGTGACCAGTCTCCATGATTCCAGCTAACTATTAACCTGGACATTAGTCAAAAGGTTTCCAGAACTTTGCGAACAAACCCAAGAACCAATTCAAGCAGGAGAGACCTTGAATACAGTTTTGCCTCCAAACCACATGAAGCTTATTGTTTCATGAAACTTTTTTGGAAAAACACAGCTGTACTGACCGCTCTTGTCATGATTCAATGTCCTGTTTGGAGCACTTCATTGACAATCTGGTGCAAGCACGGCAAGAAAATAAATGAAAGGTCCTGTCCTGTTTCCATCCAATTCTGAAAAAGGCACTTGTAATGCAGCAAGTGATAAGTCAACCCACGACTGCTGCTAGTTTCTTTCTTACACTTAAAAAAATCTACTACCAATTTTAATAATGCAAGATTTATATAAATAATTGGTTCAGTATAACCTTGTACAAAATTTTAAGCTCCAACAGAAAAATGAACTTGAAGCACTATTTAAAATACACACCTATGTAAAAGACGCCCAAGAAACATAGAAATGAATCTGAGATTCACATGATTTTAAGCCAACCTCCGCCTCTCCTCATGCTGAAAGTGGAAGAAGAGCCATGTGAACCTGGTTCTTTGCCTGGGCTGGTCAGCCCTTGCAGGAAGGCCTCTACATTCATACAGCACTTTCCTGGGATATAAGCTTCCACCTGTACAACCTGCTACACTGTGTAATGCACTACCCAGCACCTGATGGCTGCACTGAACTTCTGCAGGCCTTACAATGTTTATACTCAGGTAAGAATCCCTTTATTTCAATAATAGTTTTGTTATGAGTAAAAGCTTATATTTGTTTACATAGTTTTAGAAGTTATAGTAATAGATATTCTCTGCCATTTCATAAAATTTTTTAAATAGCTCTAAAAAGTAAACCAAATAAATAATTATGAAACATTCCCATACTACCCATTTTACCATTAGAATGCTGTAGAAGTGAAGCCTCCCTGATCAATAATTGATAAAAGGAGAGGCAAACCAATTACTGTCTCATCTAAAGAGCAACTTTCCCATCTATGTAACTCTGCCTCCACTCTGACAGTAAAGAGGAACTACTACTACTTCTGTCTTTGGGGGCCCAGCAGAGGAAGAACCACCAGCAGACTTGCTTGGATTTTTTACTGGCACTCTCAGCGGGCAGTTAACCACCTAAGCCTGGGATTAGTAGAAGTAGGGGGGTTTTGTTGTTATTTTTTCTTTTTCTTTACACCTTTTGCACCTCAACAACAAAACCAACTGAAAATGAAACCTGTCCTAGAGGATGTAGTACTGCTTAACTGCTCAGCAAGACAGTTCAAATGAAGGAACAGTTTCCCACAGCCTGCAAAACACAGGTATGGTGTCCTTTGATTAGCTAACTCTTTCGCTAATATGATAGTTTGCAGCAGGGCTCCTAGGGCAGTACAGTAGGACTATTTAAGGATAATAGTTAAACAAAACAAAAAGGAACAGAAACATACACTGACAAGCACCCTTCCATATCCTACATTAAGCAGAAGATAAAACCCACAATGCTGTTTCTTCACCTGAAAATAATTTATTTTTTTTATAGTGCTAGTTGAATGGCTCCATTAGTCTCCTGCCATTCACCTGCTTTGCATGCATTTCTTTTTGTGATCCCTCTCCAGAGTGGTCAAACACAACAGCAGTGGGCTCATAACTCCCTTTCTCAAATCTCCTAGTCCTGGCCAGCTGGGATATCCGCTCAGCTCTGATTCTCAAACAACTATTCGTTTCAGATCTCACAGCACTTCCTTTGAACTGCTCCTGCTGCATGCTGCCCCAGCCCAGGGACCCCAGGGGGGTTCCTCCACCAGTGGTTGAGACGAGGAATTACATGATAGCCCACTCACATAGCAGTCAGAGGTAACTGAAGTTTTCACCTTGCTTCGTGGTTA
Source organism: Hemiprocne comata (assembly GCA_020745705.1). NCBI lineage: Eukaryota > Metazoa > Chordata > Aves > Apodiformes > Apodidae > Hemiprocne > Hemiprocne comata. The sequence continues at coordinate 60,620,166 of CM036588.1, read as the reverse complement.
TGTGTGATTTAACTGTGCATTTTCAGCTGCATAAAAAACACAGCCTCATTATCACCATGTTCATTGTATCAATCCCTCATGCAGGGAGGAGGAAGTAGATGATCTTTAAGGTCCCTTCCAACCCAAACCATTCTATGATTCTATGATTGTTTTTCCACAATATACCTATCAGTCTAATATATAATAATATTGTGTCAATGTAAATCTTAACTGTAACTTCAAGGTTACCTTTATTGGAAATGTCATGCCCTACAAGGAAATAACAGAGCCAGAGGCAGAACGATCCAAGGGGAAGTTTATCTGGAGATCCAAGAAGATGGCAAGACACTTTTTCAACAAGAGGTTTTTCTCCGGATTCTGGCTCAGCTCAAATTGTCACCAATACAGATTTTATTTTAAAAAGAAAAAATACCTGCCAAAGGTAGTTTAATAAACAATATACTTGACTGACGACGGCTAGGGAAGACAAGCAGTCGAATCAATATGATTGGTAAAGCAAGCTTCAACTTTATTAGGATACAGCAGTGCTTATATACTCTTTCTACTAATTATGCATACGTATTGTAATTGCATTGGTTACACACAGGTGGTTACGTCTATACCCTCCTCCTGCTTTGCAGACTCTAGCCCGAGGTTCTTCCTCATTCTTACCGTTATACTCCCTACTCCCACTCTAAACAAAACTGGCAAGGACACTGTGCCCTTGCTTTTCTCCCTTGTCAGCATGATTTTGCAGTTTCTACAAAATGGAGTCAGGCCTACTTATGCTAAGCTAGCAAGGAGATTGCTTGTACAATGCCTCCATGGATTCGTGGCCCTGTTCTGCAGGCCATTCTGCAACACTTGACAACAACTTCATTAAAATTAAACAAGGCAATAACTATAGTTTTCCTGCTTTCCTGAACTCCTACTTCTTGCTACTTATTTTAACACTGCCTTGCCTTGGTCCTGCTAAGTATTAGATACCTTCCTTATGAAATTATGACCAGAAATCAGGTCCTAGGTGGCAGTGATTCCCTGAATTAAAACTCACAATCCAATCAGTGGCTACTTTTTTAAAAGAATACCTCTGGACAACATGAAATCAAGGCCTGGAAGCTCCATCTGGGAAGTGCTAAAGTAGTACAGGTTCATATGAAATAGAAACTTGGGTTTGGCTTACCAATGTATTTTTAAAATGCATACTGAAAATAGGCTCAGAATCTACTTCCAACATACAAAAACATTTTACTTTTTATAGGAATGTCCTCTTTCTAATAATTTACCATCCTGATGATTCCTAAACTATCTGAAATCATGTATTATCTGTTGCATTCACTTGCCTTCAAAATTAACTGTATTAGTATCACTCTTGCTGAAAACAAATAGACTGTTGGACAGTCACCTGAAGGAGCTTTCTGCTTTGCTGGCTGATCACAGTGATTCTGCACATGTTGTTGACACTCCGGAGCAGCAGTCCTAGGGAGGGATCGGAGCAGGGTGGGGGAGATTTGCAGGGCGGGACCACCAAATGTCTGAAGAAAGAACATTTTGCAGAGGTTTAACATTTCTGTTATCCACTTGGCACAGAGTTGCAGCTCTTTTCATACTAAGTCAACTTAACCCATAGGCAAAACTGTTGCAGGTGCACAGACTATGTGCATAGCCTCCTAAACAAGTCTGACAATGGCTTCCTTACCACAATGTGGATACCTTAAATTTTTACTAAAGGGTGGCTTTGAAAACCACCATAAAAGGGCTGAAAAAGGAGGTATCAGGCCACATAGATTTCGATGTTAGAATGAGTCCGTTCCAAATTTGAAGAAACTACAGCCAATCTGAGTGCATGTAGTTTTAACTACTACTGTTCTTATACTTGAGTAGGAGTGCCTCATTTGGAAGCAAACACCTGGAGCTACTGGTTATTAAAAAACCCCACTCTCTAGGGGAAACTTTTATTTAAAAGCAGACATACCAATCAGTCTGGAAACATTAGGGTGACACAAGCAGTCTGATCAAAAGAAAAATCTACTCCAAACAACATATTTCAAAGCAAAAATGTATCCTTTTGCAAGGAGGAGGAATATATGTGACTTCCCAGCACACTTCTGGCAACAGACACCTGGAGCTTCCATCAATAACAACATGTCCCAAAGGAGGAAACATCTTGGCCAATATAACATTTTCCTTTGACAGTGGTAATACATAATTTCATTTGTTATGGTAACTATTCCTGCAGCTCTTAAGTTGCAGGGAGCAGAAATAATTAAATTCCCCTCTTCCAAAAATTGCACCAGATTTTGAGTAGGAACAGGAGAGTCTGTTGAAAGGCAGACTAATTTAGAGAAGTTGGAAAATCCCAGTATGCAGTTTTGAAAAAAAAAAAAAAAAAAGAAAGAGTATTTTGTAATTTTTTTTTGAAAATATGAAAAATATTTCAGAGTTCTGATCTTTTCCATTTGGCCTCTTATTGACTTAAAAAATGAGTAGGCAGATTCAGTATGTTCTTTGCCAGTGTATCCTGTTCCCAATCTGTGCACTGTTCCTGTTCATCTTGAAGAAAGATGGATCAGAGAGGACAGACAAAACCAAAACAAAAAATGCTATGGATTTATAAACGTCTCCTTCCAATTTCAGTACACCTTGAGACCGATTAACCAATTCCCTTTACCAGTAAAAAAAAAAAACAACAAAACCCTCTTATCTGCTAAAGATGGACTTCCACTACCAGTGTCATCCTTCTGTTCTCAGAGCAGGACCTTTCCTGGAACAGAAACAACAGGCATTGTGTCTCTCAAAAGGGTCACATAACTTGGCATTAAAACTGCTGGCTCTTCTGTATGGTTCCAACCTCTGCTGTTTTAAGCCTCTGCACAATTATTATCTCCTTTTAACATTACCTTGATAAGCTACATATTCATCTTTGGGACAGTCATTGGTAATGATTTCTTGCTCAGTCCTTCTGTTTCTCGATTCAAAACAGGAGTTGCCATCCAACGTATTTACTCATTTTCTGTTATTTCAAAGCTTCTCCAAAGTCACTGTATGGCACAATTAGTAACAGGATTGCTCTACAAAAGAGATGCTTTTAAAGGCACAAATAGCTAGTTAATATAAAAACATACACCAATAAATAATCTTTAAAAACATAAAGAAGGCTTACAGGTTTTATAGGAACCAGTAAACATGGCTACACAAAGCTAGTGGCTTTCTTTATTTAGCATTTGATGGACACCCAAAAAAATCCACCACAAAAACTCAAACCAAAACGACCCCACACACACATACACACATACATATACATATGTATTTGTTCTTTGCCTTGTAAAAGGTCCCTACCTGTCCTATCTCCCTCTGCTCCTAAAGATCAGCCAGTAAAATATATTTTTTTAATTGATTTGTGAAAGCTATTTTTTTCCAGCTGGGTTCTTTAGTTGCACACTGCATCCTGTAAAAAAATATTTAGCCTGATTTACAAAATCTATTTCTCTCCTTGGGGCTTTAAGATGCTGTTGCAGAAGTAATTAAAAGGTGCTCTCAGATTTCTATTGTTTCTAGGCCCCTTGCCACATGTGTTTATTTTCCCCCTCTTCCACTTTCTTCCCATCTTTTTGGTACAGATGCCACATGTCCATCAGAGCTGATGCTGTGTAACAGGAGACGTGTTGCCACATCATATCAAATCAATAACCAAAGGGCAGAAGGTAGAAATCCAACTGATATGCCTTGGCTGGGAAGTAAATTTCATCAGAAAGTAAGCCTGTACAATGCAGACAAGGTGGTATCACATGGGAATCTAACAAATAAGCAATGCTCTACAATGACATATACTCAGTCTGTGTCCTGAGCTGTGCATGGTTCATCTTGCAAGAAGCGACATGCACCTAATGCCCCAAAGCTAATAGCATCTTCAGCAGCACGTCATCATGGTTTTCTTTGACCAAAATCCATGTAGTTCCTTTGTATCAATCACAATCTGATTCATTGGAAAACAAAACAAAATACCCTAATGCTTTCACATTGCCCCAATGTCCCAATGTTTTCACAATAAACATTTTATTAAAGATTAAAACTCCCTGCAAAAAGAACATGCTACATGAAGGTTCTTTGCCCTCTTTTTTTTTTTTTTTCCAGAGGAAAAGCACCACCCTATTGAACATATTTTGCATTTGTGCATGTCATGTTGATTATGCATGTGCCTTATCCATAAAACTCATGTATATCAGTGAGGATGTAACACAGAAAGAAAAAAGGACATAAAAATAACAAAAAAATCCAAAAGCTAACACAAGACAATTAGTCACTTGTCAGTGTGTTTCAACTAAAAGTTTACTAAAAGCACATTCATTTTTTTTCTGATTGATCTACCTCCACTGTAACCTCAGATAAGATAATAAATGTGACTTAGTGTGTCTTTTTTCTTAATATCTATTCTCACTAATATATTCTACTTCAAAGGAATGAAGTAGTTCATACAGAGTTCAAATGAATATGGTTTGATTTTGCAAAAAGTATCTTTTCTTTGAGTGTTGCCACTTACTGTACCACTTCAGCATGAATTAAACATGAATTCATGATTAAATCATCAAAATGTAAAAACAAAGAGATGGTAGAAGAAGCAAAGGCACCTTCTAGTTGCCAGAGAAACCAAAACAGCAAATGATTTTGAAGTACGCTGTACTTGCACAATCTCCTAGGACAAGTGCACTTGAAGTATATGAAGAAACTCTTTATCTATGTGTTTCAGCAGCAGAACTGAAATGAACAGAGAATAAATTATTATTATGCTCAGATACGTTAACAATTGTTGGATTAGTGGGTGGCACTTCTGAAAGGCGCTATGGCAGGCCATTGATAAGTTCACGCTGTCACTGTGCAAATCCAGTGGGTACAAGAGATTCAGATCCAAGTTTTTCAGAGTGCTATTAACCAGGAATGCGTCATTTTTATCAGTTTGGAGAGTCCAGAAGAAACTATATTAAGGAGTTTGGATTCACATATTGTGACTATGAAGTGAAGCTTTCTAGGCTGAGCATTCAAAAATATCACCACACAAAAAAGTGCATAGGACTGAATTTCTCTCTGGAATTATCTGTTCTTCCATATTCCTCTCAGCTAACTTCAGCCACTGCGAAGAAGCTCCGAAGATGCCACTTGTAATATTATTTTATGTAATACACCATCTGCCCAGTCTACTTACTCATTTCACAAAGACACAGACAAAAGAGCGTATGGTAATAATTTTCAGTCACTGCTTCCCTTTCTGGGATCAGAAAGGGGAAAGGCTCTGTATCTATTACTGGGTCCCTGAAAATCACAGCCTCCAGGGAATACGAATTGCCTTGTTAGCTACTCTGATGAATAACAACAGTTTTGATTTAAATATGAGTAAAAGAAGCAGCAAAATGGTATCAGTGCCGTAGAACTTATTACAAGGCAAGTGACTGGGTAACGCTGCTCTGGAGGAGACTCAAAATCCCCTAGTGACCCACACACACCAGCACAGAAGCCACTTTGCAGATTTATTTAAGCTAGCTGCTGTGGTACATGCCTCCACAGATATGTCTCTGTTGGGGGCAGAAAGAGGTGCATGTCCCACTGCTCTGTCCCTGTGAGCAGCCCTGGCTGTCAGGATAAGTTTGGTTTCCTTCTCAGGTGCAGCTCCCATGTCCCCAGCACTATGTCCCCACACTGCTGGACTTCCTGGGGCTGCCCCGTGGCTGGGAGCTCCCTGCACCTGCAGCACCCCACCTGCACCCATCGGGGATGCTGAAAGGAGCAAAACCTGGAGAGGTGGAAACAAGCTGCAAGGAAGGAGGTCTTCCCCAAGAACAAGGGCAAGCTCTCCTGAGTATGCCAGGCAGTGAGTAGGCATGGAGGAAAGACTGCATGCCCTGTTTGCCCGTACTTATCTGCTGTGGGTCCAAATATCATACTGTTAATGGCTAAATCATATTGCCTGTTTTTAAAGCATAAAGGAAGGGTAACATTCTACTGCTCTTTAGATGATGTTTAAAGGAGGAGAAGAATGTAAAGCAAACATTTCTGAAGTTCACCCTCATGTAGCCTGTAGCACTGGCCCTGGTATATTTATCATTCCGCTATTGTCACAGCACTTGATTGTATGGTTTTTTTTCAGGAGGTAGAGATTAAAATGAACCAGAACTAATTGAAGGTATACTTAATAAAAGCATCATTATTGTAATGAGCATACAACAGCTACACTAATGCTGAATAATGTTTAAGCTACTGAACAAGTCCATATTGTTTCACCTAATGGGATTCACCGATTACCAAATAATTAATTCTACGCTAATTTTGAAACACCATGTGGAAATGTGAAACCCACTTATAAATTAATTAATGCTCAAATCAATAAAAGAGACAAGTGTCTTGGACTTACTACTGCTTCTTCTGAAATCAGTCAAGATATTCTCACTTCCTTTGAGTCATACAGGGTTGTGTTTGGTTCTTCAAGCATTTGGACTAGTTATTAAATTGTAATTATGTGTAATACATGTCTGGCAGACATGGGCAAACACTGAGCAGCCAAAGCTGCTCTGAACTTTTTACTCAGTTTCAGTTATGATGATTTCCCTTTTCACAGTTTCAAAACTCTCTTACATGCATTCTCAGTACTTTTCCCATGTTACCACATGCCCTTCATGTAAATGTCTTGCATTTCTGGTCAGGATGCTGAATCTGAAGATACTGTTACGGCTCCTTACTTACCATTTTCCAGATCAGTTGCACAGGCTATTGTCACATTTGCTGTGTACAATGTTTATAGAGCCAGGAAAGAAAACAGCCTAATGGATCAATTCTTAAAATTCAACTATTTTTGAAAATAATAAAATAAAAAAGTCACAGTATATATCCTCATTCCTGGAAATACTTTTGCAAGCAGCCTCCAGCCTAAAGCCACTCTGAGTTAAATTGAGATCAGTGTAAATTCAGCAAGTTGTCTCTATGTTCATTTGTGTAGTCAGGGCCATAATTGTAATTTAGGACCAGTGTGTTTTAGATTTCTTCCTCCATCCTTTTTATCCTACATACTTCACAACTGCTGGAACAGGTAGCACTTGATCTAACAAATTACAACAACTATTGGTCCCCATCATATAATCACAGAATCACATAATCACAGAATGTTAAGGATTGTAAGGGACCTCTGGAGATCATCGAGTCCAATCCCCCTGCCAGAGCAGGACCACCACAGAATCTAGGGCAGGTCACACAGAAAAGCATCCAAATGGGTCTTGAAAGTCTCCAGAGAAGGAGACTACACAATCTCTCTGGGCAGCCTGTTCCAGTGCTCCATCACCCTCACAGTAAAGAAGTTTTTCCTCATGTTGAGGTGGAACTTCCTGTGTTGTAACTTCATGCCGTTTCCCCTCATCCTGTCACAGGGCACCACTGAAAAGAGACTGGCCCCTCCTTCTTAACATCCACCCTTCAGATATTTATATGCATTAATAAGATCCCCTCTCAGTCTTCTCTTTTCTAGACTAAACAGCTCCAGGTTTCTCAGCCTCTCCTCATAAGACAGATGTTCCAGTCCCTTAATCATCCTCATAGCCTGCCCTTGGACTCTCTCAAGTAAATCCCTGTCCCTCTTGAACTGGGGAGCCTAGACCTGGACACAATACTTCAGATGTTGTCTCACTAGGGCACAGTAGAGGAAGAGAACCTCCCTCGACCTGCTGGACACACTCTTCTTAATGCACCCCAGGACACCACTGGCCTCCTTGGCCACAAGGGCACATGGCTGTCCCATGGATAACTTGTTGTCCACCATGACTTCAAGGTCCTTCTCCACAGAGTTGCTTTCTACAGGTCAGCTCCTAATCTGTACTGGTGCATGTTGTTATTCCTTCCCAGGTGCAGGGCTCTACACTTACTCTTGTTGAACCTCATTAGGTTACTCTTTGCCCAGCTCTGCAGTCTGTCCAAATCTTGATGGCCGCACACTCTTCCAGTGAATCAGCTGATCCTCCCAGTTTGTTATCATCAGCAAACTTGCAGTCTGATTAAACCTTTAACTATGCTTAAGCATATGGAAAGTAACTGGCACTAGTCTTACATTCAGCATTTATGAACGATAATTGAATTTCTTCCACATATGGCCTCCAGCTCATATCCAGACTTCAAAGCACAGCCTGGCAAATAATACCAGAAAGCTTCCCCTTGCCCTCTTACTTACAAAAACTGTGCTCCACAGAGATCAGGGCTCAGCTCTTGGTACTGCTCTTTCTGATCTATGTCAGAGGAAACAGCATCCACAACCTCATGTTTTTTCAGAGCAGGGGACTTGACAGAGCGGGGAAGAGAGGAGAGGATAGGAGAGCAGAAAGTTGCAAAGATGTAAGAGCTTCCCTGTGGCATGGTGGGTATTTAGTTCATTACAAGGCCTAGGGTGCCCTGAGACAAGGTGCCCCTCCAGAGCTTATTCCTCTCCACCTCTCCATTACCTTGCAGTGTCGGCATTTAAATTCTGGATTTGTTTCTCATTCACTGTTTATGGATGTTAAACAATTTAGACAAGCATGCTTGCAAGATATTTGCCAGATCTCGAGCTATGGGAACCAAGTACTCAGCAGGTCATACAAAGTGATCGGAAATATCACACGTGCGCCCCACCACAAAGACCAATAAGCACAAAGCCATTGTGCAAATTTGAAAGGCCTGAAAATAACTGGAGAAAGCAGTATCTGAGCTGTGGCCTGTTTTGTGGTGAAGCTGCAGGCATGGCACAGCAGCCACTGAAGCATCAGGGCAAACCATAAGGGATTGCCCAGATGCCCTGCAACGCTGGTAGAGCGAGTGCAAAAAGAGATTTTATTATGGCAAAGGGTGTAGCCAGATCCTGCTGCTTTCTTTTAATCTCTCCAACCCTATAAACCAAACAAGCTTTCAATCAAGTATTTGAACAAGCATGATAGTTTCTCATTCTCTACATCCTCCTGTAAAAACATCTTTTTGGGGTCCCAAGGGTAAAAAAAAAAAAAAAAAAAAAATTACAGGAAAGCGTTTGCTGGTGCTCTGTATTTCTCCATTCACAGCTTTTAAAATTCTAAAAAACTTTCAAGCTACTTCGGAAGTCTTACGGATAACAGTAAAATGTCAGAATTCTGCAAATTTCCCTCCTTCTGTTCTTCAAAGTTAGCAAAAAGCCATTCAGCTCCCTTCTACATGGCTGACTTGCCTTAATTAAGGGATGGACTTAAAGGAATGGAAGCCTGAAAAGTTAAAACTTGTTAACAATGCCAGAGCCGAGATAATGCAGCAATCAATGCTACACAGGAGTTAGACAACAGTTCCAATGTCATTTATGAACACAGTAAAAATGACACAACTATTTGCAAACTATTAAAAAAAAATGGGCAAAAAACCCCACAAAACAACAACAAAACCAAACCAAAACCCTCAAGCCCCAACAACTCTGACACGTGCGAAGAGATATTTCCTATAAAAGCAAAAAATCTACTAAGGTTATCGGGTGTCTATCTCCTTCTGTTAGCTTGATACTTCTTTTTCATTTCTAACATCATATCAGGCCTAAATCAAAAGCAGACAAGCAGCATAATAGGTGGTAAAAAATATCTAGAAGGTGAGATAACTCCAAAGGAGTGGAGCTGGCTATGGCAAATAGCCGTTAAATTGGCAAAAGGAAGTGATAATGGAAGTCATCAACTCCAACCTGGCCTAGAGTGCAGACAGAAAGCCAGGGCACATCCAGCCTCTCTTACTGCCCTGCTGTGTATTGACACCACATAAAAGGAGGAGAATAAGGCAAAAGATGAATAGTTTTCCTTTTTTCTTTTAAACAAGTGACTGTATAAATCTTCCTGGTTCCTGACTCTTATTCCTGGCCATAGAAATTTTTAAACAATGGTTCTTCAAGGTGCCCCAAATACACAAGAGGGAAATTAAAAGACTATCTCTGCTTTCTCAATAGAGTCCTAAGAGAGATTGCAACTCTCCTGGGTTTTACAAACATTCATCCAAAGCTAAATATGTCCTAAAACATTTGCAATCTAAATAGGCAATACCTGAAAAGCAAAGATCACTACAGCCATCATAGAGCAGGAAGACTGAGGCAATCAGTAGTTTATCCAAAGTATCTGTAGCAGAGCAAAACCAGAACTGAGATTCCTCTCTCCATTAATCAAAAAACCATGCTTTCTCATAAAATTATTTTAATGACACTATTGCTCTCTTTTTTTCCCATGCTGTCCCCTCTGTAATATTAATTGTACTAATAAATAGTAGAAGTGTATTAACTTACAGTTTAATTAATTAACAGTTTAAATGAATCTATAAAGAAATTGTTCTACAAGGCAAATAATTATAACTGTCCTACAAAAGCAAGTGGATTCACTCTACCTAACAGAACTTTTCTCATTTAGCCCCATGTATTTCCTAAACTCATGTCTTATTTCCTCTCAGTTGAGGTGATCTACAGCAGGGGTTTAGGATGGCTAACGAACATAATATATTGAGCCAGATTCTCTTCTGAGGGAGAAAGGTAAAATATTTTGCACACAGGTCAGAGACATCCTCATCACTGTATCCATAATTCAGCTCAGTCTCTACAGAGCCCCATTTAAAGCCTGTAGAAATTGGTGGACATCTTTCAACTGGCCTCGATTTTTATAACAGGTCAAGGTCTATGGGAATAAAACATGGCAGACTAATTCAAAACTAAAATCTGCTCTCCCAGTCCCTGATCGCTTAAGGGACTTAATAGCCAGTGCTTGATTAATGCAATTATTCATCATGTATAGGCATTAAAATCCAGCATTGCTAACATCTTGGCACAGATCTGAATTAGCCCAGACTCTCCAATGAGATGGCCATCTTCCTCAAACGCAGCAAGGTTATGAGCAGCGAACTGCTTAGCACACACCGATAAACACACAGGCTGGCACTAGTTTGACAGCTTCCTCCATGGGAATATTGCCTCAGGTGTCTTGTATGCTCAAGTGGTCATTCCCTCTGGATATGCATGCCCACATGTGTGGGATTTAGATCTTACTTATGCTATTCACAGTCATAAAATACTTATTGCAATGCAGAGGGGCTGAGAAAGTCAGAGGCTTGCATTAGTGTAGCAGACATCATAATTATGAATGTGGGGGGTTTTTTAAAAATTTGCCTCCAACTTTTTTTGTTGTTGTTGAGGAAAAGGAGTAATTTCATTTCCCTTAATGGCTGTGTTCAAATTACTCATAATCTTCTCTCTTTCATGTAGTTTTTCACTTCTCCTCACCTGCGCACACACACACACTCACACTCTTGCTCAAGCTGGCTGTGACTTTTGCTCAGTGCCTGTCCTGAGCAGACTGGAAGGATAAGCTCAGAATTATTTTGGGCAGAGAACAAGTTCCTCTTTTCAGTTAAACCATGCATGTGGGGCTTCTTTTTTAATGATGAATTAAAATGAAGTCCTAAATAAAATCAGCAGTCATGGCATGTATTTTAATGAATCACACAAGAAGAAGCTTACCTTTGTTTAAAGGAAGTGACATTGATTCCATACCAATTAAGTTACATACATTGGGCTGTATATCATACCTTTACTGGTATAAATTGTAAGTGTATTAATTCATAATATTCATAGTTACAATAGATAATACAGTATAAATAATTAAGGTGGGGAAGTAGCTTTATTTGTTTTAATTATTCAAATAACTGGAATAATACTGATTTACATGAGGTGATTCTCAACTTACTCTTTACAGAAAAAGAAAAATATCTTTGCAAAGGTTAACAGTACTTGGAAATAAAACTGATGATTTCTCCTGCCAAATTTTAGATGCTAAGAAGACACAAAAACAAGGACTGTGTCTTAGTATGATGATGTGAAGGCGCAAGCAAATGCATTCGATAGCATCTTTTTCACCTTATAGCAACTAATATTGGGAAAAGCCTTCAGCAGACCTTAGGCACAGAAAATTGAGTCTCCATGACTCTGAAGTTTGGCAAAGGTAAAATGGGAAAGAGATTTATAATCTCTGCCAAGTAATCTTAATGATAGATGTTTCACTCCACTAAGGCAGAAAGAAAATCTCTAGGTTGTTTATACTGAATATGTGAAGAGAAAAAAAAAAAAAAAAAAGCAACCTTCTACATGCAATTTGCCCATTTTAAAGGATAAAATTTTATTTCTTTTTTCTGTCTTGTACGTTCCCTGTTGAATTATCCTTCCAAAATTCCATCTCACCAAATATTCCTTCCAATAACAAACTGTAAATTAAAGTCACATGAGGGATGGCAGAAGAAATTATATTTTTGTTACTTTATCCATCTTACTAGCTCTATTTTGAAAGCTTACTACGAAAGAGAATTATTATTCCATATATAGATGTTAAATGACAAATTATTTTTCCTCTTCCACTAAAATGTAATTTTTTCACTGGTTTGTGAACATTTTAAATAATTAACATAAAAATACCTTACTAGCTGGAGCAACCTAGAAAACATAATTTAGGAAGTTCCTGGAATGCATTGATGATAACTTTCTCTTCTAAATGGTAGAGGAACCAACAAGAAAAGGTGGTATGCTGGACCTGGTTCTCGCCAACAAGGATGGCCTGGTGGATAACATGAAGCTTAAGGGCAGCCTTGGCTGCAGTGACCATGAAACGGTGGAATTCACGATCTGTAGATCAACAAGGAGCTCACTACCCTGGACTTCAGGAGAGCAGATTTTGACTTCTTCAGGGATCTGCTTGGTAGGATATCATGGCATAAAATCCTGGACAGGAGAGGAGCCCAAGAAAGCTGGACAATATTCAAAGATTACCTCCTCCAAGCCCACAAACAATGCATCCCAAGAAAGAGGAAGGCAGGCGAGTATGCCAGGAGACCTGCATGGATGAACAAAGAGATCCTGGACACTCTTAAACAAAAAAAAGAAAGTCTTCAGAGGATGGAAGAGGGACAGGTAGCCTGGGAGAAATACAAAGAGGTTGTCCGAGAAGCCACGGATCAGCTTAGGAAAGCCAAAGCCCAGATAGAGTTAAACCTAGACAGGGACATCAAGGTTAATAAAAAGTGCTTCTACAGGTACATCAGTGATAAGAGGCAGAACAGAGAAAATGTGGGCCCTCTGCAGAAGGAAACAGGAGACCTTGTCACCCAGGATATGGAGAAGGTTGGGGTACCAAACCATTTTTTTGCCTCAGTCTTCACCGGTAAGGGCTCTGACCACACCGTCCAAATCACAGAAGACAGAGACAGAGACTGGGAAAAGGAAGATCTGCCCACTGTAGGAGAAGAACAGGTTTGAGACCATCGAAAGAACCTGAAAGTGCACAAGTCCATGGGACCTGAGAAGATCCATCCACAGCTCCTAAGGGAGGTGGCAGATGAAGTTGCAACACCGCTTTCCATCATATTTGAAAAGTCATGGCAGTCTGATAAAGTTCCCGCTGACTGGAAAAGGGGAAACATAACCCCCATTTTCAAAAAGAGAAGGAAAGAAGACCAAGGGAACTACAGGTCAGTCAGTCTTACCTCTGTGCCCGGCAAGATCATGGAGCAGATCCTCCTAAAGGCTCTGCTAAGGCACATGGAAAACATGGAGGTAGTTGGAGGCAACCAACATGGCTTCACCAAGGGCAAATCATGCCTGACAAATTTGGTGGCCTTTTATGATGCGGTCACAGCATCAGTGGACAAGGGAAGAGCAACTGATGTCATCTACTTGGACTTGTGCAAAGCATTCGATGCTGTCCCGCATGACATCCTGGTCTCAAAACCTGAAGGATATGGATTTGATGGATGGACCACTCAGTGGATAAGGAATTGGCTGGATGGTTGCACTCAGAGAGTAGTGACCAATGGCTCGATGTCCAGATGGACACCAGTGATGAGTGGCATTCTTCAGGGGTCAGTACTGGGACCTCCCAGGGGAGGTTTAGGCTAGATATTAGAAAGAATTTCTTTACTGAAAGCGTGGTTGGATGGTGAAACAGGCTGCCTAGGGAGGTGGTGGAGTCACCATCCCTAGAAGTGTTTAAAATAGATATAGATATGGTGCTTAGGGACATGATTTAAGCATTGAATGAGTAGATAAAGGTTATGGTGGGTGGATTTGGGTTATGACTTTATGATCTTCGAGGTCTTTTCCAACCAGGATGATTCTGTTATTCTGTTATTCTGTGACAGAGCATCTGCGTGCATTCATAAGTGGATTCAGTAAAAATATAATAATCTTTGCAAAATTTGCAGCCAGATCCTTCTCACTTCCCTTTAGTCACTAACTCCTTAACTGGCACCATAGGTTTCTATGCACAGTCTGACTCATCTTGAGTCAGAAACATTCCAGATGGCAAGTCAATCATTGAGGCACTAAGGTTCCAGCTAGCAGAGAACACTCTGTTATGCAATAACTCATCAGATCCTCATTGCTTGAGTGCAGGAGGCATCCCACAAGATGAGACAGTTTCCCACAGTGCAGAGGCTTCTTTCAGCTACTGCATGCATCCCAGAAATGTTCTTGCTTGCTGCTTTTGGAGATACATACCCTGCTATTTAAATTGTGTTGACTCCCCTTTTCACTGGTTAATGTCTATCACCCCATACTTCCAAAGTTAATAAGCAGTGGAAGCCACTGTGCCCAGAGCATTTCAATTTCTGAGTTGCCATTTCTTGGGTAGAAACAGGCATAATCATCTCTTCAATTGAAAGACATGGGGAGGAATAATCCCATCCACCAGTGCAGGTTAGGGGTTCACCTTAAAAAAAGCAGTAAAGCAGCTCTGCAGAGAAGGACCTGGGATTCCTGGTGGACAACAAGTTAATGATCCAGCAATGTCCCCTTTGGCCAAGAAGGCCAATGGCATCCTGGGGTGCATTAAGAAGAGTGTGGCCAGCAGGTCAAGAGATTTTATCTTCTCCCCCTACTCTTCCCTAGTGAGGCAACCTCTGGAGTACTGTGTCCAGTTCTGGGCTTCCCAGTACTGGGCTTCCCAGTACAAGAAAGACAAGGAACTACTGAATTGAGTCCACCAGTTGACTACAAGGATGATTAAGGGCCTGGAGCATCCCTCATATCAGGAAAGGCTGAGATGCCTGGGTCTGTTTAGCCTGGAGAAGAGAAGACTAAGAGTGAATCTTATCAGTGCTTATAAATATCTACAGGGTGAGTGTCAGGAGAATGGGCCCAGGCTCTTCTCAGTGTTTCCCAGCAACAGGACAAGGGGCAATGTACACAAAATTGGACACAGGGAGTTCTGTCTGAATATGAGGGAAAACTTCTTTACTTTGAGGGTTACAGAGCACTGGAACAGGCTGCCCAGAGAGGTTGTGGAGTCTCCTTCTCTGGAGATATGCAAGATATCATTCTGTGATTCTGTGACTCTATGATTCTATGACATATGCTCAATACCTCACTTCCCGTAAGTATCCACCTCCACAACAATCCTTATTGAAGTGCTGCTAAACTAGAGACATAGCAAGGAGCTAATACAGAATATTAGCAAATTCTATCCTTAGAGGGTCACTTGTTACTTTTATTTATTTAGCAAAAAAAAAATCCAAAAAGAAGTACAAGAAAGTGAGGTCATCACCCATCCTGACCAACCTGCCTGAGGGAGAAATTTCTGAGCAGCCAGTGTTTCATTTTACAACACTGAGCATCAGACACTATAGCAGAGGCACTTCTACCCAAAAGCATGCAAGACAGCATGCTCTGCCCACACTAGTGCCTGTGGCTGACACCTCAGCAGCTCCCTGAGGTACTTCTGAAACACCATGCTTTCACCTGCCTCTGATCTCATCCCTGCCTTCACGGGTCTGATAAAAAGGACACACACCTAGTGTTCAAGCCTATAAGCCATCCTCCTCCTTTTCTAGCCTGAAAGATGAGCAAAACATTTATAAGACCTGCCTGTGATTTAAGGGACACCTCTTGGCAAAAGGCAGCAACCCTGGCCTGAGTGTGGTCTCCTCCACAGCAGGGTACCCAAGATGCTGCCCCAATAGGGTGAAAAGAGGAAACCTGAGTCATTACTGCCCAAAGAGAACTAACTTTTTCACAACAGCCTTGCAGTCAGCCAGCTCCTGGGTTCAGGAGAGAAGGCAAGGTGGTCTCTCATTATCACTTCCTCCTGCAAAGTAACTAGAAAAAACAAGCCATTTCCTTCACCCACAAGATTTGTTGCAATCACATAGTGAGAGTAAGGGGAGTGGAGGACAGGTAGACATTTGATTCTCTTTCCTCCCTTATATAAGAAAAGTACTCATTCCAGACCATCCTTGACAAACAGTTACAAGGAAGACAACAAAATCAAAAGAACCCTTTGGTTTTTAGTTAATTTTAGAATTCACTGCTGCTTACTCTTCCAAAAGAGCATCAGGCTGCTCTCAAGCAGCTGTGTTCCTTTGGGGCTTAGACAGGATTCAAGCCTTCTCCAGACCAATACTTGCAGCTACTTCTAACCCAATGAGGCATGAGTTGTTTTCAGATGTACAAATGAGTTTAATAAGGGTCCCAGCAAGACTCTGAAATCATGGTTGACTTGTCACACCTCCAGCCCCCCAGGCTACATTTTGTTATTGATCTGTTTATTGCTTCCGCTAAGCGAATACTGTCAATCCACCTGTTAGAATCCAGCCTTCAGCATGCAGCAGACACTGTAACTACTATCTAAGTGATAAATGAGACATGCATTTCATTCAGCATGTTTGTGAAGTGGAAAATATTCTTTTTTTTTTAAGCATCAACACATAGGAAAGTGAACAAGTCCCTTCCTTTTTGTTTCTTGCTGCAAGTAGTAATCAGTTTTATCAAGTTCCAGGCAAAAATGCCTATACAAAACAAAATGTTGTTATTAAACTTTGGTGTTTTGATTGAACCTCTGCAGAATAAATATTACCAGATTAAAAAAAAAGAAAGCGGAAAGTAAAGATCCTAAAGATCTTTAAAAGAGCCTAATCCAAGACCTGTTGAAGTCTGTGAGAATCTCACAATGGACTTCAATGAGTGTTTTTTATAAAAGTTTGGAAAAATCAAAATATTCAGCCTAGTCTTGGAGTTTGTATGTTGCTCGCTTGTCCTGTCCATCATATGTGGAGCACTACAGCTTCTACCTCTCTCCCCTGCCTCTCCAGAGAGAGGGATAGGCTTACTCCTGGCTGGGGACACCAGATGGCTCTGCCCCTCATGGGGCTATGAGGTAGTTATATTTTTCTCACAAGTCTATGTGGTGAGTACCTCAATCCTCTAAGCCCTGAACCAACAAGTGAATGACTGGCACTAACTAGCACACAAGGGGCTTACGCAGCAATGATACTATTCACATGCCTGAAGCTGAATGCACAAATATAGATTACAAGCCTTGTTGAAGTCACTTCCTTAGGACAGAAGGTGGAGATTTTTTTTTTTTTTTTATTGTTGTTTCTCTAGTGGCCCAGCAGATCCCACACTTTCAATGCAGGTTTGCGATCTTATTAAAGACTTTATGAGGCATTCATTTACTGCCTTGAAGCAGATGATGGCTAAGACATAAGAGGAGACAAAGCCTGGTTACTTCTGAGGAAGGTTCTGTCTTATTCTTATAGCCAGAGCATGTTTACATTTAACTCATACTTGGTTTGCTGTTTTAAATAATTCTTAAAAACATAGAGCAGATCCAGAGTAACAGATCCCCTCATTATTTTTTGCATTTTCCAAAGGGGATCAAGATGAGAGAAAAGATTGTACTTCCAGCACATTCTTCCTTATTCACTAAACAGTAGTTTTCTGCTGGAAGAGAAGTAATTTTCCAAGTTAATAATGGAAAGAGCCTGTTTTCATCTGCACCTTTTTGGATCAACTCTGTATCAGCCATATAAAACAAGGCTGATTTCACTGTTATACTGTGCATCTGAGCAGCAAGGCATTTCACTGAGACAAGGACTATTAAGCCCTCTTGAGACTAACGAGCAGGTGAGACTTTCAGCTGCTCTGAGTGTTGTTGTCCTATCACAAGTTATCTTCCTACGGATAGGAATATTTTAAGGAAATAGTGTGTAAGAGCTAGAGGTGTGGACAGGTTTCCAAGTACTTACTGAATTAATTATGACAGATAATCCATTGCTCTCTTAAACAAAGAAATCCACAGGATATCTCTTTTTAATCTCCCAAACATCATGACTATGCTTAATGGAATAATAAATGAAAAAAAAAACAAACCAACAACAGAAAATTCACCCTTGGTGAGAGAAATGCCGACCCTGGTTTATTGGAACTGAAAAGAAACCTTGAAATCAGTAAGTGGTGAATCGGACTTCATTTTGTAGGTGCTACAAATTACCTCTACAAAGTCTCTGGTTTGCTGTAGTCCTTCACAGTAGAGGGGCTGTTAGCCTGAGGCTTCAGAAACTTTGTAGAACTGGGTAATCTTCTCCCTACAAAAAAATCATCTATAAAATGTGAGAGGTGACTCCATGTTCTTACTCAAATTGCTAAGACCACATTATAATAAAATTAAAAGCTGGAGGACGAAATAATTTATTTCCAATTTATTTCCCACAGTGTTCTGAGTTATGATTCATGTAAAGAAGTATTAATGAATTATCAGGTACATTTTCAATATGGCAATGCCAAATCATTGCTGATGCATATACTTAGGTAAGGAAATTTTTTCAGAGGCTAAGAGGAGAAAGTTTTAAATAATTCCTTTCCCCCCCCCCCCCCCTTTTTTAATATAGCTCCTTCTTCCATTGCTTAATAACAAAAATTAAGCAATTTAAAAAATTAAGTATCAACCTAACAGACTTTAAATTGGGTTTAGTTTTTGCTGAGATAGTAGCTTCCCTTTAACATGCCTTCCAGTGTCATATTGAGACTGAAAAAACATTAGTTTTTCCCTCATTAATGGCACATTCAAATGAGATGACATTAAAGGCCTTGTGTCAGTCAAGGCTACCACTCGCAACAAGACAAGAGCCCGTGTTTCTGCCCAGCACTGTCTCAGTGTGCTGGAGGGAAGGGGCTCAGAGACAGGCTGTGAAGCAGGAGGACTTTTCTGTGGGAGGAAAGATAGTTGTGATCTGACCTTTCTGCCATGGTGCTTTCAAAACCCACCTTCATATTATAGGAACAGCTAGTCTCCTACTGGCTATCAGCTGGGATCATTAGGATTAAATATGCTTGATCCCAGGATTTAGAAGCTATGCGGGTTGCAACAGCTGGAAGACTTATTCCATGCCAGATCCTTCACGCCTGAATTATGACTGACTAGTGTTTCCCTCACCTTTTATGCTGAAACCACATAACACACCCAGTTTTCCTATCCTCTTGGTACTCTTTCTGCTCCTGATAAAACTTGATAAACAGTCTCTTACCTAAAGCTGAGTTGACAAGCCTTTTAAAGTTTACAACATATCATTCCCCAGGGACTGAAAATGTGGAGACTTCTCAACTGCTTACATAAACAACCTAAAAAAATCCTAAATCTGCAAATGCTTCTTCCACTATTTAAACATGATTTACTTCAATAACTGACAAGGCTGTTACGTGACACCTATCATCTTAGTAGAAAAACCCCAAACTGTTTAAGAATCCATGTTAAACATTGTGAACAATCAATATACCCTGTATATACCTTATTTATCAGAAAATCAGATTTAACATGGCACCGTTAAAAATGTTTTTCCCCTGAAGCAGTTCTAGCCTACTTTTCAAAATACAAAATAACAATTAAAAAAAGTATTCTGTTGCAAATTGTAAGAGACTAGTGGAAAAGGGCTACACCTAGATGATCCCCAAAAGTTGTTTATAGGAAAACGAAAACACAAACAAATACAAACAGCATCTGAATCTTCTCAGAGTCCTAAAAGCTGCCAATATATCTACTGGTCCAATATCTGGAACAGCATCTGTAGCCAAAATGATTGCTTTCAGGTAGGATCAAAGTACACTAAAAGCCACACACATTGTTTACAAAACCAGAATGGAAAGAGTGAATTGCAGAGTGAAAAAAAAGTCTGTCATGGTCTTCTTCCAGAAGTTTCTAGTTTTATAACCTGCTTCATTTTGTGTAAGGAAGAAGAGCAGTTCTACATATCTTTTAACTGAATCTCATACAATATTGTAAAAAGGAAACAGGTATCACAACATAGAATTTATACATAGTGAAAGAAAGATGTAATTTATCTAAGGTCCACAGCATGTGAGCATGACCTTCTCTGCATCAAGTCTTTCAAATACGACTGTCCTGATATGCCTCCTTCAGATACACTAGAAGAAGAAAGAGAAAGCCAGCAAGTGGCACTGCCCTCTCTGCTAGCACTGGGGAACAGGGCTGGACCACTTGCAGAGGTGAGGCAGCCACACAATTTCTTGTAATGCTTTTAAAGTTTTGCCCATCATATTTCCTGAGTATAGTACATTTCTGCCCTGGTTATAACAAGATCCATAATTTCCCAACTCTTGTTAGATTGATGGTTTGCCAGATATCAACAGGCACTCTGGTCAAACAATAAACTAAAAACTAAGGTTTACGGATGAAGACAATTTGCATCTTGCAGTGAAGACAAACAGCCAAACACTCTTCTTCAAATAATATCTCCATACTTTCAAATCTTCATCAAACATTTCTCCATTGGTTTCCCCTGGTTTTATTGCAGTTAGTTGGTTATAAGTAGATCTGTGTGTGACTTATTTTCAATACAATAGGACAATAGTTATTCTCAGTAATTATTGTATTACAGTGCAACTGAGCTATAAAAAAACATCCCTTTCTCTTGCAAGATGGAACTGTATAATCCCCAGTTATGGTCAGTCTACTCTTGCAGAGAAACGCTGCATATAGCTTTGCTATCCAGCCTGGATTTGCAATTGCTTTCTGGCACCTCGATAATATCCAGCAACCCTTTACATGGAGGAACAGCAGATGGGGAAACTCTGCCTCAAGACCTTCCTAACAGAAGCAAAAGAGCTTCTCAGAGGGAAGTGGACTGAAGTGAGAAAAACAATTAGGGCAGTGGGAAAGTCCATTAGAGCTAAGAAAGACAATTAACACATCAGTTTGAGAACAATTACCTTTAGGGAAGGACTGAAGCAGATTAAAGTAAAGGAGGAGGGAGGGCTGGATCCTGACTTCATGTTTTCAAGGTTTGTTTCTCATACACTCGGTGAATAGTTCAGTCCACAGAACCACAAAAATAGGTTTCTGTCATAAATTGCCTCAGAAACACTAAAGCAATACAGCATTATGTACTGCAGTAACTAGTATATATCTTTCTCTCTCACACAATTCACAGTTAGGAATTTCACACAGCATATTTTTAAAAATATATTTGTCATCTGTGATCTATTAAGCCTTCTATCTACAGCAAGCTAATGAGAATTTTTTAAAATTATGCCAGGTACCAGCTACATCCAGAACTATAGACAGCAAGGATTATACCCTAAGGTGCATTAATATATCTAGCACATGCTGTTTGGATTAGACAGCACAACAGGAAGAATTTACTGAGACATCATGGTACCATGCCCAGATTGCATAATTTTCTAAGACACAGTCAGTGAGGATGTTAGCATTTTCCTACAGATGTAAAGGGAAAAGTTTTCACTATTTTTCTTAAAATAAGATTGGACCCTGAAACATTACAATACAATACAATACAATACAATACAATACAATACAATACAATACAATACAATACAATACAGGAGAAGAAAATCCTGTTGTTTATGAAATGCCATGGGTTTCACTGGCCAGAAAAGATCCAAAACAAACTTGAAGATAGGGGGACTTGCATGAGGGAAAGTAAAGACAAGGGACAGCAGAGCAGGCAAGCCACAGAGCTGGAAAAAAGATACACATGTAACAAGGCTGAAGAAAATGGGCTTTTGCCTCCCAAGTGCAGGGACAGAGCAGGAAGAAAGCTTCCAAAGCAAACTGTTATTAATTTTCCTGTGCTCCAAGGAGGGCTTGCTGCTCCACAGCCGTTTGACACACAGGGACAACATGGTAAGTCCTAGTCAAAATGTCAGCAAAAGCAAGGGGCTGGTGGGCTAGAAGCCAAAAATGCTGGAGGGAGAGGCAAGCAATACCAGTAGCCATCCCTTTGGAGTCAGCACAGAGCTCTGTGGGAAGGCTGATCTAAGACCTGCAGCAGGGATGCCAAAAGAAATAATGTCCAGCCCTCTCTTATGAGACCACACATCCTTCTCTACACACTGCCACCCTCAGTCAGAGGGACAGAAAAAGCCTCTTCTCAAAGACCCACCAAGCCCAGATGCTGTTTAATCCTCTTTTCACTCTTAAATGGATGTTGCCTTGCATACAGAACTGCCTCGTGGATAGGTTGACATGGCAGGAAAGCAAACAGAACATCACATGAAATTATGCATGTTTTCCTTACATTCCTGTGAACTGTTTATTTCTGGTAATAGCTGCAGAGCTGGCAAAGCTGTAACCCAGTTCCAGAATCTAGCCACCAAGTTAAAATAGGTAATTGAATTAAATTGCTGGCAGCAGAAGAGCCCCTTTTTCTTTCAGTAGAAAATAACTGTATCTGACGTGGTACTGGGTCTACTTATCATAGATGTAGGTTGTATCTGTTCTGTGTGGCATGCTCAGTCATCTCTGTATTTCGGACACATCTCTGTGGGGTATCAAGTACTAAGTTGGTCCTAAAGTAATTTAAAAATCTACTGTTTAATTTTATTATTCCATTATTAATTATACTATATTTTAATAATGCATCCAACCAGTCCCTAGGTCTGCCACCTTCTCAGTTCCATTAGCAAAAAATAATACAAAATAAAATGCCATCTTCGCGCATGGAGATCCTTCACTAGTCCTCCACTGTGAGGCTTCAGCTGGTAGGGTCCATACCTTTCCTCAAATGCAACATTTCCACTTCACTTGCTCTTCTTTATTTAGACCAACTGAATTGCTTTTAATCTCTGTGTTGGCTATGATCCTGTGAAATGTTTTGTGACCACGTAAGGATGAAAAAGAAGTTGGTCTTCTCTCGTTTACAGCAGAGGGAAGGGCTGCAAGAAATCTTTCTCTCTCCAGTAGATGGTACATAAAAACAACGGAAGATTTGCAGCCCGCTCTTTACTGCTTGGTGTTTCCTGTCTTTCTGATGCTTCGGAAGGATGGATAGGTAAGCAGTGAGCTCTGCAATAGCAGATGGGTTCTGGAACAGTCTGAGACTTCTCTTGTTTGCTTGGTCTATTGCCCCTGAAGGAACTAGAGGACTGCATGCCAGTCTGGCATCTGCTGATGTCTCCCAAGAGATGAATATTGTTGAGGAAATAGCACAGATCTTCAACAAATTTATTACTCAGTTCATCCACTTCTACTGCTCATCTGGATATTGTAATAATATTACTTCTGTGTTACCTTATTCCTAGAAATAGTACTTTCTTTCTTCGCCCTAGCTGCAATGCTATTGCCATACTATTTTTCTTATAATTTAGCCAATCTCAACACATTCATGCCCTTTTGTTGTTAAAAATGCCATCAAACCATGCAGGCATTTATAAAACAACCGGGTATACACAACTTTCAGTCTCACAGACTCACCTTATAGGCTTACAATGCAGCTTCACCATCTGACTCACAAATACAGCTTTGACATCCACAGATCACAGGGATCTTAGTGCAGCCCAGGTTATTTTACTATGATAATGGTAGGCACAGAGAGCATACACAGAAATCATATTTGCTTCGAATAGTTAAGTTACACCAAAAATCCATGGATTTCAGTAGATATTTCCCGTAGTTCTTACAATTTATTCTTTTGTTCCAATTCCCATGAGTCTAGAAAACAGTAAAGAAGTAAATTATGAAGTGGCATGCTTGTTCCACATTTCAGTCCTGAGGCATGACCTCATTACTTGGAGAGAGCCTTCCATCCAGATGGCGTTTCCTGGTCTTACACAGGGACAGACATATTTCACACAGGCTTTTTAAGACAGCATGGGTGGAAGAGTCAGACCAAGCACTCACTACTTTTGGAAGGATGGTGTAGTTGAAATAAATGCTCCACATATGAGCTCTCCTGCCTTTATAAAAATACTGTATTAGAAATCTAGAGGTTTTCAACAGGAATAGAAAAAGGAGATCACAATGAATTGATTTGTAAACAAGTTGTTCTGGTTTAACTATTAAAGGTGAACCCCGAACAAACCAGAGGACAGAATTGCTCTCTATTACCCCCCCTCCACCCTCTCCAGGGAAGATAGAAAGCGGAATACGAAAGAGAGACTTCAACTTTAGAAACTGAAACTACAAACAAGTTTACTATAACGCAAGGAAAAAGTGTAAAATGGGGGGGGGGGGGTGGGGGAAGAGTGAGAAAATATTTATATACAAATATACAAAATGATTGCAGGGATATGGGAAATGCAGGGCTGCTCCAGGAGAGTTCCACGGCTCCTTTCAGCACCCGATGTAGTTGGATTCTGGAGCGAGCACGTGGGAAGTCGAAGGAAGCCAGCAGCTCACCTGGCAAGGGAAGACGAGTAGGAGGAAGGAGAGAGCGGCCTCCGGCTGTCCTGGCTTTTATAGATTGTGAAAGGAAATGGGCAGGCATACTGACCCCTGCCAGTCTTTCAGGGTGCTAAGGACCCTCTCTCTCTGATAGGTGTCCAACACCATGCCAGGGTCTCCTAAACCATAACACAAGTACACAAAAGGGCTTACAGAAAATACTGGTGGATCCTGACTAAGAGTTGAACAGGGAACTTCACTGGCATAATTCAGGTGCCTGTGTTCTTATGGTATAAAAGATAGGAGCTTTTTGCTTTTAGGATATTATTATTAATATTTAAATAGAGATTAATGGAAGAAGTGAGAAGAATTCTAACTTTTAAATACATTTACATCCAAGATTTTTGTCATGGCATCAGTGGAAGAAATTGCCAACTGCAAAACATTTTGATCTTATCCCATTTCAGTAAGTTGTTTCTGCTCAGGTTTTGAGTACAGATCAAGTTCTCAACTCACCACGGACCGAAATAACAGTCTGGGTAATCCGACCATAAATGCGTACCAGCTGAAATGGGTCTATATTAAATTATGTAGTACTCTTCATGCACAACATCAACTGTCTTTTAACTTCTGTCCCCAGTGGATGTAGTGTCTCATAATGTTTGATAGAAAAAAAGCTTCTAAGAAAATGCAGTACTCAAAAGTGAACAAATGTCTTTACAATTTTAGAGTTATCCAAGTTTTTATCTATTATTCCTGTTCCCAAAAACAAGCAGAAAGTGCAAAAGATAGTTAAGTAATTTATAACATTATAAAATAATACTAAAAATCTTAGTTTTCTAAAAGGCATAGACTGTAGGAGTGTAGAATCAGGCCATGTGTATAAATTCATATTAACAGCCGATGAAATTTATTGATGATCAAACCCAGGAGAAGAAACTGCCTGTGTAAAGACAGCATTGTGTTGACCAATCTACATGGTACAGCCCACAAATGCATTTTTTAAGAGTACTGAAAAGAATATTGGTATATTTAATCTTATTTTTAATTTGCATTAAAATTCTGTTGAGAAGCCATTATAGCCATAAGAGGTACTAGAACAGTCGAATAGGAGAATCACAGAATCATAGGATCATAGGAGTTGGAAGGGACCTCTGAAGATTATCAAGTCCAACAGGCCTGCTGCAGCAGGAACACCTAGGGCACACAGGAATATGTCCAGATGGGTCTTGAAAGTCTCCAGAGAAGGAGACTCCACAACCTCTCTGGGCAGCCTGTTCCAGTGCTCCGTCACCCTCACAGTAAAGAAGGTTTTCCTCATTTTGAGGTGGAACTTCCTGTGTTGTAACTTGGTGCTGTTTCCCCTCAGCCTACCACAGGGCACCACTGAAAATAGACTGGCACATTCTTGACATCCGCCCTTCAGATATTTATATACATTAATAATGTACCCTGTTAGAATTCTCAAGACTAAACAGCCCCAGGTCTCTTAGCCTTTCCTCATATGACAGATGTTCCAGTCCCTTAATCATCCTTTAGCTCTCCGTTGGACTCTTTCTAGTATATCCCTGTCCCTCTTGAACTGGGGAGCCCAGAACTGGACACAATACTCCAGATGTGGTCTTACGAGGGCAGAGTAGAAGGGGAGAAGAACCTCCCTTGATCTGCTGGCCACACTGTTCTTAATGCATCCCAGGATACTACTGGCTGTCTTGGCCACGAGGGCACATTGCTCTCCCATGGATAACTTGTCCACCAGGACCCCAAGATTCTTCTCCATAGGGCTGCTTTCTAGCAGGTCAACCCCTAATCTATATTGGTGCATGGTGTTTTTTCTCCCTGGTTGCAGGGCTCTACACTTACCGTTGTTGAACCTCGTTAGATTCATCTTTGCCCAGATCTCCAGTCTGTCCAAATCTCACTGGATAGCTGCACAGCCTTCAGGTGTATCAGCCATTCTTTCCAGGTTCGTATCATCAGCAAACTCCATCCCCTCCTCCAGGCTCACAAAGGTGTTGAATAAGATGGCCAAGTACTGACCCCTGACTCTCCAACTGGACTCTGCACCGTTGATCACAACCCTCTGGTCTCTATTGTTTAGCCAGTTCTTGATCCATCTCATGCAAATATACAAAATAAAAACAACATTAATAGCTGATCTCTAGATTGACATTCAAAGACATTAGTATGATGCCTCAATAAAAAGCCTAACACTGCAGAAAATTGATAGATGAATGTGTTTGGGTTTTTTTTCCTTGATTTTTCTAGGCTAGTTACCTAAAATATATACCAAAAAAACCCACTGAATACCTAAGGAAGTAGTTCTGATTTGACATTTGAAATATCCTTTACCTCTCTTGGCCTGTACATCTAAAATATCAGCTTAGTAAGAAACAAACTCACTAGACAATTTAGAGAACTGATTTGTAATGGTTATAGCACAGGAACCTGAGTCAACTCTAATTTTGATACCGAGTAAAATCATCACCATCTTCACAAGGAAGTAGAGCTGGGGAAAACTATTTCACAGACAGAAAGTCCATCAAAATCCAGAGGTTTGCAGAAAATGAAAGTATGACTTGCGAGAATTTAACAGATCACATATTGGCTTGCAATTCATGAAACAGTTTGAAAAAAGGGAAAGGGATTTTAGAAAACTTAAAATAGATTTTTGTCTTTAGGAAGCCACAATGTTTTATAGCTACATATAAAAGGAACATTTCAAGCTATTGATCCAAAACAGTCTCTATTTGAAACCTATCTACCTTTTTAAACCACACAAAATTAGACTTACATAAACAAGAAATAATATTCACCTTGTTTGAATGTATGTAACTATCAGTCCACAATAAAAAGATTATTTTCTAGTCCACCCAGATTATTTGAATTTCTTTTTTTTTACATCTGAGCTATAATACCGATGTTCTTTGGGCTTTCATATATTTTTGGGTGATATTTTTAAGAACACTATTTTTTGTCTTCTGAATTTATTCTCTGCTTAAACAATATTTCTAAGTGATGAAACAACCTTATTTCTTGTTAAACAATTACATAAAAGCAAAATTACAGACAGAAGTGACATTGAAAATAGGTATCACTGATGACAAGTACCTGAACATTTAAAAAAAAAAATAAATAAATTTTTAATTGTGAATTCTCAGTTTAAATTATTACTTTCAAGGTATGTTACTCCAGATAGAGTAATTGCTTTTGTTTTCATCTTCATCCATTAATAGTATAACCTAGCCTAACATATCCACCCACAAAGCCTTCTGCAGTGGGAAACATTTTATTGTTTATCATTTTTCTTCCTACAGAGTTCACATTGTGCAAAAACTTATTGAGGCAATTCTAATTTTGCTGGGAATACCAACAGGTTTCTGTTTTATTAAGTCAAAGTAAAGTGTTTAAATGTTCAGCTGAAGAACAATATATTTGTGTGCATTTTAAAGTTATCTTTGATTCTGCCATCTGTTTTGCTGTTTTTAAAATGTGGATAAGGTTACTGATGTTTCACCTAAAAATAAATTTTGCTAGGTGAAATTGGTAGCTAGCTTCAATAGCTTTGGAACATCAACAAGGCACCAGTTCCCTCAAGCCCTTCTCATTTTTTAAACCTCTGGTTGACTGACTGTCAGCTACCTCAGGCACACATTTGTATAGGCTGTGACAGACACCTTCCAAATATTTGTTCTAAGCTATAGGAAAGGCACTGTTCTTTTTATCAGAAAAGAGGGAGATATATGATCCTGTAGCTGCTAAGCTTTTGCTTCCTAAGTGCTCAAAACGCAAAGCATGACCTCACCACCCCACCCTTGCCCAAATTCAAATAATTAATAGATGACTTATGTTCCTTTCTTCCAAATTTACTGCAGACTGACATGTAGAATTACATGCTCTCTGATTTTAAACATCTGTCAGTTTCCCTCGTTATATTCTTCTTTAAAAAATGTATTTACAATCTGCATTAACAAATACCCATTTCACCCAAGGCTTTAGAGCTTTTACACATTGTCATGGTTTGACTCAGGATCAGCAATTAAAAAAGAGACAACAATGATTTCAATCCCCTCCCCCTCCCACCCAGGTAGGGAAGAAGAGAGAGAGAATTAAGGAGAGAGACTTTCTGGACTGAAAACTAAGCTAGACAGCTTTAATTAAACACTACTGACAAAAGAAAATATGTGCAATTATATTAATTAAGTATGTTCAGGAATGCGCAAAAGCCTCTTGCCTCCCCCCACCCCCAGCAACTCCCCCAACACTCTCCTTAGCTGTGAGCAGTCCCAAAAAAAAGTTCTGGACCACTGCCAAAGATACCAGCAAAGCAGACAGGAGTTGAGGGTAGAGTTATGAGGTAAGGAATGCATGAACCTGGGGTTGATGGTGATGAATAGATGGAGTTGTCCCTGGATGCTGGCCATGTATGGAAGAGAAAGGAAGAAGCAGCAGGAAGGAAGTTGTCTTCTGTGATCTCTGACCTTCCTCTAAGCTTACATAGATATATGAAATGGAATATCTCTGGCCAATTTTGCTGTCTGCCTAGACCAGCCCCCCTATGGGGGGGTCATAGATATGACTCTCCTGGTCTCGGTACCATCTGGAACAGCAGATTCACTGCATAGAACAAACTGACCTTTGAGTCTCAGCAGAAACATAAACATTCCAGTGTTCTCAGTCCCCTAGCTGGAACACTTTCTGCTATGTTTATATGCTGCTATGTTATGAATATTAGCTTCATCCTGGCTCAAACCAGGACACACATAAAGCATCTAAACCAATGCATCTTTGTCAACACACAAAAATTCTCCAGTGTATATGAGCTAATGATTCACACCGCCATGTTTCCTCAACAAATATCAATTCCTGTAGTGTCTTTACCTATTCTGTAGCTCACAAAAGGAGCTGGTTCTTGCATAATGCTCTGCTCTGAAAGCTATTAATTATAGAAAAAAATAGTTCAAAGCATAAAAATATATTTTGAAGTTCATAACAGAAAACTCCATGAGAGTTTTTATACCTTTTATTATTCTTCTACCACGGCAAATCCAGGTTTGGCAGTTCAGTTGACCATAGAGACACAGAAAGAGAAAACAAGTTTCAAAAGTTTTCACTGAAAAATTGTCATTTTACACTACACCTGACCATCAGGATGTCATCAAAGAACCAAGCAGATATTGGATCCATGCTCCAGCCAGGATACATATCTAATACATTTAATATGTCTATCCCTTTTAGAAAGCAGGAACCTCTTGCCTTAGGAAGAAAATACAAAGAATTAGGGTGAGAGGGGATGCAAGAACTTTTAAGCTGTCCTCAACAATCTTAGCTTTCACTGGAAAAGAGAAACTAGTTTAGGCTTGTGAAAACCTTCTCTAAAGTAACTGAACTGTTATCTGTGATGCAGAAGTGCTCTCCATTCCTCAAAAACCTTGAAATATTTATCTTCACAATAGGCTGCCCTGTGCATCTTTGAAAACATTAACTGTTTATTCAAGGCATGAAAGAAAGGAAAGAGATTAATTATATCAGAGCACCAGCCTTGAGAAAGGTTAGAAGAAAATGACACAGAGGTTAGGCAAGCAGGGAGAGAAGATGTTATCAACATAAAGTGAGGTTAGAAGGGAAGTCACAAACTAAGCAATTTTTTCAGTTTGGGAAATATCTAGAAGTAGCCGAGCTCTGTCTGCACACATCTGTACTCCAACACACATGTGGAAGATGCTGTGTGTGGCTTGATGATGCCAAAGTCATTACACAAAATGCAAGTCACTGGTGAAACTTTTCCCCAAGCTGATGAGCAAACCTACAGTAAAAATTACTAATTTTTTTACCACATTTTAGACAAAAATGCAAACTTAAGACACACTAATGCTGATCTTTTACAGAGCAACAAAGTAAGGCTTGTTACAAACTCTGGACAGAGAGTAGGAAGTAGCAGCCACCATACAGAAGGGCCAGGACTATTCTTCCCAGGCAGCCAAGAGTTCCTCCTCTGTTGCCCCTCTCGGAGCATTTTGTTTTAAAGGCATAGATAAAAACTTTAAGCAACAGCTAGGATTTTATACAGCATATGATGTGAACTCCAACATTTTCGAAGTGGGAGATTCCCACTGAGGTTTGGAACCAGAAAAGGCATACATTTTTAATTTTAGTCACTGCAGGTATTCAGAAAAACCACTCAAGCAAAGGATTGTAAGCCTGTTCTTGGTTTACAGTGACCAATTTCACTTTGAAATATTTCATTATATCTGGCATTATAACTGGTAATTTTTCTTCAGATTAAAAAATTTCTTTTCTAGCATTTGTACTTCTACAACGCTTTATGCTTGCTAAAAATTACTGATAGGGTTTTTTGCTCATTTGATAACACTGATCAAAGCTCTTTCATACCTGGAGTCACTCCAAATGGTTCAGTGTATACAATAATGTGCTGAAGCTTTTAAAGTCCATCTGATGAAATATTATTAATAATTTATAATAATATAATAAATAATCTACGTTTCTGCAGAAGGATTTATCACACTATCTTGCCCAAATCTCTTCTCTTTGCTATTTGTCACACACAATTACTGCTGGCAGAGGTCAAGTGGAAAACATGATTCTGCCAGTCAGACCTTAGGAGGTGCTAGTGCTCCCTGATGACAGGATCGTTTTTGTAGGGTAAATTCTGCACAACAGCAAAACTTCCTGTGGAATATTTCCTGAAATTAAAAACCCTAACAAAGACTGAAAGTTAAGTAACAGAAATACATGGGAATAAAATGGTCTTCTAACTATGGTTGGAAGACATAGGCAGAGAATGTAAACTGAACGCCAGTGGCAATTAGAAATTTATTGCCTTTTGAAAACATTGCAGTTTGGTATGAAGACTTCATAACTTCCTATCAAGGACTCAGAACTGGCACCATTCTTTCCAATTTGTTTGATGTAGCAGTGGTTTATTGCTGAAGAGGTTTTCAACCACTACTAGAATAAATTAATCTAGACCACCTCTTAAAAACTGTATCTTCATTGTATAACACCCCTTTTTGTGAGAGACAAGAACTAGTCTACAGAAGTAGTGAGCAACTAAAGGCCTTAGTGCTTTCACATGGGGTTGTGGCGCTCTGCTTCTGAAAGCAAGAACCTCAAGAATTTTATATTCAGTTTTCTACTAAACATGAACCATAGAAAATAGGGTTCGTGGTCAATCAATACTTTACTCTTCCCACCCTCTTAATATTTTAAATCAGTCCCCAGTACTGCCATAATGGTGACTGCTTTGACTTTGACCCAGACCTGGATCTTGTGAGCACAATATAGGTTCCCATTAAGTCAGCAGTAGCTGCTTAACTGGCAGCAGCTTTTGAGCCAGTTACTTCACTGTGAAAGGGGACAGACAACTCCCATGGCAGTTCAACTGAAATAGAAATACTGAAATTCATCAGTCCTTCTCAGATGAATGAGATTCAGCAAAATACAACCTTAGTTCAAACCACTGTTCTCTTCAAGCTGTTAGCCACAGTTCAGTTGACATTATTACTATTCTGAAAGACCATGCTTTCTTTAAAATAATGCTTGTTACTTCATGTTCACTTTTGTAAGCTCATATTCTTCAATGTCAGTTTGTCTCTGAGGCCTTTCTTTCCAATTGTGGGAAAAATTAATGGTTGTCTGTGTTCTGCCAGGACACAGTGACTATTTTCCCCCAGTCAACTCATAGTAAATTGGATATTCCTGACTTCCCCACAGAAGTGACAGCAAAGTGTATAATGAAACTCCACTGGCATCTCCAGACTCGTTATTTGAAGGTTGAAGGTCTTCATTGAGGATGGTCTGAACTAAAAACTGAAGAAATTTTTCTTCACTTCATTCTCATATTAGGTAACCTTGTCTGACTCTTTGGTGCCATGTCTTTCCTCTGTGAGCCTCCTTTCACTTACCAGCATGCTCACAGGAACTTAACCAGCTTCATAAAAAGCGTTAAGCACTGGATGACAACTCTGGCAGATAAGAAGAATGAAGTACTGAAAATTTCAACACATCTTCAGGATTGTTACCTGCAATAACACTGAATGCTCAGCACATTGTCATCTTGCCTGCCATTCCTAGATCAGTAGTAGAAATAAATTTCTATGTGAAACCATGAGAACCTGGAGAGCTAGAATATTGCTGCAGGTGTCGGACATCCTTTTTTTTAAAGCCTTCTCATGCCCCAATTGTTAATGATCAGGGGAGTTCTCAGTTCTGCACATAAGGTATGACTTCTTTTTGTGCACAATATGAGAATTCAATTATTGTGGGAACTATTCAAAGAGAACATGAAAGCTTCAGCTCAAATTCAAGTGGTGTTCAAGATGGATAATACACTTCAGTCACTAACATCTGCATATCCAAAATACTGTACTATCCAACAAAGCAATCAAACCCTCCTGCACGAACTCAGCAGGGCTACTCTCTAGTATGCTGGCTAAAAGGTCAGATGTTAAACTGAGGAAAACTTAGAAACCAGCAGAAGAATATATACTTTATGCAGACTATAGCAAGGATTCGAATTTTACAAAATTTGAAAAGAATTAGTGAAAATAGCATTAGGGCAATAAAACACAGTAAACACTTTTGCTGGCTTTTACATTACTGAGAAATAAAACCATACTGAGTCTATTATTTCAGTTAGAATATACAAAAGCATGCCTGGATTTTATCTAGTTCCTTAGCTTGAAAACATACATGAAAAGTGCTGATCATGACAGATTTTTACTACATATTTATTTCAATGAACTGAGAAATATGAGAAAACTACCATTTTTGTCTGATGCACAATCTTGTTTCTGCCTGCCTCTAACATAAAAATGAAAAAGCTGAAGCATTTGAACACCTTAAAGAATATATATTGAAATCCGAGAAGTACTTTCATCATTCTGTGGAGGTTAGCATTGAATTACTTTGTGTTTTTAAGCCAATTAACCCAACCATACATGAAGAAGGAAGTCTGAGCAAGATAACATGGTCCATTTTAAAGAGCTATAAAAGCGTAACATTATCGCTGAAACAGATTTAGCTACATCCTTGTGCATTCAACACAACAGCAGCTGAAAATCACTTGGTTCCATCCTGTGAACACATAATATAAAACCAAAGGTGATTTAGACCAACCTCAAGAGTGGGAAACTGACTCCCAAACAATTCATAGCTTAATTTGTACTTTTCAAACCTCACTTTAAGATGAGCAGCCTTTTTACATGCCTACAGATGCCACAGTATGTTTTACTTCAGGTTTATATCTTAAGTATCACCTCTTCATCCACATGCCTACAGTCTAATTCAGGCTACCTATGTTTATGTATTTTACCCTTCATCCACACCATTGCTATAAGGCATCCCTCACTGTTCACAGAAAGCTGTTTAAATACTATTCATATAGACACTAAAGCCTTACTTTTGACTGCTCCATTTATTGCCTGCATTGTTTCCATATACAGAAATGGAAGTTCACTGTCAAGTTTTCAATTCCAAGCAGTGTGGGAAGATTACTGGAAGGGTAACAGAGTCCAGGTGGCTTGTGAGATCCAGGTGGTTCCGGGACCGCTTTGTCAAGCAGGTGGCAACCCTGCATTCCTGCTGATTGGAAACCCAGGCCACCAGCATCACCCCACAAAATCACTGACCAAAAAGCAGAGGCCAGGGCTGTTGAGCATCGCAAGGCAGAACCATTCACAGGACAAGGGGAAAAAAAACAGTTGTGGTGGCCAGTTCCCCATTGCTACAGGAACTCATCACACAGTCACATCTTGGGACTGATTTTGCTCCCTCTTGAAACTCTCCTGTCCTGCATGAGGCTAGGCCAGCACCTGAGGTTGGTCTAGGTTCTGCCAATCCTCCTGGGGCACAACAGTCTGAGCAACACCAGTTTTCAGATATCTGAGGTTATGGAGACCTGGCAGAAAGCCTGGAACAAAGTCGAGGTCCCCTTAGTGCAAGAGGATCTGGTAGGATCAGGGGGCAGAGGAGATTAGAGAACACTTCAGCAAAGTGGACATGACCAAGGTCCCTGATGGGCTCCAATGTGGTGCACCCTCAAGTGCTGAGGGAGCTGGCAGAAGGGTTTGTGAGGCCACTCCAAAAGGGAGAGGTGCCTCAGGACTGGAAGAAAGCAACCACCACAGGGGCTGAGGAGCAGTGCAGTGGATGGAAAAGGGGATGAGCAGCATGCATAGCAGCTGCCAAGGGGCT
This sequence comes from Hemiprocne comata, assembly GCA_020745705.1. NCBI lineage: Eukaryota > Metazoa > Chordata > Aves > Apodiformes > Apodidae > Hemiprocne > Hemiprocne comata. Next base: position 60,585,523 of record CM036588.1, on the reverse strand, counting down.
CCCTATCAAGCCCTGCTGTGTGGCACAGGGCCACTGGGCATCTCTGCACATGCACAGGTCTCCCAAGGGCATTCCCATGGGGATGAGGTGCCAGAGTCATCCTGCAGCCAGTGCCATCAACAGGTCTCTCTTCTGGCCTAGAAACAATTCCTTGTAAATGGTGTTCCCTAAAGAAAGGTGAACGGAGTCATGCCTATTCCTGCCTTTGTGGTTTTATCAGTGCTTTTTGATTCTGTCTTTGTAGGTGTCATTTTCCTGTTTCTGGTTGAACCCCTGTGACACCTGGGCTGCCCTCCCCACACACAGTTGATGTCCACAGTAAAATGATCTTTTCTTTCTTCTTCTGACTATGTCTGACATAATATTCTGGGCTGGGGAGCTGTTGTTCTGGGACGAATCCTCGAGGAGGACTTTCAGATCATCCCTGGTCCCAGAATCCTTGCCACTATGTATCAGGGCTGAGTTCAGGTGTTCTAGGAGTTAAACTGCAGCATAGCACAGTCACATAGGACAGTGGAGGACAGATGGGACCTCTGGAGGTGTGACTGTTCACTTGGCTCTTGTGTGCATTTTGGCTGACACACAGCTTGTACTAAGGCCTGATGTCTGCTGGGAGCAGTGCCATTAGCTCACAGTGAGGGAAACACATAGGCAGACATGGTGGCCAGGAAGGGCTACAGGTCCCTAGGTAGCCATCATCACCTGCAGCTTCCTCTCTCCTGCAGCTTCCTCTCTCCTGCAGCCATCATCCTTCCACACTGACTGTCAGGCAGTTTCCTCAGACCTTGATCTGTGCATATACATCTCGTCTGGTATCTCATACCTTTCAGGACAGGACACAGTACTCCAGGTGGGGTCTCAGAAGAGTGGAGTAGAGGGAAAGACCTCTATCAACCAATGCTTCTTTTGATGCAGCCTAGGACACGATTGGCTTTCTGGGCTGCAAGCGCACATTTTTGCCTCCTGTTGAGAGTCTCATCAACCAGCACCCCAAAGTCCTTGTTCTCAGAACTGCTCTCAATCCATTCTCTGCCCAGCCTAGATTTGTGCTTGGGTTTCCCCTGACCCATATGCAGGACCTGTTACTTGGCCTTGTTGAACTTCATGCGTTTTGCACAAGCATACCTCAAGCCTGCCAAGGTTCCTCTGGATGGCATCCCTACCCTCCAGCACGTCGACCCTATCACACACCTTGGTGTTGTCAGTGTTGCAGGCCGATATTAAAGGCTGTCAGGATGTTTCTGCGACCTGCACCCACCAACGGAGAGGTTTGTAAATGAGACTGCACACGCAGTCACTGTGGGACCGTATCTTAGAAAGTAGGTTGGAATGCTCCCTCACCACGCTCACAAAATCATTACCAAGACCAATGTTTAACTTACACACTAAGTTATTTATTAAGGGTTAACACAAATTGAGAGACCAAGGTTCAGGGAAGGTAATCTAGATATATATCTGGAAGGAAATCAGGGTTCTATGGTATTAGTAAGTGCACTCCCTGCGGAAGAGATGTGGGAAGGATTAATGGAGAAAAAGGGCAGGAATTAAGCCTAGTTACTATATATATGTGGATATGTGTGTGTGTATGTGTACGCTGGTCATACCCTCCTTCCGTAGCGAGGATATGACCAGTGTCTGGGCGACCAGCAACGGCGGGGGGGCGAGCCCGCGGCGGCAGGGCGTGCCCGGCGGCACGTGCTGGGCGGCCCGGCCCAGCTGAGTGCAACCATCCAGACAATTCCTTATCTGCCCAGTGGTCTATCCATCAAATCCATGTCTTTTCATGGATTGTGCTGAACATTTTGTACAAGTCCAGGTAGATTACATCAGTTCTTCTTCCCTTATCCATTGATTCTTTAACCTCATTGTAAAAGGCCACAAAATTTGTCAAGTACAATTTGCCCTTGGTGAAGCCAAGTTGGTTGCCACCAACCACCTCCACATTTTCCATGTGCCTGAGCACAGCCTTCTGAAGGATCTGCTCCATAATCTTGCCTGGCACAGAGGTGAGACTGACTGGCCTGTAGTTTCCTGGATTTTTCTTTTTTCGCCTCTTTAAAAATGGGGATTATGTTTCCCTTTTTCCAGTCAGTGGGAACCTCACCAGACTGCCATGGCTTCTCAAATATGATGGACAGTGGCTTAGCAACTTCATCTACCAGTTCCCTCAGGACCCACAGATGGATCTTGTCAGGTGACATGGACTTGTGCACTTTCAGGTTCTTCAGATGGCCTCGAACCTGATCTTCTCCTACAGTGGGAGGTTTTCCTTCTCCCAGTCCCTGCCTATGCCTTCTGCAACCTGGGGGGTATGGCCTTGCTGGTGAAGACTGAGGCAAAAAAGTTGTTCAGTACCTCAGCCTTCTCCATATCCTGCGTGACAAGCTCTCCTGTTTCCTTCTGCAGAGGGCCCACATGTTCCCTGTTCAGCTTCTTACCACTGATGTACCTGTAGAAACCCTTATTAGCCTTTATGTCCCTGGCCAGATTTAATTCTATCTGGGCTTTAGCTTTCCTAACCTGATCCCTGGCTTCTCAGACAACTTCTTTGTATTCCTCCCAGGCTACCTATCCTTGCTTCCACCTTCTGTAGGCTTCTTTTTTGTGTCTGAGTTTGTCCAGGAGCTCCTTGTTCATCCATGTAGTCCTCCTGATGTTTTTGTCTGCCTTCCTCTTTCTTGGGATGCATTGCTCCTGATTGTGTAGGTGGTAATCCTTGAATATTAACTGGCTTTCTTGGGCTACTTTCCTCTCCAGGGCTTTTTTTTTTTTTTTTTTTAACCCTACCAAGCAGATCCCTGAAGAGGTCAAAGTCTGCTCTCTTGAAGTCCAGGATAGTGAGCTTGCTATGTGCCCTCCTCACTGCCCTAAGGATCTTGAACTCCACCATTGCATGGTCACTGAAGCCAAGGCTACCCTTGAACTTCACATTCCTCACCAGCCCCTCTTTATTGGTGAGAACACCTCTCCTTGTTGGCATCTCTATCACTTGGAGAAGCAAATTATCATCAACAATTTCCAGGAACCTTCAGGATGTCTTATGCCCTGGCTGTGTTGTCCCTCCAACTGGAGGTGGCTGAAGTCCCCAGTGAAGACCAGGGCTTGTGAACATGAGGCTACTCCTGTCTGTCTAAAAAGGGCCTCATCCACTCATTCTTCCTGGCTGGGTGGCCTGTAGTAGATCCCCAATATAATGTGCAGCATTTGTTCTCTCTCCTTCAGCATGCATGATGTGTCATCAGACAGAGGCTGATCTGTATCTCCATGGGAACATACTGGCTTTCTTGGGCTACTTTCCTCTCCAGGGCTTTTTTTTTTTTTTTTTTTAACCCTACCAAGCAGATCCCTGAAGAGGTCAAAGTCTGCTCTCTTGAAGAACCCCTTAATCCAGGAATATTCTAGTCCCCCACATGATTGGCAAAACATATTAAGACTCGTGTATAATAAGGATGGAGATCTGGTACTCACTTGTGCTGTTGGTCCAAAACGTTATCCTGTTACTTTTGTTGTAGACACAGGGGCCCAGATGTCCACATTGAATGCTGAGGAGGCAAGGTACTGTGGTATTACCACCTCTGCAAAATCGGTTTGTGTAAGCAGAGCATTTGGTGATTCTACTCTACAGAAAACAGCCATGGTGACCATGCACCTTCCAGGAGATGACAAACCGATCCGAACCAAACAAACTATATGGCACCCAGGTGTTTGAATTCACAGGCGTTTGCAGGGTCATTTTGACTTTCCCAATATTTGGCAGGTGAACCAGTACAGTTTGTCCTGGGTGTAGGGAGATTTTTTTCTTGTTGCAAGGCTTTCTTTGTTTCTCCTTTTCTTGAGTGGGTGATGTAGGAAAGAAAGCAGTTAGACGAGGACACCCATTTACCCCCCATCTGTTATTTATGGTGGTGACTGCATATCGCAACCTTTCATCCCATTTGGAGTCCTGTGGGCGGATAAGGCTTTTGATTAACCCGTTAGTACGTTCCACTATCCCATTTGCTTGGGGATAGTATGGCATATGAAATGTCCATTGGATGCCTTCACTTCTCGCCCACTGTTGTACCAGATGTGAAGTGAAGTGAGTGCCATTATCAGACTGAATATGTGTAGGTTTAGGTAATACCCCAAATACCCTTTCCAGGAAGCGAACTGTATTTTCACCATTTGCTTTAGAAACAGCTTCAGCACAAGTTAGACCTGACAGGGATAAGAGAGAAAGCCTGGAAAGAGCCTTTGGGAAATAGAAGAATATTGGAAACGAGAAGTGAGTGTCTGGTATGTGTGAATATTATGTAGGAATGTTTGTAGGAATGTTAGTAAGATGTTCGCAATTCTCACCACCGGGGGGTACGGCTGAAGCCAATCCCTGGTCGGGATCCACGTCCTGTCCCCTGAGACTCCAGGCAAACGGTCCGTTCGGTACGTCCACACGCCAACAACCACAGGGAGCAGCGCCGTAACGGCACGGCAGCCTCCGCAGCGGTACGCTCACCGCGGCGGCTGGATCCGTATAGTATTCACAGAGCGCGCGCCTTCTTGCTCCTCCCTTTTTTTCCAGTTCCGGCCCCGCCGTGCCTCCTGGGAGCTGTAGTCTGTAGTCTGTGCGCATGCGCCTGGTACCTCTGTCCTCTCCCCACGAGTGCCGGGGGGGCGCATCGCCAGGAATGGTCAGTGAATGTCGCTGGATTAAAGGCCATTATAGAGTCCGTCTCTCACATACCACTTCAACCATCACAATGATATACTGTTTGTTACCTGATTTGCGGAAAGGACCAATGTAGTCCACCTGCCAAGTAGACCACAAGGACTTTCCCTCTTGAATATGCAGAGTGTCAGTTGTCAGGGGATGCTTCCCCAACCTGATCTTACACAGGTCACATTCAGAAATGATTGTTTTACACTGTTCACGGGTAACAGGCCATCCCCTGGTTTGTGCCTCCTTATACAAATCAAAGATCCCTGAGTGACCCCTTTTACAATGAAGCCATTCAAGCAATCGCTCCCACTCCTGATTTTCTTCTGCTGTTCTGATTTCCACTGCATTGATTTTGGCCAGTTCATCAACATAGTTGTTCCACCTGCTAGCATCATTTTTCAGACTGGTCTGGTGAGCAGGAATCCACCCCACATGAAAGTTAGGATTTTTCTTGGCAATTTTTAGGATCTGTTGCCATTTTTCTTTCTGCCACACTGGCACCCTGTTAATCTTCCAATTGTTCTGTTCCCAGAAAGTTATCCATTCCACACAGCCCTTGAAGACCGAAAAGGAATCTGTGTAGATGTACACAGCGTCCTTGGCGGCCTTTTCCCGTACAAACACATTGAGAACAGCATCCAGCTCCCCCACTTGTGCACTGCCCTTATCATGATTTATTATGCGTTCAGCCGTGGAAGGTTTGACTGCAGCAGATTTGAAAAACCAGGTTTTGCCCTCTCTTCTGGCTGACGCATCTGTGAACCAGGCATTAGTCATCTCACTTTTGTATTCTGGGGCCTCCTTAATAGGACTGAGAGTTTTCATAGTTAACTCTTTTTCCTCCATGGACTCAATGTGTTCCTGGATTTTTAGCTGTTTGTCCGGGCATTCCTCAAGCTTGAAAAGGCCGGAGTAGCACTCAATCTGGCTATACCATTTCCTGATTGTCCCCTTTTGGGATATACCCTCTGGAGGGGCTTTCCCAGACAGCACATGATTAACTACTTTGAAAGGACCCTGCAGTATCACCTTTTGTTTTTTAACAATTTTACTGACCTATGTTAGTGCTGTGCACACTGTTAGCAATCCCTTTTACAGAGTGGAGTATCGTTTTTCTGAGTCCTTAAAAGATTGTGAATAGAAGCCAATTGGTCGTGTACTCCCACTAGGTCCCTTTTGCCAAAAGTGATATGACAAGGCACTAGCTGAAAATCCCCATTCGGTTGTTATTGGATCCTCTGGGTGAAGAGGTCCCAGAGTCTGGAAGGTTTGTGCTTCCAGTATTAGCAGTTCAAGGGCCTCATCATGGAATTTGTTCCATTCCCAGTGATGATTCTTTTTCAAGAGATCATAAAGAGGCCGTGCTATAACAGAGAAATCAGGGATATGTTTTCTCCAATACTGGAGGGTTCCCAGCAATTGTTGCAATTCTTTTTTATTAGCTGGTACCTTCATCTGAGTCAATTGGGACACAGTATCGGACGGAATATTCCAGGTTCCCCCTTTCCACCTTATTCCCAAGAATAGCAGACTGGCTTCAGAAACAGAAGCTGAATATGTCATGAATATGTCAGGGGAAGCAAGGGTTCTGTGCCCATATCTTTTGCCTGGTGAGTTACTGCAGAACTTCTTCCAGCTTTCCGAAAGGCAGTCCTTGCCATTCTCTCCGCATCATCTCCCTTCTATTTTCTTCTGCAGTTTTTTGCCAACAAGTTTTGTCAGCAATCAGTCAAGGAAGTAGGATTCAATGATTTCTCCACATACACTGAAGCCGGCAGTGCAGAAGGTGAGGACAAGAACAGGGGGAGTTGTGCCAGGAGAGGTTTGCAGGAGCTTAGCCCAGAGCCCAAGAGAGAAATCCCAGCCCTTCCGACCAGCTCTGGGACAGAAGTCTTGCTCCCAGCAGCTCCACATAGGTTCCAGCACAGAAGCTTTGTCCACAAGGCAGATCTGCAAGGTGTGATCCAGCAGCAGCCACATCCTGGGCCCTGCCTGGAGCTGTGGGGCTGGCTTTGGAGGCCCTGAGGCTGCCACTGATGGGGGCTGCTGTGCTCCAGCACTGCTTCATCTGCAGTGAGAGCAGGGCCACCATCACCTGCTGGGAGATGGGCTGCAACTGCAGCTTCTGTTTCTCCTGTGCTGTGGAGGGTGAATGTGTCACCCGGTTCCTTCCTTAGTATGGGTACCTCCTCTTCCCTCCATGTTGCCATCAGGGAAGGATCAAGCACTTCTCACCTCACCCATCCTTTTCTTCTTTCCCCCAGGTCCCTCTGCCTGGAGCCCAGCCCAGAGCAGACAGCAGAGGTGGCTCCAGAGGAGAACGGTACCTGTGTCATCTGCCTGGACCCTGGGGGGGACAGAAAGTCCTACAGCACCATGGTGTGCCCAGCGTGCAAACATGCCTGGTTTCACAGGGACCGCATTCAGGGAGGAGCTGTTGCCTTGCTCTTGGGGCACAGAAGGTGCTCAGGAGCACAAGGGTCTCACTCATGCTCCTTCTATTTCTCCTGTAGCAAGTGCTGTGCGATGCCAGGGCCTGCTCCAGCAGTCCTGGCCCTCCACTGTTCCCTGAGTCTGGGCTTCAGTTCCATTGAGGAGCTGAAAACAGGACAGTGGGAGAAGAGTAGGGAAATCCTGCATCTGCCTTATTCCAGGACAGTGGGGGTTCATCAATTGTTCTTTCTCCATTAGACTGCCATCATGGCAGAACAGCTATGCATATGCAGCACTAGATGGGAGGCACAGCTGCTGTGATGCCAGTGGGTGCCTTCATCCAGGAGACAGAGAGCATGAGGAGGAGGAAGAAGGGCAAGTTGCCAAAACTGCACCACTGAGCTCTGTACTGGATCTCTGTCACACCAAGGGCTTGGAGCAGAATGATTGAGAACAAGAGCTCTGATGGACAATCCTGTGCTGTGGTCACTTTGTCCTCACAGCCATCAACCCATTTGCTTCCCTAGGCCCTGGCAACTGCTCCTGTGCTGCTCCTACTTGAGGAATGGCATGGCCAGCTGGGAGTGTGACAGCTGTACTGGTCTGGGAGCTGTTAAAAGGCAAAGTAGCTGGGTGCCCCTAGATTGGGGCTGAGGGCCAGGCAAGGCCTGGCAGCAGGTGCCCAGGGTGGGCTTCGCAGAGCCTTTCTGCTCCAGGAGTTCTGGGGGCATCGCTCTGGCCTTTCCTGCCATGGGCCTGGAGGGCCATGCCCTTGATCGTCCTGCTTCACCTTACAGCCTCCAGTGCCAGCCTGGAGCTCCATGACCCTGGCACTGCTAGCCAGTCAGGATTGATGCTTTCTCACAGCTCCCCAGCACCTGAAACTAGAAGTCCCAGCAGCCAGGTAGCATCAGGGCAGCCTCACAGATCTCCAGTACTGGAGACCAGCAGCCTCACCATTCATAGCCAGGTAGCATTGGTTTGACCAACATCTCCCCAAAGCTTGAGAGCAGCCTCTGCTGCAACCCACCTGGGTCTGACCACATGCAAAACTGCTCTGGCTTGTGGTGTTGGGCCCAGAAAAAAACCCTACAGCCAGCTGAGTAGTCACTGTGAGGGCAGCCACAGGCCAGCACTGAGTGCTCAAAGCCACACCCCAAGCTAGGCAGCAATAGGGCCATCCCACAGTTCCCTCGCACCCAAGACCAGCAGCCCCACCACCACCAGCCAGCTGCCATTGGGGTTCTCCTGCAGCCCTCCAGCAGTTCAGGGCAGCCTCTGCTTCAGAGCCCCTGGGCCCATGTGGGTGCAAGACCACTTAAAACATCAAGGCCAACAACCCTACAACCCGACCAAATGAAAATGTAGGACTAGCCATGCACCTTTTCCCTTAATGCTGGCCTTGATTCCCTTCCACTGTCACAATAAAGTTGGCCATACATCTCTACACTGCAAGATTCCACACTCATTTGTCAGCTCCCTCCTCCTGTTCTTCCTTTCTTCTCCAGGGGCAGCGTTAGGGGCTGGGTCACGAGAGTTGTTTTCTCACCAAGGGTTGCCATCTCATATCATTAAAGGTATAGATACTGAACAGACACACTTTTTGGATAGTGGGAGTAGACCATACATTACCAATTCAGACATATACAGGATATGAGATTAGGAGTGTCATCATCCTCTTACTGACCTTCTGTAGAGGTATTTAATAAAGTATTTGTTGGAAATATTTTTAGTATCTCCTGTTTGAAAAATGCCACTAGTGTTTCAGCGGGGCACTGGAGTGTAAGAGGAGGTTTGGGCAGCATGGCACGCTATGGTCAAGGGAAATGTACAATTAAGCAATTGTATTAATTATAAATTACCTCTAAGAGGCATATGCTTTCATAGCAGGTGTTCTTCCCAGAAGAGATGGTATAGCAAGAAGAAAAGGCTGTTCCTTCCAAAGCTTCTATTGCATAGGCTTATCAAATTCAGGTGTTATCTCTTAATGAGAGTATTTCTATCCAGTAATTTAATTTTAATTGAATAAACTGCTTACATCTTGGTGGCAGTCAACTAACATCATAAGAGCTCGCATTAAAGAACATATATGTATGGTACCATACCTTTAAGACAGGGTTTATTGCAACAAAAGTAGACTCAGGCTAATTGTTTATGCTATGCAGCATTATTGACACGATGTTGTGATCCTTTTGTTCGACTCAATAACAGATGGCTTCCTATATTCACTTGGAGCATTATATGCTATCTAAATTCCCAGTGTGCCTGCCTATTTTTCAGTTGTGACAAAGACCTGGGGTGTCTTTTCCAAAGGTGCCAAACTAATTTGGAAATCAAGGAGTTCAAAAGACAGTCAGTTAAATGAGCTCTCAGACTGACTTGTGGGCCTATTCAAATTTTGTTTACATAAGGGTGCTGGCATCCCCAGGCTCAGCTGGCTGCTTAGTGTAGCTGTTTGGTTCTGCAAATTAGGCCCTAGATATAATTCAATACCATGCAATGAGTGCAAGAGAAATGAGCTTGGTTTTCTAGCTGAAAAGCTGATAGAGTGACATTCATAAAAATAAACAGGCAATTGTTTCTTAGAGAACATGCCCTGGAATATATTTCTGAGTGTTGCCAGAGGGACAAGGAGGCTGATAACGCAAGGATTTATTTGCCATTAATCATTGTAAACACCACAAAAGACAGAAGTTTTTAAAAAAATAAAATTAAAAATTCGATTATTTGAGACTGTTTTCTGTATTCTACTCTCTGCTTTAGCAAGTTGTTTCAAGAATTCCCTTAGTTGCAGGTGAAAATAATAGAAAATGTGTAGAAAATCTTGATCACTTGTAAAAAGAGCCCATCTTGGTGCTTTGAGATTTTTCAAACAGTAGAAAAAGATGTATTTCATGGCAAGTATGGCCTGGCAACAAACCTGATCTTTCCCAATTCATGGCTTCAGAATAAAAGTAGAGCTGGATGCAAGGTTCGGTACTTAGACTTCTACACACACACACAGCAGACCTGGAGAAAGAAATTCTCTGTCCCTGGCATAACAATAGCAAAATTTTGAAAAGGTTTTTACAGGAGCTGAAATTTCAGTTTCTTGCTATTAAGGGATTTTGGGAAGCCCCTTGGGCCTCATGGTGCTGCAGCAGACTGTGGGGAGCAGGTAAACCTGAAGGATGGGGAATTTTAAGCCTTTCCTCAGTGTCCAAGCCACTGGGCAACAAAGCTGAGTGGGTGAAGGACCAGGTGTTTTATGACAAATAAAGTCAGCAGAGGTCCACAGTAAATTGGCACTGCTGTTGCTTAACTTACAGCTTAGTAATATCTATGCTATTGATGCCAAAGAAGGACACACAAACCAGTGCAGTCTCAATGTCCATTCTCCCCACTCAACAACTATTCCAGAATTCATAGCAGGGTCTTTTCTTTCTGCATGGAGATTTCTTTTATTGCCATACAAATTTAGCCTGCTGCTGTCATCCTCTGTGACATGATTCTCAAAAAATCAGCAAGCACTCTATCATGATTCAACATAGAAGAGATTATTACTTTGTAGCTGCAAGTCGTCTTTGAAAAATGGTCAGCTCTCCTGTCTCTCACAGCTCAGCAAACAGCTGACTTGCACATCAGTTCTTGCAAGCAATATAAAAATAGACCCTGCCACAACAGACCAATGCTGTATACATTCTATGGAGCTCTTATTTTAACATTGATATGGTCAGAGTGCATATATAACTACATATGGGTCATATTCCTGATGCTATTATTCTTCAAAGATTGTTTTGTTTCTGTAAATTTGTCTGCTATAGACAAGATTAACCTTGGAGCCCTCACCTTTTCATTTTCTTAATGTAAATGTTATGTCAGAATCACATTTCCACAAGCACTGCTGTCGTGAAACACAGGAACAGCTATCAGAAGAGTACAATTTTTGTACAACATATTAACCACAAATTGGTGGATCGACATATGTAATTGAGGGATGCCAGTATGAGAAATAACTAAAAGTACCTGCTACAGCAGCTACAGCAGGTACTACAGGAAAGTAACTCATCTTCAGTTAAAATACCACTGGATATGGAACCCAATAAATAAACAAAATGTTCCTGCTTGTTTTCTGATGATGCTGGTAAGAGCTATTACAAGACAACTGATTGTGAAGTATTCAAAATAACTGAAAGTTGTAGAGAACATTGCATGGATTAAAATAAAAACCAGAAAACTATAGTTGCAAACATGGAAAAATGGAACCACTGATTCAACCTACTTGTGAGAATACCCAGTGTAGTGGCTGGTGTCTAGCGGAAATGTTGCAAATAACATACAAATTAGTATGAATATTTATCAAACATTTTGATAAAAATTATCAAACTGTTAGATTATGTTAAAAAAAAATAAAAAGAATCAAAAGAGACAACAACCACGAAGTGGGAACAGTGTAGCAGAACAAAAATTCAGCTGGAACCCACATCAGCAGCCAGGGAAAAAATATGTCGTGTGAGCATCCCACAGCTTAAATTCAACAATACTCAGAAGGCCTGCACATACCAAAGGGTGCATGTTGCTCAAAAATTTAATTCATTAATGCTCAGGCTCAAAAATCAATACAGGAAAGCCGCTGAACCAAAAAAGCATATGCCATGAGTCAAATTATCATAATTACAGATTAACTGTTTTCTTATTTTCACTTTCTTTTGTCAAATCCAAATAAGCCATCTTAGGGCAAACAGCTTTTGTTCTTCAGGAGCTCAACATTAAATTAGATACAATAAGATGTAAAGCAGAGCAAAAACCACTTTGCTCCCTGATGCTACAAAGTGCTAAACTCTTCCTGCTAGTCATCTGGAACAGAGAAGAGCCACCTTCATGTACAGTATGACCCTCCTTGTTCTGGTTGGCATTTTTGGCACCATACCTCCCTTCCAGAGAAATAACATCAACAAACCACATTTGCTTGCGGTATTAATGCGACACCATGTGGTTATTAAACAAAGCCATTAGGAAAACTGAACATGGGTTACAATTTCTGAGGCCCAGAAAATCCCATAAAATAAATAATTGAACAGAAGCCATTTAGGGTGAATTAATTATCTTCTTGCATGTTTCTATGTATTTAGGCAGTGGAAAAAGTCCAGAACTGGGATTATGTGTTTAGTGCCAATCCTTTTACTTAAGAAACTGTATTCACTCTCAAATTTAGATGAAAACCCAATATAAAGACAGTATTTGCTCCTAAGATTATGACAGCTCCCAGTTGTCAAGTATTTCACAAACACAAGTGCTACAGAGGACACAGCAACTGCATATGTAAAGTTTTCACTGTAGGCAGATATGAAGTATAATTCATAATTTGTAAAACATTTAACATTATAAATTACATCAAGTATTACAAACAGAATACCTTATACTGAGATAAATAACAAATAAACAAATCAGTCTATAGTATAATGTATTAGGCAATACAGCACTACTCAATTTTGCTAACATTGGCCAGAAGAAATGCTCACTTAATGGTGAATACAGGGTACACAGCATCAACCCATCGGTTTTAATGGAAGTTGAAAATTCTTGGTGCTTCCAACACCGCCTCAGCTCTGTGTTACAACCTTAGTTGTGGCAGAAATGCTTATATGTTCTTCTCTATTAGTTTAAACAGAAGTATTTCCTGATGAGTTCAGGTCAATGGGCAGTCTGTTTGCAAATGTGTCCTGCCTAAATTATAGATTGAGAAGCCACAATTAATCAGTTTCTATAGTTCTGATTAAAAAGTAGCTGCACTTCAAGGTAAAAATAAATTTGCAAATACCCACTGCATTTGCCTTATATTTTATTTCAAAGGCAAAAAAAAAAAATTGGTGCCATTATTAAAGTGAGCTTCTGTGTGAAAAAGATCCTTAAAATGAGAAACTGCATTGGAAATTAAAATGTAGGAAGTTCCCCATTTGCAGTTTCATTTCATTTCCTCTCCAACTGCTACCAATAACCTACTATTGTGTTTTGTTTGTTTTCTTTATATCTCAGAATAAATACAGTTCCAGATTCATAAACAGAATTCACAGATCATTTAAGGCTGAATTGGTAGTAAGTCCCAACGTCTTTAATTTGCTTCCTTCTTCCTCTGGGTTCTGTAAAGCTTTTAATTTTGCAACTATTGTCCTTTAGCTTGTATTGCAGCCTAGGCATTTCATTTGCCATTTGATTATTGTGCTGCTTTTGCCATGAACACAAATACTGAAGTCCTGGCTGATAAATCCCAAGGCTTTCAAGAGACTGGACAGCTAATATCTGACAACAAAGTTCACTTTCCTCTATAGCAGCTACTATGTTCCAGTCCTAAAACCTAAGGGGCTACAGCAATAGACTGCCAATTTATAACATGCATGTGGTGTGAATTTTCGACAACAGGAGAGTAAGAGTCAGCTGTCTCTTTCCTCTTTAAAAATAAATAAATAAATAAAAATCTAAAATTACATCTCAAAATTAGGAGAGACCAATGCAATATGAGAGCAAAGTGAACACTAGTGATTCCAAAGCATTTTTTCTTCTTATTGCCAGTAATACTTGGCATAAATGTACCAATTTTAAGGAAATAATTTTAACAATAACATATTACAATTGCTTGCAACACCTCTCAGTTGACTGGAGAGGGATCTTTTTGTCTGTTGTTTCTTTACTCACTGTATTATTTCAAAAACAACATGAATAGGCACTTAGAGCATTCTAAGACTGGTACCATTAAACATATAGATTATTACAAAAATTTTTGCCAATATCATGTTTATTAATGAAACCACCTCTGATTAATTTTTAAGTTTCCTGGGCTTAAACAATCAATACCTCGCACCTTGTTCCAACTGTTTTAACGGAAAGCCAACATAATTGTGTTTAATTTGCAAATAAAAACCCAGAGGAAGTAGCTTGTGTCAGATCACTCAAAAGCCAGCAGTAAACAGGAGTAGCACCCAGGCTTCTGAGCTTTGGGACAGGATTATAGTCAGCAAGCCATACCTACAGAATTATAAGCACACATCTTTGCAGCAAAATTCACATTTGCCAAAGAAGTCCCACCACAGTCCAAGGGACAACTCCTATATTTTAAATGTAAATGTGTACCCATAACACATCATAGAGTTAGCATCTCTTCTACCAAGATGGAAAGATGGAATAACATGTTAATAAAACAGCTTTTCTTGGTATTTTAAGTGAGAACAAAATAGCAGTTTGCAAAGAGCTAACACCACTGCCATTTAGTAAAATGCTAAACATGTATTAGAATATTTGCTTCATTGTAATTTATTTTATTTCCTTTCATTCCTAACTTAATTTTGATGACTGCCTCATAATAGCTAGATAAGGAAATAAACATCTCTGTTTATCAGGCAAAACTTTATGTGGCTTTTTGCTTCATCATTATGAAATTAAAACCAGGGAGTGAACGCTGTGGGCAAACCTGTAAAATGTATTTATTTCCCCTGGGAAAATACATCAGCAGAAAAGTGAATAACTATTTGCACACATATTAGAAAGCATTAATATGGCTTGCAATTCCAGAGATTTTTAAAATCTGCCTTTGGTGTTCATGGAACACTTGAATCTGATCATATATACATATATATATATATATTGTTATATGCCTGTATTTCCCTTTCCTAATGACAACAATAAAACTATATGTATGAAGGAAATCTACTTTTGTAAATGGATTAAAAGGCTGTCTACTGTATTTCTGTACAATTTTAAAGGAAATTGCTATATGAAGAAAAGATGATGCAACCCTTTCCTGAATTTGAAAATCCTGCATAGGTCATGACAAGGGATTTTTTTCTGGCAAAGCTGCTATCCATTGGCCCTGCAGGAGGAGGAACAAGGAGACTAAGACGATGATTTAATCAGGTCCTAAATCTATTCACTCTATAAATGCAGGAAACAAGCTAGCAATAACTCATCTGTTACTATCTGCTCTTCATCTTCCAGTAGCTGAAATGACCAGCCAAACAGAAAAGCCCTCAAAGCCCCTCAAAAGGCAGTGTACAAAGCTGGCAGTACGGAAGGCAGTTTTACTCTCACCTAGTGCAAGAAAACAGCCCTTTTATCCTTAGCATAGCAACCTCCTGCTCCAAAAAGGGGTATGAAGAAGCATTTGGGTGCAGAGGGCACTGGCAAGCACATCCCCTCTCTCCCAGATTGCCTCCACCACCACCAGTCTCCTGGGGGAGCAGAAAATGGACACAAGGATATTCAAGGGTCTTAGGATTTTAACAGGGCAATGTGGTGGTGTGGAGGTTGTTTTTATAATCTCTGACCACTGCTGACAACACCCAAGATGTGCTGCTTCACACTAACAGCATCTCCAAAGTCAAAGCTGTACTTGTTTTAATGCTAATTGAACAGCAAATGTAAGATAAAAAAGCAAAGTGATTGACTCAATGAAAGCAACCCGACGGGAGAAATAAAATCTGATGTTTGGCGGAAGGGATCTGCTGAGCAAATCTGGGAGTTACACGGGACAATACAGAGAGCATTTTAATGACAAAGCAGGTGCCACCTTCCCTGTGTTTTGAGCATTGCAGTTACTCTAGACTTCAGCTAAAGCTAATTGATTGCATCAGCCCTATAACATAGCAAGTTAAATCATCATACAGGAATCAAGCAGTGAGTTAATGTTGTGGTTTCTTGTCTCCCTCCTGCCTGGCTCACCAATAAATGAAGAGGTTTAGACCCAACATGACAACAAAGAAACAGCCACATGGCCGCTCACTCAATTCCCCCCCTCCTACGCACACACCCTGGGATGAGGAGGACAAACCCAACTAGAAGTTCATGCATCGAGATAAAGGACAAGGAGGGTTCTTCACTGATTAAGGTCCAGGGCAAAAAAGACTCAACTTGGGGAAAAAAATAATAATTTAATTTCACACTAATCAAACACACACAGCACACAGACAACACAAAGAGCAGTACTTATATATGTTACCCCACCCCTCCCTTCTTCCCGGGCCCAAAGTACCTTTGTTCCCGGTTTCTCTACCTCCTTCCCCCTAGGGGCACAGGGGGACAGGGGATGGTGTTTAGAGTCAATTCACAGTCTGGTGGTTCTTGCTGCTCCTTGATCAGGAAGACGGATGCCTTACAGTCCTCTCCTGCTTCCCCATGGGGTCCCTCCCAATGGGAGAGAGTCCTCCACGAACCTCTCCTTCATGAGTCCTTCCCACGAGGTCCAGAGCAAGCTGCTCCAGCGTGGGCTTCCCACAGAGTCACAGGCTGCTTCAGGAGCAGTCACCTCCCCTGGCGCCAGGGTCTTCCACAGCTGCACAATCCAAATTCACTGGCAGCAAATCCGAGTCCACTGGCCACAAAGTCCAAGTCCACTGGCCATGGCTCTCACCCCTCCTGGCACCCCCAGGGAATGCTTCACCACGTTCCTCTACAGATGCAGAGGGACAGCCTGCCATCTCGCCATGGGTTGCAGGGAAACTTCTGCTTGGGCACCTTCTTCCCCTTCTTCCTCACCTACCACCAGCACCGCTCTGCCCCTCCAGCACAGCTGGAGTCCTTAAGTGCTTGCTCTGCTCAGGTCTTGTGTCAGTTCTTTCGTATGTTAATCGCAGAGGCGCATCTATTGTCCCTCTAATGGCCCTTTGGCTGGTTTTGAAGTGTGGGAGCTTCTCAGCTTCTTACCAGAGCCACCCCAGGGGCCCTTCCCCCACTACCAAAAAATCCAGAAAAATCCAGCCAAACCAAACCAGCACAGTTAATAGAAGTTACTGTAAATCTATGGAGAATGAATTTCACAGAAATAATCCCTTTCCTGATAGCTACAGCACACTCAGTCACAATCCCATCTATGAGTCTGTTCCAAGGTATCCCACGTTCTAGGCTTTAATCGCCGCAGGTACACACAGACACACACATATATCCCCGCTATGGTTATCCATACCAAAATTCCCAGAACTAACTACACAGTTAGCTTTTTAATTAATCAGATATTGGCAGCTGATGTTCAGAAAGATTTCTTGTGGTAATTTGCAGGCAAGCAAAAAAGATGGTAATTAGACATTATCGTCACATATGATGAATAACAGAAGATGTCAGAACCTTTCTCAAACAGAAAAAAAAAAGAATACAAAAGTACACAGATTTTTTAATTAGACCTACTCATAACATTAATCCTAATGACTGCCTAAAGGCCTTTGGTGCAGTAGTTTTGTATTTTTACATGACACATTCGCTATTACTGTTTCTCTTGCAACTTATAAAAACCAAAAACTAAGCAACTTCTGAAACACTTCTACATGTTCTGAATTAGCAATATTCTAAAATTTTTGTAACTAAGTGCATGTCCATGAGTTATTTTTAAGGCTGTATTTATGGAAAAATGAAAATAAAATCTGTTGCTGTCAGCATCAGTTTCTTCCAAACTGTCAACTAAGACATTTTGTGTGCAGAAAACATTTGAAGCCAGTGTAGTTCAAAGACATAAGGCCTGCTTTGCTTTTCTTGTAGGCAGACAGAACCTTCCCATTAATGGGACTTGAATTTAGTCCACAAAGAGATATAAATTGAGGCTTTTTTAGCACTATTAGTGATAGCATCTGCTACTATATTTCCTATTAAAAGAAAGGCTATGCAATACTTTTGAGATATCTGAAACAAGGTGTTAGTGTGTAAGCTTTCAATCTCTACTAGAATATTGTTTTCAATCTCAAAGTCAAACCCAGCAGCATATGCAAGCTGGAATGTAATGCCATAGTACATATTGAAGACATTTAACACTAGATGTCAAAATAAGCATGCATCCGTTAAAACTCGTATTATAAATACATCCACTCAAATTCAGATCCTGCTATATAAAAGAAAAGTGTGCTTGGAATGTATTTAATATCGGGAAGGATAAACTAAAATGCAAGAATGTTGTTTCTTTTCCCAGACTCAAGCTATGCTTATCAGATCACTGGATTGGGTAAAGAAGTGATGTAGTATTAAATCAAAACAAAAAAAATTCATGCAGCACTGATAGAATCATAAAATGGTTCGAGTAGGAAGAGACCTTAAAGATCATCAAGTTCCAACCCCCCTGCATGGGCAGCAACACCTCCCACTAGATCAGGTTGCTCCGAGCCCCATCCAACTTGCACTTGAACACTTCCAGGGATGGGGCTTCCACAACTTCCCTGGGCAACCTGTTCCACTGTCTCATCACCGTCACATGCAAGAATTTACTCCTAATGTCTAACCTAATCCACAAAGGCAAAGGCAGAGCTCAAACTAAGCACCTATCATTTATTTGTCAGAGCTTTACCTCACTAATTTATAATAGAATTTGTTCTAACCCATAGGCATTACATGCCTCTCTGAATTTTGCTTTTACCCCAATATCTGCATATAAAGCCTATCAAAATATAAGTCTCTCTCATGTCTGACTTTTTACAAATTGCATTTGTTTTAGGATTAAATCAGGAAATTAGTCTGTCTTTAGATAAAAGCGTATGTTTGACACTTGTCTTCACTTACCGTATCTCTCCACCACATTTAGGCAGTAATGACTTACATTTATAGAGTCTGCTCAAGTCCTATTAAGCTGCAGTCAAGTTAATTTTAACTCAAGATGTGGAACACACAATAATAACATTTAACTGTACAGCACATCAGTATATGCTATCTAAATTGCAAAATGCACAACATATCATTGTCTGTGACAGGCATGAGTGTGCATAACAAAAATTGGATGGATGTGATTTCTGTCCCATTGCTCTACATTTTGGTGGTCTAGGCTTCTCTGAGATTGTAATGACATGACACAACTGTAACAGAATAAAGGGCAATCATCAGTCTACTTGTTCTAAAGAGACAAACTTTTGCCAGTCCTCATCTCACTGGACAGTGAAAACAATTATCAGAAATCAGCTTTGGATAGTTCTACACTTTAAGCTATGCACAGAAATATGGAACTATGATGAGAAACTGAAAACATAATGAATTTTAGGAGAAAATAAAAATTAGTGCAGCGATACAGTAATCTGCTTATTCATTTCCATAGCTGCTACCCTAAATAACTATTTATAGTAAAGACATTCCTGTGTATTCCCACACAATCTTCTCTACAAATTACTCTTAGATTTCAAAGATAGAACTACTTAAATAAATCTGCCCCGTGTTTTGATAGGAGATCTTTATTTATAATTTCTTCTCACTGTATGCTTAAATACATACATGCAGAATTCCTCACCCTCAGAACATTTTCTGTGCAGTTGTAGGGGGGCTACTGCCTAAAATCCTGTGGACTCAATATTCCTCTGCTTCTTTTCATGGTTGCCAAGACCAGATCCAGTGCTCAGCAAAGACAATGGAAAAATCTCACTGTTTTCAATGAACTTTGGTTTGGGCTGCAATCCCTCCTTTAAAAAATATAAATCTCATTCAAATCAGACTGGCAGTACATAAACTGGAGAATTAAACTCCTCAGCCTTTAAAATCAGCTCATATACACATGATATAGCTTTGGAAATATGTTTCCTCTGCTAGCATTGACTGCCTGAGTCATTCTGCCAAACTGCCACAGGTAGGAATGCTTATTGAGGTGCACAGGGAAGCAAAGCCAGTTACTCCATGAGTAATATATCTTCTCAAGCAGCTTGCAAACACCCCTGCCCCCCTGCATAAGTGAACACTGAGAGAGATGGAAAAGAGGTGCCTGTAAGATGCACAAGTAAATGGTTAATACACCAAATAATAGAAAAAAAGATGAAAGGCACAAGATGGAGAGGCATTAAAGACAAAAGAATCAGCAAGGGATCACTGAGATGAATCCAGAAGACCATATGGGACAGCTCCAGAAGAAACAGGATGTTAAAAATCACATGTATCATCAGCATATTTTCCCAATAAGATAGTATCAGCTCCAATTCTTGAACATTAGATTTTCCTAAAAGACGTTTTACCACGCTGTGAGGTGCCAGTTTTCTTTAACAATAGCTATTATCTGAAAGAAGCTTTAGGAGAATTAAAAGTGTCACCTGATTCATCATAATTTCTTCTACTTTCCCATGCCTCTCTTGCTGCTCCCACCTCATTTTAGAAATTAAGGACAAATCTCTAAAACTGGGCATCTAAGTCTGTACACAGGTTGTCATTTCAGCAGTTGAGAGCATGTGTACACTCTGCTCAATATCAAAGTCTTCCTCACATCTAACAACTTAACTGATATTCAGAGAACCATCATTTAAGTAATTTTCGTCCTTAGAGCACAATGTAACAAAGTCTTGGGCAACCATCCTCATTTCTGAGTAAGCTGTGCAAGCCAGTTAACCAACTGTAAATAATAAAATACTCTCAGTGGAGAAAACAGCTCAACATTCAAAAGTTGCCAGAAGCACTGCTTTTGTTTGCAAGGGTACTCCACCCTAACTTGCCACCTGGTATCCCCAGTTTGGAAAAGAGCTTAGTAGAAAGTGTTTGGTCAATCATAAGTTTCAGGCATAAACCACTTCTTTAATTATATTTCCAAAGACTGTAAGATTTGCTTGCAATACAAATGGAGTACCAAGGGGCCCTCTTGGGGCTAATGTTTCTCTCTTCTTTAGTCCCCCAAAAATGTAACTGGGGCAAGAAAGCTCTCCGCCCTAACTCCAGCAGTTTGACTAAATCATCACACTTTTGGTGTAGGCATCTCTCAGCCTTTTTTTTCCCAGGTCTTCACAGAAAATAACATATCAGAAGATGGTTTTGAAAACAGCAAATTGAAGTGCAGACCCTGCTGCCAACAGATTACTGGCGGGGCTCTGTCACATCAACCAGCATCTACTCCAACTCACTACTTCTTCAGACAGGCTAAAATTAGATTTTGGACAAGGGGTCATAAAGTTTAATTTGAAAGTGTATGTATCATCTCTAAAGCCACAGACAATGTATCTAGTTTCTGTAGATTCAACAGTATAACTACATACCATACAAAACAGCTGTAAAACCAAGAAGAGTGAAGTTAAAAGCAAACACTTTAAAAAGATACATCTTTTGTAGATCTCACATAGTAAGTTATAATTTTGTAATAGGTAGCCCTTGGCTTCATTACCATTATAAGCATAAATTAGTCTCAAAAGTAATGACCCCAAAATATTCACTCAAGTACAGTGGCTTTGAAATCTGCATCACTATTAGCAGTAAGGTACATTACTTTTTCTATCTTTAAAACACAGTTCTTGCCCACATTCGATTAGATAATACTGTGATAATACTGTGACCAGGCAAAAAATGTGTATGAATCTCTCAGATAAATATATGCTGATTCAGATTTTTCATAATACATCAGATTGGTAAACACAAAACTATATAACTTAATTTTTACCATAGCTGTCCCTAAGAATATAAACTTTTAAGAAGCTGGTATTTTGGAATTAGATTTAAATTTCCCCAGATGCCTTGTGCTTCCGGTGACTAACTTCTTGTCCTAAGAGGCTTTCTGTGGAATTGCAAACATCTACCACTAAGTCTGATGCTATTACTCTGACCTCTATTTTGTCTCAGCTGACCTTAGACTCTGAGCAACTGTCTTTGCTTGAGGTTACCTATTGTTTCAAAAATTCCAGAAGATCCACAATACATCAAGAATCAGGATGCAACATGGGTTTCTCTTTTGTTCAAAACAGGCAAGAAAATATTACTGTTTGTTTCTTTCTGAGACTTTGCTTCTACTTTCTCTTGCTGCAAAGGTTTCCAGGATGCAGGTTTTTAACTTCTAAATCTATCTTAAGAAATTTTTGCCTTAGCTAAGCTACTTATAGATAGATGTATCAAAATGGTCACTATTATTTAAAAGCCCTGATCCAAACTAGTTCATGCCTGGTCTGGATAATAGAAACATGATAAAGGCCAGACGTTAGAGCAGCTCTTTCTGGTGATTTCACTAGGATGGCTCTCAAAAACTATTCAAGATCACATTTCTCAGGCTGGGAAGAAACACCTCTAATGCACCCCTGAGGCCTAAAAAGATGTTAGCAGAGAGGATCACAGGAGCAGCAGACCAGAGGAGATGTATTTTCAGCACTGACACAATGAAGGATGCAGGCACAGCCACAGGAGTGTGCTTCTATTCCTGAACAGTAAGAAAAAAAACATTTCCAAAGATTCAAGCCAACACAGCCCATGCTGGAAAGGCAAAAAACTGAGATAAATCCTACACTGCTCTATAGTGACAGCAACACACTCTGCAAAACACAGGAGTTGGTTGTTATTGTTTTCCCAGTGTCGATGAGGCCTCCCCTGGAGTCCACTCTTTAAGAGAAGAAATAGGAAAGAGGCCAGAAGAAGGAAACAAAACTGACAAGCAGCTTTGAGCAAAGTGGTTTTCAATCTTCTACCCATGACTGAACATTGAAGAACTTGGGACTGATAGTCCACAAAAGACACAGCTAGGGAAGGACAGGATATGGGTGCCTCCATTTGCAAAAGGTGGTAAATCCATCACTCTCTACCTGCACAGGGGTGTGATTTAGGCATATGAGCCAACATAGCTATGTGAGAAGCAGAGCAGACTGCACGCTAAGGTGATGAAGAATTAGAATTCAGTAGAATTACCAGGAAAAGCTTGGGCAAGTGTCTGTTGGTCAGCATGTATGTGCCACCTCTTCAGGCACAGAAACAGTCCGGGACTCCAAAGCCTTTCTGAGATAGACACTTGTCCCGAGTTGTTACCAGGTCGAGGGAGATTCGAGATTATCTCAATGGCAAAATTAAGACACAAAGGAGGTCAAATGTCACATACACACCAAACTATATTAAAGTTACACAACAACAACTTCAGGTGCAGATAGGACAGGAGGAGACAAGGAAGGTCAAGAAAGTAGCAGAAATATGAAGAAGTGCAAGAGACAGGATAGTCACCACTACAGATCCAGCAGCATCTTGATGGTCCACAAATTTCAGTTGGTCGGTGGGGGAGATCTCCAATGTGATGTCAGCCTGTAGCTCCTTTTATGTTCGATGTCCCCCTCCTGCATGCATGCACAGAATCACATATTTGTATTCCACATATGTGTGTCACAAGAAGCTATGTGCTTTTTCTTGGGTTTTCACAATGGCTGCTGACAGTCCGATTTGTGGCCACCCCTCCTGCCTGGATGGTTGCCCATCACCCATACCTCAGGAAGCACCCAAGACTGCCATCCTGATTATGTAAAGCCATTTCCTCTTACTCAGAGTGCACGCTCTGAGAGGAGCCAAACGTGGCAGATATTGCAGCTAACAGGCCCAGTACATCCTGCAAGATACATTATTGTTCAGCTATAGCAGCAAGCCTCCATACAAAGTTTCCTCAAGCCTTGCAGTTTGCTCCATATCCTGAAGTCTTGTGGTTTGCTTCAGAAAAATGTTAAGACATAACAACAGTTCAATCTCTTCGCTCAAGTCTTGCAGTTTGTTCCATATCCTGCAAGTCTTGTGGTAACAAAGGTTCAGTCTCTTACAAAACTTCCCATGCTTACCATGACTGGCCCTTAAGCTTTCAGAAGGTGAGCTCCTCATGTCCCATATTGGAGGTGTGTGCTTGATTTTAAACAGTTGCATAAGTAATACATATATTTCAATATATATATATTTAAAATAACTTGCCTACAACTGCATGATTGTGGCTGAAGCTTAATGAAAGTTCCCTCATGTAATCTACAACAGTGTTTGTTTTTTAAGTAAAGAAAAATGCTTTGCAGCACTTTGGAGTAAAAAACACAACCTGCAAATTCAAAATAATTACTTTGAAATAAGTTGTTTCCAGGTAGGAATTTTAGAAAGCATGTGTATCAGAGACTTTGTCTGGATTTTGTGCTTTGAAATCTAAATTTACCTTATTTTTTTCCTATACTGAGATGCTATTTACTAGGACAGAAAAGACCACTAACCCTTATTCTTGTTAATACTGTCAGATCTCTTCTTCAATTCATTGTGCTGTTAGGATTAATATTTCTTTTCTCAGCACATCTGTAATAGAGCAGCTGAACTGATGCAGAATCTTTGAAGTGTGCCACCCCTCTAACCCTCTCCAAAAGCAAAGGCAGAAGCACAGTGAGTCATTGACATTTATTGCCACATTTTATGTGAGTGGCATTTTATCCCTCTGAAGATGCATCTTAGTCTCTTTTAATTAAAATTTATTGTTGTAATTCACATGATGTATTGTTGTCACATATAGCTGCCCTTCTGTCACCATTGTATAGAGCTCTTTGAGATTTATCTGACCTATGGCACATCTAAATTTTTCTACAGCTCAATGTGTAGGTGTTTATAAAAAGTATTAAACTCAGCAAACAGTTGAGCACTGTAATTTCATCACATTAAACCAGTAAAAATCAGTAGTATATCTAATGAAAATACAGACTTCATATATTCTGACTGGAGTAAATCCTGCTTCCATGAAAGACAATGACAAAAATCTCTCTCACTACGCAGAGTGGGAAAAAGATTTAATTTACAATGGATAACAATAACAGGCATAACTGGAAGTGTAATACTTGCTCTTGGTCTCAAAATGGAACTGGACACCCATAATGATGGATGCTTTACAAACACATAATAAAATCATGGTGCCTGATCCAAAGACTGCTAACTGTATGGTAACTGTAGAAACAGAGACCACAAATGAATCCACTAAACAGATGGCAATGACGTGAGCATTGGATGACAGGTAAATCTATACTTCTATGAAATCCTGTGGGTAGAATTAAGTGGAAGCATGCAAACAGGCTCCTTACCTGCAACGCATGCTGCGAGGACAAATAACAGCATTTCCCTGCTGCACCTGACAGAAGGAGGGGAGCCTTTTGCCATGTACCCAGCCCACCATTGCTGTACCTGAAATGGAGACACGCAAATGAGAAATAGGGGCCCAGGCAGATTTACACAAGCAAAATGCTACCTGCACAAGTACAGAGGACATCAATTACAAATAAACTTTATTCTGCCTTTTTGTCACATCTGCAGGTGAATTACACACAGGAGCACCTCACTCTTGGTGGGACATGACATTTTACATCCAGATCCAGTTGTCTCTCCTTTTCCACACTTTCCACACTCGTTTTCATCAAAAATTCACAGTCTTCACCAGCAAACAAATAGAAGAAACACTGGCCTTTCAGTCAAAGAAAGATACAGCCTAGAGAAGAGCTGCGCTCTGGTAACAGACATATTGAAGACAAGGACTATTGATTACAGAAACCCCAGTGGATTCATTTCCTGGGAAAACGACTGCTTTCTGGTCTGTGTTGGGTCAGTGCTCTTTGATTTCTTTCTTTGAGGTCTGTGTCATATATTTCCACAACACGTGGCAATGTTCTTTGTACCTGTTCTCTGGCACCCTTATGTGCCTGCACACTGGCATACATTAATACAAATGAGTTTACATTGTATTTCATTTAATAGGATTTAAATGCGACAATGCAAAAATCTGCACTGCAACTAATATGAATTTGTTTAATTACACAGTTCTCAGAGCTTACTTTCTTTGTGTTTACAGTCCTGTATCCTGAGTGTCTTTGTTTTCTGGTGTAGGAGGAGGGCATAATTAAACTTCTAACAACTTTTCGTTATTAATTTCACTTAACAGTCCCATAGAGAGAAGAGACAATCTTATCTGGAATGGCTCTGATTTATTGCTGTCACACTCTGATGTTGCCTGCTGTAAGAAGAAGAACTATAAAATAATACTTGGGATCAGACTTTCACCTGGATCTCAGGGCTAATGAGGACATCCTGCCCTCTTCCTCCTTCTCCTCTTGTCTTACAGGCAAGCACCACACACCTCCTGTGCCTCACAGTCTATCTACTTTCCACTTTTTCCAGTCAAACAAATGTTTCTCCCTGACCACTTCTGTGGTCATCTAAATGAAGTTTTGCCTTACAAGTGAATTAACTACACGTTTCAGCATATTATCCAAATTACAGCATTCATTTCTTCATTCTCAACTTCCATACCTGAAGCCTAGTTCAGACCAATGCAGAAGTATAGCTGAGCTCTTAAACAACGGGTCTCTCCCCTCTATAAAAGTTGCCACTGTAATTACTCTCACTCCTGTTGGCAGTTAAAGAATTAGAGAAATAAGAGGTGGCAAAGCTGAGCATGTCATCTCGTGCACCCTTCTGGAAGTTGATGATTGTTCTCTACCTTTCCTCTATGCAGCTTGACAAGACTTGTTAAAAATGCCCAAAGCAATTAAGATTCAACATTTTCCTTCAGAAGACAATTCCAGGTTGTAAAAGATGTCACTGTCTTGACAAGTTCCCTGATATTCTATCTAAATTTTACTTCTGAAAATTTTCTTCTCATTATTTCCTTCTTCAGGCCCATTGTCAAATCTTTCCTCTTCATTCAGTGCTACAACCTTCAGGTATATAAAAGCATTATCTACCATTCTTTCCTAATTTAACTGCCAAATTTTCCACATAATTTGTGCTCCTCTTGGTGACAGAGCAAAAGAATTAATTTAGCTTAATTTTAAATCCCCATACTACCTTTTCTGAAGGCACATTAGCACATTGTACCAGTACAACTTGCACTGTGGTGGTTGTATGTTTACTTTGTTAGTGTGGGAGCCAACCTGAACACAGCAATTTGTCAAGATAGTTTTAAATAAATTCCTTCAAATGACAGACATATTTACTCCCAAAAAATTTACAGAAAGAGCATGAGCCCCATAATTGTGGGACACATTGCAAATTTCATCTTTTTTGCAAATAATATAGATATTACATGGGAGAGAAAGACAAAAGCACACAGTTGCAGAGCTACAGCAGGGTGGAAGGTAACTCTGCCTTTCAGAATCACCTGATTTGCCTTGTGTACATTATACACTTCATTCAACATTTATTTAATGTGTAGAAATATGTAACACTATAGATCTCAGCTCTCAATAGTTTTTAATATTCAATATAACAAACATCTAGCCAAAAAATATTGCTAAACTTTTCTGTTCTTGATTAAAAGACCTCCAGATACTTAGTGTTAATTTATTTTCTGCCCTAAAAAGAAAGACAAATAGAAACAACAGATGTAGGCAGACAGCTAAGTTCAGAAACATGCCTAGAAAACAAGCTCTTGAGCATGCCCTTGATGAGAGAATAAAACCTTGAAAGCGTCTGCTAGATCTGATCATTTCAGCTTGGTCAGCTATCATTCATCAACTGTTTGATAGAAGATGGGAATTCAGACTCCCCAGATCACTTGAAAAATGTGCTTGACATTTTAGAATAGAATCAACAGAAGTATGTAACAAAAAGACACATGTTCTCAAGAACCATGTTTCTTGACTATAATGACACAAGATCTTACATACAACATTAAAAAATTACCCTCAATGTTAGAGAAAGCATGTAGGTGGCCTGCTTTCATGTCAGATGGTGAAGTAACAGCACGTTGCCAGTGCAAAGCAGACAGAGAAAAGGGCAAAGGGCACTCTGGTGTCACAATAGTGTCTGTCCCCGCCAGCTTATGAATAACTTCAAGCCAACCAGGGCAGCTCTGACCACAGTCCGAGTACCAGGTAGGTTATCAGCAAATTCTTTGTCCAAAAGAGAACAAATGTCACAATAAATTTGTCTTGTACGTAACAGTACAAATGATAAGACAATCTCTATCTTTTCTTCCTACTCATGGGCAGAAATGCAAACAGTGACAATACTAGGAAAATTAATTTGGTTGCATTGTGTGACATGGTCTGAATAAAGTTTGATTCTCAGAAATACTGCAACAATTTCAAGTTGAGAAAGTAACCTAATTAAGTATTTCAAATCTACATAATAAGAACCTACTCTCATTCATCAGCCCCACTGAAGTTAGCAGGAGGTATCTTCTGGCACTGAAAGTCTTACATTTCAAGTGTCTGCTGTGTTAAAGCAGCTCAGCTTGTGCTACCACACTTATGCATATCTCTAATATTCTGCTCCTGGAGCAGCCGTATTGACAGAATCACAGAATCACAGAATCGAGGCTGGAAAGGACCTCTGAGATCATCAAGTCCAACCTATGACCTAACACTACTACATCAGCTAGACCATGGCACTAAGTGCCAAATCCAGTCTTTCCTTTCTCCACATGGAGCAGTAAATCAGCTTTCACTGTGTAACAGCATATAGCAAACTGTAAAAGCACAGCCCCCTTCCCACTAAACGTGATTTTTACCATAAATAAAAAAAGGCCATAAAAAAAGTTTTGCATTGATTTCTCAGTGCATGGTATCCACAGTTGTCTGTGATTGCTTTGGCCCCAACTGGCTTCAGCATGTTTTAGCAGTTGTCTAGTGGGTCTATTAATAATTACCTAATCTTTTTTTATCTTAAATTCTGCAAATATAATAATATGTGGTAAAGGTCTGAGAAATCCAGGTAACCCCTGCACAAAACCAACAGCCCTTTATGTGAGCTGATGCTGGGAGTTCAAATTCCAAACTTGAGTGGGAAACAAATGAAAAGGAAGCAACCTATGACAACAAACATAAAAATTAACCCAGACTCAAGACTGAGAAGGCAGAAATTCTACAATGAACATCATACAGCTCCTAGTGAAGACCTTGAGGTGGCCCAAGACTTGTCACAGCTCCCCTTCTGCTCTGCTGGAGGCAGTCTAAGGCTGCCAACCACAGGATCCAGAGCTGGATGGTAGAACATGGCACTGGAGAATAGGGGTAGAGATAAATGAGATCTTTGTGTAACAGTGTTAACTTTGTTAGCAATGAGGCTTTTCTATAGTCATTTGATAATATGATAATAATAAACTCCATATATATGATATATGTATTCCCTTTTTAAGATTCTTCCTGTTACGTTTTTGTATTATGTATATGTATTTAGAGAGAGAATAGAATATCTCAAGTTGGAAGGGACACATGTGGATCATCAAATCCAACATCCTGCTCCTCACAGGACCTAAAACTAAACCATATGACTAAAAGCATCATCCAGATACTCCATGAACACTGATAGGCTTGGTGCTGTGACCACTTCCCTGGGGAGCCTGTTCCAGTGATCAGTCACCCTTCTCAGTAAAGAATTTTTTCCTGTTATCCAATCTGAACTTCTGATGCAGCTTCATTCCATTTGTATGTGTCCTATTGCTGGCCACCACAGAGTGGACCATATATAACCCACTACTACTCTTCCTTTTACACTGTGGAAAACTTAACTCTCATAAAACTTTTATATCACATGCTTTTTAAATAACATGTATAGTTTTCTTTTTGATGAAACCAAGACCTACATAGGTAACTTTTCATCAAATCTGCCCTATTGGCTCATTCTACTGCAAGAATTTTAGTGCATCATGTTTCTAGTAAAGAAATAATTACTTTGCATGGTTATACACATAACAAATACCCTCTAATTAGTAAGGAAAGAGTTGGAATGAAACTTGCAGGTTTTTCTAAATGAAAATTTTAGGAATGATTAAACTTGACTACAGTGAGTTCTGGCCCCTTGCTAGAGCTGTAATACCTCAGGAAAGCTTCTTGGCAAACAAAGTCCTTCCTCATTAATGTACTATGATCTTAATCCCAGGTAACAGATAAATTTTAAAATGTCAAAATTAGGGAAGCAGGTTAAGTGAATATACTGGAAAAAAAAAAGTAATACAAAGGAACTGAAAAATACGTTTCCTTATTGTATTAGAGATTTTCCTGCTCTCTCAGTGTTTGTCCTTTAATCACCCTGAATCAACTTGCATGTGCCTTGTTCAGCAGCTAGGCACTGAAAAAATAAAATTGAGCTGGTTTTCAGTTGTGTAATGGTGTTCAGGCAAGGAAGGGCACTGCGAAGCTGTTAGTGTCTCTCATTCAGACCATCCACTGAGTGGTTTGCCTTTGTGAAATATTATCAACTTAATCTAAAGAAAATCTGAGCCTAACAAGCAGGACATAGAAAGAGGTCAGGATACGTTTATTCTCTCCTTGTGCAAATGAGGAAGGCTGTAGCTGGTTATGTACCTTCCTTTTCTTACACTGTTTCAGAAACTGAGATAAAGTAACATAAATCACAGAGATACCCTAGACCCTCAGAACTGTTGGCTAAGAAATCCTGAGTTCATCTGCACATCAGAACTAGGCTTGCCCCTGGACCAAACTGCAGAGTGAAGTTTTGCTGAATAGGGCTGGTCACTATAGGAAATGCCAGAGTCATTCAGGCTGACCAGGTCACCTAGAGAAACCCCATGTCCAAAACAGGGTTAACTTCCAAGTTACAATAGATTGCTCAGGAAATTCTCCAGCTTAGTTTGGAAATCCTCCAAGAATTGAAATCCCACAACCTCTCTGGGTAATCTGTCCCAGTGCTGAACCACTCTCATGGTGAAATTTATTTTTTTCTTTATGTAAAATTGGAATTTTTCATGTTTCAACTTGTGATGCCCCATTTTTTGTAATGCACCTCTGAAGGGTGCCTGGTTGCCTTCCCTTAACCCCTTCTTAGCACTTCCTTATTTGTTAATGCCATCCCCTGACCATCTTCTGCTTTCCCTTCCATGCTCCTCTGGCTTATCAACATCTGTCTCATATTGAAGTCACTGCTCCAGAGGCATTATCACCAGTGCCAAGCAGTGCTAGTCACTGTCCTCTGTCTACAGGCCCCCATGCAGCCATCTTCTAAGCAAACCTGAAAAATAGTATCAGTTTTATCAGTTATTCTGAATACACTAGAGCAAGCCCTAGAACTGAACAAATGTTCAGGCATCTCAGCAGTAAGAATTACTATTATCCAAAGGGATGCTTGCTTTTGTGTTTGTCCATTACCTCAAAGTAATTTTTAACTCAAACAACATCGAATAATAGCCATTTATAAAATGTAAAGCAGACAGAGGTTTATAGAGATAAAAGTATTCAAAGAAACACTGGAAATTACTTGAAGATAGTGTGTAAATGCAGCCAGGTTTATGTCATCTCATATGGATTTAGACAGTGCCAGACCAAAGATGCAGTCCTACATTTGTGCAGTGTTTCCATGGGAAAGCATCTGCCATAAAGGAGGCACTTCCTCCTCTAGAGCCCAGATCTAGCTGTGCGGATTATTCAGTTTCATAAGTCTTCCCTCTTTTGTCTCCCTGGTTTTCAACACATTTACAATGAAGCCATACAGGAATGCCAACCATCCAGGCACATGGTATTACCACTACCTTTGGTTGCACTTACACGATCTGTAAGCTGTCTTAATACAGATGTGGCCCACTATTAGCTTGGGTGCCCTCATAAGGTATTTGCAAACAGCCTATTCTGAGGTGAAACGCACTTCTCTAAACGATACTTATTTACATGGTTCTATCCCTCTCATCCAATGTATCAGGAATTGCATGGTGAAGCAGAGACGGAATTAATTTTAATATATAATGGACCATGGCGACATAAACTGGATAAGAATTTGTCCCAGAAAGACGAGACTTGACCTCTTACTCAGAAGCTGTTGGAAATAAATAATTGAATCCTTAAACATAATTTGAGCTCCTTCAGCTCAGAGAAAGTGATTATCAGACAAGGGAACAAGATTCATAAACAACTGTGTATGAATTTTAGAGGAAAAGGGGGGCGGGGGAGGCTTGAGCAATTTTTAAACAGTCATTTTAAATAATATGTAGAGCTACTTAAGCAAAAACAGTTTCTACAGTTGCTGCCCTTTCCTAACATGATTTCTTCTGCAGAGTTTTAAACATCCACACATGTAAGTTACTTACTAATTTTGTTTCCCCAACTCGTCAAAGAGTTTGGATCACAACAGAACAGAGGAAATAGCACTCAGTGACAACAGTGATGTCAGCTGAGCTGATGCCAGACCTGACAGTCTTAAAATGACCATCTCATAAAGGAGATGTTTCAAACAATGGCAGACAAATGGACTTCACTGGAATATTCACATTTTGAAGGAGCTGAGTGTCAGGAAAGGCAACGATCAATGTGTGGCAAAATTGTAAATAGCCATAAGAAATAATGTATTCAACTTCCCTTATCCTATTTTCTACTTGGCATGCTGTTGCTCCCTCTAAGACCAGAATTCAAAAGGCTGTGCCCCACCCCGTGCACATAGGCACTGTATTAAATGCTGAGACAATTGGAAATAATTGGTACTGGAGTTTTCTTTAAGCTCCTTACATAGCTCAACTTTGATGCTATTCACAGGAGAGCTGAAAAATTATGGCTTATTCCATCTTCTCTGGTGTGAATGGCTTAAAAGAAAAAGGGGAGAGAGGAGGGACAATTAGAAGAAAAAACCCCATCCTTCAGAAAACTAATCACATCACTTTGGATGCAGTCGGTAAGTTATGCCACTGGATACAATATGAAAAAAAAGGTGGTGGGGTGGTCCTGTATATTAGGAATTGTTATGAATGTCTAGAATTACACTATAATGATGACAATCTAGGGTGCATTTGGATCAGGATTAGTGGCAAGACCAGCAAGGCTGATATTGCTGTGGGAGTCTGCTATAGACCTCCCCACCAGGGCAGTGAGGTGGATGAACTGTTCTAGAAATACGTGGTGAAATCTCATGGTCATTTGCCCTTGTTCTTCTTTGGGGACTTCAACTTCCCTGATGTCTGCTGGAACTACAACACAGCAGAGAGGGAACAGTCCCAGGGGTTCCTGGAATGTGTCGAAGATAACTTCCTAACACAGCTGTTGAGTGAACCAACCAGGCAAAGTGCCCTGCTAGACCTTTTCTTTGTGAGCAGGGAAGGGCTGGTATGAGATGTGACGGTTGAAGGCCGTCTTGGGCACAGTGACCACAAGTTGTTAATAGAGTTCTCTATTCTTAGGGAATGGGGGGGGCAGCAAAACTGCCACCCTAGACTTCCGAAGGGCAAACTGTAATTTGTTCAGTAGCCTGATTGCCAGACTCCCCTGGGAATCTGATCTGAAGGGTACAGGAGTCCAGGAAGGCTGGACGCTCTTCAAACAGGAAGTCTTGAAGGCTTACAGCCCATGTGCTGTAAGGTGAGCCGGTGGCACAGAAAACCAGCCTGGCTGAACAGGGAGCTTTGGCTGGTGCTCAGGCAGAGAAAGAGCATCTATGACCTCTAGAGTAAGGGGAAGGCCACTCATGATGACTACAAAAATGCTGTGAGGCTACGCAGGGAGGGAATTAGAAGGTCCAAAGCTCAGCTAGAAATTAACCTAGCCTCAATGGTGAAGGACAACAACAAAACATTCTATAAATATCTTAACAACAAAAGAAAGACCAGGGAGACCCTCCATTCCACATTAGATGCAGGAGGAAACATGGTGACGAACGATGAGGAAAAGGCTGAGGTGCTTAATGACTTATTTGCCTCTGTCTTGAGTAACAGGGCCAGTCATGCTGAGGAAATCCAACTCTCTAAGCTAGGGGAAAGGGACCAGGAGCAGAATGATCCCCCCACAACCCAGGAGGAGATGGTCAGTGACCTGCTGCACCATGTAGATGTGCACAAATCTATGGGGCCAGATGGGATGCTCCAAAGAGGGCTGAAAGAGCTGGTGGAGGTGCTCAGCAAGCCACTTTCCATCATTTATCAGCATTCTTGGCTGACTAGAGAGGTACCAGCAGACTGGAAATCAACCAGCATAACCCCCATATATAAGAAGGGATGGAAGGGTGATCTGGGAAATTACAGGCCTGTTAGTCTGACTTCAGTACCAGGGGAGCTGATGGAGAGGATCATCCTGAGTACCACTATGCAGTACATGCAGATCAACGAGGTGATCAGGCCCAGTCAGCATGGGTTCATGAAGGGCAGGTCCTGTTTAACTGACCTCATCTCCTTCTGTGACAGGGGGACTCACTTTTTGGATGAGGGAAGGCCTGTGGATGTTGTCTGTCTTGACTTTAGCAAGGTCTTTGACAAGGTTTCCCACAGCATTCTCCTAGAGAAGCTGGCTGCTCATGGCTTGGATGCACATACACTTTGCTGGATAAACAATCAGTTGAATGGCCAGGTCCAAAGAGCTGTGTTCAGTGGAGTTAAATCCAGTTGGTGGCTGGTCACGAGTGGTGTTCCCCAGGGCTCAGTGCTATTATCTTGCGTGGAAAGATGTTATTTGCACTGGTAAGAAACACATTGCATTCTACCTACTCATCCTTCAGTTCTTCATCTAAACTCACGTGTTGCTGGATGCAGCGATTTCTTCAATCAAACAAATTATATTTATTTAAGCATGGATCCATTCTATTCACTTCACCAGAGAAGGTGAAAGTTTCTAAGACTGACTATTCAGGATGAACACCTCTCCCTTATTCAAAGCCTACAGGAGTGTGTCTTCTGTAAGGGCAGGAAAGCATTCCTTTCATTCTGAAGTGGTCACTACTCCTGCTCACAGATACTGTCCCTGCTGTGGCCACTGTGTCCTCACCATGTGGCTTCTTCAGGCACTGCTTGCGCCTGGAGGCACCCTTGGAACCAGTAACCATAGTGTTGGCTTTGTCGTCTTCTACAGCTTGTATGACCACATGTTGCCATGCAGATGACAACAGAACAGGGACTTTGTTTCTTGGCACCTATATATAATTGTCGCGGTCCGACGGCTGCAGTAGCAGGCCGCCGGCAGTCAGGATGCTTCCGTGACTTCCTCTCCTATTGAGAGGGATGTTTAAAAGAGACCGAGAGCTGCACGCAGGATTCGCCTCGCACAGAGGAACAGCCACTTCGAGACTGTACCTTAGAGCAGAAAGATTCTGCCCTCACCATGCTCACAAATTCTTATTGACACCAATATTTAAATTTATGAATTAACTGGTTTACTAAGGGAAAAGCCAAACTAAGGGACAAAGGTTTAGGAAAGGTAGGCTGATGGATGTATCAGGGAAAAGTAATGTGCCCTTATTAAATGCACACTACGAGGGAGGGGTGCAAGGATCAATGAAGTAAAAGGGAGGAGAGTGAGCCCGACAAAAATCCTCTTTTAGAGGTCGCGATATGTGTGTGAGTATGAGGACAGGGACCGTGGTGAGGCCAGGGATTTAAGGGATAGGGTGCATGGTTTTGTTACCCTCCCATGAGGTCTCGGTGTGAGTTGCAGCTCCTTTTCCAGTGACCAGGCTCGTGGGGGGGTGGCAGCTTCCCGGCGGCATGCACTCCTGTAGCGCAGGTAGCCGTATCAGCGGTGACCCCAGCAGTACAGCCCCTCCGGCGGAGGTTTCCTCGGCAGCGGCGGCTTCCTGGTAGTGGGGCTTCCAGTAGCGGCAGCGGTGTCCCGACAGCGGGCAGGTCTTCGTCAGGCGGTAGCGGCGGCGGTGTCCCGGCAGCAGCAGGTAGCTTCCCCAGCGGCGGCCTTCTGGCGGCAGACAGGCAGCTCCCCGGCGGGGGGTCAAGCAGGTCCTCTGCGGGTGGCGTCCAGAGTAGGCCACACAGGACCAGCAGAAGTTGTTGCCTTTTATATTCCAGGGACCCCCATCTAACTTAGTGTCGCTGTTCAAGTTAGTGCCACAATGCATTCTTCTTATTAACATATTAATAAGGCCCAAAGCCAATTAGCATTCACGGGTCCAAAGCCAAGGTGGGCCTTGTTAAGGGCAGTCCATAAGCTTTTGCCCATTTTGCTGCCTTTCTATCACAACCTTTGTATTCCTTTTCTTGCCTGTGGCCTTATCAGTAGAACAGGCAGGCCTGTTCTCATCTGTCCTTGAGTAATCAGCAAAAGTCGCCTCTGCTGGCTTAAAAGGCATTTTATTTAGTCTTATCTGGGGGGAGAAGACGGACCGTTCTCCACAATAATATAAGATAAAACCTATCAGTCAGAAAGGAGTGTTTCTGGAGAATTATACATATGCAAACCTGCTTGTGCTAAGCAAGCACATTGTGGGGCATATGTATTGCGTGGTTTGTTGTATGAGCTATTTTTATATCTCATCTAATGAATCAAATCCAGCACACAGAGCAAACTGTTGATGGCAACCTTGGCCAACATTGTGGTGCCACTTCAGAGGAAGAAGTGTATGTCAGAGCACATCGTTGTTCATGCATGGCTTTTCATAGGAGAGGTCTGACATTGCAAAGAGACCTTCATCAATGTGTTTGCCAGTGCTGAAGCTCATCACAGAAAGCCTTGAACAGCCCATGAGTCACATGCTCTTCACAAGTGTTGCGGACTGAGATAGGTAAAGCCGCGACTCACACCCCCACCTCAGGGGATCAAGAGCTGAAGACCACTCCCCGTCACACCCACAAACAACGCTTAAGAATCAATAGATTTATTAAAGGCACTGAGGGTTTGGCAAGTCTGATATCAACGATCACACAGGGTCTATCTCTATATATATCCACACCTATATATCCATATACCAACAGCTATACAACTATATCTATATACCAATAACAACACACACAGAAAACAAGAGAGAACCTCCCCCCTTCCCCCCTGTTCCCGTTCCCGGACAGGGATAAGAGGGAAAGCCTGGAGAGAGCCTTTGGGAAATAGAAGAATATGGGAAAAGAGAACTGAGTGTCTGGTATGTGTGAATATTATGTAGGAATGTTTATAGGAATGTTAGTAAGATGTCCGCAATTCTCACCACCGGGGTACGGCCGAAGCCACGTCGGGATCCACGTCCTGTCCCCTGAGACTCCAGGCAAACGGTCCGTTCGGTACGTCCACACGCCAACAACCACAGGGAGCAGCGCCGTAACGGCACGGCAGCCTCCGCAGTGGTACTCTCACCGCGGCGGCTGGATCCGTGCGTGTTCGCAGAGCGCGCGTCTTCTTGCTCCTCCCTTTTTTTCCCGGTTCCGGCCCCGCCGTGCCTCCTGGGAGCTGCAGTCTGCAGTCCTGTGCGCATGCGCCTGGTACCTCTGTCCTCTCCCCACGAGTGCCGGGGGGGCGCATCGCCAGGAATGGTCAGTGAATGTCGCTGGATTAAAGGCCATTATAGAGTCCGTCTCTCACAACAAGCTTGAATTATGTTCTTCCAATCAAGAGATCAAGGTCATTTACTTATTAAAAATATGGTCTACAAAAAAAGGCACACTTTTCCCAACTCCAAGTATGTGAACAGAAGGAACTGCTAACATCAGACTGTAGCATTCAAACCATTTTGCCTTTAATAACAACCCTCTCTAAAGCACAGACTACACACCAAAGCAGTACTTTGCTGCTATACTGTTAGGCAGGTAAAATGACTCCTTCATTAGGTAAAGAGAAAAACAAATGCAAAAGAAATAGCATGCTCTGACATAGTCTTGAAGAAGAAAAGAGGAAGCCAACCATGAACTCTCTTAAATGCTGTTGAATATCAAGCTCTTGGCGAAAGATTAATTGGAGGAAGACTGGATTTAGAAATATATTAATATATTTAAAGGACAAAATATTCATAGCAAATTATTCCTCTTGGCTGGGCTGTATATTACAACCTGATTTCAGTACAGCTGTACATTACAATCTGATTTCAGTACAGCTTTCAGGCCAAGGTTTCCCTGTTTGCTTTGACATACACATTTTGACTACATTAAATGAGAAATGGTATAGAATTATTTGTGTACTGTGTGTCTAAGAAATTCACTCATATTTTTGAAATCAACATACCCTTTCATTCAGATCTGGAAAATCCTTTCTGAAATCTATTTAATAAAGATTAACTCAGCTTGCAGTGGCAGTCAATGTATTACGCTCTTTCTCTTGAACATCCCCCTGAAGAGGAATCTAGAAAGACTTTATTACCTAGGTCAGTTAAAGAGACCTCACAAGGCATAAAACATAATTATTACCAACAAGAGCAACCACAGGTACCTCAGGTGCCAGCTTCATCTCAAGTGCATACTTTTCCATTGCTGATGTTTCCAGGATCCATACCATATTCCCATGTTTTCTTCTTGGGATATATGGGTGTTTGTCAAGCTGTCAACAGATCCTTCCTCATCTCCATTCTGCCTCACTGAAATCCTGGAAGCAGCAACATATTGCTATTCCGTCCAATGCAGACTATTTTTAAAGCTCTATATATCAAAGGCATCAGGAGATATTTGTGAATTCTAATTTTCATTCATCAAACTGTTTCAATGAGGAAATTTTTAAAAGAAAAATGACTGAAGAAGGGAAGGACAAAAAGGGGTTGAGTGGCATGGAAGTACTTAAAAATTATATTTGGCCAGCAGGTTCAGATTCAACCAAAGGAAAAGAAAACAAAAACCAAACCAAAAGCAAAACAAAACAAACAAAAAAACCCACAAACCCACAACCAAACAACAAAAAAACAAAAACCATTGTGTGGTCAGGTGGGTAGTTTTGAATTTGTCTACTTTTGACTGGTTCCAGAATCCATTTTCTAAAACTTTATCCTTTTACTTTCTAAAAAACAAAGAACAGTTAAATCACATTAATTATCCCTTATAGCAGTGAATTTTAATTATCTAGGCTTTCTCCCCTCTCCATTTATATATATGTATATTTTTTTTTAAGTAAATGCAGCTTTCTAAGCCATATCAGTGGATTCCTTGTCTATTGTTGTCAGAAACAAAAGCAGTGGTGAATTTAGCTGCTCTCAGACCTTCCAGCCCTCCTCCGCTGTTGGTTGATACAGTGTATTTTCATCAGAGCAGGCCTGAATGCCAAGCATGGGGACTCACTGACATTCATTTACAAGGCAGCAAAGATGGAGGTTTTCTCATCCAGAAAACGCTGCAGCTGCTTCTGACACTGGGGTAGCTTTTAACACCAGCAGTGACAACCACAGGGTGGAACGCCAGCTCAAGATGAGAAGCAACAACACTGAAGAGAAATCCCCTATGAATCCCACTGCACTCCTGGCAGCTCTGCTCCGACCTTGCAGCGATGACACAGCAAGTGGCCCAGCCACGACACCAATTATGTCTTGCCAAAAGGGTAGGAAAAGATTTAGAGATGTGGGCAGGAGTGGGCTGTACAGAGCCCACATCCGCTGCAGCACCAGCATATGCCACGTTAAAAGTCTTGTGCAAAACATGATCTCAAACGTTTTCACCTATCCCTAGTGCTATTTCAAGAGCACTTCTAACCTCATCTTTCCTTTGGCAACTGTCACTGTTAACTCCAAATTTCTATCATCTGTGCCTTATCAGCCCTGTAGAATTTCACATTGCATTCAATTATTTTTTTTTCAATGAACATTTTTATCCTTCAGCAATGCTGTTTAAAGGCACCAAGACATATTTGTGAATTCTGATTTGCATTTGCTAAATGATTTTGGGGTGGGGAGGGGGAAGGACAGATAAAAGAAGGAGAGAAGAATTAAAAATTACTATACGTGGCCAGAATGAGGCACATGCAGGTTCAAATCCTCCTTTCACCTGATGAGATCTGAATCCCCACCTCAGCTCCTACAAGACTGCCACAACCATCATGATGTATCTACTGGAGCAGGGAATGGAAAAAGTAAATTATGCCTTAGAAAAGAAAATGAATGCCTTATCACCAGGGTTTATGATCTCTTTCTTTATTGATCTCAGCTTTTGAATTTGAGAAAACGTAACTTTTAAAATTTATTTTTCTTACACAGTAAGAAGTTTCTAAAAATAAAATGAACATATTCTACTGACTAGATCAACATCTCACAGCCCTGGGTGAAGCCATACCCTTTTCTTTCCTTTGCTGCCCAACTCCATCCAATTCTATCAAACTCACTCATCAGAAGAGGTGATGGAACGAGAGCTTTAAAACCCTGAAAACAGTCTGCATTTCCTACCATAGACCTCATTGCTTTTTGCAAAGTAGTTCAGTGAGCTCACCCTGGACAATTTTCACCAAGTTTAATGTAACTGGTATTTTCTTTAGCTTTACTGTATATCTAGCAAAGCACTGTGATCTCAAGGGCTTTCTAGTCTTTCTAATTTACAGAAACAGCTCCAGAGATCTTTAGAGTGGAGAGTGCTAGAATGAAGGAGCACGTCTTCCAGAAATGCTTAGCATCGACCACGGATTATTACACAAGTCTGAGACATCTGCCTGTACAGGGTCACCATCTTCATCTGTTGTTTCATCAGCAAGTCAGTCCCAAGGTGACAAGAGCAACAACTCATTTCAAAAGAAGAGTTAGTTGGAGAAAAAGAAAAAAATACCTTAAAAATCAGAATTCAGGAGGAGTTTTTAAGAGCCACAGGAACAAATATAATACTGTCTAGATGCTGCCTAACATGGTCCCTGCTTTACAGAGCAGGGTATTATGCATTTTCTTAATCTGTTTCAAAACACGTTTAGCAACATTGCAGAGTTCAGCTTTGCAAAACAGGTTTTATTGGTATGGAAAATGGTGCCTGGAGATATATAATGGCTTGCCCAGTTTATAAGGGATAGCTGGTGACAGAGTGAAGAGCACATCCAATATGCCCTGGATTCTTGTTCAGAATCCTGGCTTGAACTGATGTTGGTAGAAGTGATATGAAACAACTGAAAAGGTGAGCCTTATGACCCTTGCAATAACCTCCAGTCCATGGGAACAGGGAGGCTTGCTGAATCCGTTAGCTGAGCCCTTCCAGGTCCATTACTTTGTGTCAGGAGATGTCTCAGCACCCCTGTAATGCAGTCAGGCTGCTAATGGAAATCAACACCACTAGCAGAACTAACACATAATTGTTGAGTGAAAAAATTAACACTGTAAGGCCGCTATGAGGTCCCCTCGGAGCTTTCTTCTCTCTAGGCTGAACAACCCCAGCTCTCTCAGCCTGTCTTGGTATGAGAGGTGCTTCAGCCCTCTGGTAATTTTTGTGACCCTTCTCTGGACTCGCTCCAATACTTCCATGTCTCTCTTGTGTTGAGGACTCCAGAACTGGACACAGTACTCTAATGTAGAGTTATAATACCTAACTACAGTTGTAATACTCTAAATACACCTACAGACACAGCCAGGAAATATTTATATATCTGTGGGTGCCCTATACATCTGGACAACCTTGGCTATAACCCCCCCCATATATCTGCAATAAGTACTGTCTACAGCCTCACCATCATCGCAACAACACAAGCTGCAAAACCCACCTCAACACCACAGTAAATATGCTGAAAGTCAGTACACACAGTGCAGTGCCATGACAGGCAGGCTGGAACCAGAACACTTGATTAAAGTCCATTTAGTAATATCCACACCACACTGCAATCACAAAACAGGTATCCTGCTGCACCCCTACTTGTGCTGTAAACTGCATGTGTGTCTTCTCTAACATGAGGCAAACTTAATTTAGCTTATGTAAAGACCCAAAGGATTAAAGTACTTGCATAGGGAACAAACTTACACTAAGATTTCCACATGCTGCAAAGGGCGAGATATATGGTACAATAAATAATTCTTTTCCCAGGATGTGTTGCTGCAGTTAACTTTCTTCTTAAGTGCTGTGCTCCGAAGGGCACTAAATAATCTCTCTTTTCTGGCAGTGGCACATGCTAACAAGGAAAAAAACAGAGGAAAACTGAGTGATTTAGATGGTGATTCAGTCTGATGAGAAATGTAACGAAATAATTTTCACTCCCAGTTGCCTTCTGTGACTATATGAAACTGAAATTTCAAAAGGTCAAAAGCTTGCACTTGGCATCAGACCCTTTATACCAGACCAAGTGCCCAGCCTGTGTACTCACTAGGTGATAAGGGTGCAAACAATTGGTCTCCCTCACAGACCAAAACTGCAGCTGAGCTCCACAGCCAGCTGGTGGCCATGGCTACACTGTCCTGATGCTAGAGCTCACGTTGCTCTTCACTGCAGGTCATCAGCTATCTTCCCAATTCACCCAGACACTCTCCTACCATTAGTCCATGAAGTTTTTTTAATAAAAGCAGTGTATTAAACCTTTCATCCAATCCTGTAATATTTGTCAATGCTACAGTAGGGCAGGTGGTTTTTTGGTTGTTTAGTTTGTTGTGTTGTTTTTTTCTTGTCGAGTTTCCTCTAAGGCCTCTGAAAACTAATGCACCTGAAAGTAAGTTTTTCATTTCTTTTCTAATGCCATTTTATATAGAAGATTCTGAATTGGAAAATTAGGCATTTGTGTTTGTTTATCACTGTACCAATAGGAGGCCAAATTTGTTCTCTTCTCTATAAAGTAATATGATGAGTACCTAACTAGCTGTGACTTGTATTAAATTTTTTATGAATCAAAGAGAAAGAAGTCATGTTTGTTTATCTTATTAATGCACGTACTGAATCCCAAAGGCATTTTGCCCACTTATACTAAACATGGCTATTTCTTTGGCAATATAACTGACTGATCATGCAACTCTAGTTCTAGCTTACATTAAAATTCATATGGTGACATTAACTTCCTGTCTTTTAGCACAAATTTTTGTTTCAGAAACACTTGGTAACTTATATTTAGGAAGTATTCTGTTTTGCACTGGCAATTTAGAGAATGTGTCACTTGTCTCAAGGTGATTTCTTGATTACAATTTTCAAAACGTGGGGATTTATGGAAAATTAATATGCCTGAATTAAAACAGCAGTGTTGCAGGTGCTGCTGACCAAATTGTCAGGCACCCTGAAGCAAACTGTGGGATCAATAAACAAGCTGGTGTCTCACAGGCTGGTACCCCACGGGACCAGTAAACAGCAGGTGTCCTACAAGTAGGTATCCCACG
Organism: Hemiprocne comata; assembly: GCA_020745705.1. Taxonomy (NCBI): domain Eukaryota; kingdom Metazoa; phylum Chordata; class Aves; order Apodiformes; family Apodidae; genus Hemiprocne; species Hemiprocne comata. The sequence continues at coordinate 60,542,886 of CM036588.1, read as the reverse complement.
GTTGTTATCTCATGGAGTAGTGAGAAAATAATGTTGTAGCAAGAATTGAGAAGCACTGGCTGGGAAGTGAAAGCCCTGGGTCATGTGACACGGACAGTGAGTGACAAGACACGTAGCCAATCATATATGAACTGTGAATGTATGTAACCAATGGGGTTTGTACTGGGGTGAACCATCTGGAGTCAGAGGTGTATAAATTGCTGCCATTTTTAATAATAAAGGTTTTCAGTTATAACTCCTGTAGAGTTGTGTGAAGTCCATACGCTGCCTTGACAAAAACACTGAAAAAAGATTACAAAGACTATTTTTTGTATGTATTCCAAGTTTAAGACATAGTAAAAGGAAGGAAGCAAAGCTTTTTCAGCCAATTTTTACACACCTGCCCAGTTCTGCAATGCAGATTCAGGAAGGTTGACATCACCATTCAGTGAAGTGCTTAACTGTGTCCATGAATTCTAAATTTTCCAATGGGAATTCAATACATTTAAACCCTGTCCTATATCCTGAATTTCATTTTACAGTCTTTTTCTCCCACCTCTGTTGAAATGTTATAAATCTGAGGGTAATTTTTCCCAATATTATTTATTTCTGTCAATGGGCAAATTCATCTATGCTCTCTATTCATATCTCCAGCTTGCTTCATGTTATTTTGCTCTCTCATGGGAAGAAGTGAATCGACCAATGAAAAAGCCATTATAGGGAGCCAGATTTATAAACAAACCTTTGGCAATTAACTAATGACAAGTGAAGTGCAATGGCTTTTATAGCACTGGGTAACACTTTTAAAGCTCCTTTTTGATGGTGAAATTGTTACACACACAAACAAACTCTTAGAGTTTGGTCAGAGGCAACTTGAATGTGAGTGGCAGAATGTAAATAATCACTATCCATACATTCTCCAAGAATATTTTGGCTCTGTGCTGTGACCCTGAATGAGCACAATAGACATGCTTACTTCTTCTCCTGCAGTAAACTCCTCAAAGACCCTAGAATCCCCAATAGGTTTTTTAGTTTTTCTTTGTTTCTCACCATCCAAATCTGTATTAATTGGCAATAAATCAAATTAATTTTCCCCACATAGAGTCTGTGAGTCTGTCTTGCCCCTGATAGTAATTGGTAAGTGATATTCCTGTCTTTATCTAAACCCACAAGTTTTCTCATATTATTTTCTCCCCCTGTATTGTTGAGGAGGGGAAAGTGTGAGAATGGGTGGGTGGGCAGCTGGCCTTGGTGAACCCAACACACCTCTTCAGTGCCAAAGAGCTCCCCAGGTGGAGGCTGGCTCTCCCCTTCCCTTTAGAGGATGTCACCCAGCTCTGGTCTTCACAAAAGAACATAATATGGGAATTAACACTGCTGTAAAAAAAAGTCCTCTGCATCAGTCCCAAATAAGCTGGAAGTAGCAGCAATTCTTATATTTAAGAATCAGGAACAGGCAGCAATGACAGAATACTCCAGATCACGCAACTGCAATTAGTCTTAGGCAAAAGAGCAGTTGTAAACACTGTGCAAACTTAGAAACCTCCTATCTAACCTTAGGGAGATAGACTGAATACTCAAAGGTAAGCAATAGTAGCTAAATTTTGCAGCCTTTAGATACTGAAAGGGGACTTACAAGAAAGATGGAGACAAACTTTTTAGTAGGGCCTGTTGCAATAGGACAAGTTTTAAACTAAAAGAGGATAGATTTAGACTATATGTAAGGAAGAAATATTTTACAATGAGGGTGATGAAAGACCAGAACAGGTTGCCCAGACAGCTGGTGGAAGCCCCATCCCTGGAAACATTCAAGGTCAGGTCGGACAGGGCTCCAAGCAACCTGATCCAGTTGAAGATATCCTTGCTCATTGCAGGGGGCTTGGACTAGATGACCTTCAAAGGTCTCTTCCAACCCACATTATTACATTATTCTATAAAATATAGGGATACTGCAAAAAATCTCACTCTTGTGGAAACTTTGCTACAAAATACTGAAGTGGAAAGGATTTATTATTAATTTTAAATGGGGACTTCTGTGCCAAATATCTATATATCCCCTTCTAGAGAAAGGGGGTGAAGGAAAAATGGAGAAAATATCCAATATCTGACAGAAAAAAATGCATAAGCCAAGCTCTTAGTCATGTATTTTCAAGCCCTGTCAAAAATCATTACATCAAACAGGTTCTGCATTTTGCCTTTGGGAAGCTGAGGAATGTTACTTTACTCTAAATCTTTAGGATGCCTTAGTCACCATAGAGCTATGGTACAATGCCAGTGAGGTGCCTTTTTTCCTTAACTTTTCTTGAAAAATACCAGGCAAAATACACAGGTAGTTCCTATGAGGCACAAAGGAAAATAGTAGTCTTTCAAATAGCTGAAGCTGCTAAGGCAAATTCTACTTCACAGCAGGGAGTGAAGGACAGTTCATGAGGGACTTTTAAAAGATCATGTTTTCCAAACCCAAGTATGGCCCTTGCAGTAAGTCAAGCAAAGGAGGTCACAGAAGGTCCACATGGATGCACAAGGATGTTCCAATCAAAACATGAAAAGGAAGTATACAATGGGTGGAAACAGAGTCTGGGCTTCCCAATACAAGAGAGACATGGACAGACTCGAGTGAGTCCAGCACAGGGCTACAAAGATGATGAAGGGACTGGAGCATCTGTCACACAAAGAGAGGCTGAGAGAGCTGGGACTGTACAGCATGGAGAAGAGAAGGCTTGGGGGGAAACATCATTGTGTACAAATATCTCATGGAGGAGTAATTAAAATTAAGCTAGATTCTTCTCAGTGATATCCAGTGACGATAAAAGAGATAACAGACACAAAGTGAAACACAGAAAACAACATATAAAGAAATAATAAAAACTATACCACGAATATGGTCAAACACTGGCACAGGTTGCCCAGAGAAGCTGTGGAGTCTCCATCCTTGGAGATACTCAAAGCCCAACTGAACAATGTCCTAAGTAACCAGCTCTAGCTGACTCTGCTTTGAGGAAGTGTCTTGACTGATCTCCAGAGGTACCTTCCTACCTCAGGCATCCCATGACTCCGTGATCCCATTACCAGACAACTGTATTCATTTGTCACATATGCAGAAAGTAGATAGTTCTACTCACTATAGGCCATATTATATGTCACGGTCCAATGGCTTCAGTAGCGGGCCGCTTCTTCACATTATCACTTTCACAAGGGCAGTAACTATGAAAACAAAAGATGGCAGCTGAGAAGAGCCCAAGGGCACGGTACTAGCCTTCACCATTATAAAATGGGGACCTCAAGACTGCTCAGATTTCAGTTTAAATTGCTCCAAAAGAGCATAGGTCAGGCTTGAACAGGCTCTGAGCAACCTGATCTAGTCATAAAGGTCCCTGTGCACTGCTGGGGGGGCCTGGACTAGATGACCTTCTAAGGTTCCTTCCAACTCCATACATTCTATGATTCAATGATTCTATGAAAAATAGACACCTCAATGGACAATTATTTTGAATTGTCCTGTTCTCATGATCTTTCCAGAAATTAACAGCCTTCATTTTAACATTGGCTGCACAAGAGAATTGTTTCCTTGGAAGTAGAACTGCTGGAAGTACAAACAGTCTAGAGCATCCACTCCAGCCTTGCCAAATCGGTTGCAGTCTTGTTCCATGTCCTCACTAGATCTGCTCTGAGCCACAGTGATCCATGTGGACATGGAAGACTATGTATGCACCTCGGAACAACACAGTCTCTGAGGCCTGGAAAGACAGCCAAGTTAATAACAGCAGTTTATCAGTACTCATATTATGTCAATTCATACTGACTGCATTACTCAACCTACTGAAACACTGTCCATTCTAAATACCTATGTCTCATTTCTTAATTCTTTTAAAGTGTAAAAGTGAGAGAAACCTTTAGAAATTTTTGAATTGAATTAATATGTCAAATAATGGCCAAACATTTAACCCATCAACTATCAGACTTCCATTTGTGAATCCTAAAAAATACCACCACACAGAGGATGTTTGTTGCTTCAGTGATTTCTCTTCACAAGGTGGGAGCCCTTCCCCATATCCTTCTAACAGAGGATGTTGAAACTAAGAGTGTGGACCAGCAACAGCAGTAAAACTTCTGGGGTCACAGTAAGCATAAATTCTGTCTCATCAAGAGATGTGAAGTTGACAGAACCTGACAAGACTTAGAGCTCACCTTAAAGAACAGACTTTTGGGAAAAGTATAAATAGTTTGTGTAGCTCTGTGCTGGGCAATCAAACCTCGATCCCATGCATTGGTGACTGCACATCTCACTGTAAACAGAATTCAGTCTTCACTAACATCCAAATTACAAGCCAGCTTACAGGAATAAAACCCAAGTCTGTGTATATATGTGTGTGTGTGTGCATGCGCTTCTGCCTATGTAAGACACATGAAAGAGCAGGAAAAGATTAAATGACAGGTAACTGCAGTCAGCTCAGGGAAGTGCAAGCAGATGTAGATATGGAGCTCTGGATGCTATAGTAACAAAGTGGTATGTAAGATTTACAGCCACAGTTTTAGCCAGAACAGTAAAGTTAGTGCACCTGGCTCCCTACTCCTAGGGATCCTTCTTACCTATTCAAATTAACAAATTTTGTAGAAAAGCACATAAAACATCTTCACACATACACAAGCAACTTTCAATCATCTTTTCAATTATCTAGAGTTTACTAATCACTGCAGTTTCAATCCTGATTTTATTGTTGAAGGTCCATTATAACAATGGGGTCTAAAATGCTCCAAAACCTATGGTAAGATAACAATTCTTCTCTTCATTTAAGTGGCAGGGTTTTGTTACTTTCACCTGTATGTCAGACACATTTCTGCAGTATTGGGTCAGTGGTAAACAATATGTATTTTCATATTGTCTTATGAATCTGGCTACTTGATCCCAGCTTGGAATTATCATCCGTAAATCTAGTGCTAGAAATTATGATATACTTCAGACAAAGTGATAATAGTGCTAGCTGTCATTAGAGACTTTTTGGAGGGGCTCTGTAACCATACTGACTACCCAGCACAGCTAACATAACTGTACAGGAGTAGATGTTTCAATACTATTGTATTTATGAATATATATTGTTCACAAAAGTATGGTTTTTTAGAACAAAAATTAAAAGGCTATTGGGGAACACATCTTTGTGTTTTTCATAAAGTTTCACCAGCACTCTAAAGCAGCCTTCTTTAAATTATTTAGTTGAGTATATCTTATTTGCATACTTGAACACATTTCAGCATTGCTGGAAAACACCTGCCTTAGCGATGGTCCTGAATTCTGAGTACTTCCTTACGTGACAGCCTTGGATTGGCACTGAAATATATGCCACAGGTCTGGAAATACATCTCTTGGCCTGTGCATCTCCCCAGCCACTTTAAGAATCTCATCCTTAGACCTGAATTAATGTTTTAACATTTTAAGCTATCAAAGCTTCCAAATGGGTATTTAACTAAGACAAAAGGTTCACACAGACTAAATCAAGTGTTTAAAGATACGGGTGTTTGAACATTTTCCTATATCCTTGTCCTTTGCTGACAAGGACTTTAAAGAAAACAAAACCTGTAAGTGTCCAAATGTCAAGGAACACAACATGTTTAGGAGGAAGGAAAGCAGCAGTTTCATGGAGGACTACTCATCATCATCATCATCATCAAGTTTCTGTGCTCATTTCACTAAGAAAAACAGTCAGGTCTCCAGGATTCTCTTTCTCCAGTCAACCTATGCCATGCAAAAGAGTGCACTCTGGTTTGCTGCTTGTCATACAGGCTGATGTACATGGAGATTTCTGACTTCAGAAGAATTCAGCCACCACAGATGCATACAAAACGTGTTTTAAAGCTGAATAAGACATAACAATTGAAAGCAGCTCTTCAAATGCAAATCTTCGGGGATCTGCTGATAAAATTTCATTTCAAATTGAGTTTGTGTGTGGTACGAATTTAGGCCAAAAGCCTTTGGACAAGACAGCACGATGGATGTAGCATTCATATATAAATTTTTTCATTTGCCCCTAATTCTGACTTACAAGCTAGGTTCCTGCACATTTTTCGGTTGGACTTCATTATAACCTAAGCAGCTTCTGGCCTTGCAGAAGCCAAATCATATGTGAATGGTCTCATACAGCTTCCACATCTTCATTTACACACACTGCCTTTCAGTAACAACAACGCAAGTGACACTGATGTAAGACAGACATAGATGCCATCTCTTTCTCAGTTTCAATGTGTGACAGTTATGGATTCCTGAGAAATGGGATTTTCTTGGCTAGGAAATAGCTGCTCTTTGTGAAAGCCTTGTCTGAATGGCTGATTCTCAAGGCTTGACAGCCTGCTGATTCAGTGCAACATGAAGTCTCAATGGAGTCTACGGCAGTTAGTAATATGTTTTATTTAATTGGCCTTATGCTCTCTCCTGCACTGCAGTAAACTCTCTTGCTATTACCTATACATGCAGACTCCTGAGCACTGATATAGGTCTCCAGGCAATGCTATCTGACAAAAAAAAAACCAAGTAGTAATACCTCCATAAAGCCTCCTTCCTGAGAGATCATCTTTTTAATCACCTCATTAATTAATATTTACCTATGGTACACAGCAAAAGGCCCTATAACCAGAGATGCCAAGGCCTTGCAGGTCCCACTGGAACTGCAGTGGCTTAGGACATGAGAGGAGAAAAAAAGAATGTCCCAAAGATACTGTTACCAGAAGCTCCTGCACACTTTCTACTGTAAAGGGGGAATGCCTGACATGCTTTCATTTGACTAGCATTTCATTTAATCTGCTGAACAGTTGTTCACATTTAGAAAAGAAGCAAGTCATCTAGGAATTTCAGATCCCCCAAGGCAGATGTGTCAGGACAAGCCCAGAGCAGAGTCACACCCCAGTGTCAGAGTAGCAACTTCTCTGCCAGTTCCCACAGGTTCAGAGCAGAGGGAAGTTGAACAAAGCAAGCTCCAACTGCGCTCAGCATCTCTCTTCTCAGTGGTCAGAATAAACCCATTGGGGGCCTAGAGATCAACATGGCACATTCTCTGAACAAACCCTGATGTGGCAGCTTGGCTGACATTCTTTCAGAAGTCATTACCATCCATTAAACATATCTTACCTTTCCAGTGAATAATCACAAACTAAAGCTTTCCTTTTGCAGAACAGTTATTATGATGCAGTTTCCCAGAGCTCTGCTGCAAAGCCACGTTGGTTTTTGAAATACATTGTAAGCTATCCCATAAGCTATCTCTCAGCCTTTTCAAGGCAAAGAAAATGCCTAGTCTAATAATACCTCTGAAAATCTTCCTGCAAAAAGGTAACTTTGAAGCATGATGCTATTAAAGATTCCACAAGCAGTATGCTCATTTATTTCTTTAGCAGCTGGAAGCAAACCTCTTCTCTGTATTTCAGGCTGATGGAGAAGATAATGCCATTCACCAACATCCCAATTATATGGCTGCCCAAATAAAGGCTTCTGAAATCTACAGACTTGATTGTATTCCGATATGAATTCCCACACTGTATTCCCCTCTTGCTGCATTTGCACACAGGAAGAAAATATGCAGGTCGAGTCAGAAAGCCCAATAGTATCTTAGATGATACAGCAGCCTTGAGTAAAATTTCCACACAGGCATAGGAAGTCCAATATATCAAACTGTATATATTACACATTGATGGAGGTTAGAAAGTCTAGACTGCATGCTCAGTGATTATATTTGTACTATAGACACAATTTAAGCTAGTCTGCACTCTGAATTCATGTAGGCTAAGTGTATCCGTGGATGTGTAGAACAAGCCAAGATATGGCCTGGAATAAGCCTTGAGAAGCTACAGCACAAAATGGATCACAGATTTCTCACACTCAAAGACAACAGGAAAAGCTCTATGTGCACAAATCTATTGGGCCAGGTGGGATTGTGACATTTGGGATTTATGGTGTTTGACTCGAGCAACCCAAGAGATAAACAGTGTATTCAGACATTCACGGTGTCTGGTGTTTGTCTTGAGACATCTAAGAGTTAAGTAGGATTTACTGCTGGACTAAAGAGATGTCTCAGCAACCCACCAACCATTCTACTCAGCAAGCTCCCACAATGTGTTAACAATGTGGAAAATGCTGCAGGCGACTGCAAACTGGGGAGTTTGGTGTGGGATGTGCTGAGATTGGAGACAAAGAAGCTCACAATTGGTGCCACAGCTAGCACTGAGCAAGGACATCCACCGATAACCAGGCCTTGAATTAATTAAGAGACTCAAAGAGTGTTTCGCATAAATCACCAACTTGGCAGAAAAATATATGGATAACTGGACCAAAGGAATGCATGAGGTGATAAGTAATCTTGCTACACACATGGAACAGTGATTGGGTGACCTCCGTGATGTATCCCAGGAATTAACTGTATAAAAGAAAAGAGTACCAGTCTCAAGAGGCCTCCTAGGACCGGACTAACACCCCCCTTCTACTATGAGACCAACAAGATGCCGCTGGAGCTCTGGGTGGTGACTTCCCTTTAACTCTTTATTTCCTTTCCTGATATTTCTCTTTTGCAGTTTAGGATTAGTTATCATGCCTACTAGAAGCTTCTGACAAATATATAGTTATAACTCTTACCAGCTGATCTGTACCTAAATAAAAGCCTATTTGTGCACCCGATATTTATTATCTTTGTTTTGCCCTGGCAGGATCACAAAGAATCTCCATGTATCTGATTATTGGATCATAACAGGGATGCACCAAAGAGGGCTAAAAGAGCTGGCAGGGGTGCTCAGCAAGCCACTTTCCATCATTTATCAGCAGTCCTGGCTGACTAGAGAGGTACCAGCAGACTGGAAATCAGCCAACGTAACCCCCATATATAAGAAGGGACAGAAGGATGATGGGAGAAATTACAGGCCTGTTAGTCTGACTTCAGTACCAGGGAAGCTGATGGAGCGGATCATCCTGAGTACCACTATGCAGTACATGCAGATCAACCAGGTGATCAGGCCCAGTCAGCATGGGTTCATGAAGGGCAGGTCCTGTTTGACTGACCTCATCTCCTTCTGTGACAGGGGGACTCACTTTTTGGATGAGGGAAGGGCTGTGGATGTTGTCTACCTTGACTTTAGCAAGGTCTTTGACAAGGTTTCCACAGCATTCTCCTAGAGAAGCTGGCTGCTCATGGCTTGGATGCACATACACTTTGCTGGATAAACAATCAGTTGAATGGCCAGGTCCAAAGAGCTGTGTTCAGTGGAGTTAAATCCAGCTGGTGGCCAGTCATGAGTGGTATTCCCCAGGGCTCACTGCTGGGGCCACTCCTGTTTCACATCTTTATTGATGATTTGGATGAGGGAATAGAGTGCACCCTCAGTAAGTTTGCAGATGACACTGAGTTGGGTGGGAGTGTTGATCTGCTTGAGGGCAGGAAGGCTCTGCAGAGGGATCTAGACAGGCTTGATCGATGGGCCAAGGCCAATTGCATGAGTTTCAATAAGGCCAAATGTCGACTATTGCACCTCAGCCATGACAACCCCCAGCAGCACTACAGGCTTGTGGAGGAGTGGCTGGAGAGCTGCCAGCAGAGGGGGACCTGGGGGTGTTGATTGACAGCCAGCTGAACATGAGCTGGAAGTGTGCCAAGGTGGCCAAGAAGGCCAACAGCATCCTGGCCTGCATCAGAAATAGTGTGACCAGCAGGACTAAGGAGGTGATCCTGCCCCCACACTTGGCCTTGGTGAGGCTGCACCTCGAGAACTGTGTGCAGTTTTGGGCACCGCAGTATAGGAAGGACATCGAGGTGCTGGGGAGGGTGCAGAGAAGGGCAACTAGGCTGATTAGGGGTCTGGAGAACAGGTCTTGGGAGGAGAGGCTGAGGGAGCTGGGGCTGTTCAGCCTGGAGAAGAGGAGGCTGAAGGGAGACCTCATTGCTCTCTACAACTACATGAAAGGAGGTTGTAGGGAAGTGGGTGTTGGTCTCTTCTCCCTAGTGACTAGCAATAGGACAAGAGGAAATGGGGTCAAGTTGCACCAGGGGAGGTTCAGATTGGATATTAGGAAAAATTTCTTCACAGAAGGAGTGGTCAGGCATTGGAATAGGCTACCCAAGGAGGTAGTGGAGGCACTGTCCATGGAGGTGTTCAAAAAATGGGTAGACATGGTGTTTCAGGAGATGGTTTAGGGGTTGTAGGGTGGACAGTTGGACTTGATCTTGGAGATCTTTTCCAACCTTGACGATTCTATGATTCTATGATTCTAAGATATTGAAAAATACTCAAAGAAACATGATACAGATAATGACAGACAGAGAAGGCTGAAGTGTTATACCTTCTATGTGTCTATATTTGCCACACATATTCAGAATGCTTAGTACAATTAGCGTGAGCAAAAGCAGAGAAGGACAGGCAAGAGCAGTGATAGGGCTGCATATTTAAAAATTCAGATGATTTCTGATGAAACTCACTTTGGAGTGCCTGAGGAACTATCCAGACAATCTCCAATCCATTAGTCATTTTCTTCAAGGACTCATGGAGAATGGTGAGTTGGCAGAGGCCTGAGGAAAAGCAAAAAAATTAACAGCTTTTAAAATTGGAAAAGAGATACCTGGGGATTTGTAGACAAGGTAGTATTTGCATTGACACCTGGAAAGATACTGTAACAAATTTTTAACAATGTTTTTAATCTAATCAAGCATAATAAGCTGAAAAGAAACAGACAACTTAGATTTGCCAAGTGTAGATCACATCAGACCAGCCTCATTAACTTCTCTGACAATATAACTGGCTTTGAGGAGAGTGGAGAAGCAGTAGATGTGATGGATTTTTATTTCTGTAAGGCTTTTGAAACAGCATATCATGGCATCCTCCTATGTGAAGGAGGAAAGAGAGTAATGAAGTTAGTCTAAGATGCGTGCATTATCCTCTGTACTCAAAATAATCAACAGTTTGCCATCACTTTGGGAAGGCACTTCAATACAGGCCTAGCTGAGGCTTGATTGTGTTTAATTATCTCACTGAAGACTTGCATGATGGAATAGAGAATCAAGCTACAAAATCTGTGGGCAACAGCACGACAGTTGAAAGAAAGCTCTCTGGATGAAAAGCTTACAGTAGTAACGATCCTGATGAAGTAGAGAAATGGTTCAAAATCAATAGGATGAAATTAAATACAGACTGCAGAGTGGATGTAGGAAGGAAGAAAGAATGCAAAAACACAAAATATGCAATAACTGGCAAAGACTGTAAGAGACTCTGGGCTAAGTGAGAGTAAACAATGTGATCCAAAAATGGCAATTGAAATGAAAGGAGCATCATGGGTTCAACAAGGTCAGTCGTTACTACACTTTGTCTCAGTTACAGACACAGCCTTACTTAAGTACTTTGTCCCATTCTCCTGCACACTTCAGGAATGATGTAAACAAATTGAAAAGATCCTAAGGGAAGGCAAAAATAATATGAGATTTAAAAACATGAGGTGAAACATGAGGTGAAAGGAACTGATAGAGAAGACTAAGGAAAAACCTCCTTAATGGATGTTGTAGCCTTTTGTAGGAAGAGATGAACCTAAACAAACATTTCTTCATCCAACTGAGAGAATCATGGAATTGTTTGGGTTGGAATGTACCTTCAAAGGTCATTTAGTCCAATGCCCCTGCAGTGAGCAGGGACATCTTCAGCTAGATCAGGTTGCTTAGAGCCCCATCCAACCTGCCTTCAATGTTTCCGGGGATGAGGCTTCTACCTCCTCTCTGGGCAACCTGTTCTTTGCCTACTCTGAAAATCTGAGTTTTGACCACTTACTTGCCATTAGCTTCTCATAGGTTAGACCAACAACATATTATTTTCTTTGCAAGCATTTGCATTTCCTTTTCATGCTGCTGCATCCTCTGAATTTCTGCAACACGGTATTAGTGGAAATTGTTACCATTATGTCTGGACAATCAACTGCTTATGATTCTCTGGCTTGAAACCAATGCTGTATTCATAACGCTAACAGTTAACAATAATATTTTATTAGAAGGTATGTTCAAGGATTGGCAGCTTACTCTACTGCTGTTACGCAAAACCAATCTCCTCAATTAAAGTTCCATTAAATCTAGCAGATTTGCCTCATGTGGGTCATTTGTAGCTACACTAAAACATTCTTTCACTTGTTTTGTGCTGTTATACACTATAAAGTAAATTCTGCCTTGGAGACAAAACCACGTATGAGCAGCTAAACACAGGATTTGGTCCTCTATTTTCAATCTACCCCAAACCAGATTGTTTATTTGATTGACACTTTGTGAATTTTATTAATTACACAGTAGTTCCTCAGTCCTGTTTTCTGAGCTGTGAACTGCATTTTTTATTATTTTTCAGACTTTTGTATTTTTTCCTATTGCAGAGTATTATTGTTATCTGTATTTTCTGCTACTGATTTGTTTCCTTTTTAACCTCATTTTTGATATGTAGTCAACAGCAATGAATCAGCACTTTGGTTAATTTTTGAGAAGTCCACAGCTGGTGCAAGTTAGTGTTACTCCATTATTAATCAGAAAAGTTGCACTATGGAGATATTTGATATTACCTATCTGACACTATAGAAGTACTTGATTTCTTGGTATCTGGAGAGCTGACCCCTTGTTCATAGCATGATGCATTAATTTGTTCCTACCACACTGTTCTGTGTAATAAAAGTTGAATTCATGAGCTACAAATCTAACACCATAACACATTTACCCTTAGTTCAGATCAGTGTAAGTACCACTTTTTGTCTTTTTATCTTGCCGTCAGAGTTACGCAGAGTTGGAACAAAGGCAATGCTCTAGTCTATACCTCCTTTCATCCTGAACTTTCCTTTCCTGAGAGGAAACGAGCTCACTTCTGGGAAAAATAACTTTAAATCCATGACCAAAATCAAAAAACCACCCCACAAGTCATTCCACTTAATACCCGTGTGCCACTAGCACTGTACCCAACATTTTGTCTGTGTTTACTTCCAGAAAGAAACAAAACAAGATGGATGGAGGTTTGCTGCCTGGTCTGAGGACAGGGCAGTTTAGTGGTGAAAATATAAAATAATTACAAGTGACCATCTGGTAGAGCACTTGTTTAGATAAACTTAATTGAAGCTGCAGGCAAATGCTAGTTACATACTGTGAATGCTGCTGTAACAGACCACACTACCACCTTTGCCAGAAAAACCTGCAGGTCATTCAGCATCTCAGGCAAAAGTAAACCTCCACATGACCAAGGCATATGAATCCTGCAGAAATCAGACACACAGAGTAAGATATAAAATGGAGGGTCTGAAACTTTTTTTTTTCCTTTCTGAAACACAAGACTGCAGATGTAGCACTTCACTGCTACCGCTGCCATGCTTTAGGGCAGCTCTTGACTTCAAGGGGAGAAGATTTGACTCTGACCCTGCAGCAAGTCTTTTCACCTCTCACTACCCCAAATTTCTCTATCTGCAAGGCAGGGAAAAATGGTGGCTGCATCAGGAATACCTCAAAACCCTAGGAAAGGCTGATTCTTTAGGATTTTTTTGAGGTGATAATTTGGCTCAGCAGCTTGCTTAGCAGAACTAAAGGGAATTGGTGATATCATGAGGACTTAATATGCCTTTGATCACCCAGCTTTGAGAACACAGATCACAGAGAGGTCAGGAGAGGGCAGGGGGCTCCACTGGCTCCTCTGCCACTGCCTAGCTGCTGCTCCAAACAGTGAAAGTCTCTTCACCTGGCATGCACTCAGGCACTCAGTTAATGATAACTTACTATTATTTTTGCCTCTTTCTTTCACAAATACATCACAACTTACTTTCGAACACAGCAGTATACCATCCACTGTTCAAGACAGAGTTGAGTAATTTCAAATGCAAAAAGAACTCCAGTCTCTATTTATACAGAAGATAGGCAACACTTCTCTATATCAAGCTAATTTCTTTCAGGAATAAGTAAACACCACAGGAAATACATCTGCACCAAAGCTTGATTCCTATATGGGTTGTGTTTTCTTGCAGCATCCCCAGAATACACTGACAAAAGAAGTGCTGAATAACTGATATGCTCTCACCTCTTGTAAATTTTTCACTGGCCCTCATAGCTTCTGTTCAGGCAGAACTGTATGCACATAGCCTTTCAGCTACATTTTTCAAGATGCAAACCCTGGCAACATTTCTAAATTGTATCCACTGTCCAACAGCCATGTTCAAAATACTTCTACTCCCACCATCTGCAAGGGCAAAGCTCTCTTGGACACAGGTAATGTACTTGGTATGCATTAGATAGTAGTACACATCAGCTCCCACAGAAAACTAGCAGAAATATCTGCACCTCTGCAAATATCCTCAGTAGCAACCTCTCATTATGGAAAAGCTGCCTTTGAATTCACTACCAATCATTAGGAGAGGTTATGAAGATGCACAAATAGGCTTTTATTTAGGTACAGATCAGGTGCGTCCCATCTGGCCTCATAGATTTGTGCATATCTACGTGGTGAAGCACGTCCATGACCATCTCCTCCTGGGTTGTGGGGGGATCATTCTGCTCCTGGTCCCTGTCACCTAGCTGAGGGAGTTGGATTCCCTCAACATAACTGGCCCTGTTACTAAAGACAGAAGCAAAGAAGTCATTGAGCACCTCAGCCTTTTCCTCATCATTCATCACCATGTTTCCTCCTGCATCTATTATGGGATGGTCTCTGGTCTTTCTTTTGCTGTTAAGATATTTATAGAATGTTTTGTTGTTGTCTTTCACCATGGAGGATAGGTTAATTTCTAGCTGGGCTTTGGACCTTCTAATTCCCTCCCTGCGTAGCCTCACACCATTTTTGTAGTCATCATGAGTGGCCTTCCCCTTCCTCTAAAGGCCATAGATGCTCTTTTTCTCCCTGAGCACCAGCTAAAGTTCAGCCAGTCGGGTCCTCTATGCTGCCAGCTCACCTTACAGCACATGGGGATGGCCTGCTCCTGTGCTTTCAAGGCCTCCTCCTTGAAGATCGTCCAGCCTTTCTGGACTCCTGTACCCTTGAGAATAGATTCCCAGGGGATTCTGTCAATCAGGCTACTGAACAAGTTAAAGTTTGCCCTCAGAAGTCTGGTGTGGCAGTTTTGCTGTCTTCCCTCCTGGCATGTCTAAGAATAGAGAACTGTAACAATTTGTGGTCGCTGTGCCCAAGATGGCCTCCAGCCATCACATCTCTTACAAGAAGTGTTTTCAAAAACAAACCCACTTTTTCAGTAAACAGACAGGTCAGAGCAGCGATTAACAGTTTAGCATTGTGGAGTATTGAGTTAAATGGAGCATTCAGGCCAATTAGTTCAGTTTAAAAGCCATGACGTATTAACTGCTTTGGACTAGACAGTGTCATGCAGGAAGAGTGAAGAATTTGATGAAGAGCATAAAAGTAATCTTTGATTGTAATAAAACAGACTTCTAAATGACATCAAGATCACCAATTAGAGGATTCTGATAACCCTTCCATTTTTCCTTCCAGAGCTGAGAGGCTTGAGTTACGTATTGCCAAGAGAAAAATATCTCCCTAAAGGAAGACAAAACAAAAACCACTCAGATAGTCAGGCAGGGACATTATTCAAAACCACACTGAGACAAATTTGACCACAGCAGATGTTGACAAAGGCTTACACTAAAATTGACAGTAATATAATTCACACTGAAGTGCAAAAACTTCCAAATATTGATTGAGAATCTCTCTCTCCTAGTTTTTCTAAGCTGCTGTTATCCTTGATATTTTAATAGAAATGTTGAGTTAACTAAAGAAGATATTTAACATTGAGCTACACATCTTAGTGAAAGCAATGTAAGAAGTTTCTTGTAAAATATCTCCTGGTTTCCTCTCAGTTTGTTGAGGTCAGGCTTCTGCCTGGCAATTGTTTAAAAGAAAACATTTAAGGTTAAGGAACCTTCTGGAAGCCTACATGATCACACGTGGATGATTTCCCCAAAGCCAGTTTCTGTGGTCCCAGACAGCAGGAGGATGTGTCTGATGGTGTGTCATGGCAGGTTACAGACAGAGTGTCGGTATTGCATCACTCTGAGGCCATGGATTTGGTGTGTGTGGGAAGACACACTCCTGGTTCCACACTATGCCTCTTGCAAAGCACTGCCAGCTCCTTACACAGACATTTCTACCCAATGTCTTTCCCTGCTAAGAACAGGTAAAAGAATGGTACTTTTGCCAGTCCAATTTTTTGCTTTACAAAAACAGTGGTACTGGTCCTTCATTTTTCCTTTTCTGAATGAAGAGAGCTGGCAGTTCTGACAGTCTTTAGCACTAACTGTAGACAGAGCAGCTGCACCTAAACAGCTCCTAACAAGGAAAACATGGACGATGATTCATCTCTGCATTTTAAAACAGAAATTCTGAGTTTTATCTCCAGCTCCTGTTAAGCCAACACCCATCAAAGACCAGCATAACACAGTCTGTAACTTACAGAGCCTGTGCACATCACAGCAATGGTCTCTATTTTTGTGAGGTTTTACATTCCTTAACCAAAAAATGTATTTTGAGCTGAAACTAAATGCAGTAAATGGGGATTTAGCTTGTTGGTTTCAGTAACGTTAAAAGCATTGTATGCTCCTATACTAACTTACCCATGTGTAGGATCCTATAAACATACAGGCTATGCCCTAAACTTTACGGTATTTCAGAAAGACTCACCAGCTGTTGACACACGCTTCTGTCCCACCAATCTGGGAACTCAACATCCCTGCATGCTAAAATGAAACTTCAAAATTGTATCGCTAACAGTTCAAAAAAACCACATTATCCAACTCCCTTCAACAGGTGCCAAGCTGTGAACAGTACAAGAAAAGATGTCACAAGTGTCAGCTGTGATGGACCTGTTACTCAGGAAGCAAACTGCAACTGCCAGCTTATTCTCTCAGTTCTTCCCAAATCAATTTTGCCACATGTTAATAGGGGGGGGGGGGGGGGCAGAGGAAGAAAGAAACTATTTCTATCTAATTCTGTTCTAAAGACTTGATCTGGCTCTCTGATACTCCGTATGGGATTTGGATCATGAAATTCCATAATAGTCACAGAATAGTTTCTATTTTAAAGGAAAAGTTAATAGGTGAGATTTATAACTTTTACATTGTTTCCATTCTTTTATATTATATTTATATCAAATTTTGGATTATGCCCATTATTTTATGTTATGATAAATGGCTAAAATATCAATGTGTCTAAAAGATTAGAAACTGTTCACCCCCATGAATTAGCTAGGTCAAGCATATATAATAGTTAAAAACTGATTCTTTCTAGGAACAGGATAATGCAATCAACTTAGTAAAGTATTCTTGTGCAATGACTGTGTGCCTAAAGAATAGTGTTTACAGTCAATAGATGATATGATCAAGACAAAATTTGTCCTAGAGCTTTAAACCACCCTGAAATGATTTTGTCTGAAGTATCAGGTGTATTTTAGGAAAGGAATATTTCAGGTGAAAGGAATATTTCAGGTCTTCTTTTTGATATATAACTATTGCATATTTAAATTAGGAAAAATAAACATGTTAGAAGTATGCTTCTCACATGTAGTAAAGAGCAGAACAAAAGAGAAATAGCTTAATTGATCCATTACTTAATTCAGCTACCTGCCACACTCACTCTTCCTTTGAAAGCAATTACAGTGTGTGTACCAAAGTTTATGGATCGCACAGTGTTCTCCAAAATGGTAAGCTATACCATATATATTTGTTTCAGAAACAAAGACAATGTGATACATAAGACAGGAAGCTTTGTGGTAAAACAAGAATATTCAATAAATCTATGACTCAGTTCTCACAGATATTATTGACAAAAAAAAGGACTCTGATTTTCAGGAAGCCGAGAAGGACAGTTCTTCAGTGAGTTAAATTAAAGTGATTGTTTTGTGTCAACTCCTGCTAACAACCATGGTATTAGCCCAACAGAGAAAACTGAGATCCTGGACAAACATATTTTGCTCGACATTTCTGGGCATCACTCAATGCCAAGTTTTGCTTGGAAAGACCGTGACTTGCAATAGCTTCTGGAAAGGAGAACCACAGCACGTTCCTGTGCCCTGTCTATGTCCAACTAAAGCATAATGAAGGCAGCCTGCAATACAGCGCAAATGGAACTGTACTCCGAACAACAGCTCTAACCCTGTGCCTAGGTAACACTTCTGGGAAAACAAACAAAAGCAACAAAACAAACAAACAAACAAACCCAAAAAACCCACAAACAAACAAAAAAACAACCCACAAACCAACCAAACAAACCAAGACGAAAACCAAAACAAAACCAGATTAAAAGTGGGCATACCTAGATTTAAAAACAGGCTTGTACGTACCCCTGTTTGACTGACAAGGCAAACAAACCCCAAGGGTATTCTCTGCACAAGCCAAATGAAAAAGAAAGAAGGGATTGGAAAGGTCAGTGCAGTGGCATGTATAATACACATGCATACTAAATGAATAAAAAATGCTCAAAAAAAAGACTGCATTGCAGATTCTAGCATTCACACAGAAAGTCATAGACAGAATTTAGCCCCCTACCGAGCATTTTGGGAAAAGTCAGTACCTCTCAAAACTGCAGAACAACTGCTTGCAGCAAGCTCAGATGATGGATCTATATATTAGTAATTATCTGCTGCTGTAGGGCATAACAGTCCCACTAAATACTGAGCCATAAATTGACTTTTCCAGTGCTAAGTAGCAGCAATTTTTAAGAATAATTCATTATTAATTACTATTTTTGTTACCTGTAATATAATTGGGTTTGTGAATATTTATTTCCCCACAATATTTCACTGTCCTATTTCCTTTTCTTTTTGTTATACTAAAAATGTTCTTCTGATTTGAAATATTCACCTCTCAAATAGCCATATACTCTTCCTGTTATTTTTCTTTTGTGCAAAGCAATGCAAAAACGAGTACTCATTTTCACTTCAGTGGGAGCTCCCAGCTTCTAACTCCCTCTGTGAGTTCTACTGAAATGTTTCATGTCTGAGCACCTAAAAAGTAGGGCAGCCAAAAATCAGTGGCCTCTTTGGAACACACAGGTCACTATTCCATCTTAGCCATCTCGCTTCCCAGTCCTCAAACTCCTCTTCCCAGGTCAGCATCCCCTATCTGTGCCACTGGCAGCATTACAGCTCTGACCAAAGGCACAGCTGTGTAGAAAAATACTTCATTGTTTCCTCATAAAACCAGCACAACAAACACTACACAAGGCTTTTATCCAGTGGTTACCCTGCATGAGGCTCCCCAAGATGTGGTGAAACTCCTTCCATCTCTGTGGGGATTTATGGAAAATTAATATGGGATTTATGGAAAATTAATATGCCTGAATTAAATTGTCAGGCACCATGAAGCAAACCGTGGGACCAGTAAACAGCAGGTGTCCTACAACTAGAGATCCCATGGTTGTTATCTCGTGAAGTAGTGAGAAAAGAATGTTGTAGCAAGAACTGAGAGGCACCATCTGGGAAGCAGAAGCCCTGGGTCATCGTGACACGGAAAGCAAAAGACAAGACACATAGCCAATCATATATGAACTGTGTATGTATGTAACCAATGGGGTTTGTACTGGGGTGGACCATCTGGAATCAGAAGGGTATAAATTGCCACCATTTTTAATAATAAACAGCTTTCACTTGATTACATTGATCGTGGTGCGTTAGTCTGTGCTCTCGCCGCAACACACCTCAACATACCCAACTGGACCTCTTCTCCCAGCTACAAACAATGACACTGGCTGACCCATCTGCCACCCTACTACCACCATAGGAATCAAGGCACCAAGGAACCAGCATAACCTTACAGCCTCTACCTCAAAGAAGATCACACTCAACAGAGGGACTTGGAACAAAAAGTCTTTACCCATCTCCCTCCACACTTCTCTGTCACCTTGGAAGGAATTAGAGGCACGCAAGCTGCCTGGGCACTTAGGGAGACCTCCTCCCATCACTCCCTTCTCACCCTACTCCACCTTCAACTTTCTGCTTTTATTCAGCATTTACTTTTGAACACTCTCCATCAGAGCTGGTGTCTTCCATCCTATCTTCATAAGCAAGGCCCTTGGACTGTTCTCAAGTGCCCCACATTACCCTAAAACAAACAGCAATATGCTGCAGTAGTCAGACCATTTCCTTTGCACCTTTTGGAACTACTTTTGGCTTGAAGATTTACTTTTCATCTAGTAATCTTTCTTAATTGTCTGGTACCCAATTTAATATATATTCATTAATAAAGTAAATCTCTAAAATTATGATACAGCTGGTGCCAAACGGGAATATATAATCCAGACTTAAAGCTCTGGCCTAGTAACTCCCTGTATCTTGTTAGGGAGTAGGCAGTCTCTTGCACAAATCAAAATGGTAAAAAAAACCCTTTGTTACACTAAAAATGTTAAACTCATTAACCCAGGGTATGAAAAACAAGCAGGGTTTAAAAGAGTATTTTGCAGATAGTAAGGAAAAAAATCCTTATTACAGTGACTACTTCTGATTTGTATTAATCTTAAAACCATACAACAAAAGCTTGGCTTCATGTAGTGAGAGCTACATGAGCTTTAACTGTGTCTCACTATTTCATAAACTAATTGGCACCAAAGAGGATGTTTAGATTAATGGTCTAATACAGTAGGAGAATGCCTGTGCTAGGTTTTGCCCAAATTGGAGTAGAGAGGGGACAGAAAAGAGGCCACGGGGATCTTCTAATTAAATTACCCAATTGTGAGAGACGGACTCTATAATGGCCTTTAATCCAGCGACATTCACTGACCAGTCCTGGCGATGCGCCCCCCCGGCACTCGTGGGGAGAGGACAGAGGTACCAGGCGCATGCGCACAGACTACAGACTACAACTCCCAGGAGGCACGGCGGGGCCGGAACTGGAAAAAGAAGGGAGGAGCAAGAAGACGCGCGCTCTGCGAACACGGATGGATCCAGCCGCCGCGGTGAGCGTACCACTGCGGAGGCTGCCGTGCCGTTACGGCGCTGCTCCCTGTGGTTGTTGGCGTGTGGACGTACCGAACGGACCGTTTGCCTGGAGTCTCAGGGGACAGGACGTGGATCCCGACCAGGGATTGGCTTCGGCCGTACCCCGGTGGTGAGAATTGCGGACATCTTACTAACATTCCTATAAACATTCCTACGTAATATTCACACATACCAGACACTCACTTCTCTTTTCCCATATTCTTCTATTTCCCAAAGGCTCTCTCCAGGTTTTCCCTCTTATCCCTGTCCGGGAACGGGAACAGGGGGGAAGGGGGGAGGTTCTCTCTTGTTTTCTGTGTGTGTTGTTATTGGTATATAGATATAGTTGTATAGCTGTTGGTATATGGATATATAGGTGTGGATATATATAGAGATAGACCCTGTGTGATCGTTGATATCAGACTTGCCAAACCCTCAGTGCCTTTAATAAATCTATTGATTCTTAAGCGTTGTTTGTGGGTGTGACGGGGAGTGGTCTTCAGCTCTTGATCCCCTGAGGTGGGGGTGTGAGTCGCGGCTTTACCTATCTCGGTCCGCGACACCAATAATCACCCAAGAGAGGTTCTTTCCAGGCTCTGGAACATGCATTGTAAAATGCCAAACTACAATGTAGTAGCGATATAACCCTACTTCTACAGTCTTGCAAAGGTATCTTGTTTAATGCATGTGAAACAATGCAACCATTATAATTACCAACTAAAAAATAACACAAAGTAATTAATAATCTCTATCTTTTTAAATTACCTCAGTGCATTTATTCAGACTTTAATAAGACATTACACATTTGAATAATCCGGAATAAGTCGCTTCCCATGTTTCAGTAGGTTTCATCTGTGCAGAATTTCAATGCTACTGGCAAATACACCCAAGAAATTCAAGATTAGTCACTAGCACTTCACCTGCTCTTCTCAAGGCTGAGTGTGGCAACTTTTGAAATAACAAGAAAGTTCTTGCAGAACAGATCGTAGTGCATTAGCAAATGCAAAAGAGGCTCCAAGTCCATCATCACACCTGTTCAAGTTATAAGCAACTCCAAAATAAAACTCACACACACAAGTTTATAGAGTTCTCTTGATACTATTAGTACTGTTTAGTTCTCATCATGGAGATCTGATACTGCTTTTTATGCTATAAGACCTAGCATGACTCTCACCCTGTTACTGTGGTGTAAGTTCATGTCTAAATTTTTATTTACATGAGGAGAGAAGTTTCCACATATTTGATTAATTTCATTTTTGTTCATTTTGTTAATTTCTTGTTCTTTTCCTTTTCTAGTAACTGTATTCTGCTTTGATTTCTGGTTTCACTTACCTCTTATACTCAAAGTAGTTCCAGCAAAAGCTTTTAAGATTCCGTATTTTTAATTTCTCATAAAATAAAGAGAAAGGTAAAGAACATCACCATGGTGAAGAAAAAAATATCCAACAGATTCTGAGTATTTTTCTGCATTCATTCTCTATTTTCCCTTAACAAGAAAAATGCTGGTAGAAGCCCTTTCCATTCCCATACACTAAGCACTACTAATCACATGGGTATTGATTCAGCCTGTGAAAATGCATTGCAAGGAGAAATTTACCTTTTTACTTTCAGTCTCTGAAATTCTTTTGTGATGAGCAAGTTTTCAGACCTGAAAGTGTTTATATGAAAACAATGCAAGGAAAGAGATACAGAAGATGCCTTCTAACCCTGTCTTGTCAGAGACAGCACTTTTGCTTTTGCAGTAAGCACCTTCCCTTCTTGATCTTTCCATCACTTCCAGCTGGGATTTATCATCTCTGCTACTGTCGTAGGTTTGTTTATGTCACCTTTTCATGCAAATTGTCACAAATTACTTTTAAGAATGAATTGTGAATTTGCTAAATAATTAAATCTGAAAGCCTCTAGCAGCAAACCTCTCACAGCAGTGAAGGCTGAGAGGAAGCGGTGAAAAACTCCTGGTAAACATACTTATCTGAGCCAGCAGCAACCACGTGCCTGCCCTGGGTAGCCCTGTCATGCTGAGCACTCCTGCTTCTGGAGCCATTTGGGCACCTAGTTCAAGCCCAGGGGGCTTGAAACTACTGAGGGGCAGGTTTGTAGCTCAGTCAGCAATATGGTTCTGCTGCCCAGCCACAGACCCCAGCCCCTTGAATTCTGAATTCAGACACTCTTCCTTGGCAGAATTAGCTTGTGGAAAGAGTGGCTATTCCTATACTATTACATTTAAAGTATTCAAAGAAGTTTCCTGACAGAAGAACAGAACAGCCACAACCATGACATTGTCAAAGTGTCCCTGGCATGGTATTGGCCCACTCCAATTAACATTGTTTCCAACGTGTATTAGTCACAACAGGCTTAGTGTATGCCTGAGACATACAATAGTTCTATTAGTGGTTTGGATGTAGCTCCCCTACTCTCTAGAATAAGAGAACTTAGTGGCAGAGACACTGACTGCTCTGCCACAGGCAGACTGATGCTGCATCTCGCTCACCTCAGAGCAGGTCTGTAGAGCAAAGCAGACTTCCTGGGGAGCCAGCATCTACACTACACACTTACATGGGTCCTGTGTTTGACAAGCTCTTTTTTGCTTCTGTGGCCTGAGTGTCGATTTGCAGCTGGAGAACATCAGGTGTCTTCCTGTGTACACATTTTGCCATTTTATTTAATCTGAAAGGAATTCACCTCAGGTGCTGCAAGCCCACTCTGCTTTGTTACCAAAACTTTATGTAATGTTAGGAGATGCACTTCAATACATACAAAAATATTCTCCAACAAACAAAGGAATGTTTCTCTCCTTTATCAACAGTTGTAGATGTGCTTGTTCTAGTGCTTGGTCATATTTTTCAACCATGTAGTCTCCCAGCTGCACTTGATTTACTTGATGAAGTCAATTGTATACTACAAAATGCACTTGCAGATAGGTTGCCACTGTGACGGTTGTAGAGATGTGTTGGTGTAGTTTGCATCTTAGAATCATAGAATCACTTAGGTTGGAAAAGACCTTTAAGATAATCGAGTCCAACCATTAACCTTACTCTACCAAGTCCAGCACTAAGCCATATTCTCAAGTGCCACATCTAGAATACTTCTAAACATATCCAGGGATGGATTAAGGAAACTGGACATCTGCAAATCCATGGGCCCTGATGGGATGCACTCATGTGTGCTGAGGGAGCTGGCAGAAGTCATTGCTAGACCACCCTCCTTCATCTTTGAAAAGTCCTGGAAAATGGGAGAGGTGCCTGAAGACTGGAGGAAAGCCAATGTCACTCCAGTCTTCCAGAAGGGCAAGAAACAGGACTTGGGTAACTACAGACTGGTCAGCCTCACCTCCATCCCTGGAAAGATGATGGAGCAGCTTCTTCTGGAGGTCATCTCTAAGCACATGGAAGAAAAGAAGGTTATCAGGAGTAGCCAGCGTGGATTCACCAAGGGGAAATCATGTTTGACTAATCTCATAGCCTTCTATGATGGTGTGACAGAATGGATAGATGCAGGGAGAACAGTGGATGCTGTCTTCTTCAATTTTAGCAAGGCTTTTGACACTGTCTCCTATAACATCCTTGTGGATAAGCTCAGAAAGTGTGAGTTAGAAGACTAGACAGTGAGGTGGATTGAGAACTGGCTAAACAATAGAGCCCAGGGTGTTGTGATCAATGGAGCAGAGTCCAGTTGCAGACCTGTGACTAGTGGTGTTCCCCAGGGGTCAATATTGGGCCCAGTCTTATTCAACATCTTCATCACTGACCTGGATGAGGGGACAGAGAGTATCTTCAGCGAGTCTCCTGATGATCTGAAGCTGGGAGGATTGGCTGATACACCTGAAGGCTGTGCAGCCATCCAGCAAGATGTGGACAGACTGGAGATCTGGGCAAAGATGAATCTAATGAGGTTCAACAACGGTAAGTGTAGAGCCCTGCAACCAGGGAGAAAAAACACCATGCACCAATATAGATTAGGGGTTGACCTGCTAGAAAGCAGCCCTATGGAGAAGAATCTCGGGGTCCTGGTGGACAAGTTATCCATGGGAGAGCAATGTGCCCTCGTGGGGGAGTAGTATCCTGGGATGCATTGAGAACAGTGTGGCCAGCAGATCAAGGGAGGTTCTCCTCCCCTTCTACTCTGCCCTCATAAGACCACATCTGGAGTATTGTGTCCAGTTCTGGGCTCCCCAGTTCAAGAGGGACAGGGATATACTAGAAAGAGTCCAACGGAGAGCTAAAGGATGATTAAGGGACTTTCTTGTATTGACAGGTGGTGTTCTCCTCTATCCCACCAGTAGCAGGGATTGATGAGGGGATAAATGGGAAGAGCCAGAAGATTAACTCCTGGCTTCGGGACTGGTGCAACCGACAGGGCTTTGGCTTTTTTGATCATGGATGGACCTACAGGACACCAGGCATGACAACAAGTGGGGGAAGCTTAACATGGAGGGGGAGAAGGGTCTTGGCACACAAGTTAGCAGGGCTCATAGACAGGGCTTTAAACTAGGTTTGAAGGGGGATGGGGACAAAACCAGAGATGAGCCTAAGGACGGCTGCCAGTCTGCTGTCCCACTCAAGGCGGGAAACGGGGATAAATGTGGCAACAAGAACATAGGGCTCACTATTAGGTTGGTAACCACGCAAGTGGTCGGGATATCTGTACCACAGCTCAAGTGCATATATGCCAATGCCTGAAGCATGGGAAATAAACAAGAGGAGTTAGAAGCTATTGTGCACCAGGGAGACCATGATATAATTGCCATCACGGAAACGTGGTGGGATGATTCGCATGGTTGGAGTGCTGCAATGGTTGGCTATAGGCTCTTTAGAAGGGACAGGCAAGGCAAGAGAGGTGGTGGGGTGGCGTTATATGTTAAGGAGTGCTTTGACTGCCTAGAATTCAATGTTAAACACTCCAAGGCAGAATGTATATGGGTGAGGATAAAAGGGAAGGCCAATGAGGCTGATATCCTAGTGGGAGTCTGCTACAGACCACCTGACCAGTATAAAGAGACTGATGAGATGTTCTTTCAACAACTAGGGGATGTCTCATGTTCGCTGGCCCTTGTTCTTGTGGGGGACTTCAACTTACCGGATGTCTGCTGGAAGTACAACACAGCAGAAAGGGGCCAATCCAGGAGGTTTCCCTCCCCAGCTTTTCTGTAGCCCCTTCAGATACTGGAAGGTCACTATGTGGTCTCCCTGGAGCCTTCTCTTCTTCAGGGACAGGGTATCCACAACCTCCCTGGGCAACCTGTTCCAATGCCTTACTACTCTCATGGTGAAGACTTAATTCCCAATATCTAACTTAAATCTACCTTATTTCAGTTTAAAACCATTACCCCTTGTCCTATCACTACCCTCTCTGGTGAAAAGCTCCTCCCCATCTTTACTGTAGGCTCCCCTTTAGGTATTGGAAGGCTACCATAAGGTCTCCCTGGAGCCTCCTCCTCTCCAGGCTGAATAGCTTCAACTCTCTCAGACTGTCTTCATAGCAGGGGTACTCCAGCCCTCTGATCATCTTCGTGACCCTTCTCTGGACCCTTTCCAACAGTTTCTTTTCTTTCCTGTGCTGAGGGCTCAAGAGCTGTACACAGCATTCCAGGTGCAGTCTCACCAGAGCAGAGTAGATGGGCAGAATCACCTCCCTCATCCTGATGGCCACATTTCTTTTGATGGAGCCCAGGACATGGTTGACTTTCTGAGCTGTGAGCACACACTGGTGGTTCATATCGAGCTTCTCATCTACTACCACCCGCAGGTCCTTTTCCTTGGGACTGCTCTCTAGCCATCCTCCCCACAGCCTGTGTTTGTGCCTTGGGTTGCGCCAGCCCAGGTGAAGGACCTTGCACTTGGCCTCGTTGAACTTCATGAAGTTGGCATTAGCCCATCTCTGAAGCCTGCCAACGTCCCTCTGGATGGCCACCCTTCCCTGTAGTGTGTCAACCACTCCACACAGCTTGGTGTTGTTAGCGAGCTTGCTGAGGATACACTCAATCCCTCTGTCCACATCACAAACAAAGACATTAAACAGCAGTAGTCCCAACATTGACCCCTGAGGAACTCTACTGGTCACTTCCCTCCATTTGGACATTGAACCATTGACCACAAATCTCTGGGTGCAGCCATCTAGCCAATTACTTATGCACCAAGTGGTCCATCCATTGAAACTGCATCTATCCAATTTAGAGACCAGGATGTCGTTCAGGACAGTGTCAAATGCTTTGTGCAGGTTCAGGTAGATGACATCAGTTACTTTCCCCTTGTCCCCTGACACTGTGACCCCATTGTAAAAAGCCACCAAATTCATCAGGCATGATTTGCCCTTGGTCAAGCCATGCTGGTTGCCACCAAGCACCTCCACATTTTCCATGTCTCTTAGCACATGGATGTGTTTAGCACATTCTCTGGGTTTATGCCAATGACTTCAAAACAGCCAGGTCTTCACCTGTATTTTAAAGGTCAAGAGTGTTATTCTGGAATATTTAAAAATTAAGTGTGATACAATGATGAATGTGGGTAAGATTTGACTGTATCTTGTGAATTTAAATTAAACCGGTTACCTGTTAATAACCCGGGAATAACGTTAAGAAATTAATTATAAGGTAATTTAACACTGCATTTTGTAGTGGTTCCTTATTCCACACTCTTATCCCAAAGGAAAATACATGCACTGCAGTAAAGACTGCACACATAGGCAAACCTACTGCAGAATTGCTGGAAAACTCTGCTGAAACTTACATTACACTTTTTTCAGTTACCTGGTTGTGGTAATTTTTTGTCTATTACCTACATTATATATACTTTTATTCATCTTGCTTAGGTAAATTTGTTCAGAGCACTTGAATGTTTCTCTTTCCAGAAAACGTGCATTACCTGTGGAGCACAAATGAAGAGAACTGACAAACAGAATTATCTTTTTTTGTATCACTGCTAATATGTCTAAATGAAAACCTTCTACTCATTCTGCTGTTAAAACTCAGTTCATTCTAAACAGTGGATGAGCAAAAATTCCGTATGATTGCTAAGTATTGAGTTGGAATATGATTTTCAGACGTCTCTGAGGGAAAAGGCTTAAGGAGCCACTGGACAATTAAATTCTTTACTTTTATGAGCTAAGCTTTTTAGTCAACTCTTTCAATATGAATGTGATAAAATTTTTTTGATAAATGTTACCACTCATCAAATAAAATATTTTCAACAAAAGGTATTTTACCAGTTCTATCTGCCACCTGGTTACAGTTTTTTTCTCATTTCAAACAGCAGCACATTTCAGCTAAGACTTAAACAACTTGTCATTTTGACTTATGCCCAGAGCGAACAACATGTATTCCTATATCTACAGCCTTGGGCACCATTCACATTTGCTCCTGGGCTCCATCCCAAAAGGCACAGTTTAAAAATAGTATAAATAGGTGTTAATATGTTTGTGGTTTTTTTTTCTTTATTGCTTTCCTATATCTTAGCTCCACTTCTCAGGTTTTTAATGGCATTGGCACACAGCCAAACACAGCTTCTGCCAACTTTAACCCTGCTATTGTTTCAAGTCACTGAGACAGTTTGTCGTAACACAGACAGGTGTTCTTAAATAAAATATGATTTTCACAGGATGCTTAACAGTAAAATCAAAACACCCATTTAGATAATCGTGTTCATGCACACGCACTCAGGAGTACCTAACAAACACATGCCATTGTGCAAGCCCAACAGCTTGAAAAATCAACTCCCTCAAGGACATGCCATGTTCCTTAAACCGCAGGCTAATGAAGTTTTCCTTCATTAGAAAAATGTCCCAAGTCCACAAAACACCAAGTTCCTGTGCTGCTGCAACTGGTCCTCAGCCTCCCAAGAGAGAAAGAGTCTTATGAAGCAAAGTCTTGGGTGTTTCCTGAAGCTTGAGCAGTCATGATATAAACCCTTCTCCACTCCTCTTTTCTTCTGGTACCTTTGAAGTGTTGGAGGCAGCAACATCTGCCAAAGTGCATCAAACAAATTGGCAGTCACAGCTGAGCAATGGTTCTCTCCTAAATTTACTTCCAGATGTTGATGTGAATGCAGTACGGACAGGTACCTATGATCACAGGATCATAGAATGCAAGGTTGAAAGGGACTTCAAGGATCATCTGGTCAAACCTTTCTAGGTACTACTATAGTTTATATGAGATGGCTCAGCACCCTATCAAGCTGAAACTTAAAACTGTCCAATGTGGGGCAATCTACCACTTCCCTTGGGAGACTATTCCAATGTTTGATTGTCCTCATGGTGAAAAATTCACCTCTTGTGTCCAATCAGAATCTCCCCAGGAGCAACTTGTGCCCATTACCCCTTGCCTTTTCTGTGTGACTCCATGTAAATAGGGAGTCTCCATCTTCTTTGTAGCCACCCTTTAAGTACTCGAACATTGTAATAAGGTCTCCCTGAAGCCTTCTTTTCTCAAGGCTGAACAAACTCAGTTTTCTCACCTTCTCCTCATATGGCAAGTCCTCCAGTTCTCTGATCATCCTTGTGGCCCTTCTCTGAACCTCCTCCAGCCTGTCTGCATCCTTTTTGTATAGCAGGGACCAAAACTGAATGCAATACTCCAGGTGTGGTCTGACAAGTGCTGAGTAGAGCAGGATGATGCCTTCTTTATCTCTGCTGGTGATGCCCTTCTTCATGCAGCCCAGCATCCTGTTGGCTTTCTTTGCATCTGCAGCACACTGTTCAATCATGTTGAGCTTGTTACCCACCAAGACCCCCAGGTTCCTTTCCACAGGGATGCTCTCCAGCCGGGTGGATCCCAGTCTGAACTGCACTCCTGGGTTATGCATTCCCAGGTGCAAAACCTTACACTTGTCTCTGTCGAACTTCATGAGGTTTCTGCCACCCTCCAGGATGACCTAAACAGACTGGAGGTGTGGACTAGCAGAAATGTTATGAAGTTCTATTTGTTGCTTCTGCTATTGTTATTTAAAGAATCAACAACCTAATTTTCATTACTATTTTGCAAAAAAGACTATTATTTAGACTATTGTCAGTTTTCACCCATCTCCCTCAAAAAAACTGCTGAAGATAGAATTACAAATGCAGAGGTAATTCATTTGCTCAGCCATGTGTATCAAAACAAAATACGTTTCTCTGCATATTCTGACCAACTAACCACCCAGCAATATTTTAAGACTGTGTAATATCAAAATAAAATATGTCTCAGATTTGTACCATTCTGCCCTATCTCCAGCTTGCTTAACAAGATGCTATAGACTTGTGCATCTCTAGGAATGCACCTCTAGGATGACAGCAAACTAAAATTATTAAAAATCTAAAACCAACAGGAAAATACAGGTGCACTCCACACCACTCTCCAGGCACCATATTAGTAGGGGAGCTCATTCTAAGAGCCACAAATGGTCCTTATTACTTGAGACTTAGTCACTTACCACAACCATTCACAGAATCACAGAATCACCAAGGCTGGAAAAGATCTTTAAGATCATCAAGTCCAGCCTATGATGTAACACCACCACATCAGCTAGACCATGGCACTAAGTGCCACATCCAGCCTTTCCTTGAACACATCCAGGGACAATGTCTCCACCACTTCCCTGGGTAGTCGATTCCAATGTCCCTCCATGAGGAAATGCTTCCTAATATCCAACCTAAACCTCCACTGGTGCAGCTTCAGGCCTTGGCCTCTTGTGTTGTTGCTAGTTGCCTGGGAGAAGAGACCAGCCCCCACCTGACTACAACCTCCCTTCAGGTAGTTGAAGAGAGTGGTAAGGACCCCCTGAGTCTCCTCTTCTCCAGGCTAAACAACCCCAGCTTCCTCAACCTATTCCTATAAGACTTTCCTTCTAGTCCCTTCCCCAGCCTCGTTGCTCTCCTCTGGACCCACTCCAGCACCTCAATATCCTTCTTGAAGTGAGGGGCCCAGAACTGTACGCAGTACTCAAGGTGAGGCCTCACCAATGCTGAGGGGGAGAACTGCATCCCTACTCCTGCTGGCCACATGATTCCTGATACAAGCCAGGATGCCATTGGCCTTCTGGGCCACCTGGGCACACTGCTGGCTCATGTTCAACCAGTTCTCAACCAGTACTCCCAGGTTCCTCTCTGCCAGGCTGCTCTCCAGCCACTCTTCCCCCAGTCTGTAGTGTTGCATGGGGCTATTGTGGCCAAAGTGCAGGACCCTGCACTTTGTCTTGTTGAATTTCATGCCGTTGGCCTCAGCCCATCAACCCAGCCTGTCCAGGTCCCTCTGCAGCTTCCTCCTACCCTTTGGCAGATCAACACACACCCCCCCCCCCCAACTTGGTGTCATCTGCAAACTTACTAAGGGTGGACTCGATCCCCACATCCAGGTCGTCAATAAAGATGTTGAATAGGACTGGGTCCATTCAACATTTCTGGGTTATCACTTGATTTACAATATAGGATAGAGACAAAAAAGCAAGCAGTGGAATTATGATGCAGACTAAAGGTTAAAACAACCAGAATTAAGAAGGCATGCAAGAAAAGGGATCAAAGGATGCTTTGTGTGTGTGATGACCTGGAACAGATCCTGTAGCTTGCAGAAGCCAATTACAGGTTTTATTTTGGTGTGATTTAACAGCTATTTGAGAAGCTTGCATCAGCAGATTCAGTTATTGTGGCTTTCAATAATGTCAGCACATAGAGAACTAGAGATGGATGCTCATTATTTTGTTAGTGTAAGCCTTCCTTTTTTTGTTGCTGTTGGTGTTTGTGAACACATATGATCTAAGAGAAGTTTTCCAAGATATGAAGTGGTAATGGTAAATAATATTATTGCTCATGTAAATTTTTGCAAATATTTGCAAAGGAGAGTTATTCTTTACTGTGTTAGTACTAGCTGTTCACCAGTTAGAAGGGAGCTCTAAGGTCTGCTGCCTTTATATTTATGTTACTAGCTGGGTATTCACAATAACTTGCAAATAAAATATAGTTCAAACTACACAAGATGCCTTCCCCCATCTTTTCATGGTTACAATATGAGACACTGCAGAGGAGAGGGAGAATGAATATTAAACATACAATACAGGAAAAACAACAGAAGACTTACAAAAATACAGTCTTTTCTATGAAAGAGATACTTCTCCATTTTTTTGTACTTTAGCACTTTTCCTTCATACTTCACATGACCACAGAGGTAAGAAAACTAGAACCTGAGAGAGTGATTAAAATAAACCAAAAGTACACTATAGTCTTTACAATAAAATCCAAAATTCAGTCCTCTGTGACTTGAGACAGTTTATGCATCACAGTAGAAACATAACCTACATAAGGAAGAATGATTGTTCACATTAAAAATGATGGGAGGAGGTTGTTTTGTTTTGTTGTGGTATTTGTTTGGGGTTTTCTTAGTGGTTTTGTTTTATTACAGGCTGTGAGTTTTTTAAGCGCAAGGAAACAAATAAAAAAGTTTCTTCTTGTTTGATTTTAATTTTTTTGAAGTTGACAAGCAGCTATACTTTCCCTTCTCCCATGACAATGACCACATCAGGCTCTAGTTCTACATGCAGAATAATTTTAAATTTAAATTTACTTGATCTAATCATCAAACCTAAGAAATCTTAGCCTTTACTTGGATTTCTTTTTCAGGTAAAGAAATTCAGAAATTTCATATAAACACTCCAGCTTTTAGTGTTTTACCCCAAATCATCAAATACATGATATAATAAAATAATTTCTATTCAATTCATCTTTTTCCAGCATTAATGAAACTACTTATGATCCCATTTCAGAGGTAGTACTTCATCCGTAGATATAATTAGCTCAAATGTAAAATAACATAGTGAGACATACAACTTTTGTCTCTGTGTTCCCCTGTATGGAAGTAACTATATTATCCTCATCCTGCTCTTCATTTTGCACACATCTCCTGTTCCTTCCTGTCAGAGAGACAGACCCTGGCACCACTACAGGAGCCCCTCAGAAGCATTTCTAGCCCCACAAAAACCATTATACTGGAATAATAGCTGGGTAATAAGCATATGCCTGGATGTAAGTGTATAAAAAAATGCACAAAGGAAGTAACAGATAGAAATGTACTGTCCACTACCATTAAAAACTGGAGGTAAGGGGATCATCCTAATACAAAGTCATAATTTCAGTAGGCAGCTGCCAAGCCCAGAGGTGCTACAGCTGTTTATAGCAACTCAGGGCCTATTTCATGATCCTGAAGATGAACAAGGGCCTGCTTTTATTCAGAACAAAACAGTCATGATGAAATAAATATGGCAGGGCAAACGCTCACCAAGTGTAAATAAACAGCTCAAAAAAAGCACTGTACAGCTCCTAAGGACTTGGTCCTGTATGTAAATTCGTTCCTCTCACGACACTATCCAGATTCCTTGCTTGTGAGTGACAAAGAATCAATCTTTAATCAAACATGAAAGCCTTAAAATGAATTTAAATTGATATTTTAGAGTAATTTCTCATCTACTTTTCCAGTGACAACAAAAAACACAGAGGGTCTGGAACACATGCAGCACTATTCATCAGTTTTCATTTGTAATCTCATATACACTCAGTAAAATAATGGTTTGACCATTATTTCCTCGAAAAGAACTAGTAAGATTTCAAAGAATTATAAAATGGGCATTCCCATCATTAGGTGATGAACCAAATCCCCCAACGACCAGCCCCTGCCTCACTGCAATGCTACCAAGACTGGGGTCTGAAAATCCTTGTTTACAGTTCAGGTGAACCATTCCATGCAACACAGGAACAAGAAAAAAAAAAGTGCAGTTATAGTCCCTGCCAGAGAGTATGTACACTAAACAAACCCTTGGAAATGAAACAAATTTGTGGGTAAAAATCTTGCCAGGAACTGAGGGTGGGTGGAGAGGAGCCGACTCTGGCACTCTGCTTTTTCTATTTTTTCCAGAAGCTGCATGGATGGGGAAAGGCAGGAGTGGATGTGTGACATGTTTGCACTGCTAGAAAGGAGTTGTGCAAACTATCAGCATCAGATTTTTTGATCCATCTTTAGACTTACAAGCCACTCTAAAATACAATGTATAGAGCTGAAAACTATTTTTTACTTATTCAATAGGTTCTTTAGGTTTACTGTTTGCCAAGACTCTCCTTTTGAAATAGCCAGTTTTACTTTTAAGACAGATGCTGGCCTCATGTGGACCAACACTGTGATTCATTTACAGCCAGGTTAGACTATAATTTTGCAAACTGCTATGACAGCATTCACCTCTGATGTGAGCTAAGAGGGAACCAGGGACTCATTCTCACACCAATGCTGCCTGGAGGCTTTTTGGCTACAGTGAATTCAGAACTCTCTTTGGAGAGCCTGGGCATTCAGCACCCGGTTTTGCTGGAGAATAAATCACATCAAACAGGGTCACAGGCTCCAGATTGCCAGCAGTCATAAAACACAGCCCTTTCCCATATATGACTGCATGGCACAGTCTCTCTTATTAGCCCATTTCGTGTTTGATTCAGCAAAGACCACACTTTCACCAGGCAAAACCTTGGCTGTCAAAGTTGGCCAGAGGTCTGTCACTGGCAGCAAGAGGAGCAGAACAGCTCAACTTCCCTTTGCTTGCACAGCCACATCTCAAAGCCCATGCTTAAAACCTTTGCCTTGCTATTAATTCTCTTCTGAGGCTGAATCATTGCCTGGGTATACCATAAATAGTAGCTAATACCTGATAGTATTAAATGTAACAATATTACAGAAGTTTTTTTCTTCATTTAATCAACAATGATTAAGCCCAGATGGATGAACTGTGAACCTAACTCTCAAAATATTTTTCAAATATTGGAAATATTTGGCCCAGGAGAGACAACCATGTCCTGGGGTGCATCAATCAGACCGTTCCCAGCCAGTCAAGGGAGGTGATTGTCCCAGTCTACTCTGCACTGGTGCTGCCTCACCTTGAGTACTGGTTTTGGGCACCACAATGTAAAAAGGACATCGAGCTATTGGAGATTGTCCAAAGGAGAGCCACGAGGATGGCGAAAGGTCTGGATGGGATGACTTACGAGGAGCAGCTGAGGTCACTTGGATTATTCAGCTTGGAGAAGAGGAGGCTGAGGAGTGACCTCATTGCAGTCTATGGCTTCCTCATGAGGGGAAGAGATGTGGAAGGTACTGATCTCTTCACTCCTGTGACCAATGACAGGACTCAGGGAAATGGCAGGAAGCTGAATCAGGGGAGGTTTAGGTTAGATATTAGGAAAAGGTTTTTCACCCAGAGGGTGGTTGAGCACTGGAACAAGCTCCCCAGGGAAGTGGTCACAGCACCAAGCCTGCCTGAGTTCAAGAAGCGTTTGGATGATGCTCTCAGGCACATGGTGTGATTCTAGGGGTGCCCTACACAGGGACAGGAGTTGGACTCAATGATCCTGAAGGGTCCCTTCCAACTCAGCATATTCTATGACTCTGTGAAAATTATGAACACCAACCTACAAATATCACAAAATATTTGAAAAGCTCTAACAATCTCACAAACACACACACAAAAAAAGTTTTAAAATGAATAGGTTACTATTTTCCATCAGAATATTTGAGTATGTTAAAGAAATTCAATCTGACTAAATGATACACATTAGGGCTGTAAGCCCAGAAAACTACATACATTTGTTTTTCTCTAGGGCAGATGACCCGTTCATTGAAGTCAATGGAAAAAATGTGGTACATAAAGTCAGTCACATGTACCTGAACCTGAGGAGTGCCTGTGTTAGAGTCCCTACCCGGAAGACTGAAAATACAAAAATAATTTAATTCTGATCCAAAGTAATAAATTACCTTTATTTGAATAACACTTTTAAATTATTTTGCTTTTTTTTTTTTTCATTCCCTGAGGAATGTAAGTAACATCTATAGAACATTTCCCTTCTAAGAGAATTATCTATTCTATATTCTGTTTTCTTGACTTGCAGAAGAAAGATTTGGAAAGTGATTCCTACAGTATCTTTATTTCATCACTTTCAGTGTTTACTCACATTAACACTCCAGGCTTTGAAGCAGAACAGAGCACCTGAGGCAGCTGTTCATTGCTCTGTCATTCTTTCTAAAGAAATGGAAGTCTATAAAAGAAGGACAAGGATAACAAGTGAGTGCTTTAATGAGCCAAATCATTAAAACTAAATCTATCAGTTCATTTCTCAGCATGCTCATCATGTCCATGCATAGGTAGGTAGGATTTAGAGAAAGTAAGTCTTCTGTCATTATAAGAGCACTTATAGAGAGGAATCAAAAGGATGAGAAAATATTACGGCCTTCTCATTTTCAACTCTATTAGAATTGTAACTCATTATCTTCATGTGAATATTACATACCCTGTGTGAGAGACGAACTCTATAATGGCCTTTAATCCAGCGACATTCACTGACCATTCCTGGTGATGTGCCCCCCCGGCACTCGTGAGGAGAGGACAGAGGTACCAGGCGCATGCGCACAGGACCACAGACTGCAGCTCCCAGGAGGCACGGCGGGGCCGGAACCGGAAGGGGAGCAATAAGGCGCGCGCTCTGTGAATACCATACGGATCCAGCCGCCGCGGTGAGCGTACCGCTGCGGAGGCTGCCGTGAAGTTATACGGCGCCTTTTCCTGTGGTTGTTGGCGTGTGGGCGTACCGAACAGACTGTCTCAAGGGAAAGGACGTGGATCCCGACCAGGGATTGGCTTCGGCCGTACCCCGGTGGTGAGAATTGCGAACTACATTCTGACGCTTCCTACTAACATTCCTACATAATATTCACACATACCAGACACTCACTTCTCTTTTTCAATATTCTTCTATTTCCCAAAGGCTCTCTCCAGGCTTTCCCTCTTATCCCTGTCCAGGAACAGGAACAGGGGAAAGGGGAAGGGGAGAGGTTATCTCTTGTTTTCTATGTGTGTTGTTATTGGTATATAGATGTAGTGTTGTATAGCTGTTGGTATATGGATATATAGGTGTGGATATAGATATATAGATAGTCCTTGTGTGTTAATTGATATCAGACTTGCCAAACCCTCAGTGCCTTTAATAAACCTATTGATTCCTAAGCGTTGTTTGTGAGTGTGACGGGGAGCAGTCCTCAGCCCTCGATTCCCCCGAGGTGGGGGTGTGGGTCGCGGCTTTACCTATCTCGGTCCGCAATACCCTGATTTTCATGAACTTCATCTCCAGCATTTCCTAAGCAGCATTGCTCCTCTTGGCTAAAAGACCTTGTTTAAAGAAACACTTTAGAAATTTTATTGTTCACACTGCAGCCCATTATTCAATAAAGCTGTAATCATATTGCCCTAAATCTATTTGTCCCACATTGAATCATCTTTTATCTTGTCCCCTTGAACAGACCCTGCATGCTGTTGCGCAATCAAGGTTAACACCATTCATCCTAAACATCATTGCCTTCATTTAATTTCCCCTTATTATCAAAATAACAGAAATAATAATTTCACAAATCATGCTTTTATTTTCTTTCCCTGTAGCCCCTTAAGACCTACTTCAACAAATGACTTTATTAAAATATAACCAGCTTCTCTGTTTCTTTTTTTCCTTTGCATCAGAGAGGAGTGTCTGGGTAGAAAACAGTACTATACTAATGTTTACTTTTTTATTTTGGAATAATAACCATTAACCAGTGTGACCAAAAGTGATTGCTTTTATGATCTTTTAACAGTCTTAAAATTATTTCCAGAATAAAAAAATAATTCACACAATAAACTTTTTTTTATTTAAAATGTAAATGTTTCGTTCAACTAAAATGTATAATACTGTAATTAAATATATATATATACACACACCATAAAATTATAAGAGTTTACTAACATAAAAATTTTGAAGAGTGGAAGACACAGTTGTTCCCCTTGTGCATGAGCATGCACACACACAAGTATTTAGTTGCCTCTCATAGTTTCCAGGACTCCTAGTATGCATGAGTCCTGGCTTCAAAGAAAACTGGAGTCCAGAGGACATATGCTGAAAGATACCAAAAAGATGCAGTTAGTTCTGCAGGATTAGGGCTTTCAAAAAATTTCTCTTTTGGGCATACATTATGCTTAGCAGATGGCAACAAGTTGCCCCTGCTACACCACTTTCCGAAAGCTGATTAACACTGCAGCAGAATTTACTGTGGTGTGCTCAGGGCTTTTTCAACCTTTAATGGACCCATGTGAGCCTCCTATCTGGTTGCTTCAGATGTGGCTTGCTGAGAGGAAGAGTACAGCATTCTCTCTTAATCTTATGACTACTCTGAACTTAGCCAAAGTGCATTGGTTTTAGCAATTTCCCATCAAGAACCTGCTCAAGAGCAATTCATTTCTCCTAATAATCAGCAAATTTTCTTCCCATTCCTAAACGAAAGATGTACGATAATCAATACTTGGCCAAATATTTTCCCCAGATTCACCTTCACCTGCACTGAAGGTCATTTTTGTCCTTCCCTCAGGCCCTTCCCAAAAATCACCACTCAGTCAGGGCTTCTGTGAAATATCGATGACACAAATTGAAAAGATTTTGAGTGGTTTCCACGAAGACACAAACACTCAACCGCTGATTGCTGATGTCAAAACCAGGGGCATATTCTTCTGTACTGAGAAATTTCACCAGGTTACTTTTGCTCTTGGGTAAGGTACAGATTCTAAAGGCTGTATTATATTATGTTTCTCCCACACACATACTTCTCCAGATAAAACCATCAGATCTGCTCTTCCTTCTCCATACAGCTGGCACAAAATGTTACCACATAAGGCAAAAGAAGAACAAGAAACAGGCAGAAAAAGCAATAGGGCTCCCAGGTGATAGAAGCATGGTATTGATTTATGTATTGAAAACAATGTTGAAGACAGACAGAAATTATTAGAGGCCAAAGCAAAGAGGCCTATCATAATTAGAAATTATCAGGGTGCCCATCAGGATATAAGAAATATTAGCTTGCCCTGAATCCAAAGATAAGGCTATCAAAATAGCATAACAAACAGCAATACATAAGCATTTTACAAAACTTATGTCCCAGCCAAACACCATGGATAATAGCATTCATACACCAGTACGTGAGCAACCTGACCATCACAGGGGCAAGAGAAGCAGTTGCAGACAGAACTACACAGTACGTAGTATGAATTCAGTAAAGGTGTTGTGGTTTTTTTTTAAAGTTTAAATGTGATCTCTAATTCCCTGATACTATACAGAAATATATAAAAATATATATTTACCTACAACATGTAAGGAAACCAGAACTTTCAGAATCCCACTTTTCTTTCTGGCTCCAGCCAGCCTGTTTATTTTTAATGTCACACCTTATGTTTCACATGACGGGCTTCGAAAATCTGTAAGGTTTTCTAAGATCAGGTTACCAGCACTGTAGGGGAAGAGGAGATATTATAGCTACTGGTGCAAACTGCTGCCTGAAGCTGTTCTTCTGAGAATAGTGCTAATCTCAAATGTGCAAATAAAAAGTGCTAGGAAACAACAGAATAATTGGCTACCCACCAACAGTCAATGAATGGCATGATTCTTTACACATCTTTACTTTTCATGCTCAAGTTAATTGAGAGATAGCTATAAAATAGTCAGTTAGTAACAGAGTGTATAAGGGCATATTATCCCCAACATTATCACTAGGCATGCATGTGTGCTATCCACTGACGAATCAAGGGGCACAACAGCAGCATTAAAACTATATTCTCAGTGGGTTACAGAAAAACACAAAAGGGTCAGAAATGTATTAAAAGAATTGACAAAATGCAAAGCATCTCACACCTGAGGCTTCAGGTGTGAGCTGTCTCCTGGGCATGGCTGCTTGTTCCCCTTCCCCCTGTGGCAGGGAAAGAGTAGGAGTCTCCGACCCCTCTGGAGTGAGTGGCTGAGCTGCCCAGATCATCCCTCCATGACCTACTCCTGTCAGGAGGAGCTACATTAGCTGCTTGAATTGCTTGTATTGACTGTAATGGGACTGGAATTTCAGGGGATGCATTCCTTGTGAAGCACTCACTGCTGCTGCAAATAGTGACAAAGCCTGCCTTGTTAGGTGTTTATCACCGCTGGTCTGGCTCCAGAAACCTGGACCAGAAAGACAGGGATTAGTCTCCTCCAATATACTGCTCTTTCTAACACCAATTTAAGGGAAACTACATGGATCGAATTTTAGGAAAATCTTAGTTGCAAATTCCTTACTGCTGTGTTACAGGAAGGTAACAGCATAAAAGTCCTCATTTATATCAAGTGAAATGTCTTCATCTCTCCATTATACAAAGAATGTATAACTATTTACTAATTGAAAGAAAAAAAGGCTGGAGCAAAACCGCTGTTGTAACTCCATCTGATTTCTGGAGTACTTGCAATGTTTTACTCAAGCCAATCCATATAGTTTTACTTCCATTTTGTGTTCAGAGAGCCTAAAGTCTAGCTCAAGTTGAAGCACACCTGACAGAGCTAATTAATTTTCTAAGATTTCTGTTTGTTATGTTTTAGATGTGTTGACCTTTAACTGTAGTTTAAACTAAGGCCCAGACCTCCATGCTTGCCAAGATCTAATTTACCTCTAAAATTTAAGATGCAGAATTGAGCTGACTGAAACCCAGCTGAATAAGTACATAAGTCTGGCATATAGTCATATAAGTTATTTCAACATTACCCTTAAGTGGTAAAGTGTGCAGATCTATGATCACGATAATCACATTTTGGGGTAAATCAGATTTAAACAAAAGAAGACTGAAAAACTGGTTTAGTCTTAATTTCTTAAAACATACAATTTATTTTATTGGCAAAACATCACATTTAATAAATCTAATTATTATGCAAGAGCTGACAAAAAATAAAATAAGGCACACATCTCTGCTGATATATGAAATGCTTTTTCTTGTCCACTCACACTTCTGGGTTTGGGGTTTTTTTTCCCCTACTGCTAGCTGAAGGAGCAGTTAGTGTTATTTACTCAAGTCTGCTCAAGAACCTGCTAAGCTTTGAGGAGTAGTTTCATGGCCAATAAAACTAATGAAGACTGAATTCTTACTAATTCGTGTCTCCTGTGGCTTTCCCTCATTTATATTTTCTGGTGTTTAATAAGGACCGAATTCTCACAGGAATCTTCCTTCAGTTGAGGCAGTAATAGATTCTCCTCTTTCTGGCTGCTCACTTTTATAAAACGTTTAGAAATGCAGTATCTCCAAGACTTTATTTCTGAAATTTGGTTGATTTAGCCAGTAGGTTAAATACATATTGAAGAATGGGAAAAACAAGTAAGTG
This sequence comes from Hemiprocne comata, assembly GCA_020745705.1. Taxonomy (NCBI): domain Eukaryota; kingdom Metazoa; phylum Chordata; class Aves; order Apodiformes; family Apodidae; genus Hemiprocne; species Hemiprocne comata. Next base: position 60,501,797 of record CM036588.1, on the reverse strand, counting down.
CATGCTTAAATTCATGTGTACACACATACATGCAAGACTGTGATCACACGTCTTCTTTCCCTGGGAAACCAGGCTAAATCATGATTCTCTCACTGGAAGAGGACAGTGCCAAATGCTGCAATTTGATAGAACTTTAAATGGAAGCTTGAAGCATGTGTTAACAGCAGGGATTTTCTTAAGTAGGGCTGCATTCTCAGGAAAGTTACCTTTGCCCAGAATAAGATGCTGTTTTATGTGTGAGTCTCCTTCAGAAGTGACAGGAGACCTTCAGATCAGTCAGTTGTTGACCATGTATTCAAATGCTTGTTTTGGCAACAAAGTTTTCACTTCACCTTTAATGCTGGCAACCTCCAAACAGGTCTGTGCAGCTCATTGAAAGTTCTCTCAGTACAAAAATTAGTCACACAGGTCATTTTTTGGTTGCATGCCTTTGCTCTGTGTTCAGTTAACCTCTCCCTCTAATACCATCAGGGATTGAAGACTCAAGCTGATTCTTTCAAAGGCCCATGAAAGTCTCTATTTTCTCCTCTCCACTGTTCATCTAAATGTCAAAGGTCATCACAAAGAGGCATTTTCATTCTTAATGACCTCCACTATTAATGGCAGATTGATTTGAGCTGTACTAAAACAATGAGGGTTCTTTAATTTTAGACTCTGCAGCTTGGAAACCTCATTTTACAAGTCTGCCCAGATTACCTGTTGTCCTTCACCTCTGAGCATCGTTTCCTAATTTTGAGCATCTGACTGACAGAACAAAAGAAAATAGGATACAATTTGACAGAACTACCTGCCTTCTTTCCACTCCAAAAGATTCAAAGCTGATCTGCAAAAACAGCCCTCACAGACAAAAGTGAATGCATTTCAATTTAGTGCTAGGATGTCAGGTAGAGGAAAAGAACTTAATGAATGAGGAAGCAGCACATAAGGGAAGAGCTAAGAGGGTTGCTAGGTTTTCCTTGTTTTCTTTTGCCTGAATACACAAACACAAAAGATAAACAGAGACTTAAATCACAAAAAAATGTTTTTCCCTAGGCACGCATCTACAGCAGCACACTTACCTATCGATAGTTGCTTGGTGCAAAGAATGTTCCCTCTTACAGATAAACTTGATCTTTTATAGGAAAAAGTAATTTTAAGACTGAAGTTGTGAAAACAATGCAGTCTCTGGTGGTTATCTGCAAATTAAAATTTGCTCCACACAATGAAGAGAATTTCTCTTCCCTGAAACCATATATTTTGAGCTCCAAGCTTTCCATATCAGACTCAGTGAAGCTGTTGGCCTCTAGGCAGAAGATGACAGCAACTCCTTTTTTCATACTGCTCTGACTTGCTCAAGATAATTTATAATGCCATTATCTGACTTCAGAAAGGAAATTAAGTATGTGCAGTTTTTAAACTGTTTAAGCAGAATTTTACCAAGAGAAAAATGCTCACACACATTGTAATAACTAGGGAGAATTGTCTTCAAAAGTGAGTTAGGTATGGAGGCATGTTAGTGGCATTATAGTCCCAAAGGAGATGTGCTTTCAACTATTTAAGTTGCTCTGGAAGATACTTTTGGCTATATTTACTTCTAATAATAAAATATGGAGTACTGTTGACATCCTTAAATATACCTTTATATTTGGTATGTGTGTATATAAGATATTATACACAAACACATACAGTAAAAACAAAAGAGCTTCTGAAATTGTGTAAGTCAGAGGTCATCAGGAGGCAGCAGTTTCCAGGAAGGGCATCCAGGTTTCGGAAACTGGGAAAGATGAAAAAATCCACAATATTTAGATGGGAAGTGATTCTTTCCTTCTGTCCTGGTTTCAGCTGGGACACAGCTAATGTTCTTCTTAGAAATTAGAATACTGTTGCTTTTTGGATTTAGTATGGTGTGGGGATTTATGGAAAATTAATATGGGATTTATGGAAAATTAATATGCCTGAATTAAAATGTCAGGCACCATGAAGCAAACCGTGGGACCAGTAAACAGCAGGTGTCCTACAACTAGAGATCCCATGGTTGTTATCTCGTGAAGTAGTGAGAAAAGAATGTTGTAGCAAGAACTGAGAGGCACCGTCTGGGAAGCAGAAGCCCTGGGTCATCGTGACACGGAAAGCAAAAGACAAGACACGTAGCCAATCATATATGAACTGTGTATGTATGTAACCAATGGGGTTTGTACTGGGGTGGACCATCTGGAATCAGAAGGGTATAAATTGCCACCATTTTTAATAATAAACAGCTTTCACTTGATCACATTGATCGTGGTGTGTTAGTCTGTGCTCTCGCCGCAACAGTATGGGATTCAGTATGAGAAGAATGTTGATAATATACTGACATTTTTAGTTGTTACTAAGAAATCAAGGACTTTTCAACTTCCCATGCTTTGCCATTGTGTGGGTGCACAAGAAGCTAGGAGGGGACACAGATACGACAGCTGACCCCAACTGACCCCAGGGATATTCCATAACATATGCTCAGTATTTAGAGCTGGAGGAAGAAGAAGGGAGGGACATTCAGAATGATGGCATTTGTCTTCCCAAGTAACTGTCACATACGATGGTGCCCTGTTTTCCTGGAGATGGCTGAACACTTGCCTGCAGGTGGGAAACAGCGAATGAATTCCTTACTTGTGCATACCATTTTTGCTTTACCTATTAAAATGTCTTTATCTCAAACCATGAGTTTTCTCACTTTCACCCTTCCAATTCTCTCCCCCATCCCACTTAGCTGTAGGCTGGGATTAAATCACGACACATTCTTAACTGTATCCTATTCTAATTGCTTAATAGTTGGTACAGTCCTGAATAGCCAGAAACAAAATTAACATACTGCTCCACACTGACAGAGAAGTTAGTCAAAATGCCATCAAGGACACACTCCATCTGTCCCATTCTTCTTTCCACAGAGTGCTCACAATATTAACTGTTGAAGCAATTGCATTCTGCAAAAAGGGCATGATCCAAATCAATACTGACACATTTCAGGTACAAAATTTTGTGCCTAAATCTCAAATACATATAATACATGCACAAATCTGATCCCAAACCCGCTCAGGCATATGAGAGGCTTCAGGTTTTTATATTTCATTGCAAAACTCTGGGCATTCTAAAATCTATTCTTGAAAACACCCAGAGTCCTCCTCATCTTTGCTAAACAGACCTTCTCTCCAGGTACTTCACTTTTGCCCAAGACAGTCTAAAATTTGTTGAGTAAGTGACCAAAGCCAAACCATGTCCAAAAGCCACAAAGCGTAAGACAGACTTGGAGGACACTGAAGTACTGAGCACCAAAACCACAGAAGCCACAGCCCCTATCATTCATAGACCATGACCAGAGAAAAGAGGCTTGGAATTGCTTCTCCAGTGACTAACACACAAACAACCCTAGGAGCAGAGCCTCAAAACCTAGGTCTTCTCATCTCAAGCTGCATGCCTTACTCCTAAACAAGCTCCTGTTTGCTTTTTCCCCTTGAAATGTCTTCCTTGGATTCCTGTCAATCCAATGTCCAACTTCAACAGGAATGATGATGGATGATCTCCAGGGAAATGTAAAGGAAAGGTGAAGGCCATTTCCTAAAAACAGGTAAAAGCAAAGGCCAGCTGATTAATATTTCTAAATTGTTTTGTTACCAGTAAAAATAGGTGTTATCTGTCACTTCCATCCTTAGGAGCGGACTGTTTGCAACAGGGATGCAGGTCTGAGCATTGTCTTAGCTACTTATGGTAATAAATCCTTCCAGTAGTAGGCCTTTGTTTCCATAGCAACTGTCTAATAATTTGTCAGATAACATTTATGTGATAAACAAGCCTAGAAATTGTTGTTGACTCACAGTAGAAGAAATCCTATACATTTTGTACACTCTCAGGCAGCAGTTGCACACTCCAGCTCTGAGGTTTCATATTTCACATTAGAAGGTACTCAATCTTCTCTAAGAAGTAATAGGATTAAGCAATTTCCCCAAGCATCATATAATATTCAACACAACTCATTTTAATGTGATCAGGATAAAGGCAACATCCTCTGCATCTGTCACCACACTACACATTCACAATTAATTAAGAAATGCATCTGCAAGCAGTGCCTCATCTAAAAGGGTTCCTTGAAGGAAGGAAAAATAAAGAAAAAGCAGCCAAGTACACATAAAATTCATACAATTTTGGTTTATTTTTAAAAAAAACCCAACAAAACAGACATCAAAATTAAATAAAAATCCTGAGCCATACCACAGTTCCTTACTGGCCTTTTGGTTTACTTCTTAATGTTTCTTTTTGAAGCCAGTGCACACAATCATACTGCACATCAGAAGCTAGCAGAAACACAGTATGTTTGCCCCACTGGGACACGGCTACATGGCATAACCTGGTGACAGGGGAAGCTACATGGAAAAATTGTTTCCTCTCACTCAATGTCTTCAAAAAATAACACTCCAGTAGAGCAAGAGTGTCCCAGGTAACAGTTGTGCACCACTGAAAAACAGAGCTGCCTGGAAGGTTGGGAAATGTGTATTCCAACAAAGAACTAAAGTGAATGTCCAAAGCATTTTGAAGAAAATGAGGCTGATGTTATTATCTGGCAAAGCAGCATAGGAGGCCTCAGATGCTCATCACAGTCAAGTTCATCTTAGTGACATCTGCTGCCATCTTAACCATACCATCACTGGACAAAGTTTAGGTCCTAACACAAGCTAAGAGCAGCCCCCCATAACCACTGCTGACTCATGGGGAAACCTATTTTTCCATCTTGTTCTGTTAATACTCTTACTGCACTTTTCCAAAACCTGTTTGATGTATTTTTTCACCTTTTCAACATGGAATCCAACTCCTACTTGGTACGATACTGTTGACCTCAGCAAAATTAATAGTCAGTGAGGTCACTGACATGGGTTGCAACTCAGGAGAGCTCCCTTCCAGTTCTGTTCAGTGTCTTGAGTATGAAAATCGAACTTACACAAAACCAATAATGTCTTGCATTTGAAATAAGAAGCTCTGAAATTCTTTAACCTTTAATACACAAGAATTCAGATTAGATTATAATTGTGTTACCTTTTAGCCTTGAAACTTGTGCATCTTTTAAAAAAAATATACACATTGCAATCTGAAAATCTAGTTTATAATCCTTGGTGCCTGCAATTACAGTTGCATGAATTATTTATTAGGAATCCATAACAGCAAACAGGTTTCTCAAGAGTTTAGCTGAGTTTTGCTCAGACAAATTTATTGTTTGTGGTAAAAACCATACATAAACAACATAATTGTCCTTTGAATTTCTGAGTCAGCATCTCAATGCATAATGTAAGGTTGTGTGAGACCCCAGAACTTAAGACAACACAGACCAAAGCCAGTAAACATAAAATAATAGGTTTTGCACAGTTTTGATCAGAGTCCCTTCAGAAAAGCATAATTAAAAAAATGAAAAAATAAAATAAAAATCACAAGTTTTGTAAATACCCACAATGCACATAATTAATTTGATTTTTTCTGAATTAAACAAAATCACAATACATATATAGTTTATTTCCTAAATGCCTAGTTGCATAGCTTAGCACTAACAAAAAATCAAAGGGAAACTGCTTAATCAAACTTTTCATTCCTGTTTTGAAGTATACTTTTTATATTATATAAATAGTAGCCTTAAATATTCAAGTTACTTATTTGAATTATATAGATAACTTTATCTTATTTTAAAATCGATGCTAAAAACAGCATGAAGTTTAATTTCCAACAACTGAATCTCAATGTATCTTTTATATGGAGTATGCTGAGCTTTTTACAAGAGTTGTGCAGATCTCAGATAACCTGCTCCATTGTTAGATGTATTGGGTATCTTTATCATTGTTTCAATTTTGTGGGGGAAATTACAGATTATTAAAAAAGCAGACAGAATAATGCACGTATAGAAGTACTATTCATTAAAGGCTTTGATATAACTTATTCACACAATTTATTAATGATTTAATTATTTCACTTCTATAAGAGGTGATTTCCATCTTTCTATGTAAAGTTCAAGAGTTTATTCCTCTCATATCCCTCTGAAAGCAATACACTGGAATCAGCCTTCTCCTTTTGATCAGAAAACCTGTGAGCTGATGCTTAGACACAAATTCTAAGCAAATTCAATCATCTTTCCATAGTATCATTTAAAACACACAACATCTACTCTCACATATGTGTCCATAAATCAAAAGCCTGGTCTGTCATCCCACAGATTAAAGATATTTTTCCATTTCATATACTATATGTCTCACTCAGAGTGCCCAAAGCTACCTCTGTATGAGCTTACTGCACACAACTACCAAATGCATTCCTGTAGGTTTCAAGATCAATCATTCTCCATTAAACAATGCATAACTTCTCTATGAGGGTGAGACCAGTTCTTTGCATTGCAATAGATTTGGTTTGCTCATCCAGCTGCAATTGTATTAGCTTTCAGCACCACCAAAATATTTAACATTTATAAAAATAATTAAATTAGAGTAAAATATTGCCCTAACAAACCCAACTGAATCTTCTGCTACTTGCACAGTGGCTAATGACTCTTGGAAATAAAAAGGAAAAAACACCTTTGCCATGCTAACATGTTGAAATCTTTTTAACACACCTACATTTTGCAATCCAACTTCAAACTATTTTTGTAGCTGACAAAGGCATTTGCTATGCAGGGACATTTTATGATAAGTTTATTACACTACATCTGTCTACCAAAGTGTGCGCTTGACAGACAAATCATTTTACAGTACAATAAGTAAGGTAGAACACTTCATAACCAAGTGTATTGCCTTGGATTGTCAACCAGTGTCAGCTACCAGCTGTTTTGCAAGAATTCCCCCTGAGATATTTCTCGTATCTCATCTCCAGTGAGCCACAGTTTTTCCACAGTGAGGTGGTTTCACCTACTGTCATCCATCCTCACGTCCTGTCACTCATCAATGAGCCATCATCTCACTCCACTTCTGTTCAGTTGTTTCTAATTGGTATGTATGTCCTTCATGTTGTCATGAACTGAACATATGTGATGTTACAATCCTGAAACATTTCAATCTTTGAGGTCCTGTTTTAAGTATTAATTCATGCATTTGAGCATGTGGGTTTGAGGCAAAGATGAAGCAACTAGACTGTTTCATTTGCACAGTAAAACAGTAGGAAATATGGGAGAGATTTATTACTGAGTTAGCTTGCAAAAAGCAGATTAAAAAGGGCAAAAATTTATCTTAATATTTAATGGTTTTTACCTACTTCGGATAACTGCAGAGGTCTGGTAATATAAGCCACCAAGACCTCTCCCCAGTACACAACTATTTTGAATAGAATATTGTTTGGTTTTTTTCTAATTAATTGTGACCACAGAAAGCAGAATGAGAGAGAGAGAAAAAAATACTGATAAAATACTGAAATAAACAAAAAAACCCTAATAAAACACTGGGAAAAAAAGGCAGATAATTTTGGCATTATATGTAGGTGCAACACGAATTAGATTCTTCAGATTTCAAATATACCCATCTATTGTAGGTTAGAAAGCTCTAGTAATAGTGAGGTCTAACTGGAGGAGACTGAAAGAGAAGGAAACAAGTGGGAGGGAGCCAAGTTTCACCTTACCATCTAACATCCACAGCAACTTTTTCAGATGTGCTTACATGCCTTAGCAGCTTCCCATTTCCAAACCCATGAGGTAACACAGAAGGATTTTATCCAACCATTCAAGTCATCTTAGGCCATCCATAAGGAAAGATGTTTGTCTATATTCATAATTTAAGAAAATATGATCATGAGACTATAATTATTTCTGCTCTTTCCACTAGTACTGACCACTGCAACTCAGCTCCTCAGCAATGAGGTTTGTCTGAGCACTTCAGATACATCTTCTGCTCCATTCCTGGTTTTCCAAACACTGAGTCAAGTTCAGGGTGCAGTAGCTTAACTATTAAGTCTAATCTTCATAAAAATAATTAATTTTATTTCCCCTGAGATAGCAAATTACATCTTTTTCAGACTCACACATTTCTCCAGGAGTATAATAAACCGGCCATCAGCCTTCTCCAACACTCTTGCCTTAAAGAGTAAGCAGAAACACCTTATAGACAAAGTAATCCTGAAAATAGCAAAGTGTCTTTTCAGAGTTTTTGAGTTTTTCTCAGGACTCTCAAGTTCTCTCTCTCTCAACACACATTTTCAGTTGCAGCATTCAAATAATTCAAATATGCATGAAAAGAATATAAAAAAAGAGGTTCAGGCAATTTCTGAAACCTATATAATTAATAAATTAAATGGAATAGAATTAAAATGGCTGCATTTATCTAGCCACACATAATAATGGGATCTTAAAAGAGGTCTATATTTTCTGCTTACATAAAAAATAATTACTCGAAGGTGTGTGCCCCCAGCTCTGCTGCTGCAGCTCTTTGAGGATATTTTTTCTGAGTGACACTGACTGGCATATTATCTTATTAGCAAATTAAAAATCCAGATCTGAAATAAATAAATAACAGTAAGGGCTTTCTCTTATCACTATAGAGAACACAAATCAGAGCTGCACGTCACATTCTCATGGAATTTCACCAGGAGCTGGAGACCTGCATGACCTTTGAGCATTTTAAAATGTCACCCTTTAGCACAGAGAGAAAAATATTGAAATTCTTCAGTATTTCCAATTAAAATGTACCCTCACAGCACTTCTGCTCTCTGAATCTGATTAGTTATTATGTGTGATGGTTTGATTGTGATGAAAGGCAACCAACTGGGAAAGAGCAAAGAAAGGTTAACAGGATAATGCCTTTAGGAACTTTGGTAGTATCATTCCATAGTTAAAAATAATATTATAAATATTAATCCTATGATATCTATTTATTTTAGATTTGCTGCTTCAATCCATCTTTCATCAAGGACTCAGTCTACCAGCTGTGCTGAAAGGAGATAAGAGAAAGATGCTACTCTGCTTTCAGGTCAACTATAGCCACTGTTGATATCTTGTATTTACCTTCTGCAATCCAGCTATAGATGGAAAAAAGGCCCCTTTGTGGTAAGCCATGGCCTGATGGTAACAAGAGTGATATTTGAGCTCAGGTGATAATTGATGAATCCCAGAATAGGGAGGGGTAAAATCCCTCCAGACAAGATGGATGATGAAGTTGAGCAGGCTGTAAATACCATGCAAGATTTTGTTAAACTGACCAAAAGTAATTTGAATTACTTTTCCATCCTAGGGCAGTTCTATTCAGCATAGCTTTTTAAGGGGTACTCTATTCATAGCAGACAAAAGCTCATTGAAAATTACTTTTCCTGAAAGTTGGGGTTTGGGATGTTTTTTTTGTTGGTTTGTTTGTTTTTCCTTGCCCCAGAAAGTTATGACCAACCATATGTCACATTATTTTGCATTTTCAAAGTCTGCATCAATGTTTGGAGGCTTCTGCACTGTGTGAGCTATAATTCCAGACTTTACTGGGGCTTCAGAGTTGGGGAAGACAATCTTTCCAGCACACAGGAGTGACAAATCATTCCAATACCTTTTAGATGGTTATTGCAAGGCACAAATAATAGGATGGTATCTGAAGGAGCAATTACCACTGCCAGGGGAAAGAATAAAACCAGCTGGATAGTGAAAACAAATATTCACTAAGAAAATCCAGGTTCAACAATTTATATGTTTTTTCTCTTATTAATGTGATAATATTCACTGAAAATTGTTCATTAACACTAAGGAGACTATTGAAAACTATTTAACTTAAAAAAAAAATGTTACTCTCAACTATTTCTATTTTTCTTTTTTGAATATTTTTCTTACTGGCTCAGCAGAGGTGAGGCCAGTTAATAACTCATAAAAACACAAAAGTGTAGTTGAGAGGCTTGGGTGGGATTTTTCAGGTAATTCAGTACTATCGTGCAGCTCCTGACACTGACATCAGAGGTCATGTCTCCATTTGTCTCAAGAAAAGTACATTAAGTATACAAACATAAAAACTCATTTTTTAGAAATCATTGAGTAATTTGTGTCATTGTAAGAAACCTCACACCAAAGAAAGCCTATTGTAATGTTTCATTTCAGTTGATTATGGTTTTCGTCTGCTAAGCTTGCATGTTAGATAATTCTTATGTAATTCTTCTGCTTTCACATTTAACCTAATTTATCTATTAAATTTCTCAACCATTTGAAGAGTGACTGAAATGACTGACAGTCAATATAACATGATCACCTGGCTTCAATTTCTGATTGGAATGTCCAGGTCCTTATGCTACCATATCTTGAAAGTTTACTTTGAGTCTTTGCATAATTGAGACTTTAAAAGGAAAAAAAAAAAAAAAAAGAAACAAAAAAATGAAGAAAAAAAAAGAAACAAAGAGAGAAAGTTGGGCTACAAAAGGTGAACTCTTACGAATCAAAAAACAAGTGGTAAATAAAAGCTTTCAGCTTCCCCCCGAAAATCTAAGTGACTTAGCTGTGTGATACCCAAGATCTAGCTCATGATATGCAAGTGGCTAGTGGTGGTACTTGTACACAAATGGCAAACAGACAGAATCCTAAGCCCATAGGAATCGTAACTTTTCAGAGAAAGCAAATGCATAGCACTTTGCAATACCTAACTCACAACAAGACATTAACTGGTATTTGTGAGGCAACACCTATTCACCTTTCCTGTTGATTTTATGGCAATTTCAGATTTTCTTCCCCTTCTATTTCTCACTAGCTCTTCTCAATGACAATCAGCTTTGAGATTTAGTGCCCACTTACTTACTATCTTAAAAAGCGACATAGCCCCAAATCACTGAGATTTGCCTGTCGCTAGCATTGCTGAAAAATATAGAGAAAGAAAAAAAAACCCTAAAAATAGCTTGTAGAAGTATAGAGGTTTATTATGTGAGTTTATTAGTGGAGCAAGAAAAAAACAACACAAACAGGCAGATGTTACTTTCTATGTCTTCTATGCTGTCCCTTCTAGTATAGCCCATAGTTCAAATTCTCTTTGATGCCAAAGGAGCCACTGTTTAGGCAAACAATGGATTTCCAATGAACTCATATGCAAACCTATGGGAACAGCTGGGACTTTTGCTAGCATGTCTTCTCTATTAAGCAGCCTGCTAGCTGCACTACTTGCTGCCTTTGCATGGATTCTCTTTCATTTTCTAATAAGCTCACAAGATTTTTCAGAGATCTGTAATGACTGTCCAGGTTTAGCTCAAATACGCATTTCTCACATGTTTATTTCATTATATTAATGCATGCAAATGTCCATGGAAACAGCCTTTTGGAGTGTGGAGTTTGTCCAGTACAAAATCCCAGGGCATATCCTTATTTAAAAGATTGCACACTTTATTAGGTTTCATTTAACATCTGCTTGTGCTGCAGACAGATTTAAAAAAAAAAATAAAAATAAAAAAAAATATGCAATTCGGTCTAATTTTATCGATTGCCTGTTGGTGTGTGTTACTAACAGCAAATTTGATAAGCCTAGTGCAGGAAAGAGTGCTAACATTGTGCAAGAAATTTAGAAAGTGACTGCCACCCATAGACTAAAACCAACATAACACAAGAGACGTCTTTAAGCACCTTCAGGAGCAAGAATAAGAAACCATACCAGGCAGGCAAGAAGAGCTCCTCCTGCAGGCTTTCACGCTTGCTGGCATTCATGAATGGCACTGCATAGCAACTTAATGGAGACAGGACACTACACATCCTTGATTTAATTTTAGAAAGTTACTGATGGGGTCACTGGTAAGGTGCAAATATGTCCAAGTCTGACCTGCCTTACAGCAGTACTGTTAAATGGAAATGGCATTTTTGAAATCACATAATTAATTGAAAAGTGCTCTGCCTCACACACAAAACATTAAAATAAACAAATGTGCCTGAGCTGCATTTTTGGCATGCCAGTGGAATAACAGTCATGCAGTGAGTGTATTAGACATTTCATATGTCCTTTCAGCCCTCACTTTGCTTGTGGAGGCTACATGGTTTGTCAGCATAAACTACTACTTACTTCCAAGGCCCTTCACCATGCAGTAAGCTGGAGACATAGAAGCAACGTGGCTTGTGCATGGATCAGGGTCTGAACGAGTCATGTTCCAGCTAACCACAAAGCAGGTTTGGGCAAGGGCAAGGTTTCTTGTGGTCCTCTCCTCACCTGGGCACTAATATCTCACCATACCACATTCTTTAGTTCTCTTGCTGACAGAGCATGCAAAAAGGAGGTTAATCAGCTGTGGGGGGAGAGAAGGTTATTGAATCCAAAATGTCCAGGCAGTTTTGCTGAGTGCAAAACATGAGCTGTAAAGATGAAAGCTGGAAGAAGAGACAAGAACACATTCTCTAGCTTCGATTATGGTAGACACCAATAGCCTAACTAAAATTTTATATAAAAGTGTTACTGTGGCAGTGATACAAATTATTTTAGAGAGATATCCCATTTCATTTTTTATTTCAGAATGTTTATGAATGATGTGCTGCAGTAGGGAAAATTAAGGAAGGATGGTCTTAGTATTCCATCTAGAACCAAATGGAAAATCTGTATAGAAGAAAGAATCACCAGCTTCTTTTTGCTTTAATAAGCTTTCCTTTACTGGAACTGGCGCATATAATGCATATTACGTGAAAGTGTAGAATGATCACCTCCAATGCCTGGACCCACCTGAAATCATGTGCAGTCTTTTGTTCCATTTTCTGCTTTGTCCCACTCCAAATTCCCTTTTGGGACCCAGTGTCTATTTGGACACAACACTGTTGTATCATCAAATTGAAACAACTCATGGAAACTTCCAGTTGAGGCTGCCAGTGGAAGAGGAGTCTCCCTCTTTCTTCCCAAAGGAAAAAAAAACAGATGGAAGAGTAGAACTGCCATCTAGTACTTAGTTGACCTCAAGCTAGCAGACTTGAGACATCACAAGATGTAACATGTATGGAAGACACTGCCACATAGTTTTCAGGATGCTTTTCAAAACATTTAACAGGAATGCAGAATACTAAAGAGAAACTCTATAAGAGTGGTGAAAAAACCCACATAATTACAGTGATAAAGGAACATTCTTTGCCTAGTTTCACTTTTTATGGATCAGTAAAAATTACACCAACCATGACACAGCACATTCCCTGGGTCTGGTTCCTAGGACAGATCTGTGCTTTTTTTCTCTCATTTAGGGACTAGATGATTTGTATCAGTGTTGTCATCAGAAAGAGATGTTAAATTATATACAGTAGCTAGGATTCAAACATGCCACAGACTCTGTTCTTTCTGGAGGTTATATTATAATAATAGTAGTAGTAGAGGAACAAAATAAAATAAAATAAAATAAATAAAATAAAATAAAATAAATAAAATAAAATAAAAATAATGGTATGTAAACTGATCTGAACTTTCTTTGTGCTTTTGTTGGAAATCTAGTGCAAGACGACAGCTGGTAAGAGAGAGATCCAATCACCCTTGACAGCTAGTAACCCCATCAGTTGCAGACAGCTCATGAGTTATGTAAGCTGAGCTGATGATCCTTGTACAGTGGCCAGTGACAGATGATTCACTTCACAAAATCATCAGTAGTTGGTACAAACACGATAATAAGTTTGGTCACATTGCAAAAAACATCATGGTAACAGTTCTTATAGTTTCTTATAGTTTCTTATAGTTACATTTCCTGTGAAAGTGCAATCTTATGAACTTGATTCCCGCACAGAGGGCTCCTCTGAGTTGTGATCAACCTGAATAAACACTTGTCCTACAAAAAGCTATTCAGAGCAAAACCAGAACAAAACAAGAACACATTTAAGGCACATTTCAAAGATACATGCTGAAAAAAAAAATAATATACTGAACATAAACACCATGGAATATTGCCCTGTGTAATTAATGGGTACTTTAGCTTTTCATTATCTCTTAATCTTTATTTCCATACATCCCATTAAGAAATGAAGGCTAGAAATTCTCACCTGTTAGTTAGCAGCAAGCCAAAGAGAGCTATGGAAATATAAATTGATATCTCCGTTAAAGAACAAGCATTTTCTTTCAAATTCACAACAGTTACTTCCTTTGGGGATGCTACTCCCTGACAAGGGGGCATAGTGAAAATACAGACTCCAGAATAACTCTTCTCACTAGGGAGAAGTTCTACTGCCAGGTGCACCATCCTCTGTGTGTTCATTTTGACAACTCCATCCTATAATGTCCTAGTTAAGGGGATTACCAGTTCTATGTTTGGCAAGAAAGTCTGTTTTAGCATGGATCCCTTGTAATACACATTTAGTCTTTCCCTTGCAACAGCTTTAGCTTTACCTAAACCCAGCAACAGCACTGCAGCATTTCCACTGCCCATTGTACTTTTTTTGGCCAAACTGAATGATAACTAACAGTGGACAGCTTTAATTGCAGATCAGCTTTAATTGCTAGGGTGCACAGACAAAATTTGGAAGCTCTACCTTGTATACTGAAGAGGAAAGCTCACTCTAAATGACAGTAGAAAGTTGTAGTTTTGTGCAAATGTGGCACTACTTCAATTCCTGCGATGTATTTCCCCTGTCACATTGTAAAAGCAACAATGACAGGAGGCCAAACAAATTAAGTGCTGTCAACTGTGTTAATCTTTTGCCATTGCAGTGTTGTTTCTTGAATGTAAATCAGGCTAAATAATCCTGCAGGTACCAGTAATTACACTGTATTTGTGGAAATAACTCTTTTTATCCTCTGCAATTTCAGCATCTTTAATCTAACTTGTAGGCAACAGTAAAAATCAACTGTACTAGTCAGAAAGTAAGCAGTTCATATTCAGTATGGAAATGGGATACATTGAAAAAGTGGGAAGTGGGATTATACACATATGTTATAGACACACCAGTTTGCACAACTGTCATTATCAGGCAACTACATGAGCAAGTCTTGCTTCTGCAACAGAAAATATATTAAACTTGTAAGACAACAAAATTTATTTCAGAAACTAGATTTCGCTCACATTCGGGTTACTCTGACCACTCCACTATTGCAAGATTGCTTGTCTCCAAAACACACTAAACGAAAGCTGAAAGGGACTACTTACTCTGTATGTATGAAGACAATCAAAGGGCTGGAGCACCTCTGCTATGAAGACAGGCTGAGAGAGTTGGGACTATTCAGCCTGCAGAAGAGAAGGCTTGGGGGAGACCTTATAGTGGTTTTCCAGTATCTGAAAGGGACCTACAGGAAAGCTGGGGAGGGGCTTTTCACCAGAGAGGGCAGTGATAGGACAAGAGGTAATGGTTTTAAACTGAAAAAGGGGAGATTTGGGTTAGATATTAGGAAGAAATTCTCCACCATGAGGGTAGTAAGACACTGGGACAGGTTGCCCAGGGAGGTTGTGGATGCCTCCTCCCTGGAGGTGTTCAAGGCCAGATTGGATGAGGCCTTGTGCAGCTTGGTCTAGTGTGAGGTGTCCCTGCTCACAACAGGGAGGTGGGAACCTGATGATTTTTAAGGTCCCTTCCAACCTTAATAATTCTATGATTCTATGATTTTATGCAAAGTGATGTATGTTTCATTTCTGCTTGCATAAATCTTCATGTAATTAAGGCAGGAATACAGCAGAGAGTGCTTGGGGTAGGAGAAGCAGCTGTGAGATGGCAAAGGGGAAACTTTGGAGAGTAGTACTGGCCTCTGAACTGCCTCTGATGGCTGGTGCAAGTGCAGGGTTGTCTCCCCCTCTGCAGTGAGGTAACCCTCCAAGAACTGGTGGATCACCAGTGATCATTCACTTGAAAAATGGAGAGATGAAGCAGTATCCATGATGCCAGGCTGTGCAGAAACTGGGGGCTGCAGATAATACTGTTCCTGAGCAAAAAGGACATCAGGCCATTCTTGAAGCTATGTATATGCATGTAGAGTGTATAGCAGCAGGCTGGAGCTGGTTTTGAAAGGGAAATCTTCTTGTTTTAAACACGGCAAAGAAGAGACAACTGACTGTGATGATGAGTAAGCAGTAGGCATCACAGACCAACCTAGGCATGGAAGATAACTAGAGCAAACAATGTAACTGAGGAGCTGGGAGCCTGCTCTCACCATATTCCCTAACACAGCAACACAGAGCTGACTCCTGATCCAGGAAGGAGCACACATCTTTTTAGAGATCTTTTAATTTAAAAAGAAGTTATGTCTCGAAACAAAGACTTTTAAAGAAACCTATCCAGACCTGAGGCAATCCTCTTCATGAAAGTCCCCAGTGTGACTGCTCCTCAGTTCGGTTACCCAGAACAGTGTCTGCAGGTCTTGGAGTATCACTAGAGCAATAAACTCAGTCTTTTGGGTAGAGACGGCTTTGTGCCTTGAGCAAACAGAGCACTGGCATATCAGCTAAACAGCAAGGACAGGTTTCTGAGGTTTTCCTAATCTGTAAGGTTGGCAGAGCTGAAGAGCTTTTTAATTGGGGGGCTGGATATAAAGAGGAACTGAATGAAGTTCATGGCTGCAAACCAGTCCCCTCTGAGAGCAAGTCTGCAAACAGAAAAATTTCCCATGACCGCATTTTTGATACACCATGTATAAAGTAGGTTATAGGTCAACCTCAGCCTACGTTTACAGGAAACATTTTGTTTTCAAAGTACATTTAGCTAATACTGAATTATAATTGAGCTCATATGATACTACTTATTATGCAAATGCATTAATTATGATTCATGGCATTACAATAGGTAGTAAATGAATTAATAATTACATGACACAAAATAAATAGGATAACACGTTGTAAAATCACAGCTAAGTGTTACTTTTTACAACACATTATGTTCATATCCTACTCTTACAGCAGACTGCAAGAGCTCTGGCATAAGAGTGGCAATGCGGTATCTGCAACAACTTGACTGCAGTGTGCTTTCTCTTTATTAGCAAGGAAGTGCTACTATGTGTTTCAGATGCAATGAAGATATATAATTAGGAAGATGCCTAATGTACTCTTGATGTCTTAGCATCCAGCTGTTGACCACAGGGAACTGCACAGGATACTTCAGTTAATGTGAACTAGATGACTTTTTGCCCCTCTGAGATTATAATTACATTCATGCAGAAAGCTCCATATAGGTTTTTTTTAGCACAGGCATTGCTGAAAACAGTATCAGATAAGGAGCAGAATAAAATGAAGCTGTTCCTGGATTTCACAAAAAGCTACAGAGGTTAATTACTACCCTACCTATCTAAATGGTACAAACTAGGAGAGTGAAATGGAATTGGTGGTGAGGAAGACTAGTTTTTAATCAAGAAATGAAATACAACTGGATGTACAACTCCACAAAACCCTTGACAAATCATAAAATACAACCAGGGAGAGAAAGATGTGGCATCTTTTCCCAAATAGCACAATCTGGGCCAGTGACAAATTTTATTTTATTTCTTTTGGGGACCAGAATAAGGAATGCCAAAATGAATGTAGCAAACAAATCCACAGCTGCAGCAGGAGAGTAAAGATACACTAAAGAAAATTTCAACAGTGCTGAGACATAGTAACAACCTCTGCTGTGCTGATTGGGCAGATAAAGAAAGACCTTCACTTTCTAGCCCAGTGAAGCTGGTTGCTTTTGCAAGTGTAGCCTACACATTTAAATAACAACCTGCTACAATTATCTGGCCAAAACCAAAGCCCATCATCTCCTCAATGACTCAATTTCTTTGTCTTTTTTCCCATGCCTGCAAAGCACTTCGGTACAATTTGAAAAATTTTAAATAATTGTGACACCTACTGTAAGAAAGGTAATTTTTAAACAAAAGCATCTCATTCCTAACATAACAAGAAGCAGAGATATCAAATCATATCCTGACCTACCCAGTCACTCACTGAAAGCAGATTCCAGTCACTTCTTTATAACTGAACAAAATATAGCACCTCTCAATTTCTGAGGTTAATTTACATACAGGAACTGCGACAGTGCAAATCTTTTTTTGAGTTTTCTGTTTATCTTGCAGCCCTCAGCAATTTTAAATTAGTAGCGTGCACAGGCAGTTTCATAAATCTTGTAATTGGGTTCAGATCCCTCTCTCAAAAATATGTGTAGGTAAAGCACCTCACTTCTGGTACTTTATTAAAGATCATAACTGTTGATTTCCCATATGGCCATCTTAAATGGCTGAAGAAGGACAACTAAACTGGCAATCAGAAAGCAATCAGTGGAGGTTAGTACATCTGTCTCCCCATCTTTTCCTTAGGCACAAAGAGACAACACCAAGCAAAACTTATCCCCAACCAAATGGTTTTTGTTTTGTTTTGTTTTTTAAGTAAAAGAGTAATGTCAGAGCCAATACAAGATGCTTACAATGTTTTTAAGGAGTAATTACAAGGGAAATCGCATTTTAAAGTAAGCAAAAATTGCCCTGGGTTTCCCACTCTGGTGCTGCGGCACCTCACTGGTATATGAAAAACTGACAGTGAAACTTGCCCAGAAACTGTCTGAAAATGGAAGCAAAATGGCCTGGTTGCTCTCAATAGGTAAAGGCAGATAGATGTCAAGCACAAGTCATATTACAAGTAGATACATTTCAACCCTCACATATTGTTCAAGACATGTTTTGTTACTGAAATCTCATCACTTCTCCCAGGAAGACTGGCTTTGCAGGTGCAGCCCCCAGCAAACTTAAGTGTCCAGCTACATGAGCCAGAGAAAGCAGAACCAGTGGAGAGCTCTTGCTCTCTCTATAGTCACCAAGAAAGATTGATATGCAGAAAAAAAGAGGAAGAAAAATAACCCTATTTGGGTCTAAAGCCTCAGAACACCAAGGAGCATTTTCATAATCTCTGTACAAGCTTTCTGTACAGTCTTCTAATGAACAGCATTACATATAAGCACTCAAGAAAAATAATTCAGAAATCTCATTAAAAGGGCAAATGTAATTGTTTTCTGTAAATTCAGATGCAATGAGAACTGGGAAATTGATATTTGTAATTTCTGAATTCCTATGAACATTGTGGCTTTAAAAGTTCAGTCAATAGGTTAGTACTAAAGGCTTTCTATTCTGCCCACAAGAGGTCACAGAAGGAAAATGCAGCAGAAACTGGGTAAGGCAAAATATACAGTACAACATGGACAGGAAGGCAAGGGGAGAAAAAAAAAACAAACCAAAATCAAACAAAAAACCCCAACACATAAAAGCATAACAAGCAGAACAATGAGAAGAAAATAACCTAGAAGTAAACAATGGTCTATATAATATCCACTGGTGCCAACTCCACATATGATCAATACTCCTCTGTGTTTAATTCTGTATGTAACATACATTTCCCAAATAGAAATCTATTTGAAAGGCAGAACTGCATCATCACAGCAAAAAGAAAATTAACATACACTGAGACATTAAAGATTCATGTTGAAAGTCTACAATGAACATGAGAGCTTCCCACACACAGTTGGCATAGGGAGAGGTGAGAAGAGAACCATGCAAGATATGAAAGCAAGCCATTATCTCAATAAATCCCAGGACTTCTCAGGAGCTTGGAAGGAGGGCAAAGAGGCAGAGCTCAGTGCACCTGCTTATAACACAGAAGCTGGCTTCAAAACTCAAGAAAAAAAAATTTCTACTTTGGTTCACTCCCAAAGTAGGATATGGAGTCTCTTTAAAGAGATGTCTTTAAATAGAAACATTCATGGTCCTGGCAAGTATTTATACAATACATCGTATGTTAAGTAGATCAGTGATTTCTTCTCTTCATGTAATTTGACAAAAACAATGAAGTTGTGTGAAGTAATAAAAGCTCTGGCAGAAAGTGTTTGGAGAACTTGAAGAAAAACATGTGCAGTTCTCTCCATGCTGTTCCTTCTAGAGAATTGTAAAACAAACAAACAAACAAACAAAAACAACAACAACAAAAAAAAAAAAAAAAAACAAAAAAAAAAAAAAAAACCTTTATGAGCATGAAGCCTTCTTCCCATTCCTGAAAATCCTTACATCAGCAGCAAAGGTTGACCCAGTGTAAACCCAGACAGGGACATAGAGAGAAGGGAAAATAGAGAGAAGTGATGTTTTGTGACATCCATAGCCTTATGTATGCTGTTTACAGCTTCCGTCTGAGATTTATATGCTCATCCAAAGAGGTAATTAAAGAGCAATTAAATTAAGCTTTATAGAGGGAGATGAAACCGGCAGTAAAGAAGCAAACTACAGCACTGCACACAACATAACAAAACAGTAATTGGAGCATACTGCAATGAACCTGCTGCCTCACCTCGTGATGCTGCCACAGAAAGTGCATCACGAAAAGCCTGCACTAGCAGCCATTTCAGGAAGACCCAGGGCCCTATTCAGCACTCAAAAAAGGTTATTGTGTCACTATGATAGTATGCAAAGGGGAAGCCTAAGTGATTTCCACAGCCAGGAAGAACTACCAGAGTCGATGGCTAATGGGTCCAGTGTTGTTCAACATCTTCATCAATGACCTGGATGAGGGGACAGGGTGTATCCTCAGCAAGTTTGCTGATGATACTAAACTGGGAGGATTGGTTGATACACCAGGAGACTGTGTGGCCATTCAGCAAGATTTGAACAGACTGCAGAGCTGGGCAAAGAGGAACCTAATGAGGTTCAACATGAATAAGTGTAGAGCCCTGCACCTGGGAAGGAATAACAATGTGCACCAGTACAGATTAGGAGCCGACCTGCTAGAAAGCAGAAGCAAACTTCAAAGGTCCAGTGCTGATTTACACCACCTGCTACTTCTGGCCCTGTGTTTCACAGAATAAAATGTTCCTACTGAAATCCAAGCTTTTGCTACCACAGAAAACACTCCCTCAGCCATTTCTCTCACAATTCTACTTTGTAAATGTTACAGGCAAAGGTATCCAGGCCCTGGTTTAAGGTTACCAGAATGGCATCAGGGACCATATGCAGGCTCCAGTACCCACAGGACAGTGGATTTCCCTGTCATAACAATAGGGAAAACAGCTGTAAAATTTCCTCTTGTGACTTGGCAGAGGAAAGCATGACTACACAAGCAGTGTACCAATTTGAGGACATGCTGTACCTTGCAGGGACTTGGAGCTGTCAGAGCAATCACCCAGAGCTCAAGACCACAAGGGGATGCTTCAGCTAAACCTCTTGCAGGCAATAAGTATGAGTTGTTGTCTTGTCAGAGCAGATCTACACTGTAATTCAGTGTGCTGGCAGCATGTTCAAGTACATCTGAGCTAGTGTGATACCAGCTATCAATGGTGGATTTGTCACCAGGACCAATATCCACGATCCCAAACAGGCAGGTACTGCCCCTATCCTGCTTCACAGCTAATGCTTGCCCAGGCAGCTTAGCTCTGTGCTTTAACTATAGACCTACACTGTGACAGAGCACAGAGCATTTGCACTTGGCTCTGACCAGAAAGCTATAGAGCATTTGCTGTCATCTCCAGACTACTGAATGTGTATAAACATAAAACTCCCGTATAAAAACAAACCAAACCAAACAAAAAAAAATGATTATTCCTGTCTACTGTTTTAAATAACTTCTTAAAGCTGCCTTCATTTTAAAGTGCTTGCAAATACCAAGAAAGTGGACAGTTACTATATCTGACAAATTTTATTTGCAAGTAGAGGAAAAAAAAAGGAACATTTTAAAAATAGTTTCTGTATCTTCTGTTAAAGATATCAGGCAATTAAATACTGAAACCAGTGATGTAAGTCCATGCAGACACAAACTAAAAATGTCATTCTCTGCAGGACATTCAGCTGCCACTGTGTAGAGAGAGACAAAAAAAAAAAAGGAAAGAAAACAAACAAGTAACAATGACAGACTAAGTAAAACAGTGACACCAGTCTAAAATTCAGAGATAAAATCAGTCCTTGTGGATTTTCATCAGCTTTCTGACACTTCCCACTGAAAACTTTATTGTGCAGGCTAACATTTTTTTTTCTATTACATTGTTGATTTTGTTCATCTCAGTACATATTCATACTAACATTACTCACACAAAACTGTATTTTAAAAGGCAAATATTGCAAAGACATAAATAATGTGCCCAGTAGTTTTTGTTTGCATTATTCCACCCTGTTTCTATCTTCAGAACAATGCTTCACATTAGTGGCTTTTTACTTTATTTTTAAAAAAAAAAGAGGGAAAAAAAAAGAGGAAAGAGAAGAGGGGGAAAAAAGATATGTGAGAGACAGACTGTATAATGGCCTTTAAGCCAGCGACATTTAATGACCGTCTGTGGTGATGCACTCCTCGCACCTGTGAGAAGAGGACAGAGGTACCAGGCGCATGTGCACACAGGACCACAGACTACAGTTCCCAGGAGGCACAGCCGGGTCGGAACCGGAAGGGGAGACAAAGGCGAGCGCTGCGAATGCTTGCTGCGGCCACAGCTGCCGTGTGTGTGTGTGTGTGTGTGTGTGTGTGTGTGTGTGTGTGTGGCTGTGGCTGTGGCTGTGGCTGTGGCTGTGGCTGTGTGTGGCTGTGTGGCTGTGTCTGGCTGTGGCTGTGTGGCTCTGTGGCTCTGTGGCTGTGTGGCTGTGGCTGTGTCTGTGTGAATGGGGGGGGGGGAAGAAGGAGGGGGGATACTCTTCTTGTCTTGATATCTAATATAGAAATAGCTTTGCCATAACCTCAGTGCCTATAATAAACTTAGTAATGTCTTTCTGCTCGGGATATGCGTTTGTGAGTGTGATAGGGTGTAGTCCTCAGCCCTCAATCCCCTTTAGAAGGGGAGTGGGTCGCGGTCTTGCCCATATCAGTCCACAACAAGAGAGAAAAAGTAAGATGAAAGCTCAAGAAACACACCTGCAATTTATGTTTGCATTAATTAAGAGTGTGAATAACCACACAGGATCAGCAGAACTCTGAGTCTTCATACATTCAAAGCAGGCAGCAAGGCAACAGAGCATCAGAAAGCTCACAGAGCATTTCTCTGATACTACCCAAGTCACTACATGAAGTATAAAAAGGCTCCTTCTCAACAAACATCTTGATACTTTGGAGACCTAGTCTCCAACCATCTGTGGCTACCCTGCATTCTCTTCCAGCTGCAAGGAGGTGCCACTACCATACCTTTGTTTCCTGCTCATCTGATAATTCACCCATTGCTATCTCCTTGCCCTAAACACCAGATCATGAGCTCACAGGAGCTGGGGCTGTCTTTGTATCAGCCACTCAACAGAGCCTAATGTAGCAGGGCTTTAGATACTCCGCAACACCAGAGACAATAATATTGAGAATTTTTCCTACTGCCTAGATGCGATGGTAACGGTTGTGTTAAAAATATGTAAGTACAGTAGACAGAGACAGATAGACTGACCTTTAGTCCTTTCAAGGTCTTCACAAACAGGCATGTAGACTGGGATATGAGAGTCTTGCAAAATATCAGTTTCACAAGATTGGAACTGGACCTCTACAGAAATCAATGAATCTTGGTTAGACTTCTTCCAATTTCACTGTCTTTACTGATTTATGCTGAGGTGTTTCACCTTTACGGTGATACTGTTGCATTTACTCCTGAATCTCATTTTTGTCTTATTTAATGACCATCTCAAGCAATTTCTCTTTGTATTTCTCACCTAATTAATACTTGACCTTTTCCAGATTTCCTTCCTTACAGCAGTAAGCACACTTCAAAAGGTTTAGCAATCAAAGCAAATAAGCTCCCAAGAGTTTTTCTGTGTTCCTAAACTTGGTTTCACTTACTAAAGCCTAGTAAAGAAAGCATCCAATATCCCAGACAGAGCTTCCCTTCTTTCCCAATGGCCTTCTCCATTGTACAATTCAGGATGATTGGTCAAGAGCCAAAAAGCTACTGCCTGTACATGGTACCTAGAGCTTCCCCACAGAGGCTGACAGGTACCCTCCTTCACTCCCTCTAACTTCCCATCCCTAAGAAGAAAGACAAAGTACAGTTTAGTATTGACAGTGTGCTTCTGTGCTCTACAGTAAGCCTTCTTTCCCAAATACATTTAATAAGAAAATGTCATGCATGTACTGGACCAACTTTGCAGAAGGGGTAGGCAAGGAAGGAGAGGTGGTGGGGTGGCCCTTTATGTTAGGGTCAGAACACCCTTATCTGATTGGCTCTCTGCCTGCAGCAGAGTCACCACTGTGCTTTCCAGCCATGTGCCCTAGTCATGCACCCCTGCCACGTGTAACTACCATGCTGGAGCTGCCATTGCATTACCCCTTGTCGCAGCTGTTCGCTGCATCCTGCTGAGGTTCACTGCAGACACGTCAAGATGCCAAGCTGTGGAGACATAGGTGTTATTATATCTCGGGTCTCTTACTTATTTTTTCTGTGATTTCATACCTCGGAAAATCTAATCGGCCCTCTCACACACACACAAAGTGCCTACCCAACTGGGCAATGATGGGCACAATAGCTTAACACCTCTGTCTGGTGCTGTAATATTCTATCTTTGTGTTCTCACTTTTGCGGTTAATATCTCTACCTGGGAGTGTGTTTGGATTCAAACGAGACAACAGTATCTCATTGATTCCTCAATTTCACTTAATACCTTTTAAATTTGTTCATTTAATTTATCTTGAGTACCCTCATGTGTTCCTGCCCCTTTAAATAAACCGTGGTTGAATTCATTAAAGCAGATCATGGTTTTAAGTTTTAATTTTGGTAAGGGGGGGTGGTAATTAGTGGAGCTATAACACTTTGATACCCAGCACATCCATGCTTGCCCCAATTCGAGGCGGACCCTTGTAAAAGCTCAGTAAATTTTTTTTGTTTGCCCAATCGGAAGACTGGTCAGGTGATTTGAAAACTGGTGTCAGAAACCCCTGATTGGTCATGAACTCATCAGCTTGGTTTGTCAGACCGTGACAGAAGGCTTGTCATACTTCAAGAAGGAACTCTTAAAGGCTCAGGAGAAGGCCATCCCCAGGTCCTGAAAGATGAACCAACGGGGAAGATGACCAGCCTGGCTAAATGGAGAGCTTTGGTTGAATATCAGGAACAAAAGGAAAGTTTACAGCTTTTGGAAAAGGGGGTTGGCAACCTATGAGGAATACCAAGATGTGAAGCTAGGCAGGGGAAAAATTAGAAGGGCCAAGACTCAAGCAGAACTCAACTTGGCCACTGCTGTTAAAGATAAGAAGAGGTTTCTTCAGTATATCAATAGAAAAAGGAAGACTAGGGAAAATGTAGGCCTGCTGATGAATGAGGTGGGTGCCCTAGTGGTGGAAGACACTGACTGCCTTCATTGCTTCGGTCTTCACTGCTAGAGCTGCCCCTCATGAATCTCAGACCCTGGAGGCAAGGGGAAGGGTCTGAAAAGAGGAAGACTTTCCCTCAGTAGATGAGGACTGGATTAGAGACCACTTGGACAAACTGGACATTCATAAGTCCATAGGCCCTGATTGGATGTACCTGCAAGTGCTGAGAGAGCTGGCAGATGTTATGGCTGGGCCACTCTCCACCATCTTTGAAAGGTCATGGAGAACAGAAGAGGTGCCTGAGGACTGGAGGAAGACCAATATCACTCCAGTCTTCAAAAAGGGCAAGAAGGAGGACTCAGAAAACTACAGGCCGGTTGGTCTCACCTCTGTCCCTGGGAAGGTGATGGATGATTCATTCTGGATGTTATCTCTAAACAGATTGAAAAACAGGAAGTTATTTGGAGTGGTCAACATGGATTTAGCAAGGGTAAATCACGCTAGACCAATCTGCTAGCCTTCTATGATAACATAACTGGTTGGCTGGATGAGGGGAGAGCAGCAGATGTCATCTCCTTTGACTTCAGCAAGGCTTTTGACGCTGTCTCCCATAACATCTTCATTAGGAAACTTGCAAAGTGTGGGCTAGATGAATGGACAATGAGGTGGATGGAGAGCTGTCTGTGTCACAGAACTCAGAGGGTTGTGATCAATAAAGAGGGTCAAGTTGGAGGCCTGTAACCAGTGGTGTCCCCCAGGGGTCAATATTTGGTCCAGTCTTGTTCAACATATTCATCAATGACCTGGATGAGGGGACAGAGTGTATCCTCAGCAAGTTCACTGATGATACCAAACTGGGAGGGGTGGCCGACACTCCAGAGGGTTGTGCTGCCATTCAGTGTGACCTGAACAGGCTGGAGAGCTGGGCAGAGAAGAACCTAATGAGGTTCAACAAGGGCAAGTGTAGGGTCCTGCACCTGGGGAGGAAGAATCCTAGGCACCAATATAGGTTAGGGGTGGACCTGCTGGAAAGCAGTTCTGAGGAGAAGGGTCTGGGAGTCCTGGCAGATAGTAAATTATCCATGAACCAGCAATGTGCCCTTGCCACCAAAAGAGCCAATAGAATTCTGGGTTGCATAAGGAAGTGTGTGGCCAGTAGGTCGAGAGAGGCCATTCTCTCCCTCTACTCTGCCCTGGTGAAGCCACATCTGGAATATTGTGTCCAGTTCTGTGCTCTCCAGTTCAAGAGAGACAGGGAACTACTAGAGTCCAATGGAGAGTAACAAAGATGATTGGGGAATTGAAGCATCTGTCTTATGAGGAAAGGCTGAGAGAGCTGGGATTCTTTAGCCTGGAGAAGGCTGAGTGGTGGGTGCAAGGAGGATGGAGCCAGATTCTTTTCAGTAGTTCCCAGTGACAGGACAAGGGGCAATGGACACAAGCTGGAACATAGGAATTTCCATTTAAATATGAGGAGAAACTTCTTTATGGTGAGGATGACAGCAGTGGAATCGACTGCCCAGGGAGGTTGTGGAGCCTCCTTCTCTGGAGACTTTCAAGACCCGCGTGGATGCAGTTCTGAGTAATGTGCTCTAAGCAATCCTGCTTCAGCGGGGGAGTTGGACTAGATGATCTCTAGAGGTCCCTTCCAACTCTGACAATTCTGTGATTCTGTGACATGTGAGATATGGCACAATAATCACTGAACCAAAGAGAATTCAGAGGTCATAAAATACAGTCCTTCAGTTTGCAACGTAGCTAAGTGCCGATACATCCAAAGTACTGAGCGTAAGCAGTATGATGGGAAAACAGCAAGATCCTACTATTATTTGAGCATACTTTCTTAGCCAAAATTCTAATGTGATGCAGAACAAGAAACATGCTGCAAGAATATACCGTGACTTTAGTATTGACTTCTTTGCAGTAAGTCTCTCACTATTATGAAGCAGATGCAAATAGCTACTGAAATACAATAGTGCCTCTGTGCTCACCATTGAGAAAGTGAGGCAAGCAAATGTTTTCAGGCAACACGACCTCATTTTGGTGGTTGTTGAAATTACTTCAGACTTTAGGTTCTTAGCTTACTCTCAAAAGTCAGCTACAACCCAGCAATGAAAACAACAGTCTACATTAACATGTTGATTTTCTTTAATTCAAACACTGCAAAGAAAATGCCTCCATTTCCTAGGTTATAGGATTCTAGGCAATAGGCACCATATATCATAGAAGTCATAGAAATCATAGAAAGGTTAGGGTTGGAAGGGACCTTAAAGATCATCTAGATCCACCCCCCCCCCCATGTGTGCAGGGACACCTCCCACTAGATCAGGTTGCTTAGAGCCCCATACAACCTGGCCTTGAATACTGCCAGGGATGGGGCTTCCACCACCTCCCTAGGCAACCTGTTCCAGTTCCTTACCACCCTCATAGTAAAGAATTTCCTCCTAATATCTAATCTAAATCTCCCCTCTTCAAGTTTTAAACCATTGCCCCTTGTCCTCTCGCTACATGCCTGTACAGAAAGTCCTGCCCCAGCTTTCTTATAGGCCCCCTTTAGGTATTGGAAAGTTGGAAAGCCGCTATGAAGTCACCTCGGAGGCTCCTCTTCTCCAGGATGAACAACCCCAACTTCCTCAGCCTATCTTCATAGGGGAGGTGCTCCAGTCCTCTGATCATTTTTGTCACCCTCCTCTGGACTCACTCAAAGAGCTCTATGTCTTTTTTATTTTGGGAGCTCCAGAACTGGACACAGTACTCCAGGTGGGGTCTCACAAGAGCAGAGTAGAGGGGGAGAATCACCTCTCTTGACTGGCTGGCCAAACGTCTTTTGATGCAGCCCAAGATACAGCTGGCTTTCTGGGCTGCAAGCGCAAATTGCTGGCTCATGTTGAGCTTCTCATCAACCATCGCCCCCAAGTCCTTCTCCGCAGGGCTGCCCTCAATCCCTTCTCCTCCCAACCTGTTTTCATGTGTGGGATTGCTTCGATTCAGGTGCAGAACATTGCACTTGGCCTTGTTGAACTTCATGCAGTTAGCAAGAGCCCACTTTTCAAGCCTGTCCAGATCCCTCTGGATGGCATCCTTTCCCTCCAGCATGTTGACTTTACCACACAGTTTGGTGCCGTCAGCAAACTTGCTGAGGGTGCACTTGATACCATTGTCCATGTTGGCGACAAAGATGTTAAACAGTACTAGTCTGAGAATGGACCCTTGAGGAACACCACTTGTCACATGTTTCCATTTGGACATCGAGCCATTGATCACAACTCTTTGCGTGTGACCATCCAGCCAGTTCCTTATCCAATGAGTGGTCCATCCATCAAAACTGTAACATTCCAGTTTTGAGACCAGAATGTCTTCTATAAGATACATCACAAAAACACAACAATCCATTAGAAGCAAGCTATTGCCTCATTCAAAGCACTGCTTGTAGACAATGGAGTTCATCTATCACCACATAGCTACTAATGAAACCTAAAAATATTGCATGCCATTGTTTCTGCCTTCTAATAATTTTCTGCATTCAGTTATAGCAACAGAAATTAAAAGTAATTTTCTTGTCATAAATCAGGCTCAATGCATTAATTTTACTGTGTTCTTGATGACAGCAGACAAACCTACTGACAACCTTAGTGAGAAAAGATCATTTGCCATAAAGTATATAGCAAGGACTGAAAAACCAAAAAGAAACTAGGCAACTTGAATGTTGATTAGACAGTAAGTCAGGGATTCTGAAGAGTTAATGAATCTAAAGTAATGCAAAAATAACTAAACTAAATACAGATGAGTACTGCACACCTCAGTGGAGCCAAACAGCTGGTGTTCTAGCCCACAGTCAGATATTCTATAAAACTATCCTCACAGGAATAAGTATGTGCAATCGTCTTTCACACAGAGAAAGCACTGTCTTGGGACTAGGCAATTAATTGGTGGGAAGCCACAAAATCCTAAAATACCACACTTAGAAAATACAAACAAAGGAGCTCAGGGTCTTTGAGGACTTAATTTCACTTCCTTGCTGTTTGTGGACATCTTCTCTGGAGCTCACTGTGCTCATAATCTCTTGAATAGGTTTCCATTTCAATGAGCAACAGATCCTGCATCACTGTTCTGGGACAATAGTGTATTAGATTGCAGTCTCAGGCAGGGGAAAAAAAGAGTGTTCTGGGTTCAGGGCCTGATTCTGGCTGTGTGATTTGGAATGCCTGATGATGAATATGGGATCAATGGTTATCAGATAGTTTTGGATAAGTGTCAGGGATTTGACTGGATAATTCAGTCATCAATTCCTAAGAGACATCAGAACTCCACACCCTAGCATACAGGCAGCATGTTAAAGCACAAACAATCCTTTCCTTCTAAAAAGAAGGGTATTAGGGCATGAGCCTCCCTGAACTGGAACTATAACCTAGTACCAAGACACTAATCACTTAAATAACTTTATTAGGGTAGTTGATGATTTTTATTAAAAAGCACATTCCAGAAAACCCTGGGTTTCCATTTCTAGACCTTCCCACCCCACACACTTTTTCTGCTAGCATTACTCTTTTCTTATGGTTGTTTTGTCATTGTTGCTACTTACAACAGTAAATCAGTGCAAGGGGAGATAAGAGAAATTTTTTGTTCATACCCTGTGATTGGTGTTTCTCAACATTGATCTTCCCAGACTGTTTATAACTCATCTTAAATCTGTTTGCCCAGATTATTAAAACTAAGTCAGCTTCAAAATTTTAGAAGCCAGCAAAAACAAGGCCCCAGTATTACCACACGCGACAATAATATGGCTAAAGCGATTTACTTGTTTCCTGTAGGCTAGGCTAGTAAATGTCTCCTTTCTCCTCACCCAGTCCTGCACCCACTTAAAACTAAAACAGAGATATGAAAGAAAGAGCACATACTGGCATTTCCTGTGTGAGTGGTGAAAGCTAAAGACATAGAAGGTGTCTAGGGATGTCCATGGCTTCCACGGTCACAAGCATATTGCAAGATCACAAGTATTGCAGGATTCTAATGAAAAGGAGGGTGGCATCAAAGCAAGCATAGTCTTTCACTCCAAACTGACCAGTTTACAGAAAATAAACTTTCTTCCACTTTCAATCCACAAAAGCAGTAAACAGCTTCCTCACTAATAGTACATTATTGGTATACTACTAGAATTATTGTAAAATCAATAATATTACAAAATACTAGTAGTAAATGAATAAAATAATAAATAAATATCTTTAAAATAGTACTAATAGTAATATTTTCATGCTCAGAACTGCTTGGTTTATCTCAGCAAAACTGCAGTGATAACTTACAGTAACTCCTGTACTTTGGGTAAAAACCTTATCTATTCTAATAGGACTTTGCAAAAAAACTTCAGAAGGTAATGACATGAATTTACCACCTTTTCATTGTGATCAGACTGAATTTATACTACACATAGGTGACCAGACATTGTGCAAGGGAAACATTTCTGAAGAGCAGTACTTCCAAAATATACGATTTTTGTAGTCTCTTTTACAGAAAGAAATTAAAATATTACGAAGTATGAACAAGTGTCAGGAAAAGAAGAACAATATGAAAGACAACACCATGGCCTTTTCAGAAACACTTTCTGTAGTTGGCATACAGTGACAGCTGGACTGTTTGTATGTGCTTGGAATACAGCCCATGCAGAAACACTGACACACACTGAGCCTATAAAATATACTCTAATGACATAACTTTTAAAACTCAGCACCTGCATAAGAACATGACTTCCAAAAGCTTTTATAAACAGTTCGTTTGCCTTCCCTGGATTAACCAGAAAAAACAGTCATTGATTTCTAGAGAAGGTAAGTTACCAGCTTTTAAACAAGTTACTAATGGCCTTCAGTGCCTGGAGATGGCTCTGTCCCATTCACCTCTGCTAAGGCAACAAGGATGTGTTTGATACTACTTTGGCTTTTGCACCTGTCACCCAAAAAGACACCACAAGGAGCAGCAAGAGGAACTGTTATGAACTAACCAAAAACCCTTCCCCATCCCTCTGCACTCCTCTGAGGTGGCAGGGCAGAGACATTGGGAAAGAAGGCATGAAGTTGAGCCTAGGAAGAAAGGCAGGTGGGGAGGAGTTTTGTCTTTGCTTCTCATCATCCTACTCTATTTTTATCATAGAATCATAGAATCTGTCTCAGTTTGAGCCAGGGTGAAGCAAACTTTCTCTTTGCTGATTTTTTTTTTTTTTTTCCCTTTCAGTGAACTTTTTTAGCAGCGCCAGAGTTACTGTGAGAGTCGCTGGGGGAGGAGGGAGGCGATCAGTTGTTGGACATCCCTTTATAAATATACATATTCCCTTATCACTAATAATTAAAATAAATCTGTTTCACTTTTCAACCCAGAAGGCCTCTCTTTCTCATTTTTTCTCCCTTTTTCCCTACCTTGAGGGACAGGGGGGGATTGAGAGTATTATTGTTATTGGTTTGACTGCCAACCCGGAGCCAAACCGTGACAGAATCATAGAATGTATTGGGTTGGAAGGGTGTGGGGAACGGACCATTTTCCCTTCTCCCCACATAAGATTAAATGGAATGCCTTTCAAGCCGGCAAAGTGCTTTTTGCTGATTTAGCCAAGGATGAACTGAAACAGAACAGGGAGAAAAACAGATAACAGGCTGAAGAACTGCCTCTGAAAGACTAAGCACCTGGCCACTGCTAATTGGCTAAGTCGAACAGAGAATGTTATTTAAAAAAGAAAGCAAGCTGTGCCAGAGAACCAGAGAACCTTCTTCATCTGCCAGACTCGGTGATAGACTGAGCTCCCTGCAAGTACTGCAGCTGCTCCACGGGGGGCCTGTGCTTGCTCGCGGGGGATCGCCACTTGCCACTTGCCGCAGCCTGTCTGCTTGCAAGGAATTGCTGCCCAAACCAGAACCAAGCTTGCTGTGCCCACTTGCCGTGCCTGCCTGTTGCCTGCTGGAGGGGTCTCCCCACCACTGGGTCGCCGGGATATTGGTTACATTCTCGCTGTGGAAGGAGGGTAACATGCATACACATACACACACACACACAAATCCACACACACACACACATCCACACACTTATCTGCCGGGCTCAACTCCTACCCTTTTCCTCCATTGATTCTACACCTCGCTAGCAGGGAATACACTTACTAATACCACAGAACCCTGATTTTCCTTTCTGATATATGCCTAGATTATCTTCCCTGAGCCTTGGTCCCTCAATTAATTTGTAAGTTAAACATTGGTCTCAATAACAATTTGTGAGCGTGGTGAGGGAGTATTCCAATCTACACTCTAAGATACGGTCCCGCAGTGGCCGTTCCTCTGGGAGAGGCGAGCGCCACGTGTGCGCCCTCGGTTTCATTCACAAACCTCTCTGTTGTAGGGGGGGAAGTCGCAGAAGCATCCTGGCAGCCGGTAGCCCCTGATATCGGCCCTCGACAAAGGGACCTCTAAAAATCATCTAGTCCAACCCCCCTGCAATAAGCAGGGACATCTCCAACTAGACTACATTGCTCAGAACCCCATCAAGCCTGACCTTGAATGTCTCCAGGGGTGAAGCCTCCATCACCTCTCCAGGCAACTTGTTCCAGTGATCCAACATCCTCATATTAAAGAACATTTTCTTAATGTCCAACCTAAATCTACCCTTTTCTAGCTTAAAACCATTACCCCTTGTCCTATGGTTATATGCCCTCATGAACAGTTCTTCCCCAGCCTTCTTATAGGCCCCTTTCAGGTACTGGAAAGTCACTATAAGGTCCCCCTAGAGTCTTCTCCTCTTCAGGCTGAACAACCCCAAATCCCTCAGCCTCTCTTCATAAGAGAGGTGCTCCAGGCTTCTGATCATTTTCATGGCCCTCCTCTGGACATGCTCCAACAGGTCCATGTCCTTCTTGTGTTCGGGACTCCAGAGATGGACACAGTACTTCAGGTGACGTCTCATCAGGGCAGAGTAGAGGGGCAGAATCACCTCTATCAATCTTCTGGCCACAGTTCACTCGATGCAGGCAAGGATGCAGTTGGCCTTCTGGGCTGCAGATGCACATTGGTGGCTCATGTCCAGCTTTGGATCCACTAGTACCCCCAGGTCTTTTTCCACAGGGATGCTCTCTAGCATGTCCTCCCCCAGCCTGTATTAATATCTCTGTCTGCCCCAGCCCAGGTGCAGGACCCTGCACTTGGTCTTGTTGAACCTCATGAGGTTCACCTGGGCCCACATCTCCAGCTTGTCCAGGTCCCTCTGGCATATTGACTGCACCACCCAGCTTGGTGTCATTGGCAAACTTGCTGATGATGCTCTCAATGCCACTGTCAATATCCTTAATGAAGATATTAAACGACACTGGTCCTAGTATGGACCCCTGAGGGACACCACTTGCCACCGTTTTCCATCTGGACATCGAACGCCATTGACCGCTACCCTTTGGATGTGACCATCCATTTTAATTAGCAAAAAATTATATTAATCTTCCTCAAGTCAATTTTTTTTTGCCTGTGACTGTAGTTTGTAGGTGATTTCCCAGTCCCTATCTCTACCCACTAGCTTTTCCATCTTATTTTCTGCCACTGTTCCTTTGAGAAGGCAGAGAGCAGCTACATGGGTGTCTGGAAGCCGACTAAGGTCAATCCACGACAAAACCAAAAAGCTTGTCCATGACACCTCAAAAGCCTTACTAACTAAAGAACAGAAGCAGATTTATTCTGAACATTGTAATTGATTTTATTTTTCCTCCACTTCATCATTTTTTAATACTCTCAGATGAAATAATACTCTCAGAGTAGAAATACAGTCACAGTCTTTCCTTTCACATTGTGGAGAGATCCAGTCAAAAGTAGTAAGTATGAAGAAATTGCAGAGACAATTTATTCAGGCATTAAATGCTTTCAGATTGTGATTTAAATTGTGAGTCAGATTACCAGATGGGTAACTACTTCCTTCTCATGTGAATATAAACCCTCAAACTGAGTTGCTGGAGTGAAAACTGAACTGCAGCTTTTGCACATTTTATTTATGTCAGCTATGGTAAGTAAGATTGAAAAAGTCATTAAAAGGAAATACTACATAAAATAAACACTACAGGTGCAGATACATACCCGTGCATGAACCCTCTATACATGTAGTTTTAGATCATATCTAAGGAGTGCAAAAATTCTGTAGAGTCATGTATACAAAGAAGTCTTACAGCAGCTCTTTTACAGTTGATTTGAAGTCTGGCTCACACAGAACCTGACCTTTGGGAGAAAACTCTTCATAGGCTTGAGGGAGAGGGGATTCTTACCGATTTCAGAGCCTACAATACGAAGCACTCAGACTCAAGCCACATTTAGTAACAGCACATCCCTAACAGCTCCTTCTCAGCTATTCAAACAAAAAACAACAAAAAGCCACAAAGCTTATCCTTTCTCAAAGTATGATCCAGCAACAAAACTGAGAAGCGTGGCTAGGTGACAGAAAAGCGAGGTCAGCAAAATTGAAAAGACATTATCAAAAGGGATTAGAGGAGCAAATAGTAATCAGAGGGCTATAGAAAATCAGGTTTCATCTAGACCTAACCAGGATGGAGAAGCTACGAGGACAACAGAGCTCTCAATCTAGTACTCATTTTCAAGGAAAACAGCATTTCAGTGGGGGCTTCAAATGTAAAATAATCAAATTATAGACAACTGAGAACATTATGCAAAATTCTTCCATGATTAAACAACAAACCAGGAAAAGAAAAACAACCTGAAGGCACAATATTGATTTTTCTTCTTGACATCAGGGATTGGGGCAGAATTCCAAGTGCAGCTTGCTCAGTTACTGCAGATGTGCAGAATTAGCTTCCAGCATCTTCCTTTGTAGCCTGGCTCTCAATTCAGTTACTCACACTAAGCAAAAACAATTGACTGCATATTGTGAATATACAGGTTTAGATACTTGATATTTTACCTGTATAAAATACCTGCCCTGCTTACTGTGCTTCCTATTTTCTGTAAGGCCTGTCATTTCTGTAGAATAGGAGAATATACTCATCTAGGAAAATTATTAGCATTTTCATTACATAGAGAACTGGTGGCAGATTAGGGCTTCATGCATTTACTTACAAAGTAAAGAGTCTTTACGAAACATTTATTGACTGCTAAACCACTGTATGAAGTGCTGGCCCTCTAAACATAGTCCTGTTGATGACTGTGAAATGTGTAGTACAGTAGCAAATTCAAGATCATCTCAAACACTGCAATCACTGTGTAAAAATGTGGCACTTAAAAAAAATGTGCCTAGTACAAGAAACCAGGATGTTTTCTAAACAAAGTTTCACTTACTTTATATCTATTTTCTTAACTTTCTGACTAGCTGCCATCTAGCTGAATTTCCTGCATTACATTAATTCCAAATTTTGTGAACGGGGCTTATCTCAGAGAAAGAAAGAGCTAAGGAAAACTTATTTCATCACCAGGCAAATGAGAAAAAGCTACATGAGAAAGATGACTACAAAGATCATAGGTACAATGTGAACTAATATTAATATTTTTTAAAATCTATCTGAATTTTGTTCATTAAAACTGAAGTAATTTAATGCAGGTTAATTCCATTTGAAGTCCAACTATCTGTGAAAACTTTTTATAGCTTCTTCTTAATGGAACATGCAACCCACATTTTTTTTCTTGTCTCTTCATTCACTCCTTCTTTTCACCCTTTTGTATCATCTGCTTCTCTAAGTCATAGTAAGCAGAGTGCTAGATTCTAATTTTTATATTGAATAATTTTAATACGCATTATTTTGTCTTAAAAAACAACCTCTTTGCATTTGTCCAGTACATTTTCCTTTCAAATTCTGATTTTCAATTTTGCCTTGTCTTTTCAACAATGCCTCTTAATTATTAGTGCATACATAAATATGTATACACATACACTTATATCTACTTAGACATGTACATCTTTCCACTCGACCATGTGGAAAGAGGAGCAGATGACTCTGAATTGGTTCCTGGTCTTTCAGTCACTTTCTCCACTGTTAATTTTATCATAATTTGTTTTCCTGTCACATTCTTTGCAACCTCTGTCCTCTGCAGAAACCTCCTCCTTTTTTCATTTCCTGTCATTCATTTTCTCCACTGCTGAACTGCTCCACCAACTACCATAAGTTTAAATAGACAGGAGGGTCCTCAAGGAGATGGTTTTTAGGGCTGCTTTAGTCTGCACAACTCTTCAGTGCTTGGCATTGGGTTTACAGGGTATGAGACCATCTGTCTCAACACAAAGCATCAGTACAGGGGACAGCTGTTGCATTATGCAAGGAAATGTTACTGTTTAGGATACTGGAATATTAATCAAGGTCTAAGTGAGCTTAGAAAATGTGGATTAACTCAGTTCAAACCTCTTCCCATCTCAAATAATTTATTAGATGTGTCTCGAGAGGAGAAGCCAAGCACACTCTTAGCTTCACACTTCCAGAGTACATTGAGTCAAGGACACAAATCCCTCTCTGAAAGCTGTTCTGGCCTCTTGCAGTCTCCTGTCATGTAAACAATTGCCATTGCATTGTGGGACCACAAAATTTGTCTGTTTCTACAGAGACTCCTGTGGGAGATATATCCGATACCTATTTCCTTGAACTATGCTTTCCTAAGGCCTCGCAACAATATCCGCAAAGAAGTCCAACAGTACTTTTAAAGCAGCATAGAAAAATGGTATTTTTCATTTCAAACAAGTCAGTTTGCTGCCTGAAGGAGAGACGATAATCTTCTTGGACCTCTTATTCTAAAGTAACATTTTTTCCTGCTTCACCTCTTCATCAGAATCAAAATAATTGCACAGTTTAGATGGCGATTGTTCTCAGGAGTTCAAAAAGGTAGTGAACAAGCCACCAATAATCTCATTACTAATCATTTGTTATTAAGATATCACTAAAGTTTCTGGAATTGGCCTATTATATCATAGTATAGACCTGACATTTTACCTATAGAAGTCCTGAGCACATTAACATCACAATAGTGTTAGGTGTTTTTTTAAACATCACTCAGGCTGAAATTAAATTACATTTGTAAATGCTGTTCAGAGCCAGAAGCTTGTGAAATGCTTAGAAAAAGCAACAAGTATTTACCTGGCATTCATAAACTTTCTACATCTTGCAAGAAACAGTGGCTGTATTTATTATAAAAAATCTTCATTATAGAAAGGAAAAATATATATGTTAGACATCTGTAAATTTGCATTTAACTGATTTCTGTCTTAAGAGCCCTATCGGAAAAAGACTTGTTTCAACACAGTTAGTGCTATCACACTGGATTAACATGCATAGGGAAATGTAAGCAGAAACCTTGCCAAACATTCTCTTTTCCATTTGCTCTATTTTTTAATTGTTTGTTCTATTAAATAGCATTCCTGCTTTGTTAAAAGCAATGGAAAACAAACAAACAAAACTGCCTGATAGGCAATGAAGCAGGGATCTTCAAGAGGAAAAGGAGTAAGTGGAACACCTAAACAAGTGAACACTTAAAGCTTCCTTATCACAAGGACCAAGCCCAGCAGCTCAACAGTTTTCAAGGCAGCAACCATTGACTGTAAGAAAGGACAATGGTCCTTTGGGGACCAGTGTGGACTCAGGGCCACATTCAAACTCCTGCTGGCAGGAAATAAGTGGCTTTAAGAGACAAGTACTGTGACTGAGAACTAAAGAAACCTGTAATTAATGTCTTTATCACTTATATGTCCTTTAACTGTGCAGATACATACATTAAAAATTTATTACTTGCTCTTCAAAACTGCTCTGTAACTTCATATTCTTTTCTCCTCTTCTATAAATCATGAATATACACAGAAGGTTAGAAAACTAGCAAACGTCAAAATGGAGTTAACATCAAACCTGAGATTCTGAAGCTCTTCCATATTACTGCAGTATTTTAGCTGTACATCTGGAAAACTTGTAGATCTTCTTTCAGTGAAATCTTTTCAATGCCACTGAACTGATCTGGAAATGAAAGCCCAGCTCTGTGACAGCCCACTTTTATCATATTCTTTATTTAACAGCTCATTGTTCCAAAAGTTTGCAGGTAATTGGCTTGCTACATTACTAATTACCTTCTTGGGTGTAATGGGGTATTCCTTCCAATGTAATTAAAGCTGTTGACTTGAGGAAATTAATCTAAGCCATTATAAAATAAGGTAACATCAGAACCTCTTCAACTTTCATTTAACCCGGTTTTGTAGACTCCGAAATTTCCAATCAGATCCTAATTTGTGATTCTGTTTGCACTTTATCCTTAATCTAAAGTGTCAGTAGTTAAGTACATTTCACTTGAAAAATGTATTAACAAAGCCTCTCTCACTGCTTGGGTACTTCAATAAGGATAGAAGGGGAATTTCTCTAAAATGCCACTGTAGGGGAGGAAAGGAGATTTCAAAATATGACAGGTCTTCTTCCAGGCAGAAAACCATACAGATGAAGACTCAGATATATGGAAATGTTTCCTTTACTCATTTTCTACCTAGCCTATCATAAAAACAAGACCTTGATTATGAAGCATTGCCTGTGCAAGAAACAATAAAGAGACTGAGCATAAGGCTTTTTAAATTTATGCTTGTATAATTAAATCAAGACTTGCATATCCATGATCACTGCATCCATTTGTCTCACTAAGTGCATCTCTGAAATCACAAGCAATGTGTAAAACTTGTGGTAGTCAGGCAATTGCACATGAGGTAGACATAGGATCCTGCTCATTAGCCACCTATTACATCTTCTGTAAGCCAAACCACTGATCCCAGCAGGAAGATGCTTTGAAGTGGACAAATAAAAGGAAAGGCAAAGTGTAATTTGAAAGTTCATTCTGAAAGTCTCTCAGAGGGTCTTCTGCCTATACAAGCAGAGCTAGCGCTTTTACCTTTTCTCCTGCACCCTGCTTCCTTCCACAGGAAATCCAGCTTCAAAATCACCAATTCATCCACACACAGGACACAAATAATTTCTTTTGCCATGGCAGAGCCTATGTGTTGGAGATCTACTAGACTCCTCAATAGGATCAAGAAATGAACAATGCACAACAAAAAGTTTGCTCATATATTTTATCAGTCACTAAAATTATTAATTAGTTGCAAAGATTCCATCATTCAGGTTAATTGCATTAGATAGCTTGTTTCCATGAGTAGTTAACAAAGGAATTTTCTATGCTAAGTTAATCGGTGAAAGCTGATCTTTAACATTTAAAACCAATAGCAACTACTCTGCCCTATTTTTAAAGCCAAATTTATATGCTCCTTTAACATGACATGAAAGCTTTTTAGAAGGGATAGGCAAGGAAGGAGAGGAGGTGGGGTGGTGTAGAGTCCCAAAAAGAATAATTGTCTCAGAACAGCTGCGATCCCAAATCCAACACTGAGTCTGAGCAAAGCAGGCTGAGCCTCACCAGGAGAGATGGGGCCAGGTGCCATAAAAGAGGCAGACTCAAAATGCTTGGGGCACACGCCCACCATCCAAGGACCACAACGTCATGCCGAGATCGTCGCTGGATCCAAGGGTGGTGATATCTTTCATATCCACTCTTTCTTTATCTCTGTCTCTCTGCCTCTCTGCCTCTCTGTTCATATCACTCTCTCTCTCTAACTTTATTCTTGGCACATAGGGGTAACATCATTTCTAATTTTGCTAAGTTTTTCCTGTTGTAACCTGTTGTTTTGAGAGGACCATTTTGCTAAGTTCTGCTAGTTGTAATCTGTTGCTTTGAGAGTGATATTGTTGTATGTTTCCTTTGACAAGCTTTATAATCTTACTCAATCTTAAGTACAGGTGTGTTTTGTGAAAGCCTCCTGGGTAATGGTCTTACTCCTAGAGTACTGTGCAGAGTATTCCCGAGCTTAATGTCACCAAATGGGTTGTTAAAAGAGATATTTATATTTAGTTTGGACCCCCCTGCTCTGGGGAGCTGTGACCACTTTGTGGGGTGTGATATTTATATTTAGTTTGGGCCCCCACCTCTGGGGAGCCGTGCCCACTCTGTGGGATGTGATAGTGTCATACCCACTTCGTGGGACCTGATAACGCCGTACCCACCTTATGGGATGTGACAGTGCCATGCCCACTTTGTGGGTCGTGACAGGTGGCTCTATACATTAAGGAGTTATTTGATTGTATAGAGCTCAATGATAGTGATGATGATGTGGAGTGTTTATGGGTGAAGATGAGGGGGAAGGCAAATAAGGCAGATATCCTGTTGGGAGTCTGCTACAGGCCACCCAACCAGGAAGAGGAAGCAGATGAAACATTTTTCAGGCAGTTGGTAGAAGTCTCAAAATTGCCAGCCCTAGTTCTGATGGGGGACTTTAACCTACTGGACATCTGCTGGAACAACAACTCTGCCGCAAGCAAGCAGGCTAGGAGGTTCCTCAAGTGTATGGAAGATAACTTCCTAACACAGCTGGTAAGTGAGCCTACCAGGGGAGGTGCCTTGCTGGACCTGCTGTTCACTAACAGGGAAGGAGTGGTGAGAGATGTGGAGGTCAGAGGCTGTCTTGGGCTTAGCTTCCATGAAATGGTTAAATTCTCGATTCTTAGGGAAATAAGGAGAGAGGTCACCAAAACCTCCACTATGGACTTCCAGAGGGCAGACTTCAGCCTGTTCAGATCACTGGTGAAGAGAGTCCCTTGGGAGTCAGTTCTGAGGGGCAAAGGGGTCCAGGAAGACTGGATGCTCTTCAAGAGGGAAGTCTTAAAAGTGCAGGAGTAGGCTGTCCCCGTGTGTCACAAAACGAAATGTCAGGGAAGGTGACTGGCCTGGCTGAACAGGGAGCTTTTGCTGGGACTCAGGGAGAAAAAGAGAGTCTACCACCTTTGGAAGGAAGGGTGGGCAACTCAAGATGAGTACAGGGAGCTTGTGAGGACATACAGAAAGAAAATTAGAAGGGCAAAAGCCCAGCTGGAGCTCAATCTGACCACTACCGTAAAGGACAATAAAAAAAGGTTTTACAAATACATTAACAGCAAAAAGAGAACCAGGGAGAATCTCCATCCCTTATTGGATGAGGGGGGGGGGAACACAGTAATCAAGGATGAAGAAAAGGCTGAGATACTTAATGCCTCCTTCACCTCCATCTTTAATAGTCAGACTGGCTGCCTTCAGCATACTCGGCCTCCTGAGCCAGAATATAAGGATGCAGAGCAGAACAACCCCCCCCAATAATCCAGGAGGATGCAGAGACCTGCTGCAGCACCTAGACATGCAAAAGTCTATTGGGCCAGATGGGATTCACCCAAGGGTACTGAGGGAGCTGGCAGAGGAGATCACCAAGCCTCTCTCTATCTTCTACCAACAGTCCTGGATAACAAGGGAGGTCCCAGATGACTGGAGGCTTGCCAACATGACGCCTATCTATACGAAGGGCCCAGAGGAGGATCCTGGGAACTACAGGCCTGTCAGCCTGACCTCAGTACCAGGGAAAATCATGGAGAGGTTCATCTTTAGTGCGGTCATGTGGCAAGTGCAGGACAGCCATGGGATCAGGCTCAGCCAGCATGGGTTCAGGAAAGGCAGGTCCTGCTTGACTAACCTGATCTCCTTCTATGATCAGGTGATCCACCTGGTGGATGAGGGAAGAGCTGTTGACATTGTCTATCTAGACTTTGGTAAAGCCTTTGACACTGTATCCCACAGCATTCTCCTGGAGAAGCTGGTGGCACATGGAATAGACACGTGCACTCTCTTCTGGGTAAAAAACTGGCTGGCTGGCCAAGCTCAGAGAGTTGTGGTAAACAATACCTTTATTAATGACCTAGATGAGGGGATTGAGTCCTTTCTAAGTAAGTTTGCAGATGACACTAAGCTGGGTGGGAGTGTTGATTTGCTTGAGGGTAGGAAGGCTCTGAAGAGAGACCTGGACAGGCTGGATCGATGGGCCAAGGCTGATTGTATGAGGTTTAACAAGGCCAAGTGCCAGGTCCTGCCCTTTGGTCACAACAACCCCAGGCAAAGCTACAGGCTTGGGGACAAGTGGTTGGAAACCTGCATGGTGGAGAAGGACCTGGAGGTGCTGGTTGACAGCTGACTTAACATGAGCCAGCAGTGTGGCCAGGTGGCCAAGAAGGCCAATAGCATCCTGGCCTGCATCAAGAATAGTGTGGCCAGCCAGAGTAGAGAGGTGATTGTGCCTCTGTACTTGGCATTGGTGAGGCCACACCTTGAATACTGTGTTCAGTTCTGGGGCCCTGTCACGATCCAATATTCAGATACGTGGCAATTTTTTATGATCTTGCCAGGACAAAACAAAGATTATATGATATCAGGTGCACAAACAAACACTGGCAGTGGTGTGTGGTCTTATGAGAGATCAGGCAGAACCCCCTTGCTTTCTGACACTCCTCACCGAAGTGGGAGGCTAGGGGTGGCTGGACTCTGCCTTCCCTCTCCTGGTATAAGCCACATAGCAGCTGCACCCTTTTTGTCCTGCAAGACCTGTGAAAAGGTTTAAAGGTAATCCCAAATGGTGAAATTAAGATGCAAACAAGGTCAGATGTCACGTGCACACTGAACTTTATTGGAGTTACACAGAAAAGTCCCTAGAGCGGGTAGGACAGAGAGGAAAACAAACAGAAAAGAAAGGAGAAAGCAGAAAAACGGAGATTAGCAAGGTAATAGTTACCACTGTGGTCCAGCAACGCTGTTGGTGGGAAAGTGCTTCGCTGCACCCATAGTGTCCCAGAATTTTATACAATTTTTTCCCACTCCCCCCCTTTCTCCCTGTCCTCTGTCTTCTCGTGCCTTAGAGATGGGGGGGGGGCGGGATGGTGCCAAGACTAGGTCCTGCAGATAGTCTTTGTTTGGCTAATTATGAAGATAAACCACTGATCTGGCCAGCAACAGTAAACAGGACGTTGAGACAACTCTGCATCACAGGATTAGTTTATTGCAGTAAAGGTTTGGTCCTAGGAAGCAACTTGAGACTGGCACCCTCTATCTTTTCTCAGGTGCCTGCAGCATTTGTCTTGCTAAGTTTTCATGAAATCTCAAGGCCTGGTTATCGCTGAATATTCTGCCCCCAGCGCCAGCTCTAGAGCTCCTTTGTCTTCAATCTCAGCATGTCCCACACCAAACTCCCCAGTTCTCAGGGTAATAAAATGGTTTGGTGGGTTGCTGAGACATCCCTTTAGTATAGCAACAAGTCCCGTTTACCTCTTAGATGTCTGAAGACAAACACCAGACATCCTGACTGTCAAAGTACACTGCATATCTCTTGGATTGTTTGAGACAAGCACTATGTATCCCAAATGTCACAGCCCCTCACTACAAGAAGGACATTGAGTTGCTGGAGCGTGTCCCGAGAAGAGCTACCAGGCTGGTTTAAGGCCTGGAGGACAAGTCTGATGAGGAGAGGCTGAGGGAACTGGGGTTGTTTCTTTTGAAGAAGAGGAGGCTGAGGGGTGATCTCATTGCTCTCTACAACTACCTGAAAGGAGGTTGTAGGGAGATGGGAGTTGGTCTCTTCTCTCCAGTGAATAGTGACAGGATGAGAGGGAATGGCCTGAAGTTGCACCAGGGGAGGTTTAGGCTAGATATTAGAAATAATTTATTTACTGAGTGGTTGGACAGTGGAATAGGCTGTCC
This sequence comes from Hemiprocne comata, assembly GCA_020745705.1. Lineage (NCBI taxonomy): Eukaryota > Metazoa > Chordata > Aves > Apodiformes > Apodidae > Hemiprocne > Hemiprocne comata. The sequence goes on along the minus strand of CM036588.1, from coordinate 60,458,187 downwards.
AAGGAGGTGGTGGAGTCACCATCCCTGGAAGTGTTTAAAAGAAATATAGGTGTGGTGCTTAGGGACATGATTTAAGCATTTAGATTATGGTTGGTGGATTTATGTCATGGTTGGACTTGATGATCTTCAAGGTCTTTTCCAACCAGGATGATTCTGTGAAAAATTGTAATAGGCTCAACCCTGCTTTCGAAGCCTTGGATATGACCCAGTATTCACAGAGTTGCTACAAACTGTCACCCCCAGCAGTGTCAGTGGATCTCTGCCAGTTTGTATTAGCAAGAATCTATTCCACTATCCTTGCTTTTTTGGGTTAGTTTTTCTGGTTTTGTTTTTTTCTGTCTACATGGTATCTAATAGAGGTCTTTGCGGAACACACAGAGAAAAAAAAATCTTGGAGACTAACTGCAGCCCCATTTAATATTTCCTGTGTTTGCTGCTCCAAGCCTTAATCTTAAAAATGTGGCTGGAATTTCATCTTCCATTCATCTAAAGAATCAGGTCACTCCAACCACCCAAAGAACTACGTATTTCTTAACATTTACTGCTACCAGGGATTTTAGCATAGTTAAACATCACTAATGTTGATTTAGATCATACTAGCAAGGAACAATCCTCTCAAACAACAAGCAAAATTCTAGTTGGCAAAACCAGCATTTCTGGATTATGTATGGTGTTCACATACAGGGATTCAGATTACAGTGTGGCTTGTTAAAAAAAGTGGGGTACCAATGCTGTGTAATTGTAGTAATTCTTAGGTCCTTTTTGCACAACAAATGTGTTACCATGGATGAGAAACAGACAGTTCTCCAGATGTGATGACAATTTGCCATGCTGTCTGTTTAAAATGTCCTAAAGCAGGCCTCAACCAACCAAATCATTTCAATAACCCTGTTTAACCTAAATGTCTTTTCACACACAAAGTTACTCAAGGACATTTTGAAGAAGTATTTCTTATTTAGAAAAGACTACCTAAAACCAAAATCCACTATCAGAAGCCAGTCAGCAGAAGTTTTCTTTGGATAGACCCATGAATTTGCAAGTGAAATAATTTTTCTTCCCTTAATATACCAGCTCAGGGCAGGGGGGTGTTCTGGGGGTGGGTTCGGATTAGCTCTTCACCTTTTTGTGATGAAGAAAATAATTTTACAAATTCAAAAAATTCTGTAGGCCAATAGATCCATCTTATCTCCAGAATTATTCTTCGTAGTTAAACACATATGCAGTTTTTTTATGCATATGAAAAAGCTATGAGATCTGTGCACAGTAAATAATACTGTCGTTATTTTTATTATCTAAAGAGTATCTCCTCAGAATTTGATTGTCTACCATGGAAACAGTATTTTCAAAAGAAGAAGCAAGCATGTAGCAGTGACATCCCAGCACAATGTGACTCAGGTTCCCTAGCTTCAGTACATGTTGCATGCAGAAGTATCTTTTCTGGCTTTCAATCCATGACCACTTAATTCTCTCTAGTTCTTACAGTGGAAGAGGCACAAGCAACTACAATCCATCTTCTACCTGGTAACACGGATATTTACAAATGTCAGTGACTTGTGCCTCAGTTATCTCTTGTCCAAGCAAGAGTCCTAACCTACTTGATCATTACTTGTTCAGAAACAATTTTGAAACTTTGATGATCCTGATTGCCTCTCCCAGAAACTTCTTAAAATCAGCTCACCAATATATTGTAACTGCAACTTTAAATATCCCCTGTCAGTTGATTCCTCCCTTCCTCCCTAGGTTATTTCTCTCCAGTGATCCAAAGGAACCATAGGAAGACAAGTATATCACTGAGTATTCTACAACAGTTTGACAGAGCAATTTGCAGCTTACTATAGTTCCTAGATAACTCTACACACTATCAGCTTCCTTAAAACCTCATCAGTTTTCAAGTATAATTAACAAAACAAAAAAAAAAAAGAGAGGGAGAGAGATTAAGGTTGAAGCCAATCAGTCTAAATTGCTTCAATTTAGTTCAATCTCATGAACTCTTAAGGAAAAAAAGCACATTTGTGCACATTTTGACAATCTGGCTTTCTGATTTGCTACATGAGAATTTCTGGAATCAGCCAACTCAAAGTGTTACTCAATTTTCAAGAAGTGTGTTAAGAAAACAAGGACCTGCATTTTCTGCACTCAGAAAGCTGCTTTGAGACATGCAACCTTTGTATAAACAGTTATTTTCACTTCTCTTTGGCTATCCAAACAGATTTCTGCTGTGCTTGCTTCATAAAAATGCAGAAAGCAAATACTGCTTAAAGAAATGTCTTTTCTAAAATGCTTGTTTTCAAATTCACATTATAGTAAATCATGCACTACTTCAATCTTCTGTAGATATGCTGGTAGAAACACCCTTTTCTTCACATTAAACTACAGTACCATAAACAATGATCCAGATTTTTCAGGTGTGGAAAAGGAGTTATATTAGCTAAGGTTACCATCCAACACAGGCATTTTCATTGATCTGTACACTGTCTACTTTCTTTGAATTTTAGTGTACTGTGTAACTCACCACGCTGATTTTGTTAGTTTTTTTAATTGTTCTGTTTTGTCGGTTGTTTTTTGAATGTTGTTTTTTTGAGGGTGAGAGGATAAAAACCCACAGTAAAAGCTTCAGACCATCAAATCTTTAGCTATGTATACTCTGATTATACAGTTTCAGATTTTTGCCAATTAGATTTGCTGTGTTTCCTCTGTTGAAAGAAAATTATATAAATATTCTTTCAGACCTACCTACTGCTGTATTTTTAAAACTACCTTTGTTTCTTTAGCTACTTCCAACATAGTACTGAATTCCAATGAAAAATCCCTAGAGTGTTTCACATTTAAAGTCAGCTCTCCTGAAAGCAAAATTCACTCTAGTGCTGTTCCTTAAAAATGTGCTTTCATGTCAATGTCAAATATAATCTGCAGCTGAAAACCCCAGACAGCCAAAGCTTCAGCACTGTCACAGTAAGCTCATTTACTAAGTTTAAGGTAAAAACAGATTGTGTCACTCACTAGCACATTGCATATAAGCTTAAAAAAAATACCCCTTCCGAAGTTTTACACCACTCTTGTGGCGTAAAAGAAGTCTTGTGTGAAAAAGTCAATATTTGTGCAATTAAAATCTCCAAGCAGGTCAAAGTTTTTCTTGCAAGCCTTATCCATAAATCAATCTCCTGATCTGTTTTCTGTACCTGCTCTAGAACACCCCGGAAAGCAGTGTGGAGTATGTGCAGTTATTGTGTCCATCATGTCTTTGCTGCATCAGCCAAACTATTTTAAATGCTTCTTGCTCACTTAATATCTCCTTTCTCTAAACACATTATCCCCCTGCAGGAGACAGAATATTCATTTAATAAATTCTATGCCTCAGTACTTTCTGATCTGCCTGGTTTTAGTTTGTATCCTTTTGTTTGGTGGTTGTGTTTGGTTTTTTTTCCCCCCAAAGGCCTTGGAATTGATTCAAAATAGGATAGTTTGGAGAAGTACTTAACCATTATTTCTATGTTATCTTATATGTAAGTACATACAACATTGAGTTTTCTTCAGTACTGTTTGTTAGACTTTCTCTCCTTCTTGTTCTTTCACTTCAGAAAAGTGCTCAAAGTCCTTAATCACAATTATCTACACTGTAGTTAGATGACCAGAACCAGGAAAATCAGAATATAATTACATGACAGAAGAAAACCACCACACACGGGGTCATGAAACCCTCAACCTCTAGCTTTGGTCCTACTTTGCACTTCTAATTCTGCTATTAAAAGCTTCTGCTGGATGCTTATATCCAGATCACCAGAAGCAGAGAGAGATACCAGCACAGGGAAATCTGGACGATATTGATTTCTACTACATTACTCCAGGTTGCAAGAAACTTGTTTAATGGCCACTGTTTCAGCTGGCAAATATGAAGAAGAAATAGGACAATTTTTCAGTGCTTTTAGCCCCTTTTACTGTTTGTGAATTACCCAAGAACTTTTTTTTTTTTAAACAAAAATTCTTTCCATCTCCAAGCCCTTTGGAGATGTTTTTCCATACTCACACATCCACACCATAACCAAAAATTAAAACAAAATAAAGCAATATGCACCTGATGCTTGACACACAGCTAAGCACCATTCAGGATCTACATTTCATGCATGGTTAGAGTATGGATTGATGTTTGTAGTGGAAAGGCTTCTCATCCCCATGGCTGCCATCAGTCCAGGCTTTGGGGTTCATATTTATCCTGTAGCACAAAGCATGGCACAAGAGTGGTGTAAACTGGTCCCTCCCTAATTTGCTCACTTCCAGTGCCAACACTGACTCCTCTTTGTACTGATCTAAAAGGCAGCATCCAGGGGAAGTGGGTCAGTTGCTCCCCAAAGAGAGGACGCAGTCTAAGAGTAGGGACCTGGCCACACTAAGTGCTCTACTCTCCTGCTGTGCTTCTGTGAGTACACAAGATTATTTATCTTTTTCTTGGAGGTTTAGATCTCTACAGAAATTAAGCAATACACCCCCATTATAGAGATGCTGGCTTTTTCATCCATACTTGAAGACTTCTATTCCAGCAAGAATGGCAATTCTAGTAAGGAAATGGAGGCAACTTGGCTGACCTCTCAAAGGGGAAGCCCTTCTCAGCTCACAATAATGTGTGAAGTTGAATAACACTTACCACTGTCACTCCTCTGAATTTCTTTAACCATAAGATCTATTAAGAAAGCAGTTACAATAAGCAGTACCACAGAAGCAGACATGACACTGTACAAGCAGATGCAATGAGAAAAAAATACTATAGCAGAGCTGGTACCTCTACAATGCCTTTGCTTTTCTAATTTTAATGAAGTGAGATGCTCAAAATCAGCTTTGCCCCCAACTGGTATAAAGCAGTCACCTTCCCAAAGCATAGACCAAAAATAGCCAGCATTTTAGGTAAGTCTCAGGTCATTGGACTGAGGATATTAGAAGTTATTAGTACAAAGTGCATTGCTGGCCCAGATTTAATCTCAAGACAAAACCCCTTCTTTTGCAGTTTTGTACTTTCAGATGATTTTTTTGGCCTCACTTAAAAGTGACAATTTGCCACAACAAAAACCTCCTATGTGAAATATTTTACTTCAAGAAAGAGGTCCAGGCCAGCAAAGGCGATACCCTCTTTCAGAGAGTCAAACCAAACTCTTTTGAGATATTTGGAGCCACCACAGCCACAGATGGAGAAGTTAATCCACAGCAAGCATGCCTCTGGAATGTAGTAAAATTAGGAAACTATCCACAGGTAAGAATACTTCACTGACCTATCTGTACTACAGGGCCTCCCCTCTAGTTATTAACAATGGTCCATCACACCTTAAATTCAGATGCAGATAAAAATGTAACCCCTGCAGGAAACTGAAACACTTATTGAAATGAAACCACCTCTAAAATGAAGCTTAGAACTTTCCCTCTTAACAACACAGAGATACTGCCTGATTCACCAGCCACTTCAGTGGGGTCAATAAAAATAAAAAAATAAATAAATTAATTAAATTTGCAAGTTTGATTTCAAGTTCAAAGTCTTTCCCAAGGCTTTTAAAAACAATTAAGAGCCTTCCAGCAGCCTGCAAGCATATAGAGAAATAATTTTAAAATGGCTTTTCAGACAGGCTGGGACTTTTTAACATAGGTTTGACTGCAGTGACTTCACCCCCAGAAACAAAATTATCTGGGTGATTCAAAAAAGTTGAAGGGAAAATATATATTCTAGGTGGCACAGAATTTAATTTATATTGTTCTGTATTGTACACTATAGACACTACACAGAATGAATTGCTGATGTGAAAATAGATACAGAGACTTCTCAGGAAGGAATCTAAAAAGCAATGTTTGCTCACTTTCATTTAATCTGTCATTTGCCCAAAAGAAGGACCAGCAGAAAGAATATTCTATAGTATTAAATGCAAAAGTGAGGAAAAGCACATGATACGTGTTTCTCAAGAGTCACATCTGATGTTTATTATTTATTGGCTCATTATATGCACGCTTTGCTTTGACACAATAAGTCTAATTTCACATCCAGCCTTACTAGGGCATCCAGAAAATATAGCACATTTTATGCTGCTCAGAGCAGTTTCCCAGGGAGTCTCAATGGCAGTATCTGTGTAGTCTTTGCCACAAGCTGGCTCTGGGAAACTTTAATGACATAGAATTACTGTTTTTCTTGCTGCTAGTGCCACTGTAAATGAGGAAAAAAAATAATAGGAATAAACTACACATATTAGGCCCCAAAGGTTGTGACTTGTTTGCTGCAAACTATGTTTTCTGACAGTTATGTTGCAAAATGCCCTAGTTATGACAGCTGGCAGTCCAGAGTTGCCACACAATTATAGCTAAGTATTCCAGGTATTTTTTTGACACAGCCTTACACAGTATTTCTGCTTTTGCTCTGAACACTTTCTCCCAGGGTTTTCTGATTTCTCTCACTGGAAGCATCTGGGTTTTGAAATTCTGACTGGTTCATGGCAAAGCCAATGTGTGAGGTCTGAACACCAGAGTCTTAAGTAATGCCACAGCGAGGTTATTTTTCCTATTCAAAAGCCCTTAAGAGATGGGGACAATAAATTAGGATTACAGTGAATCTGAACAGTGAATCTGCCTCTGCCCCGTTTCTCAGCATTTCCATACTGGAAGTCATATTCTAGTTTGGGGTTATGAACCTGCTTCCATGAAATTTCAGTCTCACTTGATTCATACATCACCATCTTTACTAAAGCCTTACCAAATCAAAATAAAATGCATCTTCCATTTCCCCATTTGCAAGTACAATGCATTGAAATGCATAAATATAGCAGGTTACATCTGTTTCAGTTATATCTTCAGCTTAATCCTCTCTATTGTGTATATACAGCAACCAAACCCATATGGGGCATTTCAGACATAGTAGTTCCAGGCTTACTCAAGCATAAAAGACGTAGTTTGGACATTCCTGCTTATACTTTCTCCTCTTGCAAGAGGAATGACATTTGAGGTCATAATTTAAGGCATTTGTCCGGTATATTAGTATGCAGATACACAGCAAAAATAGGAAAAAAAAAAGTTTTATAATTTATGGATCAATACCTACTGTCTCCCTGGGAAATTTATGTCTTGATAAAATACAGTTGGTGCCTTTTGTCAAGAAAGAGAGAAAAACAGATGTTATTCTCCACCGTGTAAGTAAATATAAGTTTTCTAGGTTGTCACCCAAAGAAAATTTTGAACAACCTCTATATCCATCATAAACATTGGCATATCCTGTCACTGCCACTAGAGATGACAATTAAGAGCTAACTATATGAGGAAGCATCCAGCTCTTTATTTACCACATAATTTTTAATGTCACTGCTAATATCATCGTTATCTAATTTTCAAACAAGACTTGCTCAAGCTGACTGATTTTGTTGAGAAAATTAGCCTGAGGCTTATCTTTGTCACCACAGCCCTCACAAGATAGCTGTAGTAGTTATTACCTGCCAACTAATATTACAAGAGAATATGGGGCAACAACTTTTTTAAGCAGACATTTGTGCTAGAAGCACTGTAAGAAGGACTGTCACCAGAACAGCTGCCCTAGAGATTACATAAAATGGGAGAGAAGTGGTTCAGTTCAGGACAAAAGGATATTATTTAACCAAATTGTTAGTCATAGCATTGCAATGGACAAGGAAGGCCGTTAGTTTTGAATTCAGCATTTAAAAACTGGCTGCACAAGATATACACAGAAAAGAGGTAAGTGTAATGTATAAAAATAAGCTATGTCTGTGATTAAAAAAATAGAGATTGCAAAAATATGCCCATTGCACTGTTTTACCTGGTGAAGAGAGAAAAGAGTAGATTCTTTTTAGCACTGATGTTTACACAAATGATATCCTTGGATGCTGCTATGTGAAAGCATTCCCTTTTTCACATTTTGTAAATAAATTACCATTACAACACCTGAAAGGCAGTAGCTCGTATTTCCTAGTTTTTAATATTTCAGAGTCACTGACATTTTATGAAAGGGCCTTCTAGTCTGCCCACAGGGGCCATAAGAGCTGCAGAAAATTTGACATGTGAAATTATCTTCAAAAAACACTTCCCTCAATAATCCAGCTATTATTCTAAATATTTACCTCATACTATCAACAACTACTGTCATTGTTCTTTCATTAACTGAAAAGAAGAAATGAATCCACAGATAAAATATAATCCCTCTTGGTCAGGTTCTTTCTATATATTGACAAGGAAGGGAGCAGAAGAGTGAACAATTCCAGCTACTACTGTCGTATTCAATTGCTTAATTAATTGTTTAATTAAAACTATTTTTATCTGAGTTCAGAAATTCTTCCTGTGACCTGCTGTATGTCCTGCATCACTCAGTACTGGTAAGATCCATTTAGGTGCCCTGCTCTACATCTAATGTAGCTCCAATGCAGGGGTACTGATGATACCTGCATATTCCCAGATTTAAGCAAGTGAGCATGCATGTCACAAACACATTAATTTTTGTTTTAAAACAGGTTGCTAAACTCTCCTTTGCAAGTAAAGTTTTTGAACTGCATGTGTTCATGGAACCAGTTCTTTCAAGGTACACCATCAGAGGGGGCAGAGGAAACACAGGCTTATTTCTCGCTTACGCAGTAACCAGCAAGGACAGCTGAATCTCAGCACTAGGTTTAAAATGCTCACTATCAGCTAAGTTGTCATGGTTTAACTGAGGACTGGCAATTAATTTACAACAATGCTCTCTATCCCCTCTCCCTCCCTCCCAGATAGGGAAAGGAGAGAGATTAAGGAGAGAGGCTTCCAGATTGAAAACTAAACTAGACAGCTTTAATGAAATACTAGTGATAAAAGCAGTTCCAGCAAGTGTGCTGCTTAAAAGAGAGCTCTGAAGGAAAAAAAAAAAAAAAAAAAAAAAATCAATAAAAGAGAATTGGCTTAATCCTGGCTCAAACCGGGACGTAAGTCCAGATGGATTCTGATAGCACACGAAGCTCACCATGAGAACACAGCATTCACCTTCTCAACCTGTTCTCAAAGCAGTAGTCCTAACAAAGCAGTAGTCCTAACAAAGCAGTAGTCCTAACAAAGCAGTAGTGCTCAAGTAAACTGAACCCAAGTCAAGATCAGTTGCACCAGCTCATGTAGAAGAAAAATACCTCAGTTTGCCCAGTAAATATTCATCAGCAAGTTTAGTACAGTCAGCTTTAAGGTTGTCTTATATTTCACATTGCAAATACCATGGCATTTAATCAACAATCATAGTGTTTGCACAGACAGCTTTTGTGTTAGCATGTCCTGTCAATGTTCCTCAAACTCCATTTTAGCATTCTATAGGATACATTCAAGTGAAGCAGAAGTCAATTCTTGAAATGTATTCTAGTCGAAGTCAGCTTCCTTAGCTGGCTGCCACTTTTGAAATAAATTAGTCCCTGCAGGGATTACCACCAGTACAAGCACCAGGCATCCACCCACGTCACATTCAGCCGCTGTACTTAATTCATTAGTCTCTCCAGCTAGGTTAGACGTTATTACAGCCTCTCTGGGGGTATAAAAGAAGCTTGAATGACCTCCTAACCTATTCTAAAATACATAACAATGTTCTTAAAAAAAAACCCTGTTATTTCTTAACAATAGTTATTATAAATTATTCTTGTATTAAAATAACATTCAAACTAGACCTGACAATGTCTTTGAAAAGCTCTTCAAATAGTGATAATGTATGCCAAATCTCAGAACAGAAAACCATTCAGATTATTAGATTATTTAAAATTACCCTCAAAAAATAGACAATGATTCTTGCAAAAAGATTGCCAGCAAATTAAAACAATTACACAGTGCCTGAAATGTCTTAAATTATTTCTACTGTGATGTGATTATCTGACTGAAATAGTATTAACTACTACTGCTGATGTATTCTCAGTTTTGATGGTAAAAAGTTTATCTTTAAACTAGTTGTTCTTAACTAGTTTCTCAAAAAAAGAACACTCCTTAATAAAAGTTAAGCTTTCTATACTTATTGTGCTCAGTTTAAGACCGTAAATCAGCTTTTTCTCACCATCAAACAAATGCTTTACTTCAGTTGAGGGGAAAATATTTCCAAATATTAAAAGTGTCATATTTTGGTGAAAATAAGAAAAGGCAAGATTTCAAATTTTGCAGATAACAAAATTGTACAAATAGATGTAATATGTTAGACCCAAAATCTATCTGTTCACCCCATTACCTATCTGTGACATCCCACAAGGTGGGCATGGCTCCCCAGAGGTGGGGGCCCAAATTAAATATCACATCCCACAAAGCAGGTACAGCAACATGTCCCATAAAATGGGTAGAGTTCCCCAGAGGTGGGGGTCAACTCAGGGAGATTCGGACCCCCTTGCTTTCTAATATCCTTCTCAGAGAGAAGCCTAGGTGTGGCTAGATCCAATCCTCCTCTCTTAATTAATGTCTTCTAGCAACCCATTTGGCGAGATTAATCTCTGGAATTCTCTGTGCAGTATTCTAAGAGTAAGACCATTTCCTGAGAGGCTTACACAAAACATTATTTAAAATGGAGTAAGGTTATCAAGCTTGTCAAAAATCACACAATAATATAATTCTCAAAGCAACAGATTACAACTAGCAGAACCTAGCAAAATCATACTCTTAAAACAACGGGTTACAACTGGAAAAACATAGCAAAATTAGAAATAATGTTACCCTTATGTCCTGAGAAAAAAGTTAAAAACAGAGAGAGAGAAAGAGAGAGAGAGAGGGAGTGGAGATGAAGAAAGAGGGGATAGGAAAGATATCACCACCCTTGGATCCAGAGATGATCTCGGCATGATGCTGTGGTCCTTGGATGTTGGGCGCACGCTCTTTTATGGCACCTGGCCCTGCCTCTCCTGGTGAGGCTCACCCTACTTTGCGCAGACTAAGTGTTGGATTTGGGTATGTTCTGGAAATGAGTCAGTGGGGCATGGGGGACCAGGTGATTGCTTGCCCGCCCCCCATCCGGGTTTACTGAGCAATTACCTTTATTTTCAGGCATGCACTCTGTCCTTAAAACAGGAAAGTGGTCTTTCGCAAGATGCCACTGTGCCTCCATGGGGCTCCTCTTGCCAGCCACTGTTCCTTATCAAATAAGGACAGAGTCCAGTTTCTCAGGGTGGTTACCAAATGAGTAGCTCTCCTTGCAAGAACAGGGTCCAGGTGGCTTATCAAATGAGGACCCCCCCTAAGTACAATGTCCAGTTTTTCAGGGAAGCTGCTTTGAGACAATTACTCATTTCAGGACTCTACACTATCCCTAGCCATTGCTGGAGAAAGGCAGACAACAGAAAAACATAAGAATCAGAAGTAGTACAAAGAAATCCTTCCTTCCTAACAAGTCATTAAACCATGAGTTTTTCCACATGACAGTTTAATTTCTTTCATAGCTTCTATTGTGTTCAATAATTTTATCTAGCTCATAACTTGAATCACCAACTACTTTTTTCCTTCCAGAGAAAGACAGGCCATTTGTGAGGCATTATGTCCCCTTGAAAAAAACACAGTGGCACTTTCCCAATACATCACATCCACTCATTGTCTGGTAATTTTATCCTTTGTGAATGGTTTGTCAACAGCCTATATACAGGAGCTACACTGACTGCTCCTGGTTCCCTCAGGAGCCTTGTGGGCACTGCAGTTTTGCCACCTCCTCACAGTCCTTGGAGCTCCTTCACCAATTACAAGCCACAAATTACATCACTGAGAAATCTCTATAAAGCTGGGAGGCATAAAGCACATTTAATTTCCCTCTGGAAACTATCTGTGTCACGCAGCAGAACTCAGGCACCTGGGCAGCCTCCGAGGGGAGGCCAGCCAGCTCAGGGTTACATTAATGACTGCCAATAGGAAATGCATGAATGTAGTGAAACCTCCTCTGGGGACAGGTTCGGTCAACACTGTGTGCAGAGGAAGGTAGACAGCCCACATCCTGCTTGATGTTACATCTCTTGCTATGGCCTCACGACATGCAGAGTGGGTGCCGTGGATCAGCTGAGCCTCAACTCTTCCTGTAGCTGTCCCAGAGAGCTGCCCTGGCCACTGAGGCACCACCAGGCAGGGCTTGGGATATATTAAGCACCAACTACTGATCTTTCTGGGGGAAACAATGCATAACTGTAGACCAGGCTGTAAACCTTCTGACTGTTTCTTCTGTCTGTTACCAAAGCAGCACTCGTATTTTCTCACAGCCTGCAGCCCTTCCCTCACTCTGTTGACAGTCTCACCTTTTCCTTACACCAACAGTGCAGGTTTGGGGGTCACTGGAGAGCGGGTGTGGTGGGTTGAGGGGGAAGAGGGGTAGATTTGATTCAGGGGAGGGGCAAAGGTCTAATTCAACAGCTAGTAGGGTCAATAATCTACACCTCTAGATCCGGAACCTGGGCCAGGGATTTCAAATATTTGCCTGTAAAGCACACTGACATTTTACCAAGAAAATAAAAGCTTTAAGTGCTACAAACTGTACAATGAAGGCAATAGGACTGCATTAAACCATGTCAGTCAGAATCTAACCCTTCTCAGCCCTAACACCAAGGCTTACAACAAAACAAAGCAATCTTTGTCAGTGTCTCTTTTCTACCACTGGACCATGCAGCCTCTCTCAAAACCTACTCCTCAGTGAATAAAAATCAGCTGCAGAAAGAGAGAAATCTGACAGCAGTTGTTTGATCCTCACAAAGGAATTTTTACTATGAAGGAAAGCTAGAGAGAGAAGTAAAATGCTACAACAACACAAGAAAGGAAAATGAAATAAACAGGGAGCCCATGCAGTAAATTCACAAAATGCGATCCTTCCAAAGCATAAACTATCCCATTGCTTTTAGCTTTTGGTGGTGTGCTGGCATTAATGCCATTCCTGTTCAGGTCTGAGAACTAAGCAATCTTCTTTGTTTGCAGGACTTGTCCATATGGTGGAACCAAGCAATGTGCTGGAATCTCATTGCTCTCACCGTAAACAAAGCCTTGGTGAAAGTCAATGGAAATCTCAATAGGAAACAAATGTTATGACGAGACAGCTGCTGTGGGATCATCTCTTTCAGCCAGTGACAAGGAGAAAAAAGGTAAATCTCAATTCGCTTTTTCTTTATATCTTATCTTCAACTATGGAAGAGTGTATAAAAAATGTATTTTGAAGCTTGTCAAAGCAGGAAAAATTCAATTTGCCACTAATAGATGAGTTAGCTCTGAAAAGTAAGCTTAACTAAGTCAAAATGCATATTAGGAAATCAGCCCTCATCTGCTGTCATTTAGAACATGACTACAGCAATACAAGAAAGTAATAAGCTGTCTCAATAAAACTAAATTGGCTTGCTTTGTGAATTAACAGAAAATATGTACCAACTCAAAATCATTCCATGTTTGTATGCATACCTGCATGCACATGCTTAAAGGTACATATAAACATTTAGAATCAGGCTGAGTTTCTCTCCATCAAACTTACCTATACATGCCAAATTGTTATCACTTAAGGATACAGATAGTTCCAACAATTAGTCTGATTCTATGTAGTCCAGCTGAGGTCAAAATAGTAAAACTGGTTATGCCACTTGAAGTTTTGGGTTTCACAATGCTTTCCAGGGCCTACATAGTGCTGCAGAGAGAGGCAAATAGAAACCAAGCAAAGATCAGCAAATCTCTCCTATCACTCATCAGTTTTGCAGCATTGAGAAGCATATTTGTCTCAGCTGTGTTTCATTACTGATAGAGCTAACAATTTACAGCAATTAATGCTTGTTGTAGTCTCTGCTTCCTTTGTCACCTCCTACATCACTCACAGATAAGCAGTAAACTACATACACAACTCAACTCAATTTGTAGATGGCATATGCTTTATTATGTGGCTATAGTTTGGCTATAGTTTGACCTGTATCAGAAGCAGGAACAATTTTGCACAACGAACCCTTGCAACTTCCAAACATGACATTCAAAGTTACATGGTCTGAACCCCCAGTCGTAGTCATGATTAGCACCTGTGACTGCGTGCTAAGCATCTGGATATAGAAATGACCCAATGAAGAGATCACAGAATCACAGAATTACCGAGGCTGGAAAAGATCTTTAAGATCATCAAGTCCAGCTTATGACCATTAGGTGCATAATACTAACAGGCAATGCTGGTATGATACAATGCAGCAAAATAAGTAAACATTTGCAATTTGAGCAGCTCAGTTATTTGCATTGCCATATACATTACGATCTCTACTATGAGTTCTTCACTTCCAACCCATCAAAAAGCCTGAGCGACAGACCCAGGGTTTGCAACAGCCAGCTGTGGCCAGTGAATATCAACAGTGACTCAGAATCCTCCAAGCCCCTTAAACACGAGCAACGACCAACAACAGGAGACAGGCACACTGGAAAACAATCAGTTCACAACATATACTCTCAGCTAATCTTTTCCTGGCCTCAAAACCACGTGTATGCAAACTTTTGTAGGCTCAATTTTGTGTCACTGTTTTACAAGGATTGGTGCTTGTGTGCAGAAACACAAGCCCTCAAGTAATCCATACAGGTTATCAAAACATGGGTACATTAATATGTTTGTGGTAGGGAAGTTCAAAATATCCACCTCTGCACATCAATAGAGTCCCCATGCTACTTCAGGTGTTCTTATCTTCATCATTCTAACATGACATGGTGTAAAATTTCTCATCATCTCCTATAAGCTACCAGCTAATTATTTTAACTGACTAATCAAGCTGAGTCACAATGGGCCAGATTTTTTCTTCCTTAACAATTTCATGGTGCTTTATTTATTTGAGAGGACACACAGTGTAGTGAAGGAGCTGCATAAAGGTGGTGCCAGAATAAAATCCTGCATGTTTGCCATTAATTGAGATTATTTCTGCAGACTACTTTATCTGATGCCTCCTGGATTTTTTTGTATATGACAGCACAGAGATGAAAACGCTAGCAGAGCAGGGAAAAAAAGAAGTATTAGAAGCATAATAAATGTGACAAAAAGTGGTTACTTGTTCACTTGCAGAAGGGCAAAGATGACAAAAGCTGAAGGGAGATACGCAGCAGCAGCAGCAATGCAAGACTTTTTCTCCCTACACAAACATGAAGCACAGCAACCAAAAGCAAAATATGAAAAATATGGGCCTTCCCAGGTGACAACACACAGGCTAACGTTTCTCTTAGTTTTCAGATTCTAGCTATAAAATTCTCATTACTGTCTATATGTTCCAGCATGCCCTTATCTTGCATGTACTCCTTACCAAATCCCATTCAAAATGGAAGCAAATATTTCCACACTTGAGTGCAAGATGTCTTACAGAGGCCCAACTTTTTAGAAAGAAATGCCTGTGTTCTCCCTTTGACAAATGTAAGATTGTCACCACATCTCATCCAGCTGGTCTCAGACACCTTTATCCTAGGATGGAATCAGCCACAGAGAAGTGCCTATTTCTTCCTATCAATAAAACAAAGGGTGCAGAAAAATTAACATAGATGTAGGTATCTAACTTTCAGCTACCTTACGTAGAGTAGATCAGTCCCAAACTCTGAGCTTGATGTAGCCTTCTATTTATATGTCAAAATCCAAATGAATGTTTCTATATAACACTGGTTTTTTAGATACCTCAGCCCGATAGACTTCATATGCAGTGATGCTGTCAGATGACTGGAAAGATGATATCTGCTGAGCTCTTCTATTTTCTAGTACATTTCTAGGACATTGAGTTAAACTGAAAAGGCACACCGATTTATTCAGTGGTCAGCCTTTTTTGATCCAGAGTCTGAATAATGATTCAAGTATGCTAACATATACATCACTCCAATCTGTATGCTATATATACTGATACTCTTGTTTCCAGTAACTATATATTAATGAAAGCAAAATTGAAATGTGTGATTTCATACATCTGTGATTCTTTCTGTTCACATGTTTTAAGTAATATGGGGAAAATTCGCAATGGATAAATGAAGAGCTTTAATTTGAAGTTCTAAATCTTTATATGACTTTGATAATTCAACTTGCATTGAACAATTTTGAATGCAGAAAATACTAACATGAAAAATAACTGAAGCTGTGAGAAAGGATAACTAAATGAATGGAAAAAAGGGCTAATGAAAGACAATTAAATAGATGACAACCTGGAATAAAAAAATAATTGCAATACTAATTCTGAAAATACTGTTCTGGAGAACACAGCTGGAATCAACAATTGTATTTACTGAAGACTACACAGCCATGGCTAGTTTCTTTATGATTTAACTAATTATTAGTACAATACCATTTGCAGGTATCTGACATGGCACTCAAAGTGAGAAATAAAAATGCAAAAAACAGAGTCAAAGGGATCATACATTCTTCCAGTTTTAATATCAAATATCAGTAATTATCTGACTACCAGAACCTAAAAGTAGTGGTGTTCGTTTTCTCTGAAATTTGTAAAATTCCTTTTCTTCAGGTAAATTATAGCCAGTTAGTCAGAAAAGAAATTACACTCTACCACTTTGCAAAGAGCAGTCTGACATAAGCAAGTAGATGTGTGCAGTGTGTTACACCTCAGCAGGGTTGCAGAAAATATTCTGCCTTGGGAAACTGGCATTTTATCAGCTAGTTACTGTTATAAATACGCCAACACGGCAACTTGGGATACAAAGTTTTATTGGAGAGATAAAAGCAAAGCACAGCGCTGGACGGCAGGGGAGTCTCCGCTCCACCAACTGCCGTACTTCTAGCCCCAATTTCCCCATATTTATAGTTCATTAGCTTCCTCCCTTGCATCAGCCTTCGTTCCTTCCGCGCAGGCGTATCTTGTTGCTGAGGCTCCTTGGAATGTGCTGAATTGCGGCAGGCGTATCTTGTTGCTGAGGCCCCTCGGAATGTGCTGAATTGCGATATTTCCTTAACTGCATTGTGGCCGTGAATATTGCCAAATATGGTTACATCCAGTACCCAGTTACACCCGTGCTGTACTTTCCATTCCACTACTATTGATTTTACAATGAACAAACTTTAACTTTCCCATAACAGTTACATGGTGATGCTAAAATGACAGTCTAAATAGTAACATTTGTCTGTGAAATCCACTCAACTTGTATATAAATTTGATTCTTTATCCCATGATTTAAACAGAAACTGTAATTCAGTTTGAAGATGTCCTTTTGCAAAACTTTAAATAGGAATGGATCTGAAAATAATTTTGTTTGCTCGAAAGTAAAAAAAATATAAGGAGGTAAATGCTATTTAATCCTTTTCATGAAAAAGTATGAAATATTGGAATTTTTTTATATAAGCAAATTTATATAAGCAAATTCAGCAGCCTTTTCATATGCACTCAGGCCACAAGCTACAAATTAAATTTGAGTTTCTGAACTCTATTTATACATGAACAAGTATGGATCCGTGGATTGAGTCAGGATAAATTATTCTATTACAGCTGTATTTGTCTGAGATTATTTATAGTGCTCTACATTTCTAATTTCTCCAATAGATTTGTTTGGTTGTTGGTTTTGGGGGTTTTTTTACTTCCTTGTTCATTTCAGGATGTCTGCATCTAGTCAGAAGTGACTGTAGTTTGTATTTCATTGTAACTTTTTTTTCCCCCCAATAGAATTCTTGGGTTTTAAAGGTTACTGAAAAATATTTTAAATGTGTAATTCAAATAGTCACAAAATAACTTGTTTGGAAGAAAATTGAGAACTAAATAATGCTATTTGTTGTTTAAAAGCAGGGAAATTTCTTATTTTAATGCAACAGCTGAAAATTCACTTCACACTCGCTTTGGGGACATTGTCCATTTGTGGTCACGTGTCCCTCTTACTGAACAGCAAGCTGCAAATGCACTTACAGACCTTCCCACTAGCAACAGCTTTGCAGGTGAACACCACATTTCAGGATCAGCAGACACTTCGAGATATGTGTTGATAACAACACCACCAACTCAAATATCAACAGCTCTACTGCCACGAACACAGCAACATCTTGCCTTGCATTTTTTCACGTGGTGCCTTGGGTGGGGGCAGGGCAGGGAGTGTATATATTGCCTTAGGGAAAAACATGTTGCAGTGTTTTGGAGGATTAAATCTGTCTTTTCCCTCCTCTTAAGTCTGCATTAATGGAAACACTCCATGCCAAGCTGTTCACAGATGGAGGATGGAATGAACCAACAGTGTCCTTGGAAGCAGAAGATTAAAAAAAACATGCAAAACAAAGTTCTTTCCTTTTTCTCTCTGTGCTCCATCCCTGAAGTTTCATTCCTGAGCCAGAACAGTGAAAAATCACTTTGCAACACTCTACAGAAAAAAATGTAATCCTTTAGCAACAAAATGAAAGTAGACGTCTATATTCTCCTGTGCTCTCTCAAATGAGGTTGGGAGACAGGCATAAGGATCATTTTGCTAAAATAATTTCCTGATCCTTGCCTGTTCTTGTAAATCTGGGATTATAAAATTTCCATTGAGGGAGCAGCAAGTGCCCTCTCTGTCCCTGGAAGGTTTCCAGAATACCACGGATGCCAACTGAAACTAAGAGATACCAGTCTTTTGAAAAACTTCTACATGATTCAGACTCTCCAATGTTGAAAAGAGAAAACATCATATTTATTTTTTCCATCATCTATTTCTATATGCAAAAGAATACAAAATGCATGTGATTTTTAAATAAAACTAATATATACACATTATTTCCTCTGCCTTTTCCTTCTTATTTGGATTAAGTGATACTAGCCAAAACTGAAGTCTTCTCTGTAAGGAAAGAGATGTTGATAATTCACCTATCCTAAGATACTTATAAAATTATTTTAAGTCTGGTCAACAATTTTCTGAATTGTTTATTGCTAATTATTGCAACAGCAATTCTTAAAGATGCTACACATCCAGAATTTCACAACAGGCAGCTTTAAAAAAAAAAAAAAAACACAACTGCCACAGCTAAATAAATGAATCACAGAAAATACAGCTGAGGAAAGGATAATGAATTTTCTATTCAGTCAAAATTTTAGTGAAGTCAAGGTGATGGTAAAAATACTATTTCTTTATTCATTATGATCTGCTAAACAGTGCTACTGAAAATTTAGATTAATTCTTCCATATTCAAATAGGAGCCAGAGAAAGTTTGTGCAAGTGTAAGACAGCTGCTTATCATTACTAATGCTATAGCATAAAGCTACTGTCAAGCAATCAGACTTTCCAAACTTAAAAAGATGTTCACATGCATAATCTTCTCCACTGATCTTGATTCTTTCACCAAGGTATGGATAAATACCATCCTTTGCATATTTTGCAAGAAAAGTGTGGTGTTAATGATCTAGCTCAACTAGACTGGCTTTACACTGAAAAGGTTCAAAAGTGGGAGAAACTGCAATCCTGGAAGTTATGCTGCTGCTGTTCCTCTGTGCCCCAGCAGACCTAGCTCTGTGTTAATTCCCATGTTATTTTACATGCATCTCCATGAAAATATTAGCCATGTACAATTTCTGGTCTAGTAATTGTTGCCCATCCTTTCTTTCTTGTTCTAAGTCTTCCGCTTGATGTAAGGAGCCTATTCTTTTTGCTATAATGTGTCGCCTCATGTTTTCTCTGTAACGTGTTGCCATGTGTTTTCTCTTTCATGAAACAGAATGCATGAGCACCCCAACATACAAGACACCACCTTGCCTGAGAAGTCTCCTGAGTATTCCCTAAAATGAAGGAGGGGGAAGGGTTTTTTCATCAACATTAATTCCAGTGCCAAGCCACAGGAATGAGAGGAAGATGAAGAGAGGAGTAGTGAAGCCTTTTTATCTGAGGCTAAAGAGCAGCAAATCATCCAGTGAGACTTTTCTACATACCTCTTTGTTAGGCATGTTTCAAAACAGAAGTAGGAAGGACATGGTTCTAGTATTTCCCCAGGATGCAGCAGCCTCATAAGCGAGGAGGAATCTTATTAAATATAATCTTAATGCTTCTTCTTTTATTTTTTGTATAGCTTTAGTACTGCAAATCTATGCTTCTGAATAAGCAAGAGCACAAAAGATGGTCCCATTTCCATGGAAGAAACAGCCCCCAAAACTATGGCACTACAGCCCACCTACTCTTGCTAGTGCTCTGTAACACACTGATTGGGGAAAACCACAATGACAGCAAGCCTTTATTTAAGGTATCCTGCCTACCTGGTACCACAGGAGAGCTCTTCTCAAATGGAAAAAAAAACCCCACAACAACCCACACCAAAATGTAAAAAAAAAGAGGACTATCCTATAACCACAATCTGAAGGACACAAAGATCATTTCAGCCAACAACCTGCTCTACAGAAATGCTTTTAGGTCACCACAATGCATTTCAGTTAAGAACCTCCTAGAAATCCAAAGTAAAATCTCAAAAGGTATAACAGATATCTATATGCATACATTTATATTCAAGCCATGGAACAGTAACAGAGAACATGAGTTAAGACAAAGGGACGGCGGCAGTTTAAAAGCAGTCTAAAAGCCAGGGAGACCACCATTTCGGTGAAGCCACTGAAGTGAAGGACACCAGAGCAAAGGATCGTGCCGGTGGACCCCTTCTGCAGTGGCTAAGAGAGAGAGAGTTTCAGGGCAGGTAAGACTGAACTCGGGAAGGGAGTTTATTCAAGGAGTGATGGTGGCTACTTGGAGGAGGAAGACTGTGCTCCCAGCACCCACCAAAAAGGACATTGGTACCTAGGCTATAGGCTGTGAGGAATGCCACAGCCTTTCACTGGCAATGGGGGGCAATGCTGACTGTGGTTGTGTGTGGTGTGAGCAGGTTGATGACCCACTCAGCTGGGTGGCACAGCTCCAAGATGAAGTGATGGAGCTCAGGGAAGAGGCGAGTAGGTTGAGAAATATCAGGGAGAGTGAGAAGGAAATTGATTACTTCCACAAACTGATCTCTATAAAAATGGAACAGGAGGTAACTCTTAGTGGAGCTGAGGAGTCCATATCCTCTCATCAGCAAGCCCCCCAAACTTCCTGTAGTAACCAACAGCAGCAGGGTCAATGGGAACAGGTCTCTGCCTGATGAAAGAAAAAGAACAATGTGTTCCTTTAAGAAGTGCACTGACTACAGTGCCTGTACAGAACAGGTATGAGGCTCTGCAGGAGGATCTGGTTGTGAGCAAGGATGAGGGCTCACAAAGGTCAGAAGTGCAGCCAAGGCCAACTCACCTCAGGCCAGCCATCAGAATTGACCCTGGAAAGAAAAATTGACAAGTCATTGTAGTAGGTGACTCCCCGTTGAGGGGAGCGGAGGGCCCAATATGCAGACCGAACCCACTTCATAGGGAGGTCTGCTGTCTCCCTGGTGCCCAGATAAAGGATATTGTAGGCAAGCTTCCAACCCTTGTGAGGCCTTCAGATTATTACCTGCTTCTTTCAGGTGGGTAGTGACGATGTAAAAATAAGAGGCTCACAATCAATTCAAAGAGATTTCAGGGCCTTGGGACAACTGGTAAGGGATCAGGAGCTCAGGTTGTGTTCTCCTCCATCCCTCTGACATCAGTGATGGATGAGGAAATATATAGGAATAGCCAACAGGTCAATTCATGGCTCCGGGACTGGTGTTGTCTTTAGGGTTTGGAGTTTTACGATCACAGTTCGGTATACAAGGCACCAGAGCTGCGAACAACTAATGGGATGCACTTGTCCCAGAAGGGGAAAAGGATTCTGGGGCAGGAGTTGGCAGGGCTCATTCATAGGGCTTTAAACTAGATTTTAAGGTAGAAGGGGTTAATAATCTCATGCTTGCCTGTGACAAACAGTGGGGCAGCACACCAGGGGCAGAGGGATGGAGTGCTAGTAAGGAATCTCAACGACCAGCCCAGCTGAAATGCTTCTATGTGAATGTACACAGTTTGGGCAATAAATAGGATGAATTAAGGGCCACTGTGTTGCTGGAAAGCCATGACATAGTAGTTATTACTGAAACTTGGTGGGATGATTCCCATGACTGGAATGTAGCAATAGATGGGTAAAAGCTCTTTAGGAAAGACAGGCAGAGTAGGAGGGGAGGAGGTGTTGCCCTCTACATCAGTAACCAGCTGGAATCAATGGAGCTCCACCTGGGGAAGGACGAAGAACTGGTTGAGAGCATATGGGTTAAGACTAAAGGGAAGAGAGGGGAAGGTGATGTTACAGTAGGGGTCTGCTACAGGCCACCTGACCAGCAGAACCAAGCAGATGAGGCCCTCCATAGGCTGATAGAAGTGGATTCACATTCTTAGGTCCTGGTCCTCATGTGGGATTTCAACCACCCTGACATCTGCTGGAAGGACAACACAGTGAGGCATCAGTAGTCCAGGATGTTCCTGGAGTGCATAGATGAAAACTTCCTCCTCCAAATGGTAGAGGAACCATCAAGAAAAGGTGCTGTGCTGGACCTTGTCCTCACCAACAGGGAAGGGTTGCAGTGATCATGAAGCACTTGAATTTAAGATCCACAGGGCATCTTAGGAGGGTGTATTCAAAGGTTAAGACCCTGGACTTTAGGCGTGCTTCAGGGATCGCTTCAGGGATCTGCTGGCCAAAGTACCATGGGACAAAGCCCTAGAGGGAAGAGGGGCCCAGGAGAGCTGGTCAGTTTTCAAGTATCACCTTCTCAGTGTCCAGGAGCAAAGTATATCGACAAAGAGGAAGGCAGGAAAGAATGCTAGGAGACCTGCCTGGATGAGCAAGGAGCTCCTGGGCAAACTGTCGCACAAGAAGAAACTTTACAAGGAATGGAAGAAAGGACAGCTAGAATGGGAGGTGTACAAGGAAGCCGCCTGAGCAGCAAGAGACCTGGTTAGAAAAGCTAAAGTTCAGTTAGAATTAAATCTAGCCAGGGAGATCAAGGGGAATAGCAAAAATTTCTATTGGTATATTAATGGCAAAAGGAAGACTAGGGAAGGTGTGGGCTGATGTGCAGAAACAAACTTCACAACCTCAGGAAGGTTATAAAGTAGGTATGTTTATTGTGGCACTGGGTGCAAGGGGATAGCTCCTCCTATTGAATTGGTGAAAAAAGGGTTAAGACTTTTTGAACAGATAACAGAAGGCTGAGATGTGCTACATTCCTTAGATAAGGGGAGTAGCAGTCTCTTACCTGTGCTGTAGGAATTCTCCTTGGCTAAGCAGAACTAGATGTAGCCGGACTTGCAGTTACTATTCGCCACTGAGTCAAAGTGCTTCAAAGTTAAGAGTTCACTGCGAGGAAGACTTCCAGCCTTCCTCCTGAAGACCCCATAAGACCATTACCAGACAGCACTGCACATGCGGAACTAGGCGGGGAAGTAATTAGCATAAGCAACGCCTTTTCTAAGAATTTAATGAATATGTATCATGACCTTAAGAATATTCATGTACCTGCTATATAAAAATAGAGCTTTACTCACACAGGGTGTGCAAGCTAGGAGGAGTGATCCCCCTTGCACCCAGCACTGTAATAAACGTGCCTTCTTTATAACTTCTCTGGGGTTGTGAAGTTTGTTTCCACATGTCACTATCTTGCACTATCTTGATCCTCCCCCTCTATCCCATTCTCGTGAGGCCCCACCTGGAGTATTTGTGCGAGACCAGCTCTCAGGACCTATACTTGCTGGAAACCCCATTGTAACCCCTAAACAAAATCTCGTTTGCATCCCAAAAGGCCTGCCTGAGAGGATGGAGACAGTGCTGAGGCTGCATATGGCCTGAGGCCTGCATGTGCAGTGATTGAGATAAGGTGGAGGGGTGGAGAGGGCCGAGGTCCACTCCAGCTGCTCTGGCTTATGACTCAAACATTCTTGCTCATCCCTGCGAAACAAGGAAACTAGGCCTATAAAACAGGGCTGCAATGGTGGGCTTGGGGAGCTTCACTGACACCCACTCTGCCCCATTGGCTGGCCCAACACTGGATCCAGGACTGGTGATACTCTCTTACCTATCTCTCTAAACTTGTCTTCTCCTACTCTCTCTCTCTCTTCCTTCCTAACATCATTAAGTAACACAAGGCCCAACCACGATTTTTTCTCATGTTGTGCAGCTTAAACATATATGTATTGTACTCTTGTGATCTAATTGTCAGCCTTTATGATCGTGCAGCCTAAGATAATAATTGAAGTATCTGTATTCCTTCTATAGTTTTAAGTAAACCTAATATTCAAATACAGACCTTGAGTGTCGTTTCACCTTAATCCGATCAAGGGGTATCGGACAGTCAAGCATTTCCTCGGACCAGGACATTTTAATAACTCTCTCTGGAAGGGCCAGGTCTGAGACAAAGATTGGAACCAGCCGCATGCCGGCTCCTCTCTGAGAAGGAGTTTAGAAAGCCAGGGGGTCCAATCTGAATCTCCCTGCATTGCCCTACTCGGGTCATGACCGTACTGCGTCCAGTTCTGGAGTCCCTACTACAAGAAAGATACAGATGTGCTGGAACGTGTCCAGAGAAGGGCTGTGAGGAAGATCAGAGGGCTGGAGCACCTCTCCTATGAAGACAGACTGAGAGAGTTGGGGTTATTCAGTCTGGAGAAGAGAAGGCTCCAAGGAGACCTTATTGTGGTCTTCCAGTATCTGAAGATATCTACAAGAAAGCTGGGGAGGGACTTTTTAAGAAGTCGGGTAGTGATAGGACTAGGGGGAATGCCTCCAAGCTAGAGGGTGGTAGATTTAGACTGGGCGTTAGGAAGCAGTTCTTCACAATGAGGGTGGTGAAACACTGGAACAGGTTGCCCAGAGAGGTGGTGGAAGCCCCATCCCTAGAGGTATTTAAGGCCAGGGGGTATGGGGCTCTGAGCAACCTGATCTCGTGGGTGGTGTCCCTGCTCATGGCAGGGGGGTTGAAACTAGATGATCTTAACGGTCCCTTTCAACCCTGACAATTCTATGATTCTATGATTCTAAGAGTCCCAGCTATCATTTTCTAAAGGGAATGCATTACAAAGGACTCTATTGGCCAAAATGTCTTATTCAGTTATTTATCATAAGCCCAGCCTGGCTCCCAACTAAAGCTTAGCATAAACTTGGATACTCAAAAATGCCCCCATTTTGGCCTTTAGACTGCTCAAATTCACACCCTATCACACTTCAAATTGTGCATCATAAAGTCAAGGACAACATTGCAACAAGGTCAGAATGAATGTATCATATCACTGCTGAAGGTCTCAAACAGCAGGTAAATGAAGGGAAGATACTGTCATCTTCTCTTAAGAAAAAAAAAATATTAGAAACAGTAACAAAGGGTTTGTCACTGTTTACTACAAGGGCTGTGGGTATTTAACTTGACCTTCTAATAGGCTTCTTTATCCATCAATATAATCAGACATTTACAAAGATAAAACACACACACACACAAAAAGGACTTTAGATTCACTCCTAAACTGGGAAATTCTGTTTCTGACTGTAGGTAACTACGGACTGTTTTTATCTTGTCTTCTGCCAGTCAAGAGCAATGTAGGATCCTAGTGTTTATGTGACAAATTTCCTTCTGCAACTATTCTGCAACTGCAGTTCATATGGAGGGCTTTACCTCAAGCATGCTGTCTCCCCGCATCACATTAGCTATGTTCAGCAAGATTCTGAAGTGGAGCTGTCATAGAGCAGAATGCCTGCTATCTAGTGGTAAAAAACCCATTAAGACAACTTAGACTTAAGCTGCAGAGTATCAGCCTTCCAGAGGCAGTGAACTAATTCTTTTTTTTCCACAGTGGAAAGTGCCTGTCTCTCACAGACACACTACAGTTAAAAGATAATCTCTTCAGCAATTTATTGAAAGGGGGCTTGATGGAGGCAAGGCAGGGCAGGGGAGGAAGAGCAGCCATGGGAAGTCCTGTATCTAACACACTATTCCAAATGTTTGGCTATTAGCCAGCATTTGTATATTTTTCTACACACCCTGCAAGTTTCTGATATCTTTATTGTCATTTGGAAAAAAACAACCTATTGCACTAGTAGCATGTGCATCTTGATCAGCTTACCTTTCAGTAGCTTCCTCATACCATTCAGTTTGTGTTTCTCATATCCTTCCAGCATCTCTCTCCCAGAAGAGGTAAATATTTGCCTACAATACCAACATGAGACTTTCTATCAAGTGAAGTCTTCAACTCGCCCCCGAAACTATCAAGTTATACACCAAGCTTTTGCATTTCTGCTCCAAATAAAACAGAAGCCAAAATTACAAAATGCCCATTAGCCTTCTCATCACTTTTTCCAGGATGCTTACCGTATGGATCTTCATCTCATGCCAGTTAAGGTTTCATAATTAAATCAAGAGCAAAAGCCAGGTAAAGGTGGAGAGTAAGGGTCAATAGTTTTCGTATTGGTATAGGCATCATTGGAAATTTATGTTTAAAAACAAGGGTCCTACATGTTGGTAACATTTTTTCCCAGTAATTGCTGGTTTATTAAAAAAAAAAAAAAAGCAGCTGTAATTATGCTTGTGTATTTAACATACCTTTCCTAATTATAAGCTTATAAGCTAAGCAACTACATGTCTTCTGATAACATTAATTCTAATGTGTTTCCTTATAACTCCTGATTGACTAGAGCTGAGAATTGTACATGAAAGGGTTTTTAAATTTCTTTTCCCAAAATAAAGACAGTGACAAGTCATTAGCTGAATACATACTAATTATTTTTGAAGCACCAATACTCCATGCTGTGTCTTGGGTCTAGTGAAATTCTGCAAATGAATGATAGTCAAACTCTGGTTTCAACAGTTTTCGCCATATTGCAAAGGGGCTTCTCTTTTGACATGATTAGAAGCCACTTTGACTCCAACTTGCAGAAACTCATGTTCACTGATTTATAAGTTTTTCCAGAAGTAAGCAGCTAACGTCAGTCATTGTGACACCTCAGCTACAGGTTTATAGTAAAATAATGGGCTCCACAAAAATAAAATAAATCCCAGGAAAGCTACATTCAGTGAGAATGCATACCTGAAGAAGTCATACTGGAAATCTCTGAGTTGTAAATTTTCTCCCAATGAGAGTTGGATGCATCTTTTATTCATGTACACTGTTATTTCACATTGCTAGGATAAATCTTTAAAAAGAGCAGAATAGCCCTTCTGCAAAGAACTAGATTAGGAAAGCAAGGAGTGAAGGGAACTGTTTGTGAGTCTTACTTGTTCCCGGTAGAGAGCAATCCTTGGAGTAAAGAAGGGGGGATTTGAATATCGTGGTCTAACTACACAGGAGATACCATCTTCTAAAATACAACCTTTTTTAGCTTTCTTTAATTCCTTTTTACAGTTACCAATAGTACTGTTTGTACATGCAGTGATATACAAATACTTTCCCTAAGGAGACTTTGAGTGCATTTCACTAGTACTGTGCTACAGCTCAAAACAGAGACTGCCAAGTGACTGCACTGGCACGGAATATATGACACTTCATGCGTAGAACTTGAGAGAACAATCAACCAGAAAACACACGTTCCATCCCAAATCCAAAAAGCTGGCCCTTCAGTATTAACACTGAAGTGCCAAGACTTCCAAACATGAGACAAGCTTCCTTTGTCATGCCACAAATTCCCTAAATGTACCCACACCATAGTTTCCACAGTGTAAGAGTCAGCTGTGAATTCCACAATGCACAAAAAACACACTTTGTATGAGGGCGCACTTTGAATCTTCCATGACACACATAACCTCAGCTGCTAAACCTGCACACCATCAACTCCCAACTCTTAGGCACAACAGGATTACACCATCAATTCCCAACTATTAGGCACAACAGGGTTCTAGTGTGGATACAACATAAACTGCATCACAGGCATGTGTTGGCACTCCAAATTATGAGGCTGCTAATGCACAACATGCATGCCAAGACAAGTCAACAGCCATCCTGAAGGACAAAATAGATACATTCAGCATGGAGAAATAGGTAGTTGGAGATGTCTCACTACCTCCTTTAATCCAGGGGTGAAACCTACTTCTGTACCTCATCTCATCCTTGAAGTAAGTGTAGTGGTGTATCTGCATTTCTGTGGCAGATGATATACACACTAGAATAAACTCAGTATATGCAGATGTATCTCTATCTTTAGACAGAGACATCTCATTTTGCCTTTAAATAGTACAAATAATTTGCTGTTAATAATTCTGTTAATAAAATCAGGCACACCTTGAACACTTGTTTTGAATTGGTACTTCTTTCATTCTGCTGGCAGATTTAAAAGAAATCAAATGTATTTTGGAGTTTAACCTAATATTATAAAATTCACAGTAAAGTTGATTTGGCAATATATAATTTAAAAATACCATTTCTGTTATGATAACTGTATACATTTCCATTTCTTTGTAGCATCAATATTTACTGTATGTAACTTTGTGAGCACAGAGTTTTCCATTTAAAAAGAGTTTTGTTAAATAACCTCACTTAAGATTACATGGAAAATCTGTAGAAAAGCCTAATTCCTGGGTTTTAACTTAAAAACTTCGAGCACTGTGATTTAGAGCATACTTACTTGATTCTCTGAATGCTCAGATATGCTTTCTAGACCATGCCTTCCTAAAGCTTGGGGGTAGGAGTGTGGGCTGGGGAAAAAGCACAGAGAGGTAACTGTGTTACTGCTTTGACCTCTCAGTTACCCGCTTGAACAGTGATTTCTGTGTTAGATTATCACAGAAAATACTGTTGCAGCTGTTGAGATAGTGTGTTATCATTCCTCTTTATTTCAGCCACTTGTGTCCTGCTCCACACCTCTGTAGACAGAGGGCAAATCATCATGGGACTTTCAGGGGTCCAGGGCCATAATGGTACACGTAAATTAAATAAAGCAACCACAATAAACCCAGGCAGAGCTCACAGAAAACATCATTCAAATCAATCTGAGTGAACACTGCCTTTTTTGCAGGGCACATCCAAAATAGCTCCCAAGAATCAGGACTCCTTGAAAGCCATCCTGAGCCCTCTTGATTTTATATTCCGTATCTTCCTCACTTACTATCACAATATCAACAAAATACAACAACCTGTGAAAAGCTGTGAAATCTGCAGTGTTCAACCGCTTGACAAGAAAGCAGAGGCGTGATGCTTAAGACGTGAAATGAATGGTAAAAAAATCCTTCTACATTTTTTAAAAAATGCTCAAGTGCTAAAAAGCATGTGCAAAGTAATATGATGGGCAGTAGCATTATTTATCGTGCTTCCCCTCCTTCTTGTATAACTGCTACATCTACCATGCTCTGCTAGAAAGGGTGCACCCAGATACTTGCAAGATCCTTTCAGGGCTGGGGAAAGGGCTATTCCCCTGCAGCAGCTGAGTACATCCAAGCTTGTGGCCTGTAACACGTACCAGGTAGGAAAGACATGCTGCCAAGCACAGAGCTTGCAGTGTAAAAATGGATTTGTAGATCTCCAAGAGGAGCAAGGTATGTGATTAGAGGAGCATAGCTGCAGGAGGCCCAAAAGAGATGACAATATGGAGAGGTTGCCTACAGAGGGCATCGTGGAAGGTTATTTCAACCCACAAAGCCACTGACACCAGCTTTTCTCAGCAGCTGCAGTCAAAAGCAAAGTCAGAAGAAAGATCCAACATTTCAAGGACCCACTGGAGATGGGGAAAATCAGTTTCCAGATCTTTTTCTTTAAATTTGCCTGACCCAGATCTGCATATTCTTGCTAAAACTGTTTATCTTGTTATAGTTTATTAGTTTCTGTTTGCTATCATGAAACAAGGACCAGAGAGACTGGGAGCCACTTTGAGCACTTTAGCACATCTGCCATGCAGAAAAGTTGAGGCTGTTCTGCCTCAAGGCCCTGGCTGACTCCGGGATATGCACAAATGCCTTTTTAAAACACCATTTTCTCTTTCAACACACAAAAATTGGAGGATCTAAATCAATAGCTGGGGCTTAGAATAGATGCAGAGCAGCTGTGGTTTTTAACATTGCGTGCAGCCAGTTGGGCTCCAAAATGAGCAGCTGCAGGGAGAGAAATGGCAGGGGAGGGGAAACCCTGCCAAGGCAAGCCACTAGGTCACAGTCAGCATGAGAGGAAAAACTAGAATTTTAAGCAGCTTTTCTAACCACCCCCCCCAGATCTATTTTGTCAGTAGC
Source organism: Hemiprocne comata (assembly GCA_020745705.1). Classification (NCBI taxonomy): domain Eukaryota; kingdom Metazoa; phylum Chordata; class Aves; order Apodiformes; family Apodidae; genus Hemiprocne; species Hemiprocne comata. The sequence goes on along the minus strand of CM036588.1, from coordinate 60,428,225 downwards.
AGGAAGGAGTCATTGTGTTTAATCTTAAAGTAATCCCCCTTAAGACTGAAGTGTTCATGTCTGTGTGAGAACAGCGTTCTGACGGTGTTGTAAGGGGCCAGAGAAGAGTGAGCAGCAATATGATGAGCTCTGTTTTCAGCAGAGAGCTCATCACACAGGTATCAATGCCCATTTTCTGGCAGCTGTCCATTACAGAACTCCTAAGTACTGTATTTTGTACAACTGTATAGAGTCTAGAGGACGCACCACCTGATCTTTACTTAAGTTTGGCAATACATTAAAAAAATGTATTAAAGTCTTGATTTAGCCTTGGAGACTACAAGGGCTTTCAGTAGTGCACTCTGCAGAGCCTCAGAGAATGCAAGTCAAACAGAAAGAGGGAAAAAAAAAAACCACAACAAAAAATCAAAACAAAACAAAACAACCCCCCCAAAAAAAAAAACAAACCCAAAACAATAAACCATGGATTTTGACCAGCCCTTTTCATGCCAGTAGGCAAAGGAGCAGATCTTCACCATATGCTGACCTGCACAGCCCTTGCAGGTTGGCACTGACACAAAAACCAGTCTTACAAATGCTGTTATAGCACACCGAAGCATGTTCTTACTGTCCCACTCGCTCAAGAAAGCTTCAGGCTGTAGGATGCAAACTCCAGCTGTCCACTGCCAAAGATCAGAGGCAATCAGGTTAGCTTAAATTAAAAACAGAGCAGCTGAATATAACTATGGTTCAATGTATATATTCTTCACAGTGCTGCAGGAAGCATACAAGAACTCCCGGGAGATTCGTTATCATACGTGACAGCATGCGAGTTGCAATAATCTTTTGCTCTCTTTGGTCTAAAACAAATATTACAATTCAGGGTACTCTTCTTCTCCCTCATCAATATTTCTTAGATCCAGATTTTTTAGCCAGTGTATCCAGTACTCTTCTCAATAGCATCTCTGCGCTCTGCCAACCCATTATTGGTACTGCCAATAAACGTGCCAATTTAGAAAGGGGCTGATTATATAGTTATATGTAGGACAGTATAATAATACATCTCAACAGCAATAACCGTTATCTATACTTGACAAGTGCAACATCCAAACTTTAAAATTAACTAGCCTCTTAAAAAGAATAAATCTTTTGTCAACAAGTGACATGCTCTCCAGAACTTTACCAGTCAGAAGGAAGGAAGACATTATGTCTAAGCAGGTGCTCTGCCTAACAGCATCTTCCATTAATACCTGGTCTTCAAAGGGCAGCCTTACCACTGGCAACTGCACTTCACAGCACTGTGTTGCTCTCTCCAGGAGAACAAGTTTTCAGTGTACAGAAGGAGCCTACAACAAGGATGAGATCCCTTTCAGATTCTTCTAAAATGTCCTGTCTTTCTTTTTAATGTATTAGTTTACTTCTGATTACGCATAGTTATGGATACCTATAATCCCTACTGACTTTATGGATGATACAGTTCCTCAAACTATTGCCTGTGCTTTTCATGTTTCAGATGTGTGTATTTAACCAAAAGCAGGCTGAATCTGGGCATGAGCACATCCGCTCTTCTGTTATCTTGCACTGATGTCAACTCATTTGCATCCAACCTGACACAGCATTCTCTCTTCTGAGTTGGGCTCAGGAGAAAGGAATACCAATGACATGTTTGTTTACAACTATGTTTATTAGACATATGTTCCTTAATCACACAAGCCATAAGTAGATTATGCAGACTGTACTTCTGACAACCGCAAGCAACTCCTCGTAAGCAATGGCTGCAGAGGCTGTGATGCACTAGTGAAGTCTGAGCGCCCTCAGGAACATTCCCCCATTCCACCTGCTCTCAATAACACCCATTCAACCGAGCAACCCACCAGATCCTGAAGCTGACCCAAGGAACTGGGAACTGCTGGCCCAAGATGGGTGTGTCACCCTCATGGTGATAGAAATTGATGACTTTTCTGTACTAAGTGAACTGAAGGGCTACTTTTAAAACAATGTGCTTTGTTAAACTGTCAATCAATTATGCCAAGCATCCTGCAGGTTGTGATAAACATCAAGTCTTCTAAGACCTGTGGGCCTGCAGACAACACTCATGTTGATTCTGACCCACATGGGCAATCTACCAGAAGGAGACTGGAGACAGGACCAGGATGGGAGACCGGACAAAGATGACAAAGAACTAGAATCAACAAAAGACTCCAGGAGACTCTCAAGCATGCATAATTAAGAAGATAGCCAATTCCAGGAAATAAAATGACTATGTAAAGAAATTCTGGGAACTCACTGACATGAAACAGAATATGCATGTTTTTGGTGTATATTAGTTGGGGTGTTTTGCTAACTCGTGGGAGCACTTATGGCGGAGAATCCCCAGTGCTGCCCAGCGCTGCAATAAAGAATGCCTGCCTAATAACAGCTTGTTTGTTGTTATTGGGTCTTTATCTCGGAATCCTTACCCAGCCGCACCTAGCCTCCCACTTTGGTGAGGAGTGTTAGAAAGCAAGGGGGTTCGGAAGCTCCGATTTTTGTTTCAGTGGTACAAACAAAAATTGGTCCCATTGCCACCTTATATACTGATAGAAATTAAAAATAAACTAGAAAAGCAACACAAGTGTGCTCTTTCTAATGAAAGAAGTTTTGAAAAACTGATATCCTTTTGCCATTTCATCTGTGATTAGTGACTAGGAAGTTTTATCTGTTCAGTCTATTTTGACCAGCATTAAATTTAAAAAAAATTTTTTTTTTTAAAAACTGAACCTCAATCTGTAATACTCCAATCTTTGTTCATTCACATCTTTCTCATCTTCTCCCCATTCTATTTCTGTCATGATTCTTTGTACTAAGTGGATGTGTAGCCACTTTTTAAAAAAAAAAAAACAGAAATTGCATTGAGTACCTTTTAAAAAAGACTTTCAAAAAAAACAAAGCGTGTCTTAGAGAATTCTTAATTCCAGGAAATTTATGTCTCTTAGATTCTTGAAAGAAGAGTACCTTTGTGCTGGTTTGATTTGGCAGGCTTTTTTTGTAGCGGGGGAAGGGCCCCAGGGGTGGCTCCGGTAAGAAGCTGAGAAGCTCCCCCTGCTCCAAAACCAGCCAAGGAGCCATTAGAGGAACAATAGAGGCGCCTCTGTGATTAACATACGAAAGAACTGATATAAGTCCTGAGCAGAGCGAGCACTTGGTAGAAAGGTTAAAAAAAAAAAAAAAAAAAAAAAAAAAAAAAAAAAAAAGAGCTGAGCTGGAGAGGAGAAAGGCAGTGCTGGGGTGAAGATCCTGGTGGTTTATGAGGAGGAAGGCAAAGGTGTCCAAGCAGAAGTTCAGAAGTTTCCCTGCAACCTATGGCAAGATGGCAGGCTGTCCCCCTGCATCCATAGAGAAACGTGGTGGAGAATTCCCTAGAGGCACCAGGAGGGTTGAACTTGGCCAGTGGACTTGGATTTTGTGGTCAGTGGACTTGGATTTGCTGCCAGTGGACTTGGACTGTGCAGCTGTGGAGGACCCTGGCACCAGGGGAGGTGACTGCTCCTGAAGCAGCCTGTGACTCTGTGGGAAGCCCAAGCTGGAGCAGCTTGCTCCAGACTTCGTAGGGAGGACTCATGATGGGGAGGTTTGAGGAGGACTCTCCCATGGGGTGACCCCATGGGGAAGCAGGAGAGGACTGTAAGGCATCCTTCTTCCTGAGGAAGGAGAGCCAAGAACCACCAGACTGTGAATTGACTCTAAACCCCATCCCCTGTCCCCTGTGTCGCTTGGGGGGAGGAGGTAGAGAAACCAGGAACAAAGTAATTTGGGCCCAGGAAGAAGGGAGGGGTGGGGTAACGTATGTAAGCACTGTTCTGTGTGTTGTCTGTGTGCTGTGTGTGTTTGATTAGTGTGAAATTACTTTTTTTTTTTTCCCCCCAAGTTCAGTCTGTTTTGCCTGGGACCTTAATAGGTGAAGAACCCTCCTTGTCCTTTATCTTGACCCATGAACTTCTAGTTGGGTTTGTCCTCCTCACCCCAGCGTGTGTGGGGAAGGGGGAGTTGAGTGAGCGGCCATGTGGCTTGTTTGTTGTAGTGTCAGGCCCAAACCGTGACAACCTTAAATACCTGCAGGACTAGTACGCACTTTAACACCTTAAAACTAACAATGAAAAATATTAGGAGCTAATTTAACTTAAAAGAAAAAGGAGTGGGAGAAATAAAGGAAAATGCGAAAGGTTCTATTTGCACCACTGACAGTCTGGGGAAAAAATAAAACCTACCTTAGCAATCACAGAGTCGGAGCTGCAGAAGGTTTTTTGCACATTAGGCAACTGACATGCATTAGCCTTTAGGCATGTGGCAAGATTCTTTCAGGGGGCCTGTTGATATCACGATTCTAACCTCTAATATGATCAGCATTAATTATGCCGGAACAAACTCCCAAGCAATCAGACAAAACCAAAATCCAAGGCTACATGGCCTTTTCCTCAATGCTTACATTTAGTAAGGTTTTATTGTTTCATTGCCTTCCAGAACCTGCCAACAAGCAAGATTCAAGAAATGTTCCAAAATCTGCAATTGAGTCTGTTCTGGTTATTGCTGCTAATAGGTATCCATTTGAAAAGAGTACTGATTCTTTCAGCATTTTACTGAAAACGGTGTTTTGTATCACAAAGATACATAGGTTTATAACACTATGAAAATAATGGAAAGTCCTAAAATACATACCCATTTCAGAAGACACTAACGTGGTATTATCTGGCTCATAAACCCATACACATGCAATTCCACAGCTCAACAAAACACCTAGGAAGAACCCGAGGATTAAATATACTGCCAGTCAGCCATCCAACAATCAAGAAAACTCACAATCAGTAGTAATTCCAGCTGCTCTTTTAGCACTGTCAGTCATGGGCAATGACCTTATTCTTCTTACCAAGAACAGAGTTACAGAATTAGATGTAGGTCTGCAGTTTAACCTCTGAAGGCAGAATCTAAAGGAAGAAAGGTTTCTCTAAAGCTGATGATTAACCATCCATTTGTAACTAAGAGTTTCAAGTGTTGCCAGCAGCCTTCAGACCCACTCCTAGATTCCCTTATATTGTCAAGAATGGGATCATGCAGCCCTGCAGGTCAACAGCTAATTACAGTTTTTCTGCTTAAGCAGGAACCAGAGGAAATAGTCTTAAGCACTTAAATCTTGTCTTCATTTGCAAGAACCAGTTACAGGTGGATGCAGAGCTTGGAATAATAAATGAATCCAATTCTAGCACAAGGTCAAACTATTTTCACTGGCTGCAACAGAAAGCTTAAACTTCACTGGTGTGGCCCAAACCAATCTGTTATCCAGCACTGGAACCAGTATACAATCCCACCCTAGGGTTCAAATACTCTGTTAAGAATGGAGGCAAGTGACGAGTGATGTTCCTCAGGGCTCAATATTGGGACGAGTGCTGTTCAACATCTGTATTGGTGACATGGACAGAGGGATTGAGTGTATCCTCAGCAAGTTTGCTGACAATACCAGGCTGTGTGGAGTGGTTGACACACTACAGGGGAGGGTGACCATCCAGAGGGACCTTGACAGGCTGGAGAGGTGAGCCAATGCCAACCTCATGAAGTTCAACAAGGCCAAGTGCAAGGTCCTACACCTTGGGTCAGCGCAACCCCAGGCACAAACACAGGCTAGGGGGAGAATGGCTAGGGAGCAGTCCCAAGGACAAGGACTTGGGGGTGGTAGTAGATGAGAAGCTCGACATGAACCACCAGTGTGTACTCACAGCCCAGAAAGCCAACCATGTCCCAGGCTGCATCAAAATAAGTATGGCTAGCAGGATGAGGGCAGTGATTCTGCCCCTCTACTTTGCTCTGATGAGAACGCACCTGGAATGCTGTGTACAGCTCTTGAGCCCTCAGCACAGGAAAGACATGGAGCTGCTGGAGAGGGTCCAGAGAAAGGTCATGGAGATGATCAAAGGGCTGGAGCACCTCTTCTACGAAGACAGGCTAAGAGTTGGGGCTATTCAGCCTGGAGAAGAAAAGACCTTACAGTGGCCTTCCAATACCTAAAGAGAGACTACAGGAAAGATGGGGAGAAACTTTTCACCAGAGAGGGCAGTGATAGAACAAGGGTAATGGTTTTAAACTGAAAGAGGACAGATTTAGGTTAGATACTAGAAATAAATTCTTCACCATGAGGGTAGTAAGGAACTGGAACAGGTTGCCCAGGGAGGTTGTGGATGCCCCCTCCCTGGAGATGTTCAAGGCCAGGTTAGATGGGGCTCTGAGCAGCCTGATCTAGTGTGAGGTGTCCCTGCTCATAGCAGGGACATTGGAAACTGATTATCTTTAAGGTCCCTTCCAATCAAACCCATTCTATTATTCTATTATTATACATTTTTATACATATAAACATAATGTATGCATTTTATATAATGCACACACAAATTTAAAAATCACTTGAAAACACCAAGAAGAGTCATACATCTCAGTTTCCAGACCAATTTTTCAGCTAAGCTGAAAGTCTCCTCCTGTAGGCTAGCTGCCACCCTATTTTCTGGGGTGAAGTTGAGGGAAAAATCATTCCCTCGGTGACAGTATTTGTGCATTTCTGGATTAAAAGGTCCTGTTTTTTACTCCCTTCTACCAGTTTAAATGCAACACTTCACAAAAATAAATTACAACCTCAAAATAAATGAAGGTGTACAACCTGGTCTAGTAGGAGATGTCCCTGCCCATGCAGGGGGTGGAAACTAGATGATCTTTAAGGTCCCTTCCAACACTAACCATACTATTCATTCTATGAATAACAAAGGGATGGAAACCAGATGTAGCTGTATCTGCTGCATGCAGGTTTTTGTTTCTTAACATGTGCATCTTAGGTAGTATAATTTAAGATTAATTACACAAGTGCTTTGACTATACAATGGGCTAGTGAAAGGTACGGACAGTTCAAAAGACATCTGCCCCTTCTGCCAGCACCCACAGTATGGTTTCCACATAAAAATTATATATTCGAACTTAGATTTTCCAGCACTATTTATTCAGCAAAAACAGCCCTTTTGGCTACTGTCCCTGGGAAGCAGTTGCACAGTGCCTATGAATGACTGGAAGGTCTCCTTTGCGGAATCTGAAAGCCTCTGGTGTTTCATTATCAAACTCACCAAGATGAGAGAATCTGCTAAGAGCTTAGGAGTTTTACAGTCAAAACAAATACAAACTTCAGCCAGTAGCTCATTAAGCATATTCCTCAAGAACACCAAACATTCTTTTCAATAACTTCTCGTGGAAGCTGCTAACAGGGTGAATTACTTCACACAGTTGAGCCCTCATGATCTTCTGTTCCTTAGCTCCTGAAATATATCTTATCCTTACTCCTATTAAACACTGCTCCCTAAGGTCTTAAGCCATTTGGGGGAGAAAAACATGCAAACCTTGGTTAAGTGCCTTTCCTTTTCCATAAACACTCTTTTCTTCCAAGTTGTCTCTGAAGTGAAAATCCTCCTTTGAACAGGCTCCAGGGCATAAAAAACCCCTATATAAACAACATTAACATATTATTGTAAGCATAACTCAGAATGACCAACAGAAAACTAACTTAAATCACATTGAATAAAGTGAATAAAAGTTTAGGAGAAAAATGTACCTAGCATTTTACTCTGTATTATTAACCTTTGTGGATTAAAGAAAAAAAGCTGGCAGGATTTACCATTTCCATTCTCTTACTTAAACTGCTTTGCATATCCTTATTTCTGAGTGAGATATAAAGGGAGAGAAGGGAGCTATATGGGGAGAAAAGCCCTCAAAGTGCAATGCTGCTTTTCCAGTATGATTTTTTTAGCTTCATAGTGCATGACTGAAAAGAACTCATTGTAAACAGCTGATTGGGTTTTAAAGCAATGGATAATCAGTTGCATAAATTACCATTTATTGTCTTCAGGACTTTCACACTCTGGGAGCACAAGGCTCCCAGTGACTGAGTAGGGTATTGCTTAGCGGCTTCAGCAATGAGGGTCTCCCTGGTGCTGTACGGGGCAGAGCTATGGACCTTGAAGGAAGCAAATTAATATCGACTTGCAGTGTAAGAGATTACATGTCTTGGGAGGATCCCTGATGTTAGAAGAAGACAGAAACTGAGAAGTAATGACACCAGAAGCATGCTCAAATAAAAAGCAGCTGCAGGCTGCCATGAGAGAACTGGAAATGCTGCTTGATCAGGGGCACCTGTATACCACCTTTCATAAAAAACGGGATGAAAGGAGTTCTTTCTCTATAAAACCTCTTGAGCTATGCATAATAAAAACATAACCATACAGGATTAAAAACAAAAACATCAAATATGACTTCAACATATCAAGGCTTGTGACTGTTCAGAAACCTGTATCATACCTCAAAGCAATAGCTGGGAAGATTGGAGAGAAAAGAATTTACTCCTTTCATTAACAACTAATCTTTTCAGGAATACCAGCAACATTGTATTCCAGACTGTAATACCCTCTTAAAAAACTGAAATGAAAACCCCTATGTTCATAAAATATTTCAACTCTTTATCACAATCATATTCAAACACTTTTAGCTTTCTCTATTTTTTTCCTCTTGTCTGTGACTTAACATTTGGTTATGTTGCAACAACACTTGTGATTTGATCTCTGGCTTGATGTTATTCCTCTGCTGGTGCCATCTGAACACAGGTTTATTAACATCAATGTGAAAATATGGGAGCAAAGTCTTTATGCTAATTTATTTTACTGATTTATTTTACCTGCTGGATGTTACTCCAGAGTTGGGAGGACAGCAGCTACAATAAGTGGAAATACAGTATAGAAATACAACAGAGCATCTACAAGTTGTGGAAATAGAGACTCTCTGAGAGTTGGGAATTTTGAGGTCATTGTTTTCTGTCATCTACTGAGCAGAATGTAGCATGATACACTACAAACTTCCTGAGGATAGTACAATATTTAGTTTTCTATCTTCCAAGATACAAATTCAAAATACAAAAATGAGGGGGAGAAGAAAAATAGTAGTTCATACTATTTTCCCCTTCTCCTTTTCAAGGAAAAGGAAACAAAACAGCAACAGCAGCTCATTAACATTTGAATTATGTCTGAGCTGTTTTGAGCTGGGTAATACTACATCAAAAGTAATGTAACTTAGAGGAAAACTTAATTCTTTTTTCATCCCACTCCCTCCCCTCCCCGATTTTTTTTCATTTTTTCCTTCTTTGAATTACTTTTTGTCCTAGTTTGAGCCAGGATGGAGCGAGTTTTCTTTTTACTGTTTTTTGTTGGTTTTTTTTCTTCAGTGAAATCTCTTTTAAGTAACACACTTGATGAAATTAACAGGAAGTTTTCCAGCCAGTGGACTGATAAGGCCTGAATCTTTATAGTTACTGCTGAGAGACCAAGAACACTTTGCTCCACTTCTTGAATCTGCTGCTTCTGACACCAAAGCAGCAGAAGAGTCATATCTACAACCCTCCCGTAGGAAGGAGCAGACAAGACATATGGCAAAATTGGCTGAAGAGGTTATTCCATCCCATACATACATAACTCTAGGTATAAATTCAGGGATCATGGAAGTGAAGCTCTCTTCCTCTCCTTCCTTCTCTTTCATCCATGGCCAGTGTCCGGGGAGGACTTCGTCTATCCATCTCATTTGATCCCTAGGCTGGGGTGTTCCTGACCCTCATAACTCTACCCTCAGTTTCTGTTTGCTCTGCCACTATCTCTGGAAGTGGCCCGGGTCTTTTTGAAACAGGTCACAGCTAAGGAGAATGCCGTAGGAGCTCCTGGAGATGGGGGGAGGCAATAGGGATTTTGTACATTCCTGCATTCCTGTATATATTTCTACATACTTTATCATTAGTATTTAATTAAAGCTGTCTAGTTAAATGTTCAACCTGGAAGCCTCTCTCCTTAATCTCTCTCTCCTTTCCCTATCTGGGTTGGAGGGGGAGGGGACAGAGAGTACTATTGTCATTAATTTAATTGTCGAGCCTGAGTAAAAACCATGACTTTTTTTTTTTTTACATTTATGTTATTTCATTTTAAACACAAATAAAAATAAAATAGTTCTAGCTATATTTACTTGCCAGTTAAAGTAATTATGCCTACAAAGAGTAAATGCAATGTGTAATTTTAGAGGAAACCTTGGGAAGTAGAGGTTATGAGACTGAAGCTACAAAGATACTCAAATTATTAAGGAAGCAGTATGTTAAGCATCTAAAACATCAAACAACATTACATAAAGAGATGGATTTGTCAAGAACAATGTATATCACTCCAGCTCAAATTCAGTCTATGATAGGGCTACAAAAAGTGGAAACAGGAATAGCTGCATTATTTCTTGACTTTAATGCATTTTTAAAGACAAAAGAAATAATATTACATAACTGAACTAGGTTAAAGCAATATAGCCAACATTTTTTCAAATCTTCCTCACTTATGAATCAATAACCCTTTTGCAGAAGAGGTATGAGCACCCTGTAGACTTTACATATATGAAATGACTGACTGACTTTGCGTGCACCAATATATTCCTTATGGGTCTCCTATTTATATTTATTTTATGTATTTTATATATATAAGTATATATATATATATAAGTATATATGTATATATATAAGTATGTTATATATGTAAGTTTATAAGTACATATGTCGTATTGCATATAGGGAATTGTTCCCTCAGAACATGCATAAAACATTATATACGTTGTTTTAGATATATAGATATGGAAATATGTGAGATTGTATATATGTTTGTTTCAAACAGGGAAAGAGGTAAGAGTTTGGACAAGAGCCTACTAGGGTACAGATGTACATACATATACAGACACAAACATACACCACACAGGAACCAAGTCGCTGTCCTAAAAGCCACGGGGTGAGATGTGAGAGACGGACTCTATAATGGCCTTTATTCCAGCGACATTCACTGACCAGTCCTGGTGATGTACCCCCCAGCACTCGTGAGAAGAGGACAGAGGTACCAGGCGCATGCGCACAGGACCACAGACTGCAGCTCCCAGGAGGCACGGCGGGGCCGGAACTGGAAGGGGAGCAATGAGGCGCGTGCTCTGTGAATACCATACGGATCCAGCCGCCGCGGTGAGCGTACCGCTGCGGAGGCTGCCGTGAAGTTATACGGCGCCTTTTCCTGTGGTTGTTGGCGTGTGGGCGTACCGAACAGACTGTCTCAAGGGAAAGGACGTGGATCCTGATCAGGGATTGGCTTCGGCCGTACCCCGGTGGTGAGAATTGCGAACTACATTCTGAGGCTTCTTACTAACATTCCTACGTAATATTCACACATACCAGACACTCACTTCTCTTTTTCAATATTCTTCTATTTCCCAAAGGCTCTCTCCAGGCTTGGGAACAGAAGGGGAAGGGGAGAGGTTATCTCTTGTTTTCTATGTGTGTTGTTATTGGTATATAGATGTAGTGTTGTATAGCTGTTGGTATATGGATATATAGGTGTGGATATAGATATAGAGATAGTCCTTGTGTGTTGATTGATATCGGACTTGCCAAACCCTCAGTGCCTTTAATAAATCTATTGATTCCTAAGCGTTGTTTGTGAGTGTGACGGGGAGCGGTCCTCAGCCCTCGATTCCCCCGAGGTGGGGGTGTGGGTCGCAGCTTTACCTATCTCGGTCCGCGACAGTGTTACAAACTGTTAGAAGCAATGGAAGCTGTCTGTCCTCAGGATGCAGCAGAACACAACTACATGATCACATTAGAGCTGTCTGCACAGCCACCAGTGCAAGTCTCAGTATCAACAATTTCATGTGAAATTAAGGGGTTATTTCAACCTAAGAATGTGTTCTAGGCTTGCTCCTGTTCAAAATTTCAAAAAACTGCATGGCAAACCACAGAGACTATGTTTGTCACCAAAGAATGTCACCAAGATCTTTGAAAGCACTTGGACTGCTATTTCAGAATTCTAAGTGATCTTGATAGAGAAATAGCCTGAAATCAATAAAATACAATTTAATTTTTAAAAAGTCATGACACACAAGAGGATGGGGAGAAAATTGAATAAAAATAACAAAATGAGGAATAACAACTTAGTCAGCTGTACCACGTAAAAAAATGATGTGTTATTAGAGTGGGCTGCAAACTGAACACCAGCCCACCATGTGATACTGTTCCAAAAGAAGGATTTCTTTTTAAAGTCACCCTGTAATAACACTAAGAGGAGCATCATTATTGTGTCCACTTCTATTTTTTTCCATTTCACTTCTATATAGCTTAAAAATCTGCCCTTCTCCCATGTACATTCTAAAAGCTTTGACATAGTAAAGAACCAGTCTTCCATCTTTAGAATTTGTCTCAGAGGTTGTGGCATAAAGTTTGGGTAAAAATTAGTAACTTTCATCAGTTAATTTGACTGGATTGTGCATCAAATCTTTGTTTTAGTTTCACAGTGCTTTTTAACCCCATTATTAATAATAAAATTGGTATCATGCTTAATTTTTCATTTATCCATCTCTGACTTTGGAAGCTAGACCTGTTCGAGCAATCCAGGGTAACAAATTCAAGACAAAACCTTTTAATTATGTCAACATACATCATCCTGAGTCAACACTACACATCAGCATCAGAAGTTGTAGGTGAGCATTAGTGGTGGTAATGAAATGACTGTTTTAACAAAAAAAAACCTTATTCCATGCTTGCTTCTCAGGTGCTTTTTCTTATCACCAGAATTGGGTTTATGTACAGATTAGTATGTGTAGATTAGATTGATGTACAGTTTACATTCCCAACCAAGCTGATACTATTCAAAAATAAACCATGAAAGAGACAAAACAATTGATTACACCATGATCCTTCAAACACAATGCATGTATATTTTCTGCCAGAAAACAATACAAATGAAGACTGAATTTTTGCTAGAATTAGATTTAAATTAGATGGTCTGCATATAAAAGCACAGACTGACTGTCATGAACAGACCTTTTTCTCCAGAGTTTTATTATGTCAAGAGCTATTACCTGTTTCTTAGGTCTGTACCACAATTTACAGAAGTAGCTGCTGGGAGAAAGAGAAATGAGAGATGCAATGAGAACAGCCCAGGATGCTCTCTCTTCTCTTCAACCACCCACCCCTTCTTTTTCATGCAATGGTGTTTGATGGAGCATTGGATTTGAAATACTCTCTATCTGTATCATTTTATACTTGTCCAAGTTGTCATCATCAGAGTGAGGGGCTTCAATGCTATTGTTAAACCATGGATAAAAACTCTGATGTAAATATTTCATGCTGGAAATTCATATGTCATTATCAGATCTGCTGTATGGATATAAATGACCCACCAATGTCATAGAGGAAGCAGAAGTGTCATCTTTTTCACAATCATGTTAAAGATTTTCTCCATGTTCCTGCAAGACTGATTGAGAAACACATGACAGCTACAAGACTATTTTCTGCACTTCCCTGTAAAAATAAAATCCATTCAACTTCTACAACCCAAGAACCACCCTTTATTTGAATTACGGTATATACCCATAAACTTATTTTCACTTAGCCACCTGCCATATCCTTGTTTATCCTTGCATTTAGCTTGATCAGAACTTTACCATACTTTCACCCTTTATAAGGGTGCTTTTTTCATGAATTATTTATAACTATTACCTTTCATGATGATAATTATGAAGTAGTATCAGGATAACATGCATAATAGAGTATCTGTATGCATTTGTCATTTCTTTGCTGATGATTATGTGATAATTGAACTCGAACAAATAAGAGGACATAATCGAGGTTGGCAAGATATAACCATGATCAGAGTGTTTGATAGTATACACACCACACACTGTCCAAAACGCAATCTGTGTTAAACCAAAAGCTAAAGTGCAACTGATTTCTACTGTGAGTGCCAACAACTGGAGAGCCAAAGCGTGATCAGCAGGACTCACCCACCCTTCAACAGCCCTATCTGGTTGATGTGAAAGCCTGATGGTACGTGGAGGTTGACAGTGGACTATTGTGGCCTGAAGGAGGTTACACCACTGCTCAGTGCTGCTGTGCCAGACATGGTAGAACTTCAGTATAAGCTGGAGTTGAAAGCAGCCAGGTGGTATGCCACTATTGACAATGCTCATGCATTTTTCTCTATGCCCCTAGCACCAGAGTGCAGGCCACACTTTGCTTTCACCTGGAGGGGAGTCCAGTACACCTGGAATTGACTGCCCCAGGGGTGGAAACACAGCTCAACCATTTGCCATGGAGCTCCAGAACATCTGCAAGTACATCAATTACATCATCATATGGGGTGACACACCAGAGGAAGCCTTCAAGACCTGTAGAAAGATGATCTCAACTCTTCTGGATGCTGGTTTTGCTGTAAAAGAAGCAGGGCCGAGGGACCTACATGAGAGATCCAGTTCCTGGGAGTTAGGTGGCGAGATGGACGTAACCAGATCCCAATGGGCGTGATCAACAAAACAACAGCTATGGCTCCATCAACTAACAAAAAGGATGCTCAAACCTTTTTAGGGACTGTTGGTTTCTGGAGGATGCATATTCCTGGTTACAGTCATATTGTGAAACCTCTCTATGAGGTGACCCGAAAGAAGAGTGACTTGAAATGGGGTCCTGAACAGCAGAAAGCTTTTGAGCACATTGAAATGGAGACTATGCAGGCAATGGCCCTTGGACCAGTTTGAACAGGGCCAGGCATCAAAAATGTGCTCTACACCGCAGCCAGGAACAACAGTCCTACCTGGAGCCTCTGGCAGAAAGCACCAGGGGAAGCTCCAGTTTGACCTCTGGGATTCTGGAGGCAGAGCTACAGAGGTTCTGAGGCCAACTATACATTAACTGAAAAGGAGATACTTGCAGTATATGAAGGAGTTAGAGCCACTTCAGAAGTGATTGGCACTGAAGCACAGATGCTCCTGGCACCCCGATTGCCAGTACTGGGCTTCACCTTCAAGAGTAATGTTTTTCCTATCCATCATGCCACCGATCTGTCATGAAGTAAATGCACTCCTTTAATTACCCAGCGAGCTCGAATAGGAAGCCCCAGTCATCCAGGAATCATGGAAGCAGTCATAGACTGGCCAGAAGGCACACAATTTGGAATGCCACCACAACAAGATGGACTCAAGAAGCTCCACCATTATCATCTACCAGAGACTGAGAAATGATTTGCTCTTTTCAGTGATGGCTCCTGCTGTCTTGTAGGGAACTGCCGAAAGTGGAAAGCTGCTGTGTGGAGTCCTTCACGACAAGTTCCACGAGCAGCTGAAGTTGAATCGAGTCAATTTGCAGAGGTAAAAGCCATCCAGTTGGCTTTGGCCATTGTAGAGCGAGAATGGTGGCCAAGACTCTATCTCTACACTGACTCGTGGGTGCCTTGTGGGGTTGGCTAAGGCAGTGGCAGCAGAACAACTGGCAGTGAAAAGAGAAACCTATCTGGGCTGCTGAGCTGCGGAAGGACATCAGCTTGGATGGAGAAACTGGTTGTAAAAGTGCATCATGTAGATGCACACGTACCTCTGAGTCAAGCCACTGAGGAACATCGACACAATCAATGAGCAGATGAGGCTGCTCAAGTGTTCCAAACAGACTTGGACTGGGAACATAAGGGTGAACTCTTTTTAGCTTGATGGGCCCATGACACTTCAGGGTCATCAGGGCAGAGATGCAACATACAGATGGGCTCGTGACTGAGGGACGGACTTAACCATGGATGCTATTGCACAGATTACCCACAACTGAAACGTGCACCGCAATTAAGCAGGCTAAATGGTTGAAACCTTTGTGGTATGAAGGGAGGTGGTTAAAGTACAGGTATGGGGAAGCTTGGCAAATTGACTATATCACACTGCCTCAGACCTGCTGGGGTAAGTGCTATGTGCTTACAACGGTGGAAACAAGTACAGGATGGCTGGAAATACATCCTGTGCCTCATGCCATAGCCCAGAACACCATCCTGGGCCTTGAGAAGCAAATCTTGTGGAGACATGGTACTTCAGAAATAATTGTGTCAGACAATGGGACTAATTTCAAAAAGTCTTGTGACTGACTGGGCCAAAGAACATGGTATCAAATGGATATATCAGATCCCGTACCATGCACAAGCCTCAGGGAAAATGGAAATGTACAATGGTTTTTTGAAAGCTACCCTGAAGGCAATGGGTGATAGAACATTTAAAAATGGGGACAAACTTTTGGCTCAGGCCACTTGGTTATACCAGGGGATCCATCAGTCAGACTGGTCCTGCTCAGTCAGACCTTTTACATACTGCAGATGGGCATGAAGTCCCTGTGGTATGTGAAAGGAATCTGTCGGGGAAAAGTGTTTGGGTTCTTCCTGCCTCTTCCTGCCTCAGGCACAGATAAACCTGTCTGGCTTGCTTGCTTTTGCTCAGGGACCTGGACATACTTGGTGTGTGATGATGGAGGATGGTGAAGTACAATATGTACTTCAAGGAAATCTAACTCTTTTGGGGAAAATCCTTAATTTGACAGTTGGTAGAATTTAGAGCCTACATGTAATATATAATAATCTGGAATAAGGGGTGGAATGTTCTGGTTTGAGCCAGGATGAAGCCAATTTTCTTTTTCTGATTTTTTTTTTTCCTTCAGTAAGGAAACTCTTTTAACTAGCAGCAAGTTTTCCAGCTAGTGTACTGATAACGCTGGAATGTTCATGTTACTGCTGAGATGCTAAGGTCACTTTGCTCTATTTGTTGGATCTGCAGTCTCAGATCCTATAGGAGCAAAAGAGTTATCTCTGCACTCTCCCACAGGGAGGAGTGGACTAGACGGGCAGCAAAATTGACTCAAGTATTCCCTTCCACATATGGGGGGTGGTACAAGTGCTGGGGAGGTTTGTTTTTAAAAGATGTAAGGAGCAGCAGTTTAGAGTTTACTGGGTTTTTGCCAACAGAGTGTTGAACTTCTGTTTTTATTTACTCCAGTGTAAATCCAAGATAGTATCCTGAAAGTAACAGTTACTTTACATTATATCCTGAAAGTTATGGTTCCTTTATATTAACACTATTGTATCAAGATACAATAATGAAAGCCATTTAATGATTTTCTCACAACCATTTTCTTCTCACACCTATTTTTGCCCTACTCTAACAGTATTGGTCAAGTATGTCAATTGCAGCCAGAGCACTTAAAAGAAGTGAACTGAATAATGTTTCTTGATTCCTCTGATCTGCAGCCTTGAGCAAATTATTGTAACAGCTTTGTATAATGTTTTCAATACGAATTTTTTATTTTCTTTTCCAGATATTTTAAGATTTATTCAGTGCAGATGCCCTTGATTAAAGACAACTTTATAAATATAAGAAGTTCAATTTTACATTGATTTCACTCTCGCAAAACCCTATTGTAAGTTGTGTAACTGCACCACTGCAAAGGCTGATCAGATTTCTTCTAGAGTATTTTTTATTATTTATTAAAAGCATTTGAAAATAAGTCTAAATATATCAGTCAAAGATTTTAAAAGCTTCCCCCTTTCCCTGCTCCAAAAAATACACATTCATGAGCAATACAAGGTAGTGTTTACTATTAATATAATTAACTAGGGGGGAAACAAAGCTAATGCTTGGGCTTTGTTTCTATGAGGTTGCCTCTTTCAAGTTTCTGTCCTAAGAATCCTACTCCTTTTGTTCAGCAAACAAGTCACTCCTACTTACTTTTATCTTACTATAGCACACACACATTCCCATGGAAAGCCTTATTCGGAAAGAAGCATCACACCACTCGAGTGCCTGTTTGGATCCTCGGAGAGGTAGCTGGAGAGCTACCCACTATCATCCACTGTCCAAATCCAACAGAACGGTCCCCAACTACTACAGAATGAAATTCCTGTGCCGGAAATCCTCTGAAACAATGAAACAATGTGAGGAACTGTTTCAAATCTTCAAATCCCATCCCCAGTGCATATGCATTTCACCCTTAAATATGTGAATTGTCACTCTAAATTAGGACACAAAATGAGCATCTCCTACATTTAGTTGCTCCTTGAGCAAGAATTTGTTTCCTGAGATAAATTAGTAAGTATAGCCTTCATAAGTATGTCTATCTCAGGTGATAATGAAATGAAAACTGTCAGGAATCAGTGATTAAAATGGATTTTCGAATACTGGCTTTTTAATTTATTTATTTTTAAACTTCAGCTGAGCAGAGTTGTTGCCAGTACAGGTCACCTTCTATCTGTCCCATGTGAGTGCAGAAACACTGAGAAAGCAAAAAAACATTTTCTGCAGTGCATTATGCTGAGCTAAGTTTGTCCCTGCTAACATCAACAGTAACTCAGTGACTTAAAAAGGCAGCTAGACTCACAGTCAGGCAGAGTGCTTTTTACTTTAAGAGTTAGAAGAGGACCATGTAGTTTGCCTTAGATTGTTCAGTCCACAACCTCATTCCTGCATTTCCTGACTCTTCTTCTGAAGTCAGAAATTTGTTCATCTCCCACAGCTTCCAGAAGAATTTCTCCTCAGTGCAACAGCATGCAAAACTAACACCTACTAACCTGAGGTTTATTTGGCATGTTGTGTAAAATTGAGACAAGATAAAACCTCAAGGAAAATAAGCATTAAACAGAACATATGTTGAACTGCTCACTGTAAATAATGTAGCTAGCAAGGTTGCTAATTTTGTTACCAGGAAACAGAAGACATTAGATGCATTCCTCACAAAACTGGAGATGTTCGCATCACAGCCAATTACCCACCCTGTTTGCCTCCCTCAACCTGCAGAAATTTGTATTTCAAAACTCAGGAAATCCATGCACAAAACTCTCTGTAAACGCACATGCAAGAGCCATTAATACTTTCATTTTGTGCCCCAGTCCTGGCCTTGGCACACCTTTTCAGGGATGATTGCACATCTTCTTCTAAGTCTATTTTAAATTCTGGTGCCACAGCTCTGCACAATGTTTCTAAGGCCTGCTTCAGAGATAGCAAAGCAACTAGATACGCTTTAATTTTCATCACATTGTTAAGGTCCTATACTTCTCATTTTTCACATGTTCTATGCCCAGATGAGTTTCTGTATCTGCATGCATGTGGAAGAATGCTGCTTCTCCTTTTTTTACATGTTTTGAGGAACAAAATCACAGAGGATAAATATGGAAGTTTTACCAGTGTGAGAAACATTTATACTGCTAACAACATAGGCTCAGACAGATTCCTCACTGAAGCACAATTTATTTACATTCTTGCAAGAGTGGGTGCCACACACAGTAGGCACACCATGCGTGCACTTAGCATACCTTTTTATTCCCTAACCTTGACTAAGTTATCCTTCCCTTGTTTCCCCATTGGCTGGGTACTCCAAAGTTTACAGCCTATCGGATATGCCTAAAGTTACCACCTGATGTTCCCCCCCCCCCCCATTTACCTTTTAGCATACACCACCTATATGGCTTACATTATTTTGTTTGTTTCTTCCATTTTATGGCAGGGTTGAACAAATTTCTTGCCTTTAATTTAATATCTGATCAATCTTCTAACCACTACTCTGGTTCTCTCACTCAAGCGCTGAGCAATGTTGCATAAGCCTTTGATTATATCTTATTTCTAAGTAATCACTTCCTCTACATGTTATACCTAACAGAAGACAGCTTCAGCTTCTGCAAAAACTATATTAACTTCTGTCACACTAGTACTGGTACCTACATTCAGATACCAGTATGACTACTTATCAGCTATTGAAATTAATTTCACTCACACAACGAATCCTCCTTTACTTCACACTTGACTGTTTTATTTGAGGCAAAAAAGTAGTTAAAAAAACAGAAATTAAGCACAGCTCTGTGGAAAAGCTCTATCAATGCTTTCCCTTGAAGCAGTCTGGGAACACACTCGTTCCCAGTGCTGGATAAAACACATCCTATTGGTTTTTCACAACTTCTCATCTCCAGACTTAGCATTCAGCAGGCTGGCATTCCATTTTTCACCCAAGTCACAAACAGCCTTTTCTGCTTCCCAACTGAATGGTGACAACCACTGAAATAATAAATTTTATAACTAATAGCAAAACATGACTAGCAAATGCTCCGGGACATGTATAAATGCAGATATTCACATTCTGTTACTGACATTTGCTAATGAGTGTATGAAAACAATGAAAGCACATTCATATCAACAGCCTCAGATAGAAAAAAATGGAATGAGGTTAATGGCACTAAATAACAATCCCAAATGCAAATTAATATTCAAATACACATATTTTGTACTCTCAAGATTTTCCTTCTATGGGGAGGTGAAATTTGGTTGCAAGTTCAGGTTGTTTGTAAACAGTCTAGTTCATTCATCATTAGCATGCTAATTGATGTTGAGTTTAGAATGGATATTTTAATATTTTCCACTAGGTCTGCAGTCTACCTAATTTTATACAAAGGCAATTAATCTAATGTGTGTATGCTTTGACAACTGCATGAAATTTCAGAGTACACATATCCAGCAATTACTGACTTTTTGCATAATTTATAAGTGGACTTCAAAACTTATTCTGATGCACTGAAAAGTAACTCATTCATACATGTATGATCCTGATCACAAATTCTTCTTCTCTGCTGATACTCACAATTGCTGATCAAAGTGTAAGTTAATAGCTCTTTCCCTAAAGTGTGGTCTCAGTTTGTTTTTTACTACATCTTTATCTGGCTGAAGTCTAGTTAATCCTGATGAATTAAGCAATCTTTATAAGAACAAGTTGAGTACCCAGTAAGTAAAGTGAATTGTCTATGAAGTTATGAGACTTATCAACATGACTATTATAGAGAAATACAAGTGTATACATTTATGCTTCTATTAATATTATTTCAGCTGGTGGATGAATGGAGGTAATTTCTCACAGAGCACATTCAAAGCATAGTAAAGAAGAGCTGTGGGCTAAACCCTGAACATCTTTTCTCATATATAAGCTATAAACAGCCCCAAAAATACAGTAGAACGAATTGAACAAACAATAAATTGGTGCTAGCTTTTACAGGAAAAGCCCATTCATTTAAATTCAGGGACAGTAGGCTTGCAGACAACAGTTATCGAAAAACATGTCATGTGCTAAGTGACAGACCGTATGCTTTGCCTAGAATAGGAACTTCGACTTGCACAAAGGACTTGAATTAATGCATCAAGTAGGTGACAAGCTTTTAAACTGACGTATACATCAAGCTTCTCATAACCAAGCTGTCATCATAAATTATGTTTTGTAAAAAAGTCCCTCAGACAAATATAACTTTGCTTGTTAAACCCAGCATATTTGCTACAGCCTGATGCAGAAGCTTGCCTCTATTTTTTGAATAAATTTCCATAAAACCCACAACAAAGTAATTTGTATGAGTGTTACTGGCAATACCTGTAAAAACTTTGAGATAAAATCTTAACCCTATATATGAAACCTTGCAGAAACCAAGCAACTGTATATACCAGGACAGCTTTCCTAGCATCAGAGTTGAAGTGAACTCTTTACTAGAGACTCAAATACTGATTAAGAGATCATTTTTATGAGGTAGGGAAATACTTACTTACTTACTTGCACTCTTTAGGACACAGCAAAAAGGAAGCTGAACACGCTCTGAAAATCTACATGAAAGAGAACAAATAGTACAGATCAGACTGTAAGGCAGAAAGAGAGGGGGAAACAGCAGAGGAAACTGGGGGTAATGGTGGAGGGAACGGCAGAGGAAGCAAGGAGGAAACCTATGATAGGCATGAATTTTCTAGAAACGCACATACTGTTCAGGGCAGAAGTTTGTCACTGAATGACAGCCACCAGCTCACAGCATCATCCATAACAAGTACAACAAAGATCCTGGTGATAGTCAGAAAAAAAGAGTGTCAACTGATATTTGCAGGAAAACCAGGAGCACTTTTAAAGTACTGTCCAGCTAACACACACACGTGCGCGCGCACACACACACACACACACAAAAAGGTGTCAAAAACACTGGTTCTTCAGCTCAACCAGATTTACTGTCTCTTAATAAAAAATATTACTTTCATGGACTGGACAAAGCATTATTGGGTGATTTTTCTGTTCTAATGCACGCATACAAAGTAATCTTTCTATCAGAATCAAAGTGTGACAAGAAAGGGCCTTTATGTGCCAGAACAGTCCCATTTTCCAGGTGAATACTTGGAGACTGATGATGTTTTGGTGTGACATCACCCTTACTTTGAATTTTTGCACTGCAAGGAAATATAAATTGTTGACCTTCACTAGTTAACAAACACCTCTTATGCAGTAGATGTGCAGGATACTCATCTTCAGAGTATCCCAAGAACTGAGATCAACACTGAAGGCAGATCTTTAAAAAGGGCTGGATTCCTCTAACCGATTTAGTCTTGAGCCAAGTCCTTTCTGCCAAACAGATGGCCTCCTAGCTCCCAAATACCTCCGTAGCCTGTCTCCTGGCCTTGTAAACATGTATGCCCATCATGCATGCCCAGAAAGTGCTGTGCTGCATGTACCAGTGCAGGTACAGGGGTGAGGCAGCATGGTTGTGTGAAGTTCACCAAGACTTATTAACAGAACATATCTGACCTTTTCTGTAGCATCTGAGCAGCTTCACATGACTGAAGCACGGTGCTCAAGAGAAGCAAGAAAACAGTTTAGCCAACTTTAGTAGATTTTCTTATGGTTTGAGATCTGCTGCTGCTACATTGCCAACACTGGATCTCTGGTCTATACATTTGCTCAGCAAGAGAGGGAGCATCTCTGAGCTCAATAATTCTTGAGCCATTTTCATGGCCCAGAGTAAAGTTAGTGTCCTGGTTTAAATATTAAAGGTGAACCCCAAACAAACCAGGGAAGATAGAAAGGGGAATACGAAAGAGAGACTTCAACTTTAGAAACTGAAACTAGAAACAAGTTTACTATAACACAACGAAAAAGGGTAAAACGGGGGGGGGAAGTGGGTAAATATCTATATACAAATATACAAAACCGATCTCGATGATGGCAGGGATATGGGAAACACAGGGCTGCTCCAGGAGAGATCCACGGCTCCTCACAGCACCCGATGTAGTTGGATTCTGGAGCGAACGCGTGGGAAGCCGAAGGAAACCACCAGGGGGAAGACGAGTAGGAGGGAGAGAGTAGCTTCCGGCTGTCCTGGCTTTCTAGATTGTGACAGGAAGTGGGCGGGAATACTGACCCCTGCCAGTCTTTCAAGGTGCTAAGGACCCTCTCTCTCCGATAGGTGTCCAACACAGTGCCGGGGTTTCCCAGTTAGTTACTCACACCACAGTAGAAGAGAGCTCTGGTTATGTCAGACACAATAGCAGGGTTCCAAAACCAGCTTAGACTGGTGCAGCACAAAGATATCCATGAGACAAGAGTAGAAAGTCGTCTTTTTGTTCTCTTCAGCCATGTAAGATCATGTCATCATCTTTGTGTTCCCTAAGACAAGCTTTTTGGAGGGGATCAGAACCCTTTCCTGAGTGGCAAAATGCCATCCAAATGCCTCAAGCAAGCTATTTTTGATGGTGGCAACTGGCCATGTCACAGAGGATATCCTGTATCTGATAAGGATTCACAAGTAGATGAAGAACGTTTTAAAATCTCACCATGCTTCTCACTTACAAAAAATAAAGAACAAACAAAAACCCATCTCTCACCACAATACTAAGCAGGTATGTTCCACACAAAATGAGATGTGCCACTTCTTCCCATTTGAAAAAAGTCCTCTATCTGAAAATCTCTTTATAAGTCAATATAGGTTAAAACCCCAATCACAGCAACACATACAAAATCATGATCAACCTCAGAGCATTTATTTTCTTAGTTAATACCATTCAGAGAATGAGGAAAGCTTGTTGTCATTCTAAGTAGGAATAGCGGTTTGTTTGTCTTTTTGCCAACCAAATCAAAAACAGTAAATGAGGTGATTTTTTACTCAATTCTACCTTCACTGCTGTTAATGAAGTGTCTTGAAATCCTGAAAGCTTTCTTTGTTACTAAATATTCACATTTTCCCTGAAATGAAAGAACACATTATCAGAAATAATAGGTAGGGTGCATGTCAGCTGTGGATAAACCAGAAATTACTTTGATTTTTTACTTCCTGGTAATAAATATCCCCTCTTATATTTCCCAATAAAAAAATACACAAATCTTGCAAACACTCATATTCTCCTGTACCTTCTGCAGAGTGTACTTTCAATGAATTCAGGATAACCATTTGTATACTCTGAGACCATATTCACCTCTTTTAGACATTCTCATTAAATTAATCATGTTTAAATCACGCTTCCTGAGAAGACAATCTAATCCAAATCTAATCTTTATATTGACAGAGTGTTTGTTTCTCTAAAACCTCTCTTTAAACATTTCCTTCGATCCAGTCCCCATCTTCTTGCTTTCTCATTCCCCCCAGCCACAGGAACATGTTGGACATGTTGGACTTCTTAAGGATTAAATGAAACAGGGGTTCCAATACCCCAGTCATTATGAGATTGCACGGAAGCCTAACGTAATTGCACTTTTTCTTTCATGAAGTGATTAATCGGAGCTTTTATTTTTTCGGGAGGGGGAGGGCCAGAAGGAGGAAGGAGAGACCTTAAGGAATGTTAACATAAATGGTAGTTAATTATTTTCTAATTAATGTTACAAGTCTCAATTTCAGTTTTAATTGTGCCTTGCCCTACTTGCAAGTTTACCCTCATGTTTTTGCAGTATGCAACTCTACCTCCACTAACATACCAGTTGAAAAGCAGTTAGAGCAGACCCTGATGCCTATAAATTAGTTACTATTGCTTTTCTTTTTCCCCTTAAAACTCTCAAATGGGATTAACACCCTTCCACACCTCTCCTACCACTGAGATTTCTGTTTCACTTTTACCTATTTAGTCACTAGTTATGTATTGATCACTAAAACTATCACTGCAAACAAGAATATAGCTTTATTCAGAGAAACACTGATGTTCTGGAAAGCTCCTTCCTTTATTACTGCCCAAACTAGAGCATCTCCATGAAAGAAATTCTTCCCTACTATTTACACTGGTTATGACAGCATTGTAAAAAAGGTGTGATATAAAAATTTTTGCCCAATTCTTATTCTTGAGCAACCCATATGCAGGCCATGAAACATTAAAACAGTCATTTTCCTTAGAAGGAGCTTAGGAGCTTGCACTCCCCTTCCTTCAGGGAATACAGCAATTGCAAAATGTTGGCAGCAACAAAATAAGTCAAAGCACAGTAAACTGAGGTTCCACCAAAGCAAGGTGCTAATACTTGCACAGACCTGTATTCATTCAGTAAATTCTTCCTTTATTACTGTACTTGTAAGTGTATTTGGGAACTTGTTTGGAAAGCCATTTTAACACTTGCAATAAGAAATTCAAAGTCACTTTAAAAGACACATGGCAGAAAAAGTTTCTGCTTCTTTGCTAGGGGTGGCCACTCCGAGAACAAAGGAAGGAGCTGAGAGGTCTCAGGTCATATTAAAAGATCATACCCCATCCATCAGCTGGATGAAGAATGCAAGAAAAAAATGTTGAGCACATAAAATTTGCAAGAACTTCTGTAAGAGAGAGACTTAGGCTGTGCCTAAGCACATATGACACCTACTGGGTTCGCCACAAGCTCAGCTATCCCTTGTGCAAATTAGCTCCTTTAATGCAAAGTTAGAAAGTGTCCATTGCATGGTGTTGAGGGAACATTTTGATCTTCATCTGCTGAGGCGACATTCACTGTCTTTTTCTCCTTATTGCATTTGTTAATTGAGATGAGAAAATAATGTCAAGTCAATATAAATAGCTAGATCAAAAAATTTTTGGGAAAATGAATCATTACAAAGACTGGACATACTTCAGAATAGTCAGTTTAGTAACATTATGTAGCATTCACACTGCTAGTGTAAATGTTAAATATCATGTAAAATTGAAGCACATATTGTAAGGACAAGCATAATTATCTAACGTTATTAAGCCTCTACTTAACATAAGCATTTTTTTTTCCTTTGGCTGAGTTTAACACAGCCCCTGTGTCATGGTCAGTGCTACCTTATTAGAATATGTAACTGCAAAAATCCTCAACTTACCTTCAACATCAGTTTTGCAAAGCTTTTTAAATAGATAGATGGTGGGAGGGTAATGTGGTTACAAGACAAATGACAGACACATTTCTGAAGGCAAGAAAAGAAGAGAGGAAGAAAAAAAAATAAGTAAAGCTAGGGGAGAGACTATTTATAAAAAAAACCCCACCACAAAAACCTCTACTTTTTTTAGCAGCACTGAACTCTTACATAATTATAATAGAAGTGTGGATAATGTATTTTCATGGGTTTATGACAAACAAGAGTTCTATCTGAATAAAATTTTAAAAGTCACTCTCAGATACAGGCCAAGACTTTATTTCAAATAAATTTTATTTTACATGGAAGAGACAGAAAAGATACCGTTGTCGGGAAGACTTGCCAATGACCTTTCTTTATTTCTGTGTCCTCCAGCTTCTGGAGTCATGTGGACTTCAGAAATGGACAGCCACCAATACTAGTGAGTCACCTTGGCTGCAGCCACCCAAGCTGCCACAGCACAAACCGGATTGCCGCAGTTGAGGTCCCCAGAGGAAAACCTCTGGTGGGTGCAGCCTGGCCCCCAGCAAGGAGACAGACACTATTGCAGGCAGGCAGCCCTTCAGATACAGTCTTTGGGACATGGGGCAGAACTGAGTCATTCTATATAGCAACTTCTGGTTCAAGCATTTTTACTGCTTTAATTATCCTCAGGCAGCTTGGATTCAATTAGTGGGAGGCGATTTCAAGATGACAGCATTGCACTCTTCACTCTTCAGTGGGGCTGCACTGTTTACCCATGATAAAACCTTCTAGCTTGATATAGATTCAAAAGGATCTGCTTTTGCTGTTGTCCAGCTTTGCCCAATACACATGCGCAAGACGGCAAAAACATGCCAATTGACCATAAAGCACTATTTCCCATACACTCTGTCCTACTGCAGTGTCCCACTGAACTACTTCCCTGAGCCTGGAACATGAATATACTACTCCTGAGTCCAGGTCCATATGTGAACATTACTTATAAAGCACTGCAAATACTAACTACTGGAGACAGAATTTTTTCTACACAGGTTGACTTACCAAATTATTTAAGATCCCACTGAGAAACATGAAAAAATTTACATACCTTGTACCATTAATTAGAGCTTTATAATTAAACTGGGCAAAGCCATAGAAAATGCACACTAAGCAGACAGTCTGCCATTGCCAGAAGCAAAGATAACTTAAACAGTCCTTTTTCCTGTCTAAAGCCTGTGGCTGGTAATTAAAATGTGATATTTGAACATGAACACCAATTTAATTTTTTTAATTATTCCTATTCATGAGTCCTACTGAGAAGGATTTACTGCATGCAAACATCATCTTCATCTGCAAATATGCCAGCAGGGGAAAAAACAAACAAACAAAAAAACAAACAAACAAATGAACAAAACAAAAAAACCCTGCACTTCCATAAACTATTACTAGATTTAAACAGACTAAATCACAACGCAAAATTCATACTTTACAAATATTCTACAAGAACAGCAGGGAGGCAATGGGGGGAAGGGGGAAGGGGCAGGGGGATGTGCACAGAATTTTTTCAATAAACTTTGAATACACAGTCAGCTCATAATACAGTAAATACCCCAAATGAGCCATTTCTGTTTCTGGGGAAGCTGACAGAAGAAACTAGCAGGCTAGATACCATAAAAATTAATGAACCAGAAATGGACACACAACTGCTAAGCAAATGGGACTATTATAACATCCCGGGAGGCTTGGTCTGTCCCAGTTCTGCTATATGCCCTTTCACACCTTGCAGCATGACAGCTGGCCCTCTGGGTATTATTGGCTGAAGAGAAAAAATCACCAATGCAGTGACAACACCTCCAACCGAATATAAAAACATAAATGCTAATGCCTATGCAGATGAATCACTGCAATAACTTACCCCTTCTTTTCCCTGCTTTTACATTTCCCTATACAAAGAAACACCCTCATTGTATTCCAGTTTGCACATTTGAGACTTTTTAGGTAAGAAAACAATGTGTAAATTGTAGTTTGTTAATCTCACCTAATTGCAAAGAGTAATCAAATTTTGACAGATTAGCAGAAGCATCTCAGAATATTATTTCTACTGCATGCAAACTTTATGCAAAAACACATATTAAAGGGTGAGAAATTGTGACAGAAACTATGCAAGGAAATAAAATTATTCAGAATACTCTTGGAGAAAAAAAATAATACATTAACATTGTGTCAAATCACATATTTTCTAAACTGTGCACATATAACCATATATGTATATACTACTGGGCTGACTATTATAGGCAACATATGCAATGACTTCACCTGTATTGTCAATCAGAATAGCTACTACTGGCACCAATCCTTCAGCTCCCTGAGCATTTCTTTATTCTCTAACAACTGTTCTGTGACTCCTTATAAAAAGTAGATGTATTAGTATCTATATAGAACATAAAAATATTACTTAGAACACTGCCTTGGCAGACTTGGGCACTCAAATATTATGCAATTCCAGAATTAAGATTACCTTTATATTTTTAATTTGCCATACCTATGCACATATTTTATGAATAGTAAATCATCCCTCCACCAAAGCAGCCAACAGAGTCTCCTATAGAAACAATAAATTAAAAAAAATCTTATTTCATCATCCTTTTCATATACAGACTGGACTTGCAAATGTGGATATGCAAGATACCACAATCACATGAAAGGCACTTTTCTGGCCATGGCAGAGAGACCGAGCCTCTCTGATACTGTAATTAGATGTTAAAGAGAGGGATGTGCCCTGCTATGTGAGATGGCTGCCCTGGGTTCACAAGGGAAGTATATGCCTGCTGTGGGCAGCAGAAAGCATACACAGTGGCCAGAGGAAAGAATGGGGCAGGGACAAAGGTTTAAGAGACCAAAACACTTGCCTTCTTCCAAAACCCACTTTCTGCTGAGCAGCCACTGGAGGAGAAAAACTGCTGTACAAACCAGCAGATTTATTCCAAGGGCCATACCTGTCCCACAGTTGGATACCAACTTGATACCAACTTCAAGATGGTTTGTTTTGTCCTCCTATGGGTACACTAAACTCTGGTCCACATGGGTCCCATCCTACTTTGTTGCACTTGATAAGTGGTAAGGAGTGAATGGAAAAGGTAAAGGTGACCTGGAGGCAGAACCCTCCAGAGTAAGTAAAGGAAGTTTTTAATCATCTGCAGCATCACAGATGGGAAGAAGATACTAAAAATATCAAAAGATGTTGACAAATTAAAAGAAAGCTTAAAATATTTTTTTTTCAGTCCAGTTAACACTTTACTGCTCAAGGTTGCAAAGTAAATTAAGCAGAAAAGATATACACCCAGATTGGGATTTTTGAAAGAGACTTCAAAATTATTCCTGGCAGAGATGAAATTTCCAAAAAAGCTTCTTCACCTGCTGTTTTGGAAAGCTATGCCACCAAGTGAAAAGACTCCTGACCCAAACTCAAAGGTTTAATTTCATAGGAACTCAAAAACTCATGTATTTGTTTCCTTCCTAGGTTAGAAGAAAACATCACCATGACAACTTTTCAGCCAAATAACTTCTGGGAAATATTGAAATATTTTCTTCCAATGTGGAGAAAAATGAAAGACTAAAAGAACAACAAAACAAAACATTCAGAAAGCCAGCATGTTTCCTCAATATCAGTATCCCAGGAGTTTTTGAAAGCTACATCCTATATTTCAGCCAAATTTCCTTGCTTACTTTTGTTTACTGAACAGGTTATAGATGCACAATAAGCCTCTGCTAAGAACTAGCAAGTGTGTTGAATATGTTTTTCCCAATTTTTACTCAGTTAAATATTCCCACTAGAAACATTGCCTAATTAGAGTATTCATTATAAGTTCATAAGGATAAGTTAATAGAAAAAAATCTACTCTAGAACTCAATTAAATTATTTCTGTTAATAGCTGGTGAAAAGATGTAAACAGAACTCTTAAATACATACTTAAAAACTTCATGCAAGGTCATTGTCTCATAAATAGTACACACAAATTACAGGTTTAGCCTTTATTCTGTGGAGGGATGTAGAAGCTTTAAACACCTGGTAGAGAATGCAATTTGCTGTGAACTTTGACATACGAGTATCAAGTAACATAGTCTGGTTTTGTTAACAATTAGAAACATTTGTGCTGCAAATGCAGAAGTTAACTTCACCAGTTGTTACAACAGCCTGCGTCTTGTCACCCCAAACTGACTGTCATTGCCAGTTCACAGTCAATAGGCAGCAATAAACTGCATTTATCAAATCCATATCCTGTCAATGTATGGGTTGAGAAAATTAAGGTGGGTGGATAGTGAACTCTAGCAGTGGAAAATCATTCACAAGCCAGAGAAAAGTGAAAACTGGAAACAAAGCATGCATGCAGACCATGTACCTGCTGCCCAAGTATATGTGCATATTGCAAGTCTAAGCTTTTATATTTGACCTTGATGAGACCAGATTGTTTTGTTTTCCTCTCACTTGTCTTCAGTAACAATATTGATTATTTCTGACATCGCAACTGTGATTTTATTGGAACTTTACTGGATCAAGGAGCACCAAGTCATGCTTCCACATCCAAAGGCATAACAATTCACATCAATAAAACCGTCTACTACTTATCTCACTAGGAAAGCCCATAGGGGAGAGGACATATGCAATGTCTGGAAAGCTAATGTTAACGGGTCACAAGGACTAAGCTTCTCCCTCTGATGGGTTCTAATGGGACACACTCTCTGGCAAGGATTCCAAGCTCCTGAAAGTGTAAAAGGAGCTTTCCTCACTAAATATACCATTATGCATCTCTTTTGTACAATATAATACACTCTACCAAAAATCTGTTGTGGAACTGAATGTGAGCATTTATCTCATATACTTATATTCTACCTGCATAATTGTGGATGGCATCCAGGTTTTTGCTATTTGATGTCTGTTTTGGAGGCTGACAGAAGTTAATATATATATTAAAATTTAAAAATATTTAAAAAGCATAACTGGCCTTTAGAATCACCTTTCTTTCTATAACTCTCTCAATTAGTCACACTAATAATACTACAAAAATGTAAACACAGACAAAAGGGAATGTATTCAACTTAAGAGAAACAAACTGTTTTATCTTCCAGTTAAAAAAAGATAATTTATAGTATAAATATCAGCTACTGCTACTGAAGTCACCTCCATGACTTAGACCTGAAAAATATAAACCAGGGATTTTTATGCATCTTTGGGAGCTGAGTCAGGCCTTGTGAAGTCAACTGTTGCTATAGCAATGTATGAATCAAGGAGAAGATTACATATCTGAATGCAGAAAACTAATTTACTTAAGATCATCCAACTGCTCTTTGATAGGATGTATATGCTTACTTGGAAGGGAAAAATAATCACATTTTAATTACTACGCATCACTTTCTGTAACGTTGAAAAAGGCCCTGTAAGAAATGGCTGAGGCTAAACGGAATATTACTCAATGCACATTACAGTTTCATTTCTGGTGGTTTGATTTTTATTTCACCAACTTCCAATATCAGAGCAGTGAAAAGAGTAACACCTTTTTACATATCTTTCTTCCTCTGCCACCAAGATATAAAATTAGATCCATATGTTAGGAATTTACATAAGTCTACACCATGACACACTCCAACAAACCTAGTTACTGTTCAATGGTTTAGAAGCTTAATCATGGTTGTTAAAGTTCAGATGCAAGAAATCCTTATTTGCATGCATTTTTAATTCAAAATAAAAATTTGCATTGCCCTGAAATCAAAGATATCTGATAATACTTGCTAAAACCATAAAAAACCATAAAATTAAGGGAAAGGAGAGTAAGAGTTAATATAGTTGTATTTTTAAAATCTGTTTAAGATTAATTCATATTGCCCCAAGCTAGAATCAATACGTTCAGTAATATGAAATATCCACTGTAGTAAGAATATAATCCAGAATTGCCATCCTAATTATCCAACAGCTTTGAAACCACCTTTCTTCTGCTGAAGGCAGTTCTTAAAAATTTCCAATCCATGCAGAGACAGCGTAAAAATACCTCCTCAAATATCATACACTCCAACTGTTTGCATTCTGGCAGCTGGGTACTAGACAGCCTGCTATGCCACCTGAATAAGACCTTCTTCACCAATCTCACACAAGAAGAAAGCATTCAGGAAGAACAAAACTGATGTTTGTTAGTGAGTGAAGGTAAGCCATGAAATGAGATGCAGCTCACAACAACCAAGTATCATCTGTAAAGAGTTAGCCACAGAAGGAAGAACAAATCATTTTTTTACTTTTTTACTGTGAGAGTGACCGAGCACTGGAACAGGCTGCCCAGGGAGGTTGTGGAGTCTCCTTCACTGGAGACATTCAAAACCCGCCTGGATGCGTTCCTGTGTGATGTACTCTAGGTGACCCTGCTCTGGCAGGGGGGTTGGACTAGATGATCTTTCGAGGTCCCTTCCAACCCCTATGATTCTATGATTCTATGATTCATGTGCAGGACTGCTGCACAAAGGAGAGCAAAAGCATCAGCAAACTACATTTGAAAGTCCAAAGAACATAAAAACCCCATTTATGCCAGTCGCCATAAAAAAGACTGAGTGGCTAGTACAATTGATACCATCATGTCCTGGTTTGAGCCAGGATGAAGCCAATTTTCTTTCTCTGATTTTTTTTTTTTTTTTCCTTCAGTAAGCTCTCTTTTAACTAGCAGCAAGTTTTCCAGCTAGTGGACTGATAACACTGGAATGTTCATGTGACTGCTGAGATGCCCAAGTCACTTTGCCCTACTTGTTGAATCTGCAGTCACAGGTTTCAGAAATGCTCACAGCTAAGGAGAGTGCCGTGGGAGTTGCTTGGGGGTGGACGGAGGTAATAGGGTTTTGTCATTCCTGAACACATTTGTATATAATTGTACATTTTTTCTTTTATCATTGGTATTTAACTAAAGCTGTCTAGTTTAGTTTTCAATCCGGAAAGTCTCTCTCTCTTCATTCTCTCTTTCCTTTCCTTTCCGGGTGGGAGGGGATTGAGAGCATTATTGTTGCTGTTCAGTTGCCGATCATGAGTCAAACCGTGACAATTTTAATACGGTATAGTACAATACATGTGGATGCACTCCAGAAACAAATCATGTGCTCTGAAAGACCACTGTAACCACATAATCTTTAAAATACTTTAATTAATTAATCTGGATGGAGTAAATAACTTTCTTTCCCTTATTCTTTCATTCTTGCTACCTTTTGAAATTGCTACAGGTAAATCTCTACCTCAGAACAGGGTGAAAGCCAGGGGCAAGATACTCAGAATAGATCAGTGCAGCTTGTCTCGTTTTGCAGGAAAGCCTTGCCTTTGCTCTGCTGATGATCTCAGTCTCAAAGAAATGTACTTCAGCCTGCCTCTCCCAACAGCCTTGTTCTCTGAGATGCATGTGTTTTAGCATGCAAGTAACTTTTTTTTGTCTTTCCCACCCCTTCTCACTTGGCAATACGGTTTTGGTTTTTTTCATTGCCTAAAACATGTTTAGATCATCTCATTTTTTTAGCAAGTAGAAGCACAAGGTATTAACACAGAAGTGAGGCTGTGGATTTCTTCTACTGGGTGGTGTGGTAGTAGAACTAGTGTTTGCTATAGATTGGAAATTGTCTAGAAGATACTTTGGCAATAAATAATACAAAAGTTCCTGATTTTATTTTAAAGTAAGCACACTAGATCATGACTTCTTTATTTAGTTCTTCATTTGTCAAGCTACTATAGACTCTGGTATGAGTTTGTTCAAGTGATGCTGAATACAAATTTGCAAACCTAGGTTTTGGCATATTACGCCTAATACAATTCTGAGTGAAAATACTTTCTTATTGTAATAGGTAGGGCACTGAAGATTGTGCATCACAAAAATACCTTTACTGTGAAAGAGCATGTAATGAACTAGGTGGTGTGGGCAAACAAGTGGTAAAAGTGTTGTGTTCCACCAATATTAAAAAAATACATATCTTTTTAGGATAGACTGAGGTTTTTCGTCTTCCTTTGAACTGATGAACCGATGTAATTTATCATCTCAAGCTATCCTGTTCAGATCCTGGGAACAGATATTGCCACCATGGAAGGTAAGATTTCAGAGGAAGCCAAGAGATCTCAGCAGCTGGCACATAATGAAAAATACTAAATATTGTGGAAGCTTTCAGTTAGCAATTTCTGGCCATTTGGGATTATGCTTGCCCAGGACCTTACGGTCCATATGTGATGTTTCTCATGATGGAGAAAAGATGGAAGACAAAGATGAAATGTCAATATCTGTGATGTCTAGTGTCTAGTTTGCTGTTTCCAAATATTGTAGAGTGACTGTCATTATTTTTAAATTAATAATGTTATTGCTCAAGGTCAGCATGAGTCCTCAATGCACTTTATTTTTTCTGGAGTTAAATACTAACTGCAGCATGACTTGAGGTTGTGTGTGTGGGGAAAAAATGGACTGCTGATATTTATCAAGACAGATTGTTTTTTGACACATTTCAATTATTTTTACTATTGTTCTGTAAACCTGCTTCAGAAGGTATATTTATGTGTACATATATTTATATGTATTTATTCAGAAGGTATATTCAGAAGATATTTATGTGACAGATTCATGATGAGTGTGTTTCAGGTAGGTCCACTTTCTGATTGAGCATGAGTTAGGAAAGGATTGTTCCTTTGCTTGCTCGGTCATGTAGGGTAATTATCTGATAGAGAAAGGAAGAGTAATTGTCCTAGCCTCAGAGCATAGCAGAACTTTTTTATGGTAATAACTCTATGGAAAAGTTGAGAATCATTGACCTAAGAAAGAAGGAAGCAACCTTTTTGTAAGGGTTATGGGATCTGCGGAATTGGAACTGCATGCTATACAAATGCAAATATTAAAGCTTGGTTTAAACTCAGAGCACTGTAGTGCATGCTATTTCTGAATGAGAGCTGCTGTTTTTTTTAACAAATCAAGTAGAAATGCATTTACATGCTTTTTGGAATCAGAGGCTTCTATCAAGTGTCCAAAACAAGTGAGAGAGTGTGGCTGTACTTTTGGGACTAATGGTCTTCCTAATAACGTTCAATTAAACCTGCTGCCAGTTGAAGGTATCCAAGTTCATTTTCCATAGCTTTGTCAGGCTTTGACAGACCTCAAAACGGCGATGATATTAAAAGAGCATCCTAGACATGGCTTAATAAGCACTGACATTTGTCATTTGGTCAAAAAGCTCCCAGTGCAACAGAAGCAAGTCTGTATTTGATGATTGAGGCTTAAACAATTAATACACAATTTATGTGTGTTTTAGGAGCTGTTGAGGTGAATATATTTTGAAAAATAACTTCTCCAAATACACAGGGCTTAAGAAGACTGTATTTTATGCATCTTCCACTCATGGACATTGTCCCTTTAAATTCTGAAGCAGCGATCAGAGAATAGACAAGAAAACCTTTAAGACAGCCCACTAAACTCAACATCTGTATATTGTTACTTTGTATTTTCTATGCTTTTTCCCCTGGAGAAAGCCCTGAGAAGGACAAGAGAGAAATCACCTAGATGACCCAAACCCATGTATTTTCCTGGGCTTTACATGGTGGTGCTCACTAAGTGAAACTCAAGATGGACATGCAATTTTAGTATTGCACTTCTTGAGCCATTTGGCTCCTTCTATTACATCCAGAACAGATCTAAGAGCAATCGAGTTGTAAAGGATATACCAGCTGAAATAAAGGGCAGGCAGGACATTCTTGCTGCAGCTGATAGCAGGTCCTACAGCAGTGAAGCATCTTGCTTTGGCAGAAGGCTGATCTTGGTTTGCTGGCCTGCCAGATTCAACCTGTTGAGGCTGTGTAGTAGGCAAGAAATCCAGCTTGCTCTCACGTGGCCTTGTCAGGCTGCTGCATGGAGCACTGCTAGTTAGCTGTGTTCCATCAAGCAGAACCAGTAAGGAAATTAAGAAGGGCCTTGACCTTTACTTGGTTGTAGGAAACAGATGTTCATGTTACTGCTGAGATGCCAATGTCACTTTGCTCTCATAATATTTTCTCCATTTGGCTTTCGGTATAGGTTAAGACATTACGGAAGTCAAGCCTTTTGTTTCCTTTCTCTCTCGCTTTTTCTGCTTACTGTCACTTCTGCCACCCTCTCTTTGGCTCTATTTTTTTTTTTCCTCAATTTTTCTTCATAGCTGACATCCGAGGACCCCGTCCATGCGCCCGGACACTCTCCCCCTTCATCTGGGAGTCACCAGAAAGAAGAGTTGCTGTGAGAGTTGCTGGGGGAGGAGGGAGGCAATCAGGTGTTGCACATCCCTTTATAAATATATGTATTTCCATATCACTAATAATTAAAAGTAATCTCTTTCACTTTTCAACCCAGAAAGCCTCTGTCTCTCATTTTTTCTCCCCTCTTTTGTGAACTTTGGGGAAGGGGGGGGGGAATCAAGAGCATTACTGTTATTGGTTTGACTGCCAACCGGGAGCCAAACCGTCACAAATGCACCCTGTAGTGACTGGCCCAGATGCTCTGTGCATCCTTGGCACAGACTATCTCAAAAAAGGATATTTGCAGGACCCAAAAGGGTACCGGTGGGCCTTTGGTATAGCAGCTGTAGAGACTGAGGACACTGAACAGCTGCATACTTTGCCTGGCCTTTCAGATGACCCTTCTCTAGGGGGGTTGCTGAAGGTCAAAGACCAGCAGCTGTCAATTGCCACTTCAATGGTGCATAGACGACAATATCACACCAACAGAGACTCTGTGATCCCCATCCATAAGCTGACCCAAGCAATTGGAGAGCCAAGGAGTCATCAGCAGGACTCACTCACCCTTCAACAGCCCTATCTGGCCAGTGCAAAAGCCTGATGGCGAGTGGAGGCTGACAGTGGACTATCGTGGCCTGAAGGAGGTTACACCATTGCTCAGTGTTGCTGTGCCAGACACGCTAGAACTTCAGTACGAGCTGGAGTCGAAAGCAGCCAGGTGGTATGCCACTATTGACATTGCTCATTGTTTTGGTTTGAGCCAGGGTGAATGAGAAAGAGAGGCTTTCTGGGTTGAAAAGTGATAAGGGAATATATATATATATTTGTAAAGGGATGTGCAACACCAGATCCCCTCCCACCTTTAAGATCATCAAGTCCAACCATTAAACACTGCCAACACTGCCAAGTCCACCACTAAACCATGTCCCTAAGCAATGGGTCCTCCCAGAAAGTCTGTCCCTGCAAATACCACATTTCTATAAACCTGGTAGCAGAGAATTAAGGCACATGGACATGCAAATGTGAGTTGGCCTCCCTGAACCTGGCAGGGGTGAGCTCACCAGCTGCATTCGCAGCATCAGAGGCAGTTGCATTCCATAGTGAGTAGATACTTTGGAGCAGCCCCACGTGAAATGATCCAGGAAAGCCACAGCAGTCTGCCTGACCTCAGAGCAAATACAGATGTCGGTGTGGCCCTGGAGAGGACCGGTGTGTCTTTTCTCATTTGACTGTTGCAGTGTATGGGCTGTGTCAATAGAAAGCCACGGTGCTTTTCTGGCTTTTCCCCTAAGGTAGGGAAAGAGGGACAGTGTTATTATTATTGGTTTTACTGCCAACTTGGTGTCCAACCGTGACAATAATTTATTGGCGAACCAGTCAGGAACTGATTGGACACCATTTCTACTGAAGGTACGGATGGGTTGAAAACCGAACAGGTTAATTTTGTACCCGACGTGCAGTCGTACATGTCCTATGCGGCTGGGATACTGCTGCTTAGTGTATCTGTTCTTGTTATTGTTCTGTGGTTTATTGATAAGACTATAGCCATAATCAACCGTGTAATAACCTATTTAGTGATAACAGAGGTCGTGATATTGATCTGTATAGGGATACTGTATGTGTGCAGTGTGAATGTGCATGTGGATAAGAAGGTCTGTGTTGGTAATAGCAGACTCAATTTTGCCTTTCCACTCCCACTCAGGCTGAATATCCCAGCTCTTGATCTAAGTAGCATAGTTTCACTGGGGATGCTTCTGTTGAATGCTTATAGCGTCCTGTGGATGCATAGAGTGAGGTGTTGTTCCACTCACTGCCAATCCCCGCCAGGCAATGCTGCTGCCACTGCTGTTACTGGTGCCACTGTTGCTGCTACCACTGATGCTGCGACAAAAGCAGCTACTTCTGCAAAGATTAAGTCCACTCCCATTCGATTCAAATGAGTAAAAGTTAATCCTGTGGCCAGTGCCAAAGTAAAGGCTCAAACCAAAACACTCATGCATTTTTCTCTCTACCTCTAGCACCAGAGTGCAGGCCACACTTTGCTTTCACCTGGAGGGTAGTCCAGTACACCTGGAATTGACTGCCCCAGGGGTGGAAGCACAGCTCAGCCATTTGCCATGGACTGATCCACGCTGCACTGGAGAAGGGTGGAGCTCCAGAACATCTGCAGTGCATCAATGACATCATCATATGGGGTGACACACCAGAGGAAGCCTTCAAGACCTGTAGAAAGATGATCTCAACTCTTCTGGATGCTGGTTTTGCTGTAAAAAGAAGCAGGGCCGAGGGACCTACATGAGAGATCCAGTTCCTGGGAGTTAGGTGGCGAGATGGACGTAACCAGATCCCAATGGGCGTGATCAACAAAACAACAGCTATGGCTCCATCAACTAACAAAAAGGATGCTCAAACCTTTTTAGGGACTGTTGGTTTCTGGAGGATGCATATTCCTGGTTACAGTCATATTGTGAAACCTCTCTATGAGGTGACCCGAAAGAAGAGTGACTTGAAATGGGGTCCTGAACAGCAGAAAGCTTTTGAGCACATTGAAATGGAGACTATGTAGGCAATGGCCCTTGGACCAGTTTGAACAGGGCCAGGCATCAAAAATGTGCTCTACACCGCAGCCAGGAACAACGGTCCTACCTGGAGCCTCTGGCAGAAAGCACCAGGGGAAGCTCCAGTTTGACCTCTGGGATTCTGGAGGCAGAGCTACAGAGGTTCTGAGGCCTCTGGGAGTGGGAGGGGATCAACAGCATTATTGTCGCTGGTTTAATTGCCAATCCTGAGTCAAACCGTTACATACCAGGAAAAGCATAAAATACCATAGAAGGCGGCCAGCTGTGCTTCATATACTTCATCTGACATCTTAAGAAATAGCTTAAATAAATCTCAGAATTGTTTTAGTTTATTACCAAAAGAAATGAACAAGTGGTAAGTGAAAATCAGCTTCTACCTCATAAAAGCAGAGATGGGGAGAAACGGGAGTTGTACATCGGCCACCTTAATTATGTCATGTAAAAGCAAAAACATAACAAAAGGCTGAACTTTTGCAGAAGTTGCTTCTAAGCACTGGGCAGGAAGCCACAAAGACGGTGTGAGAGACAGACTCCATAATGGCCTTTAATCCAGCGACATTCACTGACCAGTCCTGGTAATGTACTCCCTGGCACTGTGAGCGTACCGCTGCGGAGGCTGCCGTGAAGTTATACGGCGCCTTTTCCTGTGGTTGTTGGCGTGTGGGCGTACCGAACGGACTGTCTCAAGGGAAAGGACGTGGATCCCGACCAGGGATTGGCTTTGGCCGTACCCCGGTGGTGAGAATTGCGGACTACATTCTGATGCTTCCTACTAACATTCCTACGTAATATTCACACATACCAGACACTCACTTCTCTTTTTCAATATTCTTCTATTTCCCAAAGGCTCTCTCCAGGCTTTCCCTCTTATCATTGTCCAGGAACGGGAACAGGGGAAAAGGGGAAGGGGAGAGGTTCTCTCTTGTTTTCTATGTGTGTTGTTATTGCTATATAGATGTAGTGTTGTATAGCTGTTGGTATATGGATATATAGGTGTAGATATAGATATATAGATAGTCCTTGTGTGTTAGTTGATATCGGACTTGCCGAACCCTCAGTGCCTATAATAAATTTACTGATTCCTAAGCGTTGTTTGTGAGTGTGACGGGGAGCGGTCCTCAGCCCTCAATTCCCCGAGGTGGGGGTGTGGGTCGCGGCTTTACCTATCTCGGTCCGCGACAGACGGGTGCACCAGGTATGGCTCTCATGGGAATCATAAGCTGTGCAGATGTTTTTTCTTTACAAAAGGATATGTGACTTCCAGCAAATCACTCTGAGAAGAAGTATTAAATGCAAAATAGGCACAGAGTATACCAAGAGACAACAAAAGGAATATAGTGGAAATGGACATCAGCTCTCACATGGCATTATGTGGAGAACTACATCCTCACAGTGAGAGTCTTCTCCATTAATTTCCTTTTATGCCCCTTTCCTCTTATTCTCCCACCCCAGCCCAGCAGCCTCTCCTCCTGGGGCAACCACCTTCTCAATCTCCATGGTGGCCTTGGTCCAGCTGACTGGCTTCCTCCTGGGATGGCCAAAACTAGGTGCTAACCAAGGGAGCAGAAGAGGGATCTTCCTTTGATTTGCTGTCTACTTTCCCAATCCTCCAGCTCCAAACAGGTAGAGAGGAAAAGCAAAGGACTAGAAGAAGTGGAGCAGAAATTATACTTGCACAAGCAAACCTGAATGCGTGCCTCTCTCACTGGCATGGCATGGGGATGCAGAAATCATTGATTTTGATGAACTCAGGAATCCGTTTTTACTTTTACAAAGGAGGAGAACAGAACTTCAAACATCCCTATCTCCCCACAAAAAGATAACCCACCCAAATGAAACCAATCCCCTCCCTCCCAACACCTCCCAGACTAGTGCTCAGTGCTCTGGACACAGCTGTTGTACCTCATGAGGGCCACTATGAGGGAGACCTCCTAGCAGCCTTCCATTACCTTAAGGGGGCCTACAGGAAAGCTTGGAAGGGACTTTTTACAAGGGCTTGTAGTGAGAGGACAAGGGGTAATGGTTTTAGACTGAAAGAGGAGCGATTTAGGTTAGAGATCAGGAGGAAATTCTTTAGTGTGAGGGTAGTGAGGCACTGGAACAGGCTTCTCAGAGAAGTTGTGGAAGGTCCATCCCTGGAAGTGTTCAAGGCCAGGTTGGATGGGGCTCTGAGCAACCTGATCTAGTGGGAGTGTCCCTGCCCATGCAGGGGAGTTGGAACTCGATCTTTAAGGTCCCTTCCAACTCTAAACATTCTATGATTCTATGATTCTATGAAATGCCAAAACCCAGTTTTCTAAAAGCAGCTGATCTTTTGTACCGAACTCGCTACTATTACAACCCAGCTTTTATTAGGTGGAAAACCCTTATGTTACAACTTTTTAGTATGAGGGGCAAGTGAGTTATCATTGAGAGCTAGGTATATCCTAAAATGCCTTAGGTCTGTCTTTGAAAATACCCTTGAGAGAAGAGAAAGATTTATCTATTAAACAAAAAAATACAAAAAAAAAGAAAAAAGAAAAAATTGTCAAATGAATGTGTAGTGCTGGTGGGGACAGCTGCCCTTTCTCTGTATGTGTGTATGTAAATTGGGGTAGAAAGTGAGGCTGGACTGTGGCAAATTATGATTAAATACAGTGCCCTTCTTGTTATTTCCAATGGAAGAAAATTTCATTACTCTATTGATTTACAGTGATTAGTGTTTTCTTTCTCTCTCCCTTTTTTCTTTTTCTTTTTTTTTTTTTTTTTTGGAGGCTGCGTTATCAGAAGAGGTGGCATTCACAGGTGACTATTAATTCTAAGCAAGGTTCAAAGATGACTGAGTGCTGTGACTTTTTGTGCCCCATTGAGCACCTTGTGCTCTAGTGGAAAAACAGTTAAAGTATTCCAAATAACAGCATCTCTGGATGTTCTCTTAGTCTCTGAATGTACTGCTGTGGATAGAGATGGAAATGCCAATGACTAATTGATAGTCCAGTGTAAAGATTAATGCTCATCATTTATGAGATAACAGTTATAAACAGTACAATAAAGTTCTTCAGGACAAGAGTGAAGTATGAATGTAATCTGTAAAACTGCAGACATACATTAATAATTATTATCATCAAATAAAAGATTTAAGGGTCTGGCTGCATTGTAGTTTTTTTATGGTAACCAAACAGCTAGAAACATATCTATTTAGCTGATCAATGAGTGGCTCTTACTATGTTTTATATTATCCTGTCACTGTGATAATGACATTGGGGATGTATTTGGTTCTTTAGTTTCCTTGTGTCGCGGACCGAGATAGGTAAAGCCGCGACTCACACCCCCACCTCAGGGGATTGAGGGCTGAGGACCGCTCCCCGTCACACTCACAAACAACGCTTAGGAATCAATAGATTTATTAAAGGCACTGAGGGTTTGGCAAGTCTGATATCAACTAACACACAGGGCCTATCTCTATATCTATATCCACACCTATATATCCATATACCAACAGCTATACAACACTACATCTATATAGCAATAACAACACACATAGAAAACAAGAGATAACCTCTCCCCTTCCCCCCTGTTCCCGTTCCCGGACAGGGATAAGAGGGAAAACCTGGAGAGAGCCTTTGATATTATACATTTTTGATTCCAGAAATAGGGTTTAGCGTTGCTAAATACAGACTGAGATAACGGAGCAGGGCTAGCACTAGTTTTATGCATTACTTCAGCATCTTAGTGAATGAGAATGGCTTTGCTTTGCACAAGTGTGTTTCTTCTTAGAGGTGAAAAATAAGGGCAAGTACAAACATTAATAGGAGGCTGATGAGGGAATAAAGAAGATGCTGGAAAAATTGTGGAATTTGAATAATCACCAAAATAGTGGATTTTAAATTGTTCTGAACTGCTATTTTACAGTTCCACTGGCTTGCATGGTTCCTGGTCACAGCTACCACAACTGCTGGGTGAGAGGCACCTGGGTTTTCTATCTGCTTCCACCTCTGTCTCCAAGAGAAGAGTACTTCTCCCTTAATGGCTGTTTTTGTCCCTGGGTAGCTACGATCTTGGAGATGTTAAGCACAACCTTCTCACTGATAAGATACCTTGTAAAGTGACAAGAGGAAGCTGCCCTGGTTAGTGGCCATGCTGTTGTCCATGTAGCTCCTTGGTCTCTGGGAGATACTCTTTAGGAATTAAAATCTGTTGCATCTCACAGGCATTGCATTTGAACATGTGGTAGGTGTGGGTACTTTTTACAGAGAAGAAAAAAAACATACCAGTGAAATGTTCTTCTGATCTTTTTTCTTGCCCAAAACCAAACAGTAGCCAGAGCCCAAATAATTGGGAATTAATGTATATATGCAATGCATGCTGCAGCTCCGTAATAACTAGAATTATGTTTCTAGCAGTCAGACAGTCCAGGCTGCTTATTTTTCAGGGGGTTCTAAAGTCCTGGAAAAATTCTTCTATGTGCCCTGAACCTTATGCACAGAAAATGTTCTTGATCTCCTCCTACTGATAGTACATTACACATTTGTCTTGGACATTTTAAAAATCTCTGTGTGATTACTGCTGTGTGAAGGGAGAGAGCAGAAATCGCGTGGGTATAT
Organism: Hemiprocne comata; assembly: GCA_020745705.1. Taxonomy (NCBI): domain Eukaryota; kingdom Metazoa; phylum Chordata; class Aves; order Apodiformes; family Apodidae; genus Hemiprocne; species Hemiprocne comata. Next base: position 60,384,844 of record CM036588.1, on the reverse strand, counting down.
TTCTCTGCATGTTACTCCATACACAGAAAATCTTCCTTAAGAAAGGATTTTCATAGCTGCATCTGAACGATCATGAGCAAACAGCTGCAAGGAGATGAGCATGCAGGGGTGGAGGTGTGTGTGACCCGTAGCTAGGCCAGTGGTGCAAGCCATGTCAAATGCAGGTAATCCTAGCGTTAGGGCTTTTTGGTTTTACAGTAAGGAAATCAGGCCCTGCCATCTAGTCAGATTAAACAAAAATATTTGTCATTTTCTGTATGTGTATTTTGTGTGGTTGTGGTTTTTCTTTGTCCGCCATAAGGTTTGTTTGCCCTGTCACTGTTTTTGCTTTGGCAGATAAGTATTTAGTGATCAGGCTTACCTGAGCACTGATGCTGACAGTTTTTTTGCAATGAAACTGTGCTAATGCCATTGTCATAAATCACAACTGCTAATTTGCAGACTTAAATTACTGGTATGTCTTATGACTTGCCCTGTAAAATTAAAGTGCAACATAAATACCTGCCATGGATTTTAATAAGTAGCTACAGTCAAAGTACTGCCAACAATCTGCTGGCTGCTGTTGAGATATTAAATTTTTTAGTGCTAGTAAATATAGTGAGTAACATGGCTACTGTCAGTTGATAGAAGAATTGCCAACAGCACAGCTGTTTAGCTGGAAGTGTACTGTTTTTCCCCTGAGAAAAGGGACATTTATGAGAAGGTAAGGCATACTGTAGACAGCAATAATGTTCCTCTGACTGACACCTTCTAGAACAATTCAAATAGCAGCAGAGGTCAGTGCTAAATAAAATTTCAGTAAAACAAAGAGAAGTTCTAAGAAGAAGATCCCTATCAAGACTGTGCCCTGGCTGCTGAGCTAGTGTATGCAGTGAGTCTGAGTCTTGTGATTGGACTTGGGGCAAGTGCAAGTCTGGCAGTGTTTCTTGCAGTAAGCTAATGCTCAAATGTCTTGCCATGTGTTTCACTGCAAGTGATGCTGCTGGGTGGAAATGGTCAAGGGGAGGCATGTGCCTGAAGTAGGAGATACTAGACTTCTGCATTTCATTAAAGAGAGAAGAACCCTATATGCAAGGATTTCCTGGCATACCACATAACAATCAGGAATGAACTCAAAGCTAGAAAAATTCAGTAGCAAAAGCAAGTCTGGTATTAGAGAAGTGGCTGCTGCCTGTTGATCACTTGTGAAAAGCAGTACAGAAGACTTTGGCTTTAAATATATCCACTTGGGACAGACTTAGCCAATGTCAGTTCCCCAGAATTGTGTAACACATCATCTTTCTAGTGGTTTGGATGATAAGTCTAAAATAAATACTTCTGGCTAATGGAATTATTCTGTGTGGACAGGAATAGAAAGGTTCTGCTAATACTTTCTTTCAACTGAAGTTACATGTCCCATTTAGACTGCACTGTTACGGCAGTGGCAAACCTTTGATTTTTCCTGTGTAACTACAACATTCATATATGAAAACTGACATTTTTTGATACAGTGAACATCTCCAGTGTAACAAAGGTATAAGGGGCTGTTTGTAAAAGAAGTTGTAAACTGTTCACCAAAGCTGCATCTGTGTTAGTTGGCCTCTGGTGGAAACTCCCTTGTTTTATCCTCAATAGTAACTCTTCAGTACTGGAGAATTTTCTAGTTTTTCTTTCCAGTTGAAAGAATTCTCTCAGTCCTTCTGTCTGTACTCTTTCCTGTAATATTACATGCTCTTTCTTATCTGAGTTGACTGGAAAACAATGTTGTTTGTTCCCCTGTTGCATTGCTGTTGATGCAATACCATTGTGCTGTGAGGCAGATATATTCCGCACTGTGAGGTTTCTTCCCTGGGCCTCGGATAAGACACACACACACCAGCTTTGTCCTGGGAAGCTCTTTCCATGCTCAAAATCCTTTTTCATCCCCTGTATTTCATCCTTCCCTTTTTGGTTTCTGTGGAGTTACTGACTCCATCCAAGACAAGTCTGTATTTCATTGCCTTTAACTGTATGGCCCAATTACTCATTATTAGTGGCTTTCATTAGTAAAGCATGCAATGTGAGAATGGGAAGAACTGCCTACTGTCATTACCAGTGAATGACATCAATGAATTAAAGAAAGCTGCACCAGGTTTGAAAAGATGTGAGTTTGTTCCTTTTGAAATCTGATTCAAACAGCTCTTTGTTTCTCTGGAATTTAATGTCTGGAATAGAAATAATCTTTTTGTTAGTGTGTTTGCTATTTGAATAAATCATTCAAATTTCAGCACTGTGGGGATGTCTTTACATCATCAGACTCATGTATCTAACACAGTTGCTCTGAATTGTTCCATTGACTTCTCAACATTCATTACATAAATAATTTAGTCTCCTAAATTGCAAGATGTAATGTAGAGGTACCTAAACAAAGAGGAGCACTGGAGCTGCTGAAACTCCCATTCAGAATTGTAAATGGAGGCAGCTGAGTATTTAAGTGGGAAAATAGTAACAGTTTTAAGGAAGAAAAAAAAAGCTTTATCCTCAGAAATTGGCAGTAGTGGCAATTAAGGGAAAAATACTGAACTACTATTGTTAATGTCTCATAAGAATATAAATGAGGGTAGAATTGCTTGAAGCTTTCATCTAAACTACAGAATTCTTTGATATAGGATATTAAAGTTGCGGAATGTTTTCTCATGACACCTGCTTATCAAAAGTCCTGTTTAGACCAGTGGAAATGCATGATTTTTTTTTTTTCTTACACACACACTCCTGCTATTCTACAAAATAAAATTAAAAATTTACAAGTGTCCTTAGTTTAAACAAATAAACAAATGAATAAATATAAACAGCTGTGTCAGGGCACATCATATGCAGAGAATTTGGTTTTCTGCATCATGGGCCAGCATGCGTTACCTACAATATATTAATAATACAAATGTCTTATTTCCTTTCTAGCTAAGCTACACATAGCCACTTCAGGTATTGTAATCAATGGTATCTTGCTTAACTTTCAGCTCTCATGCCCTGTAGTTTGTGACAGTTTTCTGCCACAATAATGTGAAATTTTAATTATAAAGAATAAAGCCAGAAGAAACGTCATGTAACTGACACATGGTTCAGTTTGCCAATGGAATAGCTTTTCCTGCAGATGGAGCTAAAAGAGTATTTCCATGCTGTGCATAACTCTCCAGAGATAAAAAAAACCCTGATTTTCTTTAAAGTATCGGATACTGGGATGAACACTCAGGGATACTCAATAATACATTAACAAAGCAAGATGGGCATAGAGATGCTTGGATGGCCTGAGGGAGGCAGAAGGTCAATTCTTGTTAGGGTCTGACTGAAGAACATCAGACTGCTGTCTGAGAAAATCTTCACCAAAATAATTGGGTTTGATATTTTGGCTTCTCAATAGAAGTTCGTTTTTGCAACCAAATTCCTTTTGTCCTATTTCACATATTAGATTTTTCCCAGGGTAGAGAGAAATGAGGGAAAGCTTTTTAGTGAATAGAATAACAATTTCCTTGAGCAGCAGCAAAATCTAGAAAAGTTTGACTGTAGTCTAACTCACTGGGTTAAACCTTAGGCAGTAAAGGATATTGGGGTAGGGTTGTTCAACAAATATCAGTGTTTGCATCTCCCACATGATGACATAGCATTATTATCTTTCAGATTGTTACAAGATGGAAAAGAAAAAAAGAAAAAAAAAGGAAGAAAACTACTTCTATTTTCTGACAAGCAAATTCTGACTGATTTGGGTAAAACTGGAGTGGAGGGAAAAGCTTCATGTCTTGCCTTTTAGTATCAAGCTGCTGTAGCTCAAGCAGGTATTTTTGAAGTTGTGAGAGTGATTTACATAAATTATCTATGTTAGTGTTAAATCCAGCTCGTTAGCTGAGTCCTCAGATTATAAATAATAAATTAATTTCAGATGCTATGGATTTACTACTAACACGTCAGTAGGGTTGGAAGGGGGGCACCAGCTTTTGAATTTGCAGAATTTTTAGTTCCCTATGTTGTGTAGGCATGGTAGCTGATAAATGCTTTGGTCTTTCCAATAACTGTGTCAAGGTCTTTTGTTAAGAGTTGTCCAACAGATAGCATGTGTTCATTTTATTTCTGACATAAATGGATTTGAAATTCTAATAAATGGTGAAGCTAGGTTTGGATTATGAATTTTGGTATTCAGCTGAATCAGTTAGCTAAGGCCTCTCTGGCACCTAAGCTAGCATCACAACATCACCGTGCAGCTCTCTGGTAGGCACAGATGAAGCAGCTTCAATTTGGGTATTATACAGCATAACATACATACCACAGCTTGGGCCTGGGTGGAGTGTTATCTGTGTCCTCATGGCATTAACTGCAGGCCGCCAGGAACAGTCTCAGCTGCTCAGAGCTAATTTATCAAGTTTGTGTAGTTGCTTACTCCAGATCTGTAGCTTGTTTGAAGTCTGACTGCACCTACCATGGTGGTACCTTTCTGTAATGGACTAGTTAGAAATGTCCACTGAAACAGATGTTCACTAATTAACATTTTTTCTGAGCCAGAGAAAGTTTGTCGAAAGGTCTCAAGCTTGTCAATGTTCTTTAATTTAAGCTAGAAGTTGTTGCTTTCCCACATGGGTTTCTAGTGGATTTGTCCTAGAGCAAAGTAAATGAGAAAAGAGCAAAAGATTTTTGGTGTGAAACTTGTTGGGATTTATGGAAAGTTAGCATGGGATTTATGGAAAATTAATATGGGATTTATGGAAGATTGGCAGGCCCGAATTAAAACAACAGTATTGCAGGTGCCGTTAACTAAATCGTTAGGCACTCTGAAGCAAAACCGTGGGATCAGTAAACAAGCGGATGTCTCACAGGCTGGTACCCCACGGGACCAGCAAACAGCAGGTGTCCTATCTCACGGTTGTTATCTCATGAAGTAGTGGGAAAAGAATGTTGTAGCAAGAACTGAGAGGCACCGTCTGGGAAGCGAAACACCTTACATGGACAGCATGTGACAAGACACGTAGCCAATCATATATTAATTGTGTATGTATGTAACCAACGAGGTCTGTACTGGGGTGGAACATCTGGAGTCAGAGGGGTATAAATTGCCGCCATTTGTAACAATAAAGGTCTTCAGTTATAACTCTTATAGAGTTGTGTGAAGTCCATACGCCACCTCAACAGCAGAAACTTTGGAAGATACTTTACAACTGATTATATCAGCAAAGGGAGCTCACAATATGATAGAAAAAAAATGCTTTATAATCTGCCAGAAGTAATCTTTGCATCTGAAACTGATATGGCATAGTCTTAGCTTGGAAATAAATTATTCCTGCTCCTGGTGTGTTATGGCAAGTGACCCTGGCAGGCTGTTGGACACCTATAAGAGGAACTAGAGAGAGGGTCTTTAGGACCCTGAAAGACCCGGGAGGGTCGGAACAGGGAGGGGTCAGTATTCTTCCCACTTCCTGCCATACTCTAGAAAACCCAGGTGAACCAGAGCTCAGCTGTTTTTCTTCCTGCACCCGGTTCTTTGCGGCTGCTTCTGCTTGTAGATTCTTCAGTTCGTTACATGCTCTTCAGAATCCAACTCCATCCTGTGCTGTGAGGAGCCGTGAACCCCTCTCCTGAAGCAGCCTTGCTGCAAGGGACTCTCACCCACCCACCCACCTATTCCTGCAATCATTGAGATCAATTTTGTATATATATTTGTATATAAATTTATAATCTGTTCTTTCCCCCACGTATTATTCCCTTTTTCTGTGTTACAGTAAATTTGTTCCAGTTTCACCTTCCAACTCTTCAGTCTCTCTTCCATATTCCCCTTTTATCTTCCCTTGGAAGGGGGGTAATAGGTAATTCTACCTTCTGGTTTGTGGTTCGCCCTTACTATTTAAACTAGACACAGTGGAAGAAAATCGATGTAATAAACCTTTACACTGCAACAAGATTATCGTAAAGATTCACAGCCTCCCCCTTTACTAGTTAAAAGAGCTCTTTTTTTGAACTATACACTTTCTTGCAGCTTGAATGAATTAGTTTTCTCTAGTTCTCCAGTAATTTTTAAAGTTTAACATTGCTAGAGGATTGTCTTTATATCTGACATGGGTGATCTGATGATGCTTCAAAATGTCGTGCACTTTAATTTGCTGCTTCTATTTTGAGACTGGCAGGTGGAAATGAAGGCTTATTGTTCACTGGATTTATATTTATCTTGCACCTATGTTGTGGTGACAGTCACTGTTAGGCTGCCTTTTTCTAGCAGTAAACCTGTGGGACACTGGCCATCTTCTGCAGTCATGGTTTCTCTTGCCAGGTAAATCTTTTGCATAAAAGCCTGTTCACATTATTCTTTTACTTCTTATACAGTGTGGGCATATATAGACATAAGTTTTATAGTATTTGAACATTTTTTCACTTTTTTAGATTTGTTCCTTTTTTGTTCACTGTGAAGCAGAGAGAATTTGGTCATGATACTGCTGAGTTGTTCTTGCATTTCATGTATTCTGACTGGTTGTCACAAGCAGGCAACACCACATGATCTCTGAAAAGTTCACAGAGAAGGGAAAAAAAAACCACGTTTGTGAGGTGAGGGTATTGATTCAACCTATTGGCATATTAGCCTGTGGTTTATTTTGCTTTTTGATTGATTACAGTGATATTATGCCATTGCTGCATAATTTCTTTTTGGTGCAAAATAATTTTCCACAGCATCCCTCAAGCTTCCTGTAAATGGTGGCAAAATAGGAAGTATTCCTTCCTTCATGGTCAGTGTGGCTCCTGTGCCTTCAGTGCTTTCATTATCATGCTTTGCAGTTATTTTACCCAGGGGACTCTAAAGCACCTTAAATTCTCATATGTGTTTGTATTGCATGTTTACGTCAGTGATTCTCTGTGGCTGACCAAAGGGACAAAGATGTAAAATCTATCCTTGTGTCAGGCTCTGTGCTAATTTTCCACATGAAGAGATACATCTGAGAAGCACAGCACCAAATCATACTGAATTCTAATCTCTCCTCTTCCCTTATCGCCCTCCCCAAATAAAAGAGTATGTACGTTGAGCATCATTACTGGCGTGTTCAATAACTACTTACAGCAAGCAGCTGCAGCATTTGTGTGCATGGCCCGTGGCTATGGAAGGACTCCATTATTCCCTTCCTTGATTTGCTGTCTATGCCATTCCCAGAAGTTCGCCTTGCTGAGGGTCCATGAGGTACAACAGCTGTGTCCAGAGCACTGAGCACTAGTCTGGGAGGTGTTGGGAGGGAGGGGCTTGGTTTCATTTGGGTGGGTTATCTTTTTGTGGGGAGATAGGGATGTTTGAAGTTCTGTTCTCCTCCTTTGTAAAAGTAAAAACGGATTCCTGAGTTCATCAAAATCAATGATTTCTGCATCCCCATGCCATGCCAGTGAGAGAGGCACGCATTCAGGTTTGCTTGTGCAAGTATAATTTCTGCTCCACTTCTTCTAGTCCTTTGCTTTTCCTCTCTACCTGTTTGGAGCTGGAGGATTGGGAAAGTAGACAGCAAATCAAAGGAAGATCCCTCTTCTGCTCCCTTGGTTAGCACCTAGTTTTGGCCATCCCAGGAGGAAGCCAGTCAGCTGGACCAAGGCCACCATGGAGATTGAGAAGGTGGTTGCCCCAGGAGGAGAGGCTGCTGGGCTGGGGTGGGAGAATAAGAGGAAAGGGGCATAAAAGGAAATTAATGGAGAAGACTCTCACTGCGAGGATGTAGTTCTCCACATAATGCCATGTGAGAGCTGATGTCCATTTCCACTATATTCCTTTTGTTGTCTCTTGGTATACTCTGTGCCTATTTTGCATTTAATACTTCTTCTCAGAGTGATTTGCTGGAAGTCACATATCCTTTTGTAAAGAAAAAACATCTGCACAGCTTATGATTCCCATGAGAGCCATACCTGGTGCACCCGTCTGTCGCGGACCGAGATAGGTAAAGCCGCGACCCACACCCCCACCTCGGGGAATTGAGGGCTGAGGACCGCTCCCCGTCACACTCACAAACAACGCTTAGGAATCAGTAAATTTATTATAGGCACTGAGGGTTCGGCAAGTCCGATATCAACTAACACACAAGGACTATCTATATATCTATATCTACACCTATATATCCATATACCAACAGCTATACAACACTACATCTATATAGCAATAACAACACACATAGAAAACAAGAGAGAACCTCTCCCCTTCCCCTTTTCCCCTGTTCCCGTTCCTGGACAATGATAAGAGGGAAAGCCTGGAGAGAGCCTTTGGGAAATAGAAGAATATTGAAAAAGAGAAGTGAGTGTCTGGTATGTGTGAATATTACGTAGGAATGTTAGTAGGAAGCATCAGAATGTAGTCCGCAATTCTCACCACCGGGGTACGGCCAAAGCCAATCCCTGGTCGGGATCCACGTCCTTTCCCTTGAGACAGTCCGTTCGGTACGCCCACACGCCAACAACCACAGGAAAAGGCGCCGTATAACTTCACGGCAGCCTCCGCAGCGGTACGCTCACAGTGCCAGGGAGTACATTACCAGGACTGGTCAGTGAATGTCGCTGGATTAAAGGCCATTATGGAGTCTGTCTCTCACACCGTCTTTGTGGCTTCCTGCCCAGTGCTTAGAAGCAACTTCTGCAAAAGTTCAGCCTTTTGTTATGTTTTTGCTTTTACATGACATAATTAAGGTGGCCGATGTACAACTCCCGTTTCTCCCCATCTCTGCTTTTATGAGGTAGAAGCTGATTTTCACTTACCACTTGTTCATTTCTTTTGGTAATAAACTAAAACAATTCTGAGATTTATTTAAGCTATTTCTTAAGATGTCAGATGAAGTATATGAAGCACAGCTGGCCGCCTTCTATGGTATTTTATGCTTTTCCTGGTATGTAACGGTTTGACTCAGGATTGGCAATTAAACCAGCGACAATAATGCTGTTGATCCCCTCCCACTCCCAGAGGCCTCAGAACCTCTGTAGCTCTGCCTCCAGAATCCCAGAGGTCAAACTGGAGCTTCCCCTGGTGCTTTCTGCCAGAGGCTCCAGGTAGGACCGTTGTTCCTGGCTGCGGTGTAGAGCACATTTTTGATGCCTGGCCCTGTTCAAACTGGTCCAAGGGCCATTGCCTACATAGTCTCCATTTCAATGTGCTCAAAAGCTTTCTGCTGTTCAGGACCCCATTTCAAGTCACTCTTCTTTCGGGTCACCTCATAGAGAGGTTTCACAATATGACTGTAACCAGGAATATGCATCCTCCAGAAACCAACAGTCCCTAAAAAGGTTTGAGCATCCTTTTTGTTAGTTGATGGAGCCATAGCTGTTGTTTTGTTGATCACGCCCATTGGGATCTGGTTACGTCCATCTCGCCACCTAACTCCCAGGAACTGGATCTCTCATGTAGGTCCCTCGGCCCTGCTTCTTTTTACAGCAAAACCAGCATCCAGAAGAGTTGAGATCATCTTTCTACAGGTCTTGAAGGCTTCCTCTGGTGTGTCACCCCATATGATGATGTCATTGATGCACTGCAGATGTTCTGGAGCTCCACCCTTCTCCAGTGCAGCGTGGATCAGTCCATGGCAAATGGCTGAGCTGTGCTTCCACCCCTGGGGCAGTCAATTCCAGGTGTACTGGACTACCCTCCAGGTGAAAGCAAAGTGTGGCCTGCACTCTGGTGCTAGAGGTAGAGAGAAAAATGCATGAGTGTTTTGGTTTGAGCCTTTACTTTGGCACTGGCCACAGGATTAACTTTTACTCATTTGAATCGAATGGGAGTGGACTTAATCTTTGCAGAAGTAGCTGCTTTTGTCGCAGCATCAGTGGTAGCAGCAACAGTGGCACCAGTAACAGCAGTGGCAGCAGCATTGCCTGGCGGGGATTGGCAGTGAGTGGAACAACACCTCACTCTATGCATCCACAGGACGCTATAAGCATTCAACAGAAGCATCCCCAGTGAAACTATGCTACTTAGATCAAGAGCTGGGATATTCAGCCTGAGTGGGAGTGGAAAGGCAAAATTGAGTCTGCTATTACCAACACAGACCTTCTTATCCACATGCACATTCACACTGCACACATACAGTATCCCTATACAGATCAATATCACGACCTCTGTTATCACTAAATAGGTTATTACACGGTTGATTATGGCTATAGTCTTATCAATAAACCACAGAACAATAACAAGAACAGATACACTAAGCAGCAGTATCCCAGCCGCATAGGACATGTACGACTGCACGTCGGGTACAAAATTAACCTGTTCGGTTTTCAACCCATCCGTACCTTCAGTAGAAATGGTGTCCAATCAGTTCCTGACTGGTTCGCCAATAAATTATTGTCACGGTTGGACACCAAGTTGGCAGTAAAACCAATAATAATAACACTGTCCCTCTTTCCCTACCTTAGGGGAAAAGCCAGAAAAGCACCGTGGCTTTCTATTGACACAGCCCATACACTGCAACAGTCAAATGAGAAAAGACACACCGGTCCTCTCCAGGGCCACACCGACATCTGTATTTGCTCTGAGGTCAGGCAGACTGCTGTGGCTTTCCTGGATCATTTCACGTGGGGCTGCTCCAAAGTATCTACTCACTATGGAATGCAACTGCCTCTGATGCTGCGAATGCAGCTGGTGAGCTCACCCCTGCCAGGTTCAGGGAGGCCAACTCACATTTGCATGTCCATGTGCCTTAATTCTCTGCTACCAGGTTTATAGAAATGTGGTATTTGCAGGGACAGACTTTCTGGGAGGACCCATTGCTTAGGGACATGGTTTAGTGGTGGACTTGGCAGTGTTGGCAGTGTTTAATGGTTGGACTTGATGATCTTAAAGGTGGGAGGGGATCTGGTGTTGCACATCCCTTTACAAATATATATATATATTCCCTTATCACTTTTCAACCCAGAAAGCCTCTCTTTCTCATTCACCCTGGCTCAAACCAAAACAATGAGCAATGTCAATAGTGGCATACCACCTGGCTGCTTTCGACTCCAGCTCGTACTGAAGTTCTAGCGTGTCTGGCACAGCAACACTGAGCAATGGTGTAACCTCCTTCAGGCCACGATAGTCCACTGTCAGCCTCCACTCGCCATCAGGCTTTTGCACTGGCCAGATAGGGCTGTTGAAGGGTGAGTGAGTCCTGCTGATGACTCCTTGGCTCTCCAATTGCTTGGGTCAGCTTATGGATGGGGATCACAGAGTCTCTGTTGGTGTGATATTGTCGTCTATGCACCATTGAAGTGGCAATTGACAGCTGCTGGTCTTTGACCTTCAGCAACCCCCCTAGAGAAGGGTCATCTGAAAGGCCAGGCAAAGTATGCAGCTGTTCAGTGTCCTCAGTCTCTACAGCTGCTATACCAAAGGCCCACCGGTACCCTTTTGGGTCCTGCAAATATCCTTTTTTGAGATAGTCTGTGCCAAGGATGCACAGAGCATCTGGGCCAGTCACTACAGGGTGCATTTGTGACGGTTTGGCTCCCGGTTGGCAGTCAAACCAATAACAGTAATGCTCTTGATTCCCCCCCCCCCTTCCCCAAAGTTCACAAAAGAGGGGAGAAAAAATGAGAGACAGAGGCTTTCTGGGTTGAAAAGTGAAAGAGATTACTTTTAATTATTAGTGATATGGAAATACATATATTTATAAAGGGATGTGCAACACCTGATTGCCTCCCTCCTCCCCCAGCAACTCTCACAGCAACTCTTCTTTCTGGTGACTCCCAGATGAAGGGGGAGAGTGTCCGGGCGCATGGACGGGGTCCTCGGATGTCAGCTATGAAGAAAAATTGAGGAAAAAAAAAAATAGAGCCAAAGAGAGGGTGGCAGAAGCGACAGTAAGCAGAAAAAGCGAGAGAGAAAGGAAACAAAAGGCTTGACTTCCGTAATGTCTTAACCTATACCGAAAGCCAAATGGAGAAAATATTATGAGAGCAAAGTGACATTGGCATCTCAGCAGTAACATGAACATCTGTTTCCTACAACCAAGTAAAGGTCAAGGCCCTTCTTAATTTCCTTACTGGTTCTGCTTGATGGAACACAGCTAACTAGCAGTGCTCCATGCAGCAGCCTGACAAGGCCACGTGAGAGCAAGCTGGATTTCTTGCCTACTACACAGCCTCAACAGGTTGAATCTGGCAGGCCAGCAAACCAAGATCAGCCTTCTGCCAAAGCAAGATGCTTCACTGCTGTAGGACCTGCTATCAGCTGCAGCAAGAATGTCCTGCCTGCCCTTTATTTCAGCTGGTATATCCTTTACAACTCGATTGCTCTTAGATCTGTTCTGGATGTAATAGAAGGAGCCAAATGGCTCAAGAAGTGCAATACTAAAATTGCATGTCCATCTTGAGTTTCACTTAGTGAGCACCACCATGTAAAGCCCAGGAAAATACATGGGTTTGGGTCATCTAGGTGATTTCTCTCTTGTCCTTCTCAGGGCTTTCTCCAGGGGAAAAAGCATAGAAAATACAAAGTAACAATATACAGATGTTGAGTTTAGTGGGCTGTCTTAAAGGTTTTCTTGTCTATTCTCTGATCGCTGCTTCAGAATTTAAAGGGACAATGTCCATGAGTGGAAGATGCATAAAATACAGTCTTCTTAAGCCCTGTGTATTTGGAGAAGTTATTTTTCAAAATATATTCACCTCAACAGCTCCTAAAACACACATAAATTGTGTATTAATTGTTTAAGCCTCAATCATCAAATACAGACTTGCTTCTGTTGCACTGGGAGCTTTTTGACCAAATGACAAATGTCAGTGCTTATTAAGCCATGTCTAGGATGCTCTTTTAATATCATCGCCGTTTTGAGGTCTGTCAAAGCCTGACAAAGCTATGGAAAATGAACTTGGATACCTTCAACTGGCAGCAGGTTTAATTGAACGTTATTAGGAAGACCATTAGTCCCAAAAGTACAGCCACACTCTCTCACTTGTTTTGGACACTTGATAGAAGCCTCTGATTCCAAAAAGCATGTAAATGCATTTCTACTTGATTTGTTAAAAAAAACAGCAGCTCTCATTCAGAAATAGCATGCACTACAGTGCTCTGAGTTTAAACCAAGCTTTAATATTTGCATTTGTATAGCATGCAGTTCCAATTCCGCAGATCCCATAACCCTTACAAAAAGGTTGCTTCCTTCTTTCTTAGGTCAATGATTCTCAACTTTTCCATAGAGTTATTACCATAAAAAAGTTCTGCTATGCTCTGAGGCTAGGACAATTACTCTTCCTTTCTCTATCAGATAATTACCCTACATGACCGAGCAAGCAAAGGAACAATCCTTTCCTAACTCATGCTCAATCAGAAAGTGGACCTACCTGAAACACACTCATCATGAATCTGTCACATAAATATCTTCTGAATATACCTTCTGAATAAATACATATAAATATATGTACACATAAATATACCTTCTGAAGCAGGTTTACAGAACAATAGTAAAAATAATTGAAATGTGTCAAAAAACAATCTGTCTTGATAAATATCAGCAGTCCATTTTTTCCCCACACACACAACCTCAAGTCATGCTGCAGTTAGTATTTAACTCCAGAAAAAATAAAGTGCATTGAGGACTCATGCTGACCTTGAGCAATAACATTATTAATTTAAAAATAATGACAGTCACTCTACAATATTTGGAAACAGCAAACTAGACACTAGACATCACAGATATTGACATTTCATCTTTGTCTTCCATCTTTTCTCCATCATGAGAAACATCACATATGGACCGTAAGGTCCTGGGCAAGCATAATCCCAAATGGCCAGAAATTGCTAACTGAAAGCTTCCACAATATTTAGTATTTTTCATTATGTGCCAGCTGCTGAGATCTCTTGGCTTCCTCTGAAATCTTACCTTCCATGGTGGCAATATCTGTTCCCAGGATCTGAACAGGATAGCTTGAGATGATAAATTACATCGGTTCATCAGTTCAAAGGAAGACGAAAAACCTCAGTCTATCCTAAAAAGATATGTATTTTTTTAATATTGGTGGAACACAACACTTTTACCACTTGTTTGCCCACACCACCTAGTTCATTACATGCTCTTTCACAGTAAAGGTATTTTTGTGATGCACAATCTTCAGTGCCCTACCTATTACAATAAGAAAGTATTTTCACTCAGAATTGTATTAGGCGTAATATGCCAAAACCTAGGTTTGCAAATTTGTATTCAGCATCACTTGAACAAACTCATACCAGAGTCTATAGTAGCTTGACAAATGAAGAACTAAATAAAGAAGTCATGATCTAGTGTGCTTACTTTAAAATAAAATCAGGAACTTTTGTATTATTTATTGCCAAAGTATCTTCTAGACAATTTCCAATCTATAGCAAACACTAGTTCTACTACCACACCACCCAGTAGAAGAAATCCACAGCCTCACTTCTGTGTTAATACCTTGTGCTTCTACTTGCTAAAAAAATGAGATGATCTAAACATGTTTTAGGCAATGAAAAAAACCAAAACCGTATTGCCAAGTGAGAAGGGGTGGGAAAGACAAAAAAAAGTTACTTGCATGCTAAAACACATGCATCTCAGAGAACAAGGCTGTTGGGAGAGGCAGGCTGAAGTACATTTCTTTGAGACTGAGATCATCAGCAGAGCAAAGGCAAGGCTTTCCTGCAAAACGAGACAAGCTGCACTGATCTATTCTGAGTATCTTGCCCCTGGCTTTCACCCTGTTCTGAGGTAGAGATTTACCTGTAGCAATTTCAAAAGGTAGCAAGAATGAAAGAATAAGGGAAAGAAAGTTATTTACTCCATCCAGATTAATTAATTAAAGTATTTTAAAGATTATGTGGTTACAGTGGTCTTTCAGAGCACATGATTTGTTTCTGGAGTGCATCCACATGTATTGTACTATACCGTATTAAAATTGTCACGGTTTGACTCATGATCGGCAACTGAACAGCAACAATAATGCTCTCAATCCCCTCCCACCCGGAAAGGAAAGGAAAGAGAGAATGAAGAGAGAGAGACTTTCCGGATTGAAAACTAAACTAGACAGCTTTAGTTAAATACCAATGATAAAAGAAAAAATGTACAATTATATACAAATGTGTTCAGGAATGACAAAACCCTATTACCTCCGTCCACCCCCAAGCAACTCCCACGGCACTCTCCTTAGCTGTGAGCATTTCTGAAACCTGTGACTGCAGATTCAACAAGTAGGGCAAAGTGACTTGGGCATCTCAGCAGTCACATGAACATTCCAGTGTTATCAGTCCACTAGCTGGAAAACTTGCTGCTAGTTAAAAGAGAGCTTACTGAAGGAAAAAAAAAAAAAAAATCAGAGAAAGAAAATTGGCTTCATCCTGGCTCAAACCAGGACATGATGGTATCAATTGTACTAGCCACTCAGTCTTTTTTATGGCGACTGGCATAAATGGGGTTTTTATGTTCTTTGGACTTTCAAATGTAGTTTGCTGATGCTTTTGCTCTCCTTTGTGCAGCAGTCCTGCACATGAATCATAGAATCATAGAATCATAGGGGTTGGAAGGGACCTCGAAAGATCATCTAGTCCAACCCCCCTGCCAGAGCAGGGTCACCTAGAGTACATCACACAGGAACGCATCCAGGCGGGTTTTGAATGTCTCCAGTGAAGGAGACTCCACAACCTCCCTGGGCAGCCTGTTCCAGTGCTCGGTCACTCTCACAGTAAAAAAGTAAAAAAATGATTTGTTCTTCCTTCTGTGGCTAACTCTTTACAGATGATACTTGGTTGTTGTGAGCTGCATCTCATTTCATGGCTTACCTTCACTCACTAACAAACATCAGTTTTGTTCTTCCTGAATGCTTTCTTCTTGTGTGAGATTGGTGAAGAAGGTCTTATTCAGGTGGCATAGCAGGCTGTCTAGTACCCAGCTGCCAGAATGCAAACAGTTGGAGTGTATGATATTTGAGGAGGTATTTTTACGCTGTCTCTGCATGGATTGGAAATTTTTAAGAACTGCCTTCAGCAGAAGAAAGGTGGTTTCAAAGCTGTTGGATAATTAGGATGGCAATTCTGGATTATATTCTTACTACAGTGGATATTTCATATTACTGAACGTATTGATTCTAGCTTGGGGCAATATGAATTAATCTTAAACAGATTTTAAAAATACAACTATATTAACTCTTACTCTCCTTTCCCTTAATTTTATGGTTTTTTATGGTTTTAGCAAGTATTATCAGATATCTTTGATTTCAGGGCAATGCAAATTTTTATTTTGAATTAAAAATGCATGCAAATAAGGATTTCTTGCATCTGAACTTTAACAACCATGATTAAGCTTCTAAACCATTGAACAGTAACTAGGTTTGTTGGAGTGTGTCATGGTGTAGACTTATGTAAATTCCTAACATATGGATCTAATTTTATATCTTGGTGGCAGAGGAAGAAAGATATGTAAAAAGGTGTTACTCTTTTCACTGCTCTGATATTGGAAGTTGGTGAAATAAAAATCAAACCACCAGAAATGAAACTGTAATGTGCATTGAGTAATATTCCGTTTAGCCTCAGCCATTTCTTACAGGGCCTTTTTCAACGTTACAGAAAGTGATGCGTAGTAATTAAAATGTGATTATTTTTCCCTTCCAAGTAAGCATATACATCCTATCAAAGAGCAGTTGGATGATCTTAAGTAAATTAGTTTTCTGCATTCAGATATGTAATCTTCTCCTTGATTCATACATTGCTATAGCAACAGTTGACTTCACAAGGCCTGACTCAGCTCCCAGAGACCCAGCTTCCTCAGCCTTTCCTCAAAAGGGAGATGTTCCACTCCCTTAATCATCTTCATGGCTCTGCGCTAGACTCTTTCAAGCAGGTCCCTGTCCCTTTTGAACTGAGGGGCCCAGAACTGGACACAATATTCCAGATGCAGCCTCACCAGGGCAGAGTAGCGGGGAAGGAGTACCTCTCTTGACCTACTAACCACACCCTTTTTAATACACGCCAGGATGCCATTGGCCTTCTTGGCCACAACGGCACATTGCTGGCTCATGGTCATCCTTCGGTCCACCAGGACCCCCAGGTCCCTTTCCCCTACACTGCTCTCCAATAGGTCAGTCCCCAAACTATACTGGTACATGGAGGTATTCTTTCCCAGATGCAGGACTCTACACTTGCACCTGTATTTCACCGCATTTCTCCCTGACCAACCCCTTGACTGCACACAGATTTCTCACTCCTCCTGCTTATTCCCCATACTGCGTGCATTGGTGTATAAGCATTTCAGAGAGGGAGTTGAGCACTTAGTTTTCACTCTGGAGTGGTGGTAGGCCTTCTGATTCTCAAAAATGTTAGCACGCTGCCCTGCAAATTCTGGGCTACTACAACCAGGGGCCTCACTAACATATCCAGTTACATTTCCCTTCCCCTTCAAACATAGTTTAAAGCCTGTTAATCAGTCTCTTGCACAAAGATCCTTGAGAAAGGTGTTTTCCCCTTGAGAAAGGTGTTTCCCATGAGGTGCCAGCAAGCCTGGTGCTGTATAGGCCATCCCATTTTCAAAAAAGCCAAAATTGTTGCAGTGACACCAGCTACAAAGCCATGCATTAACAGACTGTATTTGTCTGTTTATTCCAGTGTCATTGCCTGCAACTTGGAGAAGAGATGAAAAGATAACCTGTGCCCCAGAATCCCTCACCACCTGTCCCAATGCTGTTAAAGTCTTTTTTGATTGCTCTTAGACTTGACTTAATGATCAGAACCTGTGAAGTTTATGCATCTAGTACAGATACGTGTGGACTTCTACCCTATTTGCTAATACAACCTTAAAACTAAGTATTTATTAAACATATATTTATTATAGATTAAGAGTATATTAATTAATATGAAAATAATCTGTATCTTGTCAAAAGCATTTCATTACAGGGATAAAGCCTATTTAAAAAAAATTAAGAATAAAAAAACCTGGGAAAGGTACTTGGAAGCAGCCTTCACAGGTAGGACAAAGCAAATTACAATTATTTCAAATCAATCACTTTATCTGAGAGTCAGAAAAATAAAAGGAAAATGTCCAGTGGGCAGTTGTTAATGTGTGTTAACCATGTCCCTTTGCTAGCTGTAGGTGTACAGTTATGTTGACAGATCAGCACATCTAGAGAAGCCAAGGGAGGTTAAAATATTTCAGATGCCAAAGTTTGCTTTCATATGAAGGAACATAGTAATTCTAAGATGTATTCCTGCAATTTGGCACAACTAATGACAATTCCATGCTCAATTTCCCATATTCTACTCACATTTTCTCTCTCACCACACACACAAAAGCAAACATGTAAATAAAGTGTTGTGGATCTTCTTCAAGGTCAAAGACCCATGCTGAGATGTGCTTTTCTTCGTCATTATGGTCATGCCTTAATCATTTTCTCATAATTTACCAAAAAAGTTATTTCTCTTTCTTTAAGTGCATAACACCAAAGTAATGCAGAATTAACAGGGGTGAAATATGTAGCTTAGTACAGAAAACTACTTTCCTGTAAGAGGTAAGAGCAGCTGAGGTTCACAAACTTCAACCAAACTCCTAGACTTCTGCAGAGAATTCAAACTACATGTAACGTTTCTCACCAAGCTTGAAGAAATTTTATTGCATCTGCTCCAAGAATTTTAACAGGTAGAAAACTGACAGCATGCAACACAACTTCAGCCAATATCTAATATTCTGAATGCATGGGGGAACAAATTCCTTGTTCAAGGAAAATTCCCACTGAAGTAAATGAGAATGTGAGTGGTGAATTTAGCAACCAATATATAAAACAGTAAAATAGCAGATAGCCCCCAGCATAAAAGAACTTTACTTGTGTAAAATTGCACTTGCAACAAGTCTGAAATTATCAAAAACCTCACATCAGTTCACATTTTATTTTAATTAGAAATGAATCAAGTTTCAAAACAGTTCCTGTTTGAAGTTCCATCTTTGAAGTAATCCTAGGCTTATTTCCACAAGTAGCTCTGAAAGCCAGTGAATAGGTTTGCACAAAAATAATTTTGATAAAATTAATGGCCTGTGCTTCCTTCAGTTGTTTTGAAAAAGTGTACATTTTAGGAGAGATCAAAGGAAACAAAGCAAGGAGACTATGCAGGCAATGGCCCTTGGACCAGTTTGAACAGGGCCAGGCATCAAAAATGTGCTCTACACTGCAGCCAGGTACAACGGTCCTACCTGGAGTCTCTGGCAGAAAGCACCAGGGGAAGCTCCAGTTTGACCTCTGGGATTCTGGAGGCAGAGCTACAGAGGTTCTGAGGCCAACTATACATTAACTGAAAAGGAGATACTTGCAGCATATGAAGGAGTTAGAACCACTTCAGAAGTGATTGGCACTGAAGCACAGATGCTCCTGGCACCCTGATTGCCAGTACTGAGCTTCACCTTCAAGAGTAATGTTTCTCCTATCCATCATGCCACCGATGTGTCATGGAGTAAATGGATTGCTTTAATTTCCCAGCGAGCTCAAATAAGAAGCCCCAGTCATCCAGGTATCATGGAAGTGATTACAGACTGGCCAGAAGGCACACACTTTGGAATGCCACCACCACAAGTGTTGAGATGGACCCAAGAAGCTCCACCATTATCATCTACCAGAGACTGAGAAACTACTTGCCCTGTTCACTGATGGCTCCTGCTGTCTTGTACAGAACTGCTGAAAGTGGAAATAGAGCCATAGAAATCCACATCAAAACCAGTAAGAGTTCTTAATGTAGTTCTTAATGCACACTGTTTCTCCACTTCCACAGTGAAGAGCTGCACCAGCTCATGCACCTCTGCCTTGGTCTGTGGCATCATAAAATAACCCTTTCCAATGCCAAAGAAGCAACACCTGACTTGCCTTGGTAAGGAGCAACACTTTTCCTCGTCGACATTATTCTTCCACTCATTATTCCATTAATATATTCCACTCATCAATATCCTTGTGGGTTGTCATGATTTGACTTAGGATCAGCAATTAAACCAGAGACAACAATGCTCTCTATCCCCTCCCTCTCCCACCCAGGTTCTCATGTCCTCTTTAAAATAATTATGCAAGAGAGACCACAGGTGGCGTCGGAGTGGGTCCCATCTCTCTTGCTGCTGTCTCGTAGCAGGACGTCTCCTCTTGGCTGCAAGACATGACCAGTTGTCTCTAGGGAGATAGTGGGGTTTACCTTCCCATCTGTTTGGCATCTTATTCTTTCTGTCAGTCATTTTTTTAATGGCTGAGGTGTGGAACTGATGGGAATCAGAGATTATATCTCCACACTGTCGTGCTCTGAAAGCCACTTCACACACATTGCGTCATCATCAGTGCATCCCATGAAGGAGAATATATGGGCATGTGCTGCTGGTACAGCCTGCACAAACCTCCAGAACATTTGTGTGTCGCACAGACGTCATCAGGATTTTAAGTCCATTGTTATCATAGATCACCTCTCGCACAGCTAATTCTCTCAAATATGTGATGGCTCTCTCAAGAGTGAGTGTTCTGCTTCAGCGCCATTTGCTGTCACCCTTATGGGGCTATCTCTCCCTCACAGCTGAAAGAAGTCGGCCCCACAGGGTGGTAGTTCCTGTCTTACTACCAAGTGCTCTATCAATACCAGCATCTCTGGCCATGGATCCCAACTGCTTGACTTCTCTCTTGTCCATGTCATAGGTTTCAGCCCCACTATCATAGCATTGGAGCAACCAAGGAAGAAGTCCCTCACTGTCAATGTGGGTAAAGACCTTTCTCAGGAGGCGCAGTTCCTTGAGAGAGAAAGGTTGGACAAGATCATCATTGTCATCTGCTTGAGAAGAGCCTGCTCCTTTATCTGCTTCAGAAGTACCTGCTCGATCACCTGATTTAGAATAATCTGCTTTCTCAGTTTCGGTCTCTAACATTGCTTGAAGAAACTCTGGATATTTCAGTCAGGAGCAGGTAAAAAGGCTGGAGCCTTTTGCCTTTGCTTTGCTCCTGGTCACAGGATTAACTCTTAATTTTAATCGAAGGGGATTGGACTTAATCTTTGCAGAAGCAGCTATTTTGGTAGCAGTACCAGTGGTGGCAGCAGCAGCAGTGGTGGTAGCGGCATCACGGGTGGCAGCAGCAGTGCCTGTGGGGGATTGGCAGTGAGTGGAACAACACCTCACCCTACGCATCCACAATACATTATAAACATTCAGCAGAAGCATCCCTACTGAAACAATGCTATTCAGATCAAGAGCTTGAGACAAAATGGAAAGGTAAAACTGAACCTGCTACTGCCATTAACAGCATAGACCTTTTCATTCACTTGAGGATCTGTACCATAACTGTACACATACAGTGCGCCCATAAAGATCAGTATCCTAAACCCTAGGATCACTAGACTGGTAATTATACGGTTGAGTGTGGCTACAGTTCGGTCTATACAACATAAAACAAAAACAAGAGCAGCTACACAGAGCAGTATGATCCCGGCTGCATACCACATGTACGATTGCATGCTGGAAAAAAGGCCTAGTAGAAACATTCCAGAAAGTGTCTGGTCAGTTTTCAATCTGTCATTAGATGCAGCAGAAGTGTTGCCCATTGCCATCTGAGGGATTCCTCCCACCAGAGATGAAATTTTAAACATTCCCAATTAATGAGAATTTATAGCATGGGCTTAAAATAGAGCCTCACTTTGGGTGCCAATGAATTGTTGTCATGGTTTGACTCAGGATCAGCAAATAAACCAGAGACAACAATGCTCTCCATCCCCTCCCCCTCCCACCCAGGTATGGAAGGAGAGAGGGAATTAAGGAGAGAGACTTAGTTGGACTGAAAACTAAATTAGACAGCTTTAATTATATGTACAATTATATACAAGTATGTTCAGGAATGTGCAAAAGCTTCTTGCCTCCCTCCACCCCCAGCAACTCCCCCGGCACTCTCCTTAGCTGTGAGCAGTCCCGAAATCTCTCAGCCCAAAGGAAGAGATAAGGCAGAGCAGAGAGGGGCTGAGTTATGAGGGTTATGAGGTCAGAGATGCCTGAGCCTAGGAGTCGATGGTGATGGATGGATGGAGTCCTCCCCGGACGCCGGCCATGGACGGAAAAGAAGGGAAGAAGAAGCAGGAAGGAAGTTGTCTTATATGATCTCTGACCTTCCTCAGAGCTTATGTAGATATATGGAATGGAATATCTTTGGTCAATTTTGCTGTCTGTCTAGTCCAGCCCCCCACGGGAGGGGTCACAGATACGACTCCCGTGCTCTCAGTAGCATCTGTAGTGGCAGATTCACTGAGTAGAACAAACTGACCTTCCTGTCTCAGCAGAAACATAAACATTTCAGTGTTATCAGTCCACTAGCTGGAACATTTGCTGCTAGTTAAAAGAGAGCTTACTGAAGGAAAAAAAAAATTCAGTAAAATTGGCTTCATCCTGGCTCAAACCAGGACATAGGAAAGCTAAGGAAGCGTGGGTTAAAAGAGTGGACAGTGAGATGGACTGGGAACTGGCTAAACAACAGAGCTCAGGGGGTCATGATCAATGGTGCAGAGTCCAGTTGGAGACCTGTAACTAGTGGAGTTCCCCAGGGGTCAATACTAGGACCAGTCTTATTCAACATCTTCATCAATGACCTGGATGAGGGGACAGAGTGTATCCCCAGCAAGTTTGCTGACGATACAAAACTGGCAGGATTGGCTCATACACGAGAAGGCTGTGCAGCTATTCAGCAAGATTTGGACAGACTGGAGAGCTGGGTATAATTAGGTTCAACAAGAGTAAGTGTAGAGCCCTGCACCTGTGGAGGAATAACACCGGGCACCAATACAAGTTAGGGGTTGACCTGCTAGAAAGCAGCTCCATGGAAAAGGACCTTGGAGTCCTAGTGGACAGTAAGTTATCCATGGGACAGCAATGTGCCCTTGTGGCCAAGAGGGCCAATGGTATCCTGGGGTGCATTAAGAAGAGTGTGTCTAGCAGGTCGAGGGAAGTTATCCTCCCCCTCTATCCTGCCCTGATGGGACCCCACCTGTAGTATTGTATCCAGTTATTGGCTCCCCAGTTCAAAAGGGACAGCAATACACTAGAGAGAGGCCAACGGAGGGGTACGAGGATGATTAAGGGCCTGGAACATCTCTGTTATGATGAAAGACTGAGAGACCTGGGGCTGTTTAGTGTGCAGAAGGGAAGACTGAGAGGAGATCTTATTAATGTTTACAAATATCTGAAGTGTGGGTGTCAAGAAGAGTGGGCCAGTCTCTTTTTGGTGATGCCCAGTAATAGGACAAGGAACAATGGGTATAAGCCAGATCATAGGAAGTTCCACCTCAGCATAAGGAGAAACTTCTTTACTGTGAGGGTGATTGAGCACTGGAACAGGCTGCCCAGAGAGGTGTGGAGTCTTGCTCTCTGAAGACTTTCAAGACCCATCTGGACACATGTCTGTGTGACCTACCCTAGGTGATTCTGCTCTGGAAGGGGGGTTGGACTAGAGGATCTCCAGAGGTCCCTTCCAATCCCTAACATTCTATGATTCTATTATTAAGTTTTCCCTGGAAGGACCTAAAAACCTTGCCAGTTCATTACAACACACTCTTTGGGGTACTAAACCACAGCATGACTCAAAACAACCTTGTTTTCTAACATCAAAACAATAGAAATTTCTGTAGAAGAACAGTAAAACAACTTCATTGCAGAAGAAAATACAGATCATACTTTAAATAACGTATTTCAGTAGCCTAGGGCTAGATCATCACACTCCCTGCACAGACTCGTGCCTTCAGAAGCCAGGAGGGCTGCACTGTTTGACCCTCTGGGGAACATACTAACCTGATTTCTGCTGGTTTCTTCACAGATAAAATCTTGTCACAACCTTATTCCCCAATCACATTTTGTCACATCATCTGCATTCCTCTTCATGAAAAAAAAAAAAAAACATGAGTTATTTTGCTCAGCCTCAAACAAATTACAGTAAAAGCCTGGAGCAGAACATTTTGCCCCATTTCCCTATTCATCAGTGTAAACGATTACTACCAAATCTGCAATGAAATAGCATATCTCTATTCTATTACTAGAACAGTAGAATATCAGCGTCACTTCATTTTCAGCCTCAAATATTTTCTGAAATATTAGCTCCTCTATACTTACATGTTCTAATTGCATTAACATCAGCTATGCTACTTCAAAATCCATTAATTCTAGCAAAACACAGTAAGTAAAAATAGGAAAGGTTGAGCTGAATTTTTTTTGTACAGACAGAGCATAGCAAAGCTAAACATATTCCTAAGAATCAAGAGCTTGTGGTATGCATGAACTGTAGTGACTGATCAAGCCTAAAAAGATAATTGGTATAGGGAACAAAGGGTTTTTTTCAGCTCAGATGTATTACAGTATAAAAGATTTAATGCTGGAACTTCTGAGAAACTATTAGGAATCTGAAAAAGGTCACAACTTCTCTGCAGTCTGTGAAAAAGTCCTTTCCTTTTGCTTCTGAGGCAGCATCAAAAACTTGAAAGTAATGGAATTGTATCAACATCATGGTTCTTTCAGGAAGCTTTGCTCTATGACTCTGAGAAATTAATCTTTTTTATTAAACACTGCTTTAAATAAAGCATCCCTCTCACTGAGACTCAGCACATCACATTTAGTGATACAAGGAAGTATATCTGCCCCAGTCAAAATATCTACTTTTGAAACGGAGGGAAGTGAAGACCATTTCCCTCTCACCTATTGTTTAATCCTTCAAATGTTATAGGAGATCTTTGGCATGTGAATATACATATTCAGCAAAGGGTTATTTTTTCTTAGCCAAGCTATCAAAGAGCCACCAAGTCATTTTACTGATGTTTTGTTTAGGCACTGTATTTACTTTGTGTTGGGGGTCATACCAAATACTCCAGATACATCCAAGTTTTGAGAGATCTCATTACAGAGTAGACATTTTCAATGGACATGCAACATCTAAACAGATCTGAAATGTAGGACACATCCTCCAGCAAGAGCAGAGTCAAAGCTCCAGCAAGCTATGATTTTTCAAAAATTGCAGTTAACAGAAGGGACTGCTTTGTGGCCTGTGAAACATTTCTACCATGCAACAGTGTGTAAGATACAAAATTAATATATTCTGGTCTAAATATCTGTACCATCATCTGTATAATCAGGCCTTGCAGTGACTCCACCACGTAGTTGCACTGCAGTGTCTATCTCATATGAATGCAAAAAATTTTTAATTCCCAGAATGGAAATACCGTGCACATTCAGTACATACTCTTTGTGATTATTTGGCTTTGCTATAACATGTATCAAGGAAGCATCAATCACGATACTCATAAACTTCTGAAAAGTTGCAGGCTAACCACAATTTTTATAAAGGCATTAACTCCAAATGCTAGCGGAAAACCAAAACATACCTCCCTCCTAACCACAAACAGACTTCCGAAGTTCTCATGAACTGCTACAGATTAGAAGTAAAGAAAAGCAAGCTTAGCTGTCTCTAGAACAGTATCTTTGAAACAGCAAGGAATAAGACTGAAGGAGAAACAGATCCCATTTGAGTCGGCAGGAGGGGAACTCATGCTGGGCAGGTTCAGAAACTCTCTCACTTTACAACAGCCTGTCTTTAATTTCTTTCCTGCTACTTCAGATCACCTGCAAGTTTTATGTCATAAAGCTTTTTTTTAAAAAAAAAAAAAAGTTTATGTACATTTTTCTCTGTACAATTTGACTGTTTTTGCCAAAGTGCTCTTTAAAAGGCTAGAGTGACAGACCAATCTATCCAATGCTGACTTTTGTTTTACATTTTTTTTGCCACAATCAAGAAAGTCCAGAACCCCCAGGCTTTTCCAAACCCAAAGGTCAGTTGTGTCTCAGGTATTTGCAGAGCTCTTTGATAGTAACCATATTAAAGCTGTGGGATTAAAGGATAAACACTCTGTGTTACTGTTACACCATTATGAAGATAATAGAGCTGACTCAAATCCTCTCCTGGAACTCTGAGGTTAGAGTCTCCTTCTCAGCTAGCCAAGAGCTGAGTATTTCTTTCTGCAAGTTTTGTCCATCCATCACACTTGTGATCAAAGCAGCGGGTGAGCTATGAGGGGTGAAATGGGATGTTTATTAAATGGCTGCTTTGTGGCTGCTTTCCCACCTTTTCATTTGTGAGCAGAATCCAGAAGTGTCGCAGATTGTTCAAATAATCTCATACATTACAGATGCATTTCCCTGTGGGAAAAGGAAAAGAAAAAAAAGTTTCTGATGTCAGAAAATAATTTCATAATTGTTGCAAGATTATCCAGCATGAGTTTATCTTGACAGTGGTAGCAATTGCCAGCCAGATTACCCCAATAAAGATGTCAGGAATGCAGTGATCCGGATAGGAGAGTTTGGATTACACATAAAAATCCTCTTGTAACTTGCCACCTATTTTGAGACAGGACAGACAGTTGATCATAAAATTGACTGTTGCATGAGAGACAATAATTCAGAGCTCATGGGCTCAGCCATGCAACTCCTCCTGTCATATCATTAAGACACCCATAAATAGGAAGTATACATGTAAGGAACCCTCCTACCTGCTCTGTGGCCTAGAGATCTTTTTCCTAAGTCATTCATCCCTGGATAATTGCAAGACATGGTGAACCTCTTAACTCAGAGATGTGTTTGTCATTTTAACTAATCAGAACATTCTAGTGGATATCTTGACTTAAATGACATAAGTTTTTGGAATATTTTATTTCAAATTCTATGCAGTTACAGCTTCTTTTGATTTCCTTACTATATGCAAGCAAAGAAGAATGTTATGTTAATCAGAAAATAAAAATATATTTAAATACTGTTTTGCAAAAAAAAAAAAAAAAAAAAGTATTGTTTTTAATAGGGTGAAAAAATAAAGAAGATGGAGACAGAATTGAGTCCATGTATAAGGATTATGTGGAATCCAGTATTTTGAGGTGTTACCATGGACCTCACACATATGAGCAGTATGGCTGCCCATACATCTCTTTATGTAGCTGGGCACATTCACCTGCCTCAAACTTACACTGGAAAAGTCTAGTAATAAATCATCCTTCTCACCATTTCAATTTATGTAAATTCATAAATTCAGAGCTATTCAAGCACAGATTGTCAAAGTTGAACTGTCAAATTATTAAATTTATATAACAGTCCCCACTATGTATATGACAAAATCAGCCAATAATTTGTGGCAGGAATAGGCAAAGAACACTTGAAATACTGTATCCCACTGTGAGAGACGGACTCTATAATGGCCTTTAATCCAGCGACAACTACTGACCATTCGTGGTGATGCACTCCTCGCACTCGTGAGGAGAGAGGTACCAGGCGCACGCGTACAGGACCACAGACTACAGTTACATTAACTCTTATAGACATTCATACACAACATACACCTTGGATCAGTTTTCTATAATATTTTATAGAGGCTCTCTCCAGGCTTTTTCCCTCCTATCCCTATCCGGGACCTAGGAGCAGGGGAAGGGGGGGGAGAAAAATACGGAGGAGGGGTGTGTTTTTATCATTGTTATATATATTGTTATATGTTGTTCTGATATACTTTGACATCTGATATTGTTCTATAGAATTAGTCTTGCCATAACCTCAGTGCCTTTAATAAACCTATTGCTTTTTGATAATTGTTTGTGAGTGTGACAGGGTGTGGACCTCAGCCCTTGATCCCCTTTTGGAGGGGAGTGGGTTGCGGCTTTACCCAACTCGGTCTGCGACATCTACGTACCCCAGCTTCATACCAGATTTCCTTTTCCCTTCTTTTGCAGTACCTACATTTATAAAGCACTCTAATGGAACAGCTCAAAAACGGTCTACAGCCCTTCACAGATATAGTTTGTACTATATTTTAAATATCAGACACAGATCCGCTGTGTATGGGAGACTGAAATGGGAAATGATAAATGAAGGAGAAAGCTCATATTAGAGATTAAATACTTACTCATTCCTGAACATCTTACAGGACAGCAGAAATACCATGAAGAATACCAAAACTGAAAGATAATGCATCTCCACAGTTAAATGTTCTGTATATGCCATGTTATACAGATGTGGCTGAAGAGATGGTAAGTGCTTGAAATCCCCTTGGGAATTATGCTAGCATTGAAGTAATTATTTTCATCGTCAAAGCTTCCCTATAAACTTCAATCAAATTGTTCCATCAATAAAGTACTGAAGTGCCTTGAAGTTTAAAAGGTCAGAATGTTATAGCTTGCAGAAACCAGCAGAGTAAAATAGAGCTTTTATATATATCTGGGCACTTGCCACCACTCCCTAAGTCTATTATATTAATACAGTCAGAATCTTGTTCATACTGAATTAAGTTTGAGTTTTATTCTATTTGCTGAGACATAGCTATGAAACAGAAAACATCGTGCCCAATTGAGCTTAATTCAGTCATTCCTAAGCTACAAAACACACAACAGTATCTGAATGGGTAACAAACATATGTAAAATGAATGCTAGATTTCTTTCATCATTGCAAAAAAAAAAAGTATAATTTAATGTCATTTAGATCATACAAGCTATCTGCTGGAATTACATGAAAGTTGACAGATCAGTAAAGGTCAATATCCTTTAAATTTTCAGCTAGTTTCCACACCAAGAACCAAAATACTGGATTTCAAAACTATTCAAAAGGCACAGGGGAGCAACCTATTGCCCAGTTAGGACACTGGGAACATAGGAGAAGAGAGAGCACTAGGTTCAGACAAACTGGAAAATAACAACATTGATGTTGGCTTTGGACAATATTTCTGGGATGATCACTTAACACGTGTAGCTTTTGGTACAAACACAGCACTACTGATAGGGAGCACTCTGTGTCAAATGTTGTGGAACCAAACCATCCAGCTCCCTGATTCTCCACCCCTTCTGTCCCAACGAAAAAGCCTACCCCTGCATGCAGACAAGTGCCATTTATGTCTCTGAAATGGCATGGTCCAGCTACACATGATAGGAGGAGGGATTACTGGGTCGTGCTTTTAATTACTTAATGTTTTAATTAATTAATTAATTACTCCCCTTGCTCAAGCTCCCAAGGACAAAGTGCTTTGGGAAAGGCTGAATGGAGTCAGTGTATTCCTATTTGTGCTCATAGCTTTACCCCACTAAGCAGTCACTGGGGATGTTTGAATATTAAGCTGCAGTAAAAGTGAGGTAATAATTGTACTGAATGGGGAATAGCTCAATTGCATCTCCTTACTCTGCTATAAAAGGAAAATAAAAAAAAAAAATAGAGAAACCAACTTATTTCAAATACGAAAAAATCCTTTTAAGATGACAGAAATAGAGTTGAAACACATCACTTTTTGGTTGATTTTAATTATGTAAGATTATTATACAAGCACAACATTGCATCTGACATTATTACCTGCAAGTTCAGTTTTCAGCCTTTGAGTATGTTTCAGCAGGCTTGCTATCTGTGAAATAACGATGACTCACTTATAGGTCAGGGATCCGACTTTTTTCTTCACGTAACACCTCCCAAGCCATGAGGAGCCACTTAAAGGGATTATTTTGACAAAATTCAGAAGTTTGAGAGATTGATTTGAGCCTGAGCAACACTATAAGGTACCATTCAGTTCTCTTGAAGTCTCTTGGCAGCACTATTTAAAATTCACACTGAAAGAATCGATACCACACTGATGCAAGCTTGAATAAAGAGAAAGTTTAAACAAAAGGCAATTTACTGTAACCATATTCCTTTATCCCTGATTTTTTTGCTAATTAAGGAAAGTTTTATGAACAACAACTGGATGCTCCTAGACCAGGTTTGTCGCGGACCGAGATAGGCATCGCCAGGACTGGTCAGTGAATGTCGCTGGACTAAAGGCCATTATAGAGTCCGTCTCTCACATCTCACCCCATGGCTTTTATGACAGCGACTTGGTTCCTATGTGGTGTATGTTTGTGTCTGTATATGTATGTACATCTGTACCCTAGTAGGCTCTTGTCCAAACTCTTACCTCCTTCCCTGTTTGAGACAAACATATATACAATCTCACATATTTCCATATCTATATATCTAAATCAACGTATATATTGTTTTATGCGTGTTTCTGAGGGAACAATTCCCTATACAACATATATACTTATAAACTCATACATATATATATATATACTCATATATATAATACATAAGAGAAATATAAATAGAAAACCCATAATGAATATATTGGTGCACCATTAGTATCTTATTTACAGACCACAACCCAAAGGGGGAATAGGTATAGGAGACATGATGCTGTATAGTAGGAGGCGTTGTGTAAACCATGGGGTGATCAAGTCCATAGTATGCACAAGGTACCTCCCACCTCAAAACCAGTGTCGGGATGATCAGACCCTATTCTGGCTTGGGATGTCTCCGGTTCTTTGGGTTGTTGGTTTAGCATATACACATTGCTATATACACAAGTATACAGATACACAGTTACAACCTATCTCTACAATCTGTCTTGCTTCATTCAACATGAAATATCCAATTTGTACTGATTTTGAGTTGTTTGTTATTCATGTCAGATGCAACCCAGGTGTTTGAATTCACAGGCGTTTGCAGGGTCATTTTGACTTTCCCAATGTTTGGCAGGTGAACCAGTACAGTTTGTCCTGGGTGTAGGGAGATTTTTTTCTTGTTGCAAGGCTTTCTTTGTTTCTCCTTTTCTTGAGTGGGAGATGTGGGAAAGAAAGCAGTTAGACGAGGACACCCGTTTACCCCCCATCTGTTATTTATGATGGTGATTGCATATCGCAACCTTTCATCCCATTTGGAGTCCTGTGGGCGGATAAGGCTTTTGATTAACCCGTTAGTACATTCCACTATCCCATTTGCTTGGGGATAGTATGGCATATGAAATGTCCATTGGATGCCTTCACTTCTCGCCCACTGTTGTACCAGATGTGAAGTGAAGTGAGTGCCATTATCAGACTGAATATGTGTTGGTTTACGTAATACCCCAAATACCCTTTCCAGGAAGCGAACTGTATTTTCACCATTTGCTTTAGAAACAGCTTCAGCACAAGTTAGACCTGACACCACTTCTACCATCACAATGATATACTGTTTGTTTCCTGATTTGCGGAAAGGACCAATGTAGTCCACCTGCCAAGTAGACCACAAGGACTTTCCCTCTCGAATATGCAGAGTGTCAGTTGTCAGGGGATGCTTCCCCAACCGGATCTTACACAGGTCACATTCAGAAATGATCGTTTTACACTGTTCATGGGTAACAGGCCACCCACGGGTTTGTGCCTCTTTATACAAATCAAAGATCCCTGAGTGACC
This sequence comes from Hemiprocne comata, assembly GCA_020745705.1. NCBI lineage: Eukaryota > Metazoa > Chordata > Aves > Apodiformes > Apodidae > Hemiprocne > Hemiprocne comata. The sequence continues at coordinate 60,353,674 of CM036588.1, read as the reverse complement.
CCTTTTACAATGAAGCCATTCAAGCAATCGCTCCCACTCCTGATTTTCTTCTGCTGTTTTGATTTCCACTACATTGATTTTGGCCAGTTCATCAACATAGTTGTTCCACCTGCTGGCATCATTTTTCAGACTGGTCTGGTGAGCAGGAATCCACCCTACATGAAAGTTAGGATTTTTCTTGGCAATTTTTAGGATCTGTTGCCATTTTTCTTTCTGCCACACTGGCACCCTGTTAATCTCCCAATTGTTCTGTTCCCAGAAAGTTATCCATTCCACACAGCCCTTGAAGACCGAAAAGGAATCTGTGTAGATGTACACAGCGTCCTTGGCGGCCTTTTCCCGTACAAACACATTGAGAACAGCATCCAGCTCCCCCACTTGTGCACTGCCCTTATCATGATTTATTATGCGTTCAGCCGTGGAGGGTTTGACTGCAGCAGATTTGATAAACCAGGTTTTGCCCTCTCTTCTGGCTGACGCGTCTGTGAACCAGGCATTAGTCATCTCACTTTTGTATTCTGGGGCCTCCTTAATAGGACTGGGAGTTTTCATAGTTAACTCTTTTTCCTCCATGGACTCAATGTGTTCCTGGATTTTTAGCTGTTTGTCCGGGCCTTCCTCGAGCTTGAAAAGGCCGGAGTAGCACTCAATCTGGCTATACCATTTCCTGATTGTCACCTTTTGGGCTATTCCCTCTGGAGGGGCTTTCCCAGACAGCACATGATTAACTACTTTGAAAGGACCCTGCAGTATCACCTTTTGTTTTTTAACAATTTTACTGACCTATGTTAGTGCTGTGCACACTGTTAGCAATCCCTTCTCCAGAGTGGAGTATCGTTTTTCTGAGTCCTTAAGAGATTGTGAATAGAAGCCAATTGGTCGTGTACTCCCACTAGGTCCCTTTTGCCAAAAGTGATATGATAAGGCACTAGCTGAAAATCCCCATTCAATTGTTATTGGATCCTCTGGGTGAAGAGGTCCCAGAGTCTGGAAGGTCTGTGCTTCCAGTATTAGCAGTTCAAGGGCCTCATCATGGAATTTGTTCCATTCCCAGTGATGATTCTTTTTCAAGAGATCATAAAGAGGCCGTGCTATAACAGAGAAATCAGGGATATGTTTTCTCCAATACTGGAGGGTTCCCAGCAATTGTTGCAATTCTTTTTTATTAGCTGGTACCTTCATCTGAGTCAACTGGGACACAGTATTGGACGGAATATTCCAGGTTCCCCCTTTCCACCTTATTCCCAGGAATTTTACCTCTTGGGATGGTGGTTGCCTTTTCCCTTCAGGGATTTCTAGCTGAATATCAGTCAGATGCTTAATTATAGCATCATACACGACTTTCATTTCTCCCTCACTCTGGCCCCCTATCAGTATATCATCTATGTATTGATAAACTTTCACTTTGGAATTGTTTTTGATTTCTGGAACGTTTTCCAGTTCACACGCAAGTGCGTGATGGGCCAGCGTGGGTGAGTGTTTATATCCCTGTGGCAACCTCGTGAAAGTGTATTGGACTCCATCCCAAGTGAAGGCAAAATACTTTTGGTCCTCGGTATCAATAGGGACCTGGAAAAACATGTCCTTAATATCCAGTGCTGCCAGCACAGGATGTGCTGCTTCCTGGATTTCTAGCACCAGTTCAGCTATGTTTGGTACGGCTGCAGTGAGGCCTTCTGTATTGGCATTCAGTTTCCTGTAGTCTAAAGTTAGTCTCCATCTCCCATCTGGTTTCCTCACAGGCCAGACTGGGGCATTGTATGGTGAATGGCATGGCACTATTATACCCTTTTGTTTTAAATCAGCTATTACCTCCCTGATGCCATCCTTGGCAGCAACTGGAATAGAATATTGTTTTACTCTTGTTGTTTTGCTCTGTGGCAGACGTGGGGCACGTTGTAACAACTTTACTTCCAGTGTTGGTGTGCCAAATGTCCAGTAGCGGCCTCGCTTGTCTCTCCAGGCACGACCTGCTAAAACATCCAAACCTAACAAGTTAGGAACATCACCTACAATCATTTTAGTTTGGATCGGTTTGTCATCTCCTGGAAGGTGCATGGTGACCATGGCTGTTTTCTGTAAAGTAGAATTACCAAATGCTCTGCTTACACAAACCGATTTTGCAGAGGTGGTAATACCACAGTACCCTGCCTCCTCAGCATTCAATGTGGACATCTGGGCCCCTGTGTCTACAACAAAAGTAACAGGATAACGTTTTGGACCAACAGCACAAGTGAGTACCAGATCTCCATCCTTATTATACACGAGTCTTAATATGTTTTGCCAATCATTTGGGGGACTAGAATATTCCTGGATTAAGGGGTTCCTGGATTCCTGATTTATGTGGGAGCCATGTTGACATTCTGTGCTAGGACTCTGTGTTTTACCCCTCCTCCGTCGCCTTTTTGACTTACTAGTAGTAGCAGGAGGAGGGAATTCTAGTTTCCCGAACTACTGGACCTTCCCTGTGCTTGAGTCCGAGTTCTAGACTGTGACCGGCCTCGGGCCCCAGTTTGTGATCTGGCTCGGGTTCGTCCCAGCACTTCACGGAAGAACTCAACCAGTTCCTTTAGCTCCTCATAAGGACGAGTCCTGGCTAGAAGCGATGCTGGCATTCCTGCCTGCCTGCCTTCCTCCTTAAGCCTAGCATAAGGCCCCTTGTTATCTTGTGTTGAGGAATGCTGTGTATCAAAGGCCTGTCTCCTGGGTGACTTCTGCTGTATTTTCTTCTGTCTATCCCTGCTATCCCTATTTACCACATTCCAGTCACCCCGTGACCTTCCCTGTCTGGGTGAGGGGGGGTCTCAGGGTGGCTTAGCAGCAACTTCAGCATAAGACAGTCGAGCAGCCCTTTTGGGCGTAGAAGAGGAGGACTTAGAGTCCTCACATATCTTAGCGCAATCAATCAGGTTCTGGGCCAAGTCACCCCACATGACCTGTAATCGTCCGGCTGCAATCTCCTCTCGACATTTCATGGCTTTCACCTGGAGCCCCCCAGAAAGCCCCTTAATCAACACAATCATTCTCCTCTCTTTTACCCGAAGGGACATGGGGCTTGCATGCTCCACTACCAACTCACGATCATAGATCATTTGGAGTGCAGCAGCCCTGTGAACGTTTTCCATGATGTCAGAGGGGCTCCCTTTTAGGGCAGTCGGTTCTCCTCGCTCCACCGCCTCAGTTTTACCTATGTTCCAGGCTGCACGCTGCGTTAGGGACCATGGGTGATTTGTATTTCCGGTTAGTAACACCATTCCAGGTCCCCAAAAACCACCAGCCTCCCGTTCGGTCAACATGATATCGTCCCCTCCTGTGAGTGATACTCTCATGACATATTCAGCTTCTGTTTCTGAAGCCAGTCTGCTATATTTTTCTCTGAGTTTACCCAGATCAATAGGTGAATAGGGCTTTTCCTTTATCTCTGTATCTCGTTGTGCAGCCCTGGCTCTCTGGGTATAGGTAGTTAGCCTAACAGGCCGGAGCACCTTTTTTTCTTCCTGCTCTTCCTCCTCCCCCTCTCCGTACCGTATCCCTGAGCCATACGCACTAGTGTCCAGAAACCCCTGCACGTTTCTCCCTCTTTGGCTTTCCCTTTCTTCCCCAACTTTGCAGGGCGGCTCCGGTGATACGGAGACCCGCTCCTGCTGGGGCTCATGAAAAGCGCCAATCAGTGCTAGCCTTTCTTGTAACATCCGGTCGATTTCCTGCTTCAAGAGGTCATCGACAACCTTCTTTTCCTGAGGGGGAGCAGGGGGTGGAGGAAGAGGAAGAGGCCCCTGTTGGAGCTTCTGCAATGTTACATTCTCTTGCTGCAATTTTGAGATGTCTCGGTTCTTTGCCCTGACATCCCTCTCCATGCCCTCCAATGCCTTTAACGTCTTTGCAAGTTCCCTCTGCATGTCAAGCAGCTTCCCTTCGTATTCTGCTCGCATATCAGTATGATCTTTTTTTAACTCTCTGTATTTCCTTTCACGCTCCTTCAGTTCCCCCTGTAGCTGTGTAATCTCTTGTAACAACTTCTCGTCTCCCTCGCTCTGCTCCTTCTTTCGTCTTGCCCCTGTGTCTTTCTTCCTCAACTGCGCTTCCTGCTGTAGTGTCTCAAACTCCTGCCTCAGGATCTTTAGCTCCTGTCTTAGGGGCTCGGGCTCCTCTACCTTCTGCCTCAGGGCCATCAGCTCCTGTCTTAGGGGCATCATCACATCCAACACCAGCCGTTCAAAGTCACGGGAAAGGGGGTATGTTCCAGGTGGCTGTGCCAAAACCTCAGCATACGAGGGGCGAGACAAGTCCGCCGATAGCTCGGGGTAGGTCGGACTGCTAGGAACACTAGCGCCCGTTGGACTCACCGCCCCCCCCCCGCAGGGCTGCCTGACTCAGCGCCAGACGCCTCCTCCGCAGGAGCGTCGATATCAATTAGCGCTTCGCTTGTTTTGTCCTCCATTCTCACTATCACTGCGTCTGTGTGCAGGGGCTACAACAGACCCTCAAATCCTGCCGACTACGCCAATAATGTCGCGGACCGAGATAGGTAAAGCCGCGACCCACACCCCCACCTCGGGGGAATTGAGGGCTGAAGACCACTCCCCGTCACACTCACAAACAACGCTTAGGAATCAATAGATTTATTAAAGGCACTGAGGGTTTGGCAAGTCCGATATCAAATAACACACAAGGTCTATCTCTATATCTATATCCACACCTATATATCCATATACCAACAGCTATACAACACTACATCTATATACCAATAACAACACACACAGAAAACAAGAGAGAACCTCTCCCCTTCCCCCCTGTTCCCGTTCCCGGACAGGGATAAGAGGGAAAACCTGGAGAGAGCCTTTGGGAAATAGAAGAATATGGGAAAAGAGAAGTGAGTGTCTGGTATGTGTGAATATTATGTAGGAATGTTTGTAGGAATGTTAGTAAGATGTTCGCAATTCTCACCACCGGGGTATGGCCGAAGCCAATCCCTGGTCGGGATCCACGTCCTTTCCCTTGAGACTCTGGGCAAACGGTCCGTTTGGCACGTCCACACGCCGACAACCACAGGGAGCAGCGCCGTAACTTCACGGCAGCCTCTGCAGCGGTACGCTCACCGCGGCGGCTGGATCCGCATAGTATTCACAGAGCGCGTGCCTTCTTGCTCCTCCCTTTTCCAGTTCCAGCCCCGCCGTGCCTCCTGGGAGCTGTAGTCTGTAGTCCTTTGCGCATGCACCTGGTACCTCTGTCCTCTCCCCACGAGTGCCGGGGAGCACATTACCAGGAATGGTCCGTGAATGTCGCTGGATTAAAGGCCATTATAGAGTCCGTCTCTCACAAGGTTTTACTTTGATCTGTATTCTGCAATGAAATTAGAATACAGAGTTTAGGACTCCACTTATACTGCCAAACACACCTGTAATCTCATACATTTTGATTATGATGACTTCACAACAGAACACAGAAGGGAGTGCAGAAGGCAATGATTTTTTTCCCATACAGAAACCTTGTCATTTTGATAATTAGTACAAGCAGCAGTTATTTAAAAACTGTGGCAGGGACACAAGTTTGCATTTAAATACAATACATAGTGCACTTGGGACATTTTATCTGCATTCTTATTATCTAACCCTCCTGCTATGGAAAACTGGGTCATCTCCCCTGAACTGCATTATTTGCACTAAAACACACCCTGATTCTGAAACCTTATTTCACTGAATAAATTCCATGCCCATACTCTACTTCTCTAGACAGGCAGTTCTACTCCACACTCGGGTTTGGATTTTAATAGTACCCACTTCCAAAATATTACAGAAGAATATTTTCCACTTTGAGTGCATTACACATCTCCATATTTGCATACATCTTTTTGCTTACATACAAGGCTGACCCGTAAACTCAGACACCTAAGGCTCAATGCTTTTGAACAGCCCACACAATTGCTTTGGAATAAATAACTGTTGAGAGACTAGCAGTCCTACTAACCATACCTCTATGCATTACATTGATACAGCTCTGCACTGTCACTTCATTTGCGGGCTGGAACCTATCTAATACTGAGAAAAGGGACAATTTTTTTATTATGGATTTATGACCAACCCCAAATGTCCTGCACTTGAGCTAACAGCTACAATACGTCCAAATATAAATTCCGTTACTGTCAAAGCAGCTAATAGCTCCTGAAGATTTAATAGCACAGTAAAGGTTTATTAGAGAATAATATTTAAAATATAATGGAATATTTTTTTAATTTCCATATGACATTCAAGATAATAAAAGCATTAAGCCAAAATAGACACAAAAGTAATGCCTATGCTTATAGACACTAAAGAGCCCATCACTTGAACAGAATTTTAAGGCTATTTTTTATTTCTCACTCACAAGTACAGTGCCCATTTATTGACATGTAAGGTAATAAAAGAATAATTTCCAAGTATTATCAGTTCATCATGGTGAAAACATAGCATGATTTACTTTTTAATTAAGGAGCAGTTTCCAAGGCTGAAATACTAATTTTTAATCAAGAAGAAAGTAATTGTCCTTTTGCTATAAACTCTTCAATCTTTGAAGAGCTTAGGAAGCTAAAATGCTGACATTTCAACCACTAAACTTTGACTAAAACAATCAAATCATAGAATCATTTGGGTTGGAAGGGACCTTAAAGATCATCTAGTTCCAACCCCCCACTGCTATGGGGGCTTTTTACAAGGGCATGTAGCAACAGGACAAAAGCTTTGAACTGGAAGAAGGTAAATTTAGGTATTAGGAAGAAATCCTTCACTGTGAGGGTGGCAAGACACTGGCACAGGTTGCCCAGGGAAGCTGTGGATGTCCCTTCCCTGGATATGTTCAAGGTCAGGTTGGACGGGGCTTTGAGCAACCAGGTCTACTGGAAGGTGTCCTTGCCCATGCAGAGGGGTTGGAACTAGATGATCTTTAAGGTGCCTTACTAACAAAACCATTTTATGATGCATTTATACTGCCCAGCATGGAAGTGAATCTCCACTATTGCCATGAGTCACAAGTTAGCCTGATGAAACATGTTGCCCTCGTTCTGAGCTAACAGCATTACTCCCAGCATACATCAGGCCTTAGCACAAGCTGCATGTTAGCCAAAACGAGAGCAGAAGCAGAGTGAACAGTCACAACTCCAGAGGTTCCATCCAACCTCCACTGCACTGCAAGCAGGGCAGGCTTCAGAAGCACCGGCCTGGCCAACTCCGTTGATGGGCTCTGAACTCTGAATTTTCCTTTGCAGCAGGAGGAAGAGGAGGGCGCTGCCCTGGCCATTTGCTCTGTGGTGGAGCCTGTCCACTGCCCAGGCACCAAGGCAGGCAGGCTCCGGCTGCAGCAGGGCACTCTTTGGGCAGCCCCTGGCAGCACACTGTAGGGAGGACGGCATGCTGATGCCCCTGGCATTGCAGGGCTGCCTCCAAAGCACCCCCACCAAGCTGCTCGGGACCCACATCTATAGGCAGCCATGCAGAAGAGCAGAAAGGAGAAGATGGAAGAGCTGAAGGCATAAGTACGGGCAGCAGCCTGCCTGTTGAGTAGGAGCCCTGAGCACTGGCTGAGAGCACCTGAAAATCTGCAGCCCCCTGCCTTGGGGGAGCCTGGGGGGTGGCTGTGGGTAACATCTGCTTTATTAACCTCACGTTCTTGTTCATTCAGGGTGTCTGAGAAGTTGCCTGTGGTCAATATCCTCCTGAAGTGGCTGCTTCAGCACATAGGCCACAACACAGCAACCAGCAGGATGAGCTGCAGCAACCTGGCCATCTGCATTGTGCCATGCCTGCTGAGTGCACTCAACAAGGACCTGCTCCCACTGGAGGCCATGCTGAAGGTCATTGAGAAGGTTTGCTGTCTTGAGCAGCCAGTTGCAGCCTTCCCAGCCCATCAGAGCTTGGCTGCTCAGAGCTTTCTGGCTTCCTCCTGCCTTGAGCAAATGAAAGCTGGTGGAATGGCTGCCTGGAAGAGCAGCCCCACAGGTATAGCCTTCAGCACAGAGGCAAGGCTCAGAAGCAGGAAAGGCTGCCTGGTCTGTTTTCAGGCAGGTGGCTCAAGACCAAGGCTTTGATGTGAAGGTAAAGGTGCTGGTTAAGTTTCTAATTGAAAACTGTGGTGACATCTTTGAGGAGGAGATGGCTGGCCTTTAGAGTCCCTCAGCTGAGAAGCAGCCAGTGCCCACTGACAGATGCAGAGGTATGAGGAGAGACTGAGGGCTGTCACAGCCTGAGAAGACAGCTGGTGTAGGGCTGGGTTTTGCTTTAGCTGTTGTCCCTTGCCAACAAGCCATTTTGCTTTCCAGAGCTGCATTTGGAAAAGCAACATGGCCCTGAAGGTGAAGCAACCGTGGAGCAACAGGCAAAAGCCTTCCTGGATGCACCACCTTCTCTGCTCATCCTTTACAAAGCAGAAGAGGCAGACAAAGCAATGGGATCAGAAATGGCAGGTCCACAAACACTGGGACAACTTTTTCTCCTGTAGGAGTGGAGTTCTTAAGGAGTTTAAGTAGCTGTTGTTTGTTTTCCTGGCATTTAACCTCTTGTGGCTTTGTGTGGTTTTTTCCCCTTGGAATGACACATTGTCTGTGAAATTGGAAAGGTTGTTTCTCCAAAGTGTTAGGCATGTGTTTATTCAAAGAAAATACCTACAAAATACCTATGGAAAGACAGATTTCAAAAGCAAAGCCTCCCACCTCACAAAGTGGCATTGCACCAAAGGGATATCCACAGAGGTCTGTCTCAGGAGGGCAGAAGAATCCCCGGCAGAATGAAGTGGGCAAACCTTTTCTTGTCTGGAGGGAGACCACAGGCTCCCTGTTGAATAGCCCTCCCAAACCACCTAGGTGTCACACACCTGCATTAACATTGTGTTCCAAAGTGAGGCCCTTGGCAGAAAGAGCTAATGCAAACCAGCCAAAGGGTTCTTCTCTGTAAACCTAAGGGAGCAATTTGGCAACCAGTTGCTTACTGCTCCTAGGTGTCCCTTGCCACTTGCCAGTGCCCGCATTTCTGTTTTAGGCACCCATTTCTTTCACCCCAAAGACCACGATAGACTCCTCGAGATGTGCAAAAGAAATAAAGAGCCTGTCAAAGGAAAGAACGTAAAATAAGTCAGCTTTGGTTCAATCAAGAACTGATTTCCGTTGATCCTGGCTTTATCTATCTAACCACTCTGTGGGATGGAAAGGTTTGCAGGCTCCCCCTTGGAACATGGAAACAAAAAAAAAAGAAAGAGAAGTGTAGCCTGGGCAGACGAGAGGGAATGTCAATGAGAAAAGACAAGAAGGAAGAGAGAAAAAAGATGGGGATTCAAAAAAAAGAAGGAAGGTCCAGCAGGTCGGGAAGGCCAGGTATGTACCAGGCTCTGCCGCCCAGCTTCCCCAGCTCTCTAAGTCAGCCCAGCTGGCTGGGATGAGAGGAATGAGAGGGATGGTGCTGCTGGGCAGGGCTTGGCAAGAACTCCATGGCTTCTCATTGAGTCCTGCTGTGTGGCACAGGGGCAATGGGCATCTCTGCACATGCACAGCTCTCAAAGGGCATTCCCATGGGGATAAGGCACCAGAGCCAGCCCGCAGACAATGCCCACAATAGCTCTCTCTTCTGCGCTAGAAACAATTAGTCATAAATTATGTTCCCCAAAGAAAGGGGAATTGAGCCATGCCTATTCCTCCCTTTGTAGCTTTATCAGTGCTTTCTGACTCTGACGTTGTAGGTGCAATTTTCCTCTTACTGGCTGAACCCCTGTGATTCTTGTGCGATGCTCCTGCAGTTCATGTACACAATAAAACGGCTTTTATGATGGCATCACAACATCGGTGGATAAGGGAAGAGAAACTGACATAATCTACCTGGACCTGTGCAAAGCATTTGACACTGTTGTGCATGTCCTGGTTTGAGCCAGGATGAAGCCAATTTTCCTTTTACTGATTTTTTTTTTCCTTCAGTAAGCTCTCTTTTAACTAGCAGCAAGTTTTCCAGCTAGTGGACTGATAACACAGCAATTTTTATGTTACTGCTGGGACTGCGAGGTCACCAGAAGAGTCGCATCTCCAGCCCTCCCACAGGGAGGAGTGTACTAGACAGACAGCAAAATTGACCAAAGTATTCCATTCCATATGTCTACGTAAGTTCAATGTAAGGTCAGAGATCACAGAAGTCAACTTCCTTCCTGCTTCTTCTTCCCTTCTCTTCCATCCATGGCCGGTGTCCGAGGCGGACTTCAATTTGCCAGATACCAACTGGGAGCACCACACAGCTGGTACAAATGGGTCCAGAAGATTCCTAAACTATCTAGATTATAACTTTATGGTATAGGTGTTGAGAACCAACCAGGAAAGGTCCCTTCCTTGATTTGTTACTTGTAAACAGAGAAGGTCTGGTGGGTGAAGTGGCAATTGGAGGCTGCCTTGGCCACAGTGACCATGAAGCAGTCAAGTTTAATATCTATGGTACTGGCAGGAAAACTAACAGTAAGACCTCAACTTTGGACCTGAGGAAAGCAGACTTCAAGTTGCTTGGGGAACTGCTTGCCAAGGTCTCCTGGGAAAAAGCTATTCAGGATGCTGGGGTCCAACAGCAACTGTTTAAGCACCACCCCCTAAAAGCACAAGACCAGGTGATTCCAAAATGCCTGAAGTCAAGCAGGCAAGGTAGAAGGCCACCCTGGCTGAGCAGGGATTTCTACTAGAACTAAGGCACGAAAGGAAGGTGTATGGCCAGTGGAAGGAAGGACAGACAACATGGAAGGACTACAGGGATGCCATTCGCCACTGTAGGGCAGAAATCCGTGCAGCTAAAGCTGCCCTGCACTATGAAGGAGAATAAAAAGGGCTTTTTGAAATATGTTAATAAGCCAAAACAGGCCAGAAATAACATTGGCCCATTACTTGATGATCATGGACGCGTCAGGGACGCAGAGACGTTTAATACTTTCTTCACCTCTGTTTCAACACTGATGATAGGCTTAAGCACCCCCAGAGCCCTGGGCTAGAGAACCGTGACTGGGCAAATGATAGTCTCCCAATCAGCCCTGAACTTGTGCAGGATTTGCTGCTCCAGCTGGATCCTTATAAATCACTAGGGCCTGATGAGATTAATCCGAGGATATTTAAAGAGCTAGCGGAGGTCATATTGATACCTCTCTCAATGATTTTTCAATGCTCTTGGGAATCTGGAGGGGTACCAGTTGACGGGAAGCTGGCAAGTGTTGTCCCAGTCTTCAAGATGGGCAGCAGGGATGACCCTGGTAATTACAGGCCTGTTAGTCTCACTTCAGTGCCTGGTAAGATTATGGAGAAGATTATTCTGGGAGCTATTGAAAAACACCTAAAAGACCACACAGTCATTGGTCCCAGCCAACATGGGTTCATTAGGGGAAAGTCCTGCTTGACTAACTTGATTTCTTTCTATGACAAGGTTACTCACCTAGTTGACAAAGGGAAGTCAGTTGATGAAATCTTTCTAGATTTCCGAAAGGCCTTTGATACTGTCTCTCACAGTATCGTTTTAAACAAAATGTCCAGCATCCAGCTGGACAAGCACATGATGTACTGGGTGAGAAATTGGCTGATGGGTCATGCTGAAAGGGTCATAGTAAATGGGGTCACATCAGGCTGGTGACCAGTCACTAGTGGAGATCCACAGGGATCCATCTTAGGGCCAGTGCTCTTTAATATATTCATAAACTACTTAGATGCAGGACTTGAAGGCCTACTTATTAAGTTCGCGGACAACACTAAATTGGGACAAGTGGTTGACACTCTTGAGAGCAGAGAGGCCCTGCAGAGGGATCTGGACAAATTAGAGAGTTGGGCAATCGCCAATCGCATGAAGTTTAACAAGGAGAAGTAACAGATTTTGCACCTGGGACACGACAGCCCCTGGATATACAGACAGTCTGGAGAGCAAGAGTCTGGAGAGCAGCCCTGCAGAGACGGACCTGGGGGGTTCTGGTCGACAGCAAGTTGGACATGAGCCAGCAGTGTGCCCTGGCAGCCAGGAGGGCCAACCAAATCCTGGGGTGCATCAAGCATGGCATAGCCAGCTGGTCAAGGGAGGTGATTGTTGCAATTTACTCTGCACCGCTGTGGCCCCATCTTGAGTACTGTGTGCAGTTTCGGGAGCCACAGTACAAAAAGCATATAAAGCTACTGGAGAGTGTCCAGAGGAGGGCCACAAGGTTGGTGAAGGGTTTGAGGGGATGCCGTATGTTGGGATTTACTGGAAAATTAATATGGGATTTAAGGAAAATTAATATGCCTGAATTAAATTGTCAGGCACCCTGAAGCAGTGGGATCAGTAAACAAGCAGATGACTCACAGCCTGGTACCCCACAGGACCAGCAAACAGCAGGTGTCCTATCTCACAGTTGTTATCTCATGAAGTAGTGAGAAAAGAATGTTGTAGCAAGAACTGAGAGGCACCGTCTGGGAAGCGAAACACCTTGGGTCATCATAACATGGACAGCAAGTGACAAGACACGTAGCCAATCATATATGAATTGTGTATGTATGTAACCAACGAGGTTTGTACTGGGGTGGAACATCTGGAGTCAGAGGGGTATAAATTGCCGCCATTTTTAACAATAAAGGTCTGCAGTTATAACTCTTATAGAGTTGTGTGAAGTCCATACGTCGCCTCCGACAGCCGTATAAGGAGCGGCTAAAGGCATTTGGTCTGTTCAGCCTGGAGAAGAGGAGACTGAGGAAAGACCTCATTGCAGCTTACTGCTTCCTCATTAGGGAAGGAGGATGAGTAGGCAGGGTTCCCTCGGGTTCTGTCACTGGTCACCAGAGAGAAGAGGTAGGAAGATGTGCAGGTGGAGATTTAGGTTGGACATTAGGAAAAGATTCTTCACCCAGAGGGTGGTGGAGCACTGGAATAGGCTCCCCAGGGAAGCAGTAATGGCACCGAGCCTGACACTATTCAAGAAACATTTTGGGCAGTGCCCTCAGGGACATGGTGTGAACTTTGGGGTTGTCCTGTTCTGGGGCGGGAGTTGGACTTGGTGGTCCAGGCTGTCTGAGGAAGTGGCTGAGCCACCATCCCTGGAGACATCTAAAAAGACAGATGTGGTACCAGGGGACAGGGTTTAGTGGTGGATGTGGCAGAGTTAGGGTAGCGGTTGGACTCAATGATGTTGAAGGTCTTTTCCAACCAGAATGATACTGTGATACTGTGATACTGTTTGGGTGGGTCCCAGGTGATGCTGGTCAGGGCAATTAAGCCTTATTGGTGCCTGCAGGGTCATGACACAGTGTTTTGCTTAAGAGATCTTGCTCATTAAAACTTATTTAATAACCATGCTGTAGCAAGTGAATACTGCATTGTAAGATGTACCAACCAATTGCATGCTTGAGCCAAATAGTTACATGGTGTAGATCAATGGAAATCTGTCCCATCTTACAGTGAATTATGCACACACATGAAATTCATAGGAAACTCAGTGGGAAACAGCAGTCTACAATTAATAAAGTCTGTTCCACATTGCATACTTTCATGTCACTGTCTTTTGGGCTGCTTTGATGACATTCTCAAAATAGATTGAGAGGTCGGCTGTTCTGCCAGGATATTCTGCCATCACAGATCACATCCAAACCCAAATTTGCCTGAAGAAATAACACAGAAAGGGGCTGGTTCCAAGAGAGGACTTTTTAATGTGAGGAACACTGGAAGTCAAGGAAGTACTTAATCAGCAGTTCTAGTTTGTCTCTTCCCTGCTTGCAGGGTGTGCTCATGCCTGTGGGTGTCTCAATGTTCACACATGCATACAGATCTTCCTTGAAGTTTGTAGTATGTCTCTCAAGATCTGCCATGCTTCTTCCAGTTTTGTTCTCTGCAAATACAAACCTTTGGCTTTCCCAAACCAAGGGACAGCTTATACTGTCTATGTATGGAATTTGGAGAACAAGTCTTCAAAACATGTAAGTACCAGAACAAACTCATATTTAATAACTCTAATGTACAGAACAATGAATTGCTCTTTCACTTCCAAAAATCCGTCTCAAATCCTAAAGATAACTTGTTTACCACTTCCATATTATTACATCCTGTTTTAAACATCCTCATACATATCTCAAAATAGACTAAACCATCTACCTAAAAGCATTAATCTTTCCCTATTGAACTACAGTATCCCATTCTGATGGTTGCACTGCACCTGAAGTATCACAGAGCCACCAGAGGAAGTAACCATCCAGTATACCACCACTCTGCCTAACAGGAGGGCAGCTTGCATCACAGAACATAAAAGCTCAAAATAGTGGACTCTACACTTCAAACATTGTTGCTTGCCAGTGGATTTGCAGGCCATTGCTGCCTGGAGCTGCTTGTTTTTAAACAAGCAAGAAAAAAAGGGGAAAAAAATTGTTGAGAATGATCACTGTAGCCTAAATTGGAATGTAATAAGCAGAATCAGTTCACAGCTCAGAATCAGTCCACACTGGCTCAGGTGGTCTAAAGGGTGGCCATTCTTTGGTTTATTAAGCATAGCTCTTTATGTTTCACCACTGATCCATGGTTGTAACACCCCTATCTGACTTCTATAGACTGTTCTTCCTCCTCTCCCCTCAGGCCATACCTAATGTGGGGCACTTATCTAGATTTTTGAGCTGTCAGGGAATGGAGCATCTTTCCCAAACATCTGAGTTCTGAGCTACAGGTGCTGTGCTCAATGAGTTCACTGTTATATGCTACCTCATTTTAAATAATAAATGTAATAAAAACCTATTCAATTATTAATAAAAGCATGTATTTTTATAAATGCATAAAGAAAGACATTTCAGTGCAGGCAGTGGCTTGTAACAGGTGCCTAAATGCTTCTACTGATGTGAAGGTAAGTAACTACTCAAGGTGTGCACAGGGAGATGACCTGTTGTGCCAAGTGGCTGAACTACAAGAAAGAGTAGCAAGGCTGTGCAGCATTAGAGGAGCTGAGATGGATATAGATAGCTGGTTGCAAAATCATAGTCCTTTATCAGACACCACTGACAAGGAGACAACTTGGACGCTGGTTACCCATAAAAGCAGGACCAACCATCATGCCCCACTCCCTAACATCAGTACCAAGAACAGATATGATGCTTTATATCTGGACACTTATGAGCAAGTACAACATAGTGAAGCTCCACTAGAAAAACACATTGGTTATCATAAAAAGAAACAATGGGTGCTGGTAGTGGGATACTCTCTGTTAAAGGGCACTGAGACACCCATATGACAACCTGACAAAGAACTGTGTGAAGTCTGCTGCCTCCTGAAAGCAAAAATCCATGACATTGCTGAAAGCATGCCACAACTTGTGACTTTTCCAAGTGGGTATGAATGACACTGAGAGCAGGAACCGGAGAAAGGCAGACTACTAAGCTCTGGGGGCACAGGTTAAAAACATTGGGGCCCAAGTGTCCTGGTTTGAGCCAGGATTAAGCTAATTTTCCTTTTACTGATTTTTTTTCCTTCAGTAAGCTTTCTTTTAACTAGCAGCAAGTGTTCCAGCTAGTGGACTGATAACACTGGTATGTTTATGTTTCTGCTGGGACTCAAGGTCGCTTCTTAGCTCTGCTGCTACAGAGGCTACCGGGGCAGGAGAATTGTATCTATGACCTCCCCACAGGGGAGCTGGACTAGACAGACAGCAGAATTGACCAAAGGTATTCCATTCTATATATCAACATAAGCTCCAAGGAAGGTCAGAGATCACAGAAGACAACTTCCTTCCTGCTTCTTCTTCCCTTCTCTTCCATCCATGGCTGGTGTCCGGGGAGGACCCCATCCATCCATCACCATCAACCCTTAGGCTCTGACCTCATAACCCTCATAACCCAGCCAGATGAAGGGAGAGAAGTGGATATCATCTACCTTGACTTTAGTAAGGCTTTTGATACTGTATCCCATAACATCCTCATAGGAAAACTCAAGAAATGTGGGATAGATGATTGGCCTGTAAGGTAGATTGAAAACTGTCTCAGCAACAGAGTTCAGAGGTTTGTGAGTCAAGTTGGAGGCCTGGGGGCCACTGGTGTTCTCTAGGGATCAGTACTGGGACCAGTGTTGTTCAATATCTTCATCAGCAACCTGGATGAGGGGATAGAGTGTACCCTCAGCAAGTTCACTGATGATATGAATCTGGGAGGATTGGCTGACATTCAAGAGAGGGCTGTGCTTCTATCCAACAAGATCTAGACAGGCTAGACTGCTGGGAAAAGGTGAACATCAGAAGTTCCATAAGGACAAGTGTAGAGTCCTGCATTTGGGGAGGAATAACACCAGGCACCAATACAGACTTGGGGTTGTCCTGCTGGAAAGCAGCTCCATGGAGAAAGACTTTGGAGTCCTAGTGGACAGTAAGATCTCCATGGGACAGCAATGTGCCCTTGTGGTCAAGAGGTTCAATGGTATCCTGGGGAGCATTAGGAAAGGTATGTTCAGCAGGTTGAGGGAGGTTCTCCTCCCCCTCTACTCTGCCCTGGTAAGACCACACCTGGAATACTGTATCCAGTTTTAGGCTTCCCAGTTCAAGAGAGGCAAATCCTGGAGAGAGTTCAACAGAGAGCTACGAGGATGATTATGGGACTTGAACACCTCTCCTATTAAGAAAGGGTGAGAGACCTGGGGCCGTTAAAGTCTTGAGAAGGCTGAGAGGGGAACTTATTAATGTCTATAAATACCTGCTACAAGCTGAAGGGCTCCAGAGCGGAGGATCACGACGAGAGACCCTTCAGCAAGCAGCCAAAAGCACGAGAGAAGTGAGAAGGCAGGGGCAAAAGCTCAGAGAGAGGTTGCCCCTGCCCTCCCCACCCCCCAGAGTGGGGAGAGAGAGCACCTGGCTGAGATGCCCTTTGACTCACTGTGGGCGGGGACAAGGGTGATGGTGGCCAAAACACCCCCTCACATACAAGAGCAGGCCCCAGGGAGTGTGAGCAACCCAGAGTGTGGTGAACAGAGTGGGCAAACAGAGCGTGGCACGTCAGAAGGGTGTGGCGCAGCAGTCTGCGCAGGCAAGGAGAGCAGGGCGGGTGAGCAGGGCAGATCTTGAGTACATCGGCAAGGACCAGTGGTGCGTGTCCTTACTGAAACGCGGGATAAAATGGTGAGCACTCAGAGCCGAGCCAAGGCTGCACATATGGCTGGGGGGACTGCACCATCCACTCTAGTGGGGACTGATGCCTGAACCAAAACAGAGTTAGTGAAGAAGGAGGTAGTTACACAGACCACAGGCTGTGGGAAATGCCTAGGCCTCTCCCATGGGGCAGGGACTGGTGGTGGTCCTGCGTGTAAAAGGTTTGTACAAGTGGATGATGATCTGCAGCAGGTGGCTGAACTGCAGGAGGCAGTGAAAAGGCTGCAGGATATCAGGGAGGCAGAAAGGTAGCTGGACAATTGGTTCCAGGCACCTAATGAGGTGAACACGCAGCCTAATGCCACACAGCAAAACACTGCACCATTAGCAAATACAGAAAGAAAGGCAGGGAATAAAGAGAACAAAGAGAAAAAGGAATGGAAGATTGTAAAGTCAAAATCCCAAAGGAAGAACAGACTTCCCTCAAAGCCTAGGGTGCCCCTGCAGAACCGTTTTACAGTTCTGAGAACTGAAACAACCCACACCAGTTGCCAGAGCCAAGTAAGGTAGCTCAGTTGACTCATCATATAATAACCAGTTGTTGCAATCCGACAGCGACAAAATGGCTGCCGGAGGTGTTTGGAGTCTGGCACTAAGACCCGGCACCGGACAAGGGTCAGGATGGTACGCAACAGATCTCTGCTTATTGCAGAAATTATCAGAGACTAACTGAGGGTGACTTGTTGGTTAGGGGATACGATGGAAGAACTATGAGTTAATCACCCACTGAAGCCCAGCGAATCCCACCCATGCAGTGTCTCAATTAGATAGCTCTGACACCAGTGATTACGTTTCACAAATTGAGTGGTTTATTGAAGGGGAAAGGCCAAATGGAAGGGGGTGAGGATACGGGAAAAGTAAATATGGGTAAACCAGGAAGGGGTAAATATAACAAGGGGAATACAGCAACAGTACACGCTATTCCCACACTTATAAGTGTATGTGTTTATGTATATAAGTGAATCCCAAGGGGAGATATGGGGAAGGAGGAGGGAGTGAGCCTGACAGTTGATTCCCCTCAGTGGGGTTGCGCTATGCGTGTAAGTTAGTAAGGATTGGGGCGGAAGGGGAAGCTGAAGGGATGCTGCCTTACAATGGTCCTGAGATGGTCCATAGGATAAGAAAAGGCAACAGGGAGCAGCGACACAGCAGACCAGTAGTATGTCTGAGGAGCTGGTTTCCCTCAGGTGGCAGCGGTGAGGTAGCAACGGGGCACCCAATCCTCAGTAGGCAGTGGGAATCCTCGATGACAGGGGAGGCAGGCAAGCAACCAGGCAGGTAAGTAAATCCACCAATGATTAATTCCAAATGCAAGCAGGAAAAATGCTTAAGCAGCACGGAGATGTTCCAAAACAACAGGCAAACCAGCAAGGAGGATGACTGATCCCGATGTATCAGCAACCAGTCTGGCTCAGCAGTCTCCCTCCTTTATTGTTCCAGGACTGTTGAACTCCCCGGCTTGAACCGCTCTAAGTCCTGTCTCCAGCTCGTTTCAGGCAGGGTGGTGACTGCCAGGTGCAGTTTGCAACAGTGTAAAAGTTTTCCCACCAAAAGCGCCTGTTTCTCCGCAGCCTGCCTGCCAGTTTGTGCTTTATGTCTCTGAGGTAATGATTGACAGGCTAAGGAGGCCATTTTATGTTCAGTACCTACTGGCTCAAAAGGCATAGTTCCACAAAAAGAGGAGGGGGGCTGATCCTCACACCAGTGCTCAGAAGAAACAGTGAAGTGAAATAGTGGGAGACTGCCTCCTCAAGAGCACTGAGGGACCCATTTGCAGACCTGACCCACTTAATAGAGAGGTCTGCAGCTTACCGGGGGCTCAAATTACTGATGTAACAGGAAGATTACACAAAATTGTACATGCAACTGACTATTATCCACTCCCTACAATTTCATGTGGGCACCAATGATATAGATAGGAGTAATCTGAAAACCATCAGGAAAGATTACAGGGCAGTGGGAACAGCAGTGAAGGACTTGGGAGCACAGGCAGTGTTCTCATCAATCCTACCAGTCAAAGGAAAAGGGCAAGAAAGGGCCAACAGATTGGAAAAGTCAATGAACGGTTGAAGGAATGGTGCCGTAGTCAGGGCTTCGGCTACCTAGACCATAAGGCTCATTTTGATAAGCCTGGTCTGCTGGGGGCTGATGGGTTTCAACTATGAGTGAAAGGGGTAAGAGTCTTAGGCCAAAGGCTGACCAGTTTAGTTAAGAGGGCTTTAAACTAGGGATGCCAGGGTAGGGGATCCTCAGTTCATGCCACGTCCACCACGTTTGAGGACAGTGCCACTAACAGATGCCCTGGGCCTGAAAGAGCGCATGTGTACTGACAGTAAGACTGTTTCGAAGAAGCATCTCAAATGTTTCTATGCAAATGCATGAAGCATGGGGAATAAACAAGAGAAGCTGCACATGTCTGCATGTCTGCAGGGCTATGATAGTATTGGCATCACTGAGACATGGTGGGACAATTCCTATGACTGGAGCATGGGAATGGCTGGATATAAACTGTTTAGGAAGGACAAGTAGGGCAAAAGAGGAGGGGATGTCGCCCTCTACATCAATGACCAGCTGGAGTCCATGGAGCTCTGCCTGGGGATGGATGAGGAGCTGACAGAGACACTATGGGTGACGGTTAAAGGGAAGACATGGGCAGGAGATGTCATAGTGGGGGGTCTGCTACAGACCATCCAAAAGTGAATGAGGCCCTCTTTAGACAGATAGGAGAAGCTTCACGCTTACAAGCCATGGTCCTCATGGGGAACTTTAACCACCCTGATATCTACTGGGAGGACAACACAGCGAAGAACCAGCATTCCAGGAAGTTCCTGGAGTGCATTGATGACAACAGAAGTGACAGTAAGCAGAAAAAGAGAGAGAAAAAGGAAACAAAAGGCTTGAATTCCATAATGTTTTAACCTATACTATAAGCCAAGTAGAGAAAATATTATGAGAAGGGAATATTCTGATTTGCTGATCCTGCCTTCAGTCTAGTCTGCTCCCCCACAGTGGGGGAGAGGCTGCAGACAATCAGAAGTGTCCTTCGTTGTTATCAGTCCACTGGCACTGCTAAAAAAGTTCACTGAAAGAAAATAAAAATCAGCTAAGAGAAAATTCGCTTCACCCTGGCTCAAACCAGGACAGTGGCCTTTTACGATGGGGTCACAGCCTCAGTGGACAAAGGCATAGCAACAGATGTGATCTACCTGGACCTGTGCAAGGCATTCGACACTGTCCCGCACGACATTCTGGTCTCGAAACTGGAATGTTACGCTTTTGATTTTTTATCAGTGAAAACATTTTCCTTGCTAACACTGGATATCAGCTCTGATGTAAGCTTTAATGAGACTGTGTCTTTCATTTGTTTTCCAGAAACTGAGAGATGACATCATTTGTTATTCCCCAATTCATTAAAAAGGACAGAAGCAGGAATATATGAGCTTCTCCCAGCTCCTGTGAAGTGGTTGACCTGCTTTTATAGAAAAGAAAGGCTTATGTAGTGACAAAATCTGTCGGTCCCCATCTTTTGAGAAGGGTCACTTAAATTTGACAGAAAGGCTGTGCTAGAGTTCTCGAACAGTCTGGGCAAGTGGCACCCACAGTGCCTTTATGACTGAGAGCTTGGGCTTTTCTCCCACTTGGGTCTTTACCTGTCTGCCTCATTGCAGACTCACTGCAGCCAGAGCAAGAATCACGTGGGCAATGCAGATTCTCAAAAAAATGCAGAACTGAGTAAAGGGTCTGATTCCAGCTTATCCCAACTGCACAGGTAGAGTCAGTACTACACTGCCAGATGTTTGATGACTGGGGCTAGATAGACAACAGACACCATGTTGTCATCACCAAGGAACAGGCTACAAATTAAGTCATTACCAGGTACCGTAGGATCTGCACAGCAGAGATATGACAGTAACATCCTAACAGGAATAACTCACACTTTAATAAATCCAAAACACTGGATACAAATTCAGAAAACATCAGACTTTGCTTGATCCAGTGTTCAGAGAGTTATCCATTTAACACTATTTCCTGATGTGAATTTAATTCTCATATTATTTGATAATTTAACCAATTGTTCTTTGCACTGATAATTTTATGACACAAATTAAAATGGTAAGCACAAAGCATCACATAAGACATCAGTGCTGAATCACGTTTGATAGATACTCATTTTGAATGACTGGGTGCCTTGCTAACATGCTTGTTGATTATCCTTCTCCCCTCACCCATATACACACTAACTTAGTTTGTTAATATTAGCTTCCTGTGTGTTTTGCAAAGTGTAGGCCTGACAGCAACAACATGAGCTTAGCAGTCACGGTGCAGACTCCCAGACACTACCACAGCTCTCTGCTCTGTTTCCCTGGTCTCTTTGAACAGTGACAATTAATCATGTCAAATGGTGCCAGATGCCAAAGCACTTTTGTGATATCAATAAATATTCAGAGAAGACTTGCTTCAGATAAAGACAGAGTTTCATTTAAACCAGTGAGCTAAGCAGGGTTCAGACCTAGAGGTAAAATCTGTTGGACTAATTTACTGCACATCCTCAATTTCTGCAGTCCTGGGAGTATGAGGTCGTATTTTAAGGATAAGAATAAATATATTTCACTGATTTTTTATTTTTTTTTTTAATGCTAGCATACATTCCAGTATCTAATTAAATAAAATTTCTTTCTCATACTAAACTGTAGATGCTGGTCAACAGCCCTTATTAATTCCCATGACAAGATATTTCAGGGTTTTTTTCTCCTTCTTCATCTTTACAGCAGATCATTTTCATTCCAGCTGAGACTGACTGAAGCAATGCTGATTTCCCTAGATGGTTCTACTTGCTTAGACAGAACCCCGATAGAATGATAATTACAGCTGAGGAGATAGGCAAAACTGTGAAATAAATTATAGGAAAAAACCCAATACATTTCACCAGCATACACAAGCTAACAAAAGTGCTCATACGATTTGTTATTAGTCTCCTGCATGGTGCTGCCAGGTTGAGGCATGTTTTTCATTCCTCATTAGATTTCACTAGTCTATTCCACACCTCTTTTCCATGATTCCACAATGCTTGACAAATTCCTAAAATAAGAAAAATGCTCATCTTTCATACTTCTCCCATGTGAGAAATGAGGAGTATCATCAGGGGAAATATTATATTTTGGATTATTAGAGATGTTACATCTTGTTATTTCCTTCAGGAACATGTGAAATTCTTTTTAATTTGAAGCAGTTGTGCGGCACTGCTGATAAGAGTACCATGCATGAAGCAAAACCCAAAACCTAGAAGTGAAAACCAAAACAAAATACATAGCTAGTTGGCATATGGGTGGGATCTGGCTGTCTGGCTTCCACTGCCAGCTTAGAATAAATGCATGTATTTGTCTGATCCAAGTAACACTGTGTGGGGAACGGACTCGTTCTCCCCCCACACAACGGAATGCCTTTCAAGCCAGCGAAGTGCCTCTTGTAACCAAGGACAGACCGAAACAGCCGTGGCAGAAAGACGGCTAGCGGACTCCCCCTGAGAGACTGGGCACCCGGCCACATACCAAAGGAGAACGTTATCTGAAGGGAGGCGGGCTGTGCCGGTGGAGCCGCTGGACCCACCGAGCCACGTGTCGGAGTGCGGCTGCGCGCAGGAAGGCCGGTGCTCGCCCGCGGGGGAATCGTCTCCCCCCTCCCTCGCCCTGCCGCCCGAAGCGGAGACGGGGACTCGCTGCCTTCCTGCTCGCCACTTGAAGCGGAGTCTGGATCGCTGCCTGCTGCTGCTCGCCGGTGCCAGGGAAGACTGTCGTGCCGTGGTGTCTACAGGGCCGCGCCTGTCAGACAACTCGCCGCCGGGCACGCCCCGCTCGTCCCATCACCGCCGCTGCTGGCTCCCCGCTCATTGGTTACATCTTCACTACAGAAGGGGTAACACGGGTACACCTACACACCATACTTGGTACTCAGGCTTCACGTCCTACCCTTCCCTTCCATTGATCCTCCCTCACCCCTTCCGCGGGGAGTGCACCTACTAACTCCATAGACCCCTGATATATATACCTAGATAACCTTCCCCGAGCCTTGGTCCTTCAATAAACCTCCGGTTGTGTGAGTGACATATTGGTCTTTGTGAGCGTGGGGGAGGGGGGGCGTACCACTCCACCCTCTGAGGTGCGGTCCCATCCACGGACCTCTCTGCTCCTTGTCGAGGGTGGGGGGGAATAGTCGCGGAAGCATCCTGACATCCGATAGCCATTGCTATCGGTCCGCGACATACTGCAAGGCCTCAGAACACTTTATACATACTCAGTAATTGACAGAAATGCTGCACACAGCCCCTATCAGTGGACATCAAGTAAAATAGACTGTTTTGGTGGAAGAGACTTGGGGAACTGGCTTTCTACACTCATTTGACCCAAATCTCAAATGCTTTTGTTTTCTATGAAGTTGCTGCCTCAACACATAATTTGTAACAGCTTTTTCTACTTGCAGATGTCCCAGGATAGTGATGGGTAAGGCCAGGAATCACCTTGAGAGATGTCCATGAGAGCTCCTCTGATTGCACCTATTTCTCTTTACTAAAAGATTTTCCATGAGGCATCCATTAGCAGGATGGGTCACAGAAATGAAAGCACATCCTGGCTTTCTTTCTGCACCTTGATAATGGAGAAAAAAAACCAGCTTAACAGGGAGTGTTCATGGCTGCCAAGTTACCTGTTGAACAGATGCATCATCAGAGACACAGCTTTGCAGACATCCATGTGTGAAACATCTGCATAGAGTGGGGTTATCTCACATCCCCTACTGACTTTAAACTCTTAACTAGAATGAACTATAATTTATCCTACCCTCCAGCTGAGCTAATGGAGGGGAAGGCTACTCCTGGGATCATTGTTGTTAATTATTATTTTATAATGCCTGCTGGTGTTATTTTAACAGCTGCTCACAAGAAGAAATGCATAAAAGGCCACCTTTGCGACACCAGTACTAGGTACATGCCTAGGGAAGAGAGTGCAAGGGCATGATGATGCACCAGCATTCTCTCTGTAACATCCATGCTAATACCAAGCAAACTTTGTGAGTATAAACATCACCTTTAAAAAAAAATGAACTGAGGTAACCTATAGTCAAGCTTGAGTTCTGGGCATGCTGGGGACCTGCAGCTCCCACTGAACTGGAATTGCAGAAGCTTTAGCAGGCAGAGACGAGAATTACTAGGAGCACAGGGGGAATGGCAAGACTATTACGAGAGTAGCCTAACAATGTCTGGTTTTTTTAATGTAATAAAATGCAGGCAGAGAGAGAGTAAGATTGCTAAACACAGATTAAGAAAGCAAGGCAATGAAAGAGAATGAAAGCACTGGGGAAGGAAACGAGCTAAATGTGAGCTAAAGGACAAAGGCAAATAGCTGCAGGCTGGCCATGGCTAGAAAGTACTTTTCAGAACAGCATAGCTCCAGATAAAACCCATCAATAGTAGAAATGCCAGCAAAACCTTATGGTTTTTACAACATGGTTCGATCCACTTCTGTAAAGGTTTCTCTTAATTCAAGACCTAGGATAGGAAAGCACCAATTCAGGCAGCTGGGGAACACAGGGAAACTCTCCAAACCTGTGCTCCTACTCTACTCCATCCACCTCCAACTTCAAAATCTGAAAATCACTCACAGACAGTTGCCAACTGGCATGATTGTGCTGTCCTTTTCATATTACCCCACAGGAAAAGAAATCCAGGGACTTTCAGTAAGAAAATAACCAGTGATCACGTGAGGCTGTGCAAATGACAGTGTTACATGAATCTCTGAATCCCTTCCACATCATAGCCAGTCACATCTACTTCTATTTCATGGAGAATTTGTGAGCCTAGGCTTCCTCTAATCTTTACTAGAAATACCCAAAGCTCAATGATCCTAAAATCCCAAAACATGACAGATTTGTGGAAAGTATTCTGTATAATCTGGGGTGTGTACGTGTGTGTATAACAAGACAACTGAAACACAGCATGACTTTGGTTCTCTCTTAGAGAAAAGAGGTTGCCTCTTTCTTCTTCATGGCAAACTGCACCAGGGTTCAGAAGAACAAAGGCCTTGATGGGTGCCAGAAGAGTCAGAAGAGACTTGCTAGCCCTTCTCTGCATGTCCCTAAAGGGAGAAGCTGCCAATCTGCAAATGTGGATGTTGCAGTGGGGAAGGAAAGACCATCTATACCATAGGAAGAACAGCAAGTCACAGATTCAGGCAAACTGAACAAGGATCAGATTTTGGTTCTGCTATACTGTCTTTCATTACGGGCACTACTTTAGAGAAAAAAACTGATTTGCAGTTCACTTTATCTATGTGCAAAACAGCTAATAGTGGAGTATTCCCCCAGCAGTGGTAGCGTATGTGTCATTAAGAACCAGTAAGATTTTGGCTGCTCTACTCAGGAACTGCTACAAAGCACACTGGATTACCACCAAGCTCAGTCATCACTCCCTCTGCACTCAGAAAATGCACTTAACTTTCCAACAGTCTTGTTTGTGACTCTTTTAAAATCACACTCCTTGTCACCTGGCTTGGCTTCTGGAAGTAATTTCTCCTTCTCTCTGCAGATATCAGAAGAAGGGAATATGACAATTAAATCTATTGCAAGAATAGAGATGGTGTAAGAAGAGCCCATACCAGGTCAAAGAGTAAAGAGAGTGAGAAAAGAAACTGCAGAAAGTTGTCCTATAAACTAATACACCAAAATGTGTAATTCTGATGCCCAATATGAGGGGTTTCACTCAAGGTAACTACAGGACAAGTAGTACTTAACAGATTTCAACCATCCCCAGGGTGACTGGAACTTTTTGGGTGGCAGGGACACTTGCTTGGGTATATGGAAAAAGACTTCAAACCCCACATGACCTACAGCACATGCAGTGGCTTCTAGCAGAAATTTGAGGGCATGAAGGATATGACAAATGGGCCTACATTGCAGGGTAGCAACAATAGTCAGGAAAAAAGGAATTCTTGGCAACATATACTATTCTTTCACTAATTATAGTAATTATTACAATTTAATTTTTATAATGTAAAAAGAAAAGATGGAAAGAAAAATAAAGAAATAAAAAGCATGCTGCTGTCATGCACTAGAGATTAATGAGGACAAAAGACATCAGTGACAACCAAGGAAAACAGAACATGTACCTAAGGTCTAACAGCTGTTTCATTAACAAAAGTTTTTAATCCCCACTTAGACCCTCTGATTTCCTCCATCCTCATTCCTTTCCATTCTACCTCAGCATTCCACTGTTGTGCTGCCAGCAACAGTAGACACCACACACAGCATTCCGACTCCCCCACTGTGTTGTGTTTAAATTGCTTCTCACCACTCATTCCAAGCCTCTTCATTGATGCTTTGCCTCCAGTCACAGCGCAATCAACACAAAATGCTAAAAACTGCACCAGGAACTTGTTACCAGGACTGAATGCAGAACAGCATTTCTCTTCTGCAAAATGGTCAGGGGCTCCATCATGTCAGAAGGTCTTGTGAGACCAAACTGTGCCCTTTCCAACCACTCCGCAAAACAAATGACAAATGAATTTGCAGACTCTAGAATATTCCAGCAATGACAGCACTGCCATGGAATACGTGGGGAATAGCTCAAATCTTCATTCTGCCTCGAGTTTATTATCCCAGACAATGCAGTCAGGAATTTGAGGGATCTCCCATGCTAGTTCCACACTTTGGGATGCACTGATTTTCTCTTGAGAAAGAAACAACAATAAAGTCTCTTATCTGTGAAATTATCTAATTGTCTCTCCGTTTCTGTAACTTAGCTCTAATGTATTTCTGCTAAACCTTCATAGTTCCCTACAGCAGTATCTTATTAAAATTCTGTTATTAAAGTTTCATTTTTTCTCAAGAACCTGGGCTGGAGAGAAAATGGCAAAATCAGTATATTCTAGCACTTCAATGAGTGGAGTCATCTGCAAAAGAACTGACTATGTTCCAGTAAATCACATTCTCAATTAATACACTACTGACATAGCTGCCGTAAAAGATTTAAATGTTTATTTACATCAATAGCTATTATGAGATCAGCTGTATGGATGTTACAGTAAAAAGAAGTTAATTTCATAAAGCCCTGAATAATTGCTAGTCCCTTGTCAAAAAGAGGGAGATATCTATTAACAAATAGCCCAGACAGAAGAATATGACAAGCCAAAAACATCCACTTACAGACAACCTAATTTAACAGAAGCAGAGTGCTAATTAGAAGAAAACCCTCCTCAGGAGTTAATCAAACCTTTTGCCTAAGGGCAAACCTTTTCATTGAATCATACATTATAGGTGCCCTTAAGATTTTTTAACCTGTATCCCAAAAGCAAAAGATGACTTGTCCAGTTTTCACTGAAATTATGTTTCTAACTTGTAAATTACATGCTACAAGGAAAAAAATTAGGTTAGATATTTTAATCTGTCTATATTTTGCTGTGATCTCAGATAGGTCATTCAGTGATGAGATTATTCAGCGTTAAGAGAAATGAGCAATCATACACTCCAAACACAGGCTGCTATAAAATGCCAGAGCTTTCTCTTTCCGTTTATTATTTCCCCTCATCTAATTTAAAAACTAGTACCTTTTTATATTGCTTTGTACTATTTTCATAGTACTCAACCACAAAATATGCATGATACATTGGGCATATAATGGAGTTGCAAGAGCTCTCGTCACTCTAATTATCAGGAGGTCATTTAATGTTCCTTTTTACACTGAATACAATGAAAAGGCAGTGTATCAGACAGCTTATTTAGATTTTTCTGTGTGTTTTTAGTATACCTACAACCATTCCAGTTATTAAAAACTGTACAGAGATGATCAGCTTGCTTTCCTTACTGTGTAGGAACAAACAGCTGGACATGCAAACCTCTACTTTCTGCAGAGAGACATAGGAGAGGTTATTAACCTGTACAAAGGTTATTAACAATTCATAGATTCTCCAGACTTAGGGTGCCATTCAAATAATCTGATAAGAAGGCATCCACCATTCCTGGTTTTCTCTAAAAGAGCCAAGGTTTAGCAATGAAATTGCCTACCGGCTTAAAATACAGCTCTCTTGAAATTTCTTAATATTCCTGTTTGCCTTTCCTCCATAAATACTTCGTAAGTGGCCCTTAAATTGATCTCTGTCTGGCTAGTTTGGAAGTGGTTTGGTTTTGGATATTTATTTTGTTTTAATGCTTTGGCAATTCTACAATCCTTCCTATAAAGATGCAATACTGATAAGTTTCTGAGGAAGTAGAATAATAGTCTGGCACTTCTTATTCAAACAATGGTACATATGCAAACAATTCTGCTTGACCTCTCTCAAAGTAATCTACCTTACAAACTGCAATATTAGATTAAAGCACCAGAATCGGCTGCAAACCATTGAGCACCTTAGAAACCATGTAGAGAAGATTATTGTCAATGCAGGAGCTACACTGCTTCTGGTATCCCAGCTAACTTGTGCAGATTTAATTAGGGTATCTGTGGTGCTCTAAGATGAAATCTGCGACCTAAAAAATTCCATTCTAACTGGGCTACCAGTTGAGGTAGAGATGGACTGGTGGATATTGGCAGTCTTCAATATCATCCAATCCCAAGAATTTGAAAAACACAATTCACTTTGCAAAATCACTTCTTAAAGCTGCGACCTGGGTGTGCCCTAGTAGACCCTATTCCTTTAAAACCCAGCCTGTCCATTATCTTCAAAAAGTCCAAGCTCTCCAAAAAGCAATTTTTAAGTTCACTGGCCTATTGACAAACACAGAATAAACCCTACAAATGATGAACAAGCCCACTGCTCGCTTTCCATTTCTGGTAACTTCACTAACATTGCCAAATATTTCAAACATCCTTTAGTGAAATGTATTTATTTTTTAACTAAAAAAATATATATACTTTTTTAAATTTTTTTTTTACAATTCTTGTAAATAAAGGGACAAGAAAGCAGCAAAAAAGATTAATACAAAAAACGGAAATACATTCATGACATCAAAGGACAGGCCATTTTGTAACAGCGGAATGGAAAATTAATTCCACTAGTGGTGCATACTGTTATAGGTTTATTACCATTATTTCCTTCATATCTTATACTTCTTTTTTGAAGAGGCTTCCCCAGAGGAACCTAGGGAGCTAAATGCTTCACCAAAGTATAATTATACAGTTGTTCCTTTTTTGGATGTGTTTCTGATTGGAAACAATTGGACCTATTAAGCCAAAACGCTCTTACTGCTGTGCTTCCCAAACACCCATTCCTTTTCATACTACTCAACCAGCACATGGATGTTCAGGTGCCTTCATTTATGCCATCAGTGAGTTATAATTTCATTTTATCTCTTCACACAAGTAAGAGCCTGCCCTGGTTTGAGCCAGGATGATGCCAATTTTCCTTTTAATGTTTGTTTTTTCTTTAGAGAACTCTCTTTTAACTAGCAGAAAGTTTTCCAGCTAGTGAACTGATAACACTGGAATGTTTATGTTGCTGCCGGGACTTCATGGTCTCTTTGCTCTACTTGTTGAAACTTCTGCGTCAGATGCTAAAGGAGCAGAAGAGTCAGATCTGCAGCCCTGCTGTAGGGTGGGATGGACTAGACGGACAGCAAAATTGAACAAAATATTCCATTCCATATGTCTACATAAGCTCAGTATAAGGTCAGAGATCACAGAAGTCAACTTCCTTCCTACTTCTTCTTCCCTTCTCTTCCATCCATGGCCAGTGTCCCAGGAGGACTCTTTCTATCCATCACCACTGATCCCTAGGCTTGTGCATTCCTGACCCTCATAACTCCACCCTCAGCTCCTGTCTGCTCTGCCATTATCTCCAGCAGTGGCCTGGGACATTTCAGAACTTCTCACAGCTCAGGAGAGTGGCATGGCAGTTGCTGGGGGTGGGGGGAAGCAATAGGGTTTTGCATATTCCTCAACACATTTGTATATAGTTGTACATATTTTCTTATCATTAGTATTTAATGAAAGCTGTCTAGTTTAGTTTTCAATCCAGGAAATCTCTCTCTCTTTACTTTCTCTCCTTTCCCTATCTGGGTGGGAGGGGGAGGGGATCGAGAGCATTATTGTCGCTGGTTCAATTGCTGATCCTGAGTCAAACCATGACAGTAATTTATTGGCGCCCAACACGAGGTTTGAACTTAAGCCCAGGCTATAAATTCTCACTAACTGGCAAATGTTTAAAATTCCAGCTCTGATGGGAGGAATCCCTCAGATAGTAATGGGCAACACTTCTACTGAATATACTGATGGGTTCAAAACGGACAGACACTTTTTGCTGGACCTTTTTCTTGACATGCAGTCCTATATGTGGTATGCAGCTGGGATAATACTGTTCTGTGTAGCTGCTCTTGTTACTGTTTTATGGTTTATTGACAGGTCTATAGCAATAATCAACCATATCATTACCTGTCTAGTGATCACAGGGGTTTTGATGCTGATCTGTATGGTGGCACTGTATGTGTACAGTACAAATCCTCATGTGAACAGAAAGGTCTATGTTGGTAATGGGAGTAGCGGCTTCCGTTTTCTCTCAAGCAGAATCTCCCAGTTTTTATCTAAATGGCATTGTTTCAGCAGGGATGCTTCTGCTGCATGTTTACAATGTATTGTGGATGTATAGAGTGAAATTTTGTTCCTCTCACTGCCACTCCCACAAAGACAAGATTACCACCACTGCTGCAAAAACCAAGGCCACTTCCACTTGATCCAAAAAAGTAAAGGTTAATCCTGTGATGAAGGGTAAAGCAAAGACTAAAGGTCCCAGACCTTATCCCCGTCCAAAATATCCACAGTTTCCACAAGTCCAGGAAGAAAGTGATGGAGAAGATTCTTCTCAAGCAGATGGAGGAGCAGACACTTTTAAAACAGATAAAGGAGCAGGCTCTTCTCAAGCAGATGGAGGAGCAGGCTTTTCTCAAGCAGATAAACAAGGCCACTTTCAAGCAGATAGAAAAGTGGGCTGCTTTCAAGCAAATGACAACGACGATCTTGTCCAGCCTTTCTCTCTGAAGGAACTGTGCCTCATGAGAAAGAACTTTACCTGCAATGAAGGTGAGCTGCTTCTTTCTTCGTTGCTCTGATGCTTTGATAGTGGGGCTGAAACCTATGACATGGACGAAAGAGAAGCCAAGCACTTGGGATCCCTGGCCAGAGATGTTGGTATTGATAGAGCACTTGGTAGTAAGACAGGTACTACCACCCTGTGGAACTGAATTCTTTCAGCTATAAGGGAGAGATACCCCCATAAGGGTGACATCGAATGGTGCTGAAGCAGAATGCCCACTCTTGAAAGAGCCATCACGTATTTGAGAGAATTAGCTGTGTGAGAGGTGTTCTATGATTACCAAGGGATTACAAATCCTGATGACGTCCTGTGCGACATGCCCATGTTTCAGAGGTTTACGCAGGCTGTACCAGCAGCACATGCCCATATATTCTCCTTCATGAGATGTATTGACTATGAAAGACCAACTGTGTGTGAATTGGCTTGGAAAGTACGACAGTACGGAGGCATGATCGCTGATTCCCATCAGTTCCATACTTCAGCCATTGAAAACATGACTGACAGAAGGAATAAGATGCCAAACAGATGGGAAAGTAAACCCCAGTATCTCCCTAGAGACAATTGGTCTCATGGTGCAGCCATTAAAAGGAGACATCCTGCTACAAGAATGCAGCAAGACAGATGGGACTCACTTTAACACCACCTGTGAGGTCTCGTGTAATTATTATAAAGAGGACATGAGAACCTGGGACAAAAAACCCACTGCTATTCTCCAGACACACATACAAGAGCTGCAAAATAAAACAAATGCAGGAGATGGTTCTTCCAGGAATAAGGCTGCTCGGGTCTCCAGCGACTTGTCCTCTAACCACGATGGTGCATCAGCCTCAGATGCTCAGTATTAGAGGTGCCCTGCCTCCGGCCAGGAGGAGGAGAGGGACAACTGAGTTTACTGGACTGTGTGGATTCGGTGGCCTGGCACATTAGAACCACAAAAGTATAAAGCCTTAGTTGACACTGGTGCACAGGGCACCCTAATGCCACCAAATCATAAAGGGACAGAGTCTGTCACTATTTCTGGGGTGATGAGAGGATCAAAAGAACCAACTGATGTGGAGGCCGATGTGAGCCTCTCTGGTAAAAAGTGGCAAATGCACCCTGTAGTGTCTGGCCCAGATGCTCTGTGCATCCTTGCCATAGACTATCTCAAAAAAGGATATTTGTGTGACCCGAAAGGGTACTGGTGGGACATTGGCATAGAAGCTGTAGAGACTGAGGACACTGAATGGCTGAACACTTTGCCTGGCCTTTCAGATGACCCTTCTCTAGTGGGGTTGCTGAAGTTCAAAGACCAGCAGGTGCCAACTGCCACTTCAGTGGTGCATAGACAATATCACACCAACAAAGACTCCGTGATCCCCATCAATAAGCTGATCCCGCAATTGGAGAGCCAAGGAATGATCAGCAGGACTCACTCACTCTTCAATAGTCTTATTTGGCCAGAGCAAGAGCCTGATGGTGAGTGGAGGCTGACAGTGGACTATCATGGCCTGAATAAAGTTACACCACTGCTCAGTGCTGCTGTGCTGAACATGTAAGAACTTCAGTATGGCTGGAGTCAAGAGCAGCCAGGTGGTATGCCACTATTGACATTGCTCATGCATTTTTCTCTATGCCTCTGGCACCAGAGTGCAGGCCACACGTTGCTTTCACCTGGAGGGGGACCCAGTACACCTGGAGTCAACTGCCCCAGGGGTGGAAGCACAGCTCAGCCATTTGCCATGGACTGATCCACGCTGCACTGGAGAAGGATGGAGCTCCAGAACATCTCCAGTACATTGATGACATCATGTGGGGTGACACAGCAGAAGACGTTTTCAAGAAAGGTAACCAAATTCTCTGGATGCTGGTTTTGCTGTGAAAAGAGGCAAGGTCAATGGACCTGCACAAGATATCCACTTCCTGGAAATCAGATGGCAAGATGGACATAATCAGATCCCAATGGACGTGATTAACAAAATAACAGCTATGCCCCCACCAACTAACAAAAAGGACATTCAAACCTTTTTAGGGACTGTTGGAGGATGCACATTCCTGGTTGCAGTCATATTGTGAAACCTTTCTATGAGGTGACCTGAAGGAAGAGTGACTTTAAATGGGGTTCTTAACAACAGAAAGATTTTGAGCACATTAAAAAGAAGATTGTGCAGGCAGTGGCCCTTGGACCAGTTCAAATAGGGCCAGACATCAAAAATGTGCTCTACACCGCAGCTGGGTACAATGGTCCTACCTGGAGCCTCTGGCAGAAAGCAGCAGGGGAGACTCGAGATTGACCCCTGGAATTCTGGAGGCAGAGCTACAGAGGTTCTGAGGCCAACTATACATTGACTGAAAAGCTGCTTCGGAAGTGATCGGCACTGAAGCGCAGCTCCTCCCAGAGTCCCAATTGCCAATACTGAGCTTCGTGTTCAACACTAATATGTCTCCTACCCATCATGCCATTGATGCGACATGGAGTAAATGGATTGCTTTAATTATCCAGCGAGCTTGAATAGGAAGCCCCAGTCATCCAGGTATCGTAGATGCAATTACAGACTGGTCAGAAGGCACACGCTTTGGAATGCCACCACTAGAAGTGTTGAGACAGGCTCAAGAAGCCCCACCATATGATCATCTACCAGAGACTGAGAAACGATTTGCCCTGTTCACTGATGGCTCCTGCCGTCTCCTAGGGAAGCACCAGCAGTGGAAAGATGCTGCTTGGAGTCCTACATGACTAGTTGCACAAGCAGCTGAAGGAGAGGGTGAATTGAGTCAATTTGCAGAGGTAAAAGCCATCCAGTTGGCTTTGGACATTGCCAAGTGAGAAGGGTGGCAAAGACTCCCTCTATGCTGAGTCATGGATGGCAGCAAATGCTTTGTGGGGTTGGCTAAAAGAGTGGCAACAGAACAACTGTCAGCGAAAAGAGAAACCTGTTTGGGTTGCTGAGCTGTGGAAGGACATTGCAGCTCAGATAGAGAAGCTGGTTGTTGTAAAAGTACATAATGTAAATGCACACGTACCTCTGAGTTGAACCACTGAGGAACATCAACACAACCAACGAGCAGATGAGGCTGCTCAAGTGTTCCAAACAGACTTGGACTGGGAACATAAGGGTGAACTCTTTTAGTTTGATGGGCCCATGGAACTTCAGGTCATCAGGGTAGAGATGCAACATACAGATGGGCTCATGACCAAGGGTTGGACTTAACATGGATGCTGTTGTGCAGGTTATCGACAACTGAAACATGTGCTGCAATTAAGCAGGCAAAATGGTTGAAACCTTTGTGGTATGAAGGGAGGTGGTCAAAGTACAGGTATGGGGAGGCCTGGCAAATTGACTATATCACACTGCCTCAGACCTGCCAGGGTAAGTGCTATGTGTTTACAATGGTGGAAACAAGTACAAGATGGCTGGAAACATATCCTGTGCCTCATGCCATAGCCCAGAACACCATCCTGGGCCTTGAGAAGCAAATCTTGTGGAGACATGGTACTTCAGAAATAATTGAGTCAGACAATGGGACTAATTTCAAAAACAGTCTTGTGACTGACTGGGCCAAAGAACATGGTATCAAATGGATATATCATATCCCATACCATGCACAAGCCTCAGGGAAAATTTAAAGGTACAATGGTTTGTTGAAAGCTACCCTGAAGGCAATGGTTCATGGAACTTTTATAAATTGGACAAAAATTTGTCTCAGGCCCCCCAGTTAGTTAACACCAGGGGATCCATCAATTGGGCTGGTCCTGCTCAGTCAGACCTTCTACATACAGCAGATGGGGATGACGTCCCTGTGGTATGTGAAAGGAATCTGCTGGGAAAAGTGTTTGGGTTTTTCAAGGCACCTCTGCTTGTTTGTTTGGGGTTTTTTCATAAATACAAAATATTTTGTATGATCTTGTGTCATGATCTGGGCCTAATCCAATAACAAAGAACCAGTCGCGTGGCCAGTCACTCAAGCACGCCCCCATACACATACATCCTGGAACGGGGAGGACAAAGGCCAACTAGAAGATCATGGGTCGAGACACAGCACTAGGAGGATTCGCTCATCGATTATGGTCCTGAGCAAAAGAGACTCAACTTGGAGACAAAATAATGATTTAATTTATCACTAATCAAATATAAACAAGACACACACAAAAAAGAGTAGTACTTAAATATGTTACCCCACCCCTCCCTTCTTCCTCACTAATCTTGGGATCTTCACCCTGGCACTGCTATCACCTCTCCAGCACAGATATCTCTTCCCTGCTTGCTCTCCCCTTAGGTCTTCCATCAGTTCTTTCATATGTCAATCGCGGAGGTGCATCTATTGTCTCTCTAATGGCTAGGCCTTGGCCACCTGAACCAGGGGAGCTTTTAGTAGCTTCTTACAGGAGCCACCCCTGGGGCCCCTCCCCCACTACCAAAACCATACCAGAACAAAACCAGCACACATTGATTGTTTCTAAAATTATTCACATATATACTTTTTCTCCCCTATGTGTTTATGATCTAAAAAAAAAAAAAAAAAAAAAGTGGTGGTAAGAAAAAAGGGGAAAATAAAACATAATAGGAAAAGGAACAAAATGGTTTTAAAAGGTACAAATTTATATCTTGGGTATATATTTCTCACTTGCCTCTTCTGCAATGTCCATGTGGGGAATATATAAACAATGGATTGTGAACATTCCTGCTGTACTCTTTTGGGCAGAAGATTTACGAGCCTCTTGTCCTACAAAGGAAGGTGTATTTTGTATTATTGTCACAGAAATGCATGAACCTGGAACAGGTTGCCCAGAGAAGCTGTGGAGGCCCCTTGGCCCCTTTCCCAGAAGTGTTCAAGGGCAGGTTGGATAGGACTTTGAGCAACCTGATCTAGGTCCCTGCCCATGCAGGGGGGCTGGAATTCAATGATCTTTAAGGTCTCTTCCAACCCTAACCATTCTATGATTCTATGATTCTATGACATAAGCAAAGATCTAGATGATAAAGCAAACCTCATGCCAAAGATTATTATTATACAAGAATACTGCTATACTATTAGTGATTATACCAATTTTTGTTATGTTAATAATATTATATATAGATAACAATGCAAAATTATCTTGCAGTGATTATCAGTAAGACATATTGCCATCATTAGAAAATATTCCATAAGACTTCAATGAGCTTTTCATCCTTACTTTCACATTTTTTCACATTTTTATCTTTCTTAAGCTCTTAGTTTACTTTTGTTTATTTTACTATAGTTATTCTGTTTTGCTTTATACTAATGACTTCTACCTGATTGCAGGGCAACTCCAATAATTTATTCAAAGAATTACTGCCCCCCTCATCGCAAATCATGGCACAGTGTCATGACATAGTGGCATTAAGAGTCACAACCAGTCAGTTTGACTTTGAAACAGTTAATAATCAAGCTACACAAACAGGCTGACTAAAAGAGAAGAAATGTATACACTGAAATTATAGTTGTTCTCATGCAACTCTTTAACTGTCAAGTCTCTGCTATATATTAGCAGCTAGGTAGTTGATTCCAACCCTTCTCAATTACAATTTAATTATAGGATTATAAATGTGATGTCTTTTAGCATTTTGACAGACAAATTAACCAAATCCATTACTTAACATACCAGTTTACAGTTGCATGCATAAAAGACAAATTATACTTAGCCCAGGCATCCCTTATAGAGCCTGTTTTGTGTCTATGGTCTTCCACAACAAGGCATTGAGAACAGATTTTGACACTTCTCCATCAGTGTTCCCAGTTCTCCTTGAGCAGCCAGGGTAAGATTTTTGTTTTTTCAGGGGAAACATTCACAATTAACCCTGCCCATTTTTAGGACTGATGGATTTCAACACCAGCTCCTTGAGATACAAGCAGCGGTGTCACTAGCAAGAAATGGGGATTGAATGTGTGCATTATCAGTGATTATACTGGACACATTAATATATTTGAGAGAACAGCATTTAGGTGTGTCTAGTGTAAAGCAGAAATACACAGGTTCTTAGGCTCCAAATTAAAAACCTGACACCTTACCTAAGAGCCCTCCTTGCCATTAGGATCAATGCTTTTCCCAGCTAGAGAGGGAAGGGAATTTGGTTTATATTCTTTGAGTCAGAAGCTCCAAAAGCTGTCTGCAATGCTCAGAAGCTTCAAGAAACAGAATTCAAGACTCAACAGTGTGATGTTGGTTTTATGCATACATTTTGCACAATTCTTACAAAATCACCGTTAATATCCTGATGAACATGTACACAGGTCTTTTCATACAGTATGTTTATAGCCCTTCCCTTTGCTGCTCCTGAGAACAAACTCTGTAGTGTTCTTAATGTATCAGTATCAGTCACAGAAACTACTGCTTTAAAGAACGTGGGGGTATCACAAGCCTCTTCCTCTAGAATCTTTCCTTCCATTTCTTGCCAGACAGAGATAGCCAGAAGTTATGGCAGCTATGTCTTGTTCTTTGTCATCTGTGGAAGGTTTGAAGCCCAAAACAGTAGTGAAGAATGACCAGTTTGGGGAATACAAAATGGATAATGTCAATAAAAGTTGTGGGATCTAAATGGTCATCTTGCTTTCAGTATTCTAGGATGACTGAGATAGAGTCACACAGAAAATGAAAGCATCAGAAAGGATGGAAGGCTGTAATTTAAGAAGGAAGGTGTACATTGTCTGATGATCTGAAAATGAAGAGTCCAAACAACTATTCCTTTATTCATTCTCTATGACGTGGAACATACACATTAACTTTCAGCTGCTTCTGACCAGGATGCCTAGATACGTAGCACCATAAGACCTTGAGTAGTGGATCACAAACAGGCAAATCCCAAGTCTGCCAACCAGTGCTGATGGACACATG
Source organism: Hemiprocne comata (assembly GCA_020745705.1). Classification (NCBI taxonomy): domain Eukaryota; kingdom Metazoa; phylum Chordata; class Aves; order Apodiformes; family Apodidae; genus Hemiprocne; species Hemiprocne comata. The sequence continues at coordinate 60,315,667 of CM036588.1, read as the reverse complement.
GGAGACTGCAGATGAATTACAAACACTTTTTACATTAGCAAAACTTTAAAACTGGCATGGTGTGCTCTTTTGGTTCTGGCATGGTTTCGGTAGCAGAGGAGGGGCGCCAGGAGTGGCTCCTGTAAGAAGCTACTAAAACTCCTCCAGCTCAGGTGGCCCTGGCTGGGCCATTAGAAACTCAATAGATGCACCTCCACGATTGACATATGAAATAACTGATATAAGACCTGAGGAGGGAGCAAGTCGGGAAGAAAGAGCTGTGCTGGTGAGGTGATAGCTGTGTTGGAGAGGTGATAGCAGTGCCGGGGTGAAGATCCCGAGGTTGGTGAGGAAGAAGGGGGAATGAAATGCCTGAGTAGAAGTTCTCCTGCAGCCCATGGCAAGATGGCAGGCTGTTCCCCTGCACTCATGGAGGAACATGGCGGAGCATCCCCCAAAGGTGCCAGGAGGGGTGAATGTGGATTTGCAGCCTGTGGACTTGGATCTGCAGCCGTGGAGGATCCCGCACCAGGAGAGGTGACTGCTCCCAAAGCAGCCTGCAATTCTGTGGGAAACCTGCATTAAAGCAGCTTGCTTCTGACCTCGTCGGAAGAACTCACAAGGAGAGGTTTGTAGAGGGCTCTCTCCCATAGGAGGGATCCTGTAAGGAATCAGGGGAGGACTGTAAGGAATCCTTCTCCCTGAGGAGGAAGGAGCAGCAGGAACCACCAGACTGTGAACTGACTCTAAACCCCATCCCCTGTCCCCCAGTGCTGCTGGGGGGAAGGAGGGAGAGAAATTGGGAAGAAAGTAATTTGGGCCCAGGAAGAAGGGAGGGGTGGGGTAACGTATGTAAACACTGCTCTTTGTGTTGTCTGTCCTGTATACATTTGATTAGTGATAAATTAAATTATTTTTTTCCTCAAAGTTGAATCTGTTTTGCCCGTGACCTTAATTGGTGAGCAAACCCTTCCTTGTTCTTTGTCTCAACCCATGGGCTTCTAGTTGGCATTTGTCCTCCCCACGGTGTGAGAGTGTGGGGGGGGGGGGGTGGGGGGGCGGTGTGAGAGAACAGCCACATGGCTCGTTCTTTGTTATCGTTTATGCCCAAACCATGACATATGGTTTTAGTGTATATTATATATTTAATTACAATTATTCACACAGAAGTGGAATGAATTATCTCACTTTTTCTACTGAAGGTCATTTATCTATCTTCTTTTAATGCCACCACACATGGCTTGGCAAAGACTACTTTTATTGCAAGTTCATAATATAATTTTTGGAAAGCAGTCATTCTGGCATAGTAATATGTGGGACTGCACTATGTGGCACCTGCATGTAAGAAGATATAACTCCTTCTTTTAATCTTCAAAACAATTTGTAACATTGCTATATATTAAATGTTTATATTGCATGAAATATATGAAACCGTGTATCTTTTGTCACGTCTCCAGTGACTAAAAAATTCCCAAGTCTTCATTCTCGTTACTGCCTAGTCTGACAGTGCTAAAAGTAAGCCAAAATTTCAAGAGCTTTAATTTAATTTCTGTCCAAACTAAAACTTTTACTTCAGTGAGTTACATTCCAATTAAAAAGGTAGAACCATAAACAAGCAAGGTGCATTAGGAAGAACCCTATCTTTCAAGAATCAGCTCACAACTTGATCAACAACCTAGAGGACATCATTCAACAGAAATAGAAAAATAAATCAAATTTTAAAAGGACTAAAAACTGCTTCACTTTAGTATGTTCTTTTATAAATCTGATGAATTAAATAAAAGTAGTTCTGTATAATCTGGCAGGTCTGGAACTTTCAGCCCTCTACCAAAAATCCAAAGTATAGGAAACTGTGGATGATATAGATACAATCTTAAGCTTGACACAGAAAACACATGAGAAGAGGAGATTTCTCTCAAGTCTATGGAAAGAGGTAGTAAAATGGAATATACTCTTTAACTGCTTCAACTGAAAACTGTTCACTAAAACAGCTGCAGAAATTTCTAGTAAATTTCTAGCAGTAAGATCAGGAAATCAGGAACTGATTATTTCAGCAAATAAGGAAAATGAGATTAAGAGCACTAGAACACTGATCAGGGATAAAAAGGAAGAAGCTCAGATGCATTAAATTCAGAGAGGGAAAAGAGCAGAGTAACTGCTAAGGAAGATCTGTTTTTCTAGTTCTAACCCAAATTGTTTTCATTCCATACTTTATTCAACAACAACAACAAAAAAATAAAACTCAAAAAACCGAAACCCACAAAAAAAATCTGAGGTAGTACAAAAAAACAAGCCAGCTACAATGAATTGAGCAGAAAGCGATGAATGCATAAGGTTCAGTGATTATTCATCATTTTGGAAAAATCCCTCAAGGCATAGAGAGGGTAATGGCAGCACAAAGTAATGAGACTCTGAAGGAAGCACTCAGTGATTAACTGCACCTGTTCAACAAACAAGGAGTAAGCTTCACACATCTCAGCAAATCTTAAGATTTAGTGACATTTAATACAAGAGAGACAAGACGATCTTCAGCTCACCTTGCAGTGTGAGTCCCTCCTCTTGCTGTTACTGACTGCTCCTTGCCAATTTCTGGTATACGCATACTGGAAAGGGAAAACACTACAGGATTTTCTATATATGAAGGCTGGTTGCCAGAGCACCTCTTCTCTCATCAGTCTCCCAAGGTAATGGAAAACGAACATTTAATTTCAACTAACAGTGCAATAAATTTCCTGAGAAGTTTCCTCTCTCCCTCTGTGCCACAGTGACCATGTACTACACTACTGGGGCCTATGATGGAAAGAGGCATAAAGATAAAAAAAATCTGTGTTGCAGGGAATAATTGTCACCATGTCTTTTTTTCCTTTCTGCATTCTAGAGGTAGTCGGTAATGCTTCACTACAACAAAGCTCTTTCTGTTACCGTAAAATTCAGTCACGGAAAGAACCCTCTCACACTTTAAGTTTTAGAAGGCAGGCATTCTTTATGGCAGCACTGGATGCACGAGAGAGAGTTCTCAAAGTCGTGCATGCCATAAGGAACAACAGGCAAGACTTATATTGTCCTACTAGATACATACGCATTAGATTTCCTGGAAGTCATTGTAATATTTGAATTCTTCTTATCTATGGGTTTAACCTTCTTAGGTGGGACGTCACTGGTGGACAGGGGACTTGTTCTGAGGTGTTAATCCTTTTTCAGACGCATGCATAATGTTGGGCGGCAAGTCTAGCTGGTCTCAGTGGAATTCAAACTGCAAAGCCCCTAGTTCCTTCAGTTTGTTATCTATTTACATGCAAAAGGCCTGGGGTGAGCCCAAATCAACATGCTATTGTTAAAAGTGCCAGAGTGCACAGGCAGGGTTGGACTCAGAAAGTTTACTGTTATGTCTATCTATGGGATGTTCCTGCTGCTGACTGATAGTTTTGTAGCCAATCATTTACACAAGAATGTGGATTTCACAAGGTACATTGTTTCACAAAGCACATTGTTTCAAAAAGCATAATTTCATTTCAGCCTCTTTCTACACTAACCTAGTCGGCTAGCATTCAGAAATTCATCATTCCAGTAAATTTCTATTAAGCTTAATTCCATCTTAAAATATTTTATTAAATCTAATAATGTTCTATAGCCATCACTTCTAGATGACATATAATGTACTACTGTGAATTGTCTGAAAAGGCCCATTTCCCTCATCTCTTTAAAGTCTCTGGCATGAGTTACAATCCCAAGTTTCTGCTGAGTTTGTGGCATATCCCTGCTGTCCCCTACATATGTCAATCACTGACTCAGACACAAACAGGCCTCTGAAAAACAGCAGTTAAGAGTACCATAAGGATACTACATATACTATGCATGAAGTCCTCTGAGACTGATGGATAACAAATATTCAGTGCGAAATATTATACTGAGTGGTTTCCTAATTATTTTTCTTGAGTGTTTGATATCCTTAATTAATTGCATTTCCAGAGTGTGGTTTGAAGCTTCTTTTCACTACTTGTTCAATGGCACATCCCCTAGCTAATCAACAGACTTGTCAGAAATGGCTTTACTTTGCAGAAGTAGACAAGAGTAATAATATTTCTGTCAATGCCCTAGAGGAAAACAAAAGAACAACAACAACAAAAAATGCACCATTTTTCTTTCCTGACAGTAGGGTGTCAGCTAGGAACAGATCTGAAGTCGAAGAATTCTAGACGAGACTTAACCAAGCCCGATAATGAGACCATCATTTAATGCACCAGCTGATTTAGCTTCTTTCAGACTGCTCCCTTATTAAGGGCTTTTTAATCCAATGGAGCTGGAAAGCTAAAGGCACCTTCACTCAACAAACTTGTGCCTGGATGTCACCCACATCCCATTATTTTTTTAATCCCCTGATGGTCAGAAAATATATGTAGCTTGCTTTTAATGTGATCTCCTTTTAGATTTTTTTTTCTTTTAATACTCTCTGATCTTCTGCTGACTCACCGTGTTTCTTTATAGGTGATGGCAAGCAGAGCTTCTCTATCATTAGTGTCCTTTGATCGGGCTTTCTGTCTTGCCTGTCTCTCCCTCATTTTTTTGGTACATCCTGTAAGTGCCCTTTGATCTCATACCACTCTTGCCTCCTTAATTCATTCTTGCCATATTAAAGAAGCAGCCTATTCCAAATTTACAGGTGGACCTCTCCTTTTGAAATAATCTGTACATTTACTCTGACTTTCAATGGTTTGTCATTATTTGTTTTGTATCTATCAGGTTTAGTTTTTTAGAAGCAAGTTGCATAACTTCGCATTTTCTTTCACTTGTAATGTTGTCAGTTATTAATTAAAATAACAACAGCAACACTTTATTTTGTGCAGGCAGGTTTCATCTTCCTTTCTATAGCTCTGGAAAGATTGTTAACACTTCATTGTACTCTGTACGTTAATTTGCATTTATCAGAAGGTAGTTGGAGCGTTCCTTTATTGCTGATCAGCAAAATCAACCAAACCTAAAACCTAAAAAAAAAGCAAAAAAAACCCCAACTAGACAAAACCTGAAAGACCTAAAAGAAGCATGCCTCTGAAACTCAGCATGGTTCTCAGTTGTCTGGGGAGCTTGGTTTGGAACCTGGCATTTCTCAGCTGGATCACAGGTGCTGCATATGCATGTCACACATCATACAGCTGAAGAACATGCAGGAGTAACAGACAGCTGAGTTTTTAATTTTTAAATTTTTAATTTTTAAAATCAACTGTTTTTACTTTAAGTGGAGAACGTGCATCATTCTCTTGAAATGCTACCTTCAGTAGTAGTATTTAATTAGTAGCATTTACTACTTCAGTGCTATTATTTACTAAATAATACTCATTTCAGTACTGGGAGGCTACCAATTTGTAGATAGCATCCACATCTTCTTCAGACAAGGGAATTTAATCTTTTCACCAAAGTTCCTGACTTCATTTTACTTTATTTACACTGAGAGGAGAGAAACAGGGCAGCTCTTTCTCCATGAAAGAAAGGGTACGTATGCCTCCTGCACATGTACCTGATGCCTTCAGTCTCACAGCTCCACAATTCAGTAATCCCACAAAGTTGTGGAAAACTCTAACTGCAGGGGGAAAATTAGGAAGGGATGAGGATTTACTGTGATTGTTCACACATTAACTGCAGCACTGTGAAAAGTGACAGCTGCACTGTCTGGAGCCTGCTACAAGCTGCAAGAGCTGTCAGCACTGCAACCACTTGCTCCCACAGCTTTTGATCAAGTCACTCTCACACTGCTTCCTCTTCAATGAAGTAAGTACCTTTTGCTTCCCATGTTTCTTACAGAATTTTATTTGTAAATCTTCAGCTTTGTAATGTATACAGTAACTGACTTGCTAAAATTCTATACATGAGTGCAAACCAACCAGCTGCAAACACTCCAGGCCTTGTAGCTGTTGAAGATGGATGAGGAACCTGCCTTACACCAAGGGACTACTCTCACAGCATGGCGAGGCACAGAGGCAAAGGCAGAGTGGAACGGAGACCCAGCCAGAGGGATGTGCAGAAGGGCGATACTGGCTGGCACCCCTCCTGCAAGCAAGCCACCCCTCCACAGCCAAGCCCTCCCTCCCCCTGGGGAGGTGGCCAGACCAGTATGTGGAGGTTGGCAGAAAAGCCTAAGGGACTGCAGACCTCAGAAAATATCCAACTGCCTTGCCTTTGGTGCTTCCTGGACCTAGGCAGAGACAAAGTGTTTTCTTTTTTGGTTGAGGGGTGTTAATTGTTTTTTTTAATAATGCATTGTATACTAAATGCCAGCTGCAATTCAAGCCTTTTCAAATACAAGCATCTTCCTTTCCCCACCACTCTGTACTTTTTTTTTTCTCCTACTTTGAAACAAACAGCTGAATTATTTTGTCCATTTTATGTCCTTTTTGCAGCATTTTCAAGTAGCTGAAACTATTAAATTCTAATTTTTCAATGCCAGTAAGCATGAAATCTCCAATTGAGTCATTCAAAAGGTCTTTTTAAACAGCAATCCAAGGAGATGGCTTTCAAACTTTTGTGTGCCACATACTTACTGTAATGTCTGACAGAGAAAAATATGTGTTGGCAACACTGCTTAATTCACATTGAAAAAAGAAAATTGAAGCCATACTTCTAGCAAGATGAGTTAATGATCGACAGTGACAGGTAGCTATAAACACAGTAATGGAGATTCTGTCATATTCTTTCTCATCTTCTGATGCAGCTCTCCCATAACTAAATTTCAGGAAAATGAATTTGTACCAACTCCCACTTTGGGCAAGTTACCACAAAAACTACATGAGCCAGAAAAAAAGCCAAAGAAATTTCCCATAAAGAGAAATTTCAACAGCTGCACTGCTAGATGAAGACAACTTAACCCATCTTTAAAGAAAAAGGGAGGAGGGTTGTGAAGTCCATGGAGTAAAAAAAGAAGCTTCTCCTGATGGAGGTTTCTCTGTTGCAAATGAGTAATCATGGAATAACAGGCCTCAAAGACAGGAAGATGAGTGAGAAGAGATAGACAGTTTATGTATAGACTGGAAAACACTTTTTTATGTCAAATGCCCACAGGTTTGTCCATTAAGAAGAGTCAAAGATTCTGCTTTTTCCTGACCCTATTTCTCACTTAGTAAAGCTGTGTTCCCAAAAGCATTCCCAAGAAAAGCAGAACCACAATTTCCACCTTAGAATTTCACATTTCTTGACTTCTTAAATAAACCTTTCCTGTGTAAGAGGTCAAATTTCAAGCTGTTCTGTGCAAAGGCAAGCACAGAATAACTCAGTTATATCCTAACTGACAGCAGACCGAGTGTCTTCAAGTCCTGCAACTGCTGGGTCAGGCATGCTTACAGCAGGGCTTGCGAGTTCTCTTGCTCTCCTAGTCCAGGAAGACCCAAAGAGGAACACAGCAGCTTGGAGCAGTTTAGCAGTTTCTTGTCCAGAGCCAGAAGCCTGGCAGCTTCCTGCTGTAACACAACCTATGGGTTCACTTAAACTAGGTAAGTTGCTTGAAAGATCTTGTTCTTCCACTGGGATGTTTTGATGGAAATTCTAGCTTTAGCCAAGGGATGCAGGATAGTATTTCACCATCTCATTTCAGCAGCCCAACTCAGGACCTGATCTTCCTGGGCTCACCATATAGCTGATGGAGTGAGATTACTTTTTGCAAACAGGAACTGCAGGGCGCTTGTATTTAGCTCCTGCTCTCACTTGCTTCCTGTAGAATGGTCCTTTCCCTGACTGCACAGTCTGTGTGCCTAAAACAAGAAAATGAGACTTAAAATTCAAAGGAACTTCTTTCAGTAGTTCATGTCTCAAAGCTTGCAGTGGGTGATGCTCCATTTAAGTCTAGCTGGTGTGCTAGCTGGGCATGGAGGCACTGCACCTGTACTTGGACACAATGTCACCACTACACAGGGCACACACCCAGTGGTGACGGTCCACTAAAAAGTTTGTACACAACTCCTTTGCTTCTGAATGTGTTAACAGGAGACTTGCCTGTCCCATATTCTTGAACTATAATAGGAAGATTCAATGTATTAGACTAATGATAGTGATTCCATTTAGCATTAGTAAGGATGTCAGTTCTACTTCAGTGAAAGTCTCAGTAATTCAGGGTAATTTATATATGACTTCAAATGTTGTTAAGGAGTTTCCTGCAATGAGAGTGATTTCTAAGTTTCTGAGAATTATTATATGATCATTGCAACTCTGGACAAGCTTTGGCATGTACAAAGACACCATTCTTTAAAAGAACAACACTTAAATATATGAATTTTAAAGGCAGAATTATTAAACACTTAACACACAGGTAACTGCAGATTCAGGAGCGCTGCACAAATATCATCTCGATCTTTGAGGGGAAATTCAGAGCTGCTACTACGAGCACTTTTAGGCATAACTTAAAATACAAAAAAGCATGTCAGAAAGCAAACTGGCATTTACAGTTAACATTATTTCTCTGTAAATTTATAGAAAGAAAATAAACTTTATTAGCCATTATTTTATGGTCAGAATATAAGGGTTATAGCATAACAAAGATAAATAATGTAGCTTGTATGTGTAAAGCGATACATGTATGTTTGAGTCTTGGTAGAACTGACAAAGCAGCACCATCAAATCAAAAAAATTAAATTTCCACACTCAGTTTAGAACAGATAAAGCCCAATTCTGTATGTCTTAGGACCTAAAAAATATGATTTAAATTAACACATGTATGGGTAGACGGAAGCAACACGAGTCTCTGAAGTATTTACTTCTGCATAAAAAGGACTACAATGCCTAATGCCACCTTGAAATCTTAGATATAAGAAAACTACAACATTTCTCCTCTGTGGTATTACACCCAGAATACATTGAGGCTGTTCTTTATGCCCCAGAACTTCAGAGGAAAGTTGAAGAAGATTTAACAGACAACCCTTATAAGTCAAAACCTTCATTCATATAGACAAATGCTCTACCCAATTCAAAAGTCTACCCATCAAGACTTCCTCTGGTTTTTCTGGTTGCTGGGCATCCAGAAAAATACAGAATAAGTTATGCCCATGCAATCACAGTCCTATCCTACAGGTGCAGTAAGCAACTTTGGCTTACTCTGACAGTGATTTTTCTTCTGAATTTGTCCTACTTTTCAGCCTTTGAAAGCTGATAACCCTACGATAGAGGTGCCATGCTGCTACAACATTTCACTAACAACGAAAAGTCCTGGCTTTTGTCCTTGACAAAGACACTTCCTTTATTCAGAGTTCTTAATCCACTTTTAAGGACATGTTAACACACAGAAAATTTTTTGCTAGTTAAACAGCCCAGAGCTGCACTAGTTTTGCTTTGCAGTCTCTACTTCAATCTGTATCATGAGTTTCCATGGAGATTTGCAAAGGGAGAACTATCTCTGCTATGTCAAATCTGGAGATCACAAACATTTTATTTCCAATATTTTGGCAAATTCAGAAGGAACATCTTGCCCTTAAGGTCCATACCTTGCTTCGCAGTTCCAGCCCTTGTCTGATCTTGGAAAATGTTAACATCTTTGAGCTTCAGTTTCCAGTAAATTAGTTACAACATTACTTCCCTTCTGCCGCACTTTGCCTGTCTTGTATACTTCAAAAGTGCGATCTTCAGGACAAAGAGTCCCTTACTAAACTCTTGCACATCACTTGAAGAAAAAAAAAAAAAGGGAAAAAAAGAAGAAACATTCTTAGTTTGAAAGTTCTGTAAAGGAAGAACAAGGAAGTTCACATCATTTAATGCCAGCTCTGTAAATTCAAGGTCTATAAAATATTCATCCATTTCTTTCACCAGGTGCAACTAGTGCTTAGAAATACCAGTGATTAGACCTCAGCATCTGAGCTGAGGTGTATCAAGTTCACAGCAGAACTAGCTTAATTATGGTGATATATCTGCATGTTTAATCAGATACTGCTAAATAAATGATTAAAAGAATTACCTGAATTTTCTAAGACATTGAATACACACACAGTATCACTAAGTTGCTTGCAAACATTGCAGATGATTTGTTTTCTTATTATAATACTTTGGGGAAAGTTGTATACGCTGGCAATAAACTGATCTAAGATTTTTGGCTAGCAACACATGGGAACTTCAAACAGCAGAGACTGAATCAAAGGAAAAGCAAGCATCTAAAGAAAAACTATGTGGCAACGATTCTGTTTTCCATTCTTTCTACAGTTTTGTCAACATCTTACATTTTACACCCGTATAAAACAGAACTGTTTTCTTTAAGCTTGAAATACTATTTCTGTAAGGCTGAGTATCAGCACAATTTTATAATTTGATAACTTCATCGAAGTAGGATTCAGTAAATAGAGCCTGAAGTGCAGTGCAAGATGAAAAGCTGCAGCAAACTAATATTCTGTTTTTCCCCTAGCATTGCAATACATTTATTAAAGATTAATGGCAAAAAAAGTAATTTTATTTCCAATGATAAGCCTTATTCTCATGCTAAGCCTTGATGGGTAATATTCCTGATGATATTTTTAATTTAAAATTATGGAGACAAGTGGTGAAAGGGCAGTTAAAAAGTAGGGTTGGCAATTTTATAATATTCTAATTTAACTTACCAGCCTTTCATGGTATATATGTACAAGTCTGAAATTTTCCAGTCAAAAATTACAAAACCATCTATTCCCCTTCCTTTTTAAAACAAAAGTTATTTAGAAATAAGGACTCAGTTCTTTCTTTCCCATTATCTCAATTGTATCTTTCTTCCCTTTCAACCTCATTACCATGTTTTCTTACTGTTATGTCCTCAAGTATGTAGAGCTGACAGCAAAAATCCTGCAAGAGAAACATCAGAGGAGTTTTCGAAGACACAAAGTGACAGGGATTCTTTGAGCACTGTAATGAACTGATCACTGCAGGGCTCTGCATCTTCCAAAAAGAAAAAGATGTGAGAATGGTAAAACAATTCAGTGTGTATTCTAAACAGTAGCACCGTACATTTATTTTGGCATTTAAATCCCCATTTTCCCAATGACAAACTGTTCACATCTCAAGTAATAATGCCCAGATGGCTCTACGGATATGGCATAGCAGTCAAGCTTTTTGCTGGTGTAAACTAGCATTTTTACTGATCTCTCATATGCTTTGCTGAAAACTCACAAGGTATTTCATCTACAGGATAGCACATCAACTTTGGTAGGTCCAACCAGTTTTATGGCAATAATATTTGCCATTTTTATTTTGAAATTTGCTTTCCAGAAATTTGCAGTATTTATACAAAATACATTGCTTTGCAATCATTCATGCCATTAAGAGCTTGCTAGTGAAAGAAAATCTCCAAGGGGTGTGAACGCTGCCAAGGCAAATGTGCTTAATATGTCAAATAAATATTTGCGGATATCTTTTCAGCACTCACCAAGCTTTAGTGTCAATATATTTGCTATCACTCCAATTTGCAGCAAGAGAGGCTTCAAGACTGTGATGTAGGGAAATATCCTTAAAGAAGCAAGGGACCTTACTTGACTTGCTAAAATTATTAGGAAAGAGACTGAAAGTGAACAAGCAGCCCATGGTGTTTCCAAAGAGTTACACAAGTTTAGCAGAAAGAGCTGGTCCATTAGTTCAGTTAATAGAACATTCCATTACTCCCAACTTCCTCTGTTGCTGTGCAGAAGAAAAGAGGAATATATTGTTTTCCTTTAAACAGAATCAAAGCCTAGCAAAGAAGAATACATAAAATAACTAAATTGTTATGAGACTGGATTTATTACCAGAATTGCTAGGACTCTGCCTTTATTTTAGACACAGCTGCACTATCAATGTAATACCATTACCAGTATAGATCTCCAAACATATAACAGCTTATATGGAAACTGGCCATTTCCTGACTTCCACAGCATTTATTTAATCTTAAGCATAATTGAAAGTCTACAGGCAGATGAAATTCATGTGTTTATTTTGGTCACCATGTAATTCAAAGATAAAGACACCTTGTCTTTTCTTTGTATCACAGTGTCTGAGCCAATAGTAGCCAAAAATATATATAACTGTTTTAATGACATAATAAAAAGGAAGAAGAACATAGGGGGACAGGGGAAGAGTAAATGAAAACTTTCTTATTTGCAATGAAGCTTAGAAAGACAAACCTCTACTTGAAAAGCAATATAATAAAACAAGTAATTTCATTTTCTTATAGGAAAAACAAAATTATTAACACAATACAAACTACAGGAATCACTGGAGTTGCTGAATCTCCTGTGATTTAAAGCCAAATAGCTCATGAATTTTCAAATGAAAGACAGGCTTTTTTTTCTCGCTTGAAAACAGAATCTTGAGCATCTAGCAAGATGGTGAATCAGAGCATAGTGACAGTGGCAGCACATCAGGGTGAGATTATCTTCCCTTTTATTTTCCTATTATCAGTTTGCTCAAAGGAAAATTACAATGGAAAGGTCATCACACTAGAGAAAGTAGCTCAGGGTTTTCAACCCCAACAAAACACAGAATCTTGCCATTTACTGTTAAAATTTAGAGGACTTCAACAGTAGTCCTTCTAAAAGAGTTAGTTTTAATCTTACTGCCATTATAGCTGCTGATTTTATCAATTTTTATCTTTCTTTGATTTCCATTTTGATTATTTAATGAAAGGATAAATTATTGATCTTCATCTCACAGGCTGCCACATCTGGCATTTGATAATGTTCTGTGATAGGAAACCAGGCCCATGGGGTCTCCATGTATTGTATATTAGCCTTCTAAACTTAATCCATTTGAAGAATGTAAATTATGCAGGTTGTCTTGCTGTATTTTACCTTTTTATAATTTGACACTGATTAAAATTTCTGAGGCTAATCAAGAGTCAGAAGCTTTTTTCTTTGCATGTAGAGTATTTTGAAAGTTTTCTGATATGCATACAATGCTTACTGGGAGACTCACAAAGGTGCATTTGATCCCAACTCTGTTGTTTTATGAGCCACTACAACAGTACAAGTATTTATTTTTTAAAATATTTTTACTTATGAGGTTGCTAACACTGATCATGGTGCCAGGAGGGATTGTTGTGGTCTATGACTAGCTTCATGCATAAGGTAAGCCATGGGACTCTGTTGAAATGTTCCTGCTTGGACTAGCATGCTCACTCTCAGGATGAAACCCATTCTTCACTTCTAAAGTGAAGACAACCACCACGCTCTTGATGCTAAGGGAAAAATTAATTATTCTTCCTGTTCATATGTTTTATTTCACCTCTGAATTTGTCACCTCCAACTCTCAGCCTCCTGCCTTTGTTATTCTCATACCTGCCTGACTAAACAGCCATATATTGTGGACTCTTTACTTGTATATAATTTGGGCATTATGGATATATTGTGCATCTGTACCTCCCAGAGGAGAACAGTGGAGATATCTTCTAATGGCACCATAGTGACACAGCAAAATTCAGCAAGTCAGCCAAGCAGATTTCAGGTTTGGACTTGGCTGAGTCAGTATTCATGTACACACTAGTCCATTAGTGACCATATGTGCCAAATGTACAAATGAGGTACCTTCTGTACCTCAAATGTTTGATAGTTCCCCATGTATACAGCCAAAGTCTTATGGTCACAATATTATACTCATTTCACACCTAGGTGACAATCCACAGTAGTTTCAAGGCTTTTTCCTACATCACTTGCCAGAAAAGAATCTTCCCGATACTTCAGTCACTTTAAACTTCCCCACTGCTACACATCTTTTTGTTAATTCTAGAAAGAGACAAAGAAATAGGAAAGATTCAAGACAGGATTTGTTTCTTGCTGTTTACAGTTCAGGTTTGAGACACACCACTTAGCTATTTTTATCAATATACTGTATAAAAATTTGATTTAGTATCATTTTTATTCTTAATGAGAAAGTTGTGTAGTATTAATGCAATCTCTTATCAAAGTTTAATTACATTGCCATTAAATTATCAGTGCTTTAAATCCAATAGCAACAACTGTAAAAGACATTCCTATAAACATATACTGTCTAGCACTATTTTGTCCAGGACTGTTGCCAGACTGCTAGGCCAAGAACTACCAGAAATGATCTCTTTTAGTGTATTTAAATGTTCCAAACTTGTTTTCTTTCCTTTCATGGAGGTTTGTAATGATTTTGAAAACTTCTGAAAAATCAAGGACTCAGGAAGGTTCTTTGCAAATTATTTAGATCTGTAGATACAGAATATTTCCCTTTTAAAGTTGCTGTCAATAACCTTCTGACCTGCTCCTCCTCTTCTATCTGCTGTAAGAGACAGGTCTCCAGTGTCCATTTATACACAAGCTCAATAAAGCACAAGGGGTCCATGAACATAATGCTGTGTAAGCCCATGAAAAACTGGACTGCAGAGGTATGACTCAAGGTTTTTTTTATTTATTATTTTAGGCCCCTGCTGTCCCCTAAAGAGTGTCACTGTATTAGCAGTGTGCTCATGAAGTTAGTGATGTTTAAATGAACTTCTTAAATTATGTAAGCAAGCAGTGAACTAAGTACAGATTGGTTTGAAATGGTTAATATCTGTCCATTCGCCAGGGAAACAAGATACTAAGCTGGCTTTCATTTACTGTCTAGCCAGGTCATTTTTCTTTAACACAAGCACTTATGCTCAGTATCTTGGTCATGGATTAGATCATTGATATGTAGACATTTACTGAAATATTCCTATTTCCTAATTATCATACATATTTTTCCGCCCAAATTCAGTTTGAATGGCTAATAATAGTTTCAGCTTTGAGAAACTGTTAAGCACTGAACATTATTTGTCTCTGAGGTACCAGTCATTTGACAACAGGATATGCCATTTTTAGTGCAATTTAACACTTCCTCTCTCAATATTTCCTGATTATAATTTTTACTCCAGTAATAAAAACCTCCCCCTCAGGTGTCATTAATAGTAACTCAATCAAATTAATGTCTATGAATAAGTAATCACTCTCTATTTTGTTACCCATTACAGAATATGAAATAATATAGTTCAATTTGTTTTATTAATTTTTTAAAAGCATGAGTCTGTTCTGGATTTGTATTCCACTGGATCTACCAAACACCTTCCACTTTTTGTGGTTGTTTAACATCTTTTTGGCTTTGTTTGCAGAATTACTCCACTAATGAACAAGCCTCCTTGTCACAGTTTCACCAGCTATCCCTCACCCATGTTTTGAAGGAGGTTGGCATTCAAAGACTAATCACCATTCTCTGAGGGCTTTAGCTGTTAATAACAAACCTTTTTACTCACTAGAAAACCTGAAGTATGGTGGCATAAGATTTTCAGAATTAAATAATGTAACTTCTATTCAGCAAATTCTCTTAGGTTACTTGGTTTCTGAATAGCCTTTGGGACCTTGGGGATTCAGCAAGTATTGATCATTCTTCCATGGATACTAGGCATGCAGTTAGTTAAGTGTTCAATGCTATCATGGGTAAATATTTCTAGAGCCGTAAAGCATTCAGCAGCAAAAGACCCTCACTTCATTGTGATAGATTATGATGCAATTACCTATTGGTATTGTCACATAAGAAATCACAATTTATTTAAAACACCCTACTGAGACTTTTGCATAGGATAGTGCTTACATGGGCAATCAAATCTCTTTAATAGGAAGGGTCAGTTTCTTTCCAACTGACAACAAGACTTATTCACAAATGTCCAACCAACAGTAACTTCAGATGAACTGGGGGAAACTCCCTGAACTTCTTTTCAGCTCATTTCTTATGTCCATCTGGCCTGGTTGTACTTGACTGCTCCAGTCCATACATGATGTATCAGTATTTCCTATCCTACTCTATGCCCTTCTACTATCTGTCTTAGCTATGTACAAGAGACGGTTCTACATGACCATTTCTGCATTTGTTAGAACAGTTTCTACTATTTACATGTGTCTGATCTATGTCCAGTTTGGTCGATTCTGCAATAGAAACCACATAGACTCTCTAGTATGGCCAGGTTCTCCACTTAGCTCTGATGTCAATCAACACCAGTATACTGCAACACGTAAATTGATATAGACACAGCAGGAGCTGCCTGGGGGAAACTCAAGGATGTTCTGAAATCCTTGCCTGAAAAGCTGTTGTAATGAATAGTCAAATGCTTTTTTGAGACAGTGGTTATGATTCAGAAATCATCTTGTCTCAAATCAATGCATTATTTCAAAAACCAGTTGATTGTCACACCTAGGCAGACAGATCAATGAGAAAATATTTTACCAGTAATTAGAAATATTAATCCCAGTTCTGACCTCATCAATTTTAATCGTTTGCTCCTAGGCCAAAATGAATCCATACCATTCCTTTCTTACATCAACTCGAAACAGTTAAAACAAACATTTGTTTGGGTGCATTGTCTTTCACACGCTTCTTAGCATAGGCCATATTATGCCAAGGATTATTTTAAGTGAAACTTTACCACTAAGTCAACAGACAGGTCTGAAGAGAAATTAGGAAATTACTAGGAACCTTCCTTTCAACAGATGGTAAGAGGACTTTACTTGTCATACAGTTGAAGCTATCCTTCATTCCCAGTATTCATTGAATGAGGAACTGAGCATTTCTTTTGGTTTTGTGAATAGCTAAAGGAAAAGACTCTTAAATACCTAAGTGTTCAAAGCAAAAACAGAAGATGTAAGTTCAGTTATAGTTGAAAACCTCTGCATTTTTCATCCCTTTATAGCAATAATTTATCAGCTTTACAAAACACAAACATCAAAAAGCTGCACTCATTAGCAATCTTTAATTTTCAATGTTTTCATTCACACTTACTCTTTTCCACTTTGATAAACTTGTTTAGTTTGTAGACTGTGTGCAAAGTTATAATTCAAAAAAACCCAATCAAGTACTGAATTGTAAACTAACTATGTGGATTATTTCAATGTCCCTTTATTTTTCAGATTATGGTCTTCTGTAAAGTCATGCCGGATATATAAGCTAATGGCCAGCTACAAACCCACAACAGTAAATACATGTGTTTTTGATGATACATACACACATATCTTAAATGTTTCATGGAGGCTGGACTGATTTGAATCTAAAGGCCTAAATTTTTCTTCCAGCTATCTCACAGTAGCTAAATGGTAATTAAAAATAAGTGCATCATTAAGTGAATCAGAGCATGATTTGTTCAGGGGAACTGAATGTTCTAACTGGGCACATCTAAAATCCTTTCTAAAGCTCCAAAAATGCACAAAGTAAAGAGGTACAAAAAAAAACCAAACCATACAAGGTTGTTTCTACTATTCACTAGGATTAGAAATACACTATGTGTTTTCCTGACACAATAGGAGGACTCTTGAAGAGTACTGCATAAATACCCGCTTCTTAAGGTTGCACTTGACAATATGTGCCCAGTAGGTGTTGAGTGCTTGCCCTTGCATCACTTCTTAGGTTTTTTCCTCTTTCCTTCATCTATTAAAATGTCTTCTTCTTGACCAATGAGTTTTTTCACTTCTGTTCTTGCTTTTCTTTCACACATCCTACAGGTGTGGAAGTGGGAGTGAAGTGGGCACATAACCCTGTGGGCTGGTGAAGGTCATCCTACCACAAAAGGTGGTAGGATACAAATATTGAATATTGTATTTGAAGATACAAATATTGTATCTCCATCCCTTTTTCTGCCATAATAAGCCACACATTGCTGAAATCAGTAATATCTCTAAAGACAGAATGAATTTAAAAGCCATCTGGCAATACCCAGGTTATCAGTACATAGGTTGCCTAACTAGTACATAATCATGTGTTTTAAATTTTGCTGCCAATCATCCGAAGTATTGGATGTAATGACAGAGAGCTACAATTTTATTTTTCTTAAAAACTGGTAAGAATTTAGCAATACTTGGTTCATATCTGAACATCCCCAAGGTTCATCAGAATTGACTCACAAGTTTTCACCCAGTCTCAGTCTGTTTTAGAAAACATCAAGCATCAAAAGCCAATAAAGTCTAGACTGATTAAGAGGGTTGGAAAATGAAGGTGACAAGCAAATAGTGACTCAAAACTGACATAAGTCTCAGAGATATTCGTATACCTGAATTTAATAACAGTCTGGGAATTGCCTTCTGAGGTTAATAGGATTAGACCTTAATAATAATGGGGGGGAGGGGAGGGAAAGATAACGCAAACTGAGTGATTACACAATACACTTGCATCAGTGTAGAGACATACTCCTTTTCAACACATCCTTTCTCCCTTTCACATCATCCTCAGTTACACACAAGAAATACTGCCCAGTCAGAGTAATATTTGGAAGAACATGGTCAGCTGTGCTAGGTGTGGAAAATAACTATTTTCTTAAGCTCTCACATATATAATAGTATGCATTCTGCTTGCTTCTATATTTGGGGTGTAAGGGAGTATCCTATTGTTTTTATCTTTTTCCTAATTCTTTTATTTTCATCAACTAAATTTAATCTTGAGAAGAGCAAAAAGAAGTCTATAAGAACAAAGAGACTAAAAGACAGGAGAAATGTAAAAAAGATGTACCATGGACAGAATCGATTAAAGGCTAAAATTGGGGAAATTCTTTGTTTGCTGCAGGCATTTGTAAAGAAGAAACATTTACATTCTCAGCAAGACAAACAGGACTGAAAATCTGAGTTTAGGAACTGCAGAAATACGTTTCAGCAGACTGTAAAGGACAATATAACATAAAGACATTTGCTACCAGCTAACTGAAATTCAAAAAGAAAAAAATCACCTCACGACATATAGTTGCATGGCCTGAGATCCAAGTAGATCGCCATTTTCCTGACTGTTACTGTATTCTACCATAATTAGGAAGCTTGAATTACCACTCATTTGCTACACCTGTAGCCTTCTACGAATAACAAGCCAGTGTTTTCTCCATGTTCCTCTCTCCCTCATTGCAAGCTTTTTTGAATGACAGCCACATAGTTCTTTGGCTTTAGCAAGGCCTTTTGGCAGTACTAGTTATGGTCCTTGGTGTCTAGCATTTTCTGACATCATCTCCAGAGAGCAGGAGCTAGATGTAGAAGCCAGGCCTACCTACCACAGATGATCGTCACATGGAAATCCTTCTGAAAGCCTCTCACAGAGTCTTGCTGCTTCATTATGTAGATAGCAGATGCAATTTTCCCATATGTACAAGCAGCAACTCCCTTCCTGTTTCTTGGGTGTCGTAAAATAACTTGCAGATAGTAAGAGATGTCTTTAGAATCAAAAACTTAAATGGCTATGAGGATCTCACAATTAAAGTTAACTAATGAGGCCATATCCTAAGTAGTTCAAAATGTATAAGGACCATTTACATACAGAGCAAAAACTGTAAGCTAAAATTTAAAAGAAATGTATTTTAAGCATAATCACCAATTGCTGATTACAGCAATTTTCAAGAAGCATTTGGTTCACTCTACTTTGCATATCTCTATCAGTATATATGGTTGCAGTTGCATACAGATCTAACAATTTCAAGAAACAGAAAAGTTACATAATACTCAGCACAACATCCAGTACATCCACCCATACTTTAGCCAAGTTTGCCCAAGTGGAATTGCATGTGTCTGTAGTGCAGATTACAATATACCATAGAAACACCTGAGCTGAACTAAAGAGTGGAAGCAGACTGAGATAACACTTAACCTAACACAACCCAAGTTTCCCTGATATTTCTCAACACTAGACAAGAATCATTAAAAAGCCCGAGTGTGAACATGCTCTAATTCTAAGACAATACAATTGCATAACATTAACAGAAAAATGGTCTCTCTGCTTACTTGACCAACTGATGGTTCATAACAACACAGAATGAAGGCTGCTCCTAAAAAGCATTTTTAAAATCTTGAATGCTGTTATTTTGTTTTGAAGCAAAGTGTCTTGGCTGGTTCTGTACACACTGCCCTTGTTTTGAAATGAGGACACTTAACTGCAGACACACAAAGCAATTATCAACATTAAAAATAGAATACTGCAGAAACAATAATGTAAAATGTTGTAAGCCTCAGCTTTGCATCTAGCTTTTGGTGCCTGGTATGCAGAGAGGAGACCACAGCTGTGTTTTCATACAACTACTGAAGATCAGTTCATTCAGCAGGAAATTTTAGGTAACTCTGGAGGGAAATGCTGAGCAGAACCACTGTAAAGTCTGAGCCACCAAGGAGTGATAATTAAGAATCTTCTCCAGAGAGTTTTTAGCACTTTTCTTTAAGACAAAAAAAGCTAGGTGCCTGCCTTTTCTTGAGCTTACTTGTGATAAAGCCAGGTTGCTCTTTGTCCCATTTCCCTTTTTCTCATGTGTCTTAATTAGTCCTTCCTTCCAACTTTGTTCTAAGCCATGTGTGCAATGGAGGAGAAACAATGGTGCAGATTTTAAACGTGGTTCTGGAGTCAGACCAGAAATAACCAAAGCTGACCATCTGAATTCAAGGAGAGGCTAAGAAACAGACATCATGAAGCTGAAAAGGTGCTGATATTTATTGACAGGAATGGCACAAGGTATTACAGAGAACAGATCACAGGTGATGTTTCCCTGGGGATGCTGTTCTGACAGCTCTCTGAAAACACCACTAAATGCCAAAGTCTGCCCAAGTGTATTCATCTTCACTACGAATTTCAGCAGAAAAGGTGTGTATAATAGACCTAAACATTGAAAGCGAAAAAAAAAATATTGTTTCTCAGTGTTCATTTCACTCTCAGTAAGCAATAAATCCAGCTGACCTTGTACCTTGGAGGTGGGAATAGCTGTAGCAGCAGAAAGCTACAAAGGAGTATTAAAATATAGTGCCCTGACTGCCTGCTGGGCTGGGTGGGGGTGGATCAATCTGATTTATTGAACTTGCTGTTGAAAATAGACTGCTGTAATTTGAATCCAAGATGCTATTTCCTAAAGAACTGTCTTCCCTCTCCAGATGCATTCTGTCCCAACAATTTTTCAGGTGCCTCTTCATTAGGTCCTCCTAGTCTTCCAAACGGGGCGGCCTGCTCTTTTCTAGCTGTTGGCTCTTCCCCCAGGTCTTTTGGCACTGATAATGCTCAGGCACTGGATGCCTGTCCAAGCACAAGTTGAACAGAGTCACATCATCCACCTTGGCCTAGCTTGGTTTCCAAAATCAAATTCATTACTGCTGAAATTCATCCCAGGGCTACTTGCCCTCCCTGATGAGACAGGTACAGATGACAGAAAAGAAGGCTGGCGTGGAGAAGGATAACAACAAGGAAGCATGGGTTCAGTCTTGTGATGTCTGTAGTACACACAGAGCAGATGGTAAATACAGAAAATTTCAGCTTTCCATGAAACTGCTCTTCTTACCTGAATATGCAGCAAGGTTCCTATGATGCACCTCTCCCTTACAGAGCCATCTGCTCTCACCTCAGATAACATACACATGCCAAAACAGACCTGTCTGACTCCTCTGCCACTGCCTGCTGCTTAAACACCTTCCTCTTCCTTTTCCTCTTCTGAGCAGTACAGATTTTCTCTGGTCTCCATTGTACTGTTCCTACACACACACACCCCTCTCTTGGCCGTTCCTGGTGCCTTCAGCTTGTGACCCACACAACCCACAGCTAAACGGTTCGTCCTCTCACTGGTTCAGTCTTTCCACTCCAGTAATTGCTGCATGTCATGACACACTGTTCTTGCTGCCTTTCATCTCTCTTTTGCAGCAGGCATTCCCCATTCTGGCATCTCTGTCTACCCTTCCCTTGGCCTCTCTCACCATTGACACCACTAATTCTGGTGTTCTAGCACCATAAAAATCTCATCCACCCTGATGACTCCTCCTTAGTCTCATCTACTGACATTGGCCTCACTATCACTTCTCCATTCCTTCACCTGCTTATCTGGCAATCCCAGCTCATCCACATGATTACCCCCTGCTGCCTGAGTATTTCTGGAGGTAAAAACAAGATCAGTGTCTACTATAGATAAATCCTCTCAGCATTTAGTTCATTAGGCAAATCTCTCCTTTCACTTAAAACTAAATCTCATCTTGTCATGGGTGAGGATTGCTTTGCTGTTGTTGCTTGTACATATTTATGTTTAATCAGAGTACAAATTGATCAGGTAGACCTTCTGGTAATAAACATGCCATGTGAGGGAAGAAAAGCATCCAGACTGCTTGGGAGCTGACAGATGCAGCAAGAGAGTGTGGGAGGTCAGCATGGAGATCGCATAGCCCAGGAGAGACAGAGCCACAGAAGGCAGTAAATACTGACAGTACTTGAAACAGCCATACCTCAGATGTAACAGAAGAAAAAGACACCAATTAACATGCAGAGAGCTCTCCAAGGAAGGCCTTGGAGTTGCTAAGAAGCAAGAAGTTGCTAAGAAGGCCATGAATTGCTAAGAAGCAAGCATGAGAGAAGGCTACTATGCTGCAAGAGCACAGCAGAAAGGGAGTGTTTTGTTTACAAACCCTTTTTATCTGTCTCAGCTGAAGTTTTCTCTATTTTCAAATATTTCCTTCTAGTTTATCACAGAATCACAGAACCTTAGGGGTTGGAAGGGACCTCGAAAGATCATCTAGTCCAACCCCCTGCCAGAGCAGGATCACTTAGAGTAGTAGGTCACACAGGAACGTGTCCAGGCAGGTTTTGAATGTCTTCAGTGAAGGAGACTCTACAACCTCTCTGGGAAGCCTGTTCCAATGTTCACTCACTCTCACAGTAAAGAAGTTTTTCCTTACATTTACATGGAACCTCCTATGCCCCAGTTTGCACCCGTTGCCCTTGTCCTATCACTGGACATCACTGAGAAGAGCCTGGCTACATCCTCCTGACACTCGCCCTTTACGTATTTATAAACATTGATGAGGTCGCCCCTCAGTCTTCTCTTCTCCAAGCTAAAGAGACTCAGCTCCCTCAGCCTTTCCTCAAAAGAGAGATGTTCCGCTCCCTTAATCATCTTCGTGGCTCTGCGCTGGACTCTTTCAAGCAGGTCCCTGTCCCTTTTGAACTGAAGGGTCCAGAGCTGGACACAATATTCCAGATGCGGCCTCACCAAGGCAGAATAGAGGGGGAGGAGAACCTCTCTTGACCTACTAACCACATCCTTTCTAATACACCCCAGGATGCCATTGGCCTTCTTGGCCACAAGGGCACATTGCTGCCTCACGGTCATCCTTCTGTCCACCAGGACCCCCAGATCCCTTTCTCCTACACTGCTCTCCAACAGATCAGTCCCCAACCTGTACTGGCACAGGGAGTTGTTCTTTCCCAAATGCAAGATTTTACACTTGCCCTTATTGTATTTCATGAAGTTTCTCCTGCCCAACTCTCCAGCCTGTCCAGGTCTTGCTGAATGCCAGCACAGCCTTCTGGTGTGTCAGCCACTCCTCCCAGTTCAGTGTCATCAGCAAACTCGCTGAGGGTACACTCTGTTCCCTCATCCAGGTCGTTGATGAAAATATTGAATAATGCTGGTCACAGTACTGACCCCTGAGGGACTCCACTAGTCACAGACCTCCAACTAGATTCTGTCCCATTGACCACAACTCTCTTTTTGCTTTCAACCAGTTCACAATCCACCTCACTGCCTGATCATCCAGACCACACTTCCTCAGTTTAGCTACAAGGATGCTGTGGGAGATGGTGTCAAATGCTTATGTTCTAATAAAATTTGCCTATTGAATTTACAAGCTATTTTGATCTCTTCTAATGTGTTCACTGTAAGGAGAAGGTCACTTGGGGATCCTGTTCCACATTTTTCTAATTCTTTCAAACTTCTCACCACTTTCTCTGGCTCCTCAGACTGACTCACCTTCCCACTCCAACTCCTGTTTCTGCACAGAAGCTGAGTGAGTGACTTCAAGGGAACACTGATGATACCTTATCATCTCTCTCTTCATTTGCTTCCTTTTATCTTTTCCTTTCCTTCCTCCAACAGATGCAGAATTTATCATATTCTTTTCTTCTCTAATCCATTCATATGCATCAGTGACCCAGCCTTATTGCTCCTATCTCTCCTGTTGGCTTTTCCCCTCAAATTACAAGCACGTTTGCTGCTTCCATACCCATGACATCATTGATTCTTTCCTTTCGCCACATTTTTCTTTGACCTTTCACTTCTGACCTCCTTAAATCCTCTGTTGATACCAGCTATCAAGATTCCCTTTTCTACAGTTCAGCCTCAACACATTTTTATCTAACTGCTGCTTTTTTTGCCAATATGCTCTGCTCAGCACTTGCCAGTCTCTAATGCCTGCTTCATAATTTTGATTTTATAACCAGAACTCCATTTTCATGTGCTTTGACATGCCTTTCCTGGTATCAGCTCTTCCTGTTTCTGTGATTTTATTTTCTCTTTCTTTTTACTCTCATATTACCCCTGAACACATCCATCTAACTCCCCTCATTTTTTTGCAAGGAGTCAGTTCTCCTTCTCCAGTACATCCCAGGGTAACATGAGATGAGAAATGCAGGTATCTTCATCTCACCATCACCTCAAGGACCTGTGTATACCCCATATTTGTCTCCTAGGCAAATTCGTATCCCGGTCAACTTCTCAGTGATTCTTAACCATTAACCTAAAAAGAGTTCCAAGCCCCTTCTATAGTTTTTATCATCATAACTCACCATTTTTTTTTTGTTGTTCAGTATGATAAAACCCTATCTCATCTTCAATTCTGAGTACACATCCAAATTCTGTACGGCTATCTTGCATATGATTTTTTAGTTATAATCTTTCCTGTCTGGCTACTGCCATGCTACTAAAATTCACTTTCACACTTTCACTTCCATCTTGCTTACTGTAATATCATTTATTCTAGCTTTGAAAAATAAAGCTTGTACCTGTTCATAGCGATCCCAAATGCTGCAGGAGGGATCATATTCCTAGCCAATCAGTTAAACTATACCAGCTTTTACACTTTGTATTCATTACCTCCTTCCCAAAAATCTTTCAATGCCTATTGAATGACTACTTCCAGTCCCTATTTGGCTTATGACCCCTCCTGCCAAAATTGATTTGCTGTGGTATTTTGAATTAATAACTTTCCACTTATCTTCCCACTGTTCTTTAATCCATCTTCCCTCTAAACTGGGCATTCTCCTCAGCAGCAATAAGTCATACACTAAAATGACAAAATACATTTTCCAATTTCTACCTTGTGAAACATCCGTATGTCATTATTACGTATACTGTGGCAGCACATCCTGCACATGGAGCAGGACCCCAAAGCCACAGGGCTGTTCTTACACAGAACGAGATGGGGAATACATTCTCAGCTACGTCTGGCTCTATCCTGAGTGACAATACAAGCCAAGTTTTCAAAATCGACTCTCGAAAATAGTCTGTCAAAAAAAAGAGAGATGAAAAAAAAATAATTTCTGTACTAAGCGCAGATAATTTTGTGTACCATCTGCAGAGTGCTTATTATGCTTACTGTTATTTGTCAGTATAAGATATTTCAGAATGATATATGTAAGCCATCTGCCAGCTAGGTCACTCACATTCTTTAGATCATCAGCAAGAAATCTTACACATTTTTTCCTTAGGTAACAATCTGCAATATGCAAAAGCAGGTAGAGTGGGAATGACTTTGTAAAAATGGCTTCTTAATATATAACTGAAATCAAGTGAACTCCAAATGGACTATTCTGAATTGTTTAAAAAATTCACATTTTAAGTTATGTTTTTGATACTGCATTTGGGAATTTGAATCCACACCAGAGGGCTCTGCTGCCATTCAGCATGACCTGGACAGGTTGGAGAGTTGGGCAGAGAGGAACATAATGAGGTTAAACAAGGGCAAATGTCCTTGCACCGAGAGAAATAATCCCATACACGTTAGGGGATGACCTGCTAGAAAGCAGCTCTATGGAAAAAGATCTGGGAGTTTCGGTGGATAACAGGCTGACCATGAGCCAGCAATGCACCCTTGTGGCCAATAGGGCCAATGGCATACTGGGGTGCATCAAGAAGAGTATGTCAAGCAGGTCAATGGGAGGTTATCCTCCCCCTCTACTCTGCCCTGGTGAGGCCCCATCTGGAGTACTGCGTCCAGTTCTGGGCTTCCCAGTTCATAAAGAACAAGGGAGTACTGGAGAGTCCAGCACAGGACCACTAAGATGATTAGAGGAATGGAGCATCTGCTCCATGAGGAAAGGCTGAGAGAGCTGGGTCTGTTCAACCTGTAGAAGAGGAGACTGAGAGGGAATCTTATCAATGCTTAAAAATATTGAAAGGGCAGGTGTCAGGAGGTTGTGGCCAGACTCTTTTCAGTGTCCAGTGACAGCACAAGGGGCAATGGTCACAAAATGGAACACAAGAGGTTCAACCTAAACATAAGGAAAAACTTTACTGTGAGGGTAACAGAGCACTGGAACAGGCTGCCCAGAGAGTTTGTGGAGGCTCCATCTCTGAAGTAATTAAAATCCCACCTGGATGCCATCCTGTGCAACCTACTCTAGGTGAACCTACTCCGGCAACGGTGTTGGACTAGATGATCAGTTCAAGAGGAAGTCTTGAAGGTGCAGGAACAGGCCATCCTCACGTGCTGTAAGGTGAGCTGGCTGCATAGCCTTGCTGAACAGGGAGTTTTGGCTGGAACTGAGGAAGAAAAAGAGAACCTATGGCCTTTGGAGGAAGGGGCAGGCCTCTCACAATGACTACAAAAATGCTGTGTGACTATGCAGGAAGGGAATTAGAAGGTCCAAAGCGCAGCTAGAAATTAATCTGGCCTCTATGGTAAAGGATAACAAGAAAAGTTTCTATAAATGTATTAACAACAAAAGAAAGACTAGGGACTGGGAGAAGAATGACCCTCCCACAATCCAGGAGGAGATGGTCAGTGAGCCGCTCCACCATATAAATGTGCACAAATGTATGGGGCTAGATGGGATGCACCCAGGAGTGCTGAAAGAGCTAGTGGGGGTGCTCACCAAGCAACTTTCCTGTGGGATCCTTTTTAGAAGAGAATGGCCATGAGTATCTGGCTTTAAACTAGGCTTCACTCAATGTCCTTGAAGCATCCGTGAGAATGCAGAACGGGGAAGAAAGCTGATATTGCAAGAGCAAAACGAAGTAAAGCAGAAAAAGTCCTGAGTCATCGTGATACAGGAGTGTGGTGGAGCAAACGTCAGGGGGCGTGGACAGCAAGTGAAGAAATACATGTAGTACATCATGTATGAGCTAAGCATGTATGTAACCAATAGGGCTTGTGCTGAGCATGTCTGGAGTGTGTGATCAGGAGTCAGAAGAGTATATATTGCAGTCATTTTTGTTAATAAAGATCTTCAGTTATAACTCTCATAGAGTTGAGTGAAGTCCGTTTGTGAAGCGCCTCGCCACTTTCCATCACTTATCAGCAGTCCTGGCTGACTAGAGAGCTACCAGCAGATTGGAAATCAGCCAACGTAACCCCCATATATAAGAAGAGATGGAAGGATGATCCAGGAAATTACAGGCTTGTTAGTCTGACTTCAGTACCAGGGAAGCTGATGGAGCAGATAGTCCTGAGTACCATTATGGGGTGCATGCAAGAACAACCAGGTGATCAGGCCCAGTCAGCATGGGTTCATGAAGAGCATGTCTTGTTTGACTAACCTGATCTCCTATGACAGTGGGACCTGCTTATTGGATGAGGGAAGGGTTGTGGATGTTGTCTACCTTGACTTTAGCAAGGCCTCTGACAAGGTTTCCCACAGGATTTTCCCAGAAAAGCTGTCTGCTCATGGCTTGGATGCACATATGCTTTGCTGGATAAAAAATTGGTTGGATGGCCAGGTCCAAAGAGTTGTGATCAATGGAGTTAAATCCAGTTGGCAGCTGGTCATGAGTGGTGTTCCCCAGGGCTCAGTGCTGGGGCCACTCCTGTTTCACATCTTTATTGATGACTTGGATGAGGGGATAGAGTGCACCCTCAGTAAGTTTGCAGATGACACTGAGTTGGGTGGGAGTGTTGATCTGCTTGAGGGCAGGAAGGTTCTGCAGAGGGATCTAGACAGGCTTGATCGATGGGCCAAGGCCAATTGCATGAGTTTCAATAAGGCCAAATGTCGACTATTGCACCTCAGCCATGACAACCCCCAGCAGCACTACAGGCTTGTGGAGGAGTGGCTGGAGAGCTGCCAGCTGGAGAGGGACCTGGGGGTGTTGATTGACAGCCAGCTGAACATGAACCAGCAGTGTGCCCAGGTGGCCAAGAAGGCCAACAGCATCCTGGCCTGCATCAGGAATAGTGTGGCTGGCAGGACCAGTGAGGTGATCCTGCCCCTCTACTGGGCCTTGGTGAGGCTGCACCTGGAGTACTGTGTGCGGGTTTGGGTACCGCAGTATAGCAAGGACATTGAGGTGCTGGAGAGGGTGCAGAGAAGGGCAACTAGGCTGATTAGGGGTCTGGAGAACAGGTCTTATGAGGAGAGGCTGAGGGAGCTGGGGCTGTTCAGCCTGGAGAAGAGGAGGCTGAGGGAAGGCCTCATTGGTCTCTACAACTACATGAAAGGAGGTTGTAGTGAGGCAGGTGTGGCCTCTTCTCCCTAGTGACTAGTGATAGGATAAGAGGAAATGGGGTCAAATTGTGCCAGGAGAAGTTCAGGTTGGGTATTAGGAAAAAGTTTTTCACTGAAAGAGTGGTGAGGCATTGGAACAGGCTGCCCAGGGAGGTGACTGACGCACCATCCCTGGAGGTGTTAAAAAAACAGGTAGAAGTGGTGCTTTGGGAGATGGTTTAGTGGTCACAGGGGTGTAGGGCGGACGGTTGTACTTGATCCTGAAGGTCTTTTCCAACCTTAATGATTCTATTCTATTCTATTCTATTCTATTCTATTCTATTCTATTCTATTCTCTCTGAAGGTGTCTTCCAACCCCTACCATTCTGTGATTCTGTGTGACTTTCTAAAAATGGCTTATTAACATATAACTGAAGTCAAGTGAATCCCAAATGAATTATTCTGAGTTGTTTTAAAATCTCACATTTTAAGTCATGGTTTTGATACTGCATTTGGATATTAGGCATGAATTTCCATTGGTGCTTTATGCTATTTTTTTTCTATGTCTTTTATGTGATCTTCAAGTAGAAAAAGCAAAGAGTTGACATGTTAAAAATAAATTACTATTAGCCATTACATTATGCAAACAATTTATTTTATGTTCCCCTAACCCAAATATTTTTATTTTGTACATGCTTAATATGGAAAAGTTTTGTTGGTTTTGAGGTTTTTTTGTTGGTTTGGGGTTGTTTTTAATGCAGCTGCACAACATTATTCTTTCTTGGAGAACAGTTGTTCTGCAAATTTTTTTTCTCCTGCTTTAAAATGTGTAACCTAACTGCACAGTTGGTTATAATTTCAGTAAAGGAAACAAGACTTGAAGGAGAGGAGTAATTAAGAAAGATTAATTCCCAAATAAACAGCGATAACCAAAAGTGAAACACATTGATTTCAGTGGCCATCACTTCACTTCCTGATGTGACCAGAGTGACATTGTACAGATGATCAAAAGAGACTCTCATAAACAAATTTAAAATATATTTTATTCAAACAGATACAGAAGACTTGAAAAGTGGCACTTAATTCCTGACTGTCTAACAGGTTCCTGGCATTACCTTGTGTACATGGTTTTGGGGAAGGGTGGGATAAAAAAATCTCACCTTAAAGCCACACAAATAGTTCTTAATCTCAGCTTTTTTATTTACCTGCTAAGAATGCACATTATAAGAACCTCCATCATATCTTACTTAAGATATACATAGCCACAGTGCCACCAGTGCCTTATTTTTAGCATGAGTCACTGCTACTACTGTAGAATACATAGGGAATGAGACAATATTGACCATACCAGTAATCCTGCTGTTGTTAAATTCACTAAGCATCATGAGATCTATGACCACAGTTGCTTATTACTGCTGAATGTAAAGAATAAGCTCCAAAAAAAAAGTGAGAATTTGCTCCAAGAAAATAATGATTTATCACATGCTAAAAAGTTACATGGTTCAGTCAAATGGAGTTGTGTCTGGTTAGTATGCTGCAGTGCAGGAAATCTTAAAATAATTTTTCAGTTTCCTTACAACTTGTTATTTTTATAAGCATTAGGATTACTGCCACAGTGTCTTATTGTCCTAACCAGAGACCAGCATGTTGCTGTAGTAGGCGTTGTATGAAAGCAAAACAAAAAAAAGACATTTCTTCCACAAAGAGGAATTTTGTATAAGAAATTTAAACATAAACATATATAGACACAGAGGAGATGTTTTTAGATCCTTCTCAGGAGATAATAAAGATGACAGGCAAATGTCTACAAGCAAATTCTTGGCATGTAGTATCTCCAGAATCATGAATCAAATCAGCCAGGTAGGCTCTGTCCCCATGCGTAGCACCTGTTACAATTTACCGACAGAATATATACAGAAATATAAATAACAAGAAAGCGTTCATGAAACCAGAATCAGCTAACAGAAAAAAAAAAAGGGGGGGGGGAAGGGAAAACCAAAAAAAAAACCAAACAACAACCACACAAAAAAAAACCCAAACCACCCACCCTTCAACACACAATAAAATGCAATACTTTCTTCTCCTTTCTTAAGAATATGAGCTTCTACCTTCACCACCCTCAGCCCATCTGATGGAGTTCTTCTACACTCAGTACACAGAGTTTATATTTTCATTGCCAGAAAAAAGCTGGTTATTTGACAGCAAGACAACTAACCTGATTTAGCTAGAATAGTCTGTAAGAAAACCAGCTATACAGATATCCTCTTAACATAGCTGGCTGAGGTTAACTGTAGTTAAGAGCACAATATATTGATTTCACCTAGCCATGTCAAGGTAAGGACCACTTGACTCTAGATGGATTTTGCCACAAAGCAGCTATCTGGAATTAATTATCACACTATAAAAGCACACCACTGTGGATAAATCAGTAAATATCATCATTGCAGACTGTAGAGAGTTAATACAGGCCTTACTCTGAGAGAAATTACATCCAAGATGTGCGGAAAGCATTTCTCGCAGATGGAGGAATTGCAAACGATAGCTTGGGATATTCTCTCATGCATCTCATCAACTCGCCAATAAATTACAGGTGATAGGAGAGGACCTGTCCTCTTCTGGAGAACAAATGCTAGAGACCAGTGTGTGGCTCTGTGGGGAGAAAAGAAGGTGGGAAAAGGGAATGAGCAACGGGAGTTTCCGCCGTTCCCCTTGGCATCAACAGATGAGGTCAAGCAGAAATTAACATGTAGTATTTATTAAGTTCCATGAATCAAGACAAAGAAATGAAAAAAACATCCGTAAATCTACCAGCCGGATACCACTTCTTTCCGCTACTGCATTTAAGAGTTTTAGAACCAACCTCTTGTTAAAAATACCACTGCCTACTTCCCACCCCATTATCACATAGCCTCTTATCTATACCAAATCAAAAAACTACCACAAATATTCACAGCTGGAATATGATACTGGGTTGTTTCTGTTTCAGAATATTTTTATTTGTTTTCAAGGCACCCTGCAAGCATCTCTGTTTGAATTTCTACTAAGCCATGTCTTATCCTCATTCTAGGCTACCTGTCAATTCTGAGTCTAATGAATATAATGAAAATATAGCTGAATGAGAAACATCCTGTTGAATCCAGGACATTGAGCAATAGGATTGTTTGGAAGTGTGTATGCCAAATCAGGGGGCTAATGCAAAAACATCATCCAGGTAAGCAAGGCCTTTCTCACATACAAAACAACCATATGGTTATTGAGCAAATGGTGACACAAATTCAGTATTCCCCAAGAATCTCTCTATTTACCAGTTACACAGCTTTTTTTTTTTTGTCACAGTTTGACTCAGGATTGGCAGTTAAACTGATTGGATTAAACCAATCCCAAACTGAAGAAATAAACCAATATCCATCAGTAATATAATCAGCATATAAAATAAGTGTATAATTTGTATAAATGACTACAGCTTTTTCCACCTTTTACTGTTCTTGCTGGCAAAAAAGCGTGGATTATTTTATTCCTTTTCCATTCCACAGTAAATCAGCACCAAAGAGCTCTTCCCCAGTGAAGTGAGTAAAGAAAAAAGAAAAAAAAAAAAAGGACCTTTGTGTGGACACATCCACCATCTTTTATTTATGCAAATAACTAACAGATGTGTGTTTATATTTAGGATTAAAGTTTTGCATAGACAAACAGCAGATAAATGTGCGCCCTCAATATCTAGGTTACATCCTTTAGGAATGGGGCCTAATGTTCTCTTTCCACAGAAAAAAAAGAAAGATTCAAAGAAGCAATGAGAAGATGAGAAATAAGCTTACTTTGAAATATGTCAATAATGATACATAAATGCTTGCCAGAAGCACATTAATTATATTCTTGAAAAACTTAGAAGTTCAAGAAATGTAAAATAAAGTACAACATATAATGAGGTGTAACAAATAAGAAGCAGGAATAGCTGTGCAGTAAGTCAGAGCAACAGTGCAAGCTTATTTACAAGTCAAAGGAAAAAATAATCACCTATACATTCACATAAAAGCCCTTTCCAAACCTCCCATTAACTGCATAGTGATGCATGCAGCTGCCAGATTTTAATAATTCAGCCCAAATCTCACAGAACATTCATCTCTGCTTGTGACCCTTCTGCCAGGTAGGCGAGCAGAGTGTCCAGAGGCTAGCAGAAGCCACGCTTCCCTCCCAGTAATCCAGAACTGATCATGATCACACAGCTACACAGTGTACCCTGTAGCAGAAGCAATACCCAGCTAAACTGGAGCATGAATAACACAAACAAAATGAACATATATTGAACTAAATGTATGTGATATATAAACTATGTAACCTCGTTTCTTCTTGATAAGTAAAACTGAATATATGTGATATGTAAACTATATAACTTCATTCTCAATAAGTAGAACCAAATGTCTGAGATATTGTCACAGTTTGACCCAGGATCGACAATTAAACGAGTGACAATAATGCTCTCGATCCCCTCCCACCCAGGTAGGGAAAGTATAGAGAGTAAAGACAGAGAGAATTTCCGGATTGAAACTAAACTAGAGATCTTTAATTAAATACTAATGATAAAAGAAAATATGTACAATTATATACAAATGTGTTCAGGAATGTGCAAAACCCTATGGCCTCCCCCCACCCCCAGCAACTCCCACGGCACTCTCCTGAGCTGTGAGCAGTTCCAAAATATCCCAGATTGCTGCCGGAGATAGTGGCAGAGCAGACAGGAGCTGAGGTAGAGTTCTGAGGGTCAGGAATTAACAAGCCTAGGAATCAATGGTGATGGATAGACAGAGTCCTACTGGGACACTGGCCATGGATGGAAGAGAAGGGAAGAAGAAGCACGAAGGAAGTTGCCTTCCATGATCTCTGATCTTAAACTCAGCTTACATAGATGTAAGAAATTGAGTACTTTGGTCAATTTTGCTGTCCATCTAGTCCACTCCTCCCTATGGGAGGGTTACAGATAAGACTCTTCTGCTTCTGTAGCATCTGAGGCTGCAGATTCAACAAGTAGAGGAAAGTGACCTTGAAGTCCTGGCAGTATCATAAACATTCCAGCATTATCGGTCCTCTAGCTGGAAAACTTGCTACTAGTTAAAAAAAGTTCTCTAAAGGAAAAAAAAATTCACTAAGAGGAAAACTGGCTTAATCCTGGCTCAAACCAGGACAGATATGTAAACTATATAACTTCACTACTTCTTGTTAAGTAAAACCAAATGGATGCCAATTATGATATGCGAACTATGTAACCTTATGACACTTTGCAAAACCAAAACCACCTGTATGTCAAGATGCATTACAGGACAGGGTAAGAAGGGTCTCTAGACAAGAGTACCACTTATCTAAAATAAACTAGTTAGCATTCCTGCATGCATAGCAAAATTATCACTTATCAATCAAGAAAATTGAGAACAGCTGTCTTTTAGCTACACAATGGCCCTGAAAATGTATAAATACTGTTGGTCTTGTGCATTAAGTTGGAGCAGTTATGGTGGAGTTGTGCCCGGTGCTGCCCAGTGCTGCAATAAAGAATGCCTGCTTAATAACATTGGTTTTTACTGAGTTCTATATTCAAACTCCTTACCCAGCCACACATATGTTCCCACTTTGGTGAGAAGAATTAGAAAGCAAGGGGGTTTGGAGATAGCAAGATTTGTGTATCACTACCATGATCAAGGTAAATGCATGGAACCACGATTCTGGCTTCTGCAATGGTCTACAGGTACCACTGCACAGAACTGGAAGACTCCTGTCAACTGCCATTACAGGAGACATTAGAATATCAAAATCTTGGTGTTTTGTTTGGTTTGTTGATTGTGGGGTTTTGGTCTTTTTATTTTTGCTTCTTCCTCTGTGGTAAGTCTGGAAATTTTTGGCACTACAGAGAGACTGCAGGAAGCATGATGATCTTACATCAGCAACTTCAAAACTGGAAGATAGCAAAAAAAACAGTCTATAAAAATATGAAAAAGCAAAGCTGAGGGCCAAGACCAAAAATTCAACCTGTGTCCTTGAGCACTCTGTGTGTCTTGAAGTCTTAGATCACTACAGGTGTCTCACTGAAGGACCTTCAAAGCACTCTGTATACTCTGCTACTTGAAAGAAAGGTTTTCAGTGCTACTCTCAGTTTGAGAAGGGGACTATCATATATATGCCTTATATTCACAAATAAGCAGAGGTGAAAAATGGCTGTAGCACAGATGTGCTTGAGAGGAAACAGCTAAATAAATGAAAGGGAAACCACTGTAGCAGTGAATCATGTAGCATAAGGAATCTTCCCACCTGCTTGTTATTCTGCAATGCAGCTCAGTTTGTCCAGCCTTCTTGCTTCCCTGTTCACTACAGGAGACTGACAGTATGCTGTTCACCATTTATTTTTTTTTTTTTTTTTTTTTTTTTTTAGTAGAGACCACACTGATAAGCACTTTCAAAATAGCCTTCAAAATGATGGTCCCTCCCAACACAGAAACACGCTGTGGACAGATTGACCACTGCTGAAAGTTAAGCAAAACAAAGCAACAAAAGGAGTGACATATTAGTCTGCTGGACTGCTCAACGCACCAGAAAAAAAGGATGTATAAAGATTTTAGATAAGAATACTGTATTATTTGCAATTCATTAATTTTTCTTTTGCCTGTTCAAAATTTTTCAGCAGCCCAGTAATGGTGATTAATCAATGTATCACAAGTCTAGGCCTAGCAATTTCAAAAGCAGAATTCTCATTTCATTTCACCAGATCCTTGTTTTCACTTCACTGTGAAAGGGAGGACATCAAAGAATACCACACATTTTGCAAACTTCAGCCTTCGGCAGATAAGTATGAACAAAACGTGTCACAGTTCCCACACAATTTATGAAGTTCTGCACTAAGTGAAATAAATTATTCAGTTTGCATTACTCCCAGTACAAACCACTATATGAAACCTGGTAAAGATACACAGAGAGCACATGGCCAGACACAGTTAGATAAAACCTGGGCTAGGGTGAAGTGAATTGATGATCCCTCCAACTCTCAAACACTACCACACTATTGAACATGAGAAGTGTTTTATTGGCATCTTCTCTTCTCATACTCTTCCTGAGGCTTGATCCTCAGCTTGTCTGTATAGCTGAGGTCACATTCCAAACAGTGCCAAGGACAAGAGATGCCATCTTATGCTACATAACTTCAGCAGCTATGCTGGCTCTCGCCATCAGCCTGACAGCTTGACATTTCCCAGTGACTCCATAGCTGAGGAGCACAATTCTTGCTCTTCTGCCTGACACTCTGCATGAACCAAACTGAGCTTATGAGATAAAGCTGACAAGTTCAAAGGTGCCAAATCAGAGTTTGAACAGTGTCTGAAGTAGCTCTTAAAGCTCTTCATTTTTTACTAGGGGCTTTTACAGACCATAAAGAATGGTGCAGCCTTTCTTGCTCTAAGGTGGCCTTACTTAATACTTTTCTGCTATTGCTTATTCCCAGCCCTCAGCATGACAGGGATTGCAGTGGTTTTGTTGGAAACTGAAACCATATCCATCTTTTTCCAGATGCATTTTAATTGCTGCCTAGAGCCCCTAGATATCAGTCAGGGCTTGGTCATGAAGGAGGCAGTGATGCCCATATCCCCACCAGCTTCAGAGGGATCAAACTTAATGGGATTTCTGTGGATCACTCCTGAAGGATGGGGATGAGCAGAACTCTAGATTAAGCAGTAATATGAAAAGCTACTGCTATTTACTGATAGGTTAATTTGGATCTACATACTCTGTGACCTTCTTCTCCATTCTAAATACAACAAGTAAAATGCCAAAAGAAATATATCCACAACTATTTATTCAGATGTTTTAAGTTCTTTTTCAGCCTTCTTGAGGCCTTCAGGTTGGTTCTCTGAAAATGTTTGAGTCAACTTGTTTTTCTGACTGAAGGCTTTGGAAAAAATTTTTAAAATACAAGAAAAAATATTCCTGGCAAACAAGCCTCAGCTTCACCCACACAATGATTTGTGCCAGAGTGCTTGCATTTTTGTCTAATCAAGGAGCAGAAAAGCCGTTACAAAATGCTTCTGATGAATAACATGTAGGCACAGAGCCAGTAGGCACAACAAACACTGAATATTCACCATCAATCAATAGAGTAAACATAGAAAACATTTGCTGAAAAAGCTAAAAAACCTGAGTAAATCACAGTCTGCTGACAAACATACTGCTAATGCTCGAAGAAACTCTCTTCTAAATACTATTCTTTGCAAACTATTGATTCCTTTCCAACTATATATATTTAAGTTGCTTAAAGCTTGCTGTAAATTATAGAAATGTTGTGATTTATTATTTCTTTTCAGATAACGAAAGAAAAGCCTAGTTAGAAGCCAATAGAAAATAGATCTAAAAAGGGAGGACATTTGAGAAAACTTGGACATTTGGACTATCCCTTTTTTAAACCAACCACATATGGCAGGAATCAACAGATCTGTGCTATTCACAAGAGCACAGCAAGGGACATGAAAAGGAATTATATACAATTGTATTTGTATATTTTCCTATTCAAGCAAGATGCCTTCTCAGAATTTTAACCCAGGAGGTAGAAACACACGTTGCAAACAATATGTTAAGCACAATTTATTTTTCCGGGAAAAACATGTGAGAAGTCGTATGTGGATAATGTAACACCGTATTTCAATTGCAACGCTTAGGATGTAGGTATGAAGACTTTCAAGGAGACATTAATCTTACAAGTAAACTATTTATTATTTTTTTCCAGTGTATTTCAAAGGAATAAAAAAACAAATTTACACTTAAACACTACAATCCCTAGGGACATAAAGATGATTTAGCAATACCTGAATAGTGTTCAGCTGTATATATTCGTCTGTGCTATTTTAGTTTGCTAAGCCACAGACTGTGATGCACTGTTTACACTTAGTGATGTTATGACTCCATACAGATGACAATCTCGAAGTATTTTTGAAACATGAATGAACTAATTCTCAACAACTGAAGCAAGAAGAGGTTCAGTGACTTCCTCAGGGACACAAAAAACCAGCCTTGATTCAACTCTCAGGCTGTAGTCTGCAGCATAGCAAACTACTAGAATCTAAAAGTTCACTGCAAGTTTTCAACAACATTCCACTTTACAGCCCTAATCTTGCTAAGCTCATGCAAATAAATAAAAGAGTTATAGCTGCAGAAATGAGCTATTTCATAAATCATGCAACTGTGCCAGAAGTCAGATATCTTTATTCCTCCTAGTCATCACACCAGATTTTCTGATGTCTGGAAATTAGCTGGGGCACTAGAAAGATTTGTCATCCCAAGCTAAATAGCACAGATAAAAATGAACAGCAAGCATAGCCATGCTGTCACATTATTGCCCAACTAACATAAAAAAAAAATAATTTAAAAAAAAAAAATTGTGGAGAAAGAGCTAATCACTTTGCAGTAGGAACAGCAAATATCCTCATCAGAGATGTGGCATATAAATCTAAGTCATCGATTATTCTTTTAACCTAAATGGACAGCTAGAAAACCTAAGGCTTAAAACCATTAATACAGATCAAAACTCAAAACAGAAGACACACTGCCTTTCAGAGAAAGTATATTCTTTTCTCCCCTTCTCTCCAAAGACTTTCAAAAATAATTTAAATGAAAGAGGTGTTGATAACCAAGGCAGAACTTTATTTCCATAAGTACTTTTAAAGTCCTTCTTTAGGATGCTCGTGAAAACAGAAGGAAAGAACATCATTATGCAACGAAAAACAGTATTAGCTGTCCAGACAATAACTAATGAGGTTATTGCAGGGCTAGGGAATTCACAGAATTCACAGAATGCTTTCGTTTATTACTTTGTTTTCAGCCATTTGTTGCAAAGGCATGTTCTTCAAACAATAAAATATGGCAAATACATTGAGGGGCGTGCAGGTAAAAGGTTAAGATTTACTAAAAGAGGTATATTGGTTGTTATGAAGTATCCATTGCTTCAGTACACAGCTCATTCTGCAGAGCTACACTGCAGCAAAAGTGAAGTAATTCACTTTTTAACTCTGAGCTCTGTATTCACCCTATTTTTACTTTTTCCTAAGAAAGGATTAGTATATTATTGAGGAATTCCAATTTCTCCCAACTTGCAGGGATTATAAGGAGTGTTGGTATGCACAGTGCATCTTGAGAGATGATAGACCAGAGTATCGAAGTTGCTGATTCATCTCTTAGCTGAAGTTGTTTTCAGTATTATGTTTAAAAAAAGCTTCAAGCTTGATCAAGCATTAACACATTACTAAAGCAGGAGCCCTGGTGTTTGAGAACAAACACTGGACTGAATAACGTGGTGTTACAAATTATTTTGGAGATTTTAACAGAAACTGATTTTATATATACCTCGTTACATACTGAAACCATCTCTTCCCACTTAGTTGCTTTTACCTGTTTCCATATATGCAACATGTTTATGAGACAGCATGGGATACAGTCCCAGGTATCCCAGAAACCAGACATAACTATTAACTTGAATGCAACTGGATAATATACTCAAACTGAGGATATGATCTCTATTGTCAGTGAAGTGACACAAGTCTCTCCAAAGGAAAGAACACTCTGTCTGAGAAGATAGTCTGCTTAGCAGCAAGGAAGCCAAATAGAACAGATTCAAAAGGTCAAATCATTCAACTATTTCTTATCTGATGCTGAAATTATGGAGCTTTCCAGCAATGCGAGATCAGATTATGTTTCTCCAACTATATGGAAGATTCAGAATTAAAGACACAAATATTTATGCCAGTCAAAGGGAGGCAGAGGACAGAGGCACGTCACACACTCTTAAAAATGCTAGGTTGTGCCAAACACATTGCACCAGATGCTGGGATCAATTTTTTACAATATTGCGGACTGTCTTCAGCATTTTTTCAGGATATTCAGTGACAGTGGGTTAAGGCCAAGGGAAAAGAAAAGCAGATCATGTACTAACTGGGATATCTGACATTCTTAAGGATGGCAATCGCTTCTCACTGGAACAAGCGGAACACATGCTAATGCGCCATGGTGCATTGCAGCCAGGAGAAAAGGTCAGGTTTAATAGAGGGATGCAGTAATCACTGCAAACAGAGCATCTATTCTCAACAATTTTTATATCATTTCCTTTTACTGGGCTTAGGGGCAGTAGGTACCTACAAACATGTTTATCTTATGCATAATTTGTTTTACTAAGAGCAGAGGCTAGCATTCCTGAAAATTTCTACTAGATGTGATAAAGATATTTAGTCAAATAAATTTACTTAATAAATACATTAAGAGCACATCGACATTATTTTTAATAACTTCTAAGTTATTTGTCTTGAAAATATAAATATGCTTGTGTACTCTTGTCAAAAAGGCAGACATGAATTCTTAGCCTGGTCATTACTACAACCACAGTCACACAAGTAGACTGAAAGGAAATGTTGCTCGATGTGTACTACTGCCATAAAAATACGGAAACTGGGCAGAATCTAACACTGATGGAGCAAATTAAGTTTAACTGAGAAAATCAGACAGTATTCCACATTTCTGATTACTGTTTCCTCCACTACACCCTGCTCTTTCTTTACAACCTGCTGTATTCATTGTGAAGAAATTAAAACTCTTCCTTCTCTTCCTCCTTGAACACTGCCCCAATTTGCACTCAGTTTCCAAATAGGATTTAGCTGCAGATGACAGATCAACTGGAGACAGTCAGAAGAGGTGGGTGTCTTGCTGGAAACACTGGCTTCTGCAGATGAGCTCTCAAAGCTTCAGCATCGTGTTTCCATGCCAACAGACAGCACATGAAGAGGTACCGAAGAAGCAGTCTTTGTGAAGAAAAAGTAATGTTAATTTTACTTCACCTCTCTTCTGGAAGGATCATTACAGGGACAAAGAACATTTACACACAAGCAAAAAGGATTCAGAAAGCAAAAAGAAAATTTTTACTGTACTCTTCACAACATCTGTGCACACATTCCAGACAGCCTCACTTTCCAGAGCAATTAGGAGAATTAGACATTCAGGGTATATCTGCTTCAACACCAGTCAGTTCAGTCTTTGCTATGCCCAGGTCAGAATGTAGTGTGTTTGTGGTTAAACTGCTCAAGTCTACCTCTGGCCTTTGGTTCTTTTGACCCTGGATTTCAAAACCCTGCTTCCCAGGTAACAGCATGACTGCAGGGTGCTCTGTACCCTTAGAGTGCCAGGCCAATCCCTTTCCTATCTCTTAATTCTGGGGCTATCACAAGCTGCTGTTGTGAGTGTCCTCTGCTCCCCTGCCAAGTGCATTTGGCTCTGACAACTTTAAAGGATTACACACCACCAGAAGTGGGACTGAAATAGCAGGCTGAAATGTAAGGATAGGTACAGCTACACTGGTAAGTACATATCTACCTCACATCTCCAAAATGGGTCCTTTTCAGCATCCAGGACAAAATGGAGCACATACTTCTTGATGGACCAGCTAAAATTTGCTAAACAGCCTGGTCCACTAAAGCAGCATTTTCTAAAGCTTCATGGCCCCTGCAGCCTCACAATAATTTGTACTTGCAGGACTGGTTCTTAGTTCTGCCTACAGATGCTTATTTCCTTATTATTTACATCAGTTAATTGTGCCTTACTATCCCACATCTCTGGAGCCCACCTACTGAGCCTCATTCTGTTCTAAGGTTAGCATTAATGTGCCTAGGCAACACAAGCAAAGCGAAACATAATGTGAGATAGAAATGAAAGTCTTAAAACGTGTCTTGACAGGAATTTGGAGTTACACATTAAAAGCAGGATTCACAAAAAGCCCTGGATCATCACTTGGGTAGCAGCATTCAAATGGGCAGTGATCTACTCAAGGGTATGTCTACATTGCCCAGGACAGGAAAGACATCCTCAATGTCATATAGTGACATTCTTCATCAGAGATCAAAAGTGCTCAGGCGGCTTCCACTGTGGCTGAAGCAATACGAACACATTGTGCTACTTCTGTACCTTGAACTAGGTTATCTGGCAGCAGCTTTGCTCATGCATTTTATTCAGTCACTCTTTAATGAATCTGCAGTTAGTAGCTTCCATACCTAGGACACCCATCCCTCCCAGGTTCCTCTGGGTGCTGCTCACAACAGGAAGAGTGAGGATGCTGCCGTTGCTTTGTCTGGGTAGGAGGCAGAAGTGGCAGCAGCCAGTAAGACGTTAAAGCTGTCTCTCTCTCTCTCTCTCTTTCCCACAGCCATGCCCAGGGTACATCACCCTGCTTTTGTAGTGGCTCTGCTCCTTAAATTACACAAGCAGCCAATGCCATCTTCATGACTGAGCTACAGTGATTTAATCCCTTTGGCTTCCTGCTGCCTGGCTCTATGAACTACTGCAACAACTGCCCAGTGAGTACAACTGAATGAGTACAACTCCATAGCCTTGCTCCTAGGCAGGTGAGAGGTTTATTCTTTGGGTAGATGTGTACTCAAGCCCTCTCTCACTGATGAAGGACTCATACCTAAGGTTCCCTACTTTCTGCATGACTGCACTTGTTGTTAGCCATTACAGAAAAATTGGGTGATGGCTCTACCACCTATGGTGGTACTTCGTAAGACATGGATCAGAGCCACTAACTGTCCTTATCTCCAGTGATGGCGGCAGTGGAGCCATCCCACTTCTTAAGAAAGCTCTGATTGATGGCCAGGAAGCCACCTAAGTCTGAGAGAGAAAATAGATTTCAGATTCACCTGACTCTCAGCTGGTCTAGGATTGGTGCCTCCTCACCACTCTCCCCTCTTTCCTCTCCACATGTGCCATGGACTTATTGTAAAATCCAACCTAAGCAGGCAAACCTCTCCCCACCATTCATTCCATAAAATCTGTTCAGTACTGTGGGGAACGGAGTCGTTCTCCCCCCACACAATGGAATGCCTTTCAAGCCAGCCAAGTGCCTCTTGTAACCAAGGACAGACTGAAACAGCCGTGGCAGAAAGACAGCTAGCGAACTCCCCCTGAGAGACTGGGCACCCGGCCACATACCGAAGGAGAACGTTATCTGAAGGGAGGCGGGCTGTGCCGGTGGAGCCGCTGGACCCACCGAGCCACGTGTCGGAGTGCGGCTGCGCGCAGGAAGGCCGGTGCTCGCCCGCGGGGGAATCGTCTCCTCCCCCCCTCCTCCTCGCCCTGCCGCCCGAAGCGGAGACGGGGACTCGCTGCCTTCCTGCTCGCCACTTGAAGCGGAGTCTGGATCGCTGCCTGCTGCTGCTCGCCGCTGCCAGGGAAGACTGTCGTCCAGTGGTGTCTACAGGGCCGCGCCTGTCAGACAACTCGCCGCCGGGCACGCCCCGCTCGTCCCATCGTCGCCGCTGCTGGCTCCCCGCTCATTGGTTACATCTTCACTACAGAAGGGGTAACACGGGTGCACCTACACACCATACTTGGTACTCAGGCTTCACGTCCTACCCTTCCCTTACATTGATCCTCCCTCACCTCTTCCGCGGGGAGTGCACCTACTAACTCCATAGACCCCTGATATATATACCTAGATAACCTTCCCCGAGCCTTGGTCCTTCAATAAACCTCCGGTTGTGTGAGCGACATATTGGTCTTTGTGAGCGTGGGGGAGGGGGGGGGCGTTCCACTCCACCCTCTGAGGTGCGGTCCCATCCACGGGCCTCTCTGCTCCCTGCCGAGGGGTGGGGGTGGGGGGGAATAGTCGCGGAAGCATCCTGACATCCGATAGCCATTGCTATCGGTCCGCGACAAGTACAAAGATGCCAAAACCTACCACCTAAGATGAAGTTGTGCATTTCTTTGGAAACAGAGCTGAAATGTTTTGAAAAATGTAATCCTTGTCTTCTCATAAAACCTTACAGCACACTTTGCTGAGGGGCTGTGCATTTGTGATAAGCTAATTAAGAGATTATACAGAGTATAAACAACTACACTGTAAAAGAGACTATACAGTGGTTGTGCAGTACACAGTTATCCCATTATCCACTGAGACAGTACCTCTACACAGTAGCTTCAGACCAGCTACATAAACAGCTATTATGAGATCACACAGCCTGAAAAATCTAGCACTTCATCAGAAGGCGTTAAGCAGTATATGTCTGAGATCCCATGTGACTAGCAATAGAAAGCAATACCTAAAACCTGTAATGGAGCTATGCTGTTTAACAAACACCCCTTAATTTCAAACAAAATGGCATTACATCCCAATTGATTTTCAATGCTATTTCCACATCTTGTGGAATTTCATACAGCAGTAAATTGGTCATGGTGGTAATGTGTCCCCAAAGTTTGTATCTCTTAACTACTGGCTTCGTCAATGATCCGAGCTCTGTCTATTTAAGCCTCTCTTTAATGACACCATTCCCTGTATTGGTCATTAATGCCTTTACAGTTAATGCAGCATGACAAATGAACAGTGCATTTCATATAGTTGCAACTACAGTAATGCCTCATTTGGTATTCCTTTCAAATGAAAGTAGAACAAGCAGGCAAAAATGTGCTAGAAATGCAAAAAAAGCTTCAGGAAAATATTTAGTGTTTACAACTTTCATGCTGCTTCAAGTGTTTCACATTTCTGTACACAGCTGAACTGAGTCTTCATAGCTCTTTAGCTTACAATTGAATTAATTCCACAAAAAAAGTCCTCAGCTTTTGCTGATTGCCTGCTTTCAATTCAGTACTGCTGCAGAGCTGCTTTAATTCAAGTAGTTGAATACATATATATTAAAGGTTACAAAGTCTGGAAGCTGTTTCGGACATAGGAGTTTATTATACTGAACAGCCTAGGTAGGAGTTTTTTGTGTTTTTTCATGAAGTGTTTCCCATTGTGATATTACTTACAAATGAATGCAAGGACAACATGTCAGTAACATAAAGAAAAATCACTCAAATTTATTTTATTATAGTAGTCTCAGCCTATTTCTATACTTCCTTCTGACAGTTCTGTCATTTTCTTGCTAGTGACTTCCTCTGCTATCACTGTGGCGTTTCTTTCTAGCTTTTGTAATGTTATTTTCTAATGGTTATTCATCCTTTCTTTGCCTTGATGTGAACCAGGGCTTATGGCTTTGTTTAAGGTATTCTTACTGTATTGTAAGGCAGCCAGATATAAGATGTACATCATCTTCTTTAATAGGTCCAGCTCCCCCCTCCCTGGGAATGATTCTTGAAGTCACACTCAGTTTAACTCATCTCCCTTCAAACTCCTACCTCCATTACTCTTCTCATCTCCAATGCAGGATGATCATATTGGAATTACTACATCAGTGGACAAGGGCTACTCATGTGGTTTATCTGGACTTCTGTAAGGCCTTTGACACAATCTCACACAACATCCTTCTCTCTAAATTGGCTAGTTATGGATTTGATGGATGGATTATTCAGCGGATGAAGAATTGCCTGGATAGTCACATTCAGAGTGCAGTTGTCAATGGCCCAGTGTCTGGATGGAGACTGATGATGAGTGGTGTCCCTCAGGGGTCCATGGCAGGACCAGTACTGTTTAATATCCTCATCAATTACATAGACGGTGGGATATGCACCCTTAGCGAATTTGTAGATGACGCCAAGCTGAGTGGTGCAGCTGACACATATGAGGGACAGGATGCCATTCAGAGGGACCTAGAAAAGCTCAAAAAGTG
This sequence comes from Hemiprocne comata, assembly GCA_020745705.1. Lineage (NCBI taxonomy): Eukaryota > Metazoa > Chordata > Aves > Apodiformes > Apodidae > Hemiprocne > Hemiprocne comata. Next base: position 60,270,752 of record CM036588.1, on the reverse strand, counting down.
GCCCCATGTGAACTCAGGAGATTCTACAAGGCCAACTGCAAGGTCCAACACCTGGGCTGGGGAAATCCCCAATATCAATATAGATTGGGGAATGAAGAGGAGTGGGAGCAGTCCTAAGGAGAAGGACTTTGGGGTACTGGTAGATGAAAAACCGGACATGAGCAGGCAATGTGCACTCACAGCCCAGAAAGCCAACTGCATCCTGGGCTGCATCGAAAGAAGCATGACCATCAGCTCAAGAGCAGTGATTGTGTCCCTCTACTTTGCTCTCATGAGACCCCACCTCAAGTACTGCATCTAGCTCTGGAGTCCTCAGTACAAGAAGGAGGTGGACCTCTTGGAGTGGGTCCAGACGAGGGCCAAAAAAATGACAGAGGGATGAAACACCTCTCCTAACTCTCTCAAGCTGAGAGAGCTGGGGTTGTTCAACCTGGCGGGGAGATATTATTGAGGCCTTTCAATACTTGAAGTGGGTTTATAGGAAAGATAGGGACAGACTTTTTAATAGGGCCTGCAGTGGTAGGACAAGGGATAAATCGTTTTAAACTAAAAGAAGGTAGATTCAGACTAGATATGATGAAGACATTTTTTACAATGAGGGTGACAAAACACTGGAACAGGTTGCCCAGAAGTGGTGGTAGATGCCTCTTCCCTGGAAAATCCAAGGTCAGGTTGGATGGGGCCCTGAGCAACCTGATCTAGATGAAGATGTCCCTACTCCTTGCAGGGGGGTTGGACTAGATGACCTTTAAAGGTGCCTTCCAACCCAGACTATTCTATTACTCTATTATCTTTGTTTTTCACTTCTTCTGCATGAAATAGTAAAGTTCATTAATGATCTAGCTTTATCTTTCCAGTGCACTGAATGTTCCTCTTACTACAGTATTTCATTATCCATAACACTCTCTTGTATAACCGTCTGATTTGTTTCCAGAGTATCTCTTCCAGAATCAGATTCCCAAAGCATCAACCCACAGGTACATTCTTTCCTAACAAAAAATATTCTCAAAAAACCCAGGTATAAGCCCAGTGGGTGTGGCTGTTCTGTCTTTCACTGACTAAGAATAGAATTCATTGTGCTGTGAAAAACTTGTTAAACAACTGAGTGAGAGAAATTACTGAAAGATCACATTTAAAAATTAGCTGAAGGTGATATAAAGCTGAATATAATATAATCTGCTCAGAATTTCAGAATTATAAATTATCTGTTACGCCAGTCTGCTTAATCTAGATACCCTGCAACTGGTTACAGCTTGAATGCAAGTTCTAGATAGAGAAGCACTTTTTTTTAAGAGATTATACAAGCATCTTCAAATGAGTTGGCATTGAACTTCAGGGACATTTATATCGCAAATAATGTATCACTCAGGACTCACTCCACTCCTTCGTTTTGAGTGATCAGTGAACACACAGCACCAAAAAAAAAAGCAAACAACTGCACAAAAACTATACTTCCAAAAACCCCTGTATGATATAAACCCCTCTGAAAATGTATGGGACTACTGAAAAGCATTTGACATTTTGCCCAGTTATCCATGAGCAAGAGAATTAAATGCAAAGGTAAAAATCACAAATGGTTTTATTTCAAACAACAAAATATTTTCTGAATTGTTTTTTGTATGATTCTCATTTAACTATGAATTATAGTCAGCTTACACCAGGTAAATCATGGCCATCTCCCTTCACATTTTCAGTATTTTAAGAATGTAGATCCCACAGCCTCTCCAAACAAGCTATTCTACCCTCACACATGAGGTGGCATTTGACCACACTCATGATTAACTAAATAACCAAAAAAACTTACCAAAAAAGAATTTCCCACAGTCCAGCTTGTGTCTGCTGCCTCCAGTTCTATCACTGCATATATCGGAGAAGAGTCTGGCTCCATATTCTGCATCTCTCAAATCAGGTATTTGTAAACAGGAGTAAGATCTGCCCTTTGTCTCCTCCAGCCTGAACAAACCAGCACGCTAAGCCTCTCGTCACATGTCTTCTGCTTCAACCTAGTGGCCTGCACAAGACTCGTTCTATTAGGTCCACGTCTGTCTTGTACTGAGGAGCCCAGAACTGGACATGGCACTTGTGCTGGATGGAGGGAAATAGTCTCTTCCCTTAGCCTGCTGAGTACATGATAGCTGGTGCACTGTTGGTCTCCTTTCGTGCAGTAGCAGCATGTTAATTCAATGAATCTCTTCTTCCAGAAATTTGGAATAATGTGCTCCTAAACCTAATCTCCAACAAATATTTGTTTAAACTTTAAAGCTTAATGTCTGAAATCCTTCCAGAAGTATTTGTCATTTTTTGTGGTTTAAGCCCAGCCAGCAACAAAGAACCACTGACTCACCACTCCCCCCACTCTGGGGTGGGGAGGAAAAAGTCCAACTAAAAGCTGATAGGTCAAGACAAGGACAGGGAGGGTTGACTCAACTTACGGTCATGGGCAAAACACACTTGACTTGGGGAAAAAAAAAAAACGGAATTTATCACCAATCAAATCTGAGCAGGAAAAGAGAAAATAAAACCAGATCTTAAATACCCCACACCACCCCTCCGTTCTTCCCAGGCCCAGATAAACTTTGCTCCTGATTTCTCTACCTCCTGCCCCCCAGCAGCACAGCAGGATGGGGAGTCAGTTGATCACACGTTTTCTGCCAGTCCTTCCTCCTCAGGGGGAGGACTCCTCACACTCTTCCCTTGCTCCACTGCGAGGAACTCAATTAGTGCAGTTCTGGATATAAAATATAAATACCTAGTTTATCATCTCATAAATATTATGTTCATTACCTCAGTACTTTCCTGTGCCTGAAATGTCTACAGTTTAATCAAAAGTTATGTATAAAAGTAATTCCTTTTTTTTCAGTTTGGAATTTTCCCTTTTTAATGTAATCATGTTTAGTTCAATCTTCAAATTTCAATAAATTAGATTGTTCAACTGAAGGTATAAATGACATGATTAAAAGAATTAGGTATAGAGTTATTTCAAGGCAGTCCCTCTAATTGTCCTTTCCTTGGATATAGATCTTAATTCCTTTAATCTGAGTCATTCCTTTTCCTAGTGAAATGCTAGAGAGTAACCGCAAGTGTGGCAAATTTGTTGCATTTTTTTCTGCACTGCCTGTAGTACCACAAAGTTATTAATTATTGATATATCATCACACACATAGAGATGCTTTTTATATTAATTTATGGGCAAGAATACACTCCCTTCCTTTCTGCAGCTTACTAAGTATTAGCCAGTGCAGTTGTTGCAGAAAGAAGCCAAAGGAAATTATTTCAAAAAGTATACTTTTGTTTAGTAAAATAATATTTTGACTCAATGCACACTCAGCTTTGAAGCTGATGAGTCTTCTCATGGTCACTGAAGCCGCAAACTTTGATTTTCTCTCCCTGGAGTCTATTATAGATTTCCACTGGTTTGTGCATTGATGACATCAAGACTGTATTTTCAATCTATTCCATCCCTGTGGTATTTAAGTAACAATCTTCAAGATTAATTACAAAATACTGTGCAATTCAGGGGAAATAAAAAGTCAGTTTAAAGGCACTGATGAAAGGGAAGCTAACCATTCTGCAACGAAAGAGCTTGAAATAACATTCCTATTTCCTATATTTTTCTTTACTATTACAGAAGTTTCGCTAGGAAAGAGGAAAAGTCATCAGTTATTCACTCTGCATCCAAAGCAGGGTCACAGTTCAGGGTGTGAACATACTTTCAACAACAGAACAAAACACTGAGGGGGTGTGTTTCTTCAGCAGCTTTCATGGAAGAAAATGCAGAAATGGTCCACTGACAAAATGGTGCTGATCTAAGAAAACGCTGATTCAGTGCAACTGCATTTTCCATGAAAATATATCAATGTTTGAACAGTTTGACTGAAAGACAATAAGATAATTCAGAGCTTATTTGTATCATCTTTGGTTTCAGTCAAAATTTCTCACAAGGAAAATTACACTCATTTTTTTTGTTTACTGGTTCTCATTTTGCTTGCCCAGCAAGACTTGCTTATCACCACCCTGCCATTCACATGCACTTGGGCTGTTTGAGGTTTTTTTGCTTTATTCTTAATGAAGGAGTTTTCAAAAATAGAAAATTTCTTTTTATTTTTACTGCCAGGAAAACCCCCACTCTGACCAGCTCTATGAGCATAACATGGACATTTATGAAGGGCAATACAGCCTGCAAGGACAATGTCATCTAGTTTACCTTACTAGAAATTTTACTTTCAGCATGGTACCCTAAGTAGCCCAGACTTACTCAGAGACACAGGACACATACCAGACACTCAGAAAAATTACACTTTAGCAGCAAGGTCAGAATTTGGTAGTCCAGAGTTACTAGTAGTTTATCTTATGCAAGGTCATGAGGCAGGATATCATTGCCAGTAACTTCTGACACGCTGCTGGGTGACAAGAGAGCAGAAAAATGCATTTCTTTGTATTTCCTTTCCCATGTGTTGTGGACCGATATTAAAGGCTATCGGATGTCAGAATGCTTCTGCGACTTTCCCCCTCTCACCTCTTCTCGGCAGGGAGCGGAGAGGTTTGTAAATGGGACCGCACACGCTGTCACTGTGGTACCGTACCTTTAGAGTGTGGAGTGGAATGCTCCCCCACCATGCTCACAAAGACCAATATTTCACTTATACACTAAGAGGATTAATGTAAGGGAAGGGTAGGAAGTAAGCCTGGATAATATTTGAGTGAGCGTATGTGAGTGTACCCGTGTTACCCCCTTCCGTAGTGAAGATGTGATCAGCGTCCGGGCGACCAGCAGCGGCGGTGGTGGGACGAGCCCGCGGCAGTGGGGCATGCCCAGTGGCAACCCCTCCAGGAGGCACAGCACAGCAGTAATGGCACAGCAGTCACGGCGGTCAGGCATAGTGGGCAAGGCAGGCACGGCTCCAGTTCGGACAGAGACCCTCCAACCTCCGCTACCGGTGCCGAGTCCCCGGATCTGTTTCGACCGGCAGGGGGCGGAGACTATTCACCCGCCGGCGAGCACCGGCCCCTCCCCGCGGAGCGGCTGCAGTGCTTGCAGGCAGGCTCAGTCGATTACCGAGTCCCGCAGAGGACAGTTCTCTGGTTCACTGGCACCACCCACCTTCTTTTACTTGTGGCTAATTGCTCAGTCTTTCAGAGGCAGTCTACTGTCTATATTTCTGCCAAATTAGTTTCAGTCTGTCCTTGGCTAAATCAGCAAAGGCACTTCGCTGGCTTGAAAGGCATTCCATCTTGTGGGGGGGGAGAAGGAAAAATGTTCCCCACATCTCACCCTGTGGCTTTTAAGGCAGCGATCATATAGTGTCCTTCTCGTGTATATGTGAATATGTGGTGTATGCATGTATCCAACCAGGCTCTTGTCCAAAACCTTACTTCACATTAGATCCTTCCCACCTCAGGTATAGAAACAAGTATAGCTGGAAAATATAAATATAAATGAGATATTAGGTAAAGAGGAACATAGTGATCTCCAACAATAAATAAGGATCAATTCCCAGTCATAATGCTGTATACAATTGGCGTGGACTGTTAATACATTCTATCATACTAAATGAAGAATACAGAGCATTAATATAATATAAACAACAGTCTATATATACAAGTACTTCTATCTAATAATAACAACATCTTAACTACTATACATTACAGAAAACAAATCAAAGGCATGTATGGAAAGAAGTATTAGTATAGAACACCTTGTTTAGGCTATGAGGTGATCAGTCTCACAGCGGTCACAACGTAACTCCTATGCAGCCCAGTAGCAGGTTGAACAGGCCTGATACTGTCACCGGGATGTCTTTGGCTCTTCAAGATGTTAGACTAGTAATATAGCTATTAACATTACTACAAATGAGTACAAAAAGATGTAAACACAAGGAAAGAAGGAAAATGAAAACTGAGACACTGATTTACTCAACATGAATTATCCAGTTTGTACTGATTTAATGCTGTTTGTAATTTAAATCAGATGCAAACCAAGTATTTGAGTTCACCGGTGTTTGCAATATGAGATTGGCTTTACCAATATTCGGCAGGTTCACCAGAATGGTCTGTCCCGGGTGCAGAGAAGTCTTGGCCTTGCGGTAGGGTTTTCTGTACTTTTCTTTATCTTGAGTAGGCGATGTAGAAAAGAAGACATTTAGACGAGGGCACCCATTAATCCCCCACCTATTATTTACAGTGGTGACTGCATACCTCAACCTTTCATCCCATCTGGAATCCTGTGGACAAATAAGACTTTTAATTAACCCGTTAGTACATTCTACCACTCCATTTGCTTGTCTCTTTTAGCCAGTTGTACCAGGTGTGAGGTGAAATAAGTTCCATTGTCAGATTGGATGTTTGTGAGTTTAAGTAGGACCCCAAACACCTTTTCTAAAAAGCAGACCGTGTTTTCACCATTTGCCTTAGAAACAGCTTCAGCACAGGTTAGACCTGACACCACGTCTACAATCACAATGATGTTTTTTGTTTCCTGATTTGTGGAAGGGACTTATGTAGTCCACCTGCCAGGTGGACCACAAAGGTTTTCCTTCCGGAATATGCAGAGTGTCAGTCATTAGGGAATGTTCCCCCAACCTGATTTTGCAACGATCACATTCAGAAATTATCGTTTTGCACTGCTCACAGGTGACAGGCCATCCACGGGTTTGTGCCTCTTTATACAAATCAAAGATTCCTGAATGACCTCTTTTACAATGAAGCCATTCAAGCAATTGCTCCCACTCTTGATTTTCTCCTGCTGTCATGGCTTTTCTAATTTCCACTACATTGATTTTAGCCAGTTCATCAAGATAGTTATTCCACCTATTAGCTTCATCCTTCAGGTTGGTCTGGTGAGAAGGAATCCACCCTACATGAAAGTTAGGATTTTTCTTGGCAATTTCCAATATCTGTTGCCATTTCTCTTTCTGCCAGACTGGCTCCCTGTTAATTTCCAATTGTTCTGTTCCCAGAACGTTATCCATTCCACACAGCCCTTAAAAACCGAAAAGGAATCTGTGTAGATATACACAGCGTCATTGGAGGCTTCTTCTTCCTCAAAAACATTGAGAACAGCATCCAGCTCCCCCACTTGTGCACTGCGTTTATCATGATTTATTATTTGTTCAGCTATGGAACAACCAGGTTTTACCTTCTCTTCGGGCTGATGCATCTATAAACCAAGCATTAATTATTTCACTTTTGTATTCTGGGGCCTCTTTAATAGGACTAGGAGTTTTGACTATTAAATCTTTCTCTTCTGTAGGTCCAATTTGTTCCTGAATTTTTAATTGTTTATCTGGGCCTTCTTCGAGCTTGAAAAGGCCAGAATAATACTCAATTTGGCTATACCACTTCCTGATTGTCCCCTTTTGGGATATTCCTTCTGGAAGGGCTTTCCCAGACAGCACTTGGTTAACTACTTTGAAAGGGCCTTGTAGAATTACCTTTTGTTTTTTGATGATTTTGCTGATCTCTATTAGTGCTGTGCATACTGTTAGCAATCCTTTCTCCAGAGTGGAATATCACTTCTCTGAGTCCTTAAAGGACTGACAATAAAAGCCAATCGGTCAAGTACTCCCATCAGGTCCCCGTTGCTAAAAGTGATATGATAAGGCACTGGCTGAGAACCCCCATTCTATTATTATTGGATCCTCTGGGTGGAGAGGTCCCAGAGTTTGAAAGGTCTGTGCTTCTGATAATAGTCCAAGGGCCTCATTGTGAGATTTATTCCATTCGCAGTGACGATTCTTTTTCAAGGGTTATTTAGTTTTATGTTTAGTTTTATGAATTAGTGGTTAGGGATCTTACTCTGGACCTTGATCTGCCTCTGGATCTGGACAGTGACCTTGTAGACTGATTTTGTCTTGAACTAGTTATACTACTAGTTATACTACTAGTTATGCTACGCCAGCATTCATTCACTTCTTTTAGCTGTCTATAAGAATAAGTCTGAGCTAAAATCGGAGCTGGTATCCCTATACACCTGGCTTCCTCTTTAAGCTTAGCGTATGGGCCCCTTGTTATCTTGTGATGTATGCTGTGTCTCGGGTTGTTGGTTTCCAGGTGGGCTTCTCGGTTTTTTGTTTTGTCTATCTCTATTCATCACCATCCAGTCACCCCATGATTTGTCTTGCTGCTTAGAATGGGGGGGAGTTCCTAGAAGGTGTGTGGTTCCGAGGTGGCTTAGCAGCCACCTCAGCATATGAAGGTCGAGTAACTGTGACTTGTCTGACTGCAGAAGATTTGCCAGGACCTCCAGATTTACAGTAGGTCTTTCCATAAGCTACCAGGTCTCTGGCTAACGTAGTCCATGTAGGGCATATGTTGCCACTTTCAATCAGTTTCCAATATTGGATGGCTTCAATCTTAAGTGTTGGAGAGAGTCCCTTGATCAAAACCGGTAATCTGTCTGGTTTCAGTCTAAGAGACAAAGGACTACTCTGCTCTGGTACTAACTCGCGGTCATAAATCATCAGAAGTACTGCAGCTCTGTGGACATTTTCCATGATATTAGAGTGGTCCCCTTGCAGGGCATGTGGTTCTCCTCTGCTAACAGTATCTGTGGCGCCAACACAAAAAGCTGCACACTGAGTTAGAGACCAGGGGTGATCCAGTTCTCCAGTTACTAAGACAATTCCTGGTCCCCAGTACCCACCAGCTTCATGTTCATTTAACAGAATATCGTCTCCCCTTGTGAGAAACACTCATAACATATTCAGCCTCCATCTCAGACTGAAGCCTGCTGTATTGCTTTCTAAGCTTTGCCAGTTTTAGTGAGGTGTAAGGTTTTTCCTTCACCTCCATATCTCTCTGTGCAGCACCTGCTCTTCGAGAGTAAGTAGTTGTCCTAACTGGGCACACACGTCTATGTTCCACTTCCTCCTCTTCCAAACTATAGTGAGGAGCCCTAACATAAAGTGTCAATTCTTGCATTCCTTTACACAACTCATCTATCTTGACAGCTACATCCTCCGACCCTCCATTAGCTGGGGGGGGCGGAGAGAGCGGACAGGCAGCGGCCTGTTCTACAAGTGTGTTAAGAACTCCAACTTTGTCTTTTAAAGACCATTCTTTCATGTCAAGCACCCAGGTAATAACCTGATTGGGATCTACCTGATCAATATGGGGCTTACCCCTCTCCTGCCCTTCGGAAACTCCTGCTGTGTCCTGAATTGGATCTGACTGGTCACCCTCAGCAGCATCCTCCTTCTTAGAAGGGGGACCAAACTTTTGTCTTAACTGCTCTTGCAGGCTATTATTCTCTTGCTGCATGTTTTCATTTTCCTGGTACATTCTTGTTTGCTCTCTTCGTAGCACTCTAACGTCTCGCTTCATCCCATCCATCTCCAGTTGCATGCCTATTTTCTCTCTTTGGGTCTGTTGTAGGGTTTGTTGCACCTCCTCATATGTCTTGTGCAACTCCCTATACTTCTTTTCTATCTTTACACCCTCCTGATTATTCTGTTGCAGCGCATCATATTCCTGCTGTAACATCTTATATTCATGTTGCAGCTTTTTACATTTTTTGTGCAGCTTCTCCTTCTGCACCCCTGCAGATCGGCACTCAAGACTTTGCAGTAACCCTTCAAATTCCTGCTGCAACTTACTATACTTCTCTTGCTGGGATGTTTTTTCTGTCAGCTCCTGCTTTAACTCCTTAACCTCTTGCTGTAACTCCTTAACCTCCTGCTGTAATTCCTTAACCTCCTGCTGCAACTCTAACTCTACAGCCTCTTGCTGTAAGGCTTTGTCTGTAAGCCCTCTAACATTGTCCTGTAAACATGTAAGATATGATATATCCAACCTTTCCGCAACCTCGGTGATTTCTGTACGACTGGCATCCTCTACATCTGTAGGGATACTCTTGGTGCTATTTTGATACTGGTTTTTATATTTTCTTGTAATTTGGCAATTGAGAGTGTGGTCTGGGGGCTCCAAATGACCCTCTATCCCACTTCTGACACCAGAAATGTCATGAGCCGATATCAAAAAGCCACCAGCTGTCAGGATGCTTTCGCAACTTCCCCCCTCCAACAAAGAGGTTTGTAAATGAGACCGCACACGCAGTGGGATCATATCTTAGAGTGGAGATTGGAATGCCCCTCACCACACTCACAAATTGTTACTGAGACCAATGTTTAGGTTTATTAACGGTTGACAGAAACTGAGGGACCGAGGTTCAGGGAAGGTAGTCTCAGTATGTATCAGGAAGGAAATCAGGGTTCTATGGTATTAGTAAGTGCACTCCTCACGGAAGAGATGTGGGAAGGATTAATGGAGGAAAAAGAGTAGGAATTGAGCCCGGTAAATATGTGTATGTGGATGTGTGTGTATGTGTACGCGTGTTACCCTCCTTCCGCAGCGAGGATGTGATCAGCGTCCAGACGACTCTGCGGTGGAGCAGCCCCGCGACGGAGGGGGGGCAACCTGGCGTGTCGACCGCTTCGGCAGGCAATAGCCACAGGCAGTCACGGCGGCCAGACACAACGGGCAAGGCAGGCATGCAGGGCAGGCACGGCAGTCATGGCTCCGGTCCGGACAGGGACCACCAGGCACCGCTTCTGACGGCAGGGAGGCAGCGATCCCCCACGGATGAGCACAGGCCCCCCCGTGCGGAGCGGCTGCAGTATTTACAGGTAGCTCAGTCGATTACCGAGTCCTGCAGACAGAGGACAGTTCTCTGGTTCACCTGCAGCGTCTGCCTCCTTTAACTTGTGGCTAATTGCTCAGCCTTCCAGAGGCAGTCTGCTATCTATATTTCTGCCAAGTTTGTTTCAGTCTGTCCTTGGCTAAATCAGCAAAGGCACTTCGCTGGCTTGAAAGGCATTCCATCTCGTGTGGGGGAGAAGGAAAAATAGTCCATTCCCCACAATCGTCACTTAAAAAAAAAGAAAAAAAAAAAAAGAAAAAAATTAGTAACTCTACATTATGCCCTAGGCAAGAGTTTTTCAAATTTTTTAAGGAATTTTCAAATAAAAGAGTGGGATGAACATAAAAAATAATGTAAACCGCTAGGTTAAATACATAATGCTCAGATGCAGGCTTCAGAATACTTAAAAATATATTATGCATACATGTAATGATTTAATATTGAAAGGAAAATATTATTGTAATAGATTACAGGAATAGTAATAGGTTATTTGTAGAAATTGCAGAATAACTTCTGGTAAATACACTATCATATACAAGGATTCCGTATGATCAGTTGAAATATACTGGAAAAGAAAATGAAAACCTGCAAACTCCCTTTTTGCCAGTTTTCGGAAATATTTCACGATGCCTGACAAGCAGTTGACAACAAAGAATTAGGCTGCTCACATAGAAAATCAATCAGACTGTTCTTTACAGGCTTCTTGGTACCTTAACAATGGTTTTTACAGAGGAAAATGAATTTGCCAGAGAGAAACCCACTAGAGACTCGACAAAAGGAAAGCTTTATCCGGTGAGTACTTCACAGTTACTGAGACTGTCAGCCAATCACCTCTTGCCAGAAAAAGAGAATCATAACAAGTCATTCCAAGATCAACATTATCCATTACTATCTGGCAGTAAAAGCTCTTCATTACTCACAGGGTTTAATAAACATTGCAATGTTAGTTCCTATATCCTGGCCAAATTCCAGTTTAGGTAATTGTCTCCTGTCTACCTGACTTGCCCATGCACTGTTAAACACCAGAAGTGACGACTTTCATGAATGAATTACAGTGAGCCAAAATCTCCAGTTTTCTCAGACTAGAACTCACAAAATGCCTGCTCATCATGAAATATAACTGATATTTTCAGTAGAGCATGCTGGCATGCATGAAGCATTTTGCTAAATGTTACATACTCAGTATGTTTTAATTAATTCTGAATTTCTTGAATGCATACTTTATTGTGTGCCCAGCTGTTCTGCCAGCTTGCAGGCCTCAGCCAACAAGATCATAGTCAAAATGCAATGTGAAACATGCTATATTTTACTGTATTTCACTCAGATAGCGATTGGATGTCTTGACCCTAAAACACGTACTTGCTTCAAGCCTTCAAAAAAACATGACCAAATTGTGCTATTTTGCTTCTCTGCAACAATCACAGGGAAAAACAACCAGGATGTTCCAAAACTTTCTGTTGTAAAACATCAAATTCTTACCATACCGGGCCAACTGCTCTCATTTTACCATCCATTTCCATCACCTCCTCCTCTCAGAGTATTACATGCGCAGCATTCAAGGTCAGTGCCGCAACTCCACTGGAACTCCCTTTGAAATTAAAAATAAAGATAAAAAACAGTAACAGTCTACCTGGAAGGGACTGTCACAGAATCATAGAATGTATTGGGTCTTCTCCAAGCCAGAGACCCAGCTTCCTCAGTCTTTCCTCAAAAGGGAGATGTTCCACGCCCTTAATCATCTTCGTGGCTCTGCGCTGGACTCTTTCAAGCAGGTCCCTGTCCCTTTTGAACTGAGGGGCCCAGAACTGGACACAATATTCCAGATGCAGCCTCACCAGGGCAGAGTAGCGAGGAAGGAACCACACCCTTTTTAATACACGCCAGGATGCCATTGGCCTTCTTGGCCACAAGGGCACATTGCTGGTTCATGGTCATCCTTCTGTCCACCAGGACCCCGAGGTCCCTTTCCCCTACACTGCTCTCAAACAGGTCAGTCCCCAAACTATACTGGTACATGGAGGTATTCTTTCCCAGATGCAGGACTCTATACTTGCACTTGTATTTCACCGCATTTCTCCCTGACCAACTCTGCAGCCTGTCGAGGTCTTGCTGAATAGCAGCACAGCCTTCTGGTGTGTCAGCCACTCCTCCCAGTTTTGTGTCATCAGCAAACTTGCTGAGAGTGCACTCTGTTCCCTCATCCAGGTAGCTGATGATAATATCGAATAGTACTGCTCCCAGCACTGACCCCTGAGGGACTCCACTAGACTCTGTACCATTGACCACAACTCTCTGACTTCTTTTCTTCAACCAGTTCACACTCCATCTCACTGCCCATTCATCCAGACCACACTTCTGCAGCTTAGCTGTGAGGATGCTGTGGGAGACAGTGTCAAATGCTTTACTGAAATCAAGATAAACCACATCCATTGCACTACCATCATCTATCCATCTGGTTATGTCCTCATAAAAGGCTATCAGGTTGGCTAAACATGACTTCCTCTTGGTACAACCATGTTGACTGCTCCTAATGACCCTCTTATCCTTGACATGCCTAGAGACAGCACTGAGGATACGTTGTTCCATCACCTTTCCAGGATGGAGGTGAGGCTGACCAGTCTCTAGTTACTCAGGTCCTCCTTCTTGCCCTTTTTGAAGACTGGAGTGACATTTGCTTTCCTCCAGTGCTCAGGCACCTCTCCTGTTCCCCACGACTTACCAAAGATGATGGAGAGAGGCCTAGCAATGACTTCCGCCAGCTCCCTCAGCATCCGTGGCTGCATCCCATCAGGACACATGGATGGATGTGGATGTCCAGATTGCTTAATTGATCCCTAACCCAGTCCTCATCAACCAAGGCAAACTCCTCCTTTATCCTGACTTCCTCTGGGGCCTCAGGGGTCTGGGGCTTCTGAGGACAGTCTCCAGCAGAGAGAGAGTCTATACGACAGAGACAAAGAAGGCATTCAGTAACTCTGCCTTCTTTGTATCCTCTGTCACCAGGGCACCGACCTCATTCAGCAATGGGCCTATATTGCCTATATTGTGTTAATTTTGTCTGCAATGTATTTTAAGAAGCCCTTTCTGTTGTTCTTGGCCTGTTTCGCAAGGCTTAATTCCAAGGAGGCCTTAGCTTTCCTAGCTCTCTCCCTACATCCTCTGACAACAGCCTTGTATTCCTCCCAAGTGGCCAGCCTCTCCTTCCGTGATCTGTAGACTCTCTTCTTCCACTTGAGTTTGCCCAGCAGTTCCTTCTTTAACCATGCAGGTCTCCTGGCTCCCTTACTTGATTTCCTACCCGATGGGAGGCTCTGATCTTGAGCTTTGAAGAAGTAGCCCTTGAGTGTTAACCAACTATCTTGGGCCCCTTTACCATCTAGTACTCTGTTCCATGGGATTTCCCCTGGCAATTGCTTGAAAAGGCCAAATTTGGCCCTGCTGAATTCCAGGGTTGTGATCCTGCTTAGTATTCTGTTCCTACCGCACGTGATCCTGAGCTCCATGGTCGCTGCAGCCAAGGCTGCTCTCAACCTTCAGTGCTTCAACCAGGCCCTCCTTGTTAGTGAGTATAAGATCCAGCAGCGCTCCTCTCCTAGTTGTCTCATCCACCATTTGCATCAAGAAGTTATAATCAATGCATTGGAGGAACCTCCTGGACTGTGAATGGCTGGCTGAGTAAGCCTTCCAGCAAATATCTGGGTAGTTAAAATTCCCCATGAGAACCAGGGCCTGTAGTTGAGAGGCTGCTTTCAGCTGCCTGTAGAAGGCCTCATCGACTTCCTTGTCCTGATAGATTGTAGCAGAGAAGATCTCATCGCTTACATTGACCTTTACATTGCAATCTCAAGTTTTTTTTCTTTTACATTGTTTACTGTCATTGTGTTGGGTTTTTTATAAATTTGAGCATTTTTATAATAAAACATTAATAATGTAACTTTAAAATTATTTCAAGTGCTGTATCATCATGATTCAGTCTGTGTTACCAGCAAAACAATTGGAGAAAACTACTTCTGTTGGAAACATAATATCTTAAGCTCCAGTTTCATATCTAGTTTAGTCACAGAGATGTGTTTAGTCCACAATGCACTATCATGAATTTTTTATTACTTCATCGCAAGGTTATCAATATGCAAGTCCCTTTCATTTAGAGTAAGTACTTCTTTTGTCACACTTTTATTAGTTTTTCAATCCCTTTCCACATTCCAGTTTTCAGCTTCTATATAAACCATCTCTAAGGGCAACAGATGGGTTTCTGGAGAGTTGCAGAAGCGAACCAAAAAGAACCATGACAAAATGCCACTTCCTTTTTGATAATCAACAGTCACCTGCGACAGTCCCTTGCTGAATGGGACTGGAACAGCAGCTTGTTTTCCTACAGAATAAATGACGAATCAAAGCCAAAGTGTGTCCAAGTGGCCAAGACAGCCCAATCAGCTCATTATTACATCAACTATATGACACACTCCAAAAGCAGCTCCAAAAGCTATCAGAAAAATTAACTCATTTTCCTACAGTTTCTGCCAAGAAATAAAATATTGCCACTGGTAAATATCTTTCATTGCTTAGTGTCTCAGTGCTTGGATTTCCATTTAAATATAAAAAGTAGGACAGGAGAAATAATTTCTGAACACAGTTGTTTGGTTATGCCAAATATAGCTTACAGAAAATCAGATATAAGCACAAAAATTATGAGGAATAAAATGAAGCATATCTCTCTAGAACCTCAAATGTATTTGTCAGGCCAGGAGCTCAATTCTGCATTATTTTATTAAAAACAAAAAAAAAATTCTTGGAGAATGTGCTACTTTTATACTGTAAGTCTGTTATGACACAAATGCCGTTTGTTTTCTTCATTCACAAGGACAGTCTGTCCAAGACAAAGTCTTCAGCTGCCCTGGAAGTGCCAGAGCTCCTCAAGTCCAGAGCTCCTCTTAAAAACAGAAGGATGCTTACCAGGAAATTTTCAAATAGGAGCTAAGCGTAAAACTCTTTTTAAACTATGCCCATCTGAAGTCAATTCACTTAATTTCTTCCAATCACAAGGTTTTAGAAATGCAGCTCTCAACCAATTATTAACTCAAAAAGAAATTAAACCTTTCCCTTTACCTCTTGTCTTTACAAAGTGTTGCGGTCCGAGTTCGACCGGGCTGGAAAACTTGAGTCAAGTCACTGATCACTCCTTCTCTTCTCCTCAATTAGAGGAGGAATAGCCCCCAATTGGCTGGTTTTTATTTCCCAGTGGGTCCATCCCTAGCTTGGGGCCAGCTGGCTACACCAGGTATTTCTATAGAACACAAACCCTGCCCAGATGCGCGCGTGCACCGGCACAAACACAGAGACTTTGTGCTTGAAATACCACTTTACAGTAACAGCTTTCGAGCAGGGGGAGTGTGTGTGTGGGGAGGTGCATCTGAAAATGTGGTTACAGGACACAGTAACGAACTGGGTATTTGAGTTTGTACTTGTGATAGGTAAAAAGGCGGAAGGAAGGAAGGAAGCAAGCAAGCAACCAAGCAAGCAAGCTGTGCTGGATAAAGATGTTCTGCATGTATTTGAGAAAATTTCAAGAGCTCTCTGTATCTTAAGTAAGCATAGAGTAAGGCCAAATGCTTTACTTTTTATGCTTTTACTTTTTACTTCACTCCCTATCCTTATCTCAAGACACAAGCCTTTAATTATATTTTCTCTCCCCTGTCCAGCTCAAGAGGAGTGACAGAGCAGCTTTAGTGGGCACCTGGCACCCAGCCAGGGTCAATCCACCACAATAGTCTATATTTTAAATTACCTTGTTGTAGAGATCACAAAGCATAAAGAAAAAATAGGAGTAACTATAACAAGCATGCAAAAATATCCTCATTACATGCTGTAAAAACTTTTGTTTTGAAAATTGGGGCTACTTGAAAACTTATCACAGACCTATTACTGTTTTTAGCAGGAAGGATATTGCACTGATTACATTTGATCAGTTGGTTGTTTGGGGAGCTTACAGAAGCCACAGTGACTTGCTCTCTCTGAGACACCCCAGCGGAAATGCAAGGTTAACAGCGAGAGAAAATGACTGTGCTGCCCTTTGTGAGAGGATAGTTGGACAAATGAAAGCAATTTATCACACCCTAAACAGACACCTAGGACCTAAGCTGTACTTCATTTCTCATCTGCTGCCATTGCCTTCCATTCCTCATGCAGCTGCCAAGCACTTCCTGGGAAGCTCCAAGCCTGCAGCAACTTCTGTCAGAGTTTCCCAAAATCATATCTCATCCTGTCTCTTCTAAATATCTTTTGCTTCCTCTCTCTGCGTTTTCTTAGGTCATTAGCCCTGCTGACCCCTACCGACACTTTGCCCCTCTCCATCATCAGCTCCTTCTCGTGCTTCACAGCACTTCATCAGTTGCCTCAAAAGCAAATATCCAGCAATGCTTTTTTGCTTCTATCTGAGGTTTAATTTTCTCTTTTGGTATCTGCTTTTAATACACAGATGCACACTTTCTCCAAATTTGCACTGACTTCCTCTCTCATTATTTTTCCTGCTCCCACCTTTAAAGGTTCTTTGTCAGTATATTCAACCATAATTTGGTCTGTGTGATGTTAAAACCAAACCAATAAAAAGACAACAATCATTGCATCTCACTTTTCTAATCACTATATTACTCACTTCTGTTTGCCCCAAGCAGTCTATTAATTTTACTACCTAGATCTAAGTCCCTCAGGCTTTCTCCTTTGCTTCCTTTTAACTGCGTCACTAATAATCTCTGTCTAATTCCCTGTCTGGATCTTGTAACATATTGAAATAACCTAAAATCCTCCTGCAGTCCTACAGGTGCCTGGTAGATCCTGGAAAGGGGTCAATGCTTTCCAAGAATGAGCACCAAGTTCACATCCATGTCCTTCTCTTTTAGGAGTCATCAGAAGTCATGACCACTGATTAGGACTTGTCCCAGAGGTTGTATCTAAACTAGATATGCCCTACTCATATCCCAAATTCATGGCATATATGAACTGACACTACTTCTTCCTTTCCTAGGGAGCAGATGGTAACCACTAGTTGATCAGGAGAACATAAGCCTGGGTCACACCAATGTGTGGCTTACTGTAACTCTCTAGGCCTAGAGAGTTGTGGTAAACTGAGTCAAATCTAGTTGGTGCCGGTCTCCAGTGTTGTCCCTCAGGGCTTACTTTTGGGGCCAGTCTCGTTCAATATCTTTATCAGTTATCTGGATGAGGGGGTTGAATGCATCCTCAGGAAGTTTGCAGATTATACCAAATTGGGTGGGAGTGTTGATCTGCTCTAGGGTAGGAAGGCTCGGCAGAGGGACCTGGACAGGCTGTATCAATGGGCTGAGGCCAATTGTATGAGATTCAATAAGGCCAAGTGCCGGATCCTGCGTTTCAGTCACAACCACCCCAATACAATGCTACAGGCTTGGGGAAGAGTGGCTGGAAAGCTGCCCAGCAGAAAATGACCTGGAGGTGCTGGTTGACAGCCAGATGAACACAAGCCAGCAGTGTGTCTAGGTGGCCAAGAAGGCCAACAACATCCTGGCCTGCATCAGGGATAGTGTGGCCAGCAGGAGTAGGGAAGTGACCATGGCCCTTTACTCAGCACTGCTGAGGCCACACCTTGAGTACTGTGCTCAGTTCTGGGTCCCTCAGTTTAAGAAGGACACTGAGGTGCTGGAGTGTGTCCAGAAGAGAGCTACACAGCTGGTGAAGGTCCAGAGAAGAGCAGTTGAGGAAACTGAGGTTGTTTATTCTGAAGAAAAGGAGGGTCAGGGGAGACCTAATCACTCTCTACAACTACCTGAAAGGAGGTTGTAGGGATGTGAGTGTTGGCCTCTTCTCCCAAGTAAATAATGGTAGGACGAGAGGAAATGGCCTGAAGTTGCAGAAAGTAAGGTTTAGATTGGATATTAGGAAGAATTTCTATACTGAAATAATGGTGAGGCATTGGAATAGGCTACCCAGGGAGATGGTTGAGTCACCACCCCTGGAATTATTCAAGAAACGTTTAGATGTAGTACTTAGGCCACAACAACCCCGTGTAATGCTACAGGCTTGAAGAAGAGAGGCTGGAAAGCTGTCCAGTAGAAAAGGACCTGGGGGTTCTGAATGATAGGAGGCTGAATATCAGCCAGCAGTGTGCCCAGGTGGCCAAGAAGGCCAACAGCATCCTGGCCTGCATCATGAATAGTGTGGCTGGCAGGAATAGGGAAGTGATCGTGCCCCTGTACTCAGCCTTGGTGAGGCCACACCTTGAATACTGTGCCCAGTTTTAGGCACCTCAATACAAGAAAGACATTGAGGTGCTGGAGCATATCCAAAGAAGGGCAAGGAAGCTGGTAAAGAGCCTTGAGAAAAAGTCTTATGAGGAGTGGCTGAGGTAGCTGGGACTGTTCAGTCTGAACAAAAGGAAGATGAGGGGAGACCTCATTGCCCTCTACAACTACCAGAAAGGACGTTGTAAAGAGGTAGGCGCTGGTCTCTTCTTACAAGTTAACTGGTGACAGAACAGTAGGGAATGGCCTCAAGCTGCACCAGGGGAGGTTTAGACTAGACATTAGGAAGAACTTTTTCACTGAAAGGGTTGTCAGACATTGGAACATGCTCCTCAGGGAGGTGGTTGAGTCACCATCCCTGGATGTGTTTAAAAGTTGTCTAGGATTGGCGCTTGGGGATGTGGCTTAGTGCCGAACTTGGTAGAGTAGGGTTAATGGTTGGACTCAATGATATTGAAGGTTTTTTCCAACCTAAGAGGTTCTGTGATTCTGTGATTCAGGGCATGCTCTAGTGGCCAAGATTAGTTTTTGTTGGGTTTTATGTGGTTTTGGATTTTCTTTTAGCTGACAGTTGGACTCAGTAACCTTAAAGGTCCTTTCCAACCATGACAATTCTGTGATTCTGGGTGTACCTTCATGTTGGTTTAGATGTAGTCTGAGTGTATATCAAAGCCTTCATGTTTCTTTCGTATTAATATAACCACTGTGACATTAACCAGTCCTGCAGGTATACCTCTCTTGGCTGGCTGCCAAGATCTTCAATCTGTTACTTCTGAACTTGCTCCAGGATTTGTGGGTTCTTCTGCAGCCCCACACTGGAACTTAGCAGAGCCTACAAACACCAGCTTAGGAAACAGAGAGCTTTAAATAATCATAGTTGTAGAGAAAATATAGATATATGGTTTAAAATGTATTGCATATATTTAAAACTCCTTAGAAATGGCTAGCTGAGACCATCACCATTGGTCAGCTAAGTGATGCGTTTTTGTAACCTCCGTCACAGCATAGCAGATATTTTAAACAGGGGGAGGTGCAAGTATTTCATTGGCAGTGGTCACAAACTCTAAAATAATATTATTTGCCTTTGAAACTATCTCAAATACTCAAATAATTTTGAAGACCATATTAATCTAAAACTATATTCCACTGAAATTAATGCATTTACAGGAGTCCAATGTATCTCAAATTTAAAGAAAGACTTCCCTAGAGTGATGAAACTCCAGCATCCACCCACAGCTAATTTATTTTAGATGTATGTACATGGTTCAAATTTTATGATAGCCCAGCAGAACAAGGCAATCTTAACCTTGACTGGATTATTATAATTTCCAAATTGGTTGCCCATCTTGCTTTGTGCCTCAGGGAAGTTTATATCAAATGCATTGTTAGAGCAGACAAAACTTTTACTTTGGTGAACAGTATTAAAAAAAAGGAGTGTATTATAGCTTCAGTAATGTATTTTTAAGCTATAAAACTGGCAGCTGTAATCTTAACTAAGTAACTGAAACATTTGAGTGGATGCCTGAAATGGTTCTTTCATATCTCCTCCCTCCACATGGAGCTGTAGGTGCCTTCAACAGCCATCCTGAACCTGTATAAGGCTATATTATTCTATAAATTACATTATATCACTGACTATTTTACATTGTGCATATTCAAACATTGTCCCAATCTGATTTAGTGTTCCATGTTGTCTATGAATTAAAAAAAACCCTCATGCTTATATGGTATCTTTCTCCACATTTACATGTGCACACTACTAACCTTGAGAGTCTGCGTCACTCTGACAGCCCCCTGTATTGCCAGGACCTTCTGCTGACGTCACAGGATGCCTCTTACATGCAAGAAGTTACTAGGATCAGTATTATTGTGCCCACATGTTAATTTCTATCACTCTTACCGCTGTTGTGGAAAGTAGGACCAGTCATGGACTTAAGTTTCTTAGCACCTCTGTAAATACATACACAAACTATTTTTCATAGGTGTACAAGGCTTACAGAGTTAGGGAAATCTAATAAAAGCATGTGTGTGCCCTTCTGTTTAAGATTATCTGCATCTGTAAAAGGGTGGTTGCTTTGGAGGACTGGGAGCTGCCTTATATTAAACAAAGCAATTTCATGGTTGCTTATTCATATGAGCAGATATATGCAACTACCCATGCTTTTTTCAAAAAGTGTTCTTATGGGTAAGGGTTCCCAGTTCACTGGGCAACATACGGGTGCCCATCATTTAAAATCATCAAACTCCATTCTGCAGAACTGCAGTAAGTTGTTCCAGGGACAATGGGCACAGCCATCAAAAGACAGGATTTGCAATCTGTCCTCATCAGGAGGAGGCACAACACTGAAACCTTTGAAACACGGCTTTGGAACAGCAATTAAGTCTCCCTAGGTAACAAGTCGCACTTCAGGATCACAGGGATTTCATCTATTCCCACTGTGTGCATTCAGTAAAAGTAGAACAAAATACCTGGGAAAGGACAGAGTTTGCAGATACCACTATGGATGTGGTAAGAAGTTCAGCAGGTTTATGTCACCAGCTGAGAGTCTACTCCCATGTTTCTAGTTCAAATCTATAAAAGGCCACCTACACTATAATTTGCTTCTGTTAAATTTTAAACTACATAAGCTGTACTGCTGCAAGCAAGTATGTGGAACCTCTTATTTCCATTAAAGCCAGACTTTCAATATAGCTCAATTCAATGAGGAGCAGCCTTTCTTAAAAAAGTCTGTCCACAAGAATTTATATAACTTTAAACAATGTAGTGACCTAGTGTATATATGCGTGCAAATCCCATCTCAACTTTCCCATTATTACTTATCAGAAAACAGCAACATATTTCTAAATAGTACTTCATGTAGCCTTTTGTCAATTACAGCTTTACCAATGATTGCCCTTACCATAACAAGAACTTTGATTTTATTATATATCTTCACTGAAATTTGAAACATGCCCATTCAATAATTCTTGATAACACACACACTGAACACATGCAGATAAGCTTTCCACACAACCTCACCTGGAGAGAGCAACTAATAAAAAGTTCATTACCATAACTTGTCTTGGTCACTTATGACATTCATAAAAAATTAGCAACATTTTGGATATATAAAATGTTCAATAATATACTCATGATGCCAAATTTCTCAGTTGGTTTGGTTAGCAAAAGCTGCCAAGAGACACACAGGAAAGTTGAAAGATTTTGCTTTGTCTAGTATTTTGATCAACTGCCAAAAAACTGTGAAAAGAAAGAGTCTAAGGAAAAAGAAATCAATACACTCCTCTCATTGAAGATGTGAAATCAGATGCTTGCTTTCTCTTTCTTAAGAAGCTCAGAAAGGAGCCAAAAGATGCTAATAAAGCAGCACTGAAGCCATTAGTCTCACCAGATAGCAGTGGTATCTCTCTACAGATATAGACAGATGCATGCTTTAACCAATTCCGTTCACTCATATGCATGTTTATGTGCAGATACTTCTGTGATTATATACTTACATTAATATAAAGCCCCACTTAGAAGTTATGAAGCGTTATTGGCCTTCATTCATATATATATACACACTCTTATTCTAACTGTGACACAGTGACACAAAAAGATTATCACAAATTTTGTACATTAAAAACCTAGCAGCTTTAAAGTCCACTAAAATTGACTTCAGTATTCACACATTAACTGACCAGAGGAGAGGGTTCAAAGGTAATAATTCTAAATTCCTAAAATATTTGCAGCACTTCATATTAAAGCTGTAAATATTATCAATAGGATGAATCTGTTTTCACACAACACTAGATATTTGGCCAAATGAGTTGGCAAACAAGGAACTGAAAACAAACTGAAATTGTAGCAAATAAAAGTGTTACCTCAGTTGAATATAATTTAGTGATGACAACTAGATGGAGGTGGTTTGAAGATTAGAAAAAGAAAAGGCAGAGCATCAGCTGTCTGTGATTAGGCATGACACAGCTCTTCAGCTAGGTAAAAGAAATTAATTCTGCATGGCATCTAACAGCTTATAAAAGAGACTGATGTGATAGTACCGCAGAAAGAAGTCAATACTGGTATGATGATCCACCTGAGAAACAGTGCAAGAACAGTGCAAAACCTAATCAAACCTCTATATGGTAGACATAGAGTTAATTTGACTTATCATGTCGACATACATAGGAGAGACATAGGAGAGACAGTGGAACACTATTTGCTTTGTAGTGCCCTGTTAAGCCAAAATACCTATTCAATCACACTTTAAGTGTTACTTTGCTCAGTGATGTTTATAAACGAAGAGTGGGAGAAATGGCTTTCCTTCATGCAGCAGGTGTGACTGATGAGGGCATGGGGTCTCAGCTGGCATGCAAAAACATGTTTTCCCAAATTAATCTGAACTAGGTATTTTTTTAGAGACTGCCACGCTTTATGAAAATTTCTGGAAATGGAGAGCACACCAAGGGATGAGTTGCTCCCACACTTCACTACTCTGACTGCAGCATGACAAGCTCTGTGACTTTCTCCACTTCAGTGCTGTATTCATCTGCTCTTAAATTCGACTGTTATTTTAGCCTTCCAGGTCATATTCTAAGTCCTTTTCAACTGGCCTGTACCCTTGAATTTTTCCACAGGACAGAGATTCCCATGCCTAAATTGTGTTTTGCATTCCTTGCTACTTGCCTAATTTCACCCTTGGCCACACTGAATGCTGTCTCCTTGTCCCTGTCTTACTAAGTGATTCAGCATTACTCAGAGCAGTCAGCTTGGTTTTTTTTGCCATTGACTCTTTCTCCCAAACTAGAGTTGTCTGCAAACTTAAATTTGTCATGATATTGTATTTTCACTTGCAAATTAAAACAAAAATGCAAAATACCTTCAAGAGCAGTCCCTCTAGGCAATCCACCAGAAACACAGAAGTGTAAAAATTATTGCCTGTTTATAATTATATTTTGAAATGCATTAACCTCTTTTATTCCATCTAGTATGAGCCATGAAAATACTATTTTCTAATCAAAATGCCATGGGCTATCGAGTTCAAATCCCTACAGACATCTGCAGCTGAATAAGCCCCTAAGGATGGAACATGAGTCACTGAATGAACCCGTACTATGGAGGAACACAATGGGAGATGGGCAAGGGTGATCAGCCCATGAAGCTGAGACAGTAACATAAAGAAGCCAACTTTGTCTCCACACAAAGTGGGCCACAGAGTGGTCTTTGATTAAGATAAACAGCTATCAACAGTTGAGTGGTGGTGTAAAACTCTCTCTGAGTTAGCCAGACCAGGATGGGGGGAGTGAATATGTAGTTCAACCACAGTTAAAGCTAAGTAACAAAAGACTTTGAAACAGAGGAACAGGCTTGAGCTGGCTTCAATCCACATATTCCTTCCTGGCGACTGAAGGTGCCCAACATCTTGGCTATGAGCGTACCATTAAGACTGGTAATGAGAGCGAACTGTTTATTGCAATTGTTATATTTTTCTAAGTGTAATTTATAATTGTATTGTGTTATCAGTAAATTTTGAACAACTCTGCTAGATCAAAAATCATCAAATATTTTAGTTGTTTGACATTAAACATTACACTCTCCATGCACCAAATACCTAAAAGAGAATATTGACTCTGACAACATTTATTACAGACTTTAAAAAGTATTTTTATCAAACATGTAACCTCAAAAAAGTGCTGTCTAAATTGTTAAGGTCTATTTCTTACAAGTCCATGCAGATTAGCAGTCATTATATTCCACTCCTTAAACTCTTATCAATCAACTCTCACATCAATTATTCCCTTGGTATGGATGCCAGACTCACCTAACAGTGAGTCCATTTATCCTGTGACAAAACTTTAGCATTACTTCTGCCTCTGAAATTCCCCAAATGTTCTAAGATTATTTTTAAAAAATGCACGAATGTCAAAGAGACATTTTAATATAAAATTTTCCAGAGCTGAACTGAACCTTCTCAGAGTTAAGTAATCTGATGCTTTCTACACCACAGATTTCAAAAGTCCAGTCATGCGTTTCTTCTAGGCCTCTGTCATACCAGTAGCATCTCATTTAAGCTTACAAACAAGGATTTCCAGTGCCACTTGCTTATCGTCTAGACCCCTCTGTTAGCATACTTTAGCGTTTGTTAACATTTTGCCAACCACTGAATCTTCCTCCCCATGTCCTTTGGTGCCAAGGCTGTTCTCCCACCTCTCAAACTGATTTTGCAAGTAATGCTCCCACATCTTATCTTTTCACTCTAGTTCTACCCTAAAAATCAATTACCCCACTATTGAAATAAAGGGTCCAAAGTATTGATCCCTCTCTCCTCAAAGTTCCAGAATTTAAATTTAAAAAAAAAAAAAAAAAAAACCAAAAAAACCCAGGCCCTCCACAGCCCCAAAACCTTCATCTAAACCACTTGTCTAATCATCAGTTTATTTCCTTTTCAAAACCTAATACAATTGCAAACCACACATCTGTCTTCTCAGCTGATGCCATCTGAGTTAGCACCAATTAACTCAGTAGAGCTGTAACAATTTATACCAGTTTATCATAGCCTGCAGTTGTTACAGATCTGACACATGAGCTAGATACTACCCTAAATGAAGTTTCTTTTATACACCATAGCACCACAATTTTAAACAAAGAAAAATATTCACATTCCCGTACATTCCCTATTAATATCTATTGGGTTTAATTACTGTCTCAGTTTAGTGGTCAGTGCAAACCAAAATTCAAATAACAGAATTATTGTTACTCCCCTTCATTCTCCCAGGGAAAGATAAAAGGGGAATAAGGAGCAGACTTCAAGGTTGGAAGTTAAAACTAGACCAGTTTGCTAGTACCATGTGGGTTAATAATGAAAAATATACTAATATTTACAAAAGCCAATCTCAGTGACCACTGAGATAAGTGTCTGAAGGTCCCTTGTGGCAGAGCCAACTCAGGAAAAGGGGCTAGGGTGCCTCCCAGCACCCGATGGAGTCAGATCCTCCAGAGCATGTGGTGAGCTGATAAAAAAAGAGCAGGAGCCTCTCACCAAGACCTCTGAGCACTGGAAAGCAGGAAGAAAGAAGGGTGAAGGAAGGGGCGCATGGACATTCCTGTCCTCCTGGCTTTTATGGAGTATGGCAGGAAATCGGAGGGGATACTGACCCCCTCTCTGTTCTGCTCCCAGATCCCTTAGGGTCTTGAACACATAAAATTAGCCTGGGCCCCCTACAAACATAACGTTAGCAAATTAAAGTTAAACAGATTGTGGCGTTTTAACAAATACATAGTTGTTTTTTCTTTAATTAAACAAGGTTAAACATAATTTTTTTAAACAGAAAACAAAGTAGAATAAATATGATGTAAAATTCTGTAGTCACTATTGTAAGCAAAATGTTTCACTCCGTAGTATAACAACATTGCAAAGCAATTTCCTATTTTCTTTTGAGCTATAGATCGTCTCACTTCTTTAAACAAGCCACCCAGACATCCAATTGTTATTTTCACCTAATAGAAAAAGCCTGAAAACTATTTTTCCCTCCCATTATGTTGCACAAAGCAAAATACTTCAACAATCTCAAAAATAAGGATCATCTGTTACAAAAGAACACCCAGTCAAAGCAGAAATCCACCTTACCCTGTACCACGCTGTGCATTCAGACAGCTGTTGGCATTTTCAAACCACATGGTTTTAATAGCAATAACTGGGGAAAAAAGAAAAAAAGAAAAAAAAAAAAGAAAAAAAACCACAAACAACAAACAAGCAAAACCACAATAAACAACCAAAAACAGAATCTAGGAGTGGACCTCCATTGTTATCATGCTCATTTTCGTACTCCATTGATTTCCATGTCAGTTAGGCACCTAAATGCAGACCAGGGCCTGATTTGTAAAGGTACTTAAAACTAGCCACAGACAACAATTTTTTTAGATCCCAGTAGGTCCTTTAGTCTTTGCAGTCACTTAACTGTCTCATTGTAGTTGGCCCAACTTCTCAGCTGAAGGAGAGGTCTATACTGAGGCACACCATGCTCATAAAAGTTCCTCAATTCCTCACCTGGTTCAGCCAACTTTCAGTGTTTTAACCCTGGTTTCACTCATCACAGGGGCACCTTTCAGAGTGGAAAGAACACGTGACACAGTAATAGCTTATTAGGAATTAAGGGTAGATAGACCACACAGCACAAAAAAGCATGACTTTCCAAAAGAGAGCCTTGAAACCTAGAAGTTGAAAGATAGCAGTTTTCTGTCAGAAGAATTCAATGGACTTTACTCTAGGTCTCCTCTTCAAATGTTAGATTGTATTTGCTGATCTGTGACAGGTCTGGTTAGGTCTTAAAATCTAATGTGAAACCAACCAAAAATTTTCCTTGAGAAGTGAACAGACTTCATTGCTGTTTGCCAAGTTTACTGAAAAGCAGGTAAACCAGAATTTTTAACAGTCTTCAATTCACCAGACCTTGTCCGCTCTGACATGGTGTAACTTCCTTATAAATCACCTTCAGTCATGTGTCGTACTTGCATTCAGGCAAGCACTGGGTCTGCAGGATTAAATGCCCATTTTCATGTCTCAAACAATTCTATGAAAGATTTTATTCATTAGTCAATGAGTGGAATAATCTATTACTCTCTCCTTTATTTGTCTCAATACATATCAGAAGCCACAAACACTTGCACGAACCTTCTCACTGTGATCAAGAATGATCAGGGGAAAAAAATCCAAACAAACAAGCCCCCCACCCCCAACTCAAAAAACTCCATTCACCATCAATTAACATACAGGACTACCCAACCATAAGCTTTTGAGAATTGGACCAACTGATACTGAAAAAATTTTTGAAAATTGGATCACCGATACTACATAAAATCTCACTGCTTTCAGGACAGTAATCATTCCAGATGTTACAGCATAGTCATCCAACATTCACACGCAGCCTTGTCACATACTGCATTTACTCTAATGTGATTCTAGGCAACATGAGTTTATGATCCATAAACGCAGAATTTTACAATGCTTAGACACTGATAGTCTAAATTCCCCTTGCGTTAGTATGACCTGTGTTTCCAGTGACCAGGCCTTCAGAGCTCCTACTCAGTAGGCTACATTATGCACCACAGCCAAAGATGAACTTAAGTCACCTGAATACCTACTAGTTCTTTCTGCTAAGTTCTTCACTTCGAAACAACTGCCTTACAGTAATGAACACGAAACATTAACAAAAAGTAAGTCTTTCAGAGAAATCAAAACCTGTCACCCTCTTACTAAATGCTTTTAAAATAAACATCCTAGAGAGTAACTCTTCAAACCTGTAATTTGCTACAGAAGAACTTCCAACAAAATCTGATCAAGTGTGACGGAGGCACCCAAAAACACAGAGGAGCTTATTAGGAATGAGTATTTATTCCAAGCAACACTATTTAGTCCTCCGATGAATCAAAAATAATACCAGAGATTCAGATGTCAGTCAGTAATATTAATACACTACACCACAATTACAGAAGAATTCCTGAGCTTTTTTGACTAGTCTTAACACCAAGGGAGGGTTGAGGGGGAGCAGGCATGTGTGCTCTGCCACATCAAGTCAAGTAAATTCACAATGAAAACAATTTATCTGCACCATGTCCACAGCTACTTATTACTTCTGTGGCATCAGTGGTCAAAGTTACTTACATTTTGGAAGAGGACAATGCTATTAAAGAGGTAGATATCAGACTCGTACCTGAAAATAGGCTTGGCTACAATAGTAAGCGAGCAAAAGACCACTACTTGCATCAAGCAGCAGTCAGCAACTGTAGCACAAATATCTGTAATAAATTCTCCTTTAGCTCCATTCACAGTTCAATTAAATCCACAGTTTAATTACTACAGCCCTGATTAGGGCCACAACTCCACATGAAATAATTAAAATGCTGTTTCAGTTTTTAAATGAGGTGCCTGAAAAATATCCAATAGAATTAAACCTTTCTATAATAAGCCTGTGAAACATATCAAAGATGTATGTAAAATAAGCATAACTTCGTTTGAATAAGAAAACAAGATAAAATTTTGAACTTGTTTGGTAATGCTTGAAATATGGTATAGTTATATTTACTGTCAAGTAAATTTGAAATGTGAAAGTAAAGTAATTTCTAGGCTTTGGGTTTTGACTTAGATCTTTTGATAGAAGTTTCTACTAAAGAAGCCTTCATTCACATTTTATGTGAATGGTGACATAAGTACTCTGTTCTTCTAGGATTTTCAAGAAGACTCAACCCTACTTCATTGCAATTAAGAGCAAAAGGAATAAAAACAACCAGCTTTTGTGGGAAGTAGATAGCAATCACCAGAGTTCATTGATTTTACTGTTGCTAGCTGACAAATTTATGTGAAAACCTTTATAGTACATGATAAATATATCTTAGAAGATGTCAAAATATATAAGCCAGAATGAGACTCCTTAAGAAAAGAGAGCATCTGCAAGTATGAGTATCACTGATGTTCTGACAGGCTAATTAAAATCTTAGGAAACTTCATGCACAGCTGATCCTCAGGAGCTTTGGGCATGTTTTGGTTTGAGCCAGGGTGAAGCTCTTTGCTGATTTTTTTTTTTTCTTTCAGTGAACTTTTTAGCAGTGCCAGTGGACTGATAATAACCAAGGTCACTTCTGATGGTCTGCAGCCTCCCCCCCTACGGGGGAGCAGATTAAACAGAAGGCAGGATCAGCAAATCAGAATATTCCCTTCTCATAATATTTTCTTTATTTGGCTTTCAGTATAGGTTAAGACATCACGGAAGTCAAGCCTTTCATTTTCCTTTTTCTCTCACTTTTCTGCTTACTGGCACTTCTATCGCCCTCTCTTTGGCTCTCTCTTTATTTTTTCATTTTTTTCTTCACAGCCAACATCAGAGGACCCAGTCCGTGCACCCGGACACTCCCCCCCTTCAGCTGAGAGTCACCAGGGAGAAGAGTTGCTGGTGGAGGAGGGAGAGGATCAGGTGTTGCACATCCCTTTACAAATATATATATTCCCTTAACACTAATAATTAAAATCAATCTGTTCCACTTTTCAACCCAGAAAGCCTCTTTCTCATTTTTCTCCCTCTTTCCCTACCTTAGGGGAGGAGGGGGAGGAGGGGGGTGAATCAAGAATGTTATTGTTATTGGTTCGGCTGCCAACTCAGTGCCAAACTGTGACAGGGCAGCACTTACCCTCAGGAACATCAATTAAAGTGAACAGTATGTTTCTGACTTGCTGTTGCCACCTTTATGCACCTACAAATACCCTGAGGTCTCAAAGCTCACAGAGGGTTAAAATAAACACTAACACTCCTGTGAAGATCGTGGAGAAACTTAGTAAGGAGTCATCCTATCCTTTGTGACCTATTACTAAAAATGAGACCTCTTCTAACCAATCTGCTTAATGACAATTTATATTCCAGTTACACACCTGATATGCAGGTCTTAAAGATACACAGAACATACAGCCTGCACCTCTCCTTGACATAATAAAAAAGCCAAAAATTTCTGTCATGCTAAGCTAGGATACTATTTTTTTGTTTTGCTACACAGAGCTTCATAGTAATTTTTTAATTCAAATAATGTTTTTTGTTTGTTTCAGTCACTCCTCAGAACAGGCTGGATATCATACTGAGAAAATAATTTACCCACAGCATGAAGAGATGGTACATGTGCTCTATCTTCTGAGCTGGGGGTGAAAAACAGTCTCACTCGATGTAGAAAAAGCCTTTGAAAGAGTGGAGTGCCTTTTCCAGATAAAACTTTGAACATACATAGTTTTATATGCACATTTTTTCATAAATATTAGTCCATGGTACTTTCTATGAAGCACACCACCCACAGCAAGGCTGCAGACAAGCTGCCCTATGTCACTTTACAGTGTGTTTTGATATGGGGAGACTCACTGTTGTCTCTAGATATAAGGTGTACATTGGATTTAGTTTCGCCAATGAAAAATCAAAAGCAAGAAACTAACACTGGAATGAGATACAAACCAGGTCTTACAGCTCCTACAGGAATCAAAATTGATCGAGTTAACAAAAGTGATCTATAATACAAATTACTTCTTGTCATGTGGAATTGGCATGGCTCATTGTATTCCTGATTACCTTAGACCATGGCCTAGCTTGTCTGATACTGATTAAATTTAATTCATTCAAGTCAACTTACACTAGCAAAAGGTCTTATGTTTTCACCCCTTTTTCAGGAGGTGAATTTTTTAGACACAGTCACTATTGCTTTCATTTGAAAGAGTATCATATGTTTTAACTACTGTTTAATACAAGCGTCTTCATCCTGTCTACCCATTTGTAACTTTGGTTGGTAAGAAAATACAAGCAAAGCCCAAAACTAATGTTGGCAGATAGAAAAATCTGAATGCACCATGTATGCAACAATTTTTCTTTCCTGCTTCTATAACACTAGTCCATTTATTTCTGTCTTCACCCTAACTGTGTTCTTCCAAGGTGGTGCCTTGGCTTTTTGCTCTGTTACCATCTTTGGTTATAATCTTGAACCTGCTACTGTTCTACAGAAAGACAAGGAGGAATCTATGCAGCTTGTTTGGACATTTGAATTGATCTGTTCTGCTAGTATCAGGACTATCACAATTTAGTAGAATTGTATGAGAGATTTGTTTCAGGCTGCATCAGGACCAAAATGTAATTCAAGGTCAAATCAAAAGGTATATTTTTATATTCTCAAAGCTGTTAGAAGTCCTCTACTTCAATGTGGCGTCCACCTGCCACTGTTTTCTCTTATTATGTTCTTATTTCTATGTGAATTGTTAGATACAATAGCAATAATGTCAATGACACTGAACATTGCAGATAGCTAATGGTTTACCACTTTGCCTGGATGGTTATTTTCTATAATTTCCCACCTGTGAATTAGCATTTATCTTGCTGATAGGAGCTATTATCCAGTTGAAAAGCATATTCTACTGAAATGGATCACTTAATTAAAACGATAGTGTAGAGAAGTATTTTCCCAGTTATTTACAGTGCATTGAATACTATTATAACTACAGGAGCAGTGCAGTATAATAATATACTCTGGAATAATTGCACTTATACAGGATAAAGGTGGTTTTGTGTTTTTTTTTAAAGTACCACAGGATACACCATCAAACTTGAACTTGTTTCCTTCAAATTCTGCTAAATATGGTTTGACACATTAATGCATATTCAAATAATATTCCCAATAATTACATCAGCTCTTTTCTGACTAAAATCTCAAAGAATCTCTAAAGAAAATGTTCAGATTGAAAACTCTAAAATAATTGAAACAAAATAATACTTATTTTTCCTTCCTTTAAAATTGTGCTTTTCAATGAGCAGATTGCAGGATTTCAAAATTAGCCGTTTCACATGAGGTTGAGCTGTCAGTGACAGCTAGTATTTTTCTCTTGGACACCAAAAAAAAGTAAAGATTCCCACTTCTTTTCAAAGAACATAGAAACAGGTGCATGGAGACAATGGATTTTTTTCATTACATGAATCACAGAGTTGGTATCTGATTTCCAGTGGGGGAAATATTCATTGCACTACGGGATAATTCTTCCTTTGCCTAACTTTCTGGGCAATTATATTTTAACTCCAGCACTTGACCACTTCAAAGAAGCAGTAGGTAGCTTTTAGCTATACCTTCTATTGATATGTATTGAATCTTAGGTGATGGAAGAATAATACAATGCAAAACTGGAGGCTGAGGGGTGTCAGAGGTGACGCATGGACTTCACACAACTCTATAAGAGTTATAACTGAAGACCTTTATTGTTACAAATGGCAGCAATTTATACCCCTCTGACTCCAGATGTTCCACCCCAGTACAAACCCCGTTGGTTACATACATACACAGTTCATATATGATTGGCTGCGTGTCTTGTCACTTGCTGTCCGTGTTATGATGACCCAAATTTTTTCGCTTCCCAGACGGTGCCTCTCAGTTCTTGCTACAACATTCTTTTCCCACTACTTCATGAGATAACAACCGTGAGATAGGACACCTGCTGTTTGCTGGTCCCATGGGGTACCAGCCTGTGAGACATCCGCTTGTTTACCAGTCCCACGGTTTTGCTTCAGGGTGCCTAACGATTTAGTTAGTAGCACCTGCAATACTGCTGTTTTAATTCAGGCCTGTTAATTTTCCATAAATCCCATATTAATTTTCCATAAATCCCAACAATTCCCCCTTTTTTGTTTTAGTAATAAGGTGAGCATAATCCAGGCTTTGGGGTATCAATTGTCAATCACAGGCGTCGTGGCCTGTCCTCCTCTCCTGGATGGCCCTCTTATAATAGAGCAGGCCATCCCTCACATCAAGGTCTGGTATGGCATATGTCTCCACCACTCAACGCCTACTGGGTTGCATCCAGCAGCGGAGCTCGAGGTTCTTCTTGGTGGCAAACACAGAGACCAACCCAGGCTTGCCCTTGATGATGGTAGGAGATGCTTTGCCAGCCACAGTCCTTCTACCTTCTTTATCCAGTAACAAACTGCTACTATGGCAAAACACACATAGGTTATATCAATACAACAGGTTAGTCAATATAAGTAGCAGAGCACACACAGATTACATCAATACTACAGGTTATTCAATACAGGTAGCAAGATACACACAGATTACATCAATACAATAGATTATTCAATACCACACAATATAAAATAAAAGGTGCATAATATAAAATGCAATAAACTCTTGCTATTACAAACTACAGTGTTTGAGAGAAACTCAGTCCACATACCTTTAAATAAGGAGGATGAGGTTCTGACACATGGGATCGACATGTGTCGCAAGTCATCCTGCCCAGGATGCACATTTATAGTGGAACAAGGTTGTGACACATGGGATCGACATGTGCCACAAGCTGTCTCACTCTGTTCATTAACGACCATTCACCTGCATTATTTCTATTTCATAGCCAAATACTCGTGACCGTGTTCCTTCAAAAAGGATTCTACAATTTACAATTCCCTTTCTCCTCCTTTTTTTTTTTTTTTTAACTGTCTTCATCATGTGGTTAAGCATTTTCAAGAAACATAGTATAACAATAGTATTATGTATAGTACAACTATATTATGTATAGTATAGCAATAGTATTATTATATTACTATGAGTACGATAAGGTCATATACAACCATTCAGTAATACTCCAACCTGCCAGCCATCCATCAAGGCCCACGCGCGAATGAGTTAATTGCATTGTGAGATGTTAAAGATCCGGATCTTATTCTGTTATCGGCCCAGAATGGTCAGACAGGTTCATGCAACACATACCCCCTAAAGCCTTACATCCATATTCTTATGTTAATAGTAAAAATCAATAACTGCTCTATTTTGTAACGTTGAATATCATTAGGAAATCAACAGAACTATCTCCTGTGGTTCAAAGCCAGGTACCCTTAAAGCTGCAATCGTAAGAACTACATATGAAACACTTGTTACCTTATCTAAAAGCGTCTTATCCTTAACATACACAGTAAATGAATCAAAAATACACAAAGGGAGCCCCAGTGAGTAGGTTCCGAAAGGGTCTCCCACCTTTGCCACTGATAGACAAAAGGAGCCCTGCTTAGCAACGTTAGCAAAGATAACCTAAATATTCAGCCTTGGGGATATCAGCCAAGGTCCATCAATCCCCATTTACACAGTCATCGTCACACAGATCAGGATGTGGAGTCAGATTCCATCCAGGGCTTTACCCATTTCGCTGGGACCCATCTCGTCCCACCACCTGTAACGACACAAGCATAGCCCCTTCCCCAGGTTAACAGTCGGACTGGTCCTTCCCACTGTCCTGTCTGTGGGTTTTTGACCCGTACTCTGGCTTCCACATCCTGTCCCAGTGCTCCGATATCTGTTCTGAGCCCCTGTAGATGTTTTATTATCGGTGGCACCTCCTCACCTCCTGGCAAATTCAAAAAATTCAACACATAAACTGCTTTCTGTAATTTCTCATGTGGTGTCAGGCCTACCTCCCCCCGTTTCTGTTTTTAAATTGCCTTTTAAGTGTCTGATTCATACGTTCCACAATCGCTTGACCAGTTGGCGAATGTGGAATACCAGTGACGTGCTGGATACCCCACTGTTGAAAAAACCCTTCAAGTGCTCTACTACCATACCCAGGCCCATTATCAGTTTTGACCTCCCGCGGTACACCCAGGGCCATGAACGCTGAACGAAGGTGTTTCATGACATGTCTACTCGCTTCCCCCGTCTGTGCAGTCGCCCAAACCACGCGGGAAAAGCAGTCCACCGAGACATGAACATACTTCAGCATGCCAAATTCAGGGACATGAGTGACATCCATTTGCCATAACTGTAACGCATGAATACCCCTGGGGTTGACTGCTCCAAGCATCACAGGACCCATCTGATGACAGTCCGGGCAGAGCTGCACAATGCCCTTTGCGTCCGATAAAGTGATTTGAAACTGCTTAGACAGGACTCTGGCCGATTGGTGGAAAAACTGATGAGACCGCAATGCTTGGCCCATGCGATCTGGCAGTGGACCAGCCCATACAGGTGCAAGCAATTTATCAGCTACCATATTCCCCTCAGTAAGCTCCCCTGGAAGATTTGTGTGGCTTCGAATGTGAGTGATATAGTAACCCTCCGAACGGTGTCCCAACACATACCATAATGTTCTGAATTGCAAATATAAATCTTCTTGACTAACATGTTTCAAGACAGCCCTCTCCAATCACCGGACCACTCCTACGACATAGAGTGAATCAGAGACCACATTCAGTGGTTCCGCAGGCCACAATTTAAAGGCCTCAATTACTGCTTGTAATTCAATTTTTTGAATGGAGCCATCCGTTTTCACAAGCTGGTGTTTCCAAACACCTTCGTCTCGCCACACCACAACCCCAGTCCCTGATCGACCTCCACCATCCGTGAATACTGTACGACCTTAACTGGCACATCATTCAACTTGGGCTTGCCTTCCAAACCCCATTCCTGCAAAAAGGTAAACATCTTGTGCAGGGGGTAGTGGACCTTGATCTGGCCTGGATATCCCTGTAAAGCCAGTTGCAGTGGCAATGAATGACGAACCGCCCAATCTAAATAGTCTGCTTGCAAAGGGAGAAGGATGACACTTGGCTCCTGCTACCCGAGTTCTACCCTTGAGTACCACATTGGCAATACTCTCCAATCTAGTGCTAATTGTTTTCTGAGGTTGTGAAGGCAAGAAGACCCATTCCAGTATCCTAAGAGGATCACTGTCCTCCTCAATCCACTGCATGATAAACCCATAAGGTTGGTGTTGCTGATTTATTACTGCCAAAACAAGCGGCCTTGCCTCAATCCTGCAATCTCCATGACAGACTGCAATTTTGTCCATAATAATTTCTAAGGCTCTCACGGCCTCCTCTGTCAATTCTCTAGGGGAATGAATACTGCCCGGCCCTTTTAGTAAAGCTACTAGTGGGCCCATATCGTCATCCGTGACACCACACACAGTCCTTATCCAATTCAGGTCCCCTACCAGCTCCTGCACATCATTCAAAGTTTTAATCTCGGTCCTGATTTGTAATTTCTGTGGGATAATGTGCGATTTTGTGATTTGCCACCCCAAATACTTCCATGGTGCTACGGTCTGGACTTTCTCAGGCGCAATCTGTAGTCCTCTCTCTTCCAGTACTAGTGTCAGCTCCTGCAGAATTGCTGGTCCATCCATCCCCTTTCCAGCTACCAGTATGTCATCCATATAATGATAGATGAGTAACTGTGGCCACAGCTCCCTTATGGGTTGTAATGCCCAGGCCACATAGGTTTGACACATGGTAGGTGAATTTTTCATGCCTTGAGGCAGCACCGTCCAATGATAGCATTTCATGGGTTCAGCCTTGTTGATGCTAGGGACCGAAAAAGCAAATCGCTCTGCATCCTCT
This sequence comes from Hemiprocne comata, assembly GCA_020745705.1. Lineage (NCBI taxonomy): Eukaryota > Metazoa > Chordata > Aves > Apodiformes > Apodidae > Hemiprocne > Hemiprocne comata. Next base: position 60,233,978 of record CM036588.1, on the reverse strand, counting down.
GGATCTAGAGGGATGGTGAAAAAGCAATCCTTCAAATCAATTACCATCACATCCCAATTTTTTGGAATCATACTAGGGGAAGGCAACCCAGGCTGTAGAGCTCCCATATCCTCAATGACCTCATTCATTTTCCTGAGGTCTTGCAACAGCCTCCACTTTCCACTCTTTTTTGGGATAACAAACACAGGAGTGTTCCACGGGCTCTTGGTGGGTTTTATATGGCCTTTTTGCAACTGTTCCTGAACCAATTCCTGCAACCTTGCGACCTTCTCTTGAGTAAGAAGCCACTGATCTACCCAAACTGGATCCTCTGTTTTCCACCTCAATTTGAGTACAGGTCGCTCCTCAATGGCCGCCACTAAAAATCCTTACCCTGTTTCCCAGTACTAATTGTTAAACACAATTGGCTCAGTACATCCCTACCCAAAAGACTGATCGGGATTGAAGCTACATAGGGGCGTATGGCACAACGATTTCCCTCTGCATCTGCACAAAAAATCATATTCACACTTTGCCTCACTGCTGAAAGTCCCCCAACCCCCATCAAACTTTGCATAGGCTGGCAAAGTGGCCACGGCCTCGGCCATGCAGCTTCTGACACAACAGTTACATCTGCCCCAGTATCAAGCAACATTTCCAAGTACACATTCGCTGAGGTTCCTTGGGGTTCCAAAACTTCATTGTCACCATAGGTTTTTTCTTCCCTATATCCAAGGCTAGGTAAATCTCGGGCTGACCAGTTGACCCAAAGCCACCATCCCCCCTCACCGCCTCAGCTGCATTCGGTATTCGCGCCCTAAAGGGTACCAACTGAGCGGTTCTACTGTTAGCTGGTATGTTTACCGGCGGTGAGGGTGTCCAAACCATGATCTTTATCTGACCCTCATAGTCGCTGTCAATTATCCCTGGCAAAACAAAAATCCCTTTCTGGGTTGTTGATGACCTCCCCACCAACAAGGCACTTAATCCATATCCCAATGGTCCAAATACCGTTGAATCTACACACTTTACTGACGTATCCCATAATGTGCATTCTACTGCTGTTGCCACGTCCACTCCAGCACTTCCTGCGGTGCTAGCGTGGAGGCGAGCCAGGCAGCCCGATTCCCCCGTCCCATTTTTGTCCTCGCGCGGGACGCTTGCGCGCTCTGCTGTCCGTTTCCCGCCACTGCACCCTCCTTTGTTAATCTCGACCGGCAGTCCGCCGCCCCATGACCAGACCGTCCGCAATCAAAACAGACAACAGCATTTTTCGCCATAGCGCTCTGCCCCGTTAACTGCTGAAAGGTGATTAAGCGCAAAGGATCTCCCTCAGACCTCTCCAAGTTCTTCAAAGCCCTCCATTTCACAACTTCTATGCCACCTGTCCTGCCACAACAACTTCTGAGTGGGGGTTAGTATCATTTCTGCTAGCTGTCTGCAGTCTCCCGGGGTTAGAATCTGTCCGGTATAAATGTTATCTAACAGCGCTTGCGTAAACGGCGCGTGCAACCCATACGTAACCGTATTCTTTATCATATCCCAATGAAAAGGTGACCATTGATTGGGACCCTTATTCACTAAGGTAACTGGAAACACGGACATCAACCTCGGCCCAAGAAATTCCCCCTTCCGCAACGCGTCAGAGTACACCCCCCCTCCACCTCTTTCTTAGATCATACGTATTGGATTCCCGATCCGCCCCCCGCGCGTCAGACTCACTTCCCGACTCCCCCCAGTCACTGGCAGCGTCGGGTAAGGGCGGATACAAATCGTCAAGGCCTTCTCCTTCCGGCGAGGTCGCGGCGCCAGTCCGCTTCCGCCACGCGGGGTGTTGCAGCTCCGGACCACAGGCGCAGCGAGCGGTGCAGCTCCGGCGAACCGGGGGACACGCCTGCAATACCACTCGCCGGAGCTTGTCTAGCAGCGCGTCGTCCACGTCCCGCGGCTCCGATGGTCGCGTCGGCTCTTCGGCGGCAGCAGCAGTGTGCGGCTTCGTCAGGGCGGTGTCAGGAGGAGGAGGGGGTGGTGGAGGGGGTGGCGGCGGCGGCTGCGACTCCGTCCGAGCTCCGTCGGAAGGCAGGGGCGGTGCGGATGGATTTACCGCGGCGCTTTCCTCCGGGCGTTTAGAATTCTCCGTCGAATCAACAATCGAGGCAAAAATGGTTGGGACTTTCATAAAAGGTTTAGAATCTCCGGGCCAGATGATGTGAGGGGATATCGGTGTCGCATACATGCAGGCGTCTTGTCTCTCTTTCCTCATGGCTCACGAAGTTTGAATGACTAGTTGCCAGGCAGCAGCGAGTTCACTAGCTGTCCGGTCGCCTTTACTAATTGCTTCCCATAGTTTGTTCCCTACTGCATCCCAAGTCTCTACCTTAAATACTAATACAGGGTCAGGAGCAAAACCCTGGTTCCGGCACCACTTCAACAACTTCTTCAAGGTGCCCTCCTCACACTTTATCCCTCTCACAGAGAGTATATGTAGCAGGATCCAAACTACTGCCCCTTCTTCTTGACTAACACTCTGACCCATGCTACTCCCCGGCTGCCTCACCTCTCCCGGCGAGCTCACGTTGCAATGATTTCCGCTTCACTCAGGTAGTACTCCTACCCCCTGGCACCAGTCCAGCCGACCCAGCTGCCAGCCGGGCTCCCCCATCGCCTCCGCAGTGCTCCTTCATAAATCACATCGGGGTCACCAATTGTCAGAGGCGACGCATGGACTTCACACAACTCTACAGGAGTTATAACTGAAGACCTTTATTGTTACAAATGGCGGCAATTTATACCCCTCTGACTCCAGATGTTCCACCCCAGTACAGACCTCGTTGGTTACATACATACACAGTTCATATATGATTGGCTGCGTGTCTTGTCACTTGCTGTCCGTGTTATGATGACCCAAATTTTTTCGCTTCCCAGACGGTGCCTCTCAGTTCTTGCTACAACATTCTTTTCCCACTACTTCATGAGATAACAACCGTGAGATAGGACACCTGCTGTTTGCTGGTCCTGTGAGGTACCAGGCTGTGAGACATCCGCTTGTTTACTGATCCCACTGCTTCAGGGTGCCTAACGATTTAGTTAGTAGCACCTGCAATACTGCTGTTTTAATTCAGGCCTGTTAATTTTCCATAAATCCCATATAAATTTTCCATAAATCCCAACAGAGGGGGGATCTCATTAATGCTTATAAAAATCTATAGGGCAGGTGTCACGTCCCACAAGTTGGGTATGGCACTTTCACGTCCCACAAAGTGGGTATGGCTAGAGTTCCCCAGAGGTGGGCGCAACCCGAGGATTCGGATCCACTCTTCCTCTCTTAAGTGTCTCTTTTAACAACCTATTTGGCTCTGGAATTCTCTGTGCGGTACTCTTAAGAGTAAGACCATTACCCAGGAGGCTTTCACAAAACACACCTTTATTTAAGATTATAAAGCTTGTCAAAAGGAAACACACAACAGTATCACTCTCAAAGCAACAGATTACAACTAGCAGAACTTAGCAAAATTGTACTCTCAAAACAACAGGTTACAACTGGAAAAACTTAGCAAAATTAGAAATGATGTTACCCCTATGTTCCGAGAATAAGGTTAGAAACAGAGAGAGAGGGGGGGGGGGAGAGAGAGATGAAGAGAGAGAGACAGAAAAAGAGACAGAAATGAAGAAAGAAGGGATAGGAAAGATATCACCACCGTTGGATCCAGCAACGATCTCAGCATGATGTTGTGGTCCTTGGATGGCAGGCATGTGCCCTGAGCATTTCAAGTCTGCCTCTTTTATGACAAACAGCCCTGCCCTGTGCCGGTGGGGCACAGGGGCCCAGGTGATCACTTCCCCCCCTACCTCCCCCATTTGGGTTGACCGAGCAATGACCGTTATTTTCATGCATGCACTCTGTCCTTAAACAGGAAAGTGGTCTTTTACAATATGGCACTGTGCCTCCAGGGGGTTTCTCTTGCCGACCACCGTTCCTTATCAAGTAAGGACAGTGTCCCATTTATCAGGGAGGCTGTCAAAGGAGGGGCTCCCCTTTCAAGGGCAGTGTCCAGTTTATCAGGGTGGTTACCAAACGAGGGGTTCTCCTTGCAAGAACAGGATCCAGGTGGTAATGAAGTCCCCACCCGAGCACAATGTCCAGTTTGTCAGGGCAACTGTTTTGAGACAATTATTCTTTTCAGGACTCTACATCATGCCGTGGCTCAAAGAGATGTCTCTATATCTTCAGGAAGATCATCTTCTAGGGTGATGATCCTAGAGGATAGCAGGAGAAAATAGGAGAGAGCGACAGGAACTGGCACAGGTAGTCATGCACTGTACAATAACTATGACAATTAACAAGAATATGAAACCTACCAACAAAGTTAGCTCTATTTTTATCAACCATGTTCCCCACCCTGTAAGTCCTAAAGATTATAGGACCTGCTTTTATGCAAGGATACCCCATGATCAGGTCCACCAAAGGAGGTACTGAGGTGAGCTTTGCTATCTCACATCAAAATTAACTTTGCAGGTAAAGGAAGAATTCTTTGTTTTCTCGTTTTGATAAGCAGTGCTGCCCACTGGTTGGTAGTGATAGTGACCTTCAAAAGAGTATTTAAACTTAGAAGACACAAACTGAAAGACGACATAAATTTATGCTTTTCTTTTCTTCCACCTCGTTGATCAATAGTTTTCTTCTGCCTTCCATCTACTCCTATCTCTTGGTTTCAGCAAAAGGTATCGTGTATGTATCTGTTCCCCATTTCATTGTCTCTGGAATAAAAATTTTATTAAAAACAACAGGAATTTTTACTTGTTCCTACTTCCTGAAAAGCTGAATAAGGACCAATTGGCTAGCCATGAGTTTACAGATACTGGATCTTCATAATGCTCCCTACAGTGTACATTGCAGGATCATATACACTTCCTACGATATGTAAGTGAGCATTGCTGTTTATCTTCTTGTTCTATATGGGCACTATACTGGAATGTCTGAGTTGTAAACTTTGCTGAAAATCCTTTACATTCAAACGGTCCTTTTTCACTGAAATGAAATAACCTAAGTCAAGAATCTGGTCTCTATAGTCTTGATACAATAGACAATATAAGTTCATCAGAACTTTTTTTGCCTACATTTTGAAATAACTGTAGAGCTCTACTCCTAAAAGTTATATGAGGAAGACATCTTCAACTAAACCTGAATTGTGTTTCCCCCAGCCATGCATTCAGCAAAGACTATAATCTTGAGAATGGCCAGCTTTTTCAAAATGACCCAATAGTGAAATAAGAAGGGGAAAACAGATATGTAACTTTACATATTTCCATTTTTCCTTTGCAATATGACCTTCAATTAAAAATTGATCTAGAGGTTGAAAAAGGACTGAAATCTGGGGACAGGGAGTGGGGAGGGGGTTAGAAGTGTAACCTGACTTGGAAATAAAATGGCTAATTTGCAATGCCCCATCTGATTTGTATGTAACTTTTCTTTCCAGACAATGTAGTAGACCACAGGTACCAGGGAAGCACATTCAACACTTTATCCCCAACAATACAGTGTTAGAAGGGGAGTGGGAGGTTTTTCTTTGTAGTAATATTTTAACATTGACAAAAATTAGCATTGTTGCAGTTATGAAAATATTTTTAAATAGTTTTTTTTCCAAAATAGCTAATTTCATGCAGACATATATTATAAAAAAACCCCTCTGTTTCCATGTGCATGAGGAGGACTTGCCAGCAAAGCTGCACAAGTATCGCTAACTTTTGCTGATTTACTCAAAGTCTGATCTAAGCAGATTGTAGCAAACTTAACATTAATTATTTAATGTTAATTGATTAACATTCATTTTATCCTTAGGATACCATTTAAACCTTCTAAGTGGCATTGTGTGCTTACCATTATTTTTAAATTGTAGGTATTTCTGGATATAAATACCAACTTGAAAATAATTCAGAATGAGTTAACTAATGTTTCCTAAAAGTAGGACAATCATAGCATCATAGAATGGTTTGGGCTGGAAGGGACCGTAAAGATCATCTAGTTCCAACCCCATTGCCATGAGCAGAGACACCTTGCACTAGACTAGGTTGTTCTAATCACAGAATCACAGAATTGTCACAGTTGGAAAAGACCTCTAAGATCAACTAGTCCAACCGCCCACCCTGGGGGGGCGAGAAGGAAACAACACAACCCACCTGAACAAACAACAACCAAAAAAACCCCCACAACCACACACCTGACAAAACCAACAACACACAAAAAACCCCACCGTGCCCACTAGAGCCCTGAAGTGCCACATCTACACGTTTCTTGAATACCTCCAGGGTAGTGAGGAGCCCAGAATTGAACACAATATTTGAGGTGCAGCCTCACTAGTGCCAAGTACAGGGGCACGATCACTTCCCTACTCCAGCTGGCCACACTATTCCTGATGCAGGCCAGGATGCTGTTGGCCTTCTTGGCCACCTGGGCACACTGTTGGCTCCTGTTCATCTGGCTGTCAACCAGCACCCCCAGGTCCTTTGCTGCTGTGCAGCTTTCTAGCCACTTCTCCTCAAGCCTGTAGTGTTGCAAGGGATTGTTGTGACCAAAATACAAAGACCTGGCACTTGGCCTTATTTGACCTCATACAATTGGCCTTGGTCCATTGTGCTGGTTTGGAGAGTTTTTTGCTAGTGGGGGAGGGGCCCAAGGGATGTCTCCTGTAAGAAGCTGAAGGGGTCCCCAGCTTCAAAACCAGCCAAGCCTCTGCGATTAACATATGAAAGAACTGAAATAAGACCTGAGCAGAGAGAGCATTTAGTAGGAAAAAAAGAAGAGCTGAGCTGGAGAGGTGAAAGGCAGTGGTGGGGTGAAGTTACCGGTGGTTTATGAGGAAGAAGTGGAAGAAGGTGCCCAAGCAGAAGTTTCCCTGGAACCTATGGTGAGATGTCCCCCTGCATTCATGGAGGAACATGGTTGAACATTCCCTGAAGGCACCAGGAGGGGTGGACTTGAATTTGCTGCCAGTGGACTTTGATTATGCAGCTGTGGAATACCCCACAGCAGGAGAGGTGTCTGTTCCCAAAGCAGCCTATAACTCTGTGAGAAGCCGATGCTGGAGCAGCTTGCTCCTGACCACATGGGAAGGACTCAAGGAGAGGTTCATGGAGGAATCTGTCCCATGGGACAGACCCCCTGAGGAAGCAGAGGAGGACTATAAGGAATCCTTCTCCCTGAGGAGGAAGGAACAGCAGGAAACAACACACTGTACTAACTCTAAACCCCATCCCCTGTCCACCTGTGCCACTCAGGGGAAGGAGGTAGAGAAATCAGGAACAAATACATTTGGGCCAGAAGGAAGGCAGGGGTGTGGTAAAGTATTTAAGTACTGCTCTTTGTTTTGTCTGTGTCCTGTGTGGATTTGATTAGTGTTAAATTAAATTATTATTTTTCCCCAAGTTAAATCTGTTTTGCCTGTTGTAACAAAGTTCATAGCTTCCAAACCCCATTGCTTTTTAACATGCCTCACTGAAGTAGGAGACTAGGTGTGGCTGGGTAAGGATGCTGAGATAAAAACCCAATAACAGAGGCTCAGTGAGATCCTCCGCCAGCTCCCTCAGTACTCTCAAGTGAATCCCATCCAATCTGACCTTGAACACTTCCAGGCTTGGGGAATCCACAGCTTCCCTGTGCAATCAATTCCCCTGTCTCATCTCTTTCACAGTAAAGCATTTCTTCCTAATGTCTAATCTAAATCATCCCTCTTCCAGTTTAAACCCCTTGTCCTATCACTACATGCCTTCGTAAAAAGACCCTCCCCAGCTTGATTGTGGGTGCACTTCAGGTGCTGCCTGACTGCTGGAATCTCAGACTGTATTAAGCAGAGGGGAAGAAAGAAGAAAAAAACTAGTAATATTTCTCTGCTTCTTCCCACAGACAAAATTCTGAAATGCTGTGAAGTCTTTATACCATAATTCAGTAGGTGAACCCTACAGCCAGTAGAAATACTAATTTTTAATTACATGTGTGGCAAATTTTGTCATTTTTTCTGCTGCAAAGTGAAAAGATTTTCATTTCTCTATGGGTTTTCATTTCAGAAATCATTCAAACAAAAAAACATTCCCATGAAGCTATAGTACATATGCTTTGTTTTTTCTCCTCTAACCTTGAAAAAAAAACAAACAAAACAATAATACTGACATTAAAAAGTTTAAAAACTGTACATCGAATTCCATCCAGTATCTGACTTCAGCAGGATCTTAAGCCAGTCCATGTATCAACAGCTACTTAAAATCCAGTACTTATAGACTATTTTTAGTAGAAAAAAATCCAGGATTGTTGATAACCTCTAAAATAAAGCTCTTTTAGGCCTTTTGCAAAATAATAACCACTAAATATATTTTTTTTAAAAAAAAGCTTATAATCTATCAAACAACTGGTCTGCTAAACATTAAGGAAAATCTTACTCACCTGAAGGAAGTTATGTATTAATAATTTTTCACTATTGTGTATAGTCTTCACATTTTTGCACCTGAGCATACAGGCAGGTTTAAAAATCATTCTTGTTTTTACAGCACCACAAAAAAGAATTAATTTTTGATGGTTTTTAAGAATAGTTTTGCAAAATATATTTAGGGAGAAATGATCACACTAAAGATGACAATCTGCTTACCTAGTTTCAAAACAATATAAATTAAATTGGCTGCATGAGCATACAAAGCCTCTGTTACAGAGACTTATATAAAGGAAAAGCTGAGTGAACTTCAATTGCAGCAGCATTTCCTGTGCTAGTGTATTACTGACAGATCTGTTGCCTCTTGCTCCAAGCTAGGATTACAGCTTTAATCAAGGGCTTTCTGTATGAGAACCTCCAGCATAAGCTTTCTATGACAAAGTGCATGAGGAAAGCTCCCAGAATTGCACTGTCTAAATCAGTTATAGCACAGTGTTTTTCAGAATGAGAATCTGGCATCCCATGTGAGTCCTGATCTCTTCTATAGCAAGCAATGGCAAAAGGCAGGATACAGTTCAGTGATATAGATATTTGTGGTATAGAAAAAAAACATTAAAACAACACCACTGTTCAGAAATCAAGCACTCAAAAATGAAATTTAAGTGTTATGATTACTTGTTTACCATTATCTCAGATATCTTGCACACAGCCAGCCTACTTTCAATGGCATAAATTAGGCAATTAAAATGGAAGTCTGGTCTAGATAACACTCTGAGTCCAATCTCCAGCTGCTACAAAATGTCCCATCTCCATTACAGTGAGTGCAGCTTTGCTGATTTAGATGAGCAGAGAATTTGGTGTAATAGCCAATATGTTACTGCAGTCTTTAAGTGGTTGAATTAGAAGGTGCAGAAGTAGGCCAGAGATTTCAAAAGCATGATTTTTTTTCTTCTTGCTTATCTCAGAGGTAGTTACATGGGAGGGAAGTTAAATTTACAAATCTTTTAAAAAGGTAGAAGAAAACTTTAAGAGTACCCAGTGACTAATATTGTAAAGTATGAAACAAGCAGCTTGCTTTCCTCACTCTCTTAGTGATAATAATCATAAAGAGTCGCTAAGGGCAATCAATTTCAAGGAAGAGCTGGCACCAAATTGGTCACTAGGAATGCTAAAAGTGACTTTGAACCTTTATAGTATAATGAACTCTCAACTTACACTGTGCTTTCATGGATTTCTTCAGACTCCACTAAGATTGTTATGAAAGCACAGCTTGATGGGACTGCATGACAGAGGAGTAGAAGACAAGAAATCAGGAAATAATTTCACCTTCTTGACTCAATTCCAGCTGCAGTCTGTGCACACATAAATTCTACTACCAGACAGCTCCAATTCCAGCCATTTCTTTGAGGTCATTAAGGATTTTCATACCTGGAGGACAGCCACACATGCAAACACAAACTGTACTAGTCTTTGCACATCTCTCTACCAGGAAGGCTCTATTTAGCAAAGCAAGAAATTTTCCCAGCAGCGATTATTCTCCTCCGGGCATATGCTGTGGAAATTCAGAATGTAGTTGCAAAATCAAACTCCTTACCTTTAGCTATATAGTATACTGATTTCTGCCTCATAGAAGAATCTCAATATACACCTAGCAAAAGCTATAAAACCCCCATACCTCTATATGCAACAATGTCAGCAATTCTGAAACCATCTGTAGTTAACGTGCAAGCAGGCAGTCTGTGGGCAGTCTATGTCTAACTGAACAATTGTAAAACCCAATTATATTTTTTGTGCTATCTTAAAAATTAGATGCAAGGATTGCATGGTCAGTTGTAAGATTGTCTGGAGAAATACACTGTATATAATTTCCTATGTCACTGACTTGTAAGAGTGTTTATCTAGTTGCTGCCTGTCCTTCCAGTGATCTAAACCTCCAGAAGGTGAAAATACATGCTGTCGTGAGAGGCTGAAAATATTCTCATTAGCCACCTAGACATTTTTATCTCATGCCACAGGGGTAGAGCTGCAACAATGGGTGGGTTAGAAGTAACACAACTTCTGCTTTATTCTGGGTCTAGTTTCTTGACTTGTAATAAGCTTGTCTGGGTCTACTTATATATTGTAAAGTTATCACATTTAGACTGAAGTTCTCCACCTTAAACCCTCCAACTCTTTCCTTCAAAGAGGAGCACCTTCTTCTTGGAATACTTACGAGTAATAAAGTCTCCTTTCAGAGCACCACTTTGGGGAACAACAAATTTTAAAAAAACCTCATATCTGATAAGTGCATCAAAGGCCACAGCTTCTCCTTGGGCCAGGCAGTAGCATCAGGATAGAGTGAGGAAGAATCAGCCTATTATAGAAATCTATAAAGGAAAAGTGGAGGAGTCTGTCAAGGGACTGAATATTGGCTCAAGCCTTATAAAAATCATATTATGAGACTCCTGGACAGTTATTAGTAGAGCCAGAAGCACGGGGACAACAACTACTTTAATAATTACCTGCTTTTTCTTATATCTTGCATCCAAGAAGAGGATTTACCTTTCTAATAATGCAGGTATCCAGATATTGTAGTTTAAATTGGTATATTAATTTTAAAAAAAAAGTGCTATGGAGTGGTACCACACTCATAAGAATACAAGCTATATATCTGTAAATATGATAAACAGTCAGAACTAAGTAATCAAAGTAAGAATGAGAACTTTCCAGTTTTTCTCTTGATCTCTGTTTTTGCCATGAACAGATATATCTTGCATGGATCATGCCTAGTTTCCTCAGTTACCAAAATGAAACCCCTCTCAGAGAAGATCTGATCTGAATACAGTCCTGAAGCTGTAAACATTCAGGCTGGATGGAGACTGGGGCAAGATGGGAGATCTGGCAAAACTGCTGCCATCCCATCCAAGTCTCTCTCTGGTGCCTTTGCCACTGAGGCAAAGGCCATGAAGAATACCACTGTGGAGAGATCAGCTGAAAGGTGAATTAGAAAGACCTTGCTGACTGGTCCAGAATTTTTAAAAGTACTAGTCAAAGCAGTATTTAGTGTTTCCAGTATTACTATATTTTTGGTTGCCTTGTTCTCTTACTTCATCAGAGCTTCTTTATCTGTATTTCTTCCTCCTCTTTCTTCCTTCTCTTTCTCTACAGCCTTGTCCACTCTGTTACTTTCAGGTCTGTCCTTGTTCCTTGTCCATTCTTTTTTCTTCCCTCACAGGTTATGAATTCTTATCTTATTTAGGGAAGCTCAAAGCCTACAAAACACTGCTGGATTTATTCAGCATCCAGTATTACTGGGCAAAGTCTCAGGAAAATCCTCAGCATAAAACGATCAAATAAACCACTTAAATAAAAAATTAATTTCAGAATCCCTGGAAACAAGCTATTTAAAAAATTCTTGAGGGTTGGTGGGGTTGGTCTTTTTAAGTTCTATATTTTTGCACTCTGGCTCTGCTACTACATTGAGTAAAGCTGTTGTTTCTCTGCTGGAATACTAATGTCATATGCATTCACTCAGGACTACTCATAATCCCTGCTCACGATAGTCTATGCGCATCTCTATGCACAGGGACGCTCATCCTCATGCATTCTGCCATAGCCGATCACAACTACGCTGCCTCCAGGCTAGGTGGTTTTTGCCGACAATGAGAGATGAACTGGCAGGTATCTCTGCTCATGATCCTGAGTAAAGAGCTGCTATTACCAACATTGAGACAGTTGTAATTCGGAACCATCATTACAAAGATGTATGAGGCTTGTTGATAGCAGGTGTATGGCACCAAAGCAAACAGTAGCTAAAAATGGGATGGCTGTAACTCAGGGGCCCACAGTGACATCTACTGGAATGATTCAGTTTGAAGTGCCATTAGAAGACATCATTAAATTTCACAGAAGAGCCTTTTTTTCCTTTCAATATCAAAGGCATGGAAATTGATAATATGAAATAATCTATAATCTTGAAATATGACTATCTGAGTGTAAGGAAAGCTACAGAGTATTGAACCTGGCTCAGACTGAAAAATACCTAAACCCTTTGGCATGCGCCTCTCCTGTCCAATTGCTTTCTTCACTCCAAAGCCTAAAAAACCAAAACCTTTGAGCACTCTTATAGTGTAGTCAGAGATAATGTGTACACAAGCTGACATCTTCTGTTGATGGTTTCATTGAGAGTGCAGCTATTGATTAGAGTGGGAGAGTTGCCAGGTTTCTAACAGAGTGTTAAATCCTTCCAAGTTTTCCCAACCACACTTTTTTTTTCCCTTCTTCAAAGCAGAGTGATAAAATCCTCCAAAACTAAATTGATCAACTTGAGTGTACTCCTAGAGCATATCAACCACATTTGAAAACTTGGAACTGCTTTGCAGTAGCAGTTGTAATAGGATTTTAACGATACTAATTCAATTTAGCAGTTCTACCGGCATAGCTTTTTTCCTAATTTTTTGCTTCTGTTGTTAACTGCAATGTCTTTCTTTAAAGCTAAAGGGCTTCACGGCATTAACAAGGAAAAACTTTGGCACTGTGGGTCACGCCTTTTCAGGTCACGTTTGTATATGCTGAGGTAAAAGGAGGCACACACAAGCAAGGTGTCTTGATCACCCTGCTGGTGAGAGCATGGAGTCCATTTTAGGATATGAATGACTGTCCAGCCCCAGTGTGGAGACTGTAAGAGGAGACCTGCTTCATCAGGACTTTTTTCAACCAGCAGCATCTATGAGAAAAGAGAAACTGGCAGTCAATAACAAAATCTATAACGGACAGCAGAGAAATCCAAGGTTCACCTTGCAGGACCCAGAGCAGTATGAGGTTGGGCATCTTGAAGCTTCCAGGAGGTAGCAGCAGGAGAAAGAGGGAAGAAAGTTCCAGGAGAAGCAGGTCTAGTTTAAACTGTCAAGCGAAGAAAGCTCTTTGACAATTCCTTTTAAGAAAAGCACTAACAGGTCTTACATAAATTTCTGTTTCAAAACCTTGCAGAACCACACCACCTTCCCTCCCTTAAAAATGTAGGTAAAATAGGAAAGTGAGCAGAAGTTGACTCATTAATTTTTTAATCCAACTTGCTTATTTCAGTTTTAAATGTTAAGGTAGTCAGTTGCAATGCCTTGACTCATCTACAGCCATGATCATAAATTGACTCGCTATCTGGGCATGCCAAATTACAAGAATGCCATTACCTAGAGTACCCTCAGCTCTAAAATGTCTGCTCAATCCATCTACAAATTACTAGGTAAGAGCGCTCCCATAATGAAAAAAGTAGTGTCAGGATGAAGCTAGGAACCTTCCTGGCCTATCCACCAGGGCAGCATAGAGAGTATAACACAGCATGTGACAGGTAGGATCAGAACTCTGTACTATGAGGACTTTCCTGAACTTAGATGTATATAGAGCTCAGTTGCTTAGACCACCCACATCAAATTTACCTAGCTCATCTGAAAAATCTAAGAGAAGACAAAAAGATGGGAAACCACCCCAGAATTACCAATAGCCTGCTGGTTACATCATTCACCTGGTGTGTGTGAGACTGTGTTTCAAATCACAATCAACCAGGACAAGGATAATTGCATTTACAAAGAGCTTTATCCTATGTCAGAAGCCTGGAGACTTCAACCATATCAAGGTCTAACCAGATAATCCTGTAAGGATGGAGATGTCACCAGTATGGAGGACTTTGTTTGTGGATAGTTGAGTAACAATTCAGAATGTGAGTTACTGAAAGTGGCCAGAGATGACCAAAGGGGCAAAAAGTTGTTTAAATTATAGAGTCAAAGAAGGGTTAAAAATGCAATTTGGTTATCACATCCTGTAGATTTGTCTATCACACTGTAGAGTCAAAACTGAACAGACACATTATACAGCTATTCAGTTACATGAAAGAAGCAAGGAGGAAAAAAACACAAAAAATAAACCCAGACAGGACAGCTGTCTAGATATTTACGTAAACAGACTTGGATGAGGTTTTCTGCTTTAACTTCAACAAAGAGATGCCTCACCCATGGAAGATATGGCCAAAGTTTTCAGATTGCTTGAAATTCTAACGAATTCTTATTCATTTGAATACGGGAATTAAGAGTTTTTATTAAATTCTAAATCTGCTCCTAATTCATTAGTCTGTTTTTCAACTGTCTATTACAAGAAACCCACATATTTTGAGGATAAAGAAAAATAGTTTTTACTTTGATAAGAGTATTTGGGTATTCCAAGTTAAACCTGTTTATGGACTTCTCTGGCTGTAGGCCTAACGACAGATCCTTTAGTCTTAGTGTTATTGGAAAACAAAACAAAAAGTAATACCAGTTTTAATTATTCTCTAAAAAAAATTATAATATTTGGCTTTTGGCAGATGTTTACCTGGGCTTCTCAGGAAACATTAAAACTTAGTGAACCTGCATACCTGGTGTTTTGGGGTTTTCTTAACTGGATTAAAAACCTGAAGTAATACAGATAAAAAACATGGGACTTCTATTTGGCAGAAATGGTCAGACTGGAGATTTTTATCTTTATGGGAAATCAGAGAAGGACCGCTGCATATCTGGGAAAAAAGGTTTCTGAAATACAACTTCTATAGTGTATTGCAGTAACACAGGAAGTTTTAGTTTAGTGTTGAAGTGATCCAGGACACCCTTCTGAATTAATGAAGCTAACTGAGTTATTTCTATTTAAATTATCTAATAGAAAGTTAAATATTTAGTTTGCTGATAGTGGTAGAAAGGTTTTTTGGTGTGTTTGGGTTTTTTCCCCAAAAAATTCAGACAAACTTCTTTTAAAAATTATAAAAATTAATTGGTCATATTTGTCATTGAAAATAAAATGGCTTTAGAGGGTGTCCTCAGCACTCTGTTACCTCCAGAGTGTAATTTGTACCCCTCTTGGTATGTCAGAACATCTCAGGTCATCCCTCTTCCTCAGTGCAGTCTTTTTGTCCTCTTCTTCATCTCATTTGCCTCCCATGGGTCAGTGTCTGAATGTCATGGCAGAAAATTTGCCAAACATCTCAGACAGACCATCATCAACTTATTTATATTCATTTCACAGCTATAATACACCTCAGATGCTAACCAGATTAAAACATTTTAAAAGCTTGATAACATTTTCCATTTATTTCATCCATGTGTGAACTGATGTTTATATAGATGGTGCTGAATAGAATTCTTATTTGGTTCAAATCTTGGATCTTTAGTTCAAAGTTCCTAATTGGTTCAAAGTTTAAGTCTCTAATGAAATAGTCTGACATACAGAATCTGTCCTGTTTTCTAATTCTTCCTTAAAATTTTGTTCTTGAAAGCTAAAGTTACTGGATTTATTTTCCAGAACCTATATGTTCTGATTGTGAACATTCTCTTGAATTATTTAAAAAGATTACACATGAGTAAGCATCAATATTGTTCACTAAAAAAATCTGAAGTGTGCCTTAATTTCTTATAAACACTACTGTAAACAATGGTTGAAATGCAAGGGCTTTTGCTTTCTTCAAGTCCAAATGAACAGGATACAAATACTTCTTCAAGAGAATGTAGTAATTTCACTGATGACCGCTATTTACTCTATGGGAAGGATAATTTTTAAATGGCAAATCCTGAGCCCCTGGCTCATGATATCACCAAAACTCAGAGGGGAAAATTATCAAATAGCATGAAATATGAGAGAAGTATTACAGAAACACAAATTGCTTATCATTAAGAAGAGGGAGGAAAAGGCATCTTTATGATAAAGCACTATTCTTTAAAAATATTAAGCAGTCATTTAGTCCAGCTGACAGCTCTAATGCTTCAAGAGCTTCAAAAATTTCTCAACTAGAAACACAGTAGTGACAAAAATGAATCAAGCAGGCTTTTAAGAAGTCATGCCATCTGCTATGTTAACACTGCAATTTTTGATCACTGGCTTTATCTCCAACACTTTAGGAAATGGGTGAATTATTTTTCACCCTTTCCACCAGCCCTACAGCATGAAATTATCCTAATATTTTGTCCACCTAGTAAAACAGACAAGATGTAAGGGACATTCTCTAATCAGGCTGCAACGTTACTAGCTCATCTGGAAACCACTTGGCAATATGTCATGCAGGAGAAGGTAGTTATTCCTCTTTTAATCATTTCCAGCTGTTTGAGAGTTATTGTCATTCCTCTGCCCTGCTTCAGACCAGTTCAAGCATTCTCCTAGGACCCCCCTGGCCCTGCTCCCTTGCAAGCAATAACATAAGTAGTATGAGGAGGTACCTCTTCACCGCTTAATATATACACAGGCTCAACTAGCCATTCTAATTTGGAACTCTTAGGTAATCAGAGCCCTCTGTAGAATTAGTGCCTCAAGACAGTGGTGCAAGTAATTTTATGCCAACCTGTTGGCAGTTTCCTTCCTGATGCCATGCCTCCAAGCACCCTCTCCACTAGCAGGCCAGCAATAAACATCAAACCTGGGTTATTCAGTGCTAACTCGTAATTATCAGTCTTCTCTGCTCATGCCCATTTGTAACTAGCTGCTGGCTCTCCTAGTTAGTCCACAGTCCATTGCAACAAAGAATTTTACTCAGCTAGCATATAGCCAGCTGGAGCTTGGCCTTCGTGACCTGATCAATATTCGAGATCTCACAAAATTTTGAACTTTTCTCACATGAATATGTGATTATTATGTTTTCTGCCAAAAAGTTACGGTTTGATTACTGACTTGGGCAGGACAACCCCAACAAATGCCTTCTGCTTTTACTGGCAGAAACTGATATGCCCCTTACCTCCAAGCATTCAAATAAGAGAATATTTGGCATCTTCCAGGATCTCTTTGATGTAGCAGTAATGCTTTTAAACTTCATAATTAAAAAGCCACTACAAAGACCTAGGTAAGGTGTAGATCTGTAGTAGATCTAGTGTAGATCTCCTACAAAAGTTGATGAATTATAAAGGTCTAAAAGTAGGTGATGATACTGCATTACCAAACATACACCTGACCCACAGAAATAATGTAAACTAAAATCAAATCCAGCCTTTACTCAGATCACCTTTTTTTGCCAAATGATAAGCAACATGAGAAACTGAGTGCCTCACAGGGGGCTAAGTCTCACTAGTCAATATGACCATGCCTACGTACTACTAGTCCATTAGCTGTTTAATTAGCAATAGAACAGGCATAATAAATTAAATGCCAGGCACTAACCACCACCAGTAACTCAAGACCTAGTTGTTCATGTTGTGCCACAGTGATACTCTTAGCCCATTCTTGAATTTATAAACTGCTCTTTGGCAAAGCGCACAGGAATCAGTAAATCATGGTGAACAAAGTGGCAGGCACCCCTGCTACTGAAGCTTGTTTTTTGATCATCCCAGTTCTTTTCCAAATGCTGCTGATTTTAATCTACCCTTTACATGGTAACAGGCTGTTCCCTCCATCTCTGCCAGGGAAGTAGGGATTTAGGTTTGAAGTAGATTTATGAAGAAACAATAATCCTTGAATAACCTGCAATTTTGTCAACCTTCAAACAGCGAATTCTCATTCTATTTAACATGTGTTTGAAGCACCTTGGTGGGTCGGAAGTGGTGAAGGCTCAGCCAGCTGCTGCCATGTATGCAGCAGTTTGTAAGACTGCATGACTGTTTAAGACATGCAAACTGCATGACTGCAGTTTGTAACACATGACACAAGTACACATAACAGCACAAGACATCTCTAAATCATACAGAGAGCTGTTACAAAGTCTCCCTCTGCTTAGTTGTTTCTTTTCCCATAGAAGGCACTCATCACCTCTATTGCCTCTGTACATTTTTTCTCATAGATTTCTGTGTCTTCTTACTACACACAGGCAGTGCTGAAGCCTACAGAAGGAAGTTAATGTATTCTGGCTACACTTTTCCAGAAGATGTTCAAAATCAGCTACTTGTAAAGCAGTTTATAAAATTCTAGGTGTAGTAAGCTCAGCAATAAATATTATTATGAACATTCTTCAATTTTCACCCTCAGAAACATCAGCTCTTTCTGCTGGAGTGGTTTCTGATTCAAAGAGGACCTACAAATCATAAAGAGTCACGCTAACATACTGCAGTCCAAACACATACGAAGCTTCACAGTCATCAAAGACAGCAATGCCAACACTTGACAAAGATATTCTTTAAAACACTGTTTCTGACACTCAACTTCTCTACATTAACAGCTTTTTTAACAGCATAAATTGTAAGAACAACATTTTAACTGGTATCATGTTCCTCCTTTGTATTAGATTCACTTTCTCCTGCAAGTACTCCTGCCAGCCTTCCTCTCATGAGGTTTCTTCTTTTGCCTCTAAAACTCAGCATTTTTTACAAAAACAACCAAGCCTCTTCAGCAATCAGGAAGTACGTGTACTAGAAATATTACAAGACTTCCCAGAAAAGAAAAATGGGAAGGTTAAAAATTTCAAACTTCTGGCATGCAATACAGAACATTTTCCATCAAAACAGTACAATAATACAATGTTTACATATATGTTATCAATTCATATGGCACAGTACCAATTATACTGAGACTGAAATAATTCTCACAGCTTAATGAGAGCAAGCTTTTCCTTCTAGATTTTGTAGAATGGCCCAGTTAAAATCGTCTAGCTGAGCTGCAGAACACCAACAGCCATAGAAAAACCATCCAGTCATTTCCTGTCGAGTCAAAATAATTCACAGATGCACTAGCACATGCATGTATCTGTCAAAAAGTATCCAGTTCCATTTAAAGATTTTGCCCAGTGAACAATATATCTGTTTCTGGTTTTTAGGGTTTTTTTTTCCCTCATAGATCAGATCTTTGTATGTCCTTGTTTCATAAAGAAATTCCCACCGTCAGTTATCTTCCCTTCACACAGAAGATTTTTAGGCATCAGTAGTTACTTTTTAACCTTCTCTTCAGCATATTAATAGTCATACACTGTATTTATAAATTAAAGAAGAAAATCTAAAAAATATGCTGCTTAGTTGTTGGAGTTTAATAGGATGACTCATAAAGACTTGGATGGTAACAAAGTTAATACAAATCATGCACTGTACGAAATGTTCCTTTATCCAGGATCTAACAATCCCTGAAATTCTGCTTTCTGGGAAGAATGAAACTGCTTAATGTGCCTCATGTAGCTTGGGTTAAAAAGCTGTTTTGGTCACAGTGGTTTGGTTAGTTTCCAGGATCATATATAGAGGACACATAGATGAGCATCAAAGGCAACTTTTCAGCCATTTCCAAGCAATTTTGAATGGCCCATCATCTTGGACACCTTTGAGTCACAGTGCAGGCTGTTCACAGCTGAGTGATGATGTAGAGAGATTCCCACACAGCTGTCATCATGTTAGGAATATGTTTGGTTTCATTCGATGTATATTTTGAATAAATGGTTTTCTGCATTTTCAAACCTATCAAAATACTCTTCCTGTACTAATATTTTAGAGCCATCCATTTGGCATGCATTCTTTCCGCCCGCAGAGCTCATTAACACTTTCCCCTAGTGCTTTAATTTTGGATGAATGACAGGTCCAATTCTTTCTACACTCAGGCAGTGAATCTATAATTCAAGCATAGGATCTCCTTCTGGGTCTGTAAGTCATACACACTCTAACAAGGGTCCATGAACTTCTAAGATATAGTCATGTCACCAAACAAAAAGGCAGCCAGGGATCAAATCTGAGTACCAGATCTTTGAGTATTTGCATGGTTTCATTGTTAGTTCAATTTTAGGTATGTTTTAAAGTGCACCAAATACTTCTCTATAGTCTGCTATGTGTGGAGAAAGCTCTAAGCAGTGTTAACATAAGTCAGACAACACCACTTAGCCTTAAAGGCAAGAACTCTTTTTTGTCCTTCTTTTATTTAGCAGTCTTTCATTTAGCCATAACTATAGGGACATTCTTGGGTGAGAGAGAAGTGCAGAAAAACAGTCCTTCATCAAGACTTAAGTTGAACCCAGAAGGAAATCTTTACAAGGTGTGTACAAGACCAAAACCTACCATTTTTTTCATTTGTGCTAAATGGAGAGATAACTGAAATGTATTTCAGAAACCACCTGTGCTGCTTGCAAGGTCTTCATGCTCAAAGGGAAAGGGGGTGAGGGGGTGGGAGGAGGTGGGGCAGAATTTGGATGCAGATGAAGAAAATAAAGGCTCTGATTAATGTTTTTTGCTGGTTTTGGGAAGCGGGAGTACAGGGGACAAGATTTGACCTGCTTTCTCACCGTTTAAAAGATAAATAATATATCCAGACACTAGTTGCTACAAGCTCTTAATCTAAAGCCTGAAAGGCAAAGATCATGAATTTTGTTCATTGCTTGACATAAACTACATGTGGTGAATTAGTTCAGAGCAATTCTTGCAGTCTCCCTCACTTTTCTCCTTTCTCCCATCTTGAGCAGTGATATTAAAAAAAAAAAAGAATAGACCAAACAAATTATCCTAAATGTATGACTCCCAACTGCCAGAGACTTCTCATTCACATCACTAATTCAGTTGTTTCATAGTAACTACTTGTCTATTCTAGGCCTAATGTAAAGCCTAATGTTGGTGTCAGAATTTCCATATTTAACAGCAACATTAAGTACAGAAGACACTTTTTTTTTAACAGAAAGACTCTGCAGCAGCTGTCAGAAGATCTGTGGTGTCTAAGATCAGTTTCCATGGATATGAATAATTTGCTATATGTTCTTCTCTACCTGCTTCCCATGTTCCTGTTTATAGAATGGGAAAGCCTTTAATTTTGCTGTACCTTCTATCTATCCTTGTATTTTTACGCATGTCCACAGTTACATTTCAAGTTACATAGTTTATAATATCTGTTCCTAATTCAAGTCAGCAATATCACTAGTGCATAAAACTGAATTTCAGTGGTTATCTCTATGAATGCCAAGTGAAGTGAAAAAGGTACACCCATAACTCATTCCCAGAAGCCTCTGTCCAGTTTTTCAGGCCTCTATTTCCATCCATGTCACTTGGTGAGGAAAACTAATACTTCTTATCTTCAAACAAATACTCAAGTAGTTCAGCTCATGATAAATCCTACATAGTGAAAGAGTGAAACAAAAAAGAAGACTGATAGAAAAATTACTTTCTATGTAGATTAAAAGAGAAATATTAGAACACTAAATAGTTTTCTAAAATCAGCAATTTAACAGTGAGGATTGTGATTACAATCTTCATATCCTGTGTGTGGATGAGAAGGAAAAGTTAATTGGATGGCTCTACAATAATTAGAAAAGGAGGAAACTTCAGAAATGCTGTCCAACTGCAATCTTTGTACTTTTCTTTCTTTTACTTAAAACTCCAATTTTACTTAAAACACCAATTAGATACTGAATAGTAAACCAGTAGTCATAGATGATAGGAGGTGAAATGTTTTGTCCTTCAATTATTCTATAAGGTACTAAGAGGGGCAATTTTCCAGAAAATTAACATTTTATTTAAAAAAATATATTTTAACAGTGAAGATTTTGAAGGGGAAGGAGATCACAGAATCATCATGGTTAGAAAGAACATCTAAGATCACAGAGTCAAACCATCAACATAAAAGAAAGCTACAACCTTGGCCAATAGAGCATGTCTTGAAGTGCCGAATCTAAAGGGCTTCCAACTAACAAGTGATATGATATGATTAGTCTTTGTATAAGAGGTATCACAGTTTCTTAATATAATAGAAATTAGATCAGCTTCAGTTCACTTATAAATGTCTGCTATTCTCATTTAAAATTTTTAAGGAACAAATAGTATTTGTTTATCTTAAGTTACCATTTCTGGACTTTAATTCCTACTTAGCATTTTTGCCTTGCAAAAGTTCTTGTAGTATTTGTTATCTTGAAAACTCGTTTATTGGCCTAATTTATTGTATGCCCAGACAATGAATCTATCCAATTCAGGCTGGTTTGGGGCTGAGCAGTCTCCTGTGCTTTGCAGCTTATAGAGCCTTGAGTTCATGACTGAAATTTAAATCAGAATGATAAAAAGTGGTCTGCACCATAGGCTTTGCAGCTTACCCAAAAGACATTCCTTTGGATGCATGGTATTACTTAATGCCTTACTGTAGCATCAAATAGAGAGAAGCACAACCCCTTCTAAATCACTGCATCAGCAAAGTGCTGGCTGAGCGTTTCCCATCAGACTATCTGCACCACCAAGATGCAGCGATCACTCTCATCTATAAACTGCAGGCTACACAACTCTAGCATTGAATCCCTGGAATTCACAAGTTTAGCTGTTTTCCTTTCAAGTTAAGGATTAAATGCAGAAAAAGAAGTGCAGTTATTTTAAGAGCTGCTCACATAAGTAGTGCGTGCTATATCACAGGATAAAAATACTAAGCCAGATCTGCCTGCCATTAAACAGAATAAAAAAGCTCCTACTGACTACTGCATCTGATAAGACTCACTGTTTTGAAATTGAAAACACACATAGAACTCTAAAATGTCCTTCAGTATCACAAAAACTTATCTGGAGAATAATGAGGATTTTGGAGTAACGCATCTGGGAAGATTTTAAAGAAGATTCAGCAGTTTCCAAGAATAATCAACTTAAGTGATGAATTTTAATTGTTCCTGCACTGTCTCAATGTTAGGAATGCCATCTTCTTACATACAGAAGTTTTCAAAAGTTAAATGGTTTATTGCTATAAAACTAAAATTTTAAGATGCAAAAATCTGGAGAACCTTATCAAATTCCACTTCTGAAAGGAAAGAAAATTAAATTAAAATTTACCCGAAAGTAGCAGGTGTTACTCTATGAAGCAACAGTATAGAAAGTGGGATTTACAACCTGAAAAGAGCTTAACCCAGAGCCATGATTTTAGGCACAAAGCTACAATAAGGGTCAGATTTTAAATAAATTGCATTATGTGGGAAAGCCTAATACATCTTGTTGAATGACTTCCTAGTTAAAAAATCTAACTTTCAGTATCGAACATTGAACAAAAGGAACATACGCTTCTTTTTCAAGATGCTGAACAGCCATTGACCAAAGACTTTTCAAAATAATATTTTTTTATATTGGAGAAAAATTCAACCTCAGAATCCTGCAAAAATAGGACTTTAGACTACAAAATATCTCCTAGTGGCTTGTTTTAATATAAAAACATTTCTATGTTTCAATTCAATACTGTTTTATATTTGAAACTTTTTTTTGGTTTGTCTAATCATTGCTATTATAAAGCAGAAGCGAAGCAAAATCAAATTTACAAAAACCCACCATCATAAAAAAAGGCCTCATATGCCTTCTAATTCAAGTATTTTAAAAATGGTATGCCTTTAACCAGATTCAGAAGGCAAATAACATTTTAATTCAGAATTTCGACCCTTGTCACAGCTCAGCATGTAGCACTTCTGCTGGGATTTTGGCATATAACAGTAGAATGTCACAAAAAATGTACATGTACACTGAATTTCAGAGTCAGTAAATATTTCCTTGTTGGAAAAAACTGCCCTTGGATCCATAAAGTGTTAACATAATTAAGTGAAAAATAAGTGATTGTTGTTGAGGCTAATTGTTGCCTACCCTTGTAGGCATCAGTTAGGTATCACAGCAATTATGCTGCTATGTGTCATCAGTTACAAGTTACTTTAATGACTTGTTAGCTAAATCTGACTCCTACTTACAAAAGTAATTCACTAATTTGAAAAATACCTTAGTATGTAAGCATCAAAGCTGTTTGAAGAGCTACAGAAGTATCACCCACTATAGAAGATAACTGCAAATTAAATTTGGAGTGGGAAGGAGGAGGAAAAAATTATAATGGGTGTTTATATACGGCTGTACAGTGAAACAGAGTAGTGAGTCAGAAAGGTACATTTAGACTAATGTACGCTTTCTTTCAATTAAGTGCTGTAAGTAGGATTAACTCACCATTAGATTTTTACTTGGCACTTGGGCTTATTTATGGGAAAGCAGATTGGTTTGCTTTCAGGCCAGGGAAACCTAATGTCTGCCACAGGGAGACCATATGCTTCACCCCACTCAAACCCATTAGGCATCGGTTGGTGAGCAGTTTTTGGAGCAGTATGTCTAAAAATATCATAGAGAAGAAGTGAAATCTCGCCCCTCAGAGAGACACAGCTGCAGAGAAATCAACCTCCCTGAGGTTTTGGGGAAGCATAATAGCATGAAGATTCAGATGCGTCCTGGTGAATGAGATCAGCCACGAGACAGAGCAGGCTGTATTTCAGCAGTGGATATTATCATCTCTGGAAGAAATAAAAGAGCTGGATAGCCTACAGATCTTTATATTTCCAAGAGCTTCAAATCAGTGTCAGTCAGAACAAGAACTGCCTGAATAAAAGACACCCTTCTCCCAGAAAAGCAAAAAGACAAAATTCCAAACTGGTAATATAGCAAAGAAGAAAGAATTTATGCTCCCACACTATCCTCCACCTCTGAGAAACAAATTTGTTCTACTTATTAAATTTGCATATAAAGAGATTTATCCTCATTCCCTCTTATGTAAGTAATCTCCTACTTATGGAATTATCAAAAGTGAGAATGAAGAGTGCTGGAATTTAAGGAATTTGGTTTCTAATGACTTTTAGTAGCTCCTGCATTTAATTATTTTTGAAATCCTTCTTAGAAGGGAGAACTGGATTAAAATCAGGTTTCAGAGCAATAACTTGGAAAATGAGTGCCCACACCAGCCTCAGTATGTGAACATGATATACAATGTCAAGCAACCATAGACAGTAGCTACAGTGGAAAGAATTAAACTTCACATTGCCTGAAGTGCAACAGGACGTAATGCTGCACTATGATACTGAATTACAGAGATGAGCCCAGGAATACAATAGCCTCAGAGAAGGAAAATTTTACAGCTAAGTTAAATGAGGCAACACGAATAATGTGTTTCTTTTAAAAGATGATTCGTGATTACCCATCTCGGTCAGCGACATGTTAGTTAACTGTTTTCCCTATATATTTTACCTTGACCCTCAGTTCATGCCTACTGCTTAGATTAACAATTTATTAGAAACAGCACATTGATGATTTCTTGAAATCTTAAAACAGGCTGAATCACAAGTGGAGGAAGGCATTCAAGGGAACTCCGGGATGACTGCTTTTTCATCTGACTTCTACCCTTTCTTAAGCAGTCATGTTACCTGATACTCTACCTGAAGGTGGAAGATTGTTTCGTTGCAGAAATTGAATATCATGCATATATTAATAGGCAATGGCACACCTGGAATTAGAATGGAAGTAATTTTGTAGCTCCAGCTACAAAATGAGGTTTCTCATCACCTCCCTCAGTATTTACAGAGATTAAAGAAAGAGCAGTTTAAAAAGAGATCAGGTAGAACCATTAATATCATTGCACAATCTGCACAGAACAGGTCTGTCAAACCAAAAAAGGTAGACCACATGCTTAGAAGAAAAACCTGGTTGTGACATTTTGAATCTTCAACTGCAACACTAAAATAAATCTGTCTCTGCACAGAGGGACAGAGGAAAGGACACCTGATGGAGCAGAGTAAGGAACTCCACCAGCTTCTCTTTAGGTTTTCTTTAAGAGGGTCCTTTCAAATTAAAAAAAAAAAAAATTAAATTAAAAAAAACATATTGCAAGTACTGAACAACACATTGTACTCAATCTTGGCTTTGTGATGCCATCAAAGATGTTTCAAACATTAGTAATGACTAATTTTCCTTGCAGTGCCCACAAAAATGTGTACTTTTCTGAAAAAAATAGAAAGGCAGTCACATTTGACACTGAAGACAGAGACCCTGTGCCTAATGGGCTGGAGAAAAAGTCTAAAAGCAGTTAATCTCTCTGAACTTCCTAAATGATCCCTGTAATACAGTTGTGACTAGCAAGACATACTGCTACAAAACGGGCAAGGGACAATTGTGTGAAGGACACTTAAAATGTTCACAGTTGGTCAGTTTTTCAAAGTATTTTCAGGCAAGACCTCCTAATTCATCAGAACAGCCTAATACAGCCACCTTCAGTACTGTTAATGTATTAACCTACATTTTGGCAACCTGTTTAAAACTAAGCTTGAACTGCTTAGCAAATAGAGCTCTTATTTTCTGTGTTCAGACTTCATGTGCAAAACACAGAACAGTGCAACCCTATAGTTAGTGCCAACTCATTACCAAGCCTTCTGATCTTATGAGAGTTGTGGTTCCTGAACAGCATCACACCCCTGATCTCCTTACACCATAGCAGTGTTAACCAGCAAAACCAAGCAGACATTTTGAAGGGTACATGCACATAACCCACTAGTGATGCAACATTATGACAAGCTTAGGACAGATGCAGCATCAGACATTTCCTCCTATTGCTGGACACTGCTTTTACTAGTACTGGCACTCTAAACCAGCAGAGATGACTAAGAGACAGAAGGTTTTGTTTTGTTTTACCCAAGCTCCAGAAGTCCTTTTCTTTCCAGGTTTGTGCCACACAGTGCGGAGTGCACAAAATCAAAGTACAACTTCAGCTTAGTAGAGTAGCAATGAATGCTGACATACTCATCCTAGCAACGTTCTTATGGAAAGATGTGGTAGTGCTACTTAACCTCTAGTATGCTACTCAAACCAATCAAATAAAACACCCCAATACAAAACAAACAAAAAAAACTAACCCAAAATAACAACAACACAAAAGTGGAACCAAAACCAAAATGAACAAACAAAAAATTTCGAAAAAAACCCAAGTAAACATGTACAATTCTTGTATTAACTCAATGTGGATAGACAAAACACTCAAGTTTTACAGAGTAATAGAATCACAGAATCATAGAATACATTAAGTTGGAAAAGACTTTAAGATCAGTGAGTCCAAATATTAACCTAGCAGTGCCAAGTCCACAACTAAAACATGTCCCTAAGTGCCATAGCTACAAGTCTTTTAAATACCTCCATGGATGGTGACTGAACCACTTCCCTGGGCAGCCAGTTCCAATGCTTGAGGATCCTTTCAGTGAAGAAAATTTTCTTTATATCCAATCTAAACATCCTCTGGCAGCACTTGAGGTCATTTCCTCTCATCATATCACTTGTTAGTTGGAAGACTGACCCTCCTTCATTCCAACCTCCTTTCAGGTAGTTGCAGAGAGCAATAAGGTCTCCCCTGAACCTCCTTTTCTCCAAACCAAACATCCCCACTTCCCTCAGCCGCTCACCATATGACTTGTGCTCCAGAACCTTCCCCAGGTTGCCCTTCCCTGGACTCTCTCCAGCACCTCCATGTTCTTCTTGTAGTGAGGGGCCCAGAACTGAACACAGTACTCAAGGTGCGGCCTCACTAGGGCTGAATACAGGGACAGGGTCACTTCCCTACTCCTGCTGGCCACACTATTCCTGATACAAGCTAGGATGCTGTTGGCCTTCTTGGCCACCTGGGCACACTGCTAAGTCATATTCAGCTGGCTGTCAACCAACATCCCCAGGTCCTTTTCCATCTGGCAGCTTTCCAGCCACTCTTTCCCAAGCCTGTAGTGTTGCATGGGATTGTTGTGACCCAAGTACAGGTCCCGCCACTTGGTCTTGTTGCACCCCTGCAGAGGAGGCATGTCCCTGTTCAGGAAGAAAAAGAGCCAAAAGCACAACAAGAAGATGAGATTGGCCACTGTCTGCCATCAGGTGTGCTGAATGCACCAGCCACCTTGTTAGTGAGAGACAGCCACAGTGGGAAATACGGAAACAAACAGCTTTATTTTTTTTCTTTCTGTTGAGAGGAGAAAGTTGCAGTTAAGCTGGTGAAACAACCAAATTAAAGAGTGTGTGAAATCTAGAGGGGGAGGGAGAGTGAGGTGCAGTTTTTTTCATTATATTGTTTACAAAACCCAGCACACGTTGCTTCAGGCTATAAAAACATCTTGCCTCTCTTCCTATGGTCCCCACCCAGTCTCTCCCTCAGCATCTACTAAAATGTACAGGCCAACAGCCTTATCTATCTAGACATGTTCAAGGAAACGAATCTCAGCATAAAAGGGGTAAAGGGATAAATGTTGCCATGGCAATACATTTAGAGTGCAAACACTGGTCTTACTGTTATTGTGACATCAAGCACTGTTGAGTAACATTCAGTGTTCTGTATGTTAATTGAAAAAGTCAATTAATCCAAAGGAAAGCTTCTTTCACGTGTCCATGGCTATAGTCAAAAGCATCACTTATGAAAAGTTGAATCCTGGACCTGTTTTTTGGCTACTCTTATTTAATATCTAGAGGCTTTTTCAAAAATTCCTTGAAAGAAAAGAGAAAAATTGTTTAATCACTGCTATCCTTAATTTTCTTATAAAATAATTTCCATCACAGATTCTAGCAGTCACTGCACTGGAGACTTCCAGTATATTTCAATACTTAGAGTGAAGGGGTGTCTTTTCTGCAAGTTAGATAAGGTAAAAAAAGTGGAAAAGAATCTTTGACTAACATGAGGGCTTTTGCTTGATTTATATTTACATGAAAAATATTGTTTAGGGACATTCCAGGAGTTATCTTCTATCCCAGTGCCTTTTCTTTGCTAGTAGCTATGACTGGATGCTTATAGCAGTAATACGGGAACTGACAAGGGTAGCTTTGTATTTCTTCATACTTTAGTCTTACACTGAAGTGCAAGAACTTCCAGAAGTTATATATGCGTTTCCAATAACCCTTGATGGACTTCCATTATTTTATCTGATCAGGTTTTGAGCTTATATATTTCTTACATAAATTCACACTTTCGAATATTTCCCTTTATACTTCCAGCATCTTGTGGCACTGAATTCCGCAACAGAATTATGGCTTTTCTGGGGAAAAATCCTACCTGATCAATTCAGGACACAATGTTGGCACAAAAGCAAGGGGATGTAAACTGGCATGAATATTGAAGGTTAGAAATGAGAAGAATTGTCCTAGCAATTCCAGTCAGAATGTTCCGGACAATCTGAAGAAGGAACATGAGTAGTTTATTGGAACTATTATAAAATGTATTTGTAGGTGACTGAACTTAATGACCCAGGTACTTTTCTACTGTAAGTTCCCTTTTTCTTCTAAATTTGAAAAATTTGCAAGCACAGATCTTGTCAACATTAATTGCATCTGTTATGAAGTCAAAAGACTGTTAGAAAAAAGGTTCTTAAAAAGCATTTGTAACTTGCAAAACAAGGACTGATCTATTGTTGCCATTAAGAGCCTCATATTTCAGAACGTACTATAAATCTTGGGAGTTGTGGAGACCTATTATGTATAAAACATCATTTTGGCACCCTGGAATATTGCCAGTTAAGTTTTAGTACATTTTCTTCAGTCTTCAGTTGTGGACACAAGAACAGACTCATAAATTACTTTAAGGCATTTTTATCTCCTGCCACATCAGGATGACTCCTTGGCTGTATTAAGCCTTTCAATTGCCTAATTTGAAAATACTTCTCATATATTCTGTAATTAATTGGCAGGTGAGACTACACACTGGCTCAAAGTAATTGAAGATTACTCTTAATTTTAAGAGCATACTTTTGCGGGATCATTTAAAATACATATGTAGATTAGAGGCAAATATAAACACCAATTAATGTGTGACTGTGAATAGTGCATTTGTTTGGAAGGTGTTCCATCAGAATTTGCCTGCTCTTTCAAACCCCCATGCTCCCTGCCTGCCTTTAGGCTGGAATACAGCACCCTGGCTGCTGTACCTGAGAAAAGCAGTTTTGGTAAATGGTAAATTACAAACTAAAGGCATTCCCCACCTGACAGCACTGGTAAACTCTGAGGAGTGGCAGTGACATTTTCCCACCCTTCAGTTCAGGACTGTATTTACTGCTGTGCAGTAAATAGAAGGCTACATCTTCCTCTAGTACATGCTTCTTCAGCAGAAGCACCCTCAGTTGCTCCTTCTCCCTCAGTAGCATTTCAGGTAGGACTGAAGGAGTGAAATGACAAACTCAGTTTAGGACTACATCCAACTTGCCAAGCCTCTTCTGTTGTTTATAATCTGCAAGTAAGGAAACAGACTGTTGTGCACCAGGTTGTTCACAAAGCTGGCAGGATGAACTTGGCAATTTGGCCTTAGGCTCACAGGAACAGGCTAAAATAAATAAGCAAGTTCTAGGCTAAAATAATTTAGTAATTATTTTCTGATAACAGGAACAATTTCCATCCACCTGAAGCCCCAAATCATTCTCACATTTCCCAGAACTGAAGTGTATTTTAAGGTGAAATTACCTCCAGAAAGATGACTGGGTGTTTTCCAACCCTCTGTTCCCTAGAGTAAATGGCTGTAATAATTACAAAGATCCCATGAAAACAGGAATAAGGATATTGCATCCATCTCCCCATAGCAAGCACTCAACAGTAAGAAAGGTCATCACTGACCTTAATATTGCAGTTCAGAATACACAAAGAATATCTACAAATCCCTGTTGATCTTACTGGCAGCTGCACATGCACAGAGCCTTTTGAAAAACAGGTCCATGTCTTTTGTTAAGGTCGGCTCTGCCAGCAATCTCCTCTCCCAGGGCTGGAGAAACTCCCAGTAGTCCTCCAATAAATATCCTACAATGTAACGGAAGAGAGACTCAGTGTTTTAGCTGTCCTATTGTGATTTTCCTCAGCATTCTGTACACTTAGAACTAAAGGGCAACCTTAAAATTGGAAATCAGAGCTATATACCCACTCTGCTTGGATCCACCACAGAAGGAAACTCATGGAACTACATCCATCCATGGGGTCTCTGGCTGAGGATACCAGAACAACTGCTCTGCATAGAAACGTTGGCTGGAAAATGTTAAGAATTATAATTTAGCAGCTGCAGAATACTGTAAAGAAGTTGCATGAAAGGCAACTCATTTTTTTTTTCTTAACTGCATTTCTAAGCAGATCCCCACTGCTCTAAACTTTTGAGGGGGATTATGGAGATTTTCCTGTCATTGGTGAATGCAAACTCTGCTACAGATTTTAATTCCTGGGATTAGTTTAAGGATGAGGGTTACATCTTTACCCCTCATAGCCTAAGGAAGCAGAAATCTTTGAAGACTTATATCAATCAGATAACTGTTTTTTGGATTTTTTTATACTAAGCCTGTTTTGTCTCAGCAGACACTAGGAGTTATGAATTATTAAAAGATCTGTTGCAATATATGTTTGTACATGGAACAATCAGATCAATTCTATTTAAATCCATTCTAGTTCTGATTTTAAAATAATAACATCCCACCTTGCTTAACAAGCCAGCTCGAAATGCATTTAATTTTGAGGTTCAAAGTACTGTCACTCCGGTAAAAAAAAAAGTGGTAAATTTACACCAAAGGATACAGAGTAGACAGAAATTTTTTTTTAAAGCCTGGCCTTTCTTATACAAGAGTACAACAGCAGAACTTCACACCTAAGGCAGGGAGAAAGCACCAAAGTATTTTCTATTATTTGTTTTGAAGGTAGAGTAATCCCACACACAGCATTTGGATCCTAGCATTCACTGTTGAACTTATCCCTGAAATATATTTCCTGCTGCAATGAGTGGAGGAGATAAAGGACAACGTATATATAAATCCATGTGCTGAGACATATTCACTTATCTTAAATCAAAAGTCATGAAATCAGCACATCCAAGCTCTCATCTATGTGTAATAAATGGCAGAGATGACACAGAGACACAGCTTGCACGGACAGCAGTGCTATGCATCACTCATTTACGGCTGGGGAGTGAAAAAATTTAGGGGGTTTATGTCATACACTGACAATTCTATAGGATTTTCCTTTTTATCCCTTCTCTTTCTGCTCATAGCAATATTGATATCACTAACCTAACTAATTGGCATTTTATAGAATTATAGAATCATAGAATCACAGATTATATTGTGTTGGAAGGGACCTATAAAGGTCATCTAGTCCAACCCCTGTACAACATCTCCAACAGATTGCTTTGAGCCCCATCAAGCCTGATCTTGAATGGATGTGAGGGTGATCTGGCTGCAACATCTGTCACCCCCTTGATCGCCAGGGTTGATTCAGCTGATCTGGCTGGCTAGGTGGGTGTCCCCTTCCTCCCTCACTGCTCCATGTGTGTCCCTGCCGAAGCTGCATGCCTGGTTGAAGAGGGCAACCTTCCCTGATAGAGACATACCATTCATTGTAAAGGGTATACGGTAGCTGCACTGCCTTGATAGAACCTCCAAACAAGCTCAAGGTCCATTTGTAGGAGAACATAGGCTAGTCAAGCTTCCAAGACTGCAGACACATCCAAGAGAGGCACTGCATGGGGTAGTCTGCAATCCTATGATTCTATGATATGACAATCATCTAGTCCAAGTGTCTGACCACTTAAGGACTGACAAAAGTTAAAGCATGTTATTAAAGTCAGTGTCCAAATGACTCTGAAACACAGAAAGATTATAGATGCAGAAGTAGTAATTGGGATTATGATACAAAAGAAATGTGTTTCAAGGAATTTCTGCCAGAAATATATTTTGAAACAATTTATGAAGGGTAAGTCATAAGCCAAGATGTTCTTATAGAAACCTTACACTCATGTCAAATCAGCAGCAAGCAAAAACTAAAGACATTGATGTAAAACTGAGTTCTAAGATAGGTCCTATTTTACTGTACAGAATTCTTCTTTCTTAAATGACTATGTAAGCATTGTTTCCCACAAACTGGGCCATTGGGGATTGACACATATCTGGGGATTGATAGGACTAGGCATTTGTTGTCATATGCAATGTATTTATAATGCAATTAATTTCAATTTAGGTTACTTTAGAGATGTATAAAAGCTTGGAACATTCAAGCCAGACCTTTATCCCTTGCATTATAGTCCATGTTATTTTTATCACTTTCCAGTCATTATTAAAAAAAAAACTTAAAACACCCTTTCCCTAACTCTTTCTTCATTCCCGTCTGTCAAGTCGAGGGTGTATGTGTGATTTCAAGAGACGACTTACACAACTCCATTTAAAACCCTCCTAGATGCGTTCCTGTGTAACTATGCTAGGGGATCCTGCTCTGGCAAGGGCGGGTGGACTAGATGATCTGTCGAAGTCCCTTCCAACCCCTAACATTTCTGTGATACTGTGATTCTGTCTCCAGGAATCCGTCACCTCTCTAGGCAACTGGTTCCAGTGATCCGCTATCCTCATATTAAAGAACTTTTCCTGAATGTCCAACCCAAATCTATCCTTGCCTATCCTAAAACCATTACCCTGTGTCCTATTGTTATATGTCCTTATGAACAGGTCTTCCCCAGCCTTCTTATAGGCCCCTTTCAGGTATTGGAAGGTAGCTATAAGGTGCCCCCAGAGTCTTCTCTTCTTCAAGCTGAACAACACCAAATCCCTCAGCCTGTCCTCATAAGAGAGGTGGCCCAGCCCTCTGATCATTTTCGTGGCCCTCCCCTGGACATGCTCTAATAGGTCCACATCCTTCTTGTGTTGGGGGCTCCAGAGATGGATGCAGTGCAGAATCACCTCTCTCCACCTGCTGACCACACTGCTTTTGGTGCAGCCCGGGATGCAGTTGGCCTTCTGGGCTGCAATTGCACATTGGTGGCTCATGTCCAGCTTTTGATCCACTAGTACCCCCAGGTCTTTTTTCACGGGGCTGCTCTCAAAAATTGGTCATGCCTGACCAATTTGGTGCCCTTCTATGACAAGGCTGCAGAGATGGTGGATAATGGCAGAGCAACTGATGTCATCTACCTGGATTTGTGCAAGGCATTTGACACTGTCCCACACAACATGCCGGTCTGCAAACTGACAAGACATGGATTTGACAGATGGGCCATGTGGTGGATAAGTAATTGGCTGCATGGCCACAACCAGAGAGTTGTGGTCAATGGTTCAGTGTCCAAGTGGAGGCAAGTGATGAGTGACGTTCCTCAGGGGGTCAAAGCTATTCAAAATCTTGTTGGAGATATGGACAGCGGGATTGAGTGTATCTTCAGCAAGTTTAGTGATGATACCAAACTGTGTGTTGTGGTCAACATGCCGCAGGGAAGGGATGCCATCCAGAAGGAC
Source organism: Hemiprocne comata (assembly GCA_020745705.1). Lineage (NCBI taxonomy): Eukaryota > Metazoa > Chordata > Aves > Apodiformes > Apodidae > Hemiprocne > Hemiprocne comata. The sequence continues at coordinate 60,199,700 of CM036588.1, read as the reverse complement.
CTTGGCAGGCTGGAGAGGTGGGTTCATGCCAAACTCATGAAGTTCAACAAGGCCAAGTGCAAGGTCCTGCACCTGGGTTGGGGCAACCCCAAGCACAAATACAGGCTGAGCAGAGAATGGGTTGAGAACAGCCGTGAGGAGAAGGACCTGGGAGTGTTGGTCAACGAAAACTCAACAGGAGGTTGCTTTGTCATAGAAGGCGATTAGGTTTGTCAAGCACAATTTGTCGCTGGTAAATCCATGCTGGCTTTTCCCAATCCCATGCTTCAATTGACTTGAGACAGTTCCCAGGAGGATTTGACTTTCCCAGGGACTGAAATGAGACTAATGGGTCTATAATTACCTGGATCCTCCTTTGGACCTTTCTTATAGATGGGGTGACATTAGCATTTTTCCAGTCTTCAGGGACATCTCCCTATCTCCATGACTTCTCAAAGATTAGAGAGAGTGGCTTTGCAATGACATCAGCCAGTTCTCTCAACACCCTAGGGTGAATGGCATCTAGACCCATTGATTTGTATGGTTCAAGGTCCTGTAATACTTGACGTACCAACTCTTCCTTCACTGAGGGTGGGTTGGTGGGCCAATATTATTCCTCTGTTCCTGCTTGTTGTTAATGTATATGAAGAAACCTTTCTTGAAATTTTTGACATCTCTGGCCAGTGTCAACTCAAACTGAGCTTTTGCTTTCCTATCTGCATCTCTTCGTGCCCTGGCAATGCCCTTGTAATTTCCAAAGTCCAAGAAGCTCACACTTAAGCCAAGGGGCTCTCTTGCCCAGCCTAATTTCCTTGCCTTTAGAGGGGTTGAACCAGTTTTGCATATCTAGGAGAATGCTCTTGAAAAACTCCCAGCACTCACTCACTCTTTACTCTCCGTGGAAGCTTCCCACTGCATCCCTTCCAAGTGAGCCCTGAGTGAGATGAAGTTTGCGCTTCTAAAATCTAAAACCTTTGTCCTGAAATTGATCTACTGCTCAGCAGTATCCCAAACTCCACAATATTGTGCTTACTGCAGCCAGGTCTGTCACTAACTCAGAATCACCTCCATTGACCTGATGGTCACCTGCTAGTCATTGGACGGTTTGCAGTTATTGCCAGGATAAATACAGTAAAATCGGTCGACTCTCACCTGTGTGTTAAGTACAAGGATTTAAGCAAGAAGCATTATGGTTCCTGCTTTTCAAAAGTGTCAGATCCAAAGTAATGCTGTATGGGATCTGAAAAAGGAAATTGAAGTAGCAGAGGAGCCTACAGCTGCCCTTAAAATTACTCACTCGAGACCCTCAGAAAGTCAGTTGCAATGTTTTTGGCCAGTGTTAGACTTATCTTTTTGCCTAGTCATATGTCACGGTTTGACTAAGAATCAAAAAATGAACCAGAGATAACAACGCTCTCGATCCCCTCCCCCTCCCACACAGGTTGGGAAGGAGAGAGAGAATTAGGAGAGAGACTTAGCTGGATTGAAAACTAAATTAGACAGCTTTAATTTTGTACGACTTGTCCTACAAAAAAAACTAAAAATTCTCATATTGGGAATTTTTTCCTCCTTTTGTCTCTGTTGATTCTAAAAGCTTTAAGGATGTGACATAAATCAATGTAACAGTAATTATCTCACAAATGGAGGATAATTTTCTGATGATAATGTTTAGGAATTATTCCTTTTTTAAAAAAAAATTTAAAAGCTGAACAAAAAGATAGTAGAAAAGCTTCTCGTTTTGGAGGGCTTGCAGTAAAGACTGATAAATGATGTCATTAAGCTGGGGACTCTGTCTCAGTGGAGCTTCCTGCCTTACTGATTTTGGAGCCTGTGTATTAGACCTGGTTGGTTTTTTTTCAGTCTTTCCTGAATTTGAACAAGGTGTGGCTGGACCTTCAGAATGAACAGACTGTGCTTCTTCAAGAGCTGGGGCTCTGCTTTCCAGCTGCTACAGGATAAATTATGCCCCAAGTTTCTCAGTCTTCTATGTTTGAGAACTCGACTCTTGTGGCTCCCTGAGGCTTACAGTTCACCTTTCATGGATATATGCTAATGGGAGCAAAAAGACAGAGGACAACATGTCAAAAACACGTTTTCATGTAGGCAGCCCAGGAAATACAGTCTGTCTCCTTCCATAGAAGCAAAAACATGAAGAAGCGTATGTGTATCTATGATTATTTGAGGATATGCCTATATCCGTATTGTGTTCACAGAGCACGCCTTTTTGCTCCCCTTCCGGTTCCGGCCCAGCCGTGCCTCCTGGGAGCTGCAGTCTGTGGTCCTGTGCGCATGCGCCTGGTACCTCTGTCCTCTCCTCACGAGTGCCGGGGAGCACATTACCAGGACTGGTCAGTGAATGTCGCTGGATTAAAGGCCATTATAGAGTCCGTCTCTGCCACACTTCGTTTGATGCAGCCAAGACACAGTTTGCTTTCTGGGCACACAATGCCCACTTGTGTTGAGCTTCTCATCAACCAACACCCCAAGTCCTTTTCCTCAGGGCTGTTGGTTTTTTTCCTTAATTGAGTTGTATGATAGTGCCCTAGGTTCTGGAGAAGGTTCCCAGAAATCATTATCATAGTTGCCCCCCCGAGAGCTCCTCCTTGTTGCACCTGCGCAGTGTCTTCTGGGGGTCGTGGGCAGGGGTCTCTGGGATGAAGGCTGTATGTCTTTCTCGCTGTGCACTTTTCACCTCTCGGCATTCCTTTCTGGGAGCTGCACCACGTTCTTGCTTTCTCAGCAAGTTTCTGTGGGCACATCTTCTCACACAATACCTTCCCTCACAATCAAAGCCTTATCTATACATTCCAAGCCTTATCTATGCTAAGCAATGCCATCCTGTTTACTCCTTATGTATTAGTCCTTTTTACGAAGGGAGGCCATCTGGTTTTCCTCAGATCAGTAGTAGCAAGCAACCATCTGTACAAATAAAAGATTGTGTAGCAGAGTGAAAAATGCAAGGGGATAATGGAGGTTCCAGTCAGTTAGCAGTCACTGCAAGAGAGCTCCCTTGTCCTTGGGTAAAGCCACTGTAGAAGTAGCAGAGAGCAACAAAAAAACCCAACAAATAATTGGGAACTAAAGGAAAGAAGGAGCATATAAACAGACTCTGTCAAGAAAACATGAAAATGACCCGTAGTGGGTTTGAGGACTAAGGAGGAAGAAGGCACCATGAACACTGAATTCCTACCAGTGGAGACCTCAGGATGCTGATGACTTGTCATCAGCTTTACCCTCACTCTGCTCAGGGAAGACTCAAGCCATCAAACAGATGGACACTAGCAGGGTGAATACAGCACCATAGAAATGTGCAGATAATAGATATTGCTAAGAGGATTTTTTTGGGGGTGTACGTAACAATTTTTAACTGTATGATATTTTCTGTATTACGGTGAGCTATGAGTGTTAGTATTGTTACAGTTTTGCTAATAACTAATAATAACCAGTGAAATTTAAATTAGTTTGGCAAGATATTAATTAAACTCATACTACTTTGTGTTTTTTCCCTAGCCCTGCTACTTCGCATTCCTGAGGAGTACAGTTTCCTTTAAAGTGCCTGAATTCTGTGAATGGTAAAGGCTGTGTTTGTTGTCCCTCCAAAAATAAGACTTTTTCCATAATTAAGATTTGTGACAATTGCAGAGGCCTGCATTTCTAGAATGCACGAAAATAAATGAGAGAACAATGTAAGGGATCCAAGTGACATGGGCATGGGATTTGTCTTTGCCGTCTCAGCTGTCATTGTTTTCCCCAGAAGACGTGTGATCTGACATAGTCTCTGGTACTGATCTAAATTTAATGCTTAATCCTTTATTTTCAGGCTATCCTGCAATAAAAGGGAAAAAGGGGGGAAATTAAATAAAAATAATAATAGAACCATAGAGTCATAGAATGGTTTAGGTTGAAAGGGACCTTGAAGATCATCTAGTTCCAACCCCTCCTGCATGGGCAGGGACTTTCCACTAGACAAGGTTGCACAAAGCCCTGTCCAATCTGGCCTTGAATACCTCGAGGGAAGGAGCATCCACAACCACCCTGGGCAACCTGTTCCAGTGCCGCACCACCCAAACAGTAAAGAATTTGTTCCTAACAGCTAACCTAAATCTATCCCCTTCCAGTTTAAAACCATTACTCCTCATCCTATCACTACACACCCTGGTAAAAAGTCCCTCCCTAGATTTCCTACAGGCCCCTTCAGGTGCCGGAAGGCCTCTATGAGGTCTCCTCGGAGCCTTCTCTCCTCCAGGCTGCACAGCCCCAATTCCCTCGGTCTGTCTTCATAGGAGAGGTGCTCCAGCCCTCGGATCACCTTCATGGCCCTCCTCTAGACTCACTCCAAGAGCATTGTGTCCTTCCTGTGTTGAGGGAGTTGCATTTTACATTAACCTACACACTACCATAGGTTATTGTGGGTTTATCGCATAAAGTAACACTTAATCTGTGGGAAAACCACAGATAAACCCAAAGTAATTTTCACCCAAGAGCTTTTTGTCTGTCCTGAAATATGGATGTCTGTAAAGTGACATAGTTGACGCTATGAAAACAAGCATGCTCCTTAGGAAGGTCTGTAAGCTGTACTCCAACTGAATGAGCTGAACCATCTCTGAGGGATGTTTTCTCTGACCCTGGTGTCCCCTACTCGTAACCCATGCAATCCATACAACTTAATATGTAAATATGCATTGTCCCGAGTAGTGACAAGCACCAACCTAGTTAATAACAGTGTGAGCTACACGAACTGATTCAACAAATGAAAGAAGAAGGCCAGAGAATCCTGATTACAGTACATCTATGACACAAACAGAATACAACATGTCCTGGAAAGAGTCAAGAAACAAGGAGAGCACCAGAGGTGGGAAACATTGTTTGGCTGGTCACCAGTGGCCACTGGAATTTTGAACTTGATGTTACATCCTATCGTAACATTGATAATGTTGATTCAATTATGTCTGATTTTTGGTAGTATTTCAATATCTAAAAAAACTGGTGCACAAAATTCCACCTGCAACAATTGATGCCATGTAAACCACTAATACTAAAATATTAAAAAAATATAGTAAAAGAGGAGAATTAATATCTCTCACTATATTTATTTTTATTTCAATTAATACCAATATACAGGCATGCTATCACCTATTTCTGATACATCTTTATAAAAGAGGGACACTTTTATATATGGAGGCAAGAGGTAGCTGCATTACCTCTTCATGAAGTAAACTGATTGACTGTCGTCATGGGATGGAATGTAGCAGGACACTCCATCTCTCAATATGCCTGCCTCAGTTTTACTCTATGATTCAACTGCTTTTGTCTCAGTTTTGCAGGCCCAGGCCTGGAGTGGAAAGATTCCTATGAGAAAGGAAATGGCCTAGCAAACTCTGAGCTGGTAATAACCTTGAAAGTTACAAACAGAGGTCAAGTTGACATATGTAACACCACCTGCTCTCCAGTGTTGGTGAACACAGAGCTCAGCCTAGTCACAACTAGGCCTGGAACAGAGATGAAGGAAGAACAAACAGATAAACAAAAGAGTTTGCTTGGTGTGAACCGGGTCTTTGTGGTTTTTTCTCTACTGTTTTCCTTTTATTCTCCAATGAGAGGTGTTGGAGGTATGGCTAAATAGTTACATGTCAGCAGTCAATCCACTTTATTCTATAAAAGTCAGGTCCCATCTTTGATCGAAGGGTCTTCCTGTACACTTTCCCAGGAGTTGTGCTGCACCTTCTCCTCTCCAGCCAGGACAGCTGCCAGAGAGACTAATTTTTGAGAACTACGATCCACCCAAGGACACCCAGCTGCGACCAGGCAAGGATGAGAGGTATTATCTCTTTCACAGTCTTTATTAGCAAAATTAACTTTAAGTAATTTTCATAATTAAAGTAGTAAATTTTATTGTTAAAATGCCTTTTGCATTCAGACTTCAACTTCTGTTCCAATATCCCAGTTTCCCTACAATTTGACTGTACTTATGCATTCTACTTTAAGGAGTTAAGACCCCAGTGTTATATGCAGTAAATCTGTGCATGTGCATCTCGTCTGCCATCCCATCCCGTTTGCGACACACTGTCAGCCTTGATGATTTGCATAAGGTCTTACTGCAGACTGAAAACCAGATCTGGCTCATATCTGTGTGTATTTTATGAAGTAGCAGAGACTACTAATGTCATAGGATTATGTCAGGGATGGTTGTTCCCATTCTTTAGTGGTTACAGAGAGATGATAATTGGTTATGTGGCCTCACTGGAGTGAGATTTATTTTTTTTTGCAGGAGTTCTCAAAGGCTATAATATGCCTGGATTTAGTTGCAGCATGAATATTCTTCTTCTCCTACATGGCAATGATTAACAGAAGACATGGGAATCATTGCACTGGATCAACCATGCGGTCCATTTGCTCCAGTGTCCATTTTTAACAGTAATAGGCAGTACCAGGTGCTTCAGATGAACATGTAAGGGGAGATAATATCCTCCCTACTGATGTAATCCTAATCTTTACTTTACAGAGACTGGTTTATGCCTTGAGGAATCCTTCCCTTTTTTCTTGTCATTGTTTCGTTAACTAAGTAGCAGAGTAAGGTGAAAGACCATAAATAGAGAGTAAATAGATTAGAAAGTAGAAAGATTGTAAAGAGGGAGTCTCCATCTTCTCTGTAGCCACCCTTTAAGCACTGGAGCATTGTAATAAGGTTTCCCTGAAGCCTTCTTTTTTCAAGGCTGAACAAACCCAGTTTTCTCAGCCTCTCCTCATAAGTCAGGTCCTCCGGGCCTCTGATCATCCTTGTGGCCCTTTTCTGGACTGTCTCCAGCCTGTCCACATCCTTTCTATAGAGCGGGGACCAAAGCTGAACGCAATACTCCAGGTGTGGTCTGAGAAGCCCTGAGTAGAGCAGGATGATGACTTTCTTTATCTCTGCTGTAGACGCCCTTCTTCATGCAGCCCAGCATCCTGTTGGCTTTCTTTGCATCTGCAGCACACTGTTCAATCATGTTGAGCTTGTTACCCACCAAGACCCCCAGGTTCCTTTGCACAGGGATGCTCTCCAGCCAGGTGGATCCAAGTCTGAATTGCACTCCTGGGTTATGTCTTCCTATGTGGAAGACCTTACACTTTTCCCCATTTAACTTCACAAAGTTCCTGCTAGCCCACTCCTCCAGCCTGTCTAGGTCATCCTGGAGGTGGCCCTCCCTTCTGAAGTGTCAACCTCTCCACTCATCTTGGTGGCATCACCAAACTTCATCAGGCTGCTCTTGAGCCCAACATCCAGGTCACTTAAGAAGATGTTAAACAGCATTGGGACCGATATCAACCCCTGGGGGACCCCACTTGTGACCGGTTGCCCATTTGAGGAGGAAGTATTTACTATCACCCTCTGGGTACGGTCTGTCAGCCAGTTCCCCAGCCACTGCACAACCACTTGTCAAGGCCGTAAGGAGTCAGTTCCTCCAGGAGGAGGCTGTGGGGGACTGTATCAAAAGCCTTGGAGAAGTCCAGGCAGATTATGTCCACCCCTCCCCCTCCATCAAACGAGCAGGTTGCTTTGCAATCGAAGGCCATTAGGTTTGTCAAGCACAATTTGTCGCTGGTAAATCCATGCTGGCTTTTCCCAATCCCATGCTTCAATTGACTTGAGACAGTTCCCAGGAGGATTTGACTTTCCCAGGGAATGAAATGAGACTGATGGGTCTATAATTACCTGGATCCTCCTTTGGACACTTCTTATAGATGGGGTGATGACGACGGCGAGGGAAGACAAGCAGTCGAATCAATGTGATTGATAAAGCAAGCTTCACTTTATTAGGATACAGCAGCACTTATATACTCTTTCTACTAATTATGCATACGTATTGTAAATTCATTGGTTACACACAGGTGGTTACGTCTATACCCTCCTCCTGTTTTGCAGACTCTAGCCCAAGGTTCTTCCTCATTCTTACCGTTATACTCCCTACTCCTACTCTAAACAAAACTGGCAAGGACACTGTGCCCTTGTTTTTCTCCCTGGTCAGCAAGATTTTGCAGTTTCTACAAAAGGGAGTCAGGCCTACTTACTCTAAGCTAGCAGGGAGATTGCTTGTACAATGCCTCCATGGATTCGTGGCCCTGTTCTGCGAGCCATTCTGCAACAAATCCCCCTTTTTCTTTTTGTACAAGCAATCTCCTATCAACCAAACGGAATACATAGTTACAACAGCAACAAAAGAATTATAAAACATGCTAATATAATTCATAGAGTAATTAACATTTTGCAAACATCCAGCAGCCATCCTGTTAGACCCAGGCCCTTCAGCCATCCCTTCAGTTCTAAACCCTCCATTTCCTTTAAGTGTCCTGTAATCCGATATAATTTAACTGCTTGTGAATTGACTTTGAATTGTCAGATAGATTCATACAGCACATTCCTTCAAATTCATCACAACCACGCCCTTGAGGTAACAATAGGAAATCAATCGCTGCACGGTTCTGGAGTGTAACATAGCTTATAGAATCTATATCAGTTAACAGTTGAAATATGGCGACAGAAGTAGCATTAGTTTGTTACGTTGGCAGCACGCTAGTTCGTCGAGCGTTCTCAATGCACCAGCAGAGATGACCCCTGGAACAAAAATGGAAGCTGCAATAATAGCTGCAGGGGACCAAAAGGTCACTCTGTCATCACATTCAGCTGCAAATGTGTGTGTCATCCTACAAACTTGGTGATGCTGGCGTGTGACAAAGATAAACACAAAGCATTTTGATTCGTGAGACTAACTAAGGTAACCCATACAGTTGTTTTAGGTTGAATTATATGATAAAACTGGTGTGACACAGCCTCACACGGGACACCAACATATCCTCTCAGTATCCCATGCAATGCTAAGGATAAAATGATTATTAAAAATGTGCACATTATAACTATGCTCTACAACTACCTAGTGACCTTACTCTGAACACTCTGATCTTTTACAAACGTTCAAGCTTCCCTTGAATCGCTTCTGGATCCAGCATCGATATTATCTATGGTTAGACCCATTGTCATCTGCCGGTGTAGTGTCTCCTATTGCTGCGCGTGTCCATTTACTGGGCACCCACAGTGGACCTGTTGGAGTAACAACACACATATAACCTCTACCAGAGTATTGAACCTCCGCAGGGCCTTTCCATATACCTGTTGCAGGATCTCGATACATCACATACATAGGCTTGTCCGTGCTGCTTTTAACCTCTCCCAATCCACTGTGAACATAAGCTGGAGAAACATTCTGATCAGAAAAAATACACAGATAATTCAATATAAACAGCACTTTAAAAAGCCTTTCTTGAATGTCCTGGATATCAGTAAATTTTGAGATGTACAGTTTCAAAGTCTGGTTAGCCCTTTCCACTATGGCCTGCCCTGTAGGGGAGTGGGGAGCCCCAGTAATATGCCGAACCCCCCATTGTTGACAGAATTTCCTCATCCTTTCGCTAACATAGGCAGGACCATTGTCTGTCTTAATCTGATTTGGAACACCCATTACAGCAAAACAACTGGTTAGATGTCGGACTACGTGTAAGGCCCTTTCACCCGTTTGGGCTGAGGCCCACACAAATCTGCTAAATGTATCCACCATGACATGTACATATTTCAATCGGCCAAATTCAGGGACATGCGTGACATCCATCTGCCATATCTCATCCGGGCCTAAACCCCGAGGGTTCACCCCGACACCGAGGCCTGGACCATGATGGCTACAGGTGGGACACGTTCTTGTTATTCCCCTGGCTTCTTCCATGGTGATATTGAATTGTTTGTCCAATCCCCGAGCGTTCTGATGAAATGTAGCATGGGCCTCTCGAGCTTTCGTGAATTCACTTATAGGCACAGTCAACGATACCAGTTGGTCGGCACGAGCGTTGCCTTCACCTAGTCCTTCAGTCCATTTGTGACTTCTAATATGCAACACTGCATATGAGTCCTCCCATTGAGTGATGGCCGCCTGTAATTGTCTCAATAGTTTGAACAGGCGAGGATTCTGAATGTCTCTGATTCTGGCATTTTCTATTCGTTGAGCAATCCCTGCAACATACAGTGAGTCAGTTATTACATTTAATTTTTCTTGCAGCCAGTGCTTAAAAGCCCAGACCACAGCAGCTAATTCCGGCGTTTGTAAGGAATCTCCTGGCTCTGCATCAAGAATATTATGATGCCATTGACCATCTCTATGCCAGGTTGCTACAGCACGTCACGATTTCTTTCCGGCATCAGTAAACACTGTAATGGCTCCTTGCAGAGGTTGTTCACTTCGTTTTGGAATCGTGATCCATTCTTGTTGACTCACCCACTTAAGTACAGGGGCTTTGAGGGAACTGACATTAATCACTTGTGCCGTACTTAAGAGGCTAATTTGCAAAGGTGGTGAATGCTGCAGGTACCAGTTCAAGTCGTCTCATTTCAAAGGCAGATTGATCACTCCTGGCTCATTGCCTGATATCTGCAGGATTCGGTGTCGTCCTCTCCGAATCAGTTCTGCCAGATTCTCTACCTGTTGTTGAATTGTTACTTTTGGCTGTAACTTTGTAAATAGCCATTCAAGGACCTTTATCCCTGTCTCCCCCTGTTTCTGCTTGCACTGCGTAAGTGCACCAATGAAGTGTGATGAACCTGTCAAAATAGTCAAATCAATGTCCAAATCTGGATCCAGGCGATCTACAAGCCTCTGCATGATGACGGTACTGAGATGCTGAATCAAAGCGATCTGCTCAGCTGTAAGTGTTACTGGTAAGGATGGATCAGTGCCTTTCAACATTGGACGTAACACCTCAAGTTCATCATTGGTAATGCTGGTCACCGGGCGTAAACCATTGCAGATCCCCCATAAGCTTTTGAGCATCATTCAGAGTATTTTTGTATTGATACGTAATTTCTGTGCTTGAATGAATGATTCAGTGATGTTCCACCCTAAATACTTCCACATGGGTGATCGTTGCACCTTTTCAGGGGCAATAATCAGGCCCTGCTGTCTCAGTTGCTGTGTCAGGAAGATCTCTTGTTCCTGAGAAAATGGTTTCTCTTGAGCCAGCAATATATCATCCATGCATACGTATTGTAAATTCATTGGTTACACACAGGTAGTTATGTCTATACCCTCCTCCTGTTTTGCAGACTCTAGCCCAAGGTTCTTCCTCATTCTTACCGTTATACTCCCTACTCCTACTCTAAACAAAACTGGCAAGGACACTGTGCCCTTGTTTTTCTCCCTGGTCAGTAAGATTTTGCAGTTTCTACAAAAGGGAGTCAGGCCTACTTACGCTAAGCTAGCAGGGAGATTGCTTGTACAATGCCTCCATGGATTCGTGGCCCTGTTCTGCGAGCCATTCTGCAACAGGGTGACATTAGCGTTTTTCCAGTCTTCAGGGACATCTCCCTATCTCCATGACTTCTCAAAGATTAGAGAGAGTGGCTTTGCAATGACATCAGCCAGTTCTCTCAGCACCCTAGGGTGAATAGCATCTGGACCCATTGATTTGTATGGTTCAAGGTCCTGTAATACTTGACATACCAACTCTTCCTTCACTGAGGGTGGGTTGGTGGGCCAATATTATTCCTCTGTTCCTGCTTGTTGTTAATGTATCTGGAGAAACCTTTCTTGAAATTTTTGACATCTCTGGCCAGTGTCAACTCAAACTGAGCTTTTGCTTTCCTATCTGCATCTCTTCGTGCCCTGGCAATGCCCTTGTAATTTCCAAAGTCCAAGAAGCTCACACTTAAGCCAAGGGGCTCTCTTGCCCAGCCTAATTTCCTTGCCTTTAGAGGGGTTGAACCAGTTTTGTATATCTAGGAGAATGCTCTTGAAAAACTCCCAGCACTCACTCACTCTTTACTCTCCGTGGAAGCTTCCCACTGCATCACTTCCAAGTGAGCCCTGAGTGAGATGAAGTTTGTGCTTCTAAAATCTAAAACCTTTGTCCTGAAATTGATCTACTGCTCAGCAGTATCCCAAACATTGTGCTTACTGCAGCCAGGCCTGTCACTAACTCAGAATCACCTCCATTGACCTGATGGTCACCTGCTAGTCATTGGACGGTTTGCAGTTATTGCCAGGATAAATACAGTAAAATCGGTCAACTCTCACCTGTGTGTTAAGTACAAGGATTTAAGCAAGAAGCATTATGGTTCCTGCTTTTCAAAAGTGTCAGATCCAAAGTAATGCTGTATGGGATCTGAAAAAGGAAATTGAAGTAGCAGAGGAGCCTACAGCTGCCCGGTTTGACTAAGAATCAAAAAATGGACCAGAGATAACAACGCTCTCGATCCCCTCCCCCTCCCACACAGGTTGGGAAGAAGAGAGAGAGAATTAGGAGAGAGACTTAGCTGGATTGAAAACTAAATTAGACAGCTTTAATTTTGTAGGACTTGTCCTACAAAAAAAACCTAAAAATTCTCATATTGGGAATTTTTTTCCTCCTTTCGTCTCTGTTGATTCTAAAAGCTTTAAGGATGTGACATAAATCAATGTAACAGTATCCATCAATGCTCCATTATCTCACAAATGGAGGATAATTTTCTGATGATAATGTTTAGGGATTTTTTTTTTAGAAAAAAAAATTTAAAAGCTGAGCAAAAAGATAGTAGAAAAGCTTCTGGTATTGGAGGGCTTGCAGTAAAGACTGATGAATGATGTCATTAAGCTGGGGACTGTGTCTCAGTGGAGCTTCCTGCCTTACTGATTTTGGAGCCTGTGTATTAGACCTGGTTGGTTTTTTCTCAGTCTTTCCTGAATTTGAACAAGAGACCTTCAGAATGAACAGACTGTGCTTCTTCAAGAGCTGGGGTTCTGCTTCCCAGCTGCTACAGGATAAATTAAGCCCCAAGTTTCTCAGTCTTCTATGTTTGAGAACTCGACTCTTGTGGCTCCCTGAGGCTTACAGTTCACCTTTCATGGATATATGCTAATGGGAGCAAAAAGACAGAGGACAACATGTCAAAAACACGTTTTCATGTAGGCAGCCAAGGAAATACAGTCTGTCTCCTACCATAGAAGCAAAAACATGAAGAAGCGTATGTGTATCTATGATTATTTTAGAATATGCTTCAGTTTTCCGTATTGGGATGGTGTTCAGGAATCAGGTGAGTGCTTCAATTTAATACTCGTTGTTTCAAACAATTCTGTCTCTTCTGTTCCAGAGGAAATGCTTTTCCTTCTGAATCCACCTTCTTGAATAAAGCCTTGTGTCAGCTAACCTAAAAGTTCTTCCTCAAAGATTTACTGATGTGTGTGATCTGATATAGCCTTTATTGGTAATGACTTTTGTAGTCACAGAGGGATTTGACAATAAAATATTTAATTAAATCAAATAGAACGCTGATGTTTTAAGTAGCCAGCTTTCCCAATGGCTTCAATTCGTACCTTGTTCAAATGTATGAAGGACGCATGAGATGTTTTTCGTGTGGAGTTAGGGATACTGCTATTACGAGTTTGAGATCTCATCAACGTAATCACTTAGGAAATTCTGGCGAATAGAGGTGCACCACTTCACACTTCTTGGAAAAACAATCGAGCTGCCTGTCTATATTTAGGCCTTCATTCAGCATCCCCTGGGTTTTTTCAGGATGCTTCCGCGACTATCCGCCCCCCCCCCCCCCGGCAGGGAGCAGAGAGGTCCGTGGATGGGACCGCACCTCAGCGGGTGGAGTGGTACGCCCCCCCTCCCCCACGCTCACAAAGACCAATATGTCGCTCACAAAACCGGTGGTTTATTGAAGGACCAAGGTTATCTAGATATATATATCTCAGGGGGTCTATGGAGTTAGTAGGTGCACTCCCCGCGGAAGGGGTGAGGGAGGATCAATGTAAGGGCAGGGTAGGACGTGAAGCCTGAGTACCAAGTATGGTGTGTAGGTGTACCCGTGTTACCCCTTCTGTAGTGAAGATGTAACCAATGAGCGGGGAGCCAGCAGCGGCGGTGATGGGACGAGCGGGGCGTGCCCGGCGACGAGTTCTGTGACAGGCGCAGCCCTGTAGACACCACGGCACGACAGTCTTCCCTGGCACCGGCGAGCAGCAGCAGGCAGCGAGCCAGACTCCGCTTCAAGCGGCGAGCAGGAAGGCAGCGAGTCCCCGTCTCCGCTTCGGGCGGAAGGGCGGGGGGGGAAGGGGGGGAGGAGACGATTCCCCCGCGGGCGAGCACCGGCCTTCCTGCGCGCAGCCGCACTCCGACACGTGGCTCGGTGGGTCCAGCGGCTCCACCGGCACAGCCCGCCTCCCTTCAGATAACGTTCTCCTTTGGTATGTGGCCGGGTGCCCAGTCTCTCAGGGGGAGTCCGCTAGCCGTCTTTCTGCCACGGCTGTTTCAGTCTGTCCTTGGTTACAAGAGGCACTTCGCTGGCTTGGAAGGCATGCCGTTTTGTGTGTGTGGGGGAGAACTAGTCCATTCCCCACAGTTTTGGATGGAGAGATATCATGGACCACTGCAGTAAGGAGAGATGTCTTGAAAAGAGTTGGAGAATGTTACCTGCTTTAGACAAATGTAAAAAAAGTGCTCTAGTTTAACACTCGTTGTTTTAAACAATTCTGTCTCTTCTGTTCCAGAGGAAATGCTTTTCCTTCTGAATCCACCTTCTTGAATAAAGCCTTGTGTCAGCTAACCTAAAAATTCTTCCTCAAAGATTTACTGATGTGTGTGATCTTGTGAGAGACGGACTCTATTATGGCCTTTAATCCATCGACATCTACTGACCAGTCCTGGTAATGTGCTCCCCGGCACAAGAAGAGGACAGAGACACCAGGCGCATGCGCACAGGCCCAGACTACAGCTCCCAGGGGGCCCAGCGAGGCCGGAACCGGAGGGGGAGCAACGGGCGTGCTTTGTGAACACTTCTACGGTGTAGCCGCTGCGGTGTGGACACTGCGCACCTTTTCTCTGTGGTTGCTGGTGTATGAGCACGCTGAACGGACTGCCCGCCTGAAATCGCTGGAGAACGGGGGTCCCGACTAGGGATCGGCTTCGGCCGCACCCCGGTGGTGAGATTTGCGAACTTGACTACACTCTGACGTTTCTTACTAACATTTACAGACATTTACCCATTCACACACACCTCTACTATACACTTGCTTCCTTTAATCTCCCCAAAGGCTCTCTCCAAGTTCTTTCCCTCATTTTCTGTCTGGGACCGAGATTGGAGGGGGGAGATTGGGAGGGGGATAGGATTGTTTGTATTGTATTGTATTGTTATTGTATTGTATTGCATTATTCTTCCCTACGATTGCTGTTGTTCTGTAGTTCTGTAGAAATAACCCCGCCTAGACAGTAGTGCCTTTAATAAACCTATTGATTCTTAAACACTGTTTGTGAGTGTGACAGGGAGTGGTCCTCAGCCCTCGATTCCCTTTGTGTAGGGCAGTGAGTCGCAGTTTCCCATCTCGGTTTGCGACATTTTGGCGTAGTCGGCAGGATTCGAGGGTCTGTGGTAGCCCCTGCACATAGACAAAACAAAAATGGAGGACAAAACAAGCGAAACGCGGATTGATATCGATGTTCCTAAGGAGGAGGAGTCTGGTGCTGAGTCAGGCGGCCCCGAGGAACCGGAGCAGGCGGTGGGAGACACTAGTCTAGTCTACTCCACTGTTCCCAGCAGTCCGATACATGCTGAGATACGGGCAGAGCCCGTTGTATGCTGAGGTTTTGGCACAGCCACCTGAAATGTACTCCTGCCCTTTGCACACCCGCGTGTTTGAACAGCGGGAACAGCAGGACGAGATAAGGACCCTAAGGCAGGAGCTAGATGCCCTGATGGAGCCCCTAAGACACGTGTTGAAGCAGCAAGCCGAGGAGTTGAAGGAGTTAGAGCAACAGGTTGAGGAGTTGCCGCTGTTGAAGCAGCAAGTCGAGGAGTTGAAGGAGTTAAAGCAACAGGTTGAGGAGTTGCCGCTGTTGAAGCAGCGGGTGGAGGAGTTGCCGATGTTAAGGCGGAAAGTTGAGGAGATGCAGCCGCTAGTACAGGGGGTTGCAGAACTGACGAAAGAGCTTAAGGATATACAATTACAATATAGAGAATTACAGCAGGAGGTTGAGGCGTGGCAACAAAAGCAACCAAAGAAGAAAGATTTAGGGGCAAGACGAAAGGAGGAGCAGCACCCTGATTATGATAAGTTGCTACAGGAGTATACGCAGTATAAGCAGGAGTCTGAAAGGAAATATAGAGAGTTAAAGAAAGAACATGCTGACTTGCAGACAGAGCATGAAAAAGAGTTACAGGTTATGCAGAAGATATTGGATGGCAGGGAAAGGGATGCTAGGTTGAGGAACCGAGACATCACAAGATTACAGGAAGAGCTTACGACCTTGGAAGGAACTCTTGAGAGGCTCCAACAGGGGACGTGTCCTACACTCCCTGATCCTCCTCAGGAGGAGAAGGAGGAGGACGCCGATGCTCTAGTACAGACACTCAGCCGGATCCTCCAAAGGACTGATATGACTAGCACACATGATGTGTGTGATCTGATATAGCCTTTATTGGTAATGACTTTTGTAGTCGCAGAGGGATTTGACAATAAAATATTTAATTAAATCAAATAGAACGCTGATGTTTTGAGTAGCCAGCTTTCCCAATGGCTTCAATTCGTACCTTGTGAAAATGTATGAAGGACGCATGAGATGTTTTTCGTGTGGAGTTAGGGATACTGCTATTACGAGTTTGAGATCTCATCAACGTAATCACTTAGGAAATTCTGGCGAATAGAGGTGCACCACTTCACACTTCTTGGAAAAACAATCGAGCTGCCTGTCTATATTTAGGCCTTCATGCAGCATCCCCTGGGTTTTTTTTAAAAGCAGGTTTTGGTTTTC
Source organism: Hemiprocne comata (assembly GCA_020745705.1). Classification (NCBI taxonomy): domain Eukaryota; kingdom Metazoa; phylum Chordata; class Aves; order Apodiformes; family Apodidae; genus Hemiprocne; species Hemiprocne comata. Next base: position 60,182,915 of record CM036588.1, on the reverse strand, counting down.
TTCATATTTGTGAAAATAACTAACCTTAAGTGGCTGCTCTAAAGGTAGAAAAGTAAACCGTAGCTCTCTGTAGTAGCCTAGCAAACGAAAGCCTAGTATATACAATAAAGAGTACAATAAAGAGTCCACTTTGCTGATTTAGGTGGGGGCAATCACTTTTCCAGTGGCCTGTTTCTTTATTGAATACACACTGATCTGCCCCCCCTAGGAGGCGTCATAGTGCTGTTTCCACAGCGTCTTGCAATTCTCCTGCCCCCTCCTCCCCCCCAACCCCCGACAGCATCTGTGGGGGCAGGTGCTGAGGTTATCCTGAACTCTCGATGCAGCTACGGTGGCTGTAGCAATTACCTTCCCCAGCTGGTTTCTGTCATTCACTTCTAACATCAAGGCTGTCACATCAAGACTACGAAAAGCAATGTATTACCCTATGTCTAGGAGACGACCGAAGTCCTCGCCGAAATTCCGGGGCCAGCGTAATATCCCAGCCAACGTCTCAGGGCCGGTGGAGTGCCCTGCCAGGTCGTAGCCCGAAGTCTACAGAACGAAGGAAATCACGGCTGAAGCCCCGACAGAACGCATGGCAGACGAGACATATATTCAGTAAGCAAGCTTTATTGCGTATAACCTTGGGGTCTTAAGTATATAGGACAAGAGGCACAAGCCCAGCAAAAATGTAGAGAAATTGGGAGATCAGAAGTCATGTTCACACCATTTGGGGTTGGCGATACGGTGCGGTACACTACATTGTTTCTCGTAGACTCTGGGACATGGTCTTGGGCACAGAGTCCTTGAAATCACATCCTACTATAGAAGAAAAGTTACAGACACATATTTGAATGATTGTCGAGTTGCACTATTTCATTTTTTAGTGTTAAATTGCTGCAGAAAGTTCTTAAACATTGTCGCATACCGCTATTAAAGGCTATCGGATGTCACGACGCTTCCGAGGCTCCCCCGCCCCCAGCGGGGAGCGGAGCCGTTTCTGCCCTTCCGGCAGTCACAGCACAGCAGTCAAGACAGTCGACACCACTGCAGGCAGGCTCCCCTGGCACTGGCGAGCAGCAGCAGGCAGCGAGCGGCGAGCAGGGAGGGCGTAGGTCCCCGGCTCCATTTCGAGCGGCGGGGGGGTCGGGGGGGAGAGCCAATTCCCCCGCGGGGAGCACCGTCCCCCCGCGCGCAGCTGCAGTACCGATAGGTGGCTCAGTAGCTCCAGCGGCTTTACTAGGATAGCCCACCTCCCTTTAGATAATGGTCTCCTTTAGTATGTGGCCAAGTCTTTCCGAGGGAGCCTGCTTCTGCCAAGGCTGGTTCAGTCTGTCCGTGGCTGCAAGAGGCACTTTGCTGACTTGAAAGGCATTCCCGTGTGTGGGGGAGACCCAGTCCGTTCCCCACAAACATACACACCCTTCCCCAGTATATACTAAGACAGATTCAGGCTTATCATCAAAGTACATGTGAAAATAACAAACACTGTTTAGTATCTAGGCAGACGGCCTATGCCCTTAGGGCATTGCCGTGGCAAAGGAGCGCATACTATTCCTTAACCATGCAAGCCTCAGCATCAACTGTTTGCCAGTTAGTGTGACTGTTTTTCTAGGTCTATGCTCACTAGGGTATAATACACTGTTGTCACTGAGCTCCATAATGGGATAGAGGGTGTATATCGTGGCATCGCATATGACTAGTACAAAAACAAAGATGGTGTTGCTATTTGGCCTGAAGGTAAAATTGACAAGTAGCCACCATGATGTCTTCTCAGAGGGTGTAGCACGAGTCCAGCTCACCTTTCTAATTTTTCATAGCTAAAAGCCCACTTTCTCCCTCTGTAATTATTGAAAGGAATCTGAATTGTACCCATATCTGAGCTTGAATACAGCTCAGTTGCCAATGAGGTGCTGCTTTGAGCAGTTTCTAAAGCAATGGCCATTGCTGAGGATTATTGCCATGGACTCTGTCCAGGTTCGAAAAGATAATTGCGGCTAGTTTGGTTAGTTCCCAAAGCTAATTATGAAGCTCTCAAAGACTGAGCCATGAATTTTAAATCATTCACTATTTTGTGCAGTTTGTTGGAAAATATTTCTGCATCAATACACCTAGTCTAGTTCCCATGACCATTGTTCTAGCTCTGAAAACTCATTTTCAGGAGGTTTGTGGGTTTTGTTGTTTTGGTTTTTTTAATCTTCTTATTCATACAGTGGCCACTATTGATTACAATTTGGGTCCATCACTACCGTCCCAAATCTGGGGTTCATCACTCGGTGTGCACGGAACCAATCAAGCACACAGAGCTTTGATTGAGCACGATTGCGTGCTAGGTGATAGCTGCACTTCAACTTCTGTAATACCAAGAGCTAGTGGAATCATTATAGATAATCTGCCACCACTGGCTCTGATCCAGAGAATGAACCTTCTGAATAAGGATCAGAATACACAGACTACAAAAGGCATTTGCCTTTGTGAAGTAATGCATAGGTATATGCCAAAGTGAAGTCCCTTGGTATATGTGTTTGGAGGAGCTGTCCCCGCACCCTTAGTGGCTGCACTATATGTAATACCTACTTTATAGCTTCACAGGGCTATAGAATCTTTTTCCTCACCTCAGTGTCTTCAGGGACTTCGGCCGTCCGATAGGCTTTGTCCCTAGGATCTTGCCAGGGATGTTCGCTGGCCATGGGACATGGGCCAGGACCCATGTCGCCATGCCCCGCAGTTCGGCTGGCCCAGGGACTTCGGCCGGTCGGCAGCCCCTGGAAGGAAGTCTTACGGGACAGCCGAAGTCCCAGCGCCCTACGAGGACCGCGGGGTACGGAGGGAGGACAGTTGGGCATGCCGTGGTCTCTGCCGACATCTAGTGGCCGAAGTCAAGGAGCGGACCGAAGCCACGGACGAAAGTGCGACGGTAGAGTTGCTGCAGAGATCGTAGCTCTAAGTCTACCATCAGGGACCGGAACCAGTCCCCAGTGGTGTCTAGGTCCAAAATCTCCGGGACCGCTGAAGTCCCAGAGCTGGCCGAAGTCCCTGCAGGGGACCTGGAGCCGGATAAAATGATCTCGGACAGCTCAAGGCCGTTTGAGATCCCGGGAGCGGAGGGGTGGGGCGTTCCAGGACTGGGAGGGGGTCATGAGGGACCACGAGGCAGTCCACAGGGGATGGGGGGAGGGGGAGGGGGGGGAGGTCCTGGCGGCAACTGTGGGGAGAGTGTGAGAGACGGACTGTATAATGGCCTTTAATGCAGCGACATCTATGGCCCATTCCTGGTGATGCACGCCCCGCACCCGCGAGAGGAGGAGAGAGGTACCAGGCGCATGCGCACAGGACCACAGACTACAGCTCCCAGGAGGCACAGCGGGGCCGGAACCGGACGCTGAGCCGAAAGGCTTCAGACATAGTCACGGCTCTGTGTGTATCGCTGCGGTGGCTGCCGTGGAACCGTAGGGGCCGTGAATCGCCTTTTCCTGTGGTTGTTGGCGTGTGCGCGTACCAAACGGACTGCTTGCCTGGAGTCGTTGGAGAAGGAGGAGGATCCCGACCAGCGATCGGCTTCGGCCGCACCTCGGTGGTGAGACTTGCGAACTTAACATCCTGGCACTCCCTATTAACGCTTATAAACATTCACACACACCATACACTCACTTTCTTAAGTCTCTACATACACTCGATTTCCTATATT